>CM028138.1:528460500-529867500 GCA_016271365.2 Neoceratodus forsteri | reverse complement strand
GTCCAGGCAGAACCAGACCATGGCATGGTCACTCCCCGCCAATGGGTCCCTTACCTCCAGGCCCCAAATCTGGTCACTGTCTGCCAGGACCACATCCAGTACCCGCGCCTCCCTGGTCGGTTCCCCCACCTGCTGAGTTAGGAACGCGTCCTGAAAGACATCCAACAACCTCTGTTCCCTGGTCACAGAGGATGTCATAGTCTACCAGTCTGTTCCTGGCTGTTTAAGTCCCCCAACACCACCACCGTTCCTCTGCCCAGTCTGCAGTGTCTCCCAACATCTGGCACCAAACTCTCCTCCAGCTCCTCTGCCAGGGCAGGGGGTCTATACACCACTCCTATTTTTACTCTCTTGCCCCCCCTTGTTATCAAGGTGACCCAAATGGCCTCCACGGTTCCCTCCGCCTCCTCTACTCCCCCTATGCCAATGCAGTTTTTGGCTATCATTGCTACCCCTCCTCCCCTCCCCTCCCCCCTGTCCTTCCTGAACATAGTGTAACCCTCCAGGTTCAGGTCCCAGTCATGTCCTGCAGTGGCCCAGGTCTCAGTGACCCTGCCACATCCACTGCTCCCTCAGTTAGCATCGCCTGGAGCTCAGGCATTTTGTTCCCAAGCTCCTGGCATTTAGCAGGACTACCTTCCACCCTTTCCCTATACTTCCATTTCCCCTGCTCGTGTTCCCATGGGGATTCTGTTTTCCCCTGGTCTGCACTTTACCAGTCAGCCTTTTCCCGCAATCCTCCAGCTCCCCAGGGGGGTGGAGACAGAGTCCCTCCTTTATCGGCACCCCCTTGACAGCCTTGTCTCCCATCCCTCCCCCCTTCACAAGTTTAAACCCCACCTTTCACCAATGAACCGCTCTATTTTCAACTTAAGGATTCCCCTCCCCTCCAAATTGAGATGGAGTCTATCTCTAGCATACAGCTCCTTATCCTCCCAGGTCTCCCCCCAATCCCCCATCAACCCATACCCTCTGGCCTTACACCACTCCCTGAGCCACTGGTTTATCTCCCTAATCTTCCTTTTGTGTTCCCCACTAGCCCTTGGCACCGCAGGATTTCTGAGAAAACTGTGCATCCTATGTTTTGACAGACCTTGGCAAGCTCCCTGAATCTTGCCTGTATCTCTAGCTCACTATTTCCCTCAATGTCATTTGTACCCAGGTGGACCAGTATGTCTGGGAACCCCACAATCCTTTGCCAGCTGATATACCTCGTGCTTAGCCCTGTGCACCGTTAGTCCAGGGAAGCATTTTGTTCTAACTGGCCAGGCTTCTCTCCTTATCCCATTTGATACCCTCATCATAGAATCTCCAACAGGAGCACTCTGACTGCTCCTTTTCCTCCATTCTCCCTTCCATGTCCTCATCCTTTCTCCGCCCTCCACCCAGCCAGCTCCTTGTTCCTCCCCTATCTGAGTGCCACATGCCACCCCTCCTTATTTACCCTGGCCACCTCCCTCCCTCCAATGCCTCTCCTCCTCCTGAGTATCCTTCTGCACCTTGCTAACTCCCCCTCACTGCTCGCGACTGGTCCTTCTCCCCATCTGCTAAACTAGCCTGGCTCATCCTCCCTTCCTTCCTGTTTCCATTTAGTCCCTCCCTTGCTTGTCGTGGCTCCCCTGGCCTAAACCCTCAGCTCCTTTACTGAATCCTTCTTGTACTTCTGGTCCTTCTCCTTATCTTTCCTCCCAACTGGTCCTTCTCCTTGCGCTTTCCTCCTCTTCCCCTGCCCTCCTGCTCCGATTCACTGCTCCCCATTTCCTGTATTCCAGGTTCCCCCTGTTCTTCCTGCTATCCGCCCCTGCCTCCTGCCCCTACTCCCTTTCCATCTCTAACCACCCCTGTCGTGGCTACATCACCCCCCTCATCCTCGAGCAGAAGAAGAGAATTGAAGCGGTTATTGAGTGTAAGGTCTGATCCACCTCCCTGCCTTGCTTCCTTCCTTCTGTCCAGCCCCGGCCATCTGCCTACTTCCCTGAGAATGTTGTCCCTGTGTCCCTCCTTTGCGAAGGTCCCCAGTTACCTGCCTGCTTCCTTGGTAGTGTCCTTTTGGAACCCCTCTGCCAGGGTCTCTATGTGACCCCTGAGTATTCTACTGCACTCTTTTCCCTATGCCCCCGCCCCCAGTGCTTGGTGCAACCCCGTGGGAGATCCCCTGCCCCCTTCCCCCAGCTGTCTCCTAATCCCCGCAACCTCCTCCCTAAGTTGTGCCAGCTGGTAGCACACTGGGCAACCACCTTCCAAGCCCAGTCCAGTATCATGGCTGCTCCACACCGTGTGCACCCCACCACCCTCCCAAAGATGCCGGCCCTAATGATGTGTGGTTCCATCCCCTTTCAAGTATGTTTCCTTGGGTGAGCCACCAGGTTCCCACCTAGTCCAAGATACACCCTACTGCCTAATCAGGTCACCCACTAATCTTAGATACAGTCCCACAGTACACTGGTAACCCTGTTACTAGGTGCAGTACAACACAGTAAACTTATAATGGAAATGAACAACTCCCTAAGCTGCTCTCTCCCAGCCTTTAAATCCAACCCCCAGTGGCTAGAACTACATGAGCTGTACCTGCAGCCTTTTCCTCCAATTGCAGGACAGGTGTTCCCCTATAAATTAGCAGAATTCTGGGAGGGAGGTGGGTCTTGGGCAGACACCTGACTCGAGAGAGAGTGTATCAGCCCTGTGTCTCCCCTCCAACACGGCAGCCCAAGAACCAGGCCCCAGCAAATCCCACCAAATAGGTTTTAAATCAGAAGAAATAGGCCTCCACCAGCGCAGCCTGTTACACAGTGAAACATCCAACAAATGAGCCCACTTACAGCCACCAAATCAGTTTTCAAACTTTCAACAGCCCCCAAAACAATACCCTGCTAGCCCCTTAGAAGTAAGAAAGAAAAGAAATAACCTTCTACCAAGTAAAATCCACAAGAACCCTGTGAAAACAACAAGCAGCAGCTACTGTCCTGGAACACAACTGATCCTGTCCCCTTCCAGTTCCTTTTATGGCTGTGAATTACACTAGGGCTATCACATTCCCTCACGGTAATACAGGAGGTCAAGGGAATAGTGTGCTTCAGTTAAAAGATTCAAGGAAGTAACTTTGGATACTTGCTCATGGCATGAAGCAGCCAAGTACTCCAGTGCGAGTTACATAATTCCATGTGGTCTTTGAGGGAATGTGTAATCTTCTCTGTGTGGTATTCCAGGTTGCTCAGGTTCCTCCTCACAGTTGCATCTGGTATGGTAGGAGTCGGCCAACTCCTTGTTATGGCTTTTTTAGCCACGGTTAGTAGTATGCCCAGTAGATACCAGGAATTTTGATCTCTGAGGCCTCTGGGGAGTTGCAGGAGGATGTAAAGAGAAGGTGATGGGGCTGTGCTTGTCAGATATGTACTGTAATTCTGTCTCTAGTGATTGAATGAAAGGTTTGAGAAGAGGGCAAATCAAATCAAATCAACCTTTATTTATAAAAGGCGCCTTTCTAAAGCCAAGGCGCCTATACATAACATAATAAAATAAATCAGTAAATAAATAGTTAAAAACCATGTATCAATTAAAATTCACAACAGCGACCACATCATGTGCGTGAGTGTGTGTGTGTGTGTGTTGCCCAGGCCTTCCCACAGTCCCTCCAGCATCCTGAGCCTCAGGAGGGTAAGAAATGTTCTGTTATTTCACGGGTTTGGAAGAATCTGGTGAGTTGCTTCCTCCAAATGTATTCCCTGCATTGATGTGAACTCGTGACCATAGGCTTTGTCTGGCACACCTTTGACCAGGTCTCCAGTTTTGTGGGGAGTACGAGTTCCTCAGCCCACTCTGCGGCAGTATCTAGGGCATTGTCTCCAGAAGAGGCTTGTAGTGCTTGGCAGATTTGCAAAATCATGTGTGGGTTTACTCCTGTTTTATGAAAAGTAATACAGTAAATGATGATTGTGGAGTATTTGTCCGCCGAGGGAGCACCAAGGGGAAGTGTTGCGATATAGTGCTGCAGCTGCAAATATCTGTAGTACTCAGTTCTGTGTAGTTGGTACTGGGCCTCCGTATCTTGCAACAGAGTGGACATCCGGACCCCGCCCCCCAAGAAGTGTGTAGCTATATTGTAGGGAGTTTATTTCCCAGTTGCTAAATCTATGGTCCATCAACTGGGGAGGTGGGGTTGGGGCAAGATCCCCTAGTGGCGGCAGAGTAGGAAGAGCACATGGGTAGCCCAGTAATAACCTTGGAGGATAGGGAGGGCCAAACCGCCTTTCGCTTTGGGCAGGAAAGGTTTCAGCAGTTTGATGCATGGCCTGTGGCCTGCTCAAATGAATCTCAATTTCTTTGTTCCCTGCTCCTCAGCTGCTTTCTGGGAGTGACAGCAGAAACATTTTGAAAAAGATGAGCGTGCTCTAGGCAGTGATCATGCGGATCACTTCAGTGACCAAGTCCCCCACCTCTGGAGATCAGTGATCATTGTCTGTTTTGAATGGATTATAGCTATCTTGGTAAGCAGAGGTGTGACTGTGGGTCACATATATTCCCAAATATTTCCATTTCTGCAAATCCCATGTGAATGGGTAGGCAGCATGTAAAGTGGGCGAGGGATTAAAATTAAAATAGTCTCTGTTTTGGTAGTATTCAGGCAGTAGCCTGACACCTCCCCGGATCGCTGCAGCAAATCTGAGACCTTTGGGAGTGCGTCATTGGGATTGCTGAGCTATAACAGCACATCATCTGCATGTATAACCTGTGCCAAAGGTTCTATATATTACAGTGGCACGGTCGCGCCATTATATTTAGGGTGGAACTGGGGTTTCTATGTTAAACTTGAAATTTTGCACTTTAATATCTTCATAACCATTCAACAGATTTGCATGAAACTGTGGTTGTGCGGTCTCCTTTGGTAGATCTCTGGATGTGCTAAGTTTTGTTTTGGTTGGATATCCGGTTTCCGAGATCTGGATAGTGAAAACAATATATTTTTTGTATGGGGAAATCAGTGTATTTCAATGGGATTTTCAACTTTGCCTCATGAATGTGGCAGCTGTCATTTCTGAAATATTGCACAAATCATGCCTCTGCCGCTGAATTACATTGTGGTGGCGTGGCATGACATATTGGTGGGGATTTCACAATTTTTACTATTGGGTTGATGAGGTGGGGTTGTAGAAAGGCTATGTTGATAATTTGGTTGCTGCTGTCCTACAGATGGAAGCACGGGGCCTGAAGGGCCCTGTTCTTTCCCATGACAATGCATATATGCATCTATAGGCCCTGCGCTCTGTCACACAAATAAGGTTATGATTACACTGTCTCAAAAATTATGGATGCATTGTAGTGCAGGGCCCAGCACTCCAACAGGAAAATAAGGATACCATTATATTATCTCAAAAAGTAAAGAAATTATTTGCAAAAAACTGTGTTAACGCAACATTTAGGGTTGAGGCTAAACCGACAAAAATAGGGAAATGTGATTTTAGGGTTCCCAACCTTAAAACCCCAGTGCCACCCCTAAAGCAAATCAGGGTGGAGTCTTCCTAGCGGTTGTCAACCCTAAAGCTCATGCCATTTTATACACTCCAGAAACATACACACCTAGTGAGGTGAGCTTTTTAGGGTTGACAACCCCTAGGAAGACTCCACCCTGATTTGCTTAGGGGTGGCATTGGGGGTTTTAGGATGGTGGTGGAGCCATGGAATGCGCTGCCTAGGGGGCTGGTGGCGGCAGAGACTGTAGACGGGTTTAAGAGGGGATGGGACAGGTACAGGGGGAAGGTGAAGCTGACGAGGTCTAATACCGGGGAACATCTGGGACTGGGGACAGTGTAACCCCAAGGGGGAGGGGAGGACAGTGAATCAGCCCCCAGCGTGGGTGCTGGCAATTGAGCAGACTTGAAAGACCATTAGGCCTCCTCTGCTGGCATTTTAGTATGTTAGTACATGGGGCAGCCATGACGGGTCTCTGTCTGGAGTGGGAAGTCCCTAGAACGATGTCCAGTGACTTTCACGCAGGCCTTGAGGGAGTACTATAGTCTTTGCAGGAGTTCAGTGATTGAGACCAAGAACCCCCCGGCCATCCCAACATGAAGTAGAGGAACTGGTAGGAGATGTGGTCAGAGGCCTTTCTGGCATCAAAGACTTAACAAAAGGGATGGGCTCTGTGAGTGTTGTCTGATGGATGACATGTATGGTTTGGCGAAAGTTACCCATAATAGTGCATGTGCATACGAAAACTGTTTGGGCACTGTGTATATTGGTAGGGAGAAGTTTGTCCAGATGTCTGTCTAGTCTTAGAAGCTTTACAGTTTTCTGGCAGGGACAGGACTGTTTTGGACTTTCAGACAGCCAAATTACCAGGTAGTTATGCTCCCCCTACGAGACAGAGACACACACATACACACACCATCTCACCTGTGAGGTATTTTGTTTCTAGCTTGCACACTTATGACATGATGCCTTATTTGGGCCACCTTGTGAGTTACGGTGCACCAGTCTTGCACAGCCACAGATATCTCTTTCTTCAGGATTTGATTGACCCCACCAAAGGAAACGGAGCTTAGTGGCCTTGAAAGCTTGTTTTTGATTAGCTTACATGCTGTCTAACAAAAGTATAAATCCACCACCTAGTTTATATCCGAGGATCAATATGGCCTAGAGTATCCTGTAGACAAATCCCCCCCTTTTTTTTTTTTTTTGGGGGGGTTATGAATCTAGGAATACCATCTTGCTTATTTTCAAGGGCCTTACCAAAACAGTTTAGGAGTGTCACTTCAGTAGAATTCATTATGTGTATACACATGATGAATGGGTGAGTAAATCAACTAAGAATGAAAAGAATGGTGCATTTTCAAACTCCCTGCTCTACTGACCATGAATCTTGTGCACAAATTAATGGTCCTAGGGCCCTGTCTGTTGCGGTTAACGGATGCTCTGACTAGCTACAAAAATCTTAATGTATTTCTGCACACCTCTTGGTGACTGACATCTTTTCCATGTGCTGTCAAGAGGTTGACATTCCTTCTGGTGGGACGTTGAGGGCCTGCTAATAATAATAATGGCCTTCGAGGCTCTCCATCCAGTGGTACGGCAGACTGAAATCCGGTGAACTGGTGCTGGAACTCTGGGGAGAGAGCAGGGTTCATAAACTCTTCTGGATCAGCTGCGTAATGTGCGTCAGAGAAAGTCGCCCCAAGCTCCCAAGCTTAAGCTTTCTAAAAGCTGATTGTAGAGTTTTTTTGTTAAAGAAAAGGTTATAACTGAATCTGAGCTGATGAAAGAGGAAAAAAAAAACCACACAGACACACACTTGACTTGCACAGTATTTTTCCACTAGTTGTATAATTGAGAAAATCCTCTTTGCTGTCTGCGGCATGCATGTGGTGGCATTTTCTAAATGATTGAGGTCTGCCTGTCTCAGTTTCTGACCTTTCAGATCACTGGGAAATAAACAAAAGTATGTTGCTGACATTCAAGAGCTTTCCAGTATAGGGACAGGAGAGCTGCAGAAGTTAAGATTGCTGCACGCTGCTCAGCAGGCCCACAGCTCTGCTTCGGAAGTATCACATGTCTCACTGCTGGTCATTTCCTGAGTGAATGTCTGTAGGCTTTATAAAGTTAGCACCTGCTGAGGATGGAGGTTAAACCTTCCTGCTGAAGTATTATACCATTTGAATTTTTATAGCGCCTTTCGTGTGGCCATCTCAAAGTGCTTTACAATCAACACACAACTCTCTGCTGTATCAGCTCTGTCCTACAGAGTTTGTGTTAACCTGCTACTGCAATCCCTAAATAGGATTTTAAGGATTTTTAAGCATGAAAATAAGTTGTGCCATTGCACTGATCCTTTACGTTGAAAAGTTTGCACTTTAGTTATCAGTAATAAGTTTCCAGTAATCTAGTACAAAGACTCTCCAGCAGAGTACTGTCTCCCAGATGTTCTAGGCTGATCCTCAGCATCGTAAGCAAAGCGTCAAACTTACCCCCTACTTTGCTTATGCATGTCCAAGTCCTAGAATTGTTCATTTTAGTTTTGTACAAAATGTAAGATTTCCTGAGAATCTGTCTTCACTCAAGGCACTAGGACTCTATGGGAGTAAACTTTTGGTTAGGGCTGCTGGCAGCGGTGTCTGCAACAGCGGATGCATGTCACCATGCACTGGATCCAGTAACTGTCGCTGACAGTCCCAACTGCCTCGGTTCAGGTTCCCATGCCATTGAGTGTGCACCTGCTGAAGTGAAATTTGTGCCTCGGAGTCATCACTTCTGTCTTATTTTCTTTATTTCTTTTGTAGTATGATGACTCTCATGAAGACTGCCTTGAAACCTTTGGGGCCACTTTCCATAGTGTGGGAGAACCACTGTCTGCATGAACTGTCATACGTCGTGTTTCTCCTGCTTGGGTCCCAGCCATAGCATGAAGGCCTTTAAGGTCTGCTGACTCCCTCCATCCTCCAATATTGAAGTTCTGATCCCTGAAGACGAGGCAGCCAGTCCCAAAGTTCAGGACAGACCTCTGAGAAGACTATCTGCAGGTAGGTCACTGGACCATTTCACCCAGTTCCCTCACTGCTCTCCGGTGCTGGTCAAGGTTGCAAGCTCTCTCTCTCTCCACCATGTAAGGTTTGTGACAGTCTCCTGTGGTGGAGTTGGAAGGGCTTATGAACCTTTCTAGCTGGTTGCAGGAGTACCACCATGGTCCAGTAGTCTTTGGCACTGGTCAACACCACTGCTGACTCCACCCATGGTGCCACCCATTTCTTCAGTGTTGGTACTGATCCCTCATTCTTAGCTGCTAGTGTTGCTGCTGTCTGTACTGGTGTATGCCTCAGTGCTGGTTTCACTTGTGGCTTTGGTGTGGGGACTGGCACTGATGTTTCTTGTGGCCCTGGGGTCAGTGCAAGCGCCTTTGCTAGTATTGGCACTGGTGTAGATTTCAGGTTTGTAGAAGTCCCTGCAGCAGGATCTCTTGGAGGCTAGTCTGTCGTCATCTGGCCAGATGACGACAGACTAGTTTCCAAGAGATCCTGCTGTAGGAATGTTAATGCCAAACCTTTCATGCCTAGTTCAGGTGAATGTTATGGCTACACCTTTCATGCCAAGGTCCAGTAGTCTGCCATATGGCCTTAATGCCCTTTTCCAGTGGAAATCGCCGTTCTTAGCCAGGTGGAGCAGAAGCTGTTGGAGCAAGTGATCCCTCCAGTTCTTTAGCTACCCTGCACCCACTGGTGCAGTTTATGGGGGAAGATATCGCTGGTCTCACTTCTCGCCCTTTGAGGACTGTTTTTTGTCCTATATGGCATAGTCTGCACACCTCCCTTATGGAAACTGCTTGCTACTCGACCAAAGAACTTGGCTTTATGGAGAAGATTGATTCTTGTAAGATAGGAAATTCGAGAGTTACAGTAAGTAACGTTCTTGTCTTGGTAAGTAAAGAATTAATACCTAGTCGAATAGCAAACTAAATGTACTACTAATTGTTACATTTAATGGTGTTTTTTTTTTTTTTTTAAAGCAGTTAATGATACTCTATTAACTTCTTGTTGGAGCTAGTTGTTCGTGCTAAACAGTTGATAAGTGTGCAGTTCTCCAGATAAGCTGCATGCCAGCTCTTGAACAAAATTATTTTGAACTGGTTATGCCAGCTTATTTGGGCACATGTACTGGAATGCATTGTTGGCTGCAAACCCAAAACAAACACATACAAATCAATGTTTTCCTTTGCGTTGAAGCAGCTGATTATACCATCATTGAAAATGCTTACAAGCCAGACCACGGGTATATGAACATACGAAATAGCCAACAGACACAGGCCTCACGGTCTAACGCGTCTTCTCAGTTGTGCAGCTCACAGTTCAGACAACTGCTGCTGCCCCCCCTTGCCCCTGCACCCCCACTGTTACCCCAAACCGAGTTCCCCACTCTGGTCCACTCCCCCGACTTGTATTCTGCTGTGGACCCTATCCCACCCTCTTTTAAAACTCCCCACTGATTTCAGAGAGATCACCTCCTCCAGCAGTGTGTTCCATGACACCATCACCCTCTTCATGAAGTAGCGCCTCCTCATCTCCCTCCTGAATCTACCCCCCTCTAGTATCAAACTATGCCCTCTCGTGAGCCTCTCCCTCTTCAACGCAAACATACCCTCAGTACTAACTCTGTTTATGCTTTAAGTACTTAAAGGTCTCAGTCATATCACATCTGTCCCTTCTGTCCACCAGGGAGTACATGTTGAGCTCCCTCAACCTGGCCTCATAGGGTATCTCTTCCATCCCTGTGGTCATCTTGGTCGCCTGCCTCAGGACCCCCTCCAAAAGTTTGATGTTCTTCATTAAATAGGGGCACCAGAATTGCACACTGTACTCCCAAGTGAGGCCTTGCTAATGATTTGTACAGTGGAAGGATTACTTCCTTCCTCCTAGAGGTGATCCCCCAAAGCAATGCACCCCAGCATTGTATTGGCCTTGGAAGCTGCTTTTCTACATTGTGCTGAGTGAGTCATATTCCTTGTGATGACTACCCCCAGATCTTTTCCTCCACAAAGAACAGAACTAAAGGGTAAACAGGGAGGAGAGGAGAGGAGAGGAGGCACTGTGGGTCACCCTGGAGACTGGAAATGGCTCCACAATCCGCACAGGGGTTGCATACAGACCCCCGTCTCAGGGGGAGGAATTGGACAAGGAAATGATAGAAGGCATCCTTGGGATGGCAGAGAAAGGGGAGATATTACTGATGGGGGACCTGAATATGCCAGATGTTGACTGGAGCACCTTTGCTGTAGCCACTTCCAAGAGCAGGGCCATTCTCGATGCCCTACAGGGGGCATGCCTCAGACAGCTAGTTTTGTAACCCACTCAGGAGAGAGCAATCTTAGACCTGGTACTCTCAAATGGGGATGGAGAGAGGATCTCTGATATTGAAGTGGGTAGCCATCTGGGAACAAGTGACCACCAAACAGTGTGGTTCACGATAAACTTAGCTGTAGAGTCAAGCCGCACTAAAGTAAAGGTACTGGACTTCAGGAGGGCTGATTTTGTCAAAATTGGAGAGTGTCTCAGTAAAGCACTAGCAAACAGGCAAGAGGGTGGGGTGGAGCAACTATGGGGAAACATCAAAATCTCCATCACAGAGGCAACAAGTTTTTGTGTGAAGCAAATAAACAAATCAAAACAAAAGGAAAAACCACTGTGGTTCTCAAAAGAAGTGGCGGAGAAGGTAAGAGAAAAAAACATAGCATTCAGGAAGTATAAGGAAACGCAAAGGAGCAGGACAGAGAACTGTACCAGTTAAAGCAGAAGGAAGCGGGTAAGGCAGTCAGAATAGCAAAGGCCCAAACCAAGGAAAGATAGCCAACTCGGTTAAGAAGGGGGATAAAACCTTTTATAGGTACAGTACATTAGGGAGCAAAGAAAGACTAAGGCAGGGATACTGAGGCTGAACAAAGAGGAAGGTGTTTGGGCAGAGAGCGACAGTGAAAAAGCAGGGATACTGAACGAATACTTCTGCTCAGTATTCCCAACGGAAAAGCAGGGGGAAATGCCTATTCTAGGGACGTGGATATGTTGTTCAATCCACACTTACTGGCAGGTTCCTTGCCACTTTAAATCTTGCCAGAAGGTCTTCAAGCTGGCTCCTTCCACCCACCCGGGTGATAAAACTCTCGGCTCTGCCCCATGACGCCAGATCTCCCTTACCACTTGGAAGCTCAGGTTCCCTCCTTTGCGCTCTGCGTTTTAGGCCTGGATCCAAACTCTTCGGTTAACCCAAAACTTATTTTAAAATTTACAAGACTTCGGTCTTTATCTTCGCTCGCGGCTGCGATGGACAAATAGACTCCTGGATTTCGTCGGTGCCCTTGTGAGCAGAAGATGTCCCGGACTGACCCGCACTCCACATGTGTTTATTGCCTTGGACTCGGCCATGACTCACAGGCTTGTGAGTTGTGCAAATCCTTTTTGGCTTTGGTCTTGGAGGACCGCGCTGCCCGATTGCTGTTGGGGCGACCCGAGAAACGTTATTCTCCGGTCAGATCGAAGGAGGCCTGTTGGGTGGTGTCCGTGGCTGCGGGCTCTGCTGAATAGCTGCAGCAGATGATTGCTCTCGAGGAGGAGGTGGCCCAGGCCGCATCATCATCATCATCATCATCCTTGGTCGTGGCATTTATCCCGCTCTCCTTGGGCTCCTCCTACACAGCTTCTTACAAGGAGCTTTGCCAATCCCTCTCCACCAAGGGAGAAGGGCCTTCGGGACATTCCTCTCGGTCCAAAAAGAAGGACCCCAAAGGTAAGTCCCACCGTCGACGTTCGTGGGAGCGGGAGAGGTCCCCTTCCCCAGATAGTTGACACTCTACTTCGGTCAAGGTTGCGGCTAAGGCCGCTGGCTTCACGGTGTCCCTGTCAGGTTAGCCGGCCGAGACATCCGTTGACGCAGTCGAGATTTTTCAACAGGAGAAGCCGACAGCCCTTCTTCACTGGTTCCCCCAGTGGAAACCGAGGACTTGCCTGTGCTTCCTATGCCGGAGTCCCCGGTTAAGGTCCCTGAACTGAGGGAGGAGCGGGTTTCCCCCGACCCCTCTCAGACCCACCCTTGGAAACACCGAAGGTCTCGGTCTCGGACCTCTTCCCTTTCCAGCCGATCCCGCCGACATTGGCAGTCTTGGCACCATGGAAAGTGGTGGCGTCGCTCATCCTCATCCTCATCTTCGTCCTCTTCGGAAGATAGGCTCTGGTGCAAATTGCGTCGGCGCTACGAGGATCTAATGTGGCAGCAGCTCCTTTTGACTGGGAATAAGCAGACTCCGTCGCCTTCCCTGGCCATTAAGTGGCTGTCTTCGGAGCAGCCGAAACAACCCCTCGTAGTGGTCAAGAAGCCGAAGCCGGCAGCGGTTGTTCGGCCGAAACCGTCTGTGCCACCCATTGTGGTGGAACCTCTGTCTCCACAACCGAAGACTAGGGCCCCGACCAAGGATTCTCGGTCGGGTCAGGGTTTGTCCCATAGGTTGTCGGTTACCCTCACTCCCGATCAACCTCGTCAGGTGGAGGGTGGCTCAGGCGCTCAGCAGCTGTTCGCAGACTCCTCTGAGTCTGACGACTCCTTGTTCTCCAGGCTGCTTGACTTGGAGTCCACTGGGGGTCAGTCGGTGGACGAGAGCCCATCCTCGTTTCTTGGAATGCTTCGGCTCATCTCAGAGTCCACTGGGATGAAGCTCGAACCCATTTCAAAATGGGCCAAGTATCCTCTCACGGAAATACTGGACCAAGGGGATTCCCCCACGATGGCCTTTCCGGTGGCCGAAGCCATTGTTGGCCCAGCCCTGGAGCTATGGCAGCGGCCAGCTTCTTGTCCAGCACCCTCGGCCAGGATGGCTAGGAAATATGCAGTTCCCACTGGTTCACTCTCCGGTTTTTTGGAGCACCCCTCTGCGGAGGGGCTCATGACTGACAGCATTTTTCTGGCATTCTGGGAACACTCGGGATGTGGAGAAGCCTCCCGACAAGGAGTCCAAGAAGTTGGACTACTCCGGGCGGAAAGTTTATGCCGCTTCCTCCCTAGGCCAGCTCGGCCATCTTGATGGCACACTTTTCACACTCCCTTTTGGGCTCCCTGGATGAGGCGATTCCTCATCTCCCGGCTGACCTCCAAACTACGGTCAAGCAGGTGCGGGATCAGGGAAGGGCGGTGGCCAAACAGCAGCTCCAGACTTCCCTGGACATCACTGACTCGTGTGCCCGGTCAGTAGTGGCTGCAGTGGCCATGCGCCGCAGAGCTTGGCTGCGGATCTCCACCTTCACGGCAGATACCCAGCACAAGCTGGCAGACGTTCCCTTCCTGGGTACCGACTTGTTCGGTCCCGGGGTTGAGAGGAATCTTCAGCGGATCGAGAAGTCCAGTGCCACCTTGCACTTGGTCACGGCTGCCCAGAAAGGCAAAGGCCACCAGCAGCAGCGTTAGCCCTTTTGTCCTTCAGCCCCTGCGGCACGTCCGGCCCAGCAACACTAGCATCAGGGCCAGCAGGCTCGCACTTGGCACCCCAAAGCCAAGCCTGCTGCTTCCTCCAACAGGAAGCCGGCAGGAAAAAGTCCAGGAGGTTCCTCGGCCGGTCCTTCCTCCAAGCCTGCCCAGTGACTGGTTGAGGGGTGTCGCCCCCAACCTTGTCACTCCTCCCCGGGTTCCCCCCCGTGGGGGGACGGCTCCGCCACTTCCTTTCTGCCTGGTCCGATATCACCATGGACTGCTGGGTGCTGGAAGTGGTAGGAAAGGGTCTGCCTCTGGAATTCAAGCAGTCCCCACCCTATCGAGCCGTCGCCCCACGGGGGGGGCTACGGGTTGTGCAGCCTCTCCGTTGGCCCGCCGAGCCGACATTGCCCTGCTCCTCCAGAAGGAGGTGATCAGGGAGGTGGCAGATCCTCCATCAGACCCAGGGTTTGTGTTCAGGTACTTCCTGGTCCCAAAACGGACAGGGGGCTGGTGCCCCATTTTAGACCTACACGACCTGAACAAGTTCCTAAGGTCTTGAACCTTCAGGATGGTCACTCTGGCTCAGATCATTCATCGTTGGATCGAGGCATGTGGTTCTGTTTTCTGGACCTTCAGGACGCGTTCTTTCACATCCCAATCCATCCGTCCCACCAGCGATTCCTCCGCTTCAGAGCGGAGGGATCCTTTTTCGAGTTCCGGGCCATGCCCTTCGACATCTCTCCAGCTCCCAGGGTCTTCACCAAATGCATGGCAGTGGTGACAGCATTCCTGCAGCTCCGAAGGGTCCGGGTGTACCCTTACCTGGATGACTGGCTGATTGCAGCCTTCTCCAAGCCAGAGGTGGAGCAGTCCAGGGATCTGGCCCTCCAGCTCTGCTCTGATTGGCCTCCTCATCAACGAGGCCAAATCGGAAGTTGTGCCAACGAAGGTGATTCAGTTCATTGGTGCAGAGCTCGACTCTCTTCGAGCCAGAGCACGGCTCCCGGCAGACAGGGTCGAGATTCTTTCCTCCTTTGCCCAATAATTTCTAGTTGGGCAGTTGCACCCTGCCCGGGACTTCCTGCGCCTCTTGGGCCTCATGGCGGCCTGCACCAGCGTGGTCCGTTGGGTCTGCTGGCACATGCGTCTCCTGCAGTGGGGACTGGCCCGCCAGGGTCATAGCGCTCCAGTCCTCTGGACCAACCAGTGATAGTGACCCAGGAGATGGGGAACGCTGTCCAGTGGTAGCGCGTTCCGGCTCCTCTGCAGTAGGGTATCCTGTTTGTCCGCCCAGAGCAGACGGTCGCTCTAACGACCGATGCCTTTCTGATGGGTTGGGGTGCCCATCTGGGGGAGCTCATAGTGCACGGCTTCTGGTCCACTCAGGAGTCTCGATGCCACATCAACCTGCTGGAGCTTCGAGCGGTCCAACTAGCCCTGACCGCCTTCTCTCCATTTGTACGGGGTCAAGTGGTCCAGGTCCAGACGGACAACACCACGACCATGTACTACCTAAACCGCCAGGGCGGGATGCGCTCCTTGCCTCTGTGCAAGGAAGCTCTCCGCACTTGGTCTCTCGTGAGCAGACTGGAGGCGGATCTCCTAGCCATTCATGTGGTGGGAGCCTCCAACACTCTGGCTGATGCCCTAAGCCGGATAGGTGCTGCATCTCATGAGTGGTCTCTCCTGCCGGAGGTAGTACACGATCTGTTCTCCTACTGGGGCACACCTCAGGTGGACCTGTTTGCCTCCAGGGAGAATGCGAAGCTGAGGCTGTTTCATGCCCGCCCCCCTCAGCAGGGCTCGCTGCAGGGGGATGCCTTCTCGAGGCCGTGGACCCCGGGCCTCTTCTACATCTTTCCCCCATTTCCCTTGATTCACAAGGTGTTTCTCAAAGTGAGGAGGGACAAGACGCAAGTGATTCTGGTAGCCCCAGACTGGCCTCGTCAGTTCTGGTATCCAGATTTCCTCAGCCTCCGCTCCAGGCTCCCGAGATGGCTTCCAGCCCGACCGGACCTGATCTCAGTCAACCAGGGGAAGGTACTCCACTCGGACCTTCAATCCCTGCACCTGATGGCCTGGTTCCTGAGCGGCTAGAGCTCTAGGCCTTGGGTCTGTCCGACGAGGTCCTCAATGTTGTTGAGGCATCCCGTAAGGAGTCGACCAGAAAATGCTATGCATTCAAATGGAAGAAATTCTCCATTTGGTGTCAGGATAAGGGGTTGGACCCTTCCTCCTGTTCCTTGGCCAGCATTCTGGACTACCTGTGGTCCCTTTCTCAGTTTGGGCTTCGGTCGACGGTAGCAAATGCACCTGGCAGCCATCTCTGCTTACCGGGTGTGGGCCAGAAAGCAGTAGGTGGCGCAGGAAAAGGTGGTCGGGTGCTTTTTCAAAGGCCTTGATCACATATCCCCTCTGGTGCGAGAACCTCCACCTCCATGGGATCTACTGCTGGTATTAGCTAAGCTCATGGGCAAGCCATTCAAACCGATGCACAGGTGTGATATCTCTCACCTGTCGTGGAAGACCGCCTTCTTGGTGGCTATTACGTCAGCCAGAAGGATGGGAAAGCTCCAGGTGCTTTCCATAGAGTCTCCTTACCTGGTCTTCCACAGGGACAAGGTTGTCCTGCGCCCCCACCCGAAATTTCTTCCGAATGTGGTGTCGGAGTTTCACCTTAACCAGGTGTTGACTCTGCCAGTGTTCTACCCCAATCACACCTCGGAGGCCAAATATAGGCTCTATACTTTGGACCCTAGAAGAGCACTCTCTTATTATAAGGAGCAGATGGCTGAAATTCGGGGAGAGGTTCACCAGCCGTTTGTCACCTATGCTGAAGCCGCACCTGACAGACCTGCAGCCAAGCGGACGATAGGCAGGTGGGTCACCTCCTGCATAGATCTCTGCTATAGGTTGGCGGGCATGGAGCCTCCCAGAGGGATAAGAGCTCATTCTACCCGCCATACCGCTGCTCCGGTGGCTGCTTCCAGGGACGTCCCTATCCAAGAAATCTGCAGGGCTGCTACCTGGAAGTCGGCGCACACCTTCACTACCCACTACCACATCGACCTTGAGTCACGCTGGGATGCTGGTTTTGGGTTTTCCAGTCCTTATTTCCCAAGTAGGGGGTGCGCACCTTGCCTCCCTCCTCCTGGAGAACTGCTAGAAGTTTGCCAGTAAGTGTGGATTGAACAACATATCCATGTCCCTAGAAATACAGGTTACTCACCTGTAACAGGAGCTCTGAAAGTGGTATATGTTGTTCATCCACACAACCCACCCGACCTTCCCGGCTTCGAGACGCAACCTGGCTTCCAGTGGGCTAGATCTGGCGTCATGGGGCGGAGCCAAGAGTTTTACCACCTGGGTGGGTGGGAGGAGCCAGCTTGAAGACCTTCCGGCAAGATTTAAAGCGGCAAGGAACCTGCCAGTAAGTGTGGATGAACAACATATACCACTCCTAGAACTCCTGTTACAGGTGAGTAACCTGTATATCTGGTCAATAGAAGCACTCTGGATAGGGGGGTTGATCAGGGCTCTTGGTAGGATTTTTTGTTTGAGTTCTGGACTTTTTTGAAAAAAAAAAATGAGGGTCCGGACCAAAAATCTGGGAGTCCTCGTGAAATTTTTGGAGGTCCCCTTTGAAATGAATAGAACGAGTCTGGAAAGTGCATTTCAGTGTTTTTTATTTATATATCCATGTTTTTTTTTTTATATTCCTGAATCATTATGTTGCTAATATAATGCCAAAGTCTTTCTTTTTTTTTTTTTTTCAGCAGACAGTGTTGTTTTGCATTCCCACAAGGTACCAGTGATGGCTAGGTAACCACAGCAGTAAATGATCACATAAAAATAATCACCTGTGTGACTGTTGATTGACTGTTGTTCATTCATTTGTTCAATGACTGTCACGAATTACAGTGAGAAAAATGTACTTATTTGCAGTTCTGGTACATTGAGTTGGAATTTCTACTGCTGCAGTTGCCCAATTATTTATTTGCCAAACTGCTACAAACAAAGTTTGCCATTAGATTAGGTACTGACGGTAAGAAGATGTAAACATTAATAGACACTGACAGTCACCTCCTGCTCAGAATACCTCTCCTTCGTTCTCTCCTGCACATTGACATTTTAGATGCAATTATAATCAGCCCCCCCATTTCAGACTCCCTGGTAGTGCCCACCCACCAAACATTGCAGAGACCTCACTCCCAGCTCCCACCCACCAATGATGACTCAGGCTTAGTTAGATGACACAATCTAACATGATTGTGTGGTTGCTGCCCTGTGGCTTAGTGCAGTTTTTTAACTGGCTAAACCAGACTGGCTACACTATCTTGACCTGGCATAAAAGTGATTATTTCTTCGCCTACACCCTCCTGCCCACAACTTCTCCTAAAACACCCTCCTGCCCACAATTTCTCCCTGCTACTCTCCTGCACAAAATCTTCTTAAATTATAAGAATACCTCAACTTAGCTGCACCAGAGACATTGGATTTGACTGGGGTGACTGAAAGCCCCCACATTCCACCCACCCCACCCTCTTACCCTTGACAGCTGATCTGTTGTTAAGAAGAGACAGTGGCACAATCTGGTGGATATGACAGCTGAGTCTGCAGTGTGTCTGCTTTCTGTGTGTACGAGTCATGGGTACTTCTATGCTGGCAGGCATTCTCCTAACACCCCTTCTGCCCAATTAATGTCTCCACACAACTCTCCTGCCCATAACTTCTCCGACTCTCCTCCTGCACATTTCTTACCCACCCCACCCACAACCTACCTTGGCTCAGCAGGTCTCCCAGATCTGTCCAGTTTAACAGTGGCACAGTCTAATCTGGTTGGTGGCATGAAATCTACACAGTCTGCTTTTCTAGTGAATTTCTTTTTTCATGGCATTAGATTGTCATTTTTTTCCGGTGGCTATTTTTTAACACCTCCTGCCCGTAACTTCTCCAAAACCCTCCTGCACATTTCTTAAGAGTGTGTGTGAGTGTGTGAGTGTGTGAGTGTGTGAGTGTGTGAGTGTGTGAGTGTGTGAGTGTGTGAGTGTGTGAGTGTGTGAGTGTGTGAGTGTGTGAGTGTGTGAGTGTGTGAGTGTGTGAGTGTGTGGTGTGAGTGTGTGAGTGTGTGTGTGTGGCAGGCAGCTAAACAAGAACTCAAGTGCCAGTGTTCATGACTGGATAGCACATGGGGTGACTAAAAGCTCCCCATCCCCACCCACCCCACCCACAGTTACCTTGGCTCAGCAGGTCTCCCAATCTGGCTGGTGTGTGGCACAATCAGGTGGTGCCTTGGTGGAATTATCTGCACGCGGCCACCACACTGCAAGTGCATGAGTCTGCTTCTTTCTGTTTGAACTTCTTTTGTCATGGCATGCCATGCCATGTTTTCTGTGGCAATATCTTCTCCTAACACCCTCCTGCCCATAACTTATCCCGTAACCCAACACCTCTTCCTCCTGCACATTTCTTAACTGTAGTGTACTGTTGATGACCGTAGAAGAAGCCACTGTTGCAGACAGACTGTGGAAAGAGCAGAATGGGTTAGGTAACTACATTTGACAATAATCTCACTGTCCCCCACAAAAAAACAAAACAAAAAAACACAGGGACTGCATTGGGGCCATAATAGTTTACCCCCCTTCCCCCACCACCACCACATGCACACACATCTGAACTTGTTAGACTGTGATTCTCTACCACCAAAATCAAAATGATATTAAATTTAGCAGAATGGGGTATGACCATCCACCCACCACCCGGGGCCGGGCCAATCCCCAGGAACTTTAAACCTTGATCCGTTCCTCTGAATGGGACCCTCACCAAAAGTACCATTGACCTTAAGGGGCTAAATTTAAAAATTGTATCCCTCCCCACCCTTGTTGGAACAAAACATTTTAATACTTATCTTCTACTCCTGTGCCCAAGATCTTCCATCATCCTGTCTCTGGGTCAGTGTCAGTCACTCAGATTGTCTCTGAAACTAAAAAAAAAACTATTAAAGACAATTATTAAAGCATTTTAAAATTTAAAATTATTTTCTGTGCAGTCTTACGGCCTTAAATTTCTTAAGTACTGGATGAGGGTCATAGTCTTCAAGTTCAGCTCCTTCTTGGGCAATCCGCATGAGCTTGCTCACAGTGTCTGCCTTTAGGGAACATCTACCTTTAGTTTTTATTTTGTTTTGTACAGAAAACCCTCTTTCACATGCCACTGATGTAACAGGTGACACAAGTAAAATCTTGGCCATTGTGACAAAATCTGGGAAAACGTCTGAGTAGTTCTCAATTAAGTCTTGGCAGACACTACTGAGCAAAGTCTGTCCTTTTTTAGATTTCAGAACAAGTTTGAATTGTCCTTAATCTTTTTCAGCCCTGTGTTGGTCAATAAATGCTGGCAGTGTTTCTTCTTTGAAGGTTGTTTCTTGGAAATAAGTGCACACATCCTTGAGTTCCTGCAGTCCATGGTCCATTATGTTGGAATCATCTGGGAGACACTTTGGATTTAAAAGAACATTTAAGTTATGCAACAGCTGCATTGAAGTTGTCTCAAATCTTGTGTGAAAGTTTTCAGTGAGTTGCGTCCGGTATCCCTGAGATGCCGTCTGGAACTGCATTCGCAGTGATGGCTTGTCATTCACTTTTTGATCCTGCCACATGCCAGGACGTTGGTCGAGTACCTGAAATGTGTTTTGTAGCTCTACCCCATTCTGCTGTTTAAACTGCTGCAGTCTAGTAGCTGTGGCTTCTGTCATGCTGCTGGCCACCGAAATGTCAACACTGTCCTGTTGCATGACTAAAGACAGTTTATTCACCACATCTAAGACCTCCATGAAAAAAGAAGTGCATAAGATAAAGCAGACTGATTTCAGTTTTGTGTGAAAGCCCTTTGCTTCTGCCGCACCTTGTGCTGCATCATGCTCTAGGGCTTGTAAAAGTGCAGGGTATGATCTATGAATTGCTTGAACTGCAGTATGCAGTGACAGCCACCGAAAACTTGAAGGTTCTTTTAGGGACATATATATCTGATATTTTCATCACTGAGTTTCCTGGATGAAACGCAAGGCATTGTGCCGTACTGCAGAGTTGCTGTAGTATCTGTACACATTTTTGATGGTTATTTGATATTCATTGAATACAGTGTTGTCCCGACATGCTTGACCTGCTGCCAGTGCCAGTCTGTGGGCAACACAATGAATCTGAATCAACCTTGGGTTAACTTGCTGTCTTAACTTTGCACCCACCCACTCCATTGTACATTCCAGTCATGACGCTGGCACCGTCACTTGCTAATGTGATGATCTTGATAGGGTTGACTGCAGTAGCAGTACATACACGTAACAGTTCTGCCACAATTGTGTCTGCCCTCCCATCGGATATTGCAATACAGTCAATAAAATGAATTTTGGCCTGTGCTTTGTGTACACACGTGACATAAATGTTCAGTTTTTTATGAATGGTTACATCAGTGGCAGGGCTCGAAATAACCGGCTGTCCGCCTGTCTGGGACAGCTGTTTTTAATCTGGGACAGCCATTTTTAACATCCCGCCTGTCCCTGGGACAGGCGCTTTACTGTAGCTGAATCCTTGTCAGGACCAGGCACTAGGACCCAGAGGAATCCCTGACAGTCTGCAGTGAAGAGAAGAGGAGTCTTGCGTCATCTGACGCTGTAACCGCCTGTCCCGGCCATTGCTGCTATCCTGACTCGGGTAACCTAACATTGTTTCTGTCATGACGTGTTTCTCCCCTCTGGTGGGCTTGAAACAAGCGACAAGCGAGAAGAACATTATCCAAGAAACGGCCGGTCTGGTCAAGCATGCAAGCACGGATCGTCCTTGCACATGTGCGGTTTACATTTCAGTACTCGCTGTCTTCATTTTCGGCATCTATCTCATAGGTGAAGGATGTTGAGAGGAGAGGGAGCGGTTTCTGAGCACAAGGTCCAGTGTTCATTCATTTTTCTGACAGTTCATTTTTAAAAGTTCCACCAAAAAAAATACTGCTACTATTTTAATATAATAACGCAGCTACTGAAAAAAATAAAATGAACAGGCTGAGCAAGTGGTGACTGATAATTTCAGCAAGGTGGAGATGGGGCAGGACAGTGTTAGTCTGGGTTTGGGACCTTTTTCAGAGTTTTTGGAGGCAGTGAAGCCTTAACTTAACCTAGCCTTGCCATTTGCCAAGTAGCCCTATAGGACCCTTGTAATATTTGAGTTGAGAGGAGGGACTGTCAGATTAGAAAACAGAAGACAGGACACCAACTGTGTGGGGGGAGTTTTGTTATATATTTCAAAATTCACCTCACAACTATATGGACATGTAAACTTTTTGTCGGACAGGCAAAATTTACACCCCACCTGTCCCGCGGACAGGCATCTCAAAAAAAATTATTTCGAGCCCTGATCAGTGGTTTCATTCACTATTACCCCAAGGAATGGAGAACCTGCTAAGTGAGCTTTGATTTCTTCCTGTAGGACTTCGTTTATGGAGTCCAGCATGTCATATCTTGCATCCCCACCAGAGTAGATTGTGCCACTGTCTTGCAAGGCTGGACAGCCATTTCGCTTCTGTGGATTGACAAACACACCAACATTAGTGTCAATCCTCAAGCAACAGCTGCCACGACCCTGTGCCCTGGCCCAAAAGATTCCATTCTTCACCTGCAGAGTTATCAGTGTTTCAGACTGGTTGAGTGATTGCCCTTGTTTGGTAAGGTAGTACATTGTCATTAACTGAGCAACTTTACTGTCATCCTTTGCCTCAGGACCCGAGATCTGCTTCTCAAATGCCACTGGCAGAGATTGTTTTTCTGCTGTTTTCTTTCCAGTTTGTACCAGCAAATGTTCTCTGTTTGTTTCTTTCATGTCTGTAGAAAGCAGACCCTTGCAAATTTGTTGTGCCAGTTGTGGCAAATGGATTGCTTTTGCCACCTTTTTTGCACCAACTGCACTTCCCAGTGACATTCCCCTCTGCTTCCTCCTTTACAAGCCATGGAAATAACTTTGACCAGCTGTCCCTCCACAACCTTAATTTCTTGCTGCTTTTAGCAGATACAGTCTGTTCAGACTGATCATCAGTTTCAACATTCACAATGTCAACTGTCTCCTAAGATGTGCTTAAGTCATACTTAGACGATGATGTTGTTTGTTCCTTATCCTTTGGTGTGGAGGATTCTCCTCCACCAAAATAATCAGTAAGGCTTCGTTGAGACTTGCTGCTCATGAGGCTTCCCCGCCCAGTTTCTTCACTCTCCTCCTGTCCTGGGAGCAGTGCTACTTGGCCCTGCACAAAGCACACAAAAAAAAGACACAGTAAACCCTAAGCTCACTAAACCGTCACCAGAAATAGTTGCAATGCCCTAAACTGCCTAAAATAATTGTAAATAAAACAATTTACCCTTTTCTGTAGTGTCTAACACTGGTGCCTCCAGGGAATATGTGCAGCATGCACCCGCACAAATCCTTTGAGTGACTGGGCGTTCTGTCCGACCACACATTTGTTTTTAAACAAATAAGAAAGCTTTTTCTTTTCTCTGCCTTCTCCTGCCATGTTTTCTCCCCATCGAGGGCAAAATGGTTCAGGAACCTGTCGCTGAGCGCTCCTCTAGTGCTGTCTCTCCCCTGGCAGAACCAAGGTGCAGGCGGCTTGAAGGGGGAACTGATCCACGCCCCGAATACTGCTGCTTGAGCGGTCCTCATCCTCATCCTCATTCCCCCTCCCACCTCATCTGGTGGTATGATACTCTCCAGGGTGCCAAAACCACTAGGTGGCAAGGGGCGAAAGCCAGCGAGCGTCCTGAAACACAAAATGTGCGTAAAGGACGCGGGTGCCCGTGTCCCTGAGAGCCCTGTTGATATTAGTCCTTTCACAGAAGAAAGGGTTCTGAAAGAACTCTTAAAACTGAAGGTGGATAAAGCAATGGGGTCTGATGGGATTCACCTCAGAATTTTAAAAGAACTAAGGGAAGAACTAGTAACACCACTGACTACCCTTTTTAATAAAATCATGGGAGGATGGGGTGGTACCTGAGGACTGGAGGAGGGCGGATGTGATTCCTGTTCACAAAAGTGGGAGCAAGACAGAGGCAGGAAACTACAGACCTGTCAGTTTCAAGTTTATTCAAGTTTATTGCAGGAAAACTCCATTGAGCAAGCTCATTCACAAGGAGGTCCTGTGACATAAACACTTAAAGTACAAACACAGATAGGTAATAACAGTATATACATGAAATGCACGTTACATGATACAGGCTGGATATACATACAAGGGTACCACATAGGGTGACCGCAGGTGGTAAACATTGATATGAGACAGGGAAGCGACTTACAGGTTGCATACTGATAAATGAAACATGATGACTGGTGTGTGCAATACATATACAGTATTTTGGCAGCTAGAACAAACAGTCTACAACTGATATGGGGGAGGAGTGATTTGATAGAGTAGCAGTGGAGCGTAAGCAAAGATAAAACCAGGAGTAGAAGGGGAAGGGAAAGCAGTTAATATGACAAATCAATTATACCTTACCAGTGGATAAATATGGCACACCTGGGGAAGGAAGAGACTTAATGACAGTTACAGGTGTCTTTTATTTTGGCTGAACTTAGCGATTTGTAGAAGTTTGACCTCAGTGGTAGGGAAAATTATGGAATCACTTCTGAAGGAAAGAATTGTTGAGTACCTAGAGGCCAGTGGGGCACAGGACCCAAGGCAGCATGGATTCATAGCGGGAAGGTCGTGTCAGACAAATCTAATTGATTTCTTTGACTGGGTGACCAAAGCAGTAGACCAGGGAGGGGCTGTGGACATGGCCTACCTAGACTTTAGCAAGGCATTTGACACAGTCCTGCACAAAAGATTAATAAACAAATTAGCCAGCCTTGGAGTGGGTCCTAGGGTGGTAGCCTGGGTAAAACACTGTTTGGACAACAGGACGCAGCAGGTAATAGTAAATGGAGTCCACAGTGAAGAAAGGAGGGTTACTAGTGGTTAACCGCAGGGTTCGGTACTGGAGCCGGTCCTTTTTAATGTCTTTATAAGTGACATTGCAGAGGGACTGGAAGGGAAAGTATGTCTCTCTGCAGATGACACAAAGATGTGCAACAGGGTTGATGCAAAGGGTGGGGTGGAAAGGATGAAAAGGGACTTGGCAAGGTTGGAGGAATGGTCAAATGTATGGCAGCTTAGATTCAATGCAAAAAAAATACAAAGTAATGCACCTCGGAAACAAAACCCAGGGGAAGAGTTCACAATGGGGGGGCGGGTGAGATACTGACAACAACAAAAATGGAAAGGGACCTGGGGTAGTCATATCAGATGACCTAAGGTGGGCCAGCAATGTGAGAAGGCAGTAAGGAGAGCTGGGGGGATACTGGGATGCATAGGGAGAGGCATCACCAGTAGAAAACAGGAAGTTGTTGGCCCTTTGTACAGACAGTTGGTAAGACCCCATCTGGAGTACTGTGTACAGTTCTGGAGACCCCATCTCCGCAAAGACATAGACAGGGTGGAGGCTGTCCAGAGGAGGGGCAACCAAAATGATGCAGAGTCTGCATCAGAAGACATATGAAGAAAAACTGAAGGAACTAAAGAGGTATAGCCTCGAGGAAAGGAGGGAGAGGGGGGACATGATAGAAACTTTCAGATACCTCAAGGGAATCAACAAAGTCCAAGAGGGTAGCATCTTTCAGAAAAAGAGATGTGCAAAAACAAGGGGGCACGGCTCAGAGGTAATGTGGGGAAGTATTTCTTCACAGAGAGGGTCGTGGATACATGGAACAGCCTTCCTGAGGAGGTCATAGAGTCAAAAACAGTGGGGGAATTCAAGAATGCATGGGACAGACATAAGGCAGTTCTAGTGTGGGGTAGGAGGAAGTAGACTGTTGGTTAACTAGGGTCTGCAGCTTATCCGTTGGATAGGGAAATGGGCAGACTAGGTGGGCCAAGCAGTCCTCATCTGCCGTCAAATTCTGTGTTTCTATGTAAGATGAATAACCGCTCCCAACCCAAATTGTAACTGGGTTTCTGGCTCCGAAAGGCATGACCTTGCACTTCCTAGCACTGAAACTCAGCTGTCATGTGTTTGACCAGTGCTCAAGTCTTTTCAGATCTTCCTGGAGTACCCTCCCTCCTTCCACGCTATCCACCACTGCAACTATTTTTGGTGTCATCGGCGAACAGGCTCACCTTGCTCTTAACCCCTTCAGCTGTATCTACTATGAAGATGCTAAATAGCATTAGCCCCAGAACCGAGCCCTCCTCCCCCAAGAGGACAGTGTCCATTGGGATGTTCAGTCCTCCCTTGTAACAAAATATGCCTGGCACACACATGGCATTTAGACATATTTTGTAAAACTAGTGCTGGGCATGTGAAATATGGAAATTACTACATTTCCATACATATCAGCACAGTAGCAGATGGGGCAAAGGTGCGTCAGCATATCACATGGTTTCCAGCGTGATATGCAGTGGCTAGTACCCCCCCCCTTTAGAAAATGCTGGTTGCAACTCAGGTATTCTTGCAATTTACGAGCATTCAGGTATAAAACATCTTCAATGTATCCTATGACTGCAGGGTGAATTGTGGTACTACAGCCCCGTTCTATGCAACAGTGGCTGCATTTCTTTAGCTGGTAGTTTTCCTTTAATACACTGTATAACTGTACTCTGAGCTAATAACCATCAGTGCTGTGTTTCCTTTAAAAAGAGCATTTAATATAGAAACTTACAACAGACGTGTCCAGAAGTCTAAAGATACTCTCAACAGAAACATTAACTTGGTGACTTGTTACGTCAAAGCACCTGCATTATTGTAATATTTCGCTGCAGAAGATTGCAGATCAGCTCTCAATACTAGAAAAAAGAAACAAACCACATAATAAAGTCTAAGGAACTGTGATCTTGGCCAGAAGCCCACAATACTCTGAAGAGGTGGGCTCATACTAATATACTAAAATGCCAGCAGAATAGGCCTTATGGTCTTTCGTGCCTGCTTGATAGTTAGCACCCATACTGGGCGCCAATTTTGCTGTCATCCCCTCCCCCCCCCGGGTTTCCCCATCCCCTTTCCAGGGTATTTCCCCAGTATTGGACTTCTCCAGCTTTACCCTCCCCCATACCTGTCCCAGCCCCTCTTGAACCCCTCCACAGTATCAGCCTCCACCAGTCCCTTGGGCAGTGCATTCCATGGTTCCACTACCCTCTCAGTTAAGTAACACCTCCTTGTCTCCCCAAGTCCCCCCAGCTTCCACCCGTGTCCTCTGGTTGCCCCTTTTTAATTTAGAACACCCTATCTGAGCCTCCCTTATTTATCCCTTTATGTACTTAAAGACCTCTGTCATATCTTCCTTATCCAATCTTCACCATTCATTACTTCCTGGGTGTAAGCCGGGCGCACCGCCACGAAACTTTTTTTTTTTTTTTTAAAGTCTAGCTTCGCGGCACCGCCCTCGAGAGTGACGTCATGCGTCATGCGCGCGGCGTTAGTAGCGACCGACTCCTCCTCCAACTCAGTTCTGTTTCTCCCGCCGTCGAGGCAGCACCTGTTCGCGGTAGCTCAGTTAAAAGTGCGTATTCGGCCGACTCCCTTTTCTACACTCGACGCCTACGGTAAGACTGTTCCTTTTTTCTTTGTACGGCGCCGGGTGTATTTCCGACTGTGTTTAACCTTGTTTATTTCGCGTTATGTCGGTTCTGGGCGAAGCGTTCTTCTAAAACGGGCCGTGCCTATGTCGGTGCTCCTGCTGACGGCATTTCTCCGTCTCGGACCGGCATGGCGTTTGCCTTCGTTGCCTGGGACCCAACCATGAGCATGGATTCGATGCGGCGCCTGTTTCTCCATGGACGCCGTGTCCTAGAAGTCACGTAGCGTTCAAGCTCGGCAAGACCCCGCCGACCTTGAGAGACGACATCGCTCAAGGGCGCTAGGTAAGGTCTCTTGGCCCATCCCCGGGCCCCTCCGGGTCTATACGGTCCGAGGAGGAGGGTCTCCTCGTCTTCTCTTGCCGAGGCAGCCCCTTCGCGGTGTCGAGGCGTCGTGGTTCCTCCCGGGATAGCAGCGCCGACACCGCCTCGGCAGATCACCTCTTGGAGGTGCAGGCTCCCCCGTGTCGAGGCCCTCGTCTGTTGGGCCTGGCTCGGGTGGACCCTCGGCGCGCCTCTCGGCGCCGTTTCGGATCAGCGCCGTTCGCGGTGCGGGTGATCGTAAAGGCGCCCGTCTCAGGCGCTGTTCGAATCCCAGCGCCCTCAGCAACGCCTGGTGATCAGGCAGCGCCCGTTAGCGGTACCGTTTGCAACCTCGGCGCCGTTCGGCGAGGGCCGATGGACATCAGCGGCGCCGCCAGCAGTGCCGCTTCACCTCCCGACGCCGCCGCCCGGCGCCGTGAATTCTTCCTCCTCGAGGCGGTGCAGGCCTGCGAGCCGCTGGGGGTAGTGAGGTGAAACCTTCCTGCTGCCGGCGTGGGGGGCAGCGGCATGGCGCTGGTGCGTGCGGGGCGTTCAGCGGCCCGTGGCCTCCCGAGGACCCCTGGGGTGGCCAGCATCGAGTCCTCTCTGGTCTCGTCCTCCTCGGAGGGCATGACTCCTGATGTGGACCCATCCTGGCACCCCATTCTTGAATCTGGGTCCTCGGTGGCTAGGGGTACCAGGCGGCGCAGCGGCCCCTCCCTCTGTCCCCTTGCCGTCGTCTCCTGAGGTTCCTCGGCTGGGGTGGCCGAGGTCCCGAGGGGCAGGCATGTAGGGATGACGGGAGGCTCCCCTCTCTAGGCCGGTGACCAGCTACCCCAAGTGCTGTTGCCTCCTCTAAAGACTGAGGGCGTTGCAGTCGAGGAGGAGGCCCTCTGGAATCCGAGGGTTGAGGGCAGGTGGCCTACTCCGGTCTTCCTAGCCTCGGTGGCCGGCAGAAGTGATGCAGAGCCACCCCTCCCCAGGGTTCAAGGTGTCCTCTGGCGGCGTGTGTGCGGACTGCCCTTCTGGATCCATACAGTCCAGCGTCGTCACAGGAGTTTCTCCCCAGGGCTCTTTCAGGCTCCGCTTCCCAGGGTTCCGTTCTGCGGCCTGGTTTGATATCCGGGATCCTCCTACAGGGCTCCTTCCCGGATTCAGAGCCCTGCTGAGAAGCAGTTGCCTCCTCGGGGTGCCCTCTCCATCTCTGCCTTCACCACCCCACTCCCAGGCCATGTCGGTCCCTACGGGTCCGTTATCCTGGGAGCAGTTCAAGAGGTTCTGCAGGCCTTCCCCTCATATGTTAGACACATGCATGCGGCGGGTCTTTCGACTCTCCCACCGCCGCAGAATCCTCTGGACATTCCAGTTCCCCATCATCCTCGTCTCCTCCTGTGAGGAGAGGAACCCCTGCTCATCTGTCCTCCGATGCTGATTTCACAGAATATCAGCGTTTCCTCTCGAGGATGGTGAGGATCTCAGTTTCCTCGTTCCGGGAGAGACAATACCCGAGCAGAGGCAGCGTGAATTCCTTGGTAATTCAGTGCCCAGCATCTGGTGGTACCTTCCTGGCCTATCCCTTCCAGGAGGCGTCTATCCGATCCTGGCAGTTCCTGCCGCTTCTTCTCCAACCCGGCGGACTGCCAGCGTAGGTATTGTGCCCCTCTGAGTCTCTAGGTTCCCTTCCAACCGTCCTCAGGTTTGGTATACCTGGATACTCCTTCAGGCGCCGTTGCCTGGCGCCGACCCATACGGTTGGACTCTCCTCCAGTTCAGCGGTGGGAAATGATGTTCTCTTCTTCGTCTGATGCTTGTATTGCATCATGCAGGCTCACCACGCTGCCGCCACAACACGGCATCTGTGATCGATGATGTCCCAGCTGCTGGCATCTATGCCTGACACGGAGCAAACCAGACAAGCGTTTGCCCTCTCGCGGTAGGCCTGGGCCAGCAAGACACCAAGCAAGGCGTCTTATTGACGCCAATGAGGTGCTTCGAGGCTTCGGGGACAGCGATCACCATCAGGCGAATGACGCATGGCCGTCTTTCCAGGTTGTCACCCCTGGCCCGGAGTAGGGTGATCGCTCCGCCTTCCGGGGGACCCGTCTTTTCTCATCCAGAGCTAGGAGACTTTGGGGCTCCATCCGTCTCCTCGTCCTCGGGAGGCACCTCCTAGCTCTTCTCCCACTTAGGCTTTCTGAATAAGCCAGGGTCTTCTCCTCCTGTTTCTCACCAACAGAAGGCTGGGGGTCTTGTTCCCTCAGGGTATGGCGGGAAGAGGAGCTTGGTACTCACCCAGGAAGTAATGAATGGTGAAGATTGACAAGGGAAGATAGGAAAATTACGTACCTACCGTAATTCTTGATCTTCTCTTGTATCTTCACCATTCATTACTTACACCCGCCCACCATCCCCTCAGTGGCCTCTTCCTGTGGCTTCTCCACCTCCCGTCTCCTTCCTCTCTCTGCATATAAAAACAAAAAAAAACAAACAAAAAAATTTTTTTCTTACAATATAGGGAAAGTTCCTTAATTTTCAAAAAAAAAAAAATCTTTCTTGGGGGTTCTAATTTTTCCAGAAAAATTACTTACTCTAAGATTCATGGGCCATCTCAGTGGATTGCATTGGCGATCAAACTGCACAACTGTCTCTTGCCATTCTTCTGCAAGATACCTCTGGGTTTTGGCCTGGCTCAGGCTATTCAGATTTGATCCTGCAATTCCGTTTTCCAGATAGTTGCCCTGAAATCAAAATCCCCCCCCCCATTCTTGCCTTGCAGAGCAGAGGAACGGGCACGTCTAATCCTTTTTCTTTTTGCAAAAAAAAAATAAATAAATTAAATAAATATTAAATGCTAAGGGAACTCTCTTCGACTGTTATAGGCATCTTGGTATCGGGGTCATGCATCTAGTCTAAAAACATTTTACTTAAAAAAAAAAAAAAAGGAAAAATAAACAGGAAAGCAATGAGAAGGTAGGCTATCCTTCTCGCTAGTTGCTTAGAGGTTTTTCCTTTTTAAATGTCCTCCTGGACAATTTTTGGAAGAGCAGTGCTGACCATATCCGATCCCAGCTTGCCTAAGCCTTGACCAGTCAGTCTGAGTCCCATTTCTATCTGAAGGCGCCTGAAAGGCTTACATTTCCATTTCTAAACCCCTGAGCAGCTCTCATGCTGCCTGGTTTTATTCTCTCCTCGGGTTCCCTCCAGTTTAAGGCCTTCCGCAGCCAGGAGCCGGTGGTATCAAACAATGGCATGTTGTGAAGATGAGGACTATGCCCTCCTGGGTCTGTCTAGCGGGTTCGGTGAACCTTCTCTTCAGCTCTATCTCCGGGATTCTTGCTTCCCTTCAGTGAGCCTTCAGCTGTAAGCTAACTATTCTCGTTGGGCATTCTGGTCCTTTCAACATCCTCTCTCTTCTCTTTCTTCTTCTTCTTCTATTTTCTCATTTCTTTCTTATCTCTCCTCCCAGAGTGCGCCAGGTAATGAGGCTCTGCAGTCCCTAGGCTGAGGATACTCTTATCTCCTCTGTCCTTCCTCCATCGCTTATTTCTTTTCAGTTCATTCTTCCTTGCTTTATCCCTAGGCTATCTTGCCTGCTATCTATATTCTCTGCTTTCTCTTTGCCTCTCGCGCTCACAGAACTGAGTTGGAGGAGGAGTCGATCGCTACTAACGGCCGCCCCTCGCGCATGACGCATGACGTCACTCTCGAGGGCGGTGCCGTTAACTAGACTTTAAAAAAAAAAAAAAAAAAGCTCCCGTGGCGGGTGCGCGCCTCCGGCTTACACCCAGGAAGTAATGAATGGTGAAGATACAAGAGAAGATCAAGAATTACGGTAGGTACGTAATTTTCCTATTCCTCCTGCCCCTTCTCTCCTCCAGGGTGTACATGTTGAGCTCCTCAAGCCTCTCCTCATGGGTCCTTTCCATCGTGGCCCAGATCGTCCTGGTTGCCCTCCTCTGGACCCTCTCAAGGAGTGCAATGTCCCTTTTTAGGTGCAGCCTCCAGAACTGCACACAGTACTTGAGGTGCGGCCTAACCAGGGAGTTATACAGAGGGAGGATCACTTCCCTCCTTCTGGAGGTGATCCTCCTAGTGATTCATCCTATTGGCCTTGGCCGCTGCCCTCCTACAAGTCTCAGAGTTGTTCATTTTAACATCCAGTACCACCCCCAGATCCCTCTCGCCCTTCAAGACTTGTAGTGCGTCTCCCCCCAGGGTGTACACTAGGCCAGGGTTTCTGTCCCCCAGGTACAGAACCCTGGATTTTCACGCATTGAACTTCAGTCTCCACTTACTCGACCATCTCTCCAGAGCCTCAAGGTCTGCCTGCAGGGCCACTCTCCCCTGCTTCCCATCCACCACCGCTCCCAGCTTGTAGTCATTGGCAAAGGCATTCTGGGCCATGGGGAATTTCGTGAATATGCCTGCCTCGCCTCCCCAGACTCCAGTTACATTCCCGATTATGTTTGGAGGAGGAGGATGAATTGTACTATGAGGAGGAGGACAAAGGAGAGCCTGTAGAACTGGATGGTTCTCCTGAACAACAGTTTGCCTGTCCTCCTCGACCCTTGGATGACTGTACCTCACACTGTACATTTGTGAGGCATACGGTAAACCCATTCAACATCTCACAGGAAACTGATGAGGATGAGGCGGAATTTATGGATATGATGGGCTTAACTCCCACAAAAAAGTTGCTGTTGCCCATGCATAAGTCACTCAAGAAGGACACCTGTAAAAACATGTCACCGCCCACCTTGGCTGCTGACAAAGATGACAAAATTGGGAAAATGTATCAGGTGGACAGATGGGTCTTTTAATACCTGTATTCTAACCCTGATCATGAGGGAGTGGTCCAGACTACCGCCTGCGACAAGACAAGCTGCCCCTTTCTTCCCAGCCTGCTAAGAAAGATTCCAGGAAGCTGGATAGCATGTGCAGAAAAGTTTGTACTTCATCTTCCCGGCAGCTAGCATACTTGACTTATACAGCTCAATACCAAAAGGCCCTTTGGAACTCCATATTGGCAGTGAATGAGAAGGCTACTGGTGATTTGCAGCAGGATTTAGGTGACACAGCAAAGACAGCCATAGATGCCACTAAGCACCAGTTTCACATGGCAGTAGACACTAATGACACTGCACCCAGGGCGATAACACATGAAATGACTTTAAGAAGGTTTGCTTGGCCTAGAACCACAAACCTATCCCAGGACACTCAAACAAAAGCAATGGATTTTCCCTGTGAGGGAAACTCGCTGTTTAATGACAAAACACGGGCTTACATGAAGAAGGTGGATGAATACAAAACCACCTACAAGAGCAACACCGAGAAGGAAAATGGGAGGTAGTGGCCCATTTTCGACCTGAGAGATCTGAACAAACATATACAAGAAAAAATTCAAGATGGTGACACTGTGCTCAGTGATTCCATCACTGCACAAAGGAGTGGCTGGGGTTGCTGGACCTAAAAGACACCTGCGTTCACATACCAGTCAAACACAGTCACAGAAAGTACCTGAGATTCAGAATAGGGAACTCCCATTACCAATTCACTGCTCTTCCTTTCATCCAGTCCTCGGCACTAAGAGTTCACAGAGTGCCTAGCCCTTGTGGTAGCAAATTTGAGAAGGCAAGGGGTGATGTTTTTTTTTCCATATCCAGATGACTAGCTGATCTCAGGAAAATCACACCAAGAGGCCAAGTCTTCCCTCCTGATGCAAAGCATTTTGGAGCGCCTGTGCTTTCTCATAAACCTACAGAAGTCACAGACCCAGATCAGGTTTTGGACTTTATAGGAGCAGAGCTAGATACCATACTCTGCAAGGGAGGGCATTTTCCCTTGGGCAAGGGTAGCAAATTTCATTGCAGCTGCAAAATCCTTGGAGATAGGTCAGTCCAGGCCTGTAAAGGTGCCAGGTTCCAAATGAGTGACATCCAGTATCCCCTAAGGAGTCATTGATCCCAAAGGTGGGCTCTGCTTTCAAAACTAGTGCTTGTCACAAAGTGCTTGCTGAGGGCACATTAGAATGGTAGAAGGAAGAGTGCGACCTCAGGGTGGGAGTTCCCTTCCTAAAGCAGTCACCTACAGCCATAGTCGCAGCAGATGCCACCCTCCTGGGCTGGGACACCAACTTGGAGGATGTCACTGTACATGGTATCTAGAGTACACAGGAGCGCATACGTCTTCTGGAGCTCAGGGCAGTGTACTTGGATATGCAGGCTTTTCTACTCACATCAGAGATTAGTCTGTCCAGATCAGGACAGTCAACATCACAACTATGTATTACATGAACAAACAGGGAGGAACAAGATCTTCAAAACTGTGCAGTGAAGATCTGGAACCTGGTATGCTCCCTGGATGCTGAGCTCTCTGCATTACACCTGTCAGGGAAGGACAATGTGCTGACAGATTCCCTTAGCAGAATCAGCCAAGGAAATCACGAATGAACCCTTAACCAGCAGGTGCTGGTGACAGTGTTCAGAAGTTGGGGTACATCAGAAATTGATCTGTTTGCATCGTGGGAGAACAAACCGCTCCCACTGTCCTGTTGCAGACCCCCATTGGTGGGCACAGTCCCCGAGGATGCTGTAGTCCTCGACTGCTCAGGGAAGTTTCTACATGCCTTCCCACATTTCCTGCTTTTGCTGAGAGAACTACTACAACTGAGAAGGGAGTCTTCATCAGTAATTTTCATAGCTCCAGATTGGGCCAGCCAGATTTGGTACTCCTGCTACTGTCCCTTTCTAACAGACATCCTATCAGCCTATCCTAATACCAGTAGAAGAAAAACTTGTTACGATAGTAACTTCTATTCTACTGTTGCCATCCAGACAGTTTGTAATGGAGTGCAGGTGGCTCATGAGTCATCCATGGTCCAGACCATCAAGGGATTTACTAAAAGCTGATCATCACCATGTCCCTTGAGCTTTGACTCTGCAGTCTAGCCTGTGTAAACATAGGAGTGGTTGCAGTTAATGAGCTAGTGAAACCAAAACAGGTAGACAGGAAAATTATACAAATTATTGTAACTTTTTATTTCTGAAGCATTTTACTTTTTCATTTTGCCCATTAGGTTTTCTACATGATACTATTGTGCTGGATGTGTGGACTAGCTTTGAGCCTGGCAGCTGACATATCTCTCTCTGTTCCCCCACTACATCGTCAGCATTGTGATCTCGCTGACAGTGACATCACATGAGACTAACCTGGCAGCTACTGAGTAGCTGTTCCGAAGCAGCAGTGATGTTATAGACAGGGCAGTCATAATGCTGATGATGCAGTGGCAGGAACAGAGCTAGATATGTCAGCTGCCAGGCAGAGTGCTTTTCCACACATCACACTTACTAATACCAGCTAAATAATCTTCTGATTAACCAAAAGGAAAAGAACTACCTCAGATATAAAAGCTAATGGTTGACTGCTTTTAAAAACTAATATTAGTTTTAGGCAGTACACTAGCTCTTTAAAGGTCTGTTTACTCTGCACTGCTGATTTACTGATTAGGCAGATCTTCCCTGTGTTAGTCTTCACCATTCATCACTGGTGGAGTGTCAGCCGGGGGCGCAGCACCCTTGAGGAGCTTTCTCCCCATCGCGAAGAGAGGAGTCCCCACTGGAGTGCCACGCACGAGGTGGACGCACGGCATCGTGCTTGCGGGTTGTCCATAACTGGCACCAGCCTTCTCCCCCACCTCAGTTCTGCACCCCGCCATTGAGTGTGCAGCACCTCGCCAAGCAGCTTGCTAACTGGATCATTGCAGCCTAGTCTGGTCTGTTTTTCAACGAACTCGACATTGTTGGCGCTGCCATCTCAGTTCTGTTGTTCACTCGCCCATTTTGGATTGCGGTGAGATCTTTCCTTTTATTTTGTAAACGGCGCTGAGTCTCTTTTTTGTATTTAGAGTTTATTTGCTGTCGGCCGCGTCGCTGGCCTAATCCAAGGATAAGAAGCAGCGCTTGCAAAGCAGTTCGGTCTCTATGCGGCGGTGTCCCTGTGGCTGACAGATGTCCGCTACGGATCGACATGACCAGTGTCCAACCTGCCTGGGTCCACAGCATGATATGGATCGGTGTGATATGTGGCTTTCTATGGACCGAAGAGTTTTTGAATACTGTGCGTTTAAAGTTGGCTGCCCACCGATGACATAAGGAATGCACTAGCAAATGGGCAGGAAGGAGGGGTGGGAGAACAATGGGGAATAATAAAAACTGCCATCACAGAGGTAACAAGCCTTTGTGTGAAGCAAATAAACAAAACGAAATGATGTAAGAAACCACTATGGTTCTCAAAGGAAGTGGCAGTGAAGGTTTAAGAGAAAAAGAAAGCATTCAGGAGGTACAAGGAATCACAGAAGGAGCAGGACAGAGAACTGTATCAGTTAAAGCAAGCGGAAGCTGGGAAGGCAGTCAAACAGCAAAGGCCCAAACCGAGGAAAAGATAGCCAACTTAGTTAAGAAGGGATAAAACCTTTATAGGTACATCAGGAGCGAAGAGAAGACCAAGGGAGGGTTATTGAGGCTTAATAAAGGGAGGGAGGGGGCAGAGGGTGACTGTGAAAGGCAGAGATACTAAACAAATATTTTGCTCAGTATTTACAAAGGAAGAGGGAGGTACCTAAAACAAACAGTAGAAACACTCTGGATACAGAAGTTGATACCAGCCCATTTACAGAAGAAAGGGTTCTGAAAGAACTCTTAAAACTGAAGGTGGACAAAGCAATGGGGCCTGATGGGATTCATCCCAGAATTCTAAAAGAACTAAGGGTAGAGCTAGTGACACCACTGACTACCCTCTTTAACAAATCATGGGAGGATGGGGTGGTACCCGAGGACTGGAGGAGGGCAGATGTGATTCCCCTTCACAAAAGTGGGAGCAAGGCAGAAGCAGGAAACTACAGACCTGTTAGTTTAACCTCAGTGGTAGGGAAAATGATGGAATCACTTGAAGGAAAGAATTGTTGAGTATCTAGAGGCCAGAGGCCAGAGGGCACAGGACCCAAGGCAGCATGGATTCATAGTGGGAAGGTCATGCCAGACAAATCTGATAGATTTCTTTGACTGGGTGACCAAAGTAGTAGATCAGGGAGGGCTGTGGACATGGCCTACCTAGACTTTAGTAAGGCATTTGACACAGTCCCACACAAAGATTAATGTACAAGTTAGCCAGCCTGGGTAAAGAATTGGCTGGAGAATAGGACACAGAGGTAATAGTAAATGGAGTCCACTCTGAAGAAAGGGGTTACTAGTGGGTACCGCAGGGTTCAGTATTAGGACCGTCCTCTTCAGTGTCTTTTTGCCATTGCAGAGGGACTGGAAGGAAAAGTATGTCTCTTTGCAGATGACACAAGGATCTGCAACAGAGTTGATGCACAGGGTGGGGTAGAAAGGATGAGAAGGGACTTGGCAAGGTTAGAGGAATGGTCAAATGTATGGCAGCTTAGATTCAATGCTAAGAAGTGTACAGGTAATGCACCTGGGAAACAAAATCCAGGGGAAGAGTACACAATGGGGGTGAGATACTAACAACAACAAAATGGAAAGGACCTGGGGTAGTCATATCAGATGACCTAAGGTGGGCAAGCAATGTGAGAGGGCAGCAGGAGGGTTGGGGATACTGGGATGCATAGGGAGAGGCATCACCAATAGAAAACAGGAAGTTATTATCCTCTGTGCAGACAGTTGGTGAGACCCCATCTGGAGTACTGCATGCAGTTCTAGAGACCCAATCTCCGCAAAGACATAGACAGGATGGAAGCTGTCCAGAGGAGGGCAACTAAAATGGTGCAGGGTCTGCACCGGAAGACATATGAAGAGAGACTTAAGGAGCTTAATATGTATAGCCTCGAGGAAAGGAGGGAGAGGGGGGACATGATGGAAACTTTCAGATACCTCAAGGGAATCAACAAAGTCCAAGAGGTAGCATCTTTCAGAAAAAGAGGTGTGCAAGAACAAGGGGCACAATTTGAAGATGGGGGGCAGCTCAGAGGTAATTTAAGGAAGTATTTTTTCACAGAGAGGGTTGTGGATGCATGGAACGGCCTTCCGGAGGAGGTTGTGGAGTCAAAAACAGTGGTGGAATTCAAGCATGCATGGGACAGTCATAAGGCAATTCTAGGGGGTGGGGGTAGGAAGAAGTAGGCTGCTGGTTAACTAGGATCTGCAGCTTATCCATTAGGTAGGGAAATGGGCAGACTGGGTGGGCCAAGCGGTCCTTATCTGCCGTCAAAATCTATGTTTCTGTGAGGACGCTGTCGCACCAGGGACATCAAGCTCAGGTTCCTTTGCCCTTCTTCTGGGTCCCCTCCCATCTCTGTACGGGCCGAGAAGGACGGGGACTCCACCTTTTTTTAGCCTTGTCATGGTGGGGGCTCCTTCTGTGTTGCTGGAGGGTCAGTCTGGCTCCATTCGGGGCCCAGAGCACCACATTGGCAGTTGTCTCATCGATAGCAAAGGCTCCACCAGTGTCACGGCCCAAAGCTGCTGGGCCCGGCATGGGTGGCTCCTCTGCGCTGCCCGCCAGCGCCATCTTGGATCCCAGCACAGTTTCCGGCACCTGTAACCGAGGCGGCAACGCATGCGGCACTGGGCCTGCCTGTGGTGCCGTTCATGGCACTGTGGGTGGAAATGCCTGCGGGGTTGCCAGGGTGGAGGTGTACTTCATCTCCAGCTCTCCGGAGCCGGATGATCCGGTAGTGGACCCCGACTGACAGCCTGACTCTTTGGAGCCTGAGGGCCCTTCCGTGCTTGGTGTCACTGCGCCCTCCCAGCGGCCCCGGTTGTTGCACTTGGTTCTGGGCCCGGCACAGGGGTAGGTGCCAGATCCCTGGTGGACGATGGCAACTCCGGGACTGTAGGAGTGGTGGGCCTGGCCTTGGAATCGGGTGGAGGCTGACCATGGTGTTGGCCCCACCAGGATTCGGAGGTAGGGACGAGGGCAGGGGTCTCCTCTTGGTCCCCATCGAGGGACCTGTAGGGTTGGATGTGCTCCTGTCTCTGGGAGTGAGGAAGAGGTCGGCCTTGAGGTTGAGGGAATGTGGTGCAGGGTAACTGTTCCCCCGTGGGGACCTTCATCACTCGAGCGGAGCAGAAGCCTTTAGCCCAGTTTCTCTCCCTTGTCTCCTTCGTGGGAAAACCTCATTGGGTGGGGTTGGAGCCAGCCTTTCTGGACCTATGCGGCCTCAGTCTCCTCACAGGGGAGTGTCCCCTTCAGGGCTCAGCCCTGACTGCTTCGAGATAATTGAGCGGCTGGTGGTTGTGCAGCCCTCAAACCTCCAAGAGGTGTGAGGTCACCTGTTTGGTTTCCTGGCTACGACAGAGACCGTGTATAGAGATACCATTCCCCCTTGCCTCTGCATCCTCCCTCTCAGCTCCCAGGTCCCGTTAGTCCAATGGGTCCTTTAACTTTGGAATAGTTCAAGGCCACTGCTGCTGCCTTTCCTAGTTATGTGTGTGCAATGGATGAGAGGGTCTTTTGCCTTTCCCCCTTGCAGGAATCGGACTCTGACTTCTCGGGCTCGTCTGCCTCCTCACCTTCCTTCCCTGAGGAAAGGGAATCTACAGTCCGTCTATCCTCTGACACTGACCAGACGGGGTATCAGCGCTTCGTCACGAGGCTGGTGGACGAGCTTCACCTCCCCCATCTGGCAAGATGCAGTCCTGAGCTGGAGTCTGGAGCATTCTTTAGCGAATTCAGTGCGGATCACATTGTGGTCCCCCCCTTGGTCGATGCCTTTCTGGGAAGAGTCGTTCCATACCTGGCAGTGCCCTTATTCCCCAGATTCTGCCAGTGCAGGTACTGCGTACCCCAGGAATCTCCAGGAGCCATGTCTCACCCTACTTCAGGGATTGAGATCCTGGACACTCCTTCTGGTCATAGATGCCCAATGTACAACTGACCCCCGGATGCAGGCTCTGCAGAGTTCAACCACTGGGGACAGAAAATTTTCTCCTCAGAGCGCATTATGTTGTGCATCTCCTCTGATCAGGCACACCACGCTGTCTGTAACAGGCATTTGTGATCTCTGCTCGGCCAGGTGCTGGCGCACCTGCCTGATTTGGAGACAATCAGACAAGCCATTGCCCTCTCTGCTCAGGGTCTGGAGCTTGCACGGCACCAGGCAAGGGTGTCTTATGATGCCAGTGAGGTAGTCTCCAGTCTTGAAGGGACAGCGATCTGCATCAGGCGGATGGCGTGGCTTCGTCTGTCACGGTTGTTACCCTTGGCCAGGGGTAGGGTGCTTGCCTCTGCTTTCCGGGGGACCCACCTCTTTTCCCGCAGGGCGAGGAGGGCAGTTCAGGGGCACCTTCCTTTTCCCAGCTATCGGGGGAACCCTCCTCACACTGACCAGTCACAGGCTTAAATGGCCTGTGAGGGTCCTCTCCCCTCTGTAGTCTTCTCCTACGGAGGGCTGAGGGATTCACGTCCCTCAGGGAAGGGATTCATGTCCCTCAGGGAAATACTGTGCCCCCTTTGGGGGGCTCGATACTCACCCACCAGTGATGAATGAATGGTGAAGACTGACACAGGGAAGATATGAAAAGTACATACCTACCATAATTCTTTATCTTCCTGCGTATCTTCACTATTCATTATTGAATCCCACCCTCCTACCCCTCGAAGCCTCAGTCCCTGGGCAGTCCTCCTCCCCCACTCACCCTACTCTCTCCACTGGGTGGGGCTTCTCTTCTCAGTCTGCGCCCTTCCGGAAAGCTGAAGGGCTCGTGGTAAGAGGAAGGTGAGTGAGGTCTGCACCCTGGCCGGGGGGGGGGTGGATCTCAACCTGTACCCCCTCTCCTCCTTCTCCTTGCTCCCTGCCTTGTGGTGGGGTCTCCCCCTTCCCCAACTCAGCCCGGATCCACTGGGTTTGGGCCGACCATTTGGGGGGAGGGGAGCTCTGCTGAGGCAGGTGGTGGGAGGGGTGTGCAGGGACTCCCCCATGCTATTTATCCTTGTGTGTCTTTTTTCTCTTCTCCCCCGAGGGAGGACAGATGTGGTCCATTAAATGGGGCACCCCCCCCTTTCTCCCTTGAGTCTCGGAAGAGCTGGGGGGGGGCCCTGTCCAAGGACGTCTTCTCCTTAATATCAAGGAGGGGGGGACCATAACCGTGCCTTAAATTTGGTCCAGCGGCAGCTGTTCTTCTGTCTGAAACTGCAAGCATCTGAGGCTCGCACCACCTATGTGTTGGGGCAAGGTTTTCTCTGTCAAACAACTTAAACCTGGATCTCCTCATCTCCCCTGTTCAGGGGAGGCAGGACACTGTGCTGGGGTTCCCCCTAGGTTCCTCCTTTCTTTCAAACAACATGAAGTCTTGCTGTATGCTGACAATTTGCAGTTAGCTCCAGCTCTTAAACTGCCCCGGAAAGTGAAGGGTTAAAATTCTATGCCAGGCATAGAACATTGGGCTCGAGCTCGGTTGAAAACTCTGTCTGTGTCCTTTTGAAACCAAACCATCAGATTCTTTACTCCGCCTCACTGAGCAGTCGCTCCGGAGATTTCTCCTTCTGCTCAGTTCAAATGCGGCTAAAGTGTCTGTTTTAGTCCGTTTTTTTTTTTTTTGTTCCGTTTTTCGGTTCGAGACTCTGTCTGTGGTACCGTAAGTACTTAGATTAGTATTGTGGACAGTTATTGGGTGGAAATTGTAAATTTAGCAAAATCCTTGTAAAAAAAAGTTAGTGTGTGGTTACCGGTCTGTATCAGTTTTAAAAAAGAAAAAAAAAGTGATTTGAATGTTTTTTTTTCCATCAACCGTGACACGGTGAGAAACAGATGAGGTCTTGCCCTTGTTTGCCATAAAAGGTAAGTTGGTTAGGTTGGCCATGTCTAGAAACCCAAGGAAAAAACAGGCCCACTGGATTTCAACACTGCAGTGTGTGTGGAAGTCTTTGCTAAGGCCGATCCCCACACCACCTGTGTTTACTCTCTGGGGTTTGGCCACCTCGATTCAGGGTGCCAAATTTGCATAAATGTCCCTAAGTCTACCCTGGAAAAAAGGTTAGGTAGACTTGGGGATAAGGAGGCCAAGAAATCTGCTGACCCGGAAGGCCAGCCCAGTTGGGTTCCTACCGAACCAGGAGTGCCCTCTGACTAGGGCGATTCTTCTTCGGGCAAGAGGAGAGCCGATCCTGAGGGATTGGTTCCTACAAAAAGAAAACGAAAGGAAAAATTGTGTGGTTCGGATCCAGAACTGCATGTTCCAACAGTCGAAGAAATAGCCAAAGCGATTCGGATTGTGGAATCGCTTCGTTCGTTTCTGACCGATCCGGCGCCTTCTGGTAGGGGTTCGGTTCGGTCAGTTCCCCTGGTTCAGGATTATTCCCCTGAAGATTTTTACGAACCAGAGTTTGATGAGGAGGGGGATTTTGAAGAGAATGATTATGACTGTGAAAGTCTGGATGTGTCTGTGGAACCGGACATCTCCTCAGACAGACCTTCTGGTGTTTCCCCTACTAGGCTTTCTGAGTCTTCTCCCCACTTTCTGTTCTACAAAAAAGTGGCTCAAACCCTCCAGGTTCCTATTGAGGAGGCTGTAGAGGATCAAGAGGAGCCTGACTGCATAGAGATGATGGACATCCCAGAGTCTAAGAGACTGTCCATTCCCCTTCATAGGTCATTTGGGAAACGGACACAAAAAATTCTTAGGTCTCCCAACTCTGTACCTCCTGTTGACAAAAGAATGGACAAGAGGTACACCTTATCACGCTCAGATACGGAATTTCTTTATCAGCAGTGCAGCCATGTTGGGGTAGTGCAGGCTGCTGCCTGTGACAAGACAAACATCCCTTGGCTTCACACCCCAGACAAAGATTCCAGGAAGATAGATGCCATGGCAAAGAAACAGTACTTGGCATTATCTTTGGGACTCAGGCAGGCTAACTATATGGCCTATATAGCCAGGTACCAGAAGTCCAGGTGGGACACTGTACTGGCACTGGCTAAACAGGCCTCCCCCAGCTAGTCAAGGAGCTGGAGAAGGTGGCTGCTGATGGGATTGAGGCATCAAAGTTGCAATTTCATGCTGCTGTGGACTCCAATGATGTGTCATCAAGAGTCATGGCTACATCTGTGGCTCTTCGGAGAATGGCCTGGCTCAGATGTGCTAGCCTTTTGCAGGACACCCAGGCTAAGACCATGAATTTCCCTGTAGTGGGTAATTCTCTGTTTGGGGTGCAGACAGAGAATTACATGAAGAAAATGGACGAGTACAGGATCACTTGTAGGAGTGCCCAGGCCAAGGAGAGGCAGGCAGAAAGCTAGGGGCAGGGGTAGGCCTTTTCACAGGCCTTTCTACCAAGCACAGGCCTCTTCTTCCTTTTCTCAGAGGGGGTTCTTCAGAGGGAGAGGCAGAAGGGGGATGTGCAGGGCTGCATCCACCCCTCAGCCTAAGGCTCCTGCCAAGTAGACACCCTGATGTGTCAGCCCGGGTCGACTCCCCCATTCCAGTAGGAGGCAGGCTGGCTTACTTTGTCCAGGACTGGATGTCTGTTACCTCAGACAAGTGGGTCCTGGAGGTTGTAAGGAGCTGGTTCTCGTTTCAAAAATTTTCCGAAACTGAGACCCAGATCCTTTCCACCTGCAAATACTTCAGAAACCCTTGCTGTAGAGGCAGATATTTCATCTCTGCTGGCCTTAAAGGCCATAGAGAGAGTTCATACTCATACAGGGGCAAAGGTCTGTACTCCAGGTATTTCCTTACCTCAAAAAAGACAGGGGAGTGGCGACCCATCCTAGATCTAAGATACCTAAACAAGCACCTAATAAATCCAAAATTCAGAATGGTGATTCTGGGAACAATTCTTACCTCTCTGAGGCAAGGGGATTGGCTTGCCTCACTGGACGTCAAGGATGCCTATTTTCACATTCCCATCAGGTGCTCCCACAGAAGTACCTCGGGTTCGAATTGCCCTCATGCCATTATCAGTTCAGAACAATGCCCTTCGGTCTAACATCAGCTCCAAGGGTGTTAACAAAGTGCCTAGCAGTAGTGCTAGCCTTTTTAAGAAGGAAAAGGATTTCTGTTTTTCCATACCTGGACGATTGGCTTCTGGTGGGCCAGTCTCCAGACCAAGTCAAGTCAGATCTGTAGGTCACCCGGCAAGTTCTCACTTCCCTGGGGTTCCTTCTCAGTCTTCCCAAGTCAGTTCTCGAACCAGTACAGCTCCTCCCTTTTATAGGAGCAGAGCTGGACACCCTCAAGGCAAGACCCTTCCTTCCTTTGGAAAGGGCAAAAGCCATCTCTCAGCTGGCCTCTTCCTTTCTCCCTCTGGTGTCTCGAACAGCAAGGCATTTTCTGCAGCTTCTGGGCCACATGGCAGCTCCCACAGCAGTGGTCCAAGGGGCCAGGTTTCAGGTGAGGGACATTCAGTTCCATCTGAGAACCTTTTGGTCCCAAAGGAAAGATCATCTTACCAAGCTAGTTCCTGTTACTCAGACCTTAATTCAGGCCCTTCAGTGGTGGCGGGACCTGGACAATCTGAGGCAAGGTGTTCCATTTGTCTCTCAGACTCGCTCTGTGGTTCTTACCACAGATGCTTCCCTTTGGGGTGGGGAGCCCATCTGAGGGCCCTCACGGCCCAGGGACTGTGGTCCCCTCTGGAATCCCTTCTTCACATCAACCTCCTGGAGCTCAGGACAGTACTTCTTGCCCTGCAAGCTTTCTCTCAGTCAGTACAGAACAAGGTGGTTCAGGTCAGGACGGACAACACTACCACCATGTGGTATATCAACAAGCATGGAGGCACTCGGTCCACGGCCTTGTGCACGGAGGCCATGAAAGTATGGTCCCTGGCTTTTTCCTTGCAGACCTCTCTAGTAGCGGTCCACCTCCCAGGAAAGGACAATGTGATAGCAGATGCATTGAGCAGGATTTCCCAGGGCCATCACGAATGGTCTCTGGATCCTTTGGTGTTGAAGGTGATCTTCTCAAGGTGGGGCACTCCAGAGATAGATCTCTTTGTAGCCCCAGACAATCACCAACTTCCTCTGTTTTGTTGCAGGCCCCCAATCTTGGGCTCAGTCCCTCTGAATGCTTTGATTTTGAACTGGGAAGGGAAGTTTCTTTATGCCTTCCCTCCTTTTCCTCTGTTGTTCAAGGTTCTAGTCAAGGTAAGGTCACAACCATGCAAAGTGATTGATTCTGATTGCTCCAGACTGGGACAGGCAGCCTTGGTGTTCCCTGTTGCTGTCCTTAGCAGTCCACCTTCCCCTGTCTTCCCAGGAATTACAATCTGCTAACCTCCTCCTGGGAGGATTTGTTACCCCAATCTCCAGTCACTCAATCTCAAGGCATGGCTCTTGAAGACTTAAGAGTATGCAGATTTACATCTGTCCCAAGGGGTTCTAGATATCCTCAAGGCTTCTTGAAAGCCTGCCACAAGAAAAACTTAAAACTCCAAATGGAAAAGGTTCAGTATTTGGTGTTCCAAGAAGCACATTTCCCCAGACACTGCTAAATTGTCTGCAGTTCTGGATTACATGGTTTTCCTTAATGGCCTAGGCCTCAAACCAGCTACTCTCAAAGTTCATTTGTCAGCTATTTCTGCTTTCCTGTCAGTGGGGAAATCTTCCTCTCTGTCATCTCACCCTGTATTCTGTAAATTTTTCAAAGGATTGCTTCATATCAGTCCCCCTTTTAGGGATCCTGCTTGTGCCTGGGATTTGAATATTTGTATTGCTCATCTGATGCAACCCCCCTTCAAGCCTATGTCCTCAACAGAGCTCAAGTACTTGACTTGGAAAACTGTGTTTTTGGTTGCTGTTACTTCTGCCAGATGTATTGATGAATTGCAAGCCCCATCAGTGGAGCCTGACTTCATTTCTTTCCATAGAGATAAGGTGGTCCTTAGAACCAATAGAAGGTTCCTACCCAAAGTGGTTTCTGATTTCCACTTAAATCAATCTGTCTCTTCCTGTGTTCTTCACTGATCACACTTCCTCAGGGGAATGGAGGCTACACAGTTTAGATGTTAAAAGGGCCCTTAGTTACTACATAGAACGTACAGAGGGTCACAGGTTTGAGTCCCTCCAGTTGTTCCTCACTTATGGGGAAGTAGGTAAGGGAAAACCTGCCACCAAGAGAACCATTGCCAGGTGGAAAAACTGCACCTGCAGGCCTGAGGGCTCATTCCACTAGAGGTACAGCTGCATCTCTGGCTGCAGCTAGGGATATCCCCTTGTTAGAAATCTGTCAAGCAGCCACCTGGAACAGTTCATACCTTCACCAAGCCTTACTCTGTGGATATCCAGGCTAGGAGTGATGTTAGGTTTGGCACAGCAGTGCTTCAGAGCCTATTCCCAAAGTAGGTTCTGTCCCTCCTCCTTGGAGGTACTGCTTGGTAGTCTGCAAATTGTCAGAATACAGCAAGACTTTCATGTTGTTTGAAGAAAAAATTACTCACCTTAGTGTTTCTTCTAATGGAGTCTTGCTGTATTCTGACCTCCCTCCCTCCCCTCTCAGAACCTGTTTTGGGAAGTGGGTGGGCAGGTACAGTGTTGCACCCCAGCGGTGTCTTTACCCACTCCTGTTGTGTTGGGTGCTTTGTATTTGTTTTAAGAGTTTTTAGTTCTTATTACCTGGTTTTGGTTCTTTGGGTTTCCTGACTTGAGTCTTTCAGGGAATCCAAAGTTTTTGTTTCCCAGTTGGCTACTAGGAGTTTTACAATTTCCACATTATATATTCAGTGAGTTTAGCTCATAAGAATGTGATGGTTTGGTTTCAAAAGGACACAGAGTTTTCAAGTGAGCTCGAGACCAACGTTCTATGACTGGCATAGAATTTTAACCCTTCACTCTCAGGGACAGTTCAAGAGCTGGAGCTAACTGCAAATTGTCAGAATACAGCAAGACTCCATTAGAAGAAACACAATTATTAAGGTGAGTCATTTTTTTTCTTCTCTTCTCCTTCTCTTTTCTCCTTTCGGCTCTGTGACTAGCTGTCCAGTTGCTGGGGTCAACACCACTCCATTGGATCCTTCTCTGCCTCTGGTTGGCATATTTCAATTTCAGTTCATTCCTTTCCTTTTTCTATCTCTTAGGCTCTCTTGCCCCAGCTTCCTTTTCTTTATCACTCTTATTTTTCCTCTCCGGAGTGCAGAACTGTGGCAGTGCCAGTTATGGCCAACTCATGAGCGCTGTGCTATGCGTCCACCTTGTGGGCGGCACCATGGTATTGACTTCCTCTTCGGGCGAATGGAAAAGAAAAAAGCGCCTGTGGGGTGCTGTGCCTCTGACTGACACCCCACCAGTGATGAATGGTGAAGATGCACAGGAAGATCAAGAATGAAGGAAGGTACGTAATTTTCATATTTTGTTTTCCAGCTGGTCGCAGACATTTTGCCCTTGAATGACAGCCCTTTCAAAGGGTTGAGGATTGCATCCCAAATAATATTTACTTCAGTTCAGATGGGTAGCATTCATAGTTGGCCATAGTTTGAAAAATAATTACCCCCTCGCCCTGAGTTTCTGTCCCTATGCAACATATACTGTTTGTTTCAATTGCTCTTTCACTACGAATCCCAACTAGATGCCTAATTGGTTCTTTCTTCCCAAGTCTTTTGGGGGGGGGGTATTTGGGGAACACAGTGAGCATAAGACATGACCTTATACCCAGCCACTTTCATTGTACTTGCAAGGATAGAGAACTGTCCAAATATCTGCATGCAAAATTCAGGAAATTGGCTCGCTGAGCTTACTCCGAAGGTGGTGGTTGGAGGGTTAGCCTCATCACCAATGTGGGTTACTAGTGTGGTTCCCCAGGGGTCAGTGCTGGAGCCACTCCTGTTCAACGCCTATATCTCAGACATCAGGAAGGGGATCAGGAGTGAGATGAGTCTCTTTGCAGATGACTTGAAGCTGGGTGCAGTGGTGGATGGGGAGGAGGGGAGGATGGCCTTGCAGGAGGACCTGGAGGCTCTGGAAAGGTGGTTGGAAAAATGGAAACTAAAATTCAATGCGGGGAAGTGTAAGATTCTGCACCTGGGAGTCAGAAATCCAGGCCAGGGGTATACCCTGGGAGGAGACACGAGTTAAGTCACAGAGGGTGAGAGGGACCTGGGGGTAGTGGTAGATATCAAAATGAACAACTCTGAGACCTGTAGGAGGGCAGCAGCAAGGGCAAATAGAATGCTAGGATGCATCGCCAGGAGGATTACCTCCAGAAAGGCGGAAGTGATCCTTCCACTGTACAACTGCTTGGTTAGGCCACACCTCGAGTAGTGGGTACAGTTTTGGAGACCACATTTAAAGAGGAGCATCACACTCCTAGAGAGAGCCCAGAGGAAGGCAACCAAAATGATCTGGGGCCTGGGGGAGAGGACCTATGAGGAGAGGCTCAAGGAGCTCGACATGTACACCCTGGAGGAGAGGAGGGACAGGGGGGACATGATAGAGGTCTTTAAGTACATGAAAGGGATCAATAAAGGAGGCCCAGTCAGGGTGCTCCAAGGGAAGGAGGGTGGGGCAACAAGAGGTCACTGGTGTAAGCTAGAAGGGGCAGGCTCAGAGGGTAGAGGAGATGTTGTTTCACTGAAAGGGTGGTGGAGCCATGGAATGCACCTCCCAGAGAGCTGGTAGAGGTGGAGACTGTGGACAAGTTTAAGAGGGGATGGGACAGGTACAGGGGGAGAGTAAATCTGACCAGGCCCAACACAAGTGGAACATCTGGAACTGGGGATGGTATAACCCAAGGGGGAGTGGGGGACACCAAAATCGGCCCTCAGTGCTGGTGCTGAAAATCGAGCAGACTCGAGAGACTGTTAGGCCTATTCTGCTGGTATTTTAGTATGTTAGTAAGTAAAATAGGGTGCAAATGAAGGCCCCCATTGCACTGTAGTGGCCATGCACACTTAATCATCTGCTCATGAGCCCAGACTGAGCCATAGCACTCAGTATTGCCCTAAAATATGGCATGAGCACATGCTAAATGTTTACACATGATAAACAATCTTAACTAAACCAGGATAAGAGTTTTAGGGGGCCTTCATATCTGGGTCTTGTATCCGCTAGATAGACTGTAGAAAAAGTGGAGTCTTGGCCTTTTTATGGTGATGCATTAGGCCTTAACAAAAATGTTGATCCTCTGGATTAGTCTCTTCTCATTTTGATTTTGACTGTGTTGTGCATATGTATTTACCAGATTGTCATGTAATGGGATGGCAGCAGGGAGTTTATAACCCTGAATATTCCCCTGGAGAGATCGTTTTTATCATTATTGTTAACAAATTAGAACCTGAAGAAAACTGCAGAAAAAAGATCTGAGGACCCATAATGAATTTTTCTGGCCTGTTGTAATGTCTCCCTGACTAGTTTTGGTGATTAGATGTGGAAGTGTTTTGGGCAGTGAATTGTTATGCTTACTGCAGTGAGAATGTTGCTGTAACGTAGTGTGTGCCTTTCACCTCCTCTTTCTGTTCTTGGAAGTGCCTCCATAGTCGGTAGTTCATTAATGACCTACTGCCATCTTTAGATCCTTGGGCTAACTTCTGTCTTCTCAAACAGATCGATCTCTTCTCATAAAACTGCCGTAGCATCTATTAAACAGTAATTATTTGGCTCACAGCTAGAATCACTTCCACAGAAACAGTTGCGTTCTGAGAGATTAAAGAGATGTGCAAGAACAAGGGGACACAATTTAAAGACGGGGGGGGGTTCAGGGGCAATGTGAGGAAGTATTTTTTCCCAGAGAGGGTGGTGGAGGCATGGAACAGCCTTCCTGTGGAGGTTGTGGGGTCTAATACTGTGGGAGAATTCAAGAATACATGGGACAGACATAAGGCAATTCTTGTGGGGGGTAAGAAGAAATAGGCTGTTGGTTATCCTGTAGGTAGGGAAATGGGAAGACTAGGTAGGCCAAGCTGTCCTTATCTGCCGTCAAAGTCTATGTTTCTATGTTCTGTAAAGCTGCTGTAGTGTCCATGAACTCTAATAGGAAGGAAATTTTAGGTCAAGCGGTAAATTCTATCTGCACTCTGTAAAATACCCTTAGTCCGTCATTGCAGCAGGGTTGGTATTGAGATGTTATGACATAAATGAGTCTGGTGTGCACACTCCTTGTCAGTGCTGTTACTAAGGCTGTCACGTGCCCTTTGAGCTTCATTGTAAGTTTATTCATTTATTTTTTTTAATGGGATCTGCTCTTACAAAAAGTGACTAGGACAACATTACTTGCTTGCCCGGCTGCCAAAGACAGCAGCAACCTGTCACTTATTGCAAAAGGTGTAACAGATGCCTCTGCTTCAGTTTAGTAAGGCAAATGCCAAGGGGTAGTGATCACCACTGCTAACAGGTATATCTACTGGATTTAAAAATTGTGGAGTCCTGGGCTGTGGCACCTGAAAGAAAGCCTTTGATTCGGTGTCCCACCCACTCCTTCTGGACAAGCTATGCTCTGCTGGCCTCTCAGTTTCCGCTGTTGATTGGTTCTGTTCCGGTCTCATGGGATGTCAACAGTAGATACAGGTAGGGGACATCCTGTTACCTCCACTACCCATCCAGACTGGGGTCCCTCAGGGCTCCATCCTGGGTCCCTTCCTCTTGTCTGTCTTCCTGAATGACCTGTGCCAAGTCGCATAGTCACATGAATGCTGATGATGTTATCGTCTTCAGCTTCGGCCTCTGTACTGCGTCTGTTGAAGACCTCCTCCAGCAGGACTTGAGTAACAGTCTGCACTGGTTCCAGTCAGACTAACTCCAGGTCAACACTTTAAAAAAATTCCATGATCTTTGGAACCAGTCAGAAACTCACCCCCCCAACCCCTCTTTCACCACACTGGATGGCCCCTTCCCTTAAAGTTGTGCAGTCCTTCAGAATATCTCGTGTGTGGCTTGACTGCAAGCTTGACTTCTCTACCCACATCAGTGCCACCCATGCTAAACTCTGTCCCAAGCTTGGTGCCCAAAGACTGCTTACCTCTGCAGGTCTGCAAGGAGTTCGTTACCAAAATAGTGCTCCCTAGCTTTGACTACACGGATGTAGTCTGTGGCAACACCCCTCCACTCTCTTTGCCAGACTGGACAACTTCTGCAGCTTTGCCACAGACTCCACCCCCTTCAACTCACCACTGCTCTCTCTACTCCTCCTTTTCATCCTCCCTCTGCCCTCACATCACCAGTCTCACCGTACATCCTTTATAGCCAAATACTGGTTTGGTTCCCTTCTTTCCTAACTGTACTTTCTCCTCTCCCAGCTACCCCCTGCCTTCTGCTTCCTCCGTTCCAGGGATCATTATACTTTACCTACTTCCCACCTCTGCTCCTCCGCTGGATAGTCTTCCTTCTACTAGTGATTGGAGTCTCACCAACAGTATGTTTCTATACAGTTGGTGAGAGCCCTTTTAGAGTACTGCGTGCAATTCTGGAGACCCCATTTCCGCAAAGACATAGTGGAGGCTGTTCAGAGGAAGGCAACCAAAATGGTGCAGGGTCTGCACCAGAAGACATATGAGAAGAGACTAAAGCAGCTTAATATGTATACCCTTGAGGAAAGGAGGGAGAGGAGGGACATGATATAAACTTTCAAGTATCTCAAGGGAATTAACAAAGTACAAGAGGGTAGTATCTTTCAGAAAAGAGAGATGCAAGAACAAGGGGGCACAACTTGAAGATAGAGGGGGGACGGCTCAGAGGTGATGTTAGAAAGTATTTTTTCACAGAGAGGGTTGTGGATGCATGGAACAGCCTTCCTGAGGAGGTTGTGGAGTCAGGAACAGTGGGAGAATTCAAGAATGCATGGGACAGACATAAGGCAATTCTGGTGGGGGGGTAGGAGGAAGTAAGCTGTTGATTAACTAGAATTTGCAGCTTATCCATCAGGTAGGGAAATAGGCAGACTGGGTGGGCCAAGCGGTCCTCATTTGCTGTCAAATTCTATGTTTCTATGTTTCCTTTACTCTGGAACAAACTCCTCTCTTCTCCCCGCCTCCTTTGGCTCCCTCAGGCACTGGATAAAACTGTAGCCACACCCCGCCTGCTCTTGTTTCCTTTCCTCCTAACCAGCACCCCCCTCCCGGCCTTGCCTGAACCATCCTCAGTTGGGTCTGTCTGTGTCTCCTCTACCTACCTACCTACCGACTGTGCTTCTTCACTACCATGGCTGTTCCATCTGGACAGGGTTGGGCTTAAAGGGGAACTGTCATCAGCAGGGTTTCTTAATGTCTGAAAGACCATAAACAGCTAATTTGAGTGAGCCATTGTGTTTATCTGTGAGTCTTTGCAGTCCAGAGTTATTCATATGTAAATCAGCCTGTAATTAAGGGCGGGGGGCAGCCATATGTTTTAGGCTCCTGACAGGAAATTATGTCACTGAGGATCTTGGCCCTCCATTGACTGTAGGTTAAATAGGAAATTGTTTGTTTTATTAAGTGTTCTTCATTTATAATACTTGTTTTGTATGCGCATTGAAACCAGTGTGTTATGACCTTTACATTTCAAACTGTTAGTAAAAATCCATCTTTAGGGTCGTTTTAACCTCTAGGCTATACTGCCAGCTGATCATCAAAAACTACACATCTTAGGCTGGCCCAGTGGTGCTGAGGGTTGAGGCTCTGGATGCCACACCTCGCAGCACGCCAGCGACCTGGATTTGGGAACGGACCTGTGTCAGCAGGGGAGAGGAAGGTTTGAGCGTCCCACGACAGCTCTCCTTCCTCTGGGGTGGGTAGGGGCACTGCATCGCTCTGCAGCGGCACCTGGCGGAGGTCAGGGGCACTGCGCGGGCATGCACAGTCGAGGGCTGGAGCATGATGGGTATCATCACGTCAGTGCACCAATGCCATTGCACAACTGGCTCCATTGGGGTTAAAACATGGCGGAAAATTGTGGGGCGATCGTGGCGGCTGAGCCCTCTACCCCGGACAAGAGATGCCCAGTCCCAGGTTTCTGGGTCCTCGGGGTGTCTCTGGCACTGGGCCCTGTGGGAGAGGTGTCGCAGGCCAGACGTGGTCTGCGGGTGGTGGGTGCCGCCAGATGACTCGCCACCTGCTCTGCAGTGGAGGAGAGGATAAATAATGGAATGAGTAAAAAAAACCAAAAACTACACATCTCAAGGCTGGCTCTATGGTGCCAACAGATATTGGGGCCCCATACTGTATCAGGATTTTTAAACCCTGTCTGTGTTCATGTCGGTACAGATTTCTGGAGCTGCCACAGTACGAACTTCTCTTTTTCCATTCCCTCTCATATAGCCTTTTTTCTTACAGTTTCAGGTGTGAACTCAGGTTTACAAGATGCAAATGTGACTATGTGCCTACTGGCCTGGCATCATGGGGCCAACCTTGAAATGTGAAGTTTTTGATTATCTGCTGGCAGTACAGCCCAGAGGTTAAAGCAAAGAGCTGTGAACAAGCTTCATTCATCCAGCACAATGGATTTTGATTCCATCATGCTCTGCTTGTATATTGTGTGACCAGAGCAAGTCACTTAACCTTCCTGTGCTCCCAAAACGCACCTGGGAACAAGCTGTAGCTGTGTGCCTTTCCTGGAAAAAGACAGTAAAAACAATCTGAGCATGTGTTATGATACCCAGGCCTGCGATTACTGTTGCTCGTTCCAGCTGAATGTGTTTGGACGATCTCCTCGCACGGTTACAGCTCAGCCGACCAGAGAAATGGAACCTGCCGGTCAAATCTAAAGAGGCCTGTTGCGCGGTCTCCGCGGCTGCGGAGTCCACTGAACAACTCGAACAAATGAAGGCTTTCGAGGAGGAGGAGGTGGCTTGGGCTGCCGATCAGTCCTCTTCAGCATCAGTCTTCGAACCACTCAAATTGTGCTCTACCTTTACAAGCTCTTTCAAGGAATTGTGCCAGTCTCTTTCAACCAAGGGGGAAGGCCCATTTGCTTTGCACAGCTCCCATTCCCATAGAAAAAGATTTCAAGGAGTCGAGAGAGAGAGAGAGACAGAGAGAGAGAGAGAGAAGGAGAAGTCTTGTCAATGTCATTCTTGGGATCGAGAGAGGTCTTGTTCCCAGGAATCTCCATTTTCAACTTCGGTCAAAATTGCAGCCTCGCCTGCTGGCTTCATGGTGCCCCCATCAGGCCAGCTGACTAAGACACGGGACGATGACCCCGTTAACCCGTTGTCACTGAATGAGGCTGACCATTCCCTGTTCAGGATGCCGGTCCTGACTGGACTTACCGAGGAGGAAACCCAGCCTGCTGGGAAACTCTTCACGGTCCCTGGCCATGACCTGGAGGAGCCGCGGGTCTCCCTGGCTCCTTCTGAGTGTCCTCGTTAGTCTGCCCCCCCCATGGCCAAAGTCTAGGTCTTGGTCAACCTTGACCAGCAGGTCGAGGAGAACTCACAAACGCTATTCTGGGTGTTCTAAGAAGTGGTGCCACCGCTTTTCTTTCTCGTCCTCCTCAGAAGAGGAAAGGCTTTGGCGCAAGTTGCGTCGATGCTATGAGGATCTTATGTAGCAACAGTTGGTGTTGGCCGGTCCAGAGTTGACCCTGGCTTCCGCACCGGCCATCGCATGGCTGTCACTCTCTAGGCTGACGCAGACTCCTCCAGAGCCAGCCAACACCATCCCTCCGCCCGTGGAGCCGTTGAAGGCCCTCCTGGCTTGGCCGAAACCGGCCCCTCCGTCGATTTTTGTGGTGGAGCCACCACCTAAACAGCCTCCCTCCAGGGCTCCTGCCAAGGAGTCTTGGCCCAATAAGGGCTTCCCGCAAAGGCTGTCCGTCACTCTCACTCCCGACCATCCGCGGCAGGTTGAAGGTGATTCAGGTGGTCGGCTGATCTGTCTGGATTCCTCCAAGTCTGAAGACTCCTCTTTGCACTCTCGTCTGTTTGAGGTTTCGCTTGGGGGTCTCTCGACGGAGGAAGGTCCCACGTCCTTCATGGGCATTCTCCATCTCATCTCTGAATCTACAGGGATGCCTTTTGGAGCCTGTTCAGAAATGGGTTCAGTATCTCCTGACGGACATTCTGAAGAAAGGGGATTCTCTGACAGAGGCTTTCCTGGAGGCCGAAGCCATTGTTGGCCCGGCCTTGGAGCTTTGGCAGCACCATGCATCCTGCCCCGCGTCATCAGCCCGGATGGCATGCAAGTATGCAGTTCCCATCGGCTCTCTTTCTGGGTTCACAGAGCACCCCTCAGCTGAGGGATTGGTGACCGAATCTGTGTTTTGGTGCTTGGACAATTCAGGAGACACTGACAGATCTCCGGACAGAGTCAAAAAAACTGGACCACTCTGCCAGAAAAGTCTGTGCTGCCTCTTCACTTGGTGTCCGTCAGGCTAGCTTGGCGGTCATCGTGGCACACTTCTCCCATGCCCTCCTGGGCTCTCTAGATGAGGTGCTTCCTTATCTCCCCACGGACCTTCAGACTACGATCAAGCAGGTCCTGGGATCAGAGTCGGGCTGTAGCAAAACAGCAACTCCAGATGGCTCTGGACATTGGGGATTCCTGTGCCCGTTTGGCGGTGGCTGCAGTTGCCATGTGCTGCAAGGCCTGGCTGAGGGTCTCTACCTTCAAGGAGGACACAACACAAACAGGCAGATGTTTCCTTCCTGGGCACTGAAGTCCAGTGCCAACTTGGACCCCATTGCCTCTGCCCAGAAGCAGTCTCAGGGTTCCAAAACGCAGAAGCATAGGCCCTTTCTGTCTTCTGTCCCTGCAGCCAAGCAGCCCCAATACCAATCGGGGCAGCAGCAGGCTCAAGCTTGGTACCCCTGGTCTCAGTCAGGGACTTCGGTGACCTGTAAGCCCGGAAGGAAAAGTCCTGGCTGTCCCTCGGCTGGATCTTCCTCCTCCAAGCCTGCACAGTGACGGGATGGGGGTGACTGCCCCCATGCCCATCACGCCTATTCTGGGTCCTCCTGTGGGGGGCTGGCTCTGCCACTTCCTTTCCGCCTGGTGTGCTGTTACTTAAGATATTGATAGAGGTTGGGGAGCAGGTCAGGAATACCAGGTAGGTTAATTACAGGTACAATTCACAGAGAGGAAATTTATGTAGGGCTGAAGTTATTGGGGAGTGGCGAATCTGGTAAGGAAGTGAATTCCACAGTTTTGGAAAGCAATACAAGAAAGTAGCGTGGCCTACAGTTGTAGACCGTGAGGACAACCAAGGAACGGAGTCATAAGATCAAAATACAGGGTGTGGGTCCACCGCGCTAAAATAATAAATGGGGAACAGTGTATATTAAGCATGGAATGCAGTGTAAGAAACATGAAGATGGGAACAGAGCTTGAAATAGAGTGTATTTTAAATAAACATCAAATTATGAATTCTGTGGCAATACATATAGTCGATTCAGCAGCAGGATGCACTTTCTATGGCTTGTGCATGCAGTGGCCGAGGAACTGCAGAATTCTAGGGGGTCTGGTTAGGTTTTGTGGGAGGAGGGGTTGGCAGAAACATTGTTTTATTTGATCAATCTAAATTTACCAGTTTGTGACGAGGTTAAAGGTGACATTAGTGTAAGGATTATGTTCACTCTACAGACAACAGGCTAAACCAACTTTGGCTATTCTGTCTTTGCAGTGTGCATGTTGCTGCCTCCTCCTCCCCTCCCGATTTGCACGCTTGGTGAAAAATAAAAAAAAAATCTTATGCATACTGGGTAAGTATAGGTTGCACAACCTATACTGAGCCTCCGAAATAGAACAGCACGGCACCTGCTACTGACAAAGCAGAGCTTTATAAATCTTCGGTTCTTTTTTTCTGTTTTTTTGTTTGTTATATGTTTTATGAATGTAGTGCTCGTTAAAAGGTGCTGGAATGATTGCACTGGTAACTGGAAGCCCTCTGTAAAGCTGTGTTATAATCTAGAACATTGAATCGGCTACAGCTCCTCTCCAGTCAGGATGTCAGCTGTGGGATTGTGAGATTCTGCCTCATGGCTTTGTTTACATGCAGTAGTTAGGGGGATGGCCGGATCAATCAGAATTTATATTATATCCAGTAAGCATAACTTCTTTTTTGTTTGGAATAAAAGTGGAAATCGGGGGCAGGTCAACACGATGTGCTTAGGGCTGTTACATGCACATTCCTCATTATAACTAAACTGCTGTTTGACCTTTGAGGTTTTTTTCAGCCTCTTGAGTCAATTGACAGTTTACGTGTTAACTTTAACTACAGCATTCCTGTCTAGTGTTGAACTGCCGAAGGGGTGGTCTCTTGTTTTTTTTAGCTTGGGCAACAATCCATGTGGCACAGTCGATGACTGCTGTTCTTTCACTGTTTAGGTAAGCTGTGGCCAAAACAAATAAATAAATTGGTACTTGGTGCTGCTGATGTAATCCAAGGATTCGACGTCCGGTCTCCACTTGCAGATATAGAATTTTACCCACTCCATGATTAACATCTACAGGGATACGTCAGATAAAACAGAAAACAGTTGTTTTCCATATTTTACTGTCAGATTGTTGTACATGCTCAAGTATGTGTGTGTGTGTGTGTGTGTGTGTGTATGTATATATATATAAAAACAGAGGGGACATCACTTAGAAAATAGGGGCATTCATACCACCATATGCAAGTGTCCTGTACTGATTCTATGGGGCTTTGATGCAAATGATTGGAGAGTTCACATGATGACCCCTCTAGTTTTTATATATAAACAATCTCTGTGTTCCCACCCTGATGCTCGGGGTTGCCATGGCTGCACACTTCCAGGTAGGATGTGGAGGAGTGACTACCTTTTACAGTTGACGCCAGTGCTTCTGCTTATTCGGGCTGAGACTTGCAACATGCCTGGCCTCCAGCCATTGTTGATATTTTGGACCTTTTCCTTCCTCCCTCTCATCACCAGCTATTTTACTTTTCCAGTTAACACAAAAGAGTCCAACACACAGCACCACATTAAAAAAACAAAGTTCAAGCTCCGAATGCCATATTTTTTTATGAAAATGTTTTCGGAGCTTGACTTTTTTTTTTTTTTATTGTGGTGGTGTGTACTGGACTCTTTTGTGGTAACTGACTGCTTGGTTTTCAAGCACCACCAAACTCTGCGAGTTCTACTGCCAGTTTATTTTTCATTTCCACTCTCTCCTAATAGTGCTGGTGGTAGCTGACCCCAATTTTAGTGGATGGTGGAGATGATTGCTGTGCAAAGCAAAATAAGGTAGGGGTGTGTGTAAGTGCAAGGCCGCTGGAGAAAAACCTGAATAAGTAGATATCTACTGAGGAGGGTGAAACAGAAAAGGCAAATGGTTAATGAAAGTATCTGAGACCAAGAAGAGTAGTTAAAGTTTTTAGTAAAATGTGTTTGGTAAGTCCCCCACCCCCGTCCCTTCAGACTTTGTAGGGTCTCGATAAAATTTTAAGGCATACCCTTGTCTCGAAATAATAGATGGGAAACGTGGTGAAAAAGTATGGTCCATTTTTGGGTCCCTTCTCCCCTGATCCGAGAGTCTCAAACAAAATTCAGGGTTCCTGGAAAACTTATTTATTTATTTTTATTTCTTTAACATTTGGTGATTTGGCTATGCAAGCAGAGGTGCAGTTTGTTTCAAGGTGGGATCCGGGGTGGAAGGGAGAGCTGGAGAGTTGATATGGAATAAAACAAACTGAATGCCGAATATGCAGAGTGTAGGGACAAGAAAAAGTGAAAAACAAAGCGCCATATATAGGGAGACAAATACCTCAGAACAACGACTTGTAAAAATTATAAATGTAACCAAAGCAACAATTAGCAACATGTAGTACTGCAGTAATCAATGCGTAGTGGAGGCCGATGTAGATGAACATTATTTGTACAATTTTTATAAACATTCCTAATTAATGAAATTGAAAATGGAGGTAAAGAAAAGAACTGGAAGGGGACTAGGGGCTAGATGCATTTGCAGAGAGGGGAGTAATAATCCTGAAGGAGAGACGTGATGGAGGGAATAGAGCAGGAGAGACTGGTACTATGATGTTATCAGGAGCTCAGTAGAATAGATGAACCCTTTCTCCTGAAGAGCAGTGCCCACCATGTCACCACTGAGGTAAGTTGGCGGCATTGAGTGGGAAGGTTATGAACATGCAAAATTTACCAGCAGATAACGGCCTAGAGGTCTATCAAGTCTGCTCGAATGTGCAGCTAGCACCCCTTATTCTGCATCTGCCGTCGCTCCCACCCTTCCCTCCATTGACCCTTCCCCTTGACCTGTCCCATCCCCTTTTGAAGCAATCCACTGTTCTACTGGATACCACTTCTGCAGATAACTCATTCCACCCTGCTACCACCCTCTCTGTAAAAAAAGTGTCTCCTCATCTCCCTCCTGAACCTTCCTCCCTCCAGTCTCATCATGGCCCCTGGTGTTCCTCCCCTTCCTTACTTTGAACAGCCCCTCTGGTGGGGCTCGCTCTGGTGGGTTTGTTACTTCTGCTGCCTTGCATGATGTACACGAACATTCGAGCCAAGTTTTAAGGCTCCTGTTTGTGTCTTTTGCTTCTCACCTGCCACAAACTAATTGTTGTTCAGATTTAAAAAAAAAAAAATGTGCATGTATGTTGTTGATGCAGTAACATCTCAATTTGTGCAGCTGGCCTGCCACTGGAACCCTGTTAATTCATGGAATGCTTCCTTTGGGCCCTGCCAGCCTACAAACCGAGAATGAATGGCATTTGACACCCACGTTTAATGAAAGTAAACAACATCCCCTCACATAGATAACATCAAAAGCCAAGCAGTTTTTTAAAAGATCAAATAACCATGTTTGTGTCCAACTGTTTAAACAGTTTTTTGTGCCCTTTATTGGATGTGGTGTCATGCTATAGCAAAACCTGTTTTTACATTGATTTAGAAAGGAGGGGCGGGGGAGAACAGTAGAGAAGTCTTGAGAGTAACCAGTAGGTTAAGCAGTAGCCTTCTAGAAATATCCAAGTTCTTCTATGTTAAAGCAGTATTATGTAGGTGGGACTCGTTCCGGTGCCCTGAATTTCAACTCTAAATAAGACAAAAGATATTTACGGAATGTGCACTCTTTTTTTTTTTTTTTTTTAACTTTCTTTTTTATTAACTTTTCAAAACTACATACTTTCAAAACTTGATCCACAGTGAATACTTATAGAAGTGGTTTGTAACATTTACGCATCCTTATCGTAGGTGTAATTATAGAACCACCCAAGTTATTATTTCATGTGAGGGGATAGCAAGGCAGGTTTACAAAAACATTCAAATGGTGATGACTCATAGTAGCCAGTTACTTTCGCAATGAGAAGTCAAAGTTGTCGAGAAACTATATTAAGTTGCAAAGATATGGAAACACGAAACATAGAATTTAACGGCAGATAAGGACTGCTTGGCCCATCCAGTCTGACCATTTCTTTTTTTTTTTTTTTACTTTCTGTTTCTACTTCTTCCCTCCCATGGCACTCCCCTCTCTTCGGGAGACACCTATTGCCGTCCTAGTCCCCACCTTCTACCTGTGACCCGTGGCGCTCTGTCCTCCACATGCCTTGCTTAGCCGCTTCCGAGAGACTAGGGTGGGGAGGCAAGCACCCTGAATTCCTGTCTCACAGGGATTGCCACCGGGCAGGCAGGGTGCTGGGATCGGGCCTGGTGCTCCGCCTACGAGAGTGATATGAGGTATTTCTGATGTTCCACAGGAGTGGCCTCCGCCCTGATGTCAAGGCGTATCCTCCGCGTCCCCACTTCCCAGCCCCTTGTGCGCTCATGTTTGCTATGCTTCCAGCTTCCGCCAGAGGCCAGTCAGGCACCGAGCGTGTGTCCCCCCTCTCTCCCGGGAGAGGAAAGCTGTCCTCGGACGCTCAATCCTCTCCCTCCCCTGCCGACCCCCGACGTCCCGGGCTCGTTCCCGAACCTGGGTCGCCGGTGTAGCACGAGGTGTGGCGTCCAGTGCCTCAACCCTCAGTGCCACCGGGCTGGCTAGTCTGACCATTTCTGCCTACCTACACTATTACTGCAGACTGTGCCCGATCTGCAGCTCTTTCTCCCCTCCCCCACCTTTCCAGTATGATTCCCTTGTGCTTATCCCATTGCATTCACCCCACCACGTCCACTGAAAGGCTGTTCCAGGAATCCACCACTCTTTCTATGAAGAGTACTTCCACATTTCCCTGAATTTAACCCCCTACAGCTTCATAGTGTGTTCCCTTGATCTTATCTGTGTCAGTCTTCACCATTCATCACATTTGGGTTAATGGCTGGAGGTCATGACCCTCACGAGACCTTTTTTTGGGGGTAGGCAGAGCTGACACACCATCGGCGCCGCCCTCAAGGCCGACGCATTGCGTGGCACTTGCAGGTTGGCCATTAGGCACTGTCTAATCCACCTGCCTGCCAGTTCTTCATCTCCTGCTGTTGAGGTTACCTTATGTGGAAGCTCTGCAGAACTTGAGGCCTACCGCCTGCACAGTTTCGCCTTTTCGCCTTACTCCTCCGTGCCGCAGTCCGTCGGTTCCTTTCCTGCGGTTCCAGTTGCCTTACTCGTCGCTTGGTAAGATCTTTCCATTTATTTTTATTCTTGTAGCGATTCAGTGTGCTTTTGGTGTTTTCCTTGTAGGTCATGTCTGGGTGGGGAGGCAAGAAGACTTCAAGAACTGGACGGCGCCCCATGTGACGGTGCCCTTGCAGCTGTAAATTTTCCGTCACCGACTAGCATGACTGTTGCCTTATGTGTCTTGGCGTGCTTCATGACATGGATTCGTGCGATGCCTGTTTCTCCATGGACTGCCGGGTCATGTGAGTTTCTTGGCGTGATGTGGCGAGCTCCGCCCGACTTTCGGGGGTCAGGTGTGCACTCGTCAGGCCAAGCCACGTACTCTTGGCCTTTCCTCCGGGTCCCCTCCCGGCTCTACGCGGACCGAGGAGAAGGGAGCCTCAGCTTCTAGTAGCCTGGCCATTGCCGAGGCTCCTTCTGCGGTGTAGGAGGCCCGTCCTGCTTCTTTCGGGGGCGGGCGGGAGGCGCCGCCAAGGCAGTCACCCCTTCGGGAGTGAAGGCTCCGCTGGTGTTGGACCTGTGGTTCACAAGGCCCGGGTCGGCGCCATCCTCGACTCTGTCAGTCGGCACTGTGGGCTCTAATGGAACCGTTATCTGTGCCGGTTTGTCACTCGGCGCTGTGGCTGCTGTTGGCGCTGTTCGCGGCACCGATACTGCTAGCAGTGCTGTGGGAGTCTCTACGGCGCCGTCTTTGTTCTCTCCTCATGGTGCCATGGTCGAGCACTGCGCCATGTCCACCTCTGCTGTTGGAGCCGTCGTTGGTGCTGTCCCCACCCTTGGTGCTGTGGGGCCGGATGGCGCCGTGACTGGTTCTGACTCTGGGGCTGCTGTTCGGGCTGGGGCCGTATCCTCTGCGGATACCGCTCGTGGTGCTGTGGGAGGCACTGGCTCAGGCATGGTCTTGTTTTCTGGCACCCCTTTTGGCGAGGATGGCATCAGGCACCCTCCTGCAGTCTGGCACAGGGCCTTGGCTTCTACCTCTTCGGAGGCTGAGTCAGACGAGTAGGCTGCTCGGTTCCCAGCTTATGTTAGGGCAATGAACAGACAGGTTTTTCAACCTTCCCCCGAGCAGCCACCCTCTGAGCAGTCGGTGCCCTCCAACTCTTCATCCCCCACTTCTGGGGGAGAGGAGCCTTCTGTCCACATCTTTCCAGCCGCTGATCTCGCCGAGTATCAGCATTTCCTTATGAGGATGTTGGAGGACTTGCACCTCACCCCTTCCACTGTAAGCAATCCAGAGCACTGGGCACACGCCTTCGCCTTCGTAGGCGATTTCAGCGATTCCACCCTTGTGGTGCCCCCCTGGCCTGCTCCCTTTCGGGAGGCATCGTTGCGCTCCTGGCAGAGGCCCTTCTCTGGAGTTCTTGCCACTAGGGATCTCTGCCAGCTGTATTGCGCCCCCCCCCCCGGAGTCTCCAGGTTCCATGCCTCATCCGCAGTCCAGATTGACGCAATTGGATACTCCCGATGGGCTTCGCGCCCTCCACCATGACCGGCCCTAAGATCAAGATTCCTCGGATTTTGACTTCTGGGGTAGGAGGGCTTTCTACTCGGCATGGTTGTTGCTTTCCATTTCTGCACTTCAGGCCCACTATGCAGCCTATGACAGGTTCTTGTGGTTCAGGCTAGGTCAACTCCTAGCCTCGTTGCCTGACATGGAGCAAACCAGACAAGCCATTGCACTCTCTGCACGTGGCTTGGAGCTAGCAAGGCACCAAGCGAGGGCATCCTATGATGCCAACGAGGTAGCTACCAGGGTTGTAGGGACAGCGATCTGCACTAGGCAGATGGCATGGCTGCATCTTTCCTGTTTGTCACCCTTGGCCCAGCGTAGGGTGATTAACTCCACTCACCAGAGAACCTGTCTCTTCTCCTGTAGAGCGAGACGGCATTTGTTGGGGCAACTTCCTTCCCCCTACGGGGGGACCCCGTCTCACTCTCCCCACTCTCGGTCCTCTCCAGGCCATGAAGGTTCTCCCCTTTTTGGTGGGTCACCCAGTGAGCTAAGGGACTGTCCCTTGGGTGTAAAGAAAACCCTTGTGGGGACTTGGCACTTTCGCATGTGATGAATGGTGAAGATTGACACAGACAAGATATGAAAATTACGTACCTACCGTAATTATGATCTTTCTGTATATCTTCACCATTCATCACAGTCTCGCCCTCCACCCCCCTGGGGCCTCAGTCTCTGGGTCCACCTCCCTCTTGTGCCCAACCTCACCCCCCTCCTTTCTTTGTTAGGAATGGAGTGAACAGGGGCACATAGGGGGATACTGTTCTGGGGAGAGTGGTCAGCATGGAGGGCACTCCTTCTCCAGTGCGTTAGCTCCAGCCCTGTGGGGTGGGAGTTGGCAGTTGCCCTCCATTCTCTTCTCCTCCTTGTTCCCGTCCATCTTATTTTTCCTTGTCCTTTGGACTATCCTTTATTACCAAAAAAAACCAAAAAAACTCCTTTTCCTTTTTCACCAAAAATCTTTCCTTGAGAGGGTGTTAATTCTCTGTGCCCTGTCCTTCTTCCAGAGTAGCCAATTCTGCTCAGATGGAGTTTTTGCCAGTCATTCTGTGCCTTGAATTCTGGCAAGAAGCCTTTGGCTACTCCATGCAGTTCCTATACAATCTGGAGACGGACCAGGGTCTGGGATGTGTTTAACCTTCTCCCCTCACTTCCTACCTTCTAAATTCTTTAACCCACCCTACCTCCCTCCTCTATTTACAGAGATTGGGGCCCCTCCCAATCCCTTTAGTTCCCGACTTCTTTCTTTCTGTCCTCTCAGTTGTTATTTCTCCTTTTAGTTTTATATCTTTTACTTTTTCCTGTTCCTTGGACTTCCTTGTCCCACCCTCCACTCACTTCCTCTTACCTCTACGGCGACTCAGAACTGGCAGGCAGGCGGAGTCGACAGGCGCATAGCAGCCAACCATGGGTGCCCACGCAATGCGTTGGCCTCAGGCGGCGCCAATGGTGTGTCAGCTCCGCCTACCAAAAAAAACAAAAAAAGAGCTCCCGCGAGGTCATGATCTCCAGCCATGAACCCAAATGTGATGAATGGTGAAGATACACAGAAAGATCATAATTACGGTAGGTACGTAATTTTCATTTCTTGAGCACCTTTTCTTCTGAAAAATACTCCCCACCTGTACCTTATTTACCCCCCGTAAAGTATTTAAAGGTCTCTATCATATCGTCCCCCTCTGTCCTTTGTGCCAAGGTGTACGTAATGAGGTCTTTTAGTCTCTTCTCATAGGGCTTTTGATGCAGGTCCTGTCCTATTTTAGTTGCCGTCCTCTAGACCATCTCCACTCTGCCTTTGTCCTTCTGGAGCTGTGGTCTTCAGAACTGGACACAGTACTCTACGTGGGGTCTTAACCAGTGATCTATACAAAGGCAATACCAGCTCCTTTTTTCTGCTGGTGAAACTCCTGCATCCCAGCATCCCACTGGTCCTACCTACTGCTGTGTCGCACTGCCTGGCCACCTTTAGGTCATTCAGTATGGCTCACCCACAGGTCGCTTTCCTGCTTGGTGGTAATCAGTTTCACGCCACCGATTTTGTGCTCTGCCCCTGGGTTTCTGTGCCCTAAGTGCATTATTTTGCATTTTATTTTTGCAGTGAAACTCTGCCACCATAGTCTTAACCAGCAGCAATCATTTAATTTTCTTGGATCTCTGCTAATCCCCACCGAGTGTCCACCCTATTACAGATTTTGGTATCATCCATGGAGGGGCAGATCTTCCCTGCCAGCTCCTCTGCAGTGTCACTTATAAAGACATTAAAGAGGACTGATCCCTGAAACACTCCGCTCGTCACCCTCCCTTCCTTGGAGTCAACTTCATTTACCTCCACCCTCTGTCGCAAGGGTAGTATTAAAGATTTAGTGTGGTGTGCTCCTACATACATTTTTATTTAATAATTATCAATTTCCTGGTAGTACATTTAGTTTTTTGACAGTATTTAAGGGTTTGAGGGACCCACTAGTAATTTTGTTTAATTGGGTTACTTAACATTTTCTACCTCCAGACTAAGAAGGGGGGTTCTAGGAGACGTACTGAATGATGATATTTTAAGGTCCTGTACACATTAGGCTAGTTAAAATGTGTTAAGGTCTTTAAAACGTTTTAACTATCACAAACAGGGCTCCCGTCCGCATTAAAAACACGGTTGTTTACTGTGTTAGGAAATTGTGCTAAAACCCTGAAGGAACCTAGTCTTAAAACAGTTTTCAAGTACGGCTCAGAATCATGTTACTTTGTAATGCGGATGGGTGTCTGTAGCGTGTCCCATGCCATCTTGCGCCATTCGGAACCGTGCTGTAGTCGTGGGGAACTGGGTTTAAGACAGTTACTGAACGGCTGATGCGGACGGGAGTCTGATCTGGAGTACTGTGCTACATAGCCAGACTATGGATAAATTGTTGCCCATCACGGTGCAGACCAACTCTTGTATGGTTGTGCACCTTTCTGGGGTTGAAATTAAGTTTGTAGCTGTTAGCCAGCTGGGCAGGTGCTTGGGAAACTCTACTGGCCAAATAGTCTTTTCTGCTGGCCAACGTGTGTACTTACTGAAATGTTCCGTTCTCCAATGCAAGCCAGTAGGGCTAGCTAAAGGAACGTTTTTAGTAGCACAGTGCAAAATCTGCCATACCACCATGTGGGTAGCGGGTCAGTGCCAGTTTTGCTCACTGACTTTTGGTCTCCTATTGTGGATTGCTTGCAAGTATGGGCCTGCTCTGTCCACTCCAGTCCAATCACTGACTTCTGTGCTCCTGCCTGAGTTTCCAGTCCAACTAGCCAAACAGATACTAACAATGTGTAATGAATTTTAAGTCTCCCCATATTTTTTCAAATACCTTTTTTTTTTAATTAACCCTATGTAACCCCTAGGTGGCGCTATCCCAGGGGCTACTACCCCTGCCTGTTTGACTACGGATGGGTTGAGGGGCCTAGGTCCTATGGCAGGTGCCTTCACCCAGAGTCAGGGTTTGTAGTGGTTAGACTAGCTTGGTCACAGCCCTCTAGGACACTGAGACCCCCTTTTATTCCCTCTAGTGGCTCACACAGTACACCGGAGTTACAACCCTAATACCCCACATATACACACTGTTTACTGGTATAGATACCACTTACTTACCCTCAAGACTGATTCTGCAGCACGTCTCTGAGAACCCGCTGTAAAGTAAGGTTAAACAACATAACACAGCAAAACACAATACTGTTTCTATAAGTACCAACACCACAGACAGTATATAGTATAACAACATCATCATCTGATTTATTTAGGGGACAGTAACAAGGAGGGGGTCAATCAGGTTGATTTTGGTTTGGAAATATTATAATCACAGTACTGTGCACACATACAGGGTCTGAAAAGTCACACTCTGGGTACCCAGGTTGGGGGGGCTAGCCAGGTCCGTTGGCCGGCAGATGCAGATGGATAGGGCCCTGCAGAAGAAAATATATGCACAACACCCAATTGTAATCTGGAGCCGGAGGGCTCAGTCCATGAAACAGTGAAACAACAAGAATTAGGTGACACACTTGTGATTGAAAACAAGCTGCAGGGGAATACCCTGATTTGTACTCACAACACCCAAGCTGAAGATCGGATGGAGAATGTCCCTCTTGATTGCCAGAAGAGCAGGACATGAGGACAAGGTCCTTGTGACTGGACTCCACTGCAGTTGATAGCAAATGGATGTAGTCCGAATTAAGCTGGGAGTTTACTTCCAGCTTCAGCACACAATTCACTGTACAGAGGATTTGAAATAGTGATTCCCCACAAGCACTACGCACATTTATATGTAAAAGGAAAGTACTATACCTGGCAGGCTGCCCCTCGATCCCGATCGCAATTACTGCTAAATACCCAGGAGCGCACACAGCAACTTCAGTTCCTGACAGACCGAGCGTGATTCAGCAATTTCTCCAGTCTTCTACAGAGTGAGCCTGGTTTCCACACTTCTAGTGCTTCTTTCTCCTCACAACTCTGATTCAGTCCAAACTGGCACTCACAAAGGCTGCAGACCGAAACTCGGGGCCTCACACGCGCTTCCCGCGTGAAACTATGCACTGCAGAAGCGCACAGCTCCTTCTCTCTTCACTGCCACAACTAATCTGATCTTTCCAGTCACAGAGCAGGGCATTTCCTTTAGCTCCACACTATTCTGTTGGCTGATTCAGCTGTCACTCACAATAAGACTCCCTCTGTTGGTAGAAAAAGGCACCAAGGTCAAAACTACGTTTTCCAGAGTCACTGCCCATAAAATCCCCTTGTGGCTGGCTCAAAATTAAGAATCCAAGTTCTGATTCGTCCGCAGGCTCCATTTTAGAGAACCCTTAACCCAGTTGGCCCAGCACAGCAGTTTAGGTCCAAAATGGAGGGGGTAGCACACACAGAGTCCCAGCTGCAAGAAAGGTAGGTTAGACGAACTGCATTTTACTTAACACTCTAACTGGTTTCAGGCAAACAGTTATGTCTTTCATTTAGGCTCCTTCTGCGCTGTTAGCGACTGCAGAAACGAAGTGATTTCTCCGAAGTTCAGGCGGGATTCCAGCATTAAATACACAGTCTCCCCCCGCCCCCATACAAACTAGTTAAGTCTGCAAGCAGACAACTCTTAAAGAGACAGTACGCGGAGGCTAAAATAGCACTCACTTGGAACCACATTTAAACAGCTCAGACGCCGAACACCGCCCAGACTTGGAGCATTCAGGCAAGCTCCTGGAAGACTTATGGGAGCCCCCATTTGCAGGGGGGTTACACCTATATACTAGTTCACGTGCACTATGTCACTGCTGAATGCTGCCCCCAAACTCCGTCAAGGAGTTATTCTGTGGATAGTGGTACCCTTTGCCTCGCCTTCAAATGACAAAAAAGTGTGTGGAGCACACCCTTAAAGCTACCCATGCTCTGTCGCCTATCCCTTAACCAATTTATTACCGGTTTACCACCCTTGGATCCACTCCTAAGCTACCCAGCTTGCTTACTTACTAGTCCTCTGTGTGGAATGGTGTCGAAAGCCTTACTGAAATCTAGGTAGGCCACATCCACCCTAATCTAAATCCTTTGTCACCCAGTCAAAGAAATTTATCATATTCATTTGACATGACCTTCCTCCTGTGAAACCATGCTGCCTTAGTTCTTGTAACCTATTGGATTCAAGAAATTCCTCATTCCTTTCCCTCAGCAGTGATTCCATTAACTTTCCCACCACCTATGTCAGGCTGACTGGCCTATGATTGCCAGCCTCCTCCCTGCTATCGCTTGAGTGTAGTGTCACCACATGGGTCCTCCTGAACAACTCCTGTTTCCAGTGAGCTGTTAAATAGAACTGTCAGAGGTGTAGCCAGTAGTTGCATCAGTACCCTTGGATGGACACCATCTGACCTCATTGCTTTGTCCACCTTCAGATTAGCAAGTCCCTTCAGGACTCTCGCCTCCAAAAAAGAATTGGCTTCTGTTACTTTTTTGTGGCCCTTCTCCTTCCTCTGTGAACATTGAACAAAAGCTAGATGGACTCGGGTGAACCGCTGAATCCATCCAGTTTTTGGTCCGAATGTGTCTTAATTGATATTGGCACACTTATTAGGTTATGGCCCCCCGAACCCTTTGTTAGAAACCAAAAAAGTAATAATATTTTACTGCACAGCAAAGTAAAAATATCGACATCTAATACTGTAACAGGAGTTAAACTTGACACAACAATTATGAACATTTCTAGATGGGGGGAAAAAAACAGTTTAAAACCATAACTTGTTTTAAGTCAGAGTCCCTTTACCGTTGGGTAAAGCAATAGAGTTCTTTAGCATGATTTTCACGTACAAAACAAAAATGTCTTTGTGTCCATATTTAGTAACATTCCCTCTGCAGTTGGGAAAGAGAAGCTGGTGAGTGACGTGCCTTTGAAATCAGCCATAGCAGAGCAGTCTGCGTGGTCAGCTCTGGCTGTTTGAGTGTTCGGGTGGAAACTGACTTGCCGTGCTGTCTGCGCCATTTTCAGGACATGTGTCCTGATACCATACCCCATTTAGAGCCTCTGTACCTGACTGTCAGATTGAAACATAAACTTTGCAGACTTTATTAGTTATATTAAACTAGTGTCACTACTAAGAAAAATTCACATTTAAATTAAGTGGGATATACCCCGTACAGATATAACCCACCTCTCGAGCAGCGACCCATGAGTCAGCCTGAACAGAGCCCTCCACCCCAGCTCAATAACTAACTTTTTTTTTAAAGATATCAGGGTTTTCAAATAATTGATTAGCAGTTTTTTTTCTTGGGACTATACTAACTGTACAGAAAGTGTGTGTGTGTGTGTGTGTGTGTGTGTGTGTATGTGTGTGTGTATGTATATATATATATATATATATATATATATATTATAGAAGTGATCTGTTTGTTAAACACAGTGGGGTAAGAGCTATGCATTTTCGCAAAGATTTAGCACTTTTATGAGCAAAACACTAATCAATTTTTAGAGTTAAATAAATCCCTGGATATATTTATTGCTTTTTCAGTAAGCAAAAAAAAAAAGTACATTACACCAACAAACGCAACAAACATGGCTTCTGCTGCAAGTTATAATCAACAGTGCTATCTAGTGTCCAGAAACACTTCATCTTGATATAACACATCCCTGGATACCAAGGGCATATGGGCTGCTCATAGCACGTTGCATTTAAGACACAAAATCAGTGCAGATTACCATTATAATATAATTACCCATTCCCTCCATAAGATTTCAAATTGTGGACGTGTCTGTGACACCTTTATTTATTTAAGAGTTTCACCAGGAAGGCATACTGAGCAGAGTACCTCTCTATTCCAGATGCGTCCTGGGGGGAGGGGGGGAAAAGGATGTATACAGCATTGAATGATGCGCAGTAATTACAGTACATTACCGCAACACCACAGGTGTTGTAGAGATACAAGTAGCAACACAAGAACTATGATTTAGAATGATGAGGCACCCAGTTAGTACACAAAGTGCAGTAGATTAGGTTAGTTAGCTAGCAAGTTCAGTGGTTCAGCAACTCCTCTAATCCGAAAAGTGCCTATATAAACTTGAAGGTCACACCCTATTTATACAGAAGGATACTATAGCAGTGGAGTGAGTTTAGGCATGTGTATTCCAGGGAGGACGCTGAGGGCCTGGGACAGACACAGAGGCCTCAGGTGTGGCCTGTGGGGCATTTGGTATCGTGAAGGGACTGCCCGCAGGAGTAGGTGGGGGGGGGGGGGTTTGTTTCTCTATTTCATAATTATCAGTGTTTAATTTATGTCACACTTCTAACATACTAAAAGCCAGCAGAATAGGTGTAATGGTCTGTCATGTCCGCTCGGTAGCCAGCCACCTAGTGGCTTTTTCTTTCGAAGGTATTTTATCAGTAAGCCAGTGTTTAGTGATAGTTTTCCTGGCTGTTGACAAGCAGGTAATGAGGAGTTCCCCAGTTAGTGTGGGGAGGCCTCTTGGTATATCACGAAACAGGATTAATTGTGGGGTAACCACCAGGGAGGGTTCGAAAAGCACCCTCGATTCCCTTTGCACTGATGCCTAGAAGGGCTGAAGCCTCGGGCAAAACCAAAAGATGTGGGCATGATTTGCTTTAGTTTCTCCGCATCCCCTCCAGCAGCGGTGGGGGCACATGAATAACTTACAATAAAACCATTAACAGGTGCACTTTTTGTGTAGCAGCCCCTCTCCCCAACATCTGATTTTAAAGAACAAGTAAACAGGACTTGGAAAAACGTAGTGCCAAAAACTCAGCAGTGTAGGTTACAGGCTTACCTACTGAATGATATGATGTGCTCTGTGTCTTAAAAAAAAAAAAAAAAAAAAAAAGGCAGTTTAGTCCAGTTTTGTAAGCTTTACAATACTGCCCCAAATGTAAGCAAACCAGGACTTTCTCTTCAAACTCCACGCTTCTGTATGTGCTTAAGATGGCCGTGACTTCCTTACATGATGTCAACTGAGTGACAGTGCTCCAGAGTACAGTCTGTATAGGGACTTTACAAATATACTATGCAGTTAAAGTGGCACTGTCAGCTTTGCTCCTTTGGTTTGTAAGTAAAGTGAGCAGTGTGCCTCTTGGCACACATCTATCTTAGATGCACTCCACAGTGCCCCTGCGTGTACAAACTTACAGACTTTAGGCCGGTTTTCTAGATTTTTGCAAAAATACTCTTGACACTTGGCCCGACAAAAACTCACCTGCATCCCGGAAGACAATGAGATCTGGAACGCAGCCTGCAGTGCAAGTGGCATTCCAAGAGTGATTTTTTTTTTTTTTTTTTCCTGAAGGAAACGGAGATAGAATAATAAGCCTCTCCTCATGTCAAAATATAACATTGCTGGTATCTCTCAGGAAAAACCGAAGCGCTATGCGGTGTACAAATTTGAATTTCATGGTGTTGCGAAATCCATGCTTGCGCTAAACGCGCTCTAAGCGTATAATAGGGATCTTGTTTGTGCCTCTGAAACAAGTGCGTGATTTCGCAACACCATGAAATTCAGAATTGTATACCACACAGCAATGGAAAGAAACATCACTGGAACAGCGCCATGCCAGAGGCGCTTCTCGACCTCAAGCAGCTTCTGGGACATGGTGAGTTTTTGTCGGACCTGAGAATCCAATATTTTGCAAAAATCAAGAAAACCGGCCAAAAGGCTGTAAGGTTGTACATGTAGGGGCACTGTGGAGTGCATCTAGGATAGATGTGTGCTAAGAGGCACACTGCACGCTTTACTTACAAAACGAAGAGGCAAAGTTGACAGTACCCCATTAACATTAGCAAAGTGTTTCTCATCAAAATCCATACAGTAATAAATTTTGATGAGAAACACTTTGCTAATGTTAATGTTTGTCACTAGGTTTCCAGCATCTTTTGGATCCTTGAACAAGTAGTGTTAGCCTGAGTAAATTATCTTGAGCCTGGCCAGGAATTGAAGAACGTGTGTGACTCCTAATAGATGAAGTGTGGCTCTGACACTGTCAAATCCTTTCCGCCAGTCTCTTGTGGCAGAACTCCAGTGTGGATATGTAGACATCTTTCCACATTCCTCTAACTCAGTAGGGCCTTGTTTCCTGGCTGCTGCTAGTACTACGTCCCTCTCTGCTTCAGTCTCCAATATAATAAAGAAAGTTCTGAGTCCCTCCGATCCCTCCCACTGTCTTCTCTATGTGACTTGGTGAGGTCTCTGGCCTGTCAGTGCTGCTTCTAGTTTAAGCGTATTCTCCAGCAAGTTTGTTTGCAAAAGTCTCTGTCTGCTCACCGTTGGACTCTTCAGGCAGACCCTGAACCCGTGAATTTATTGCTCTGGTTCTGTTCGCCAAGGCTTCCAGCCTGAAGCATAAGATCTTGTATTTTTCTTGTAGACCCCCAGCTGTTGTGGCGACTCTGAGCCTTGAACCCACAGCTTCTTTGGCTTCAGAGAGGGCAGCTGAGGATTTAACCTCGCAAACTCCCAGGCGACCTTCCTCCGGACACTCAATCCTCTCCTCCCTCTGCTGACCCTGTTGGTCAGGTCCGCCTCCGAACTCTGGTCGCCAGTGTGGCGCGAGATGTGGTGTCCAGCGCCTCCACCCTCTGCACTACCGGGCCAGCTACTGATTTTTTACTTATTAAAATGTTATTTTCAAATAACATGAAGTCCTGCTGTATTCTGACAATTTCAGTGATTCCCAACCTTTGAACTGTCCCGGAGAACAAAGAGTTAACTTTCTATGCAGGGCATAGAATGCTGAGCTTGAGCTCAGTTGAAGTCTCTGTCTGGAGTGTTTCAAACCTAAACTGTTAGATTCTTTACTGGGCCTCACTGAACGGTCGCTCCGGAGATTTCTCCTTCAGCTCGGTTTGAAAGTCGGTTAAAGTTTCTGTTTTCGACGGTTTTTAAACCGAAAAAGTATCTGCATAGTCTGTTCAGTCTCTGTCTGTGGTACCTTGAGTACTAGGTAGGAATTGTTCTGTTTTTTTCTGTGTGGAACTTGAAAAGTGTGACTCGGTTCGGCTGAACTGGCCATTTGATAGTGAAATATTGTGTTTTGTGTGTTTCACTTAGTGTGTGGTTACTGGTTCTTATCGGTTCTAAAAAAAAAAAAAACGTGTTTTAGTGCGTTTTTTTTTTCCAATACCCGTGACACGGTTATGAACTGATAAGGGAGTCTTGCCTGGCGGTTGCCATAAAAAGGGTAAGTTGGTTAGGTTGGCCATGTCTGAGAAACCCAAGAAAAAAAATGGGCTGTCTGGGTTTCAACACTGCAGTGAGTGTGGGGAGGCCTTTGCTAAGGCCGATCTCCACACAACCTGTGTTTATTGTCTGGGGTTTGACCACCTCGATTCAGACTGCCAAATATGTAAAAACTTTCCCAAATCTACCCTTGAGAAGAGATTAGGTAGACTGAGGGAAAAGTAGGCCGAGAAGTCCGCTGACTCGGATGGCCAGCCCCGTTCGGTTTCGACCGAACCAGAAGGAGTGCCCTCTGACCAGGGCGATACTTCTTCGGGCAAAATGAGAGTCGATTCCGAGGGATTGGTTCCGACAAAAAGAAAATGAAAAAACAAATCAACCGGTTCGGATCCAGAGGTTCATGTTCCGACTGCCGAAGAGATAGCGAGAGCGATTCAGATTGTGGAATCGCTCTGTCCAGTTCCGACCAATCCGGCTCCTTCTGGCAGGAGTTCGGTTTGGTTGGTTCCCCTGGTTCAAGATTATACCCTTGAAGATTTTTATGAGCCGGAATTTGAAGAGGAAGGGGAATTTGAGGATGATGATGTAAGTGAGAGTCTGGATGTGCCTGTGGAACCAGACATCTCCCCAGACAGACCTTCAGGTGTTTTCTCCCCTAGGCTTTCTGAATCCCCTTCTCACTTTGTTTTACAGAAAGGTGGCTGAAACCCTCCAGCTTCCTATGGAGGAGGCTGTGGAAGATCAAGAGGAGCCTGATTATGTAGAGATGATGGACATCCCAGAGTCCAGGAGACTGTCTATTCCCCTCCACAAATATTTTGGGAAACGGGCACACAAAAATCCTAAAGTCTCCTAACACTATACCTCCTGTGGATAGAAGAATGGACAAGCAGTATACACTTTCAGGCTCAGACACAGAGTTCTTATATCAGCAGTGCAGCCATGTTGGGGTAGTGCAGGCTGCTGCCTGTGACAAGGCAAATATTCCCTTGGCTTCACACCCCCCAGACAAGGACTCCAGGAAGATTGCTGCCATGGCAAAGAAGCAGTACATGGCATCTTCTTTGGGACTCAGGCAGGCGAATTACATGGCCTATACAGTCTGGTACCAGAAGTCCAGGTGGGACACTGTACTGGTACTTGCTAAACAGGCTTCCCCACAGCTAGCCAAGGAGCTGGAGGCGGTGGCTGCAGATGGGATTGAGGCATCTAAGGTTCAGTTTCATGCTGCTGTGGACTCTAATTATGTGTCATCAAGAGTCATGGCTACATCTGTGGATCTTCGAAGGATGGCTTGGCTCAGATGTACTAGCCTCTCGCAGGACACCCAGGCTAAGGCCATGGATTTTCTTGTAGTGGGTAATTCTCTGTTTGGGGAGCAGACAGAGAATTACATGAAGAAAATGGATGAGTACAGGACCACTTACGGGAGTGCTCAGGTCAAGGAAAGGCAGGCAACTCCTCAAAGGCAGCAGTCTAGGGGCAGGCCTTTTCAGAGGCCTTTTTACCAAGCACAGGCCTCTTCTTCCTTTTCTAAGAGGGGGTTCTTCAGAGGGAGAGGCAGAAGGGGGATGAGCAGGGCTGCATCCATTCCTCAGCCTAAAGGCCCTGCCAAGCAGACACCCTGATGGGCCTGCCCGGGTAGACTTTCCTATTCCAGTAGGAGGCAGGCTGGCTTACTTTGTCCAGGACTGGATGTCTGTTACATCAGACAAGTGGGTCCTGGAAGTAGTAAGCCAGGAACTGGTTCTCGGCTTCAAAAAATTTCCAAAGATGAGAGCCAGATCTTTTCCACCTGCAAATCTCTCGGAAACCCTTGCCCTAGAGGCAGAGGTTTCTTCTCTCCTAGCTTTAAGAGCTCTAGGGAGAGTACCTACCCTACACTGGGGCAAAGGACTGCACTCCAGGTACTTCCTGACCCCCCGAAAAGGCAGGGGGGTGGCGACCCATCCTAGATCTAAGATATCTAAACAAACATCTCTTAAAACCAAAGTTCAAGATGGTAACTCTGGGAATAATCCTTCCCTCTCTAAGGCCAGGGGACTGGCTAGCCTCCCTGGACCTCAAAGATGCCTACTTTCACATTCCCATCTGGTGCTCCCATAGAAAGTACCTCAGGTTCAGGTTACCCTCAGGCCATTATCAGTTCAGAACAATGCCCTTTGGCCAAACCTCAGCCCCAAGGGTTTTCACAAAGTGTCTGGCAGTAGTGGTTGCCTTTCTAAGAAGGCAAAAGATTTCCATTTTTCCATATCTGGACGATTGGCTAATAGTGGGTCAGTCTCCAGACCAAGTCAAGTCTCACCTGCAAGTGACCCAGCAAGCGCTCACTTCTCTAGGATTTCTTTTTAACCTTCCCAAGTCGTTCGAATCAGTCCAGCTTCTTACCTTTATAGGGGCAGAGCTGGACACGCTCAGAGCAAGAGCCTTTCTTCCTCTAGAAAGGGCAAGGGTTCTTATGAAACTAGCTTCTTCTTTCAGCCTTCGGGTATCTCGACCAGCAAGGCATTTCCTCCAGCTCTTGGGCCAAATGGCAGCTTCAACAGCAGTGGTCCAAGGGGCAAGATTCCAGATGAGGGATATTCAGTTCCTCTTGAGAGCTTTCTGGTCTCGGAGGAAGGATTCCTTTACCAAACTGATCCCAGTGACTCTGACCTTGATCCAAGCCCTCCAATGGTGGCAGGATCAGGACAATTTAAGACAAGGTGTTCCTTTTGTTACTCAGCCTTGTTCAGTGATCCTTACTACAAATGCTTCTCTCCTAGGCTGGGGAGCCCATCTGGGGTCCCTCACTGCCCACGGGCTGTGGTCCCCCCCAAGAATCCCTTCTCCACATCAATCTCCTAGAGCTCAGGGCAGTTTTTCTGGCCCTAAAAGCTTTCTCTGTTAGTACAGAACAAGGTGGTTCAAGTCAGAACAGACAACACCACCACCATATGGTACATCAACAAGCAGGGAGGCACTCGGTCCATGGCCTTGCGCTTAGAAGCCATGAAGTTGTGGTCCCTGGCTTATTCCCTGCAAACCTCTCTTGTAGCAGTTCACCTTCCAGGCAAGGACAATGTGCTAGCAGATGCACTGAGCAGGATCTCTCAGCGCCATCATGAATGGTCCCTGGATCCTCAGGTGCTGAAAGTGATTTTTCAAGGTGGGGCACTCCAGAGATAGATCTCTTTGCAGCCCCAGACAATCACCAACTCCCTCTGTTTTGTTGCAGACCTCCAGTCTTGGGCTCAGTCGCTCTGGACACCCTGATCCTGAATTGTGAAGGGAAGTTTCTGTTTGCCTTCCCCCCTTCCTACTCCTGTTCAAAGTTTTGGTAAAAATAAGGTTTCAACCTTGCAAGGTGATTCTGATTGCTCCAGATTGGGCCAGACAGCCCTGGTATCCCCTGCTGCTGTCCCTAGCAGTCCATCTCCCCCTGTCTCTTCCCAGGAATTACAACCTGTTAACATTGTCTCAGGGAAGGATTTGGTACCCCAATCTTCAGTCTCTCAATCTCAAAGCATGGCTCTTGAAGAGTTAGAGTTTGCAGATCTGCATCTTTCCCAAGGGGTTCTGGATATCCTCAAGGCTTCTCGAAAGCCCTCCACCAGAAAGGCTTAACAACTCCAAATGGAAGAGATTCAGCATTTGGTGTTCTAAGAAGCATATTTCTCCAGACACTGCTGGATTGCCTACAGTTCTGGATTATATGGTCCATCTTAACGGCCTAGGCCTCAGACCAGCTACTCTCAAAGTACACTTGTCAGCTGTTTCTGCGTTTTTGTCTGTGGGGAAGTCTTCCTCGCTATCTTCCCATCCTGTGTTCTGTAAATTTTTTAAAGGATTGCTTCACACCAATCCTCCTTTTAGAGACCCTGCCCCTGCCTAGGATTATTTGAATGTTTGCATTGCTCAATTTATGCAACCCCCTCTTTGAGCCTATATCTTCAGCAGAGCTTAAGTACTTGACTTGAAAAACTGTGTTCCTGGTAGCCATTACCTCTGCCAGGTGTATCAGTGAATTGCAAGCCCTGTCAGTGGAACCTGATTGTATCTCATTTCACAGGGGTTAAGTGGTCCTTAGAACCAATAGAAGGTTCTTGCCCAAAGTGGTTTCAGACTTCCATTTGAATCAGTCTGTGTCTCTCCCTGTTTGCTTCACTGATCATTCTTCCTCAGGAGAGAGGAGGCTACACAGTTTAGATGTCAAAAGAGCCCTTAGTTACTACATAGAGCGTACCAAGGGTCACAGGTTTGATTCCTCTAGTTGTTCCTCACTTATGGAGAAGTGGAAGGGCAAACCTGCCACCAAAAGATCTGTTGCCAGGTGGATTGTGTCTTGTATACAATTTCTAGGAAAAACTGGGAAAACTGCACCCTCAGGCCTGAGGGCTCATTCCACAAGAGGTACAGCTGCTTCCCTGGCTGCTGCCAGGGATATCCATCTCTTAGAAATTTGTCAAGCAGCCACCAGGAAAACAGTCCCTCCCATACCTTTACCAAGCATTACTCTCTGGATATCCAGGCTAGGAGTGATGTTCGGTTTGGCACAGCAGTACTTCAGAGCCTATTCCCAAAGTAGGTTCTGTCCCTCCTCCATGCAGGTACTGCTTGGTAGTCTGAAGATTGTCAGAATACAGCAAGACTTCATGTTGTTTGAAGAAAAAATTACTCACCTTAGTAATTATATTTCTTCTAATGGAGTCTTGCTGTATTCTGACCCCCTCCCTGCCTCCCCTCTCAGAACCTGTTTTTGGGAAGTGGGTGGGCAGGCGCAGTGTTGCACCCCAGTGGTGCGTCAAGCACACCCTCCGCTTTATCTGGGTGCTTTGTATTATAAGCTTTTATTTTTGGATAGGTTTTAGTTTTGGGTTTCCTGACTTGTGTCTTCCTTTGGCAATCCAAAACTTTCTGTTGCCAGTTGGCTAGTTAAACATTTTTACAATTTCCACATAGTTAGTCAGTGAGTGGTTGTTTGTAAGAATCTGACGGTTGGGTTTCAGAGTGCTGCAGACAGAGACCTCAACCGAGCTCGAGCTCAACGTTCTGTGCACTGCATAGAAAATTAACCCTCTACACTCTGGAGCATTTCAAAGGCTGGAGCTAACTGCAGATTGTCAGAATACAGCAAGACTCCATTAGAAGAAATATAATTACTAAGGTGAGTAATTTTTTCTTTCCCACTACCCGATCGTTCTGCCATACAAGTCCAGGCACTCACCCATCCCTGTCACTCCTACCAGTGACCCTCCTTCCAAATCCTTAATTTCCCCCCTCCTCTGGTGCACTGATACGTAGAGGAATACAGTAGGTTGTGCAAGGCATCATACTGCCAGCCACAGTTCTTTTCCCTCCATTTTCTCACCAGGATGTCGCTGGTAAGGGCTCCAGTGGTGAAAAGCAAAGTGAATCAGCCCATTTACTCACTTCCAGTTGCTCCAGCCTGCAGTTCCACCAGTGATCACCCAAGTGGCAGTACTGCAGTGTAGCGGAGTGTCAGCTCTTCCTGGAGGGGGAGGTGGTCCACTGAGACAAAGCAGTCTTCCCCACCAGACCTTCTATTGACCCTGGTCCATTGCCAAACCTGGGTTACTAGCATCTTGAGTGACCACTCTACCACTGTCCTAATGGAACAGCTTCATTTTTATTTATTTTTCACATATTAATGAACAAAACAATCGGAAGATGTTAGATGTTTCCACTGATGTACTGTATGCATCAGTGTATTATTTTTACATTGATGCAATTTAGGGGCCAATATCACAGTGACTGTAGGTGCCATGAACTTACAGTATACATTTCTAGAAAGGCAAGAGCCTCACCTTTTTCCCATGGCATATAGCATGATCTAGAATGTATGGTTCTATGAACAACTGATGTAAGGACAGTACCACGATACAGGGAAAAGTACATTGATGAATGATCTTCAAATTGGTTTAGTTTCTTTATATTGCTGCAATGTATTTACATGAGTCTAACAATGCAACAGTACACATTCACAGGCTACCATCTCTGGAACTATACTAGTTAGAAGCTCATACTGTACACTGTTGGAAAAGCGTGACTCACTTTTCCAAATGCATGTAGCAGATCTCTCCGCATTTATTGTTGTAGCCTCTCAACTCTGACTGAGCCGTAAGGATAGCCATAGTAGCCCATGGCTCATGAAAATCAAATGTGGCTAATAAAAATATACAACAATTTACAATATATGGCTAAACCTTCCCACTAGTGCTCATCCAGAAAACTATATTAATGTATTTTCTGTATTATTATATGTAAATGTATTAATAATATTGTCTTGCATACTAACATGCAAGCAGAATAGGCCTAATGGTCTTTCAAGTCTGCTCGATTTTCAGCAACTGCACTGAGGGCAGATTTTGGTGTCCCCCCTTGGGTTATACTGTTCCCAGTCCCAGATGCTTCACCTGTATTGGGCTTGGTCAGATTTACCTTCCCCCTGTACCTGTCCCATCCTCTCTTAAACCCGACAGTCTCTACCTCTACTAGCTCCCTGGGCAGTGCATTCCATGGCTGCACCACCCTTTCATTGAAATAATATCTCCTCCTCTCCCCTCTGAGCCTGCCCCCTTCCAGCTTACACCTGTGACCTCAGAGGTCACAGAGGTCCAAACCCTTCCAAGGGCCCTGAAGGTCAAAGGCTCGGGGAAGGGGGCCTGATGGGATTAACCCTCGACTACTAAAGGCTGGAGCCCCTTCCCTCTCTAGACCCTTGACCTGGCTTCTAAATAGATCCCTACAGGAAGGAATTGTTGCTGAACAGTGGAAACAGGCTAACAAGGTCCCAATACACAAAGGTGGCTCCAGGGAAAACATAAATAGTTACAGGCCCATCTCCTTGCTCTGCACACTTGCAGAGCTTCAAGAAAAATTAATCTACAGTCAACCCCGTGACTACCTGGAGGCTCATGAGCTTCTAGCTCCTTCCCAACACGGATTTAGACCCAATCATGGGACAGACACAGCCCTAATCAACTTCTCTGATGATGTACTTAGAGCATTGGATAATGGGATACCCACAGGTGCTGTATTCTCAGACCTATCCAAGGCATGTGACCTTGTTGACCACAAGCTCCTGTTTTATAAAAGCTTGACAAATTGGGCTTAGACCCCCCTTGCCCTCAAGTGGTTTGGGAGTTATTTAACTGACTGGACACAGAGGGTCAATCTAGAAGGGTGCCATATCTGGCCCTCTACCCCAAATGAGGGAGTACCGCAGGGATTAATCCTCAGCCCCCTCCTTTTCTCCTTGTTTACCAACGACTTAAATACCCACTGTGGTAGTAGCTTGGTTGTGCAGTATGCTGATGACACCGTCCTCTATCGATCCTTGGGTGACATGGCAGCTCTAGGTCCCCTCCTCCAAGATGACCTCACTTCACTAGAGGTCTGGCTGAAAGAAAACAAAATGGTTCTGAATGCTGCCACAACCAAGGCGATGCCATTTGGGCACAGATCCCTGGGTCATGACAGGACCTCCTTCTTGCAGCTCACCTCACTCTCTGGTAGTGGCATTGAGGTAGTGACCTCCTTAAAACACCTAGGGCTAACACTTGACCAATGCTCCACTTTCAAGAACCATGTGGACCAGGTTACCAAGACCTTACACCGTAAACTTGGTACCCCTGCACAGTCTCAAGGACCAACTCATCCCTGAGGCCAGGCTCTCTATTGGCTCTAGTGTCCTGCTTTCCACCCTGACCTCTGATTATACAAGGCATGGCTAAGCAAGAGGTCACAAGGATGCAAATATTGTACAACAAGGTTGCCCATTTCGCTATCCAGGACCACTTGTGAAGTCACCACTGTGATACGCTGGCCCTCACTGACCACATGCCTACAGTACCCTCTGCTCTGCCTGACTTACAAGCTGCTCAGACCATCTGCTCCACCTAGCATTGTAGGAACCATAGCCACCAAACAAAACCCCTGGAGACTACGGACATCAGGGTGTACACTGCTGGAAGTTCCAGAATCAGGACCAAGGCTGGTGGCAGGTCTTTCTCCTATCTAGCTCCCTACCTGTGGAACCAACTTCCTCCTCCTCCTCCTCCTGTGCAGGAAGCCTCCTCACTCACTAATTTCCGCTCCAGACTAAAGTCCCACATGACTGACACCAGCACTTGCCGTTGTCATGGCTCATAAGACTCCCCCCCCCCCAACCCAGGGACCCAGTCAGGATCCCCTACCTTATGGCCTTGTCACTGTCTGTTAGCTCTTCACCTGAATACTGCTTATCTGTCAGTCATGTTTTGTATCCTTGCCAATCTACTATGAGCAGTAACTTGTTGATAACCAGGACTGTTACCTGCATTCCAACCTTGTACATTGATTTTTGCAACCCAATTTGTCTTTCTCAGTATCATAGTATGTATTGTTATCCCAGGTCGCCCCTGAAAAAGGGACCTTTGGGGCTCAGTGGGCCTACCCGGTTACCAAACTTTAAGAAATAAAATAAATAAAATGTTGGTGGTCAGTGTTATTTTTATTTATATTTTTTAAATGCATTATGTTTCTGAGCCTGTAGACTGTGGAAGCAATTTCAAAATAAGTTGTCGGCACAGCCTAAAATGTACAGAAAAGAGGTCCCACTGCCAGGGGTTGACAGATATGTAGCCTGACATCAGTGGCTATCAGGAAATTGTCATGGACAAGTAGATTTCATGTAGCTAGTTGTCCCACAGACAACTGACAAATGCTTTACGTTTTCAGCGATTTTTATTTATTTATTTTTTTTCCTACCTGTCTTTGCCAATAGTAATTAGCTGAACAGTTGCCTGAAGCATGATGTGTGATATAGTCTGGAGTGGGAGAAGGCGAATCAGCAAAAGAACAGAGAGCTAGTGAGAGCTGAATTTTCAGTCGCCGAGCAACATCACAGGATGTAGTCTAGAGCAGGAGGCAGGCAGGTGGAAGCGGGGCAGCAGAAAGAGTCAAAGAGCAGGTGAGTGCAAAGAAGAACTGCCTTCTCAGTCACCAGAGCTACGAAAGGGTACAAGATGTAGTGTGGAGCTGGAGGAGGCACAGTGCAGGCAGGAGGAGGCGGATCAGAAGTAGAATTCTGAGAGCGAGTGATTATGACGGGGCGTTAACAATCACTGGCGCCATGTCACGTAACATGTTTTAGTAATTTTTTGAGATAAAGGGTAAAGAACAGAAATCGGAAGCCAAGCAGAGCAAAGACAGTGGACAACAGAAGATACCACATGCGGCTTGCTCAATCTGCTATTGTCGAGACAAGCAGGAGTTTTAAAAAGTTTTAAGAAAGTAAAAGAAAAAAAAAGTTTTTTTTAAAAAGTAAAGCAAGTCATTAAAAGCTAATGACAGGGGCGTCACACTAGACAGATGTCTCACAGTGCATTTAATTTTCGTAGACCTGCAGGTTAAGTGCATAACACAGTAAAAATCGGCCTGTGTCACAGTCGCAGTGCTCAGGAACAACAAGGATCAAAATTGTGAATGAAAGTGACAACTGAAAATTTGAGTGACAAGTAAGTGTGTGTGTGTATGTATATTATACTCTCACCAACTAGTGAATCAGTTGGGGTAGGGGCACAATCAGGCAAGAAGAATAAAAAGATAAAGGAAGACCTCTAACAAAATATGGCCATCTTACCAAGGACTGCTATTATGAACACGGACACTACCGTTTTTGGAACAGCCTGCTGTCCTGGGACAAGTATTTAATTTTGGAACTTGCTTACCCTTGTCCACTGCCCCATGGAGATGGACAGTACTTGATGATAATGTTGGCTGCTGCATTGGCAGATACAAGTGGTATTTCTAAAGGAGGATCACCCTTCTTTTTTCCTTTTTTCTAGTTTTCAAAAGGATTTTTTCCCATTCTGTGCCTGTAATAAAACTCTTAAAAATAGGACCCCAGGTGTATTTTTGTTCCTATAACCGATGTTTAAGCTGGTGACTAGAGAAATTTGCTCACTGCTTTTGAAAAATTAAAACAACCAAAAAAAAAGACTGGGGGAATTCAAGAATGCGTGGGACAGCCGGTGCAGTGGTAGGGCTACCGCTCGCAGCGCCAGCGACCCGTGTTCGGGAACGGACTCGGGTGGCTGGAGGGCCGACTGGGGGCTGGAAGATTGAGCACTCAGAGGCTGCTCTGCTCCTCCGGGTTGGGTGCTGGTCCCGCTGCGATACTGCCACCTGGGTGACCACAGGTGGAGGTGCAGCTATAAGGACAGCATGTAGTAGGGAGGGAGGACGTCTGCCGGGAGTTGGAGCATCGCCACATTGCGACGTGCGTTGCTCCTAGGTTGTCCATGCATGCGGACATCCTGTGGGCTGGACGAAATAGGAAAAAGACCCCGCGGTGCTCCCTGTAGACGGAGCTTCAGGCCCCGATCCCAGGGCCCCTGTCAGTGCAGGTAACGGATCCCCGACGTAACACAGATGCTTGGGGCGGAGGAAGGGGGGCCCCGTCTCATACCTGCCTGGGGGTTAAACCAAGGCAGCATGGGGGGTTGACTGCACCTGAAACTGGCAGATGAGCAGGGACACATGAAGGCCATAGGAGTCTCCTGAAGGTGATGAAGCACTGTGGAGAGAGAGGGGGGCATAAAGATAGAATATTAGAAAAAAAAAATGCATGGGACAGACATAAGGCAAGTCTGGTGAGGTTAGGAAGAAGTAGGCTGTTGGTTAACTAGGATCTGCAGCTTATCCAGTTGGTAGGGAAACGGGCAGACTGGGTGGGCCAATCGGTCCTTATCTGCTGTCAAAGTCGATGTTTCTAACAAGTTTTCTTCTATTCCTGTCCTTTGCTTTGTGTCTGAAATGAAACACCCCTGTCCAGTTCAGTCCTAAAAACCTTTTGAGCCATAAAACTTGAATAACCTCAAAATGCAGGTCCTGTGCCTTTCTACGCAGTTTGGAATAACGAAGAGCCTTGCCCTCATGATTAAAAGGTGAAGTGTTGCACTCCCAAAGCTAGGAGTAGTAGTAGAGTTATTAAAAACCAGTAAGTGTCCGTACAGAGTATACAGTACTGGGTAAACACAGTGCTGTTGAGTTGCTCGAAATGGACCAGAATTATATATTTAAATAAAAAAAAGCATTTTTTTTCTTTCAGAAATCCAGTATTGTAAAATAAAAGTGTAAACATGTTAGACTTTTGGGCTTTACGGTGGTCTGTTATATATTTATTCTGAGTAAAGGCTTGTTTTAAAGGCATGCCATATACAATTAATTAGTATAAATAGTCATAGGTAGTGGGTTACAATGTGTAACATTCACATTTGTAAAATGGGCTCTGGTAAATCCTACTCCCTGTGTGACTGGAATTGGTAACATTAGTTCTTGGAGCAGCATAGGATATAAGGGAAAGGGGAAATAGTTTAACCAGGGAAGGCACACTAAGCTGAAGCTTGTTTCCAGGTGTGCCCTGGGAACACAAGGAAGGTATGTGACTTGTTCAGTGTCTCACAGTACGTGTGTGGGGGCTGTGGGATTCAAACCCAGCTCTCCAGGTTTGCAGCTCAGTGCCCCAAACAGCAGCACTATGTATGTATAACAGGGCAGACTGTATGGACCAATGGTCTTTTCTCTGCCAATATTGCCTATGTTTCTATGTTGCAGAGAACTTGATATTATGCCGGCAGTTTTTTTTTTTTTTTTTTTAGTAGAATTTTGACCAGCTCCCTCTCCAGCTGAAGAATGCTTCTAGCTTACAGGTGTTCAAAGTCCAGTCTTTCCAGCCATGTTACAACCCCTCTGTTTGTTTTGATCCAGTATCCCCTCTCTTACTGTGTTCATTTTGCGTGACTGTGCTGCTCATGCTCTTTCTTCATCTGTTTCGACTCCCACTTTGTTAGCTTGCTTTGATTTTTGCTTTGATGTACTTATGTTTACAGTTTGTTTTTTTTGCCTTGCATATTTTAGCCTGTATGTAACTTTCTGAGAGACTGTTTACTGCTGTTGTCCTCCCTGGGACCCCCATGAATATGAGATGCTGTATCTGGGGGTGTGGCAGGGGGTGTCCCGGTGAGAGTAATTGCAAACACTTCTTTTATGGCATTTGGTCTTCATTGACGAATGCTAAGAAATCTTTGACGAGTGAACATTCTTAATTTCTTACCTATAAGCTATTCATTTTGCATAATTGGAAATATCTGCTACTGCACATTTTTTACTGCGGCTGTTTTCCACCTAGATGAAGCATCTGTACTGTGGGGAAGAAATGTGTCAAATGGTCCCTATGAACGACAGCCCTCTTCAGAAGTAACTGCACTGTCCCTTCTTGCTTCTGTGGTAAGCCCTGAAGCAGCATGCATGACTCATAGTTTCCGCCATCAGTCTCCCACCACCACTACACACTTTTTTCATGCTAATATTTGAAATGTTGCTGCTGTTACAAGAGTTGAAAGATTAAGAACACTAGAGGATAACGGATGGGCAACAGTGAACAACAACACTGTGTTCACTTTGAGAGGTTGTCAAGACAACCAAGTAAACCTTGAGAGTGAAGCTCAAGAGGTTTTCATTTGTCATACAACCTTAGATGGACACCAAAAACGCAGAGCATTTTTCGAGAAATCTGTGTATTTAGTAAGTTTTTCCCCTCTTGCCCAGCCTATCCCAATCTGCCTCTCCTCAGCACTGCACAGCTGTTTCAAATCCCCGATCAAGCACTGCTCTTTCCCTGCTCACACAGTCTGTATTTATTTTAAAATCACACCCAGCCTATTCCAGTCTGCCTTTCCTCAGCACTGCTCTTTCAAATCTCCCCCCACCGATCAAGCACCCCTGCCCCATCACTGCTCACACAGACTGTATTTGTTTCAGAATAAGTACACCAGAATGAGCCTCTGATAAACCTTGCAGTCCGCTGTGTGTCTCCGACTTTTCCTTTTTGCGGCTCTCCTGGTTCTTCGGAACAGCAGTAATTGGATGTTATTGAACTGTCAACATGGAGTAGTGAGTAGAAATGGAAGTAGCAGCACGAGATGGCATTAGATCTTGTTGTACCATCGTAGTGACATACTCAAGAGGGTACAGCAACCTCTTGACGTCACAGCTGTGATACAACAACTCTGGGATTTCATCGAATTCGGTTAATAACAGCCCTCTCCCATTATACACTATTAATTTGTATGTTATCCCCATATCCTTCCATCCAGAAATCAGTCACAGTATGGTTATTCAGGCCATCTGGAATACCGTTCCATTGCACTACCAGCTGTGCCTTCAGAGTTATTGGAAACCTGAGACTCCCAGAAGCACCTTACTCTTTCTCTGCAACACAATCTTGTGCTGCACATATACTTAGATTTTTATTTACAAGGCTGCAGTGTGCATTTATATGGAACCCAAACACACTGGATTCCACATAATGCACACCACACCCTTCTAAATAAAAATCTAATCATCTGTATGCTTGAGAAAGAGTAAGGTGCTTCTGGGAGTCCCAGGTTTCCATTTGCCCTAGTGGTGCTGCTGGTAGTGACGAAGAACAGTATTCCAAGTGACCTGGGTTCAAATTTCAGGCTAAGGCACTTATATCTTTCTCTTTTTTTGTTTTGTTTTCATATAAATAAATGCACACTGCACCCTTATATATGTCATCACTCAAATATCCGACCCCATCGTCACAGATGGACATCTGAGTGTGACGGCTGTCTGAGTGCGGATCCTACCATGAACCTTAGCAAAGGCAGCTCAGCCTCATGGAAAAACAAGCATGACAGATAAGTGATAAACTGATAAACGAGTGCTGACTGTATGGGTATTCCTTGGACTGTAGGGAACTGAGGCACACCCCTAAAAATTATTCAGTCCAGTGCCCCCCCCCCCGTGAGCTATATGCCTGCTGTTCCTGCCAAAAGGCCAGTTGTTTAAGCTTTATGGGGAATGACAGGCACCCTTGCAGAGCTCTATTTTGTTAACATTTTTTATTTTTGCTGAGTGGTAAATATTTGTCAGTTGCTGTTTTTGAGTAATTAATGTGTACAGTTCTGTTGTGCTGCTGCAACAGCTTTTTGGGAACTCTGGGACGCCTACACTTCTGATACAGTCTTACTCACTTGTGTCATAAGTATTTCTGCTGGAAGTCGAGTAAAAAGTTATTTCACAGAAAAAAAACAAGCATTTGTCAATGCTGAATGTTTGCTAGCTGGTATTAGCAGTGGAACGAGGTGTGAATGAGCTTGATGCACCCAGCTGACCAGACCTGCGTTTGATTATCACAACCTTTTACTTGTGTACTGTGTGATTCTGAGCAAGTCACTTAACCGCCCAGTGCTCCCAGGTTGCCCCTGAAAACAGACACTTGTGCCTAGTGGGCCTTACCCAGCTACCAAAAGACTTAAAAAAAAAAAAAAAAAAAACTGCCAGAGTTAGATGTAGTATAGTAATGGCAGTGAAGTATTGAACTGACGCCAACTCCACTCCCACCCTGCAGAGATGGGCAGGCAGTTGGGTGTGCCTTTGGGTCGTCACCCATAACGGTCACAACATTTCACCTCACCCTACCCTGCAGACAGTGAGAAGTGTCGAGGTGTGCCTTGGGGTGTTTGGGCTTTACACTCACCTCATTCCATAATGAAATATGCTGAAATGGATGCAGTACAGGAGAATGGTGTGAATTCTGGGGCCAGAGAGTCCAAGGAGCACCTTGATGCCTGTCACTGGCTGCAGGGTGGGGGTTGGGGTGGAATGGCATGAGCATTACTGTCGACAGTCCCAAGTCACACCTCTGACGCCTATCAGACCCTACAGGGTAGGGCGTTATGGTCGGAAACCCTAAGGCCCTGGGCGTTTCTTGGTATTTTTACTCTGTTTTGAACATGGGCATTTTGTGACACCACCGCATGAACAGTGACTCATCAGTTTGTTAGCCAAAAGGTGATTTTTGCACAGTGACTGCGCCATTTGGTGCCACAGGTGCGAAAACACATTTCGGTCAGGATGTGAAAAATGGCAGCGGTACTGTTCATAAGGATGTGTGGAAAAATGCCAATGTTGAAAATCTGGAGTGAGAATATTACAGATTTGTGAAGTTACGAGGGTGCGTAGAAACTGCGTAATGCACGCTCATAACACAGTCATTTTATGGACTTTTGTGACCAAGTTTTCAACATAGGCATTTTAGGACCTCTGCTCATGAACAGTGTCACTGTGATTTTCTTAATTTGTCCCGAACACTAATTTCACACAGTGGCTGCACTAGTCTTCACCGGAAGTGCGAAAACACATTTCGGCCAGGATGTGAAAAATGACAGCTGTACTGTTCATAAGGAGGTGTGAACAAATGCCAATGTTGAAAATTTGGAGTGAAAATATTACAGATTCACGAATTTGCGAGTATGTGTGGAAACGGCACAACGCACACTCGTAACACTGTCATTTTTGGAATTTTTTCACCAGATTTGCAGTATAGGCATTTTAAGAGCCCACCTCATGAACAGTGACACTGTTGTTTCGTTAATCGGTCCCAAAAGGCGATCCACACGGTGACTGCGAAATCACCTTTTGGGACCGCATAACCAAATGACAATCACAGAATTCATGAGGTGGAGTCCCAAGAACCCCATGTTGAAAATTTGTTGCAAAATTTCAAAAAAATGACCGAGATATGCACCAAAGTGTGTGTGTGTGTGTGTGTGTGTGTGTGTGTGTGTGTGTGTATGTATGTGTGTGTATATGTATATGTATGTATATATATATAATATATGGCTGTTTATGCCATTATAAAGCTTATAGGCATTTCTTCAGTTCACGGTTGGCTTTGAAGAGTGTAGATTGTTCCTGCCCAATCAAGATCGCTGTACCAGCCTCGGAGGTAAGTATTGGGTGGGGAGGTATCAGGGTGGGCGGGTTGGGAAGGAGACAAGAGAGAGTCAACGAGGGACCATTTTCTTTGTTAGCTTTTTTTTTTTTTTACAAAGACGACGTGGGACTTTTGCCACGTTGGGGTGGGCTCCCAGCGTGGCACCTGGATGTGTGGGAGGGCAGTGGAGCCAATGGGGGATTGGGCACCCCCTGTTGGCCATACATTGTGGAGGTGGGAACACATGAGGACGCTGGACTTGTACCACACTGGGGTGGGCTCCCAGCATGGCACCTGGAGGTTTGCTTTTTTATTGGGGGCACTGGAGCCGATAGGGATTGGGCACCCCCATTGGACATACAGTTTGCTGAGGGGGGAAGAGTGTACATGAGCCGAAGTTGGGCACCCTCGGCACACACAAATGGGGAGGTGTGCATAATGACCGCTGCAGTCAGCGGTGACGTGAAGGCAGTTTGGTACTGTTGATGGCACGGCAGCATGCAAATTGCCTACATGTTACCACCGCTGATTGTAGTGGTCGCTTGCTTTCAACTGTACGGGCACTGCATCTGAACTGCTGTCGAGACCGCTGGGACATTAATTGCGCGGTGGCTGGCGGCTTAAAATGCTCGAGGTATTGAAGTTGGGTGCCATACCTACTAAAACTCGTGGTGGCACTATGTTTCTTGCACTTGCATGCAAGCAAACATAAAAATTAATCCATTTCCTCTATGCAGAAGGTTGCAGTTGCCTTGGGCAGGAGGAAAATTGTACTGTACCTAGGATGACATCATGCTGCTTCCAACAGAATGTTATCATTCTTTATGGGTACAAAATGTCCAGCCATATCATCGGCTGAGAGTCTTCCATGACCTTATCTGCACAATGTGCCAACCCAGGACTACATAAGGCAAGATAGCCTGTGTACTTAAAATATCCCTGTGTCAATGTTGTACCTCCATTTCTTTTTAAGGTGCTGTTTCTCTAGTTATCTGGTTCTCCTCCTCATTACTGGTGTCTGGTCCTCCTTCATGACTGTTTCAGGTCCCCCCCAACCCCAAGCATTATTCTGTTCATTGTAGTATATTTGAGTGAGTGGGCCAATCAAGGAATCCACAAAGATTGGTAACCCACTTGCTCATACTGCAGTTCAGTAGGTAAAAGTGCAAAGTAGAAAGTGCTCACTACAGTGGCTGCAGATGGACATGCTCGCTGTTACAGAAGCTGGCCAGTCATTCGAAATAAAACAGAAGGCTAAGAGAATAGCAACTAAAACGAAACAAAAAGTAAGCAAACTAAAAACCAAAGTGGTGCCGAACACAAAAAAGGCTTTCTGTCTATATGCAGGGGTGGGAGAGTGCTCTGTCTTAATCGAGTTGGCTGCTGGCTGTGAAGGAAACAGGACGCTGCAGAGAGATTAAAACAAAAAGCAAAAACAAAACTAAAAGCAAAGAAAAGAACACAAAAAGGCTGTCTGTGTGTCGGGGAGTGGGGGGTTAATTATTGTTGTATGAAGAAAATCTGTTAAGTCCAGTTTGAAGGACACTTTTCTTCCAAGTTCATGTAAACAGTTAAATTGTGATCTTCCAAGAATCAGTCTTCACCTTTCATTACTTCATGATTCTGAGCTGAAGGTGCTAGAACACTGCAGGAGCATATAGCTTTAAAATTCTTGAGCTAGGGGACCAGTGTCAGGGACGGCAACACCCATGAGGCAGATGTATGCATGATGTGGGGTCTACAGGCTGACCAGTAAACAATGCCAGCCCGTGCTCTTCTCGGTTCTGTTCTCCCCACTGTCTAGGTCGCACTCCGTGGAGAGTTTGCCATTTTTCAATTGTGCAGTTCAGTTTGTCAATGCTGTAACCCCTTTTTTGACACCGCTTCTCTTCTCTATTCTTTTACACACTGGGCTCTGTATTTTTTTTTTTTATTTTCCTCTCGTTTGTTATTTTGCAAATTCAAAGTCCGGGGTGGCCTCAGAAGTCAAAGAAAATGATGGCATCTCTCCCATACGTTGACGCCCCTGTGTGAGAAATGTCTGTCTGGGACTGACATGACTTTTGCTGGGTCGGTCTGCCTTGGAGTGCAATATAACATGGACCATTGCAATGCTAGTTTCTCCGTGGACTTCCACACACTTGAAATCCATGGGATGAAGTGGGGTCATTCTGTCCCCCCACTTTCAGAGACAGGTGTCACATGAGGGACTCCAAGGTCCCTGGGCTCTCTTCCCCTGAGCCCTTTCCCAGTACCATGCATACTGAGGGAGACCTGGCCTCTTGTATTCCTCATCTTGTCGAGACAGAGAGCATGGGGGGAGGGGTCTATGGGACAGCTGGCTCTTTCCAAGGGGTGTTTGCATATCCATCCCAGTCCGGAGCTCCCTTGGGGTAAGATTGGCACTCTGACCCATGACATAATGAATGGTGAAGATTGATTCTTGGAAGATGTGACAATTACATACCATAATTCTTCAAGGGGGTAAAATCACATTTGAGGACTATTTTAGCTACTTTGTGGCTCCATTTATTTATGAGATTAACCAGGCAGGCATATTGAGCGGGGGGCCACTTGTTTCCAGGTGCGACCTGGGGACGGTTACAAGGGGTACACAGGACATGTATTTACATGGATTTAACATATATATTCAGGTACAACAGATGTACACAAATTTAACCTAGGTGCAGAGTATATGCACGGCAGAGACATTTAGGTACACAGGTAGTGTGAGAAACCTGTAACAGGCCATGGTAGCATAACAGTACAATAATACTTAAAACGTTTCTGACCCTAGAATGCAGTAGGTGAGAATAGGTGGAGCACTCGCAAAGCAAAGCGACTGTCGGGGGGGGGGTGCCACCCCAACCCATCCCACCTCTGAACAGGGAGTCAGTAGCTTGTTTGCTATCAGAGAAGCCCTTTTCCACCCTTCTGTTTTAAAAGGGAAAAGTGATGATGGAGGACAGGCGTAGGAAAGGACCGGGAGAAATATGCTGAAGTACCAACCCAGACTCCTTCACCTGGTGCAACTCTTCTTTCCATTGCTGAGCCTCCTGCACTACTAGTCCAGCCAGCCTGCTACATTTTCTTTCTCTTACTCCCTCTCTCCAGGGAATTTTTTTAAATAGGAAAGGGATGGTTTTGGTAGGGAATTGTAGGATATTGTAATTTCTCTCAATTGATTTCTGTCCTGCTAGCAGGGATCCTTTCCTTCCAACTTGTTTTTCCCACCTCGTGATTCCTGTGCTGGCTTTCGAGCTCCTAGGTGTCTCCTCCTTGGTTCAAGTCCCTGAGCTACATATCACATTTCATGGGTCCTGGCTCTTCTGTTTACTGTGTGCCGGGGTCCTAGCGCCTCAGACGCAAACCTATGAAATAATGAATGGTGAAGATATTCTGAAAGATCATTTTTACAGTTTAAGGCTCGCTTGCACTTTCTGTTGCAGGTGCTGTGGTGGACACCTTGGAGTGGAAGTGGTATGGGGGATGAGAGTCTTGTGCCGCTCGAGAATACCACTCTGGGATACTTGTGCACTGCTTGGATTACTACTGCAGCACTAAACTATAAGGTTGAGAGCTGGGCACTGTTTCAGCAGCTCGGCTTGTTTATTGTAGTGGCTAGGGCAGCAGACTGTGAGTGAGGTAGGGACCTAGGGCATAGGGTTCGATTGCTAGCGAGGTCAGTGAATTAACTCATTACCTCCTGGGTGGCCATTTTTTGTCAGGTAAACAATGGATAGTTCAGACTTCATATGGAGCTATTGGAGGTAATGATTTAATAATATTTCTGTGGTCGCACTGCAAACTAAATGCATGCTTTTGAAAAGTTTTTTTTCTTCAATATTTGTGCAGTCTTGGAGTTCATTATATTTATTTATGGGGGGTGCAGGGCAGTACCAAAAAAAAAAAAAAAAAAAAAAATTTTGGAAGCAGGCATTTAGTTTGCAGTGGTGACTGCGGAGATATTATTAATTCACTGACCTCGCCAAAAAAAGTCTGAATTGTTAGGCATTAGTACATTTTGTGACAGACAGACATACAGTTATGGCACTGACAGTGTTCCCGTCTGCGATGGTATTCCCGTTGGCCAAACTGTTTCCTGTCTGCCATGACACCTGCTACATAAAGGCAACCGTTGCCAGTTTAAAAAGCAGTTTTTTTTGTTTGATGTCTTACTGAAAATGTTATACCCATTTCATAGCACAATAACACATTCCAAGGTGTGGGTTATGGCCTGATTAGAGGACATCCCAGGTGCTAAAGGCACCCTGCTATGTCTCATACCTTATTACGCACCTGGGGCGTGCTCTTATCATGCCAAAACCCACTTCTTGTCATGCGTTATTACTTCGAAAACTCCAGGGAGGAGGTAGCAATGACAAAAGTGGCAGCACCACTGTTTCTTTTCTTTTATTTCAAACTTGTTCAGGTAGCAGTGCGGTCAGATATTTACAGGTTTTTTTTTTTTTTTAAATGGAAAAACTGACTGAGGCAGTCTCCTCAAACCTATAGCAACACCATGGTTTTATTTGCCTCATGGCTCCCTGCATTTCTCTGACCAGTTGTTTTACTGCAGGCAGTCGAAAAATCATTGTAGGAGTTTTGGTCCTATGGATTTGTACAGTATCTATGTACATACATTAGTAGAAAGGAAATTGGTCCATTGGTCTTTCGACTTCATTCCTCCCACTGATGTGATGGAAATACCCTGTTGCCCCTTTCTCTTCAAAATACCTTATTATTCTTGGATGAAACCCTATGGGTGATATAATTATAGGTCATAAAAGCTGGATTAACTGGGTATGAAATCAAATACAGTTTCTCAGACAAAATTTTAGCTTGGTACATGTCAGTTTTTTTAACAATTTGGACTCACCATTCTTCTGAAATTACTTTATCACCGGCCTGGTGGTGCTGAAGGCTGAGGCGCTGGATGCCTTACCTCACACTACGACGGCGACCCATGTTTAGAAACGAGTATGGGTCAAAGGGGGTCATCGGGGAGGAGAAGGATCCAGTGTCCAATGGACTGGTCTCCTTCTCTGGGGAGGTGGGTTGCCAGCGATTGGCGTTCTACTGGCCCCTAGTGGTGGCTAAGGGGCAGTGCGCTGACACTACAGAAAAGGGAGGAGGTGGGGGAGACACTTGGAGGAGTGTGTGCGGGCGTGCTCTCTCCGCGGGCGTCATTGCACACCTCACCTCGGGAAGAAAAATTGAAAAGGTCTTGGCTGTGTAGCATGACACTGTCCCCTGCAAGCGCTGCCTCTGAGAAGGCACCTCCCTGGCTGGATCCGTTTTGGGTGGGTTGAGACGCTCCCCCACCACCACCCTGCCACAAAGAATAAGTCGTGGGAGCATAAGGGAAGGGGCCTGATCCTTGGGGGGCAGCCAATGGTACTGGGAGTGCTGGCCAGGACAGGAGAGAAATGCCATGGGGGGGGGGGGGAATCATTCTTCCCCACAAAAGCAGATCGTAAGGTATTTCTTTTGGTCAAGTATCCAGTTAAACAGCAACTCGGTAGGGCGGAGGGGTGGATAGCACAGTCAGTGGTTCCATGCCAGGGCCACCTTTTTAAGTAAAGTTGACAGATTTGACCGAGATCAAGCATATGGCACTAGTTGCCAGAACTGTACACAGCAATTGCTTTATTCTGGTTGCGTGGATGTAGTTCATTGTCCATACACTGGCAGTTGCACTGCAGAGTGTTGATTTGCTGGAGCATCTTCAAACAAAGCTCCTCCCATCACCCTGTGGGGTTGATCCCTCGGCTCTGCCTGTGACATTAGATCTTTCAGCTGGAAGAGTTTGATCTCCTCCTTTGTTGCGCTACATATTGTAGGATACCAAGTATGCCACTGGCGATTTCTAACTTTTCTAAGCTTTTTCTTTGATATTTTAAATTCCTCAGTTTGGCTGTATCCTCATCAATAGAAGATGGAACACGAGGAAGTAAAGCCTGCTCCCGGCGCCAAATTCTGCATCACATGCTGCCAGAAAATGTCACGGATGGACCCACACGTGTCTTGCCTCTACTGTTTGGGGGATGCAACCGATGTTTCGGGTTGCAACCTGTGCCAGATGATACTTCATTCCTATCTGAAGGATCATGCAGCCTGGCTTCTCTAACTGGCTGGGACCCAGAACTTCAGCCAAAGGACCACAAGAAGGCCTCTGCTGTGGTGGGGTCTGTAGACCGGTTTGTGGCCATGGGAAGAGGCAGTTGCTACTGCTGTGGCAGCAACTTGTCTGCCTTGGCGCTGCTTTCATCTGGGGCCTGCATCGGAGCATCCTTCGGTGAATTCCAGGAAATGTTTTGGCCCACCAGGCCTTCGAGCAGAACCCTGTGTACCACAGCAACAAACCGAAGTGTTGGTGCCAGTGGTGAGACGGGGGGGGGGGGAGAGAAGTCCTCCTGCTCCCTCAAATCCCTCAATCTCTCGACTCAGTGCAAGCATTTTATGATCAATGGCTAGGTTGAAAGCTCCACAATGCTCCTTTCGAGCTTGTCGACCTTGACACTGGCTGATCAGGCAGTTGAGATTTTTCTTGATCCTGTCAACAGTTGTTGGATGAGATCAACGAGGAATTGATTTCCAAGTCCCTGTTTTTCCCGGTCCTCACTCAAGAGGACGTGGTCAGTGTTCCCAGCTGCCTCCACTTGTGGACAGACTTCACTGGCAGTCGTTCCACCGAAGGTGGTGCTTTCCTAGGTGCCTCAGCATCTGGTCTGTAATGCACCACCAGTGGCTTCTCCTCAGCGCAGCCCTTGGGCCAACAGTTGAGATTGAGATCTCGGTCAGGGCAGTGCTTCTGTTCTCGCTTGACCGAGAGGCATTCCTGTTGACGTTCCTTGACTTCCTTGGATGAGGAGAGGCCCTGCTGCTCCTATGGTCTGCAAATATGCATTTCCCACTGGGTCCCTTTCTGGGTTATTGGACCATACTTTGATCGAGGGTCTGATCATGGACTCAGTTTTCTGGATGTCTGGGAACCAAAAGGACGTGGACAAGCCCCCTTATGAAGAGTTGAAAAAGCTTGACCACATGGCCAGGAAAAGAGTACTGAATGATGTCCTCCTTCTCCTACCTACTGACAAGTAGCTGCTGGTGAATTGGTCGGGGTCTAGGGTCAGGTGCTGGCTAAACACCGGCTCCAGATGGCCTTAGACATGGGTGAGTCCTGCACCCATGCCACGGCAGCGGCTGTCTCAATGTGTCACAGGGCCTGGTTGAGGCTCTCCACCTTCATGGCAGACACTCTGCACAAACTGGCCAATGTTCCTTGCTTGGGCATGAACCTCTTTGGCCCAGGGGTGGAAGGCTGCCTCACCAGGATTGTCCCAGAAGGGCCAGAAACTGAAAAAGGCCTTTCACTTTCAGTCCTTTCAGCCACAGTGCTTCGACAGTGTCCCCAGCAGGGGCAATACCATGCCTGGCACCCCAAGGCCAAGTTCTCTGGCCAGGGACCAAATAGAGGTGGAGGATGAAAAGTGGTGCCCTTCCGGCCCCAGTGGTCAGTGCTCCCTCCAAAGCTGCCCTTTGACGGGTCAGGGGGGTGTCAGCCTTCTGTCTGTCCAGTCCCTGACCCAGCTCCCTGTAGCTGGGGTTGGCGTCACCTCTTCTGGCCACACTGGTCCATCGTTACTACAACAGGTGGGGTCTCAAGGCGGTAGGCAGAAGGCTGCCTCTAGACTTCGAGGCTCTCCTGCCTTACTGATCTGATGCTGCAAGGGAGTTCTCAGTGTTGCAGGACATGCTGTCCACTCTGAGGGAGGACATCACTGAGCTTCTTGCGAAGGGGGCTGTATTCCTGTTCCAGAGACCCTGGCAAGTCTTGGGTACGTGTCCAGCTACTTCCTGGTCCCGAAACGGACACAGTGGGTGGCTGGCTTCCCATACTGGATCTGTACAATCTAATCTGTACATAAGAAAGCACAAGTTTTGGATGGTAACCCTGAACCAGATCACATCATCTCTAGAGCAGGGCATGTGGTTCTGCTCCCTGGACCTCCAGGATCTGTTTTTCCACATCCCAGTCCATCTGTCCTGCTGGCAGTACCCTCAGCTCCACACAGAAGGGGTTCTGTATCAGTTCCAGGCCATGCCCTTTGGCCTTTCGTCTGTGCTCAGGGCCATCACCAAGTGCATGGCAGTGGTGGCAACTTTCCTGTGGTGCAAGGAGGTCAGGGTGTACCCTTGCCTGGATGACTGGCTGATTACTGGGCCATCTAAGTAGGCTGTGGAGGGGTCCAGAGATCTGGCCTGCTTGGTCAACCCGGCCAAGTCCAAACTGATCCCTTCACAGGTGATTCACTTCAGAACTAGACTTCCTATAGGCCAGGGCCTACCTACCTGAGGACTGGCTCTGGATCTTGCTTCCTTTGCCCAATCATTTCAGGTTGGGTGCTTGCACCTTGCCCAAAACTTCCTGCAACTGTTGAGGTACATGGCGTCCTGCACCAGTGTGGTCCAGTGGGCCCGCTTGCGGATGTGGCACCTGCAGGGCACCTGCAGTGAGAGTTGGGACATCAGTGGTCCCAGCGCATAGAACACTTGGACCAGCTGGTCACAGCGATGCGCCCTTGTTGGATGCCATCCAGGGGTGGCTGATTACAGAACATCTGGAGAAAGTGATCCCATTTGCCCGCCTAGAGCCGACTATCACTGTCAACGATGGACACATCTCTGGTGTGGTGGTGAGTGCACCTGGGGGGACCACATAGCCCACGGGTTTTGGTCACCCAGGGAGTCCCATAATCGCATCAGCCCGCTGGCGCTCTGTGCAGTGCTGCTACCTCTAATGGAATTCACTCCTTTAGTCTGGGTTCAGGATGTGCAAGTCCAGATGGACAATACCACGACCATGTTCTACCTGAACAGGCAGGGTGGCATGCACTTTCTTCTCTTGTGTTGGGAGGCCCTTTGCAGCTGGACTCTTAAACGCAACCTGGGTGCAGACCTCCTGGCATTTCACATTGCCAGAGCTGGCAGTCAGCTGTGTGGGAGAGATGTTTCACGAGTGGTCCCTACATCAGGAGGTGGTGAACCACCTGCTTGCTCTCCTTGGGGTTACACTTCTGGTGGACCTGTTTGCCTCCTGGGAGAATGCCAAACTGAGGCTGTTTTGTACCTGTCCTTCCACAGTCAGGGACACTGATGCAGGATACCTTTGTGAGGCCCTAGACTCCAGGCCTCTTGTATGCCTTTCCTTCCTTCCCCTTGATCCACAAAGTGGTGGTCAAGGTCCGGAAGGACATGGCGTGGATGATCCTGGTAGTTCCATACTGGCTACAGCAGTTCTGTTACCTGGAGCTCCTCAGCAGCAGGCCTCCTTGTCCGTTGCACAACAACAATACAGCTCCTCCTTGCAAAGAGGGTGCTAGTAGTAAAGCTAGATAGTCCAAATCAACAAAAAAACGCACTCCTTAGTTGCTAAATAGGCTTTCAAAAGTGATATTAAAACAGGCCGCTGTAACCAAATGGTATGCTACATGCCTCACTCAGACCCCGACTGGTTTCGTACGCAGTACGTCATCGGGGGTTAATATTACTATTAAAAGCCTATTTAGCAACTGAGGAGTATGTTTTTTTTTTTTTGTTGTTGTTGTTAATTTGGACCTCCTTGTCCATTGCCTCCTCACCCAGACCTGCTGACCAAACAGGGAATGTTTTTTCACTCGGTTCATGTACCTCTCAGCTTTGTTCCTGAGTGACTAGAGTGCCAGGCTTTGGGTCTTTCAGAAGATGAGCTCCACATTGTGGAGGCCTCCTGAAAAGAATAGGCTCACTAGTGCTGTGCCTTTAAATGGAAACTTTTTTATTTATTTATTTTGGCATCAGGACAAGGAGCTTTGATCCTCTTGCCTGCCCTGTGGCTAGCATCCTCGAGTACCTCTGGTCCCTCTCCCAGCTGGGACTGCAAGCGACCCTCAGGGTGCACCTGGCAGCCATCTCTGCATACTGGGCGCAGGCTGTTATGCTGACATTGGCCCAGGCAAAGGTGATCAGGCACTTTTCCAAGGGCCTGGACCAACTGTCCCCTCCAGTGTGAACCACCGCCATGTGACATATTGCTGGTGCTGGCTGTACTCACGGGCAAGCCATTTGAGCCTTTGCACAGGTGTGAGATATCACACTTGTCATGGAAGATGGCCTTCTTGGTAGCTATCACCTCAGCCAGAAGAATTAGTGAGCACCAGGTGCTCTTGGTGTAGTCTCCTTACCTGGTCTTCCCCAAGGACAGTGTCATCCTTCGCCCGCACCTGACGTTTCTTAAGGTTGTATTGGAGTTCCACCTTAACCAGGAGATGAACCTCCCAATATATATTACCAACCCCTTCTTCGGAGGCCATCTGCAGGCTCCATTCTCTGGGCTTACTGATGGCTTTCTCGTTCGAAGGAGTGCACGGATGGAGTTTGGTGTGAGGCTGGCCAGCTGTTTGTGATATATGCTGAAGCCGCATCTGTCAAACCGGCAGCAAAGCTGACAGTTGGCAGGTGGATAACATCCTGCATCCACCTGTGCTGTAGGTTGGCTGGTAGTGAGCCTTCCCTAGGGCTTAGAGCTCATTCCACCAGACATACCGCTGTGTTGGTGGTTGCTTCCAGGGACATCCCTCTCCAGGAGATCTGTAGGGCTGCCACCTGGAAGTTTGCACATACCTTCATCTTCCATTACAACATTGACCTAGAGTCTCGCTGGGATGTTGCTTTTGGGATCTTGGTTCTCCAGTCTCTATTTGCTAATTAGGGATATGTGCCTTGCCTCCTCCTCCCAGAGAAGTTCTGGAAGTCTGCCAGTGTGTTGATATGTGTAGATAGTGAACTATATCCACGCTTGTAGAAAAAATAGGTTCTAACCCCAGGTATTCTTCAATATTCCTGACTCTTGCAGTCAGCCTGTAGAATTGGACTGCCCAGAGAATGGAACGTATGTAAATGATAGAACCATCATTGGCTCGTGACAACTTTTTAAATGCTGCCCTTCCCTACTGCTGCATTCTAAAACACTCAGATTTCATTCTCTGCCTGCTAGTGAAGACGCTTCAGAGAGTTCTCATCGGTCATCACTGATTTCGTCGTTCTTCTTCAAAACAAAGTAATATTTACAAAATGATCTTCATCTGCTGCCTTTCCTTTCTGTTTACTTGTAGTTTTTAGCTTAGTTTTAGCGGTTTCTCTCGGTTCCTCTGAACCATCGAGGAACCAACCTTTTCTGTTAGATTTCTTTTACATTTTATTCATATTTTCCTGTTTATTGTTCATATTTTGTATTATAATTTTGGGGTTCTGAACAGAGACTTGCGGTTCATTACTGTTTATTAAGTTTCTATGCGGTTGGGAACTGACTGTAAAGAGTTTATCGGGTTTAGTTTAAGGGCATTGAACTAAAATGTCGATAAACCTAAGAAGAAAACCGGCCCTACCTGGTTTAAAAATTACATTCAGGGCCAACCCAGTGGTATTGAGGGTTGAGGTGCTGGATGCCACATCTTGCACCTTGCCGGCGACCAGAGTTCGGAAGCAAGCTTGGGCTGTTGAGGGTCAGTGGGAGAGGACAGGATTCAACATCAGGAGGACTGCTCTCCTGTTCTGGGAGGGAGTGGGGGTTGACGATCACAGGCTCTGGGGACTCCCAGTGGTGACTGGGGGTGTAGCAGCCCGTGGATCCATCAGTCCGGAGACTGGCTGTGGCGGCAATCCTGTGTGTGTGTGTTCGGGAGCGAGCATGCACGCGCACACATTGCATGTCCAAGCCATAGGGGGAGGGAGAAAATAAGGAAAAATACCCTGGTCTTCGGTAGGCGAAGGTGAGTTGAGTGGTCGACTACCACGCCCAGTGCCGGATTCTCCAGCCTGCCTCTGGTTGGTCCCTTCACTGCCTAATCAACCAACTGAATCCCAGAAAGGTTGCCAGGAGGAGTCGGTGGTCCTGCCCCGCGGGCTTAGATCCGGGGGTTGGGGGACCAATGTGAGCGAAGAGGAGTTCCCCTCTGCTGGCAGGTGAGGCTGGGGATTTCAGGTGGGTGGGATTAGGTCAAGTCAGGTGTCTCTCAGGAGAGAGTCCGAGGTGCCACTGAGAGGAGAATAAAGTATACAAAAAAATTGCATTCAGTATGGAGAAGCGTTTGCCAAGGCAGACATTCACGAAAAATGTGTTGTCTGCCTTGGTGAATCTCACTTCACAGCTGAATGTGATATTTGTAAGAACTTTTCTGGAGAAAATGCTTGAAAAATGTTTGGAAAGGCACAAGGAAAAAGGTTGCTGAAAAGGGTAATGACTCTTGACCAGCTTAATCCCTCTAACAGTACGGGTGAAACTGTGAAAACTGTTTCTGCTACCCCTGACAAGGGTAAGCCGTCAAAGGCAAAAATAACCGGGAACTGTGGAAAACCAGGTCTGTCTAACAAATTGAAAAAGACCAAGCATAGAGACCCTATTGAAAGCCAAAAGGGGCTTCTACTGACCTGCCTTCATCCGAAGTGATAGTCCTGGCTCTGAAGGTTATTAAAATATTGCAGGGGTTGGTACCAGTTCCAGATTCTTTGGTTCTTGTTGCTCTCCCAGCTCCGGTTATGCAACTGACAGCACTGGTTCAAACCTTTAATCTGGATACACAGGATTACGAGGAATTTGAGGAATACTGCGAGGAAGAAGGAGAACCCATAGAGCCAGAGCTCTCTCCTGAACCGGAGTTCGAGAATCCCCCAGACTTCCTGAGGATTTTTCCTCTCAACATGCTTTTGTAAGAAAAATGGTAGAGGCTTTGGATATTGCTACCGATGAGGAAGTAGAGGATGAGGAAGAGGTGGAATTCTTTGACCTCATGGGTTTAACACCCACTAAGAAATTGCTACTTCCCATTAATAAGTTTCTTAAAAAAACATATTACAAAAATCCTCCAAACACCCACTTCCATTCCATCACTTGACAGGAGGGCTGAAAGGAAGTATCAATTGGATAAGGAGGGAGCTGAGATTTTATTCTCCCACCCTAGTCAGTGTTTGGTTCAGACTACAGCCTGTGAGAGGGCTAAAGTGCCCCTGGCATTACACCATCCAGAAAAAAGATTCAAGGAAACTCGACAGCATGGCAAAAAAGGGCTGTCAGCATCCTTGTCTATCAGACAGGCTAATTACATGGCCTATACTGGCCAATACCAGAAATTCTTATGGCAGTAGATGCTGGCTATGTCTGAGAAGGCCCCATCTGGTCTAGCAGCTGACCTTGCTGAAACTGCAAGGTTTGGTCTTTCTTTATTTTATTTTATTTATTTATTGAAAGAATCAGAACTACAACCTTTGCAAATGAGTCCTTGACTCAAAGGCTCCACATAAAAAATGAAATGACATAACAGGTTACAAGAAAGACAAGAACAGAGCAATATTGCAATATTGAAAAGAGAACAAGTAACAAAATTTGAGGGCAGAGAGATCCAGCCCGAGTCAGACAGCGAGCAGTGAACAGTAGTTCTAGGGACATGGATATGTTGTTCAATCCACACTTACTGGCAGGTTCCTTGCCGCTTTAAATCTTGCCGGAAGGTCTTCAAGCTGGCTCCTCCCACCACCCGGGTGGTAAAACTCTCTCGGCGCCGCCCCATGACGCCGGATCTTCCTTACCACTTGGAAGCTCAGGTTCCCTCCTTTGCGCTCTGCATTTTAGGCCTGGATCCAAACTCTTCAGTTAACCCGAAACTAATTTTAAGATTTACAAGTCTTCGGTCTTTTATCTTCCCTCGCGGCTGCAATGGACAAATCGACTCTCAGATTTCGTCAGTGCCCCTGTGGGCAGAAGATGTCCCGGACCGATCCGCAGTCCACGTGTGTTTATTGCCTGGGGCTTGAACATGATTTGCAGGCCTGTGACTTGTGCAAGTCCTTTGTGGCCATGGTCTTAGAGGATCTCGCTGCCAGATTGCAACTTGGGCGCCCGAGAAACGTTGTCCTCCGGTCAAGTCGAAGGAGGCCCGTTGGGCAGTGTCCGAGGCTGCGGGCTCGGCTGAACAGCTCAAGCAGATGATCGCCCTCGAGGAGGAAGTGGCCCAGGCTGCAGCATCATCTTCATCAGTTGCGGCAATTGTCCCACTCTCCTTGGACTCCTCCTACTCGGCTTCGTTCAAGGAGCTTTGTCAGTCCCTCTCCACCAAGGGAGAGGGGCCTTCGGGACATTCCTCTCGGTCCAAAAAGTACTCTCGAAGGGTAAGTCCCACCGTCGACGTTCGTGGGAGCGGGAGAGGTCTTCTTCCCTAGACAGTCGACACCCGACTTCGGTCGAGGTTGCGGCTAAGGCCGCTGGCTTCACGGTGTCCCTGTCAGGTCAGCCAGCTGAGACACCCGTTGACGCAGTCAAGATTTTTCTCGACCCATCAGACGGGCTATCGACTGGAGAAGCCGACAACCCTTCTTCATCGGTTCCCCCAGTGGTAACCGAGGACTTGCCTCTGCCTCCTGTGCCGGAGTCCCTGGTTAAGGTCCCTGAACTGAGGGAGGAGCGGGTTACCCCTGCCCCCTCTCAGACTTACCCTAGGAAACACCGAAGGCAGGGCTCGAAATAATTTTTTTGAGATGCCTGTCCGCGGGACAGGTGGGGTGTAAATTTTGCCTGTCAGACAAAAAGTTTACATGTCCACATAGTTGTAAGGTGAATTTTGAAATATATAACATAACCCCCCCCCACACACACACACACAGCTGGTGTCCTGTCTTCTGTTTTCTAATCTGACAGTCCCCTTCCTCTCAACTCAAAGATTACAAGGGTCCTATAGGGCTACTTGGCAAATGGCAATGCTAGGGTAAGTTAAGGCTTCACTGCCTCCAAAAACTCTGAAAAAGGTCCCAAACCCTGACTAACACTGTCCTGCCCCTCCTCCACCTTGCTGAGATTATCAGTCACCACTTGCTCAGCCTATTCGTTTTATTTTTTTCAGTAGCTGTGTTATTATTTTAAAATAGTAGTAGGTCTTTATTTTTTTTTTGGTGGAGCTTTTAGAAGTGAACTGTCTGAAAAATGAATGAACACTGGACCTTGTGCTAAGAAACCGCTCCCTCTCCTCTCAACATCCTTCCTCTGAGATAGATGCCGAAAATGAAGACAGAGAGTGCTGAAATGTAAACCGCGCATGTGCAAGGATGATCCGCGCATGCATGCTTGATGGGACCGGCCGTTTCTTGGATAATGTTCTTCTCGCCTGCTGCCACTTCAAGCTCCACCAGAGGAGAAACACGTCGGGTGACAGAAACAATGTTAGTTCACCTGAGTCAGGATAGCAGCGATGGGCGGGACAGGCGTTTACAGCGTCAGATGACGCAAGACTCCTCTTCCTTTCATTGCAGAGTATAGACTGTCAGTGATTCCTGTGGGTCCTAGTGCCTGGTACTGACGAGGATTCAGCTACAGTAAAGCACCTGTCCCAGGGACAGGCAGGATGTTAAAAACAACTGTCCCAGATTAAAAATGGCTGTCCCAGACAGGCGGACAGCCGGTTATTTCAAGCCCTGACCGAAGGTCTCTGACCTCTTCCAGGTCCAGCTGATCCCGCTGACATCGGCGGTCTCAGTCTCGGCACCATGGGAAGCGGCGGCGCCACTCATCCTCGTCTTCAGCCTCTTCGGAGGATAGGCTCCGGCGCAAATTGCGCCGGCGCTACTAGGATCTAATGTGGCAGCAGCTTCTTTTGACCGTGATTAAGCAGACTCCGTCACCCTCCCCGGCCATTAAGTGGCTGTCACCGGAGCGGCCGAAACAACCCTTCATCGTAGTCGAGGAGCTGAAGCCGGCACCGGTTGTTCAGCCAAAACCGGCTGCGCCACCCATTGTGGTGGAACCCCTGCCTCCACAACCTAAAACTGGGGCCCCGAACAAGGATTCTTGGTTGGGTCAGGGCTTGCCCCATCGGTTGTTGGTCGCCCTCAATCCAGATCGACCTCGGCAGGTGGAGGGTGGCTCAGGCCCTTGGCAACTGTTTGCAGACTCCTCGGAGTCTGACGATGACTCCTCCCTGTTCTCCAGGCCGCTTGACCTGGAGTCCACTGGGGGTCAGTCGGTGGACGAGAGCCCATCCTAGTTTCTTGGAATGCTACGACTCATCTCAGAGTCCACTGGGTTGAAGCTCGAACCCGTTTCAAAACAGGCCAAGTATCCCCTCATGGAGATACTGGACTGAGGGGATTCCCCCACAGAGGCCTTCCCGGTGGCTGAAGCCATTGTTAGCCTGGCCCTGGAGCTGTGGCAGCGGCCAGCTTCTTGTCCAGCACCTTCGGCCAGGATGGCTCGAAAGTATACTGTTCCCACTGGTTCACTCTTCGGTTTCTCAGAGCACCCCTCCGCGGAGGGGCTAGTAACTGACAGTGTTTTTCCGGCTTTCCGGGAATGCTCGGGATGTGGACAAGCCACCCGATAAGGAATCCAAGAAACTGGATTACTCCGGGCGGAACGTCTATGCGGTTTCCTCGCTAGGCCTTCGTCATGCCAGCTCGGCCGTTCTGATGGCACACTTTTCACACACCCTTTTGGGCTCCCTGGATGAGGTGATTCCTCTTCTCCCGGCTGACCTTCAGATGACGGTCAAGCAGGTGCGGGATCAGGGAAGGGTGGTGGCCAAACAGCAGCTCCAGACTTCCCTGGACATTGCAGACTCATGTACCCGGTCAGTAGCGGCTGCAGTGGCCATGTGCCACAGAGCTTGGCTACGGATCTCTACCTTTTGCGGCAGATACCCAGCACAAGCTGGCAGACGTTCCCTTCTTGGGTACCGACTTGTTCGGTCCCAGGGTGGAGGGTCATCTGCAAAGGATCGAGAAGTCCAGCGCCACCTTGGACTCGGTCACGTCTGCCCAGAAGGACAAAGGCCACCAGCAGCAACATAAGCCCTTTCGCCTTCAGTCCCGTGCATGTCCGGCCCAGCAACACCAGCATCAGGGCCAGCAGGCTCGCACTTGGCACCCCAAAGCCAAGCCTGCTGCTTCCTCCAGCAGGAAGCCAGGAGGGAAAGGTCCAGGAGGCTCCTTGGCCAGTCCTTCCTCCAAGCCTACCCAGTGACGGGTTGAGGGGTGTCGCCCCCAACCTCGTCACTTCTTCCCAGGTCCCCCCCCCCGTGGTGGGGGACGGCTCCGCCACTTCCTTTCCACCTGGTCCGATAGCTCCACAGACCACTGGGTGCTGGAAGTGGTAGGAAAGGGTCTGCCTCTGGAATTCGAGCAGTCCCCACCCTATCGAGCTGTCGCCCCATGGAGGGTTACGGGGTCCGCAACCTCTCTGTCGGCTCGTCCAGCCGACATTGCCCTGCTCCTCCAGAAAGAGGTGATCAGGGAGGTGTCTGATCCTCCATCAGACCCAGGGTTTGTGTCCAGGTACTTCCTGGTCCCAAAACGGATGGGGGGGCTGGCGCCCCATTCTTGACCTGCACGGCCTGAACAAGTTCCTAAGGTCTCGAACCTTCAGGATGGTCACTCTGGCTCAGATCATTCCATCCTTGGAACGAGGCGTGTGGTTCTGTTCCCTGGACCTTCAGGACACGTTCTTTCACGTCCCAATCCGTCCGTCCCACCAGTGATTCCTCCACTTCAGAGCGGAGGGATCCCTTTACAAGTTCCGGGCCATGCCCTTCGGTCTCTCTCCAGCTCCCAGGGTCTTCACCAAATGCATGGCAGTGGTGACAGCATTTCTGCAGCGCCGAAGGGTCTGGGTGTACCCTTACCTGGACGACTGGCTGATTGCAGCCTCCTCCAAGCCAGAGGTGGAGCGGTCCAGGGATCTGGCCCTCCAGGTCTGCTCTCAAATTGGCCTCCTCATCAACGAGGCCAAATCGGAAGTCGTGCCAACGCAGGTGATTCAGTTCATCGGGGCAGAGCTCGACTCTCTTCGAGCCAGAGCACGGCTCCCAGCGGACAGGGCCGAGGTTCTTTCCTCCTTTGCCCAATCATTTCTGGTTGGGCAGTTGTGCCCTGCCCAGGACTTCCTGCGCCTCCTGGGCCTCATGGCGGCCTGCACCAGCGTGGTCCATTGGGCCCGCTGGCACATGCGTCCCCTTCAATGGGGGCTGGCCCACCAGTGGTCACAGCGCTCCGGTCCTCTGGGCCAGCCAGTGATAGTGACCCAGGAGATGTGGAACGCTCTCCAGTGGTGGCTTGTTCCAGATCATCTGTAGGAGAGTATCCCATTTGTCCGCCCAGAGCCAATGGTCACTCTAACGACTGACGCCTCTCTGATGGGTTGGGGTGCCCATCTGGGGGAGCTCAGAGCGCACGACCTCCGGTCCCCTCAGGAGTCTCGATGTCGCATCAACCTGCTGGAGCTTCGAGCGGTCCAACTAGCCCTCACCGCGTTCGCTCCATTTGTACGGGGTCAAGTGGTCCAGGTCCAGACGGACAACACCATGACCATGTACTACCTAAACTGCCAGGGCGGGATGCGCTCCTTGCCTCTGTGCAAGGAAACTCTCCGCACTTGGTCTCTTATGAGCAGACTGGAGGCGGATCTCGTAGCCATCCATGTGGCAGGAGCCTCCAACACCTTGGCCGATGCCCTAAGCCGGATAGGTGCTGCATCTCACGAGTGGTCTCTCCTGTCAGAGGTAGTACAAGATCTATTCTCCCACTGGGGCACACCTCAGGTGGACCTGTTTGCCTCCAGGGAGAATGCGAAGCTGAGGCTGTTTCATGCCCACCCCCCTCAGCAGGACTCGTTGCAGGGGGATGCCTTCTTGAGGCCGTGGACCCCGGGCCTCTTCTACGCCTTCCCCCATTTCCCTTGATCCACAAGGTGCTTCTCAAGGTGAGGAGGGATAATGTGCAGGTGATTCTGGTAGCCCCAGACTGGCCCCGCCAGTTCTGGTATCCAGATCTCCTCGGCCTCAGGCTCCCGAGGCGGCTTCCAGCCCACCCGGACCTGCTCTGTCAACAGGGGGAAGGTACTCCACCCGGACCTTCAATCCCTGTACCTGACGGCCTGGTTCCTGAGCGGCTAGAGTTTCAGGCCTTGGGTCTTTCCGACAAGGTCCTCAACATTGTTGAGGCATTCCGTAAGGAGTCGACCAGAAAATGCTATGCCTTTAAATGGAAGAGATTCTCCATTTGGTGTCAGGATAAGGGGTTGGACCCTTCCTCCTGTTCATCGACTAGCATTCTGGACTACCTGTGGTCCCTTTCTGAGCTAGGGCTTCGGTCGACGACCCTTAAGGTGCACCTGGCAGCCATCTCTGCACCAGGCACGGCCGGGAAGCAGTCAGTGTGCAGGAGAAGGTGGTTGGCGCCAAAGGCCTTGATCATATCCTCTCCAAAAGAGACCCTCTACCCGTGGGATCTACTGTTGGTATTGGCTAAGCTCATGGGCAGCCATTCAACCGATGCACAGGTGTGATATTTTCACCTGTCATGGAAGACCGCCTTCTTAGTGGCTATCACATCAGCCAGAAGGATGGGAGAGCTCTAGGTGCTTTCCATAGAGTCTCCTTATCTGGTCTTCCACAGGGACAAGGTTGTCCTGCGCCCCACCCGAAATTCCTTCCGAAGATGGTGTCGGAGTTTCACCTTAACCAGGTGGTGACTCTGCCGGTGTTCTACCCTAATCACACCTCGGAGGCCGAATATAGGCTTTGTACTTTGGACCCTAGAAGAGCACTCTCTTATTACAAGGAGCGGATGGCTGAAGTTCAGGGAGAGGTTCGCCAGCTGTTTGTCATCTTTGCTGAAGCTGCACCTGGCAGACCTGCAGCCAACTGGACGATAGGCAGGTGGGTCACCTCCTGCATAGATCTCTGCTACAGGTTGGGGGGTATGGAGCCTCCCAAAGGGATAAGAGCGAGCTCATTCTACCCGCCATACCGCTGCATCAGTGGCTGCTTCCAGGGACATCCCTGTCCAGGAAATCTGCAGGGCTGCTACCTGGAAGTCAGCACACACCTTCATTACCCACTACCACATCAACCTTGAGTCATGCCGGGATGCTGGTTTTGGGACCTCGGTTCTCCAGTCCTTATTTCCCAAGTAGGGGGAGCGCGCCTTGCCTCCCTCCTCCCAGAAAACTGCTAGGAGTCTGCCAGTAAGTGTGGACTGAACATATCCATGTCCCTAGAAATGCAGGTTACTAACCTGTAACAGGAGTTCTAGGAATGGTATATGTTGTTCATCCACACAACCCACCCGACCTTTCCGGCGTCGACGCGCAACCTGGCTTCCAGCGGGCTAGATCTGGTGTCATGGGGCGGAGTCGAGAGTTTTACCACCCGGTGGGTGGGAGGAGCCAGCTTGAAGACCTTCCGGCAAGATTTAAAGCAGCAAGGAACCTGCCAGTAAGTGTGGATGAACAACATATACCATTCCTAAAACTCCTCTTACAGGTGAGTAACCTGTATTTACTGTATCAAAAGACAGTGATCAATAAACTACAGTCTGGTTACAATTTCTGGAGGGTCAAGTGGCAAGAGCAGACCCCAGGTCAAAGGGGAAAGTGGGGGGTGACTTGCGTCTGCATTGCAGATGCGGACTAGGTACAGCAGGAGTGGGAGAGAATTTCTAAGCAGAGTCGGGATTTAAATGGGCCTAGATGCTGCTCCTGAGAGACAGCAGGAGGTAGTTCATTAAACCAGAAGGGGGGGGGCCTTGTGGAAAAAGGAGCATTGGCCCAGGGAAGTCCTGCAACGGGGTACTAACAGAGGGGCAGACAGAGAGCTTCGAGTTTTCCGAGGTTGGGTGGAGTGCTGCACAAGATGGCGAAGTCCCAGGGGAGAGGAGCAGAGTGAGAGCTTTTTGGCTAAGAGACAGGACTGGTAACTGAGCAATCCATCGAAGTTGAGCCAGTTGGTGCGACAGTAGAGCTCACAGGTATGGGTCCACCGATCACATCCTGTGACAAGTCTGCAGGCTTTATTTAGAGAGACCTTAATACGGCGTATGGCGGTGGGGTCAGCAGAGCCATAGACAACAATCCCATAGTCGATAAGTAAGAGCACTGAAGATGTCGCAGCAAGGTTTAGGGCATTTGGGGGCAGGCAACCCGTATGCCTATACAAGAGCCCTATTCTATTATTGACAGTGGAGCAGAGGAACTTGATGTGTTCGTGGAAAGTGAGAGAGGAGTCAAGGGTGTTGCCTAGGTATTTAAAGGTGGGTACCTGGTTAAGTGGGGAGCCCTTGGAGTTGAGGATGGTGCGGGGAAAGTTTTTATGTTTGTTTTGTCTGTGGGTGAAAAGCATGGCCTTGGTCTTTTTGTAGTTCATGACAAGGTGGTGATCCGAGAACCAGGCTTCAGCCTCTCAGTGAAGAAGCACTGCAGGGAGGCTTGAAGAGAAAGGGGGTCAGGGTGACTGTCAAATATGACCGCATCATTGGTGTAGAGAAGCAGCTGACCCAAGCAGGCCTTGGGGAGGGTATTTAAGAACGTGCTAAACAGGAGGGGACCCCAGAGCGAACCGGTTTACTGGGCGAGAGTGTGGTGTTTAACTTGGCCCTCTGGGTTCTATCACTCAGATAGCTTTTAAATTAGGTGGTGGCTTCCAGAGATAGCCCCAAGAGGGGCAGGGATTGTAAGAGAAGCATGTGTCTGACAGAGTAGAAAGCCTTGGTTAAATCAATATAGGTAGAGCCAACCAAGTGTCCTTGGTCAAGGGCTTTGTTGATGAAGGTGGTGTATACAAGAAGGGCATAGTAGTATTGTGTCCTTTCCTGAAGCCATGTTGTTCAGGACAAAGCAGATCATATTTGGTGAGATAGTCGGCCTGACACTATTTTTTCAAAAGCCTTGGAGATGGCGGGGAAGAATTGAGATGGGGCAGTAGTTGCCAGGGTAGGTACAGTCCCCACCTTTAAGGATTGGGGTGATGATGGCTGATTTCCAGCATGTTTGGAATTGTCCAAGGCAGAGAGATTGGTTGAAGATGTCCGTGAGGGGGGGTGATTATAACGTCTAGGGTGAGCAGGACAAGTTTGAGGTCCAGTGAGTTACTATTAAAGCGTGATTTTGTCAGGGATTTGGTGTGTAAGAGTGTACGGAGCCTGAAGGTTGGGGGGGGAGGTTGTAGGGTGTGGGGTTGGGAGCAGCTCAGGATCTGGGGTCGAAAAATTGGGGGGACACCGCTGAGGTCAGAAAAGGCAGAGTTAAGGGTATCTACAATTAGAAAGGGGTTTTGGGATAGGCAGCCATTTACCAGCAGTTGGGCCGAGGGGGGGTTGGTTTTTCCACTAAGTTCTTTAATATTATTCCAGAACTTACGCCCCGAGCCCCCGGTGCAGGAGAGTGACTCCAGGTAGTGGGCGGCTTTGGCTTTTCGAATTTCCCAGGTGCATTTGTTCCTGAGTTCCCTGTACAGTTGCCGGTCGTGTGGTTTGCCTGATTCATTAGCTAAGTGCCACTTGTTGTCCTGCTGCTTCATGAGGTCAAGTAGGGTGTGGGAGAGCCAGGGGGTATCATATTTTTAATCAGTTACTTGGAGACTGGGGCGTAGTGGTCGTAGGCCGAGTTAAACAGAGATAAAGTGGTCAAGGGTGAGAGTCCATGGTGGGTGCAGAGTTGATGGGGGACCAGTCACAACGCAGCAGGTAGTGCTTGAGCTGGGGGGAGGGAGCCCTTTTTCAGGTGATGGTGAGAGGTAAATTTTGGTGGCCATTTTGGAGATGTTTTTGAGGTCCATTTGCAGAGAACTGGTTAGTGGTCGCTCAAAGCATCCGGGAGTACTGAAACTTCAGAAAGGCGAGCGGGCCTGTTAGTGAGGATGAGGTCAATGAGAGTGGAAGTGCCTGTTTTATGATTGAGTCTTGTAGGGGACCGGACAACTTGTGTGAGGTCAAGGGCAGCAATGAAATCCTTGTAGAGGCGGAGGAGGCATTGAGCCAGTTGACATTAAAGTCGCCCAAGGCAGTGATTTTGCTGGAGGAGGGCAGCTGGGCAAGGCAGTTCAGTACTGAGTTGAATGCAACTTTTGTCTGGGGGATATATACTGTAACTATGTGGAGAGCTTTTTTCTGAGGCATCAGGTTGCAGCCTGACTGTGAGGGCGTGGTCCCATGGGACAGGATGGTGGTGTCAGGGACTAGAGAAGTTTGAAGAGGGTATCAGTAGTATAAGGCACAACCCCTCCCCCTTTGACCCATCTGTCAGTTCTGAGGATAGAGTATCCAGGTATATGGATGGCAGAGTCTGGTGTGTCAGGGTCAAGCCAGTCTTAGTTACCGCTAGTATATCAGGGGAGAAGTGCCATCCAGCCTTGTAGGACATCATGCTTTTTCTGGAGTCTACAACTATTGATGGTGACTGAGTAGACCACCGGATGGCCCGTTTGGGGAACTGAGGGATGGGAGTGGGCCAGGGTTTGGGTGCACGTTGCCAGATATTAAGAGTAGGAGGAGAGCATGGTGAAGGAGAGCAAGTCTGAGCAATCTATTTACGAGCTTGGGATTCTGGGGCCGAGAGTCGGGGGAGCTGGTGGATATAGGTATAGTGATATGTGAGCGGCCACCCAGAGGGCTGCGGATGTAAGCGGGACCAGATTCTGGTGCTCCGGGCAGTGGGGAATTGTATGCACGGCAGGTTGGGCATAGTTGGCTGTCCCACACCTGTGGGCATAATTTATGGTTCCTGCAGGGCTATCAGGCAAGTCATTTGATGGGGGAGGGAACACAGGTACAAGCAGCACTCCAATGAATAGGGAGGAGGACATAGTGAGACACAGAGATGAGCTAAGGTGAAGTAGCCATAAGAGGGCAGTGTGACCTTCATGTCACAGGGACTCAAGAATAGCAGTGTGCCTTCCTGAGTGATCCTTATCAGATGGAGTAGTGGTATGGTTGCTGCTGTGGATACAAAGGGTACAGAGTTCAAAGCTGGAGAGGGGACGTAGGAGGAAAGGAGGAAGGGCTAGAGGGGCAATAACTGAACAGGAGAAGGAGGGCAGATGATAAAAGTAAAGGGGGTGCTGGGAGGTAGGGAGCAAGTTAGAAGGCAGCTAGGGGTAGGAAGCACAGTACTAACCCCTGGTGGCCGTCTGATAACCTGCTAAACAGGAAATGGACACTTAGGAAATCACATGACCTAATGACAGGATAAATTGAGGGTCGGCCTTGGGTTGGTGGATCAATGCAAAGCATCGACGGGTAAATGTCCTTCCAGTGGTACCTCTGCAGGTAGGAGAGCAGGTATTACCTTTAGAGCCTGCCCAGCCTTCCACTCCCGATGCTGGCTGTGTGTCTTGAGGCATCCAAGTATCAATTTCAAATGGCAGTGGATGCCGATGCCAGTGACACTGCTGCTAGGGGGATGACTCTCTCTGTAGCCCTGAGGAGATTTGCATGGCTCAGAGCCACCAATCTCTCCCAGGACACTCAATCTAAGGCTATGGATTTTCCCCTTGAAAACAGTGCCTTGTTTGGGGGAAAGAACATAGACCTATTTGAAAAAGGTGGCTGAATACAAGGCCACCTACAAAAGTAACACAGCCAATGAGAAGTCATCTACTTCATACAGGCCTTATGGAAGGGGAGGCAGAGGTAGGTCCCCTTGTACTAGGTCTTTCTTCCAAGCTGAAGCTATACAGTACCAACAGTATCCCCAACAGGGATATTTTAGAGGTAGGGGTAGAAGGGGATCCAGGCGTGGGAGTCAGGCTGGTCAAGGCCAGCCCATACCTAAACAAAATCCCTGACTTAACAATAAAGGTCACCTCCCCAGTGCCAGTAGGGGGCAGGCTAGCATACTATTTCCAGGAGTGGCAAAACATCACCACAGACAAGTGCATCCTGGAGGTTGTGAGCCAAGGCTTGTCCCTAAGCTTCATATCCTTCCTACCATTAAGAACAAGGATATTGAGACCAGTTTCACCTGCAGAAAAGAGCTGTTGGAGGAGGAGGTGAAAAGTTTGCTGCTGTCAAGAGCAGTAGAACCAGTTCATCCACATGAAAAGGGAAAAGGGTTTTACTCAGGGTACTTCTTGACCAAAAAGAAAAACGGGGAGTGGCAACCTATACGTGACCCAAGGCTACTAAACAGACATTTGGCAAAACCAGAATTCAAAATGGTAACCTTAGCCATGATCTTGCTAACCCTCCATAAGGGAAATTGGCTAGCATCACTGGATCTGAAGGATGCTTATTTCTACATCCCCATAAGAGTGTCTCAGAAAATATCTCCGATTTAGACTCCTGTTAGGTCACTGCCTGTTCTCAGCACTACCATCTGGCCTCACCTCAGCTCCAAGAGCCTTCACAAAGTGCTTGGCAGTGGTAGTGGCTCATTTAAAAAGGCAAGGAGTCACTGTTTTTCCCCTACCTGGATGATTGGCTAGTGGTGAGGAAGTCACCACAGCAGGTAAGGGACTCCTTAAGGACAACTCAGGACCTATTGGAGTCCTTAGGTTTCCTAGTAAACTTAAATGTCTATTTTGCAACCAGTTAAAGTTCTAACCTTTACAGGGGCAGAACTGGACACTGTTAAGCGGAAGAGCTTACTTACTCCAGGACAGGGTAAGGAACATCTTCCAGACTGCCGGATCTTTCAGCTCAAGCAGCTCAAAACCAGCAAGGCATGGAACGGCCTTCCTGAGGAGGTTGTGGGGTCAGAAACAGTGGGGGAATGCATGGGACAGACATAAGGCAATTCTAGTGGGAGGTAGGAGGAAATAGGCTGTTGGTAAAACTAGGATCTATAGCTTATCCAGTAGGTAGGGAAATGGGCAGACTGGGTGGGCCAAGCGGTCCTTATCTGCCGTCAAAGTCTGTATTTGTGTTTCTGATTTCTGCAGCTATTGGGCCATATGGTTGCATCAACTGGCATGGTCATAGGGGCCAGATTCCAGATGAGGGACATTCGGTTCCACCTCCAAGCACATTGGTGTCAAAGTTTATTCCAGTAACAGAGACATTACTGCAAGCTCTCCAGTGGTGGCAAGTAAAGGAAGATCTCAAGCAAGGGGTTCCTTTTCTCCAAGAGTCCCCATCACTAGTCCTTACAACAGATGCCTCCCTCCTAGGCTGGAAAGCTCATCTGGGGTCTCACACCTTCCATGACACTTGGTCTAGTGCAGAGACACTCCACTTCAGCACATAAACCTGCTGGAACTCAGAGCAGTGTTTCTGGCACTACAGGCCTTCGCTTCCATGTTACAAGGCAAGGTGATTCAGATCAGAACAGACAGCATCACTACCATGTACTACATAAACAAGCAGGGTGGAACAACATCGAGCCCTTTGTGCACAGAAGCAGTGAAGGTGTGGAGCCTGGTTTACTTACTCCAATCCTCTCTGTCATTCATTTACCAGGGAAGTACAGCACACTGGCAGATGCCCTGAGTTGGATGAACCAGGACCATCATGAATGGACCGTCAACAAACAGGTAGTAGAGGTGGTGTTCAGATGGTGGGGCACTTCAGAGAGATATCTCTTTGCCTCCTACGACAACCACCAGTTGCCACAGTTCTGTTGCAGACCACCAGCAAGGGGAACAGTACCCCTGGATGCCCTGACATTGGAATGGTCAGTGAAAAAGCTTTATGCAGTTCCTCCTTTTCCCCTAATCCTCAGAGTTCCAGTGAAACTCAGAGCCTAGCCAGCTTCAATGATCTTGATAGCTCCAGATTGGGCCAGGCAGCTATGGTACTCTCTGCTGCTCTCCATATCTGTGGCACCTCTAGTACCCTTCCAGAGGAGGCACAACCTGTTAACCTTCTCCCAGGGGAGGTTCCTGTATCCGAATCTCAGATCCCTCAAACTCAAGGCATGGCTCTTGAGGACTTAGAGTATGCAGGCCTGCAACTCTTGGAGGGTGTTCTCAGTGTCCTGAGGGGGTTAAGGAAGTCATCTACCAAGAAGACCTACACCTCTAAGTGGAGGAGGTTCGCTGTTTGGTATGCAGATAAAGGTATAGTACTGTCTCAGGCAGGGTTACTAGCTCTGCTGTACTACCTTACTCATTTGCATGCCTTAGGTTTGCAACTTACTGCTCAGAAGGTGCATTTGACTTCAGTCTCAGCTTATATTTCAGCTGGCAAAGAAATTTCCTTGACATCTAATCCCATTTTCAAAGGTTTGGCCCATCTGCATCCCGCTCTCAGGGAACCTGTGCTAGCATGGGATCTTAATATATGCATTGCTAAACTCATGGAACCTCCATTTGAGCCCGTGATATCAGCCCATCTGAAATATGTGACCTGGAAAACAATTTTCCTGGTGGCCATTACCTCGACTAGAAGAATCTGTGAGCTTCAGGCCTTGTGTATAGAACAGGACTATATATCCTTCCATAAGGACAAGGAAGTTCTCAGAACCAATAGGAAAGTTCTCCCAAAAGTGGTCTCTGACTTCCATTTGAATCAATCCAATACTTTGCCAGTCTTTTTCACTGAACACTCCAGTTCAGGTGAGTGTAGGCTCCACAGTTTCGATGTCAAGAGAGCATTAAGCTATTCATGACTCTCACTAAGGACCACAGGCTGGACAGACAGTAGCGGTTCCTGACTTATGGGGATGTAGGAATAGGAAAACCAGCAACAAAAATGACACACTCTCTCTGGATAGTTCAATGTATTAAATTCTGCTACTCAAAATTCTGTAAGGATCCTCAGTAGGTGTCAGGACCCACTCCACAAGGGGCACAGCTGCTACTATAGCAGCTGCTAGGGACATCCCACTACTGGAAATCTGCCAAGCAGCCACATGGAGGACACAGTACACTTTCACGAAACACTACTGCCTGGACACTCAGTCCAGGAGTGATGCCAAGTTTGGCACAGCAGATCTGCAGAGTCTAGTCCCCAAATATGTTCTGCACCCACCTCCAAAGGTACTGCTTCATAGTCTGCAAGAGTTGGGAATATTGAATACCTGGGGTTAGAAGAAATACTCACCATAGTAATCTTGTTTCTTCCAAGGTATCCTTCAGTATTCATAACTCTCCCACCGTACATCCCTTTCCAGAACCAGTGGCCTCTGCATCTCTGGCTGACTGTATGGAGTAAAGGGGGGTATCCCCACTGTAGTGTTGTATATATTTTTAAACCCCATTGGATGTAGTTTTTCCCCTCTTGCAGTCATATCTGACAAGTTACTAAAAGGAGGGTACCTCTGCCAGGGGGTGTTTTTGTTATGATTGTTTTTCTTATCAGTATTCTTCATTTTATCTTTATACTTAGCATAGCATTGCATTTGTTAGGAAAACTTAGTAAGGGCCTTTCGGGCAGGCTCTAATGAATCTGAGCATTTTAGAACGCAGCAGTAAGGAACGGCAGCATTTGAAGTTGGCACAAGCCAGTGGTGGTTCCATCATTTACATACGTTTCATTCTCTGGGTAGTCCAATTCTGCAGGCTGACTGCAAGAGTTAGGAATATTGAAGAATACCTTGGAAGAAGCAAGGTTACTATGGTGAGTATTTTTTTCTTATTCACCTGTAACCATAGTTCTAGGTGTGGTATATTGTTAACATCCACATCACTCACCTGGCCTCCCCTGGCAAGTAGCATACGGATTCCTGCTTCTAGTGTGCAAGTTCTGTCGTCACGGGGTGGAGCCAAGGGATATACTGCCTGGCTGGTGGGAAGAGCTCGGCTTGAAGACATTCTGGAAAATCAGCACTTTCCAGCAGTGCCGATGTGTGAATGTGAACTATATACCACTCCTAGAACTATGGTGATAAGCCTATTATTTTTAACCTTCCAACTCCTAACAAAAATCCATTTTGGTAATATTATTTTAAAGGTTAAAACGCAATTATGAGATTTTAGCCAGTCAGTGTTGAGAACTGCATTAGCTGGCATCTTGCCCTGATAGTGGAACATTAACTTCCGATAGTGAACATTAACTTCGTAGCAGTAAACAAGTAAATTTTATGTTTAAAAAAAAAAAAAAAAAAAAAAAAAATGTAAAATGTCACTCTGGAATGCTCGCATGATTTATGACATATCAAGGCATAAAATAAGCGGGTTCGCATTTCAGTTTGTGACCCAAGAATCGGGAAACATGAGTCAGTTTCCAGCTCGATTAGCAGTGGTCGCTAATCATAGTTCTGGCCATCCCCCGTATTTATTTATTTATTTATTTATTTATTTATTTATTTATTTTACTTTCCCTGGTGTCTAGTGGCACCCCCCACCAACCCATTGCTTTCCATTTTTGTTCCTTGAGTTTTTTTTAAATTTAAACCTGCAAAAAAAAAAAGGTCCATTGCTGATCACTCCCACCTGACCACCCGCTGTGCACCCACCTCCCCACACCCTTCTTGACGCCCCCACAGACCGTCACTCACCTGAACAGGTCCCAGGTTTCAGATCCGCGCTCCTGATCGAAGGCACGTCTTGCTGCTGGAACTGGTGACTGCAGTATGAGAACTAAGGTAAATGCTGTCCTAAGTATTCAATGGGGGTTTCAATTTTGGTGCATAACTCGGTCATTTTTTGAGCCACTGACCCCAAATTTTCAACATAGCCTTTTGGGGACCCCACCTCACGAACAATATAACTGTCATTAAGCAGCTCCTGCCCGAAAGGTGATTTCGCCAAGTCGCAGCAGTCCTTTCTGGCGGGATTTATATAATGACAGTCATAATATTCTTGAGGTGGGTCATAAGAACATCTGTGTTGAAAACTTTAAATAAAATAAAAATGGCAAAGTTATGATCATTTGTTGCAATTTCGCTACACACCCTCGTAACTTTAGAATTTTTAAATATTTTGACCCCAGATTTTCAACATAGTCTTCTTATTACCCCACCTCATGTATGTCACAGCTGTCGTTTTTCAAATCCTGGCCAAAATGTGTTTTCACACCTGTAGCGTGGAATGGCATTGCAGTTGCGCAGATTTGCGTTTTGGCGGGGATTGGAAAACTTTCTGCACCAGGTACATGAGGTGGGTAATAAGAAAGGCTATTCAGGCAATTTGGTCAAAATGGCAAATTCAGTTTCGGAACTATGTATATACAATAGCTATTTTATCAATATATACAATAATAAGTAATGATTACATGGTTTAAAGTAAAAATACCTATTTTGTGAAACTGCTAATCAGAATTGACTGATTGCTAATCATTTTTCATTTTGATTAGCAAAGGCCGCGAATCAACTCATCGACACTGATTTATGCCTTGTATATTTATAGAGCCTGCGGAGAGATGTCCCTTACTAAATAACTGCAGCATCTCATGCTGTTTGGGTTGACAGAACCATTCTGCTTCAGGGTTCTCATCATCTCGCGTTATAACTGAAGAAATGATTAACTACAGTTTGTTTGGCCACTGATGTTTCTGTTATCATATAAATCAGTAGGGTTTCGATGCAACCCAGAAGCCTTGCAGTGGCCTACCAAAGGCCTTAAATGTAAAGCCTAGATTAGGTCTCTGCCACAGAGACAGTCCATCTCAGTATTGTGAGCTTTTTGTTTTGTTTTGTTTTATAGGGCAGGGCTGGGAATGCACAGTATTGCATCTTATTAACATACTGACATACTAAAAGTCAGCAGAATAGGCCTCTTGGTATGTCGTGTTTGCTCTGTTGCCAGACCCCTACTGGGTGCTTGCTTCTCCGTCCCCCCCCCCACCCTCAGATAGGGTCTTCCCCGGCTTCAGTTTCCTCCTGTGCCTGTCCCACCCCTTTTGAATGCCTCCACTGTGCCCTCCTCCACCAGACTCCTGGGCAATGCATTCAGGCTCCACCACACACTCTTAGTAGTAGTGTCTCCTGTCTCCCCCTGTATCCCCCCCTCCAGTTTCCATTCGTGCCTCCTGGTTCTCCCCCCACCCCTTCTTTAGCATGAACACCTCCTTGGCTCCGCCCTTGTTTATTTCTTTCACATACTTGAAGACCTCTGTCATGTACCCCGTTTATCTTCTCTCCTCTCCTCCAGTGTGTACAGCTCGAGCTCTTCCAGCCTCTCCTCATGGCCCCCCCCCACATGCCCTGAATCATCCTGGTTGCCCTCCTCTGGACCCTCTCCAGCAGCGCTATGTCCCTCTTAAGGTGGGGCTCCAGAACTGCATACAGTACTCAAGATGTGGTCTGACCAAGGCATTATACAGAGGGAGGATCACCTCCCTCATCCTGGAGGTAATTCCCCAGGCTAAGCAGCCCAGTATCCTGTCTGTTTTTGCTGCAGTTCTTTGACAATTTTCAGTGTTGTTCATTTTGACGTCCACCACCACTCCTAGATCCCTCTCGCCCAGTGTGGCTTGCAGTATGACCCCGGGGTGTATACGTGGCCCGGGTTTCTGACCCCCAGATGCAGCACCCTACGTTTCCCTACATAAAATTTCAAACCCCATCTCCTTGACCACCTCTCCAGGGTATCCAGGTCCCTCTGGATTGCCTCTCTTCCTTCCTTCCCGTCCGCCAGAGCCCCCAGTTTTGAATCGTCTGCAAAGAGACTCAGCCTACTCCTAACCCCTAACCCTATGTCCAAGACATAGGCATTGAATAGGAGTGACCCCAGTACTGAACCCTGAGGGACTCCGCTGATGACCCTTCTGGGGGAGTACTATTCCACCAACCACCACCTTCTGTATTCGCCCCATAAGTCAGTTTTCCACCCATCTGAGCAACTGCCCCCCCATCAAATTTGTTAGCAGGCCATTGTGGGGTACAGAGTCGAACGCCTTGCTATAATTCGGATAAACAGCATCCACCGGCCTGTGTCGGTCCAGGGCCCCTGTCACCCAGTCGTAAAACTCCACCCGGGTTGGTCTGGCACGATCTCCCTGACACAAAACATTCTGCTAGTCATCTAGATGCCCTAAGCTTTCCAACTGTCTCCAAAACCTTTCCTTTATAATGTCCTCCATTACTTTGCATACCACATACATTAGGCTGACAGGCCTATAATTCCCCATCTATTCTCTAGACCCCCCTTTGCGGATGATGGGCACCACATGGGCCACCCTTCACTCTTGAGGCACCCATCCTGTCTGCAGAGAGATGTTAAAAAGTGTAGCCAGTGGAGCTGCCAGCACATCCACCAGTTCCTTCATAACCCTCGGGTGCAGCCCATCTGGCACCGGTGCCTTGTCGGTCTTTAGCGTCTGAAGGGCCTTCCTCACCCTATCCACTGGGATTTCCCCTTCTCCGCCCACCCCCTCTTGCAACCCCCCCCCAGGTTTGGCCCAGCCTCTACCCTAGCCTCTATCAGTCCTCCAGACTCCATCTGACCACCCGATTTTGTGGGCTCTCTTACCCTCCCATCGGGATGGAAGGATCCCCTGCCTCTCACAGTATAGATCGAGGCAAAGTACTCATTTAGCACCTCTGCTTGCTCCTGTGCCTTCTGAACCCATCCCTCCCCAGTCCTCATTCTGCTGATCTGTGCCCTCTCTTTCCTCTTCTCCCCTGTGTATCTATAGAACCCCTTTCCCCCACTCTGGATATCTCCAGCCAGATTTTGCTCCATCCTTGTCTTGGCTCCCCACACCACTCTGGTGGCCCTCCTAGCTAATCAGCTCATTCTCTCTCTGGCCCTTGCCCCCCTTGTGTGCTTGAAGTGCGTGTAGGTAGCTTTTTTTTCCCCCTCGCTGCCTCCTGCACCTCCCTTGTCCATGGCTTACTGGCCCTACACTGTTTACACCTTACTTTTGCACAGGACCCAGTAGCCTCCTGCACCCCCTTCTTAATGGTCTCCCACAGGCTTTCAGCATCCATGTCCGGCCTTGTCTTGTCCAAGCATCTCCGTAGGATCCTTCCCATGCCCTCGAAGTCTGCCCCCCTGAAGTCTACTACTACTGTACTAGTGCGGTTTTCGTCCCCCACCTAGGTACAACAGAAACCAGACCATGGTGTGGTCCCCACCTGCCAGCAGACTGCACATCTCCAAGCCTCTTATCTGGTCACTATCTGCCAGGACAATGTCCAGTATCCTGCCCTTCCTTGTAGGTTTCCCCGCCTGTTGGACTAGGAAGGCATCCATCAGTCTCTGCTCCCTAGCCACAGAGGATGTCATAGGGTCCCAGTCTGCCCCTGGCATATTAAGTCACCCATGACCACCACCCTACCCTTTCCAAGGTCACAGTGCCCCTTGATGTTCTCAATTAGTTTGTCCTCCAGTGCCTCCTCCAAGGCGGGGGGGGTCTGTTCACCACTCTTATTTTCATTCTTTTGCCTCCCCTTGTTTACAGGGTTATCCAGATTGCCTCCACTCCTCCTACACTTCGCTAATTACTATGTCATTTCTGACTATCAGTGCTACGCCCCCCAACTCCTCTCTCTTTCCTGAATATTTAGTAGCCCTCTAAGTCTAGGTCCCACGTAATTTCTTTGGGTGGCCCATGTTTCAGTAATTGCTGCCACATCCACTGCTCCTTCAGCTAGCATAGCCTGGAACTCTGGCATTTTATTGCCCATGCTCCTGGCATTGATCAGGACCATCTGCCATCCCAACCCCTCTCCCCTCCCCAGTCTTTCCAGCCCTGCAATGTCCCCCATCACCCTTTCCTGCACAATGCCCCCTGGATTTGCAACGCCGTCCTTAGTCTTTGTTTCATGCCCTAGGTCTGAACCCTCTAGCAGCCCTCCTGGAGTTGTCATTGTTTTTAACCCTCCCCCCTTTACAAGTTTAAACCCTTCCTCTCGCCCATGAATCCAGAAAGTTTCAGTTTCAGTATCTCCCTTCCCTCCAGGTTGAGGTGTATCCTATCCCTGGCATATAGCCCCTTATCCTCCCATGTATCCCCTCAGTCCCCCACCAGTCCATACCCCTCTGCCTTGCACCAGACCATGAGCCACTGGTTTACCACTCTAAGTTTTTACTTGTTCTCCTCGGTTGACCTTTGTACTGGTAGAATCTCCCAGAAGGAGATTGGGCTTCCTATAGAGTGGCAAACCCTGGCCAGCTCCCGGAATCTCACCTGTATCTCCAGTTCACTGTTCCCTTCTAGATCATTTGTTCCCAGGTGTACCAGGAAGTCTGGAGATCCCCCACATTCCCTTGCTATTGAGTATAGCTGGAATTTGGCCTCATGAATGGATAGGCCTTGGATACATTTTGCTTTGACTTGGCTACTTTCTCCCTCCCCAGCCCCCTCCCACTGGATCCCCCTGGTCATGGAGTCACCCAGCAGAATCACCTTCACCAATACCAGCCCATTTGTTTCCTTCCAGGCTTCTTCTTCTGTCTTCAGCCCCCAGCTTGATTCCCCCAAGCCTGTGCGTGTCCCTGCCAGGCTCTGTCTTCTATCTCGACTCCCAGCTTGCCCCCGGGTGTCACTATAGTCCCCCCAACGATTCCTGGTCTCTCTCTGAACTGGTACCCCAGATCCCCCATCTTGGCCTCTTTTTGTTGCTTCACATCTTCCCTCCCCCCCCTTAGGTCCTGCACTATCCACCCCTACTATCTGAGTAAAACCAGACGTGACTTTGTCCTAGGTTTCCAGCACCCTTGGCACAACTGTAACTCGCAGTGCAGACCTTGGACCATTTGGGTTAACTTGAAGCTGATTACACGATAAGAAAAGCTGGTTTTGCGTGTGTAAAGTTTGGGGTTGTTACAATTTGTAGTTGTTTTGCAAGTCAATGTTTGGTCAGCTTTGCACTGAAAGTAGTATTACAGTGGCATTCTGAGTGGGAGGGAGGATGAGTGTATTGACTTGTTTAAAAAAAATTCCACCACACTGTGTCTGTGTGTGTGTCACTGCTGCTTAAGCAATATTTGGCATTTTATTATAGAATTATGGTCTAATGTAGTTGTGACTGCTTTGGATACATAACTGTTTCCATTGGCAGCAGATTGTATTTTGATTTAAACAGATCAGTTACGTTTTGCAGTGAAGAATGTAGTTGCTCTGACTAGTATAATATGCCAATTTAGTGGATCAGTTTAAAGAGGACACAGATTACAAATGTCACAGTATGAGGCGATATTTTACAACTGCGACTGAAGATTTCTGTCCTTGTGGGAGTCTGAGGAAGAAGTCACAGTTGTATTAATATAGAGATGCAGACAGCAGTCACCATCATTCACTAAAAAATACCACCATCAGCTTAATCTGGTTCAAGGTCAGTTGGCATTCATGTGTATCCCCCTCCCCCGGTCGTGCCTGAAAATAGGCAGGATTTGTCTAGTGCACTTACCCGGTCAACAAAAGCTAAATAAATAAATAAATCATAAGGTAAACTAAATGCTTAAAACATTTAACAAGCGTGAGACTGAATTTACACTATGGATTCTTTAAAAATGTATATAAAAGTACTGGTCAGGGTCAATTACAACCCAAAATTTGTACCCGAGATTCTCTTTTACACACTCTGCATACTCTGTGTTGTGCTCAAGTATGTGTATGTGTAATGAAGAATTGGCTCCTCACACACAGCACCGAGTGCGAGATACAGCAGCTGCAGGCAAAATTACCTTTTCAATCGCTCCTCTCCTACTGGACTGCAGTATGACTGCAGTTCTGTTGACCAGTAATTATATGAAATAAACAATGGTCAAAAGTTAAAACTAATTTTTACTATGCACTCCCTCCGTGTGTGTGATACCTAAACCACTCAAGCTTCGTGGGCACCTTTATTTATTTTTATAACCCCACCCCCCACAGTTTGCCGACTGGGCTCAGTGGCAGCGTACCACCGATCCAGACCCCCCCCCCAAATGGGAATCATGCTGCACAGCAATGGGGAGTTTTTGTAGTTATGGTGGTAGCTGCATAATCCTGTGTCCTCGCCCGAGGATGCCGGCACGTGGGGCGAGGTCCAGTCATGGAGCGTGCTGAGAACATGGCTCCAGCCAAGTGCCTCACGGCATCCCCATCCCCACTGCATCCCGGTGGTGGTGCCTCACCCTCCCGGGAAGAAGAGGGCTCAATCAACTCCGCCTGCCCCCGGCTGACCTCGACAACCTGGGCTCGTTTCTGAACCCGGGTCACTGGCGCCAGCACAGAGCACCTTTCTAATTCTAATAGCATGAACAGGGAGTTCCCTTTACCTTATCGGAGCTCCTCCAGGCTATTTTCACTTTTTTTTTTTTTTTTTATCTAATTCTCCCAAGGGAGCGGGAAGGGATCGTAATTTGCCCCGAGGGGCTGGCCGCACGATCCCTTTCCACTTCCTTCCACTTCCTTTGTGAAGTCTTTATAGGTCAAGCACAGGGCATATGTGATTTCCCAATTTTAAGTTGGGTTTTGGACCCATTGATGCCAGGTTTCTACTAACAAGGCTCATGCATGCAACACTGAGCTTGGTGTCCAACACTCGCGTGGCACCAGTGGTAGTCGCTGCATTGCCTGGGAGAATGCGAGACTGAGTGAGAGAACATTTTTTTTAAATCACATAGACTTGTGAATGCCGCCACATTAAGTTGCAGTCCGTGCCTGGGCAAGTGGTGCTGTGGCCAAGCCAGAAGTGAGAGTAAGTTGTGAATTTTTTTTATTTGTTTTTAAACACTGCTTGCACTGTTTGTGTAATTCACTCACTTAGACTAGCGGGGTGGGGTGGGGGACAGAGATATTTGGGGGTGGATTGCAGCACGCCTGGTCCAATCATGGCAGTGGAGCATGGAAAGGATTCGGACTAGGAGTGCCTGCTATCAGTCACTTACTTCACACTAATGGACAGCGTCAGCATCTGTGGGTTAGGGGTCAAACTTAACATACAAAACTTGTTCCCTGTGTAGGAGAAAAGGCTGGCACATTTTAGATTTGTCCCTTGCATGCACCACAGTGCATGTAATAATGAGCTTGTTGCCTGAGACTTGAAGGGCACCAGTGGCAGTCGCTGTATTGCCTGGGAGAATGCGAGATTGAGTGAAAGTATTTCATTTTTTTAAATCACACAGACTTGTGGAATGCCACCACACTAAGTTACAGTCAGTGCTTGGGGAAGTGGTGGTGTGGCCAAGCCAGAAGTGAGAGAGACTTGTGATTTTTTTTTTTTTATTCATTTTATTTTAAGACTGCTTGTGTAATTCACTCAGTGTGACTAGTGGGGGGAGAACAGAGTGACAGAGTGGGAATTGTAGCACGCCTGGTCCAGTCTGATGCCCCATTGCCATGAGTTATGGCAATGGTGCAAGGAGAGGATTTGAACTAGCAGTGCCTGCTATCGATCACTTACCCCACACTGCCTGCCACTAGGAGGCAGTATAGCGCAGTCATTTAAGGCTCTGAGTTGCAAACTTGGATTTGAATCGCAAAGCCCAGCCCCCACTTGCATACTGTGTGACCCTGAGCAAGTCTCTTAACTTCCTTGTGCTCCTAGGTCGCACCTGCAAACAAGCTTTCAGCTTAGTGTGTCTCTCCTGGTAAAACAAACAAAAAAAATAATGGACAGCGTCAACGTCTCTATTTTATCACTGTGACTGGCACTGCTGGGCTGTGTGTGTGTGTGTATAGAGTGGCTCTCTAGCAACCTGTTGTGAGAGTACTGTCACTGAAAATAAGTAAACTTGTGTGGCTTGTAGTAGATCATGTGATTGCTGAGAAGTTAATCTTGAATGGCTACTCGGGAGAGTAGTTTTTTTATTGGTGGAATAAGTAAGCATTAAGCCAAGAGAAAGGAGGCTTCTACTAGAGAATTAATGTATGTGTGTTTGAGGGGCAGAGCAACAGAACACAGGCCGAGTGCCCTAACCACTCAACCATGCATTAATTCCCTAGTAGAAGCCTCCTTTCGAGTGACTTAATGTGCTTGTAACATGGCAAGCCCTGGTTAGGAAATATTGCTGTTTTACACAGATGTACTAAGAAATAGTGCTCAAATGTAAACTAAGAAATGGTGCTCAAATGTAAACGTTTTTTTCTCTCTCTCCTAAGCTGGTCTATGGGCTTCCATACAAATGGGCTGTACCTCCTGCTGCAGGAATGCAAGCAGGAACTAAGCTCTGCAGCTGGGGCTATCTAGCCCTCCACTTCATGTTTCCATCAGTTTACTTCCTGCCTTCCGACTAGCAGGTACTCTGCAGTAGAGCTCTATCACCATGTGGCAGAGCTGAAGACATCAGACAGCAAGTCATAAAATGTAATTTCTTATTGGAATTGCTGAAGAAATGCAGCACTTTAGAGCACTCCTTCATGGGTCCAAGTATCAGCCTTGCAAGCTGCACAGACTGGCCCCACTTTACCACAGAGGTTTTTCCCACATTTCTGGGTTCAACCCAGTTTTCATTTTAGCCTTGGAGTTCATCTACTGTGGATTTCGTCAACTAGTGCCATTTTTTTGGCGATTGGACATTAATAGCACCTCAGTGCTCTGAGAGGATTCTCTCGTTGATGGCAGTGCCGTTTTTCTCTTGTCGACGACTGGCTCACTGACTCTTTCAGACGCTCGTTGACGGTGGGTCTGCAGCTCTAATTCAGCCGCTCATCAGTGGTCCAGTGCTCTCAACGAGTGCGGCAATTCATCAGGAGTGCTGCTCAGGACATAACGGAGCTTCTCACCCGGTCTGCCGGTCCCTCTTCTCAGCACTAAGGGCGCAAGAAAGTCTTAACGAAGCAGGACCAAGGCAGCAGTTTAAACAGTTCAGCTTTTTGCCTTTAAAGGACCAGCAGCAGTGTCCCATCGGAGCTTCAGTATTCTTCTGGACAGACTTCCGTTTTATCAGGAATCCTCCGGGGCTACACTGAATCAAAGGGGATTAGAGCCATTGTCAGTCATGGCCTCAGACAAGCCTGCCAGGGGCAGAAAATGCCAGCGTTGCAAATCCCCACTTCTAATCACCTTTGCAGGTTCACTGTGCCTAAAATGTGAGAAGGCAGCGTCTGCAAATGGGGAGGACATGGCAGAGACCTCCAGTGCCTCGGCTCAGACCGATAGCCAGCAGACAGGCAGGTCTGAGCGAGTAGCAGCCACTAGGTCTGAGAGAGCAGCGGTCACCAGAGACCCAGCAGTCCGCAACCCCCTCTCTGGCCCCAGACCTCATACATAAGCAAAATAGGGTCTTTGCATTGGACCCTGTATGCTTTGACTGGCAACCTCCAGGGTCACCAGATGTGCGACCTCACGAGAAGGCTAAAAGAAAGAGGACCCCGTCCCTGTCCTCATCTGAAGAGGGACAGCTGTCCTCACATTTTTTTTTTTTTTTTTTTTTTTTGTGCACTTTATGTATTCACCCTACCTCATTGGACTCTCTCCAGCTGGGACATGGGGCTACTCTAACTCTTCCTGTCCATGTGAAGCTCCGATGTCCTCTCTGGTACTGCCCCCCCCACGCCACATCTCCAGAACCCCTCTGGATCCGAGTCCCCCGGGAGCAAGCACTGCCAACTCCTACCGGCACTCTAAGTGTTTGGTGGAGACGGACATGAGGAGACCAAGAGAGCGCCTCGGACCGGTGTAGGACGTGGTGTCAGCGCCACTAGACCCGCCTTCGCCTACCAGTGAAAAGTTTTTTTTTTTTCCTTGTTCTGTTTCTCCCGGAGCTTGGTCATGCAGTGGCATCTGGGCACAGAGTGCCGACACCCACCACAGCTCTGCCCTCACATGCATGAGCACCGCATTCCTGGTGCACCTTCGATAGCCGCCAGATGCCACTCCTGTGCAGCGCGTCCCTCAGAACCCTCCCCAGGAAGAGAGAGCAGTCCTCTGGATGCTCAGTCTCTTCCCTCCCCTCTTGCCCCGGCGGGCCGAGTCAGTTTCCGAACCCAGGTCACTGGCGTGGCGCAAGGTGTGAAGTCCAGCGCCTCAACCCTCTGTGCCACTGGGCCGGTGACCCTCACATCACTTTGATAAAAGAAAGAAATCCCAATACAGGAGCAGATCCTCGGACGAGGAGGATCAGCATTTCCTCACACCACAAGAGGAAGAAAAGATCTCATTCTCGGAGCAGATTTAGGTGCACCCACAAGGGGAAGCATCGCAGGGATCGTTCCCCGGGCTTCTCAGACTCCAGTTCTTCTCCAGAAGAGGGGGAGCTAGTGGACTTCTCCTCAGACTCTGACTCCCCATCCAGAAACTCAACCAGAGGACCTAGACTTTTTCATTAAGAAGGTCATAGCTGAAATTCATCTTGATTCTTCCCTAGTGGCTCCAGCACAGCTGAAACGGGCCTTTCACCTGGCATCTGCTGCCAAACTGGCCACAGCCTTCTCTGTTCCTGCAGCCATAAAGGACTTGCTAAAGGAGGAATGCCAGGGTCCAGAACGCACATATCCAGTGCCCTGGCGGATCTCTAAGCTCCTTAAGTTTGACAAGAAACAATCTGGAAAGCCCCAGAATCGACCTTCTGATTTCGAACCTCACCAAGAGAATGGTCATCCCAGCTGAGGGAGGGGCATTACCCAGGGATTCAGTAGACAGGAAAGTGGATGCCTCACTCAAGAAGGCCTTCCAGGCATCAGCAACATCTTTCAAGGCGGCAACTGGCAATCTTTTTTCAGCCCAAACCACTCTGTCCTGTGCCTCAGAATTAGCTTTTCAATTCACTGAGGACCCAGAGAAGAACAAGGCTATTATTCATCAGCTGCAGTTAATGGGTTTGGCATCGGCTTATGCAGCAGACATATCAAAGGAGGTGGTCAGGTGCGCCGCTCGGACCATGTTTTATCAAACTTTGGCTCGCCATAGCCTCTGGCTTCGGGCTTGGCAAGCAGACGCCTCTTTGAAGAGCCATTTGGTAAACACCACCCTATGAAGGTAATCTCCAGTTTGGCTCAGCTCTGAAGGAGGTGGTGAAGGAATCCGGGGAAATAGCTAAGGTGCATATACCCCAATCAGATAGCAGGGGCAAATCATGTTCCTCAAGCCCCGACACAATTTTTGTGACAGAGGTTACAAAAAGGGTCAAAACTCTGATTTGTCTGGAAAGAGAACATACAGTAGTTCTCCTTGTGTAACCAGTGTAACTTCAGAGGAGGCAGATCTGGTGGCGGAGGTGGCACCAGAGACACCGGGAACAGCGACAAGAAGTCACAATGAAGCTATCCGGTCCCATCCTTGAGTAGGGGGCAGACTTTCATTTTTCCTCGAGGAATGGGTCCAAACCATGTCGCACAGATGGGTCCTAGACATCATCAGCAAGTGTTACCTAATAGAATTCAAACCCAGGCCCCCACTACCTCATGTGGTGCCCTCCCCTATCTCGGGCAACCCGTCCAAAAGACAGGCTGTGTTACAGGCCATTACAGACCTTCTTCAAGTAGGGGCTATTGAGCAAGTCCCCCACCCACACACACACACAGATCAGTTGGAGGTCTACTTCCTATTTTTCGTCAAGCCAAAAATGCACAGGGGGGTTCAGGCCACTCCTAGACCTCAAATTCCTGAATCATTTTGTCCGAAGCAGATCCTTCAAGATGGAAACCTTGTCATCAATCATCAGGGAGTTGCAACAAGGCATTTTCTGGCATCCATCGATCTGCAAGATGCCTATTTGTATAGTATCATTCCAGGGACTACACAGGCAATATCTCTGGTTCAAGGTGGGGGAGCAGCACTTCCAATTCAAATTACTGCTATTCGGGCTTTCTTCATCCCCAAAGTACTAGTAGTGGTCATAGCTCACCTTCAGAACCAAGGGACACAACTTTTCCCTTACTTGGACAATAATCTCATCAAGGCCTTGTTGCTCGACCAAGCCGTACAAGCAGTGGTGGAGGTAGTCCAGTGTCTGTCAACACATATTTGTTATCAACTGGAAAAAGAGTTCCCTAACTCCAGGCCAGACCTTGAACCACCTGGGGGCAGACTTCATGACACAAGCCAACAAGCTCTTTCCCCCGGAAACTAAATTCAGGGACCTGCTGAAGCTCATCAAGAAGTTTCATACACCACCACAACTTCCAGCTCACTCATCCATGCAGCTAATTGGGAGTCTAGTCTAATCGCTGGTGGATTCAGTCCCTTGGGCCCTAGTCCACATGTGGCCCATTCAAGCACACTTGCTCAAGCTGTGGTCCAGTCCAGACACAGCTAGCACCAACTGATACCAATTTCTCAACAGATAAAAACTTCCCTCCAATTGTGGATTCAGAGGTCAAATGTCATGAGGGGTCTCAAAATGGGCCATCGATGCCAAATCTGAATCACGCCTGATGCCAGCCTTAGGGGGTGGGGGGCTCACTTACATACGTTGTCGGCTCAGGGCAAGTGGTTACTGTTAGAAACAAGGTACAGCATAAACGTCCTCAAGATGAGAGCAAGTACGCCTAGCCCTGATGCACTTCAAACAGCAGGTCTTCAATCAAGACGTACTGATTCTAACAGACAATCAAACAACGATGGTATACATCAACCGTCAGGGCGAAAAGAAGCTCCAAAATGCTACGGGAGTCCCTTCTTTTACAGTGGGCCGAGCACCACCTGGCAAGCATAAGGGCAGTCTACATTCCAGGACAGGAAAATGTCACAGAAGACCAATTCAGTCACCAAGACGTTCTACCAGGGGAATGGGAGCTGAAGGACAGTGCCTTCCACTTCCTAACAGAACAATGGGGCAATCCTCAGATCTTTTTTTTTTCTCCTACTGGTGAAACTCCAAGGTAAAGCAATTTTGCTTCCTGGCCAAGGATGATCTAGCGGTGGCTCAGGACACCTTTTCCCTAGACTGGGGTCAGTTTGGTCTCCTGTATACTTTTCCTCCAATACCGCTTCTATCCAGAGTCCTACACAAAGTGGCTCTGGACTGGGCAGAACTGATTCTAGTCTGTCCCTGATGGCCTCATCACCTATGGTTCCTGCTTCTCATTCATCTTTCAAGGTGACCACTGGTGTTCTTCCAGATCAGCCCGGACTTTCTCCGTCAGGGTCCGGTGCTACACCCCACTTTGAACAACCACTTCCTCTCGGCCTGAAGATTGAGAGGGGAACTTTCAAAGAGCTGAGCTACACAGCTCCTGTTATTGAAATGATGGTGCACTCATGTCTCCTCTCTTACTCTAAAGTGTATTACAGAATTTGAAGGAAATTCTTGTTCTGGCCCCAATCCAAACACATACAGAGCCGCTAATATCATTGTCTGCACTACTGCAATTTCTTCAGGATGGATTTGACAAAGGACTGCAACCAGCCACCTAACGGGTTCAGGTTTCCGTACTGGGGGCGCTCTTGTTGATGGATCCTGGAGAGTCACTGGGTTCACATCCTCATATCAGGAGGTTTTTAAGGGCAGCAACAGTAAAGAACCGTCCAGTCATTCCAGTGGTACTACCTTGGAGGCTTAATTTGGTTTTCAAAGCTTTGATCAAGGCTTCTTTTGGGCCTCTCAAGGAGACATCCCTCATGTATCTCACAATGAAGGTAATTTTTCTCATAGCTATTACTTCAGCCAGGAGAATCAGTGAGCTTAGGAGCCTTATCCACCAAAGAGCCGTATACTGTGTTTCATCAGGACTCTGGTGCTCTGAACAGATCCAGGTTTTTTACCAAAAGTTATGTCTCCTTTCCATTGCAACCAGGAGTTGATTCTTCCTCCCTTCTGCCCACACCCAAAATATGAAAAGGAAAGGGAATTTCACACACTGGCTCCAAGAAGAGCGGTTAAAACGTATATTAAATGAGTGGATTCTATTCGAAAAACTTCCAATTTGTTCATCCTAACTACAGGTTAAAATATGGGTAAAAAAGCTTTAACATACTAAAATGCCAGCAGAATAGGTCTAACGGTCTTTCGTGTCTGCTCGTTTGGTCAGCCTCCACCCTGGGTGCTGACCTTGCTGCCCCCCTCGCCTCCTCTGGCTTCTCCCTTCCCAGTTCCGGATATTCTTGCTGCATTGGATTTTGCTTCCAGAACCCTTCCCCTGTACCTGTCCCACCCCTCTTGAACCCCTCCACTGTCTCTGCCTCCACCAGCCCCTAGACAGCGCATTCCATAGCTCCACCACCCTCTCAGTGAAGTAGCACCCCTCCTTTCTCCCTGAATCTCCCCCAGCTTCCACCCATGCCCTGTAGTGGCCCCTCCTCCTTCCTTGAAGCACCCTGACTGTTCCTCCCCTATTTACCCTCTTCATGTACCTGAAGACCTCTATCATGTCCCCCCGGTCCCTTCTCTCTTCCAATGTGTACATATTTAGCTCTTCGAGCCTCTCCTCATAGGTCCTGTCCCCCAAGTCCCAAATCATTTTGGTTGCCCTCCTCTGGACCCTCTCCAGGAGATTAATGTCCCTCTTTAAGTGTGGCCTCCAAAACTGCACGCAGTACTCAAGGTGCGGCCTCACCAAGCAGTTATACAGAGGGAGTATCACTTCCCTCCTTCTGGAGGTGATCCCCCTAGCGATGCATCCCAGCATCCTGTTGGCCTTGGCTGCTGCCCTCCTACAAGTCTCCGAGTTGTTCATCTTGACATCCACCACCACCCCAGGGTTTTATTTAACTCTAAAAATTGATTAGCGTTTTGTTCATAAAAGTTCTAAAACATTGTGAAAATGCATAGCACTTGCCTCACTGTGTTTAATAAACAAAACACTTCTAGAAAACCTTTATAAATGCTTTCTGTACAGTTAGTATTGTCCCAAGAAAAAAAGTGCTAATCAATTATTTAAAACCCTGCCCCCCCCCGGTCCCTCTGTATAATATACTATATAATATACTAATGTAGACATCGAGACTAGTAGCATTCCCCCCCCCAAGGGTGTACACTTGGCCTGGGTTTCTGGCCCCCAGGTGGAGTACCTTGCATTTCCCTGCATTGAACCTCAGCTTCCACTTTCTAGACCATCTTTCCAGAGCCTCCAGGTCCCCCTGTAGGGCCACCCTCCCTTCCTTTCTCCCCTCCTCCCCATCCACCACCGCCCCCAGTTTTGAGTCATCCGCAAAGAGACTCATCTCACTCCTGATTCCTGTCCTTATGTCAGAGACGTAGGCGTTGAAGAGGAGGGGTCCAAGGACTGATCCCTGTGGGACCCCACTAATGACCCTCCTTGGGGATGAGACTATCCCGCCAACTACGACCCTCTGTGTCCGGTCCTGGAGCCAATTGCCTATCCATCTGATCATCTGGTTCTCCGCCCCCATTTCTCCCAGCTTATCCAACAGGCCCACGTGAGGAATGGAGTCAAATGCCTTGCTGAAGTCTAGAAAGAGGACGTCCACTGGTCTACCCAGGTCCAAGGCACTTGTTGCCCAGTCATAGAACTACACAAGGTTTGTCTGACACGATTTCCCTGGGATGAATCCATGCTGTCTATCGTCCAGGCACCCTGACTTTTCCAGGTCCCCCCCTAGCCTCTCCTTGACAATGCCCTCCATCACCTTGCCCACCACCGATGTCAGGCTGACAGGCCTGTAGTTCCCTGCTGCCTCTCTTGATCCCCCTTTGTGGATAGGCACTATATTCGCCATCTTCCAGTCCTGGGGCACCCACCCTGTCCTCAGAGAGAGGGTGAAAAAGCTCTGCCAGGGGTTTCGCCAGGACATCCGTAAGTTCCTTCAGCACTCTGGGATGTAATTTATCTGGCCCCGGTGCTTTCTCTGTCTTAAGGGAGCTGAGGGCTTCCCTCACTCTCTCTGCTGTGATTTCCACTTCTGGTACCTCTTCTCCCTGCTTAGCCCTCCCCCCGTCCTGCTAGTGTTGCCTCCCCCTCTCCCCAGACCCGCCGATTGGTAAGGGTCCTCTCCTCCTCAGTATCCTCCCATGTATGACGCAGCACCCCCATCTTCCTTGGTGAAAACTGAGGTGAAGTACTCATTTAGTACCTCAGCCTGCTCCCCCGGGTCTTGTGCCCATCTCTCCCCCGATTTAATCCTGCTAATCTGCCCCTTCACCCTTCGTTCTTCCCCAATGTATCTGAAGAACCCCTTGTTCCCTCTCCTAATTTCCCTGGCCAGGTTCTGCTCCTTCCTTGCCTTAGCCGCCCTCACCACCCTAGTGGCCCCTACAGCCATCAGCTCATACTCCCCTCGATCCCTTTCACTCCTTGAGCACTTGAATTGCCTATAGGCTGCCTTCTTTCTCTGCACCACCTCCTGGACCTCCCTGGTCCACCAGCAGGGTTTCTGGGCCCTACCGCATTTTCGTCTTACTCTTGCACAGGTGCTGGTAGCATCCTGCACTGCTCTCCTGATGATTTCCCACCTACTGTCGGCGTCCATGTCTGACCCAATCACATCCAAATGCTCCTTAAGGATCCTTCCCATTTCCTTAAAATCTGTCCCCCTGAAGTCAGTTACCTCCATCTTTGTGCAGCCTTCTAGCCCTCCTAGGTCCAGGCAGAACCAGACCGTGGCATGGTCACTCCCCGCCCATGGGTCCCTTACCTCCAGGCCCCCAGTCTGGTCACTGCCTGCCAGGACTACATCCAGTATCCGCGCCTCCCTGGTCGGTTCCCCCACCTGCTGAGTTAGGAACGCGTCCTGAAAGACATCCAACAACCTCTGTTCCCTGGTCACAGAGGATGTCATAGTCTCCCAGTCTGTTCCTGGCTGTTTAAGTCCCCCAACACCACCACCGTTCCTCTGCCCAGTCTGCAGTGTCTCCCAACATCTGCCACCAAACTCTCCTCCAGCTCCTCCGCCAGGGCAGGGGGTTTATACACCACTCCTATTTTTACTCTCTTGCCCCCCCTTGTTATCAAGGTGACCCAAATGGCCTCCACGGTTCCCTCCGCCTCCTCTACTCCCCCTATGCCAATGCAGTTTTTGACTATCATTGCTACCCCTTCTCCCCTTCCCTTTCCCCTGTCCTTCCTGAACATAGTGTAACCCTCCAGGTTCAGGTCCCAGTCGTGTCCTGCAGTGGCCCAGGTCTCAGTTCCCGCTGCCACGTCCATTGCTCCCTCAGTTAGCATCGCCTGGAGCTCAGGCATTTGATTTCCCAAGCTCCTGGCATTTAGCAGGACTACCTTCCACCCTTTCCCTATACTTCCATTTCCCCAGCTCATGTTCCCATGGGGATTCTGTTTTCCCCTGGTCTGCACTTTTACCAGTCGGCCTTTTCCCGCAATCCTCCAGCTCCCAGGGTGGGGTGGATACAGAGTCCCTCCTTTATCGGCACCCCCTTGACAGCCTTTTCTCCCATCCCTCCCCCCTTCACAAGTTTAAACCCCACTTTTCACCAATGAACCCCTCTATTTTCAACTTAAAGATTCCCCTCCCCTCCAAATTGAGATGGAGTCTATCTCTAGCATACAGCTCCTTATCCTCCCAGGTCTCCCCCCAATCCCCCATCAACCCATACCCTCTGGCCTCACACCACTCCCTGAGCCACTGGTTTATCTCCCTAATCTTCCTTTTGTGTTCCCCACTAGCCCTTGGCACCGGCAGGATTTCTGAGAAGGAAACTGTGCATCCTGTGTCATGACAGACCCTGGCAAGCTCCCTGAATCTTGCCTGTATCTCTAGCTCACTATTTCCCTCAGTCATTTGTACCTAAGTAGACCAGTATGTCCGGGGAACCCCCACAGTCCTTTGCCAGCTGATATACCTCGTGCTTAGCCATGTGCACCGTTAGTCCAGGGAAGCATTTTGTTCTAACTGGCCAGGCTTCTCCCTCCCTATCCCATTTGATACCCCTGATCATAGAATCCCCCAACAGGAGCACTCTGACCGCTCCTTTTCCTCCATTTCCCCCCCTTCCATGTCCCTCATCCTTTCTCCCGGCCCCTCCACCTAGCCGGCCCCTTGTTCCTCCCTATCTGGGTGCCATGCCACCCTCCTTATTTACCCTGGCCACCCCTCCTCCAATCCTATGCCTCCTCCTCCTGAGTATCCTTCTGTACCTTGCTAACTCTCCCCCACTGCTTGCGACTGGTCCTTCTCCCCATCTGCTAAACTAGCCTGGCTCATCCTCCCTTCCTTCCTGTTTCCATTTAGTCCCTCCTTGCTTGTCGTGCTCCCTGGCCTAAACCCTCAGCTCCCTTTGCTTGAATCCTTCTTGTACTTCTGGTCCTTCTCCTTACCTTCCTCCCAACTGGTCCCTTCTCCTTGCGCTTTCCTCTCTTCCCCGCCCTCCTGCTCCGATTCACTGCTCCCCATTTTCCTGCATTCCGGTTCCCCTGTTCTTCCTGCTATCCAGCCCTTGCCTCCTGCCCCCACTCTCTTTCCATCTCTAACCACCCCTGTCATGGCTACATCATCCCTCATCCTCGAGCAGAAGAGAATTGAAGCTGTTATTGAGTGTAAGGTCTGATCCACCTCCCGCCTTGCTTTCTTCTGTCCAGCCCGCCATCTGCCTACTTCCTGAGAATGTTGTCCTCTGTCCCTCCTTTGTGAGGGTCCCCAGTTACCTGCCTGCTTCCTTGGTAGTGTCCTTTGGACCCCTCTGCCAGGGTCTCTGTGCGCCCTGAGTATTTTGTTGCACTCTTTCTCCTCTGCCCCTCGCCCCCAGTGCTTGGTGCAACCCCGTGGGAGATCCGCTGCCCCCTTCCCCAACCATACCTCCCCCCTTCCCCCAGCTGTCTCCTAATCCCCGCAACCTCCTCCCTAAGTTGTGCCAGCTGGTAGCACACTGGGCAACCACCGAACTTCCAAGCCCAGTCCAGTATCATGGCTGCTCCACACCCTGTGCACCCCACCACCCTCCCAAAGATGCCGGCCCTAATTATGTGTGGTTCCATCCCCTTTCAACTAGGTTTCCTTGGGTGAGCCACCAGGTTCCCCACTAGTCCAAGATACACCCCTACTGCCTAATCAGGTCACCCACTAATCTTAGACACAGGCCCACAGTACACTGGTAACCCTGTTACTAGGTGCAGTACAACACAGTAAACTTATAAGGGAAATGAACAACTCCCTAAGCTGCTCTCTCCCAGCCTTTAAATCCAACCCCCAGTGGCTAGAACTACATGAGTTGCACCTGCAGCCTTTTCCTCCAATTGCAGGACAGGTGTTCCCCTATAAATTAGCAGAACTCTGGGGAGGGAGGGTATTGGGCAGACACTAGAGAGAGTGTATCAGCCCTGTGTCTCCCCTCCAAGCCCAGCAGCCCAAGAACCAGGCTCCAGTAAATCCCACCAAATAGGTTTTAAATCAGAAGAAATAGGCCTCCACCAGCGCAGCCTGTTGCACAGTGAAACATCCAACAAATGAGCCCACTTACAGCCACCAAACCAGTTTTCAAACTTTCAACAGCCCCAAAACAATACCCTGCTAGCCCCTTAGAAGTAAGAAAGAAAAGAAATAACCTTCTACCAAGTAAAATCCACAAGAACCCTGTGAAAACAATAAGCAGCAGCTACTGTCCTGGAACACAACTGATCCTGTCCCCTTCCAGTTCCTTCTGAGAAGACAAAGCAGCTTACACCACAAACCTGATTCAGCTCTGCCTGCCTTTGAAGATCTCTATAGACAGATGGATCCATTCTGTCATCACCACCACTCGTCATCAAGCTGGAGTAGCCTTGCCTGGCCCAGTGAGGGGCCCATTCTACCCAGGCTATGGCCACTTCGTGGGTGGACTTCAGAGAAGCATCTCCAGCAGACCAGTGCAGGGCGGCCACTTGGTCATCCATTTACACGTTCACGGCATTTTACAGACTGGATGTGACGGCTTCGGCGGAGGCGTCCTTTGGCCACCAAGTTCTTCAGGCGGTGGTGAGCCCTTAAGGGCACTTACATTCTTCCCACCTAGGATATCTGGAGATGTACTGCTTTTGTATATCCCATTTGTATGGAAGCCTGGAGATCAGCTTAGGAGAGAGAAAACAAAATTTAAATACCTCTAAATGTTCTTTCTCCGACGGCTGGTCTCTGAGCTTCTGATTCCCTCCCAGAATGCATAAAGTTGGCCAATTGACCATGAAGGGCTTAATTTTCTTGTTTTTTGTTTCCAAGTTCATGTGGTATTGCCACATTTGGACTGCTTTCGGAAGAACTGATGGAAACAGGAAGTGGAGGGCTGGATATCCCCAGCTGCAAAGCTTAGTTCCTGCCTGCATATCTGCATCAGGAGGTATACAGCCCATTTGTGTGGAAGCCAGTCGGAGAAAGAAAGAAAATTTAAAGGTATTTAAATGTTGTTTTTTACAGGGTATGTAGACAGGTTATGTAGATGTGCAACTGTGCGTGTGCACTCCGAATAGTCTGTGTACGTTAATCTTGTGAGTACAGTTGAAACACAATTTGTAGCATTGTTTGTTCAGTAACAGACAGGCAAAACAAAATTTGCCTCTGTTGATAAAAAAAAACTCTTTTGTCAAACCATTCCCTTTGTTTTTAATCTGATTCAGTAGTACATTATGGGTATATTTGCATATATGTAAAACTGGAATGCATAGAGCAACGATGGGATTTGTATATCTACAGTACCAGGGCTCCAGATGAGATTTTTTGAGATGAGTACTTTACTCCTCACTTCGAAAGTGAGAAGAGTGAAACCAAATTCAGATGTGTAAAAATGTCTGGACAGAGTGGAGTGAGGAGTCCATTTTTAAAAACAATATAGTTTGTTTTTCCCAGATAAGAATTGAACAAGTGCTAAGAATGCTCCAGATAATGTTGGCAGGTAGGAGTCATTTACTCACCAGTTTTGAAATATAGTGAGTAAAACAAAATTGGGATGCATGAGCGCTGTACATCTGGGGAAAAAACTGCTCCCTTTGAATCCCCAGTTATGTTATGGAGCACTATTCTTTGGAGTGTAGAGTATTTACAAATGTTGGGTGAATACTGGTACTCAATAAAAAAAAAAATTTCTGAAGAGTGTTTCCTAAAATGAGGTGAGTAAAACAGATAGGTACTCCCCTTATCTGGAGCCCTGTACGGTACTGAAACACTATTAAGATTTGTAATATTAAACAATGTTGTCTTAATACCTAACAGAAATAAGATGTTTACTGCTAACTTGTTTCTTAGGGTCACGTTGTTTAATATTGAAAATCTTCATAGCGTTTTACTGCTGTAGATTTGCAGATTTGCATGGATCACCCAGAATGCAGTACTTCCGATCCATGAATCTGATGTTATAACGAGACTGAACATGGTGGAAAGATGCATTTTTATGACCACAGGTAATCGTGTTTGGGTTTATAATATGGTTCTGTTGATCTACTGCTCTTTTCCTCTGTCTCTGTACATATGCAGACCCGCTCCCGGTGACTCTGCTACTCCTTTCTGTCTAGCAGCTGGTAGGGTGTCCCCTCACTTCTTGGAGGTCTGCAGGGTGGGTGGGAAAGATCTGTCTCTCCCCGTTTCTGTCTGAGTCTTACTAAGTACGCTCCCGATGACTTATGAACTATCAGTGGTTGAGAAAGGTAATACAGGAGCAAGTGGACATTACTAGAGAATTAATACATACTTGCTCCTTGATCACCTGTTGCTCTTCTTCCAATAGAAACAGCGTATTTCAGTCTAATTGCCATGTTACAACACTATGTAATGGGTGCTGTTTAACTACAGTGAAGAGTCCAGAATTGAGGATGGGGTGGACTCTTGGTAAGAGACATGTGAGAGCACAGAGCACTGGTGCAGTTCATATACAGCTCTCCTGGAGAAGAAAAGTTGTGTGTGAAGGAGGATGGGTAATCTGGTGTGGATGTCTTTTATCCTTGTTCTTAGTGGTTAATTAGGTAGAGAAAACCAAGTGTGTGTGAAGCAGAGTATTACAGTTTTTAGTATTTTTTTCTGTCTCCTTAGGGTAATTTCAGTTTTATTTTATTATTTTTTTTGACTAGTGCAGGCAGCCTGTCTCTGGTGCATGTAACTTTTTGGCCACATGCACTTTGGTGCAAGTACTGAAAAAAGTCAATTTCCACCCCTGTATGTGATCTTCAGAACTGGACACAGTACTCCAGGTGGGGTCTCACTAACAATCGGTACAGTGGCAACATCACCTCTCTCCTTCTGCTGATGATTCCCCTTCCTATGTACCCTAGTATCTCTGTGGCCCTGCCTACTGCCTTGTCGCAGTGCCCTGCCAACTTGAGGTCATTAGATATGATAACCCTCAGGTCTCCTTCTTGCTTTGTGACTGTCAGTACCCCCCACCATGTTATACACTGCCCCTGTGTTTCTCTGCCCTAGGTGCATGATTTTGCTTTGAAATCCAGCTGCCACACCCTTCGACCACTCCTCGAGTTTTCACAGGTCTCTGCTCCTTCTCTCTCTACCTCTTACAGAGTATCTACCCTATGGCAAATTTTTGTGTCATCTGCAAAGAGCCAAACCTTCCCTTCCAGCACTTCTGCAATGTCACTTATGAGGACATTAAAGAGGACTGGCTCTAGCACTGAGCCCTGAGGTACCCTGCTGATCACTCACCATAATTAGAGTGAGTGCTCTGCTGTTTATCACCATACTCTGTTGTTTATCCATCAACCAGTCTGAAGGAAAGAATTGTTGAGTACCTAGAGGCCAGTGGGCAGGGCTCGAAATAACCGGCTGTCCGCCTGTCTGGGACAGCTGTTTTTAATCTTGGACAGTCGTTTTTAACATCCCGCCTGTCCCTGGGACAGGCGCTTTACTGTAGCTGAATCCTCGTCAGGACCAGGCACTAGGACCCAGAGGAATCAATGACAGTCTGTACTCTGCAATGAAGAGAAGAGGAGTCTTGCGTCATCTGACGCTGTAACCGCCTGTCCCGCCCATTGCTGCTATCCTGACTCTGGTAACCTAACATTGTTTGTCACCAGACGTGTTTCTCCTCTGGTGGAGCTTAAGTATGCAAGCTTAGAAGAACATTATCCAAGAAACGGTTGGTCTCGTCAAGCATGCAAGCACGGATCGTCCTTGCACATGCGCGGTTTACATTTCAGTACTCGCTGTCTTCATTTTCGGCATCTATCTCATAGATGAAGGATGTTGAGAGGAGAGGGAGCGGTTTCTTAGCGCAAGGTCCAGTGTTCATTCATTTTTCTGACAGTTCACTTTTAAAAGTTCCACCAAAAAAAAACTGCTACTATTTTAATATAATAACGCAGCTACTGAAAAAAATAAAACGAACAGGCTAAGCAAGTGGTGACTGATAATCTCAGCAAGGTGGAGGGGGGGGCAGGACAGTGTTAGTCTGGGTTTGGGACCTTTTTCAGAGTTTTTGGAGGCAGTGAAGCCTTAACTTACCCTAGCCTTGCCATTTGCCAAGTAGCCCTGTAGGACCCTTGTAATATTTGAGTTGAGAGGAGGGGGACTGTCAGATTAGAAAACAGAAGACAGGACACCAACTGTGTGTGTGTGTGTGGGGGGGAGTTTTGTTATATATTTCAAAATTCACCTCACGACTATATGGACATGTAAACTTTTTGTCGGACAGGCAAAATTTACACCCCACCTGTCCCGCGGACAGGCATCTCAAAAAAATTATTTCGAGCCCTGCCAGTGGGGAACAGGACCCAAGGCAGCATGGGTTCACAGTGGGAAGGTCATGTCAGACGAATCTGATTTCTTAGACTGGGTGACCAAAGTAGTAGACCAGGGAGGGGCTGTGGACGTGGCCTACGTAGACTTTAGCAAGGCATTTGACACAGTCCCACACAAGAGATTAATAGTCAGATTAACCAGCCTGGGAGTGGGTGCCAGGGTGGTAGCCTGGGTAAAACATTGGCTGGACAACAGGACACAGAAGGTAATTGTAAGTGGAGTCCGCTCTGAAGAAAGAGGGGTTACTAGTGGGGTATCGCAGGGTTCAGTACTGGGTCTAGTCCTTTTTAATGTCTTTATAAGTGACATTGCAGAGGGACTGGAAGGAAAAGTATACCTCTTTGCAGATGACACAAATATCTGCAACAGGATTGATACACAAGGAGGCGTGGAAAGGATGAGAGGAGACTTGGCAAGGTTGGAGGAATGGTTGGAAGTATGGCAGCTAGGATTCAGTGTAAAGAAGTGCAAAATAATGCACCTGGGAAACAAAACCCAGGGAAGATTACACAATGCTTGAGGCGATAGTAACAAAAACAAAAAGGAAAGGACCTGGGGTAATCATATCAGATGACCTTAAGGTTAGCAAGCAATGTGAGAAGGCAGTAGGGAGAGCTGGGTGTATACTGGGATGCATAGGGAGAGGCATCACCAGCAGAAAACAGGAAGTTGTTATCCCTCTGTACAGACAGTTGGTGAGACCCCATCTGGAGTACTGCGTCCAGTTCTGGAGACCCCATCTCCGCAAGGACATAGACAGGATAGAGGCAGTCCAGAGGAGGGCAACTAGAATGGTGCAGGGTCTGCAAGAGAAGCCATATGAGGAGAGACTAAAAGAGCTTACTATGTATACCCTTGAGGAAAGGAGGGAGAGGGGGGACATGATAGAAACTTTTAAGTACCTCAGTGGAATCAACAAAGTCCAAGAGGGTAGCATCTTTTAGAAAAAGAGACATGCAAGAACAAGGGGACACAATTTAAAGATTGGGGAGGGGGTGGCAGTTCAGGGGCAATGTGAGGAAGTATTTTTTTCACAGAGAGGGTAGTAGATGCATGGAACAGCCTTCATGAGGAGGCTGTGGGGTCTAAAACTGTGGGAGAATTCAAGAATACATGGGACAGACATAAGGCAATTCTAGTGGGGGGTAGGAAGAAATAGGCTGTTGGTTGACTAGGATCTGCGGCTTATCCTGTAGGTAGGGAAATGGGCAGACTAGGTGGGCCAAGCAGTCCTTATCTGCCGACAAAGTCTATGTTTCAGTTCTTATCCAGTTTACTACCTTGGATCCCACTCCTAAACTGCCCAGTTTCCTTATAAACCTGTGATGTACAGTGTCGAAGGCATTACTGAAGCCTAAGTAGGACATGTCCACCACTGCTCCCTGATTTATTTCCCTGGTCACACAGTCAAAGAAATCGATAAAGTTTGTCTGACATGACTCCGCCCACATGAATCCATGGTGCCTTGGGTTTTGTAAGCCACTGGATTCAAGATACTCCACTAGACTTTCTTGTAATAGGGTTTCCATTAACCTCCTTACCACAGATGTTAGACTGACAAATCTATAGTTGTCAACCTTCTCCCAGCTGCCGCTTTTATGGGGTGGGACTTAACATCTGTCCTCTTCCAGTCCTCCGGAACCACTCCTGTTTCCAGTGAGTTGTTATGGGGCTGTCAGCATTGCAGCCAGTACCTCCCTTAGCACCCTTGAGTGTACCTTGTCTGGTCACATAGCCTTATCTACTTTTAGTTTCCATGCCCTCTCAGGACTCCTTCTTCTGTGAATGGAGTTATGTCTATCTCCCTTCCCCAGTGTTTCTACTGCTTCTGTGTGGTCTGTCCCCCTCTCACTCTGCTGTAAAAACTGTCCAAAAGTATCTGTTCATACTGACATACTAAAATGCCAGCAGAGTAGGCCTAATGGTCTTTCGTGTCTGCTCGTTTGGTCAGCTTCCAACCTGGGAGGTGACCCTGCTGTCCCCCCCCCCACCCCCTCGGGATTCTCCATTCCCGATCCAAGGTATTCCTTTGTATTGGAATTTGCCAGAACAACCCTTCCCTGTACCTGTTCTAACCCCTCCACTAGTCCCCTGGGCAGCGATTCCATGGTTCCACCACCCTCTCAGTGAAGTAGCCCTCCTCCTTTCTCCCTGAGTCCCCCCCCCAGCTTCCACCCATGCCCTCTAGTTGGCCCCCCTTCCTTTGGAACACCCTGTGTGCGGTCTCCAAAACTGCACACAGTACTCTAGGTGCGGCCTAACCAAGCAGTTATACAGAGGTAGGATCACTTCCCTTCTTCTGGAGGTAATCCCCCAGCGATGCATCCCAGCATCCTATTGGTTTTGGCTGCTGTCCTCCTACAAGTCTCAATTATTCATTTTGGCATCCACCACCACCCCCAGGTCCCTGTCAGCCATTGAGTCTTGTAGCACTTGGCCCGGGGTTCTGATGCCCAGGTGCAGAACCCTGCATTGAACCTCCACTTCCTTGACCACTTCTCCAGAGCATCTAGGTCCCCCTGCAGGGCCACCCTTCCCTCCTGCCCATCCACCACTGCTACCAGCTTCAAGTCATCCACAAAGAGACTCTTCTCACTCCTGATACCCTTTCTTATGTACGAAACGTAGGCGTTAAACAGGAGCGATCCCTGAGGGACCCCACTGATGACCCTCTTTGGAGATGAGACTAACCCCACAAACACGACCCTCTGGGTACACTCTGAGAGCCAATTTCCTATCCATCTGATGCCCCATCCCATTTCATAGTATCATAGTAAAAGCCAGCAGAATAGGCCCCATGGTCTGTCGTGTCTGCTCGGAAGCTAGCCCCCTACTGGGAGCTTGCTCCTCCACCCCCCCAGCCCCAGAGGTGGTCCTCCCTGGACTCAGCTTCCCCTTGTACCTGTCCCAATCCTTCTTGAATCCTTCCACTGTGGTCTCTTCCACCAGACTCCTGGGCAGTGCGTTCCATGGTTCCACCACCATGCTGTCTGTGAAGAAGTGTCTGTTGTGCTCCCCCATACTCCCCCCACCCCCTCCACTCCTGCCCCCTGGTAGTTACCCTCTTCTTAAGCCTGAACACTTCCCTGGCTTCGCCCTTATTTATCCCCTTTACATACTTGAAAGTCTCTATCATGCCCCCTCTGTCCCTCCTCTCCTCCATTGCGTACTGATTGAGTTCATCCAGTATCTCCTCATAGGTCCTACCCTCCATGCCCTGAATCATCCTGGTCGCCCTTCCCTGGATGCTCTCCAGCAGTGCTATGTCCCTCTTAAGATGGGGTCTCCAGAACTGCACACAGTTCTCAAGATACGGCCTAACCAGGGCATAATACAGAGGGAGGATCACCTCCCTCCTCCTGGAGGTAATCCACCTGGTTATGCAGCCCAGTATCCTGTTTGCTTTTGCTGCTGCTCTTCGACAATTCTGTGTTGTTCATTTTGCTGTCCACCACTATCCTCAAGTCCTTCTCACCCGATGCGACTTGCACTGTGGCCCCCCAAGGTGTGTGGATGTCCTGGGTTTGTGACCCCCAGATGCAGCACCCTACATTTCCCTGCATTGAACTTCAACCTCCACTTCCTTGCCAATCCCCCAGGTATCCAGATCCCCCTGCAGGGCCTTTCTCTCCTCCTGCCAGTCTGCCAGTGCTCCCAGTTTTGAGTCGTCCGCAAAGAGACTCAACCTACTCCTAGCACCCCACCCTATGTCCGAGACATAGGAATTGAACAGGAGTGGCCCCAGGACCAAATCCTGGGGGACTCCACTGATGACCCTCCTGGGGGAGGAGACTATTCCTCCAACCACCTGTCGCTGTATTCACCCCATAAGCCTGTTTTCTACCCACCTGAGCAACTGCACCCCCACCCCACTTCCCCCAGCTTTGTTAGTAGGTCATTGTGGGGGTACTGAATCGAACGCCTTACTGAAATCCAGATAGAGAACGTCCACTGGCCTATACTGGTCCAGGGCACCTGACACCCAGTCATAAAACTCCACCCGGTTAGTCTGGCACGACCTCCCTGGAACAAAACCATACTGCCTGTCATCCAGATGCCCCAATCTTTCCAGCTGCCCCCCCCCCCGCCTTCCTTGATAATGCCCTCCATAACTTTGCCTACCACAGACGCTTGGCTAATGGCCCTATAATCCCGCCCTGACAGGCACCACATGAGTCACCTTCCAATCTTGAGGCACTCACCCCATCATCAGAGAGATGTTGAAGAGTGAGGCCAGTGGAGCTGCCAGCACTTTTGCCAGTTCCTTCAACATCCTTGGATGCAGCCCATCTGGCCCTGGCGCCTTCTCAGTCTTTAGCGACCAGAGGGCCTCTCTTACCCTATCCTCTGTGATTTCGCCCTCACATTTCCCCCCCATGCATTCTCTCCTCCACTTCTAGATACGACCCATCCCCTGCTCTAGTCTCATCCAGTCCTTCAGTCTCCAACTGACCTTCTGGTTCAGTGGGCTCCTCTAACCTCCCAGCAGGTTGGAAAGATCCCCCAACTCTCATTCGCCTCTCCCTCTCCCTAGCCCCGCTGAGTGCTTCAAGCGTGCATAGCTTCCTTTTCTCCTTCACCGCCTCCTGCACTTCCCGGGTCCACCAACACTGCTTACTGGCCCTACATTGCTTGATCTTACCTTTGCGCAGGACCTCGAAACCTCCTGCACCCCCTTCTTAATGGTCTCCCACGAGCTACCAGCATCCATTTCTGGCCTTATCTTATCCAAGCACCCTTTAAGAATCCTTCCCATGCCCTCAAAGTCCACCCCCCTGAAATCTATTACTTCTGTGTTAGTGCAAATTTCCTCTCCCCCTAAGAATATAAGAAACCAGACCGTGGCATGGTCCCTGCCTGCCAACGGGCTGCTCACCTCCAGGCCTCTTTTCTGGTCACTGTCTGCTAGGAGAGTGTCCAGGATCCGATCCTGCCTAGTAGGCTCCTCCACATGCTGGACTAGGAAGGCATCTGGAAGACATCAACCTCTGCTCCCTGGCCACCGAGGATGTCATAGTGCCACAGTCTGCCCCCAGCATGTTCAGGTCGCCCATTATCACCACCCTGCCCTTTCCGAGGCCACAGTTGACCCCCTGATGTTCTCAGCCAGATCATCCTCCAGTTCTGCTTCCATTGACGGGGGTCTGTACACCATATTTTTAATCTTTTACATCCACCTCATTTGTAGGGTTACCCAAATTTCCTCCACATCTCCTTCTGCCTCTTCAATTCCACCAATCACTATGTCATTTTTGACTATCAATGCCACACACCTCCTTCCCACCTCCCCCATCCTTCCTAAACATTGTGTATCCCTCTAAATTTAGGTCCCAGTGATACCTCTGGGTGGCCCATGTCTCAATAATTGCCGCCGTGTCTGCTGCACCCTTAATTAGCATTGCCTGGAGCTCTGGCATTTTATTGCCCATGCTCCTGGCATTGATCAGGACTGTCCTCCACCCTCTCCCCTCTCTAGTCTTCTCAGCCCAGCGCAATCCCCCCATCTCTCTTCCCCACCTCAGTTCCCCTGGTCTTTTAATGCTACCCGCAGCCTGCTTTGCATGATGTGGTCCTGAACCCTCAAGCTTCCTCGCCGGGGCTTTCAGTCTTTCTATCCCTCCCCCCCTTTACAAGTTTAAAGCCAACCTATCACCAATGAATCCAAAAAGTTTTAGTTTAAGGATCTCCCTCCCCTCCAGGTTGAGATGCAGCCTATCCCTGGCATATAGCCCCTTGTCTTCCCATGCTTCACCCCAGTCCCCCATCAATCCATATCCTTCTGACTTGTACCACTCCCAGAGCCACTGGTTCACCCCACTTTAAGTTTTTGCTTATTTTACCCGCTTGCCCTTGGTACTGGCAGTATCTCAGTATTTCCCCCAGCTTATCCAACAGGCCCCCATGAGGAACAGAGTCAAATGCCTTGCTGAAGTCAAGAAAGAGGACATCCACTGGCCTACCCTAGTTCAGGGTACTCGTCACCCAATCATAGAACTCCACAAGGCTTATCTGACACGATTTTCCCAGGATGAAGCCATGCTGTCCATCATCCAGGTACCCCAACTTCTCCAGTACCCCCTAGCCTTTCCTTGATGATACCTTCCATCACCTTGCCCACCACTGATATCAGGCTGACTGGCCTGTAGTTCCTTGCTTCCTCTCTTGATCCGCCCTTGTGGATAGGCACTATATATGCCACCCGCCAGTCCTGGGGCATCCACCCCGTCATCAGAGAGATGTTGAAAAGCTCTGCCAGGGGTTCCCCCAGGACATCTGCCAGTTCCCTGGGATGTAAATCATCTGGACCTGGTGCTTTCTCTATCCTAAGGGACCTGAGGACTTCCCTCACTTTACCGGGATTTCCACCTCCACTTCCTCCTCCTTGCCCCCCTGTTCTGCCTCCCCCCCTTCTGACAGTGATGTCTCCCACCCCCACCCTAGACCATTCAGGGCTCCCGATCGGCAAGTGTCCCGCCCCCTCCTCAGTTTCTCCCATCTCCTCCCATGAATGATGCAGCCCCCCCCATTCTTCCTGGTAAAAACTGAGACAGAGTACTCATTTAGTACATCTGCCTGCTCCCGTCTCCTCAGGAGCACATGGAGACATCTCCCTACGGCACACCCTACCTGGCCATCCTCCGTCGCCCATGTAGCCTCGGTTATACCCCCCGGGCGGGGACAGGGCGGGCCCCAACGCCCCGACACAGCAGTAACATCGGTCGTGAGGATGCCGGGTGGGCAGCTGCAAATCAGGGGCAAGCTCCTGGTGGTCCGTCTCCGCCGGAGCCTAGAGGCATTTTCCCTATTTTTCTCAGGGAGTGGCTGGTGCCCTGACGTCAAGGTGTATCCGACATCTGCCACTTCCCCACTCCTTTCTCTTTTCCACAGTGCCTGCTGTATCTTCAGCCTCTGCCAAAGATCAGCAGAGCACTGATCCGGGATCCCTGTCCCTCCCCAGGAGAGGAGAGCTGTCCTCCAGATGCCCTATCCTCTCCCTCCCCTGCCGACCCCCAGCAACCCGGGCTCACCCCAGATCTGTCACCTGCATCGCAGGAGGTGTGCTCGCCCAGCGCCCAACCCTCAGCGCCACCGTACGGCTCACCTCTGCTCTAATCCTGATAATCTGCCCTTCACCATTTTTTTTTCCCCAGTGTATCTAAAGAACCCTTTGTTTCCTTCTGATTTCCCCACAGGTTCTGCTCCTTCCTTGCCTTAGCCGACCTCACCACCCTAGGGACTCTCCTGGCCATCAATTTATACTCCCCTTAATCCCTTTCACTCCTTGAGCATTTGAAGTGCTATAGGCAGCCTTCTTATCCCTCACTGCCTCCTGATACCTGATTTTTCCTGATCCTTCTCTGCACAGTGTCCCCTGCCCTTCTTAACCTTACAATCCCTCCCTTTGTCTTTCTCTTTTCGCTTCTGTATCTGAAGAATGTTTTGTCCCAGTTAGCTACCCCTTTGTCATTCCTTTTCTCTGTTTGTGCCTTTGCACTCCTCACCACCTTCCCTGCACGCACACATCCAGTGCTTTGCAGACCAGGCATCCAGTGCACAGGCCCATACAGGTGTGCAGGACGACAGACTTCCACAAGCCACCCTGGTCGGCAGCAAGGTCCGGTCCAGGGCACACACCAGTGGTACACACAGCACAACTGTATATGGATGGGGTTGTTGTTTAGCACTGTATGCAGCAGGCAGAGTAACACAGGAGTGCAGCGGTGTTGACCATGAGTGGGCGCCTGACACATTGTACTGTGATCACTATAACAATGGCGTGAGATGCGGAACCACCTTGAGGCACCCTCCATCCCAGCAGACATGGACTCCAGCATAAGTACAGAGGTACAATGCGGCACTCATTAAGTAGGATGGAGCTAATTTTGGATTTGGTTAAACAGATCTGACCTATGGAGACAGTTCTCTAGGCCTCTATGTGGCTAATAAGGCCCTGTATCGCTGGATAGTACTGGGTATCTCCCATTGCTGCATGCTTGCCTCCTGCCCTGTTCCAGAAGGACTGTGTGCCTATTCTACTAGGAGCAAAGCCAACTCAGTGGCAGCCTGTAAATCTGTCCCGCTTGCAGAAACCTGCAAAGCAGCCACCTTGGTGCCCACCCACTTAGTTACTGTTCATTACAGTGTTGATGTCTGGTACTGTAGGGATGCAAACTTTGAGTCTGCTGTGCTGAAGAGCATGCTATTTTTCCTAAATACTGTACTTCCAGTGCTTTCCTCCTCCTGTTTGTCCTGCTAATAGCTGATGCAGTGTGTGTTGCTACGGAAGAATCCTCCTTGTGGAAAATGTCACTCACCCGTAACTCTGTCTTGTACTCACTGGTAACTATGCTTCTTTTAGAGAGATTGATCTGTAGCCAGACACCGCCCAGCCATACTTCCCTGTCTGTGCTATTTGGACTTGATATATAAGCTGTTGTGTGTTGGCTCCAATTGGTAGTCAGATGGAATGGACTATCCTCCTCTGCTAGCTGGGATAGGTTGTACCAGTCTGAGAGAAGTCTTCGGACGCATTAGTTCCAGGACTCCTTCAGGCTTTTAAAACCTGTCCTGTCTAGTAGACTGCTCCCTGCTCATTTATTTATTTATTGAAATGTTTCACCAGGAAGGCACACTGAGCAACAAGTCACTTGTCTCCCGGTGCAGCCTGGGGGGAAGGGGTCCAATTGGAATGAGACATTAAACATTCAAGTTACATGATCAGCATTAACATAAAGTTGTAAGACAGGTGTTACAACAGTGTTGCGCAAAACATGTAGAAAGAGCGGCTAATAATAAATGCCAGGTTAATAAGTAAACAGGTGCTTACGTGAAAGAAAAGGGGGAACGGGGAGGGTGAGGTGGGGCGAGGGGGAAAAGTCGTGTCCCTGGAGACCCCTTCAGGATGCGAGGAGCCCTGCAAGGGGACTGGGGGACCAGAGAGAAGGGGATAAGGCAGTGTCCCAGAAAGAACCCTTTCAGATGGTGGGGGAAGGGAATAGATGAGAGATGCAAACCCCTTGGAGAGCATTCGGGGTCCTTTACGTTCTGTGAGAGATCAAGGGAGGCCAGTAAGGGAGAGTAATTAGGGGGAAGGGGAGGAGGGCTAGAGATTTGGGGGGTGGGTGTGCCCAGGGTAAAATAAAGGTGAGGGTAGGGAGTAGGGTTTGTCCAGGGCTTAGAGGAGGGAATTAAGGAGGGACATGGCAGGAGCAGCTAGGTGCAAGGCAATTATTGAGAGCAGAGCTGATGGAGTAGGTGGAGGATGAGTGCCGGATTTTGGGGATTCCAAATTTTGGGAGGCAGTGAGAGTAACTGGATTGGCCAATTCGCTGGATCTGCAGGGGACAACCAGGGTACGGGAGTCAGATGATCTAAGGGAGTGGGAGTGGGGGGGGGGTTATAAAGGAGGAGATGAGGTAGGAAGGGAACTCACCCAACCAGTGCTTGGAGTTGAATTTAGCACAGTGGGAGTCTCGCCTGTTTGTAAGAGAGGGGAAGGATAGGGCACAATAAAGATCGCAGTGCGGGGTGCGAGGAGGGGCATCCAGGGCAAAGTGGCAGAAGGAATTGAAGAGGGTGTCCAGTCTGGCCAGGGAGGACTTGGTGTCCGCACCATAGACTATGTCACAGTAGTTGAAAATGGGTAGTATCATCTTCTGAACAAGTTCACGCATAGCCGTAGGAGGGATGCAACTATGGTTCTTGAACAGGGCACCAAGCTTGGGGCGTAGTCTTTTCTGGATGGCATCAATATGTCCAGAGAAGTTTAGGTGTTGGTCAAGCCAAACACCTAAGTACCTGAAGAAGGATATGTCCTCAAGTAAAGTCCCCTCAAGGGTGTGAAAAGTAGGTAGGGAGGGAAGCCTAGAGTCTCTGCCTTGTGCCAAAGATCATGGAGACCGTCTTTTTGGCATTGAGGAAACGTTTATGGTTAGAAAACCAGAGCTCATCGAGGATTCCTGCCTTGCTTTCACTTTTTTTTTTTTTTTTTTTTTTAAATCTGCTTGCAGTATTTCTCCCTTAAGTGGAAAAATCTGACTGTTGGAGGGAACCACACACAAGATGTGGAAGCAGCCATGCTGTTGCGGTTTAAATTGGATTTGATGGTTTCAGGTCTCGATTCCTTAAGCTGGGGATGATACAGTATGTGTGTGGCTATGGATCAATACCTGTTAAAGGCAAAAAGGTACATAACCTTCTCTTTATTTCTCTGGTACCAGTACTGCACTGTCTATCCTTTCAACCAGTCAGAGTTGATCCAGCTTTTAAACAGTGGAGGAACAGAGGCTTAATGGTCGGGTCGAGTAATACCGAGGCTCGACGTTCTGTACTTTTATGGATCATCAATAAGAATTTGCTCTCTCTAAATCCCACTTTTATTGCTGTTAATTGCATACATTCTTAAAACCACTTCTGGTCAGACTCTGGATGTTGGATTCTCCCCCTCGGGAATTTTTGAAATCTTTTGCTTCCAGTAGTCTTTCTCTATTAGTAGAAGTCATATATCCAGTGCTTATAACCTATTACAAAACACTATGAACCATTCTGTTACAGGCATACAGCATAAATGGGTGGCAGAATCCAGCATAGCTCTCACGGAACAAGACCGGACTCGCATAAAACCACGGCTGCAGCGGTATGGAAGAAATATATATGGAGAATTTATCTCCAGGTATTTTTGTACCCTACACGTTTACTTGTCACTAGTTAAACCCCAGCTGTGCAAACTTACATTGGAGGGCATGCCAACAACACATTGGGCATCAGACTCTTATTTTCTGGTCCTGTCCAGTGTTAGTAGGAAATTGGGGTGACATTATAGCTGGTATCAAAGACCCTTTTTCCCTCTGGAGCGACCTAGATTTGGAACACTGTGTCCTTGGACTCGTACCTTGGAAAGTTAAAGGTAGATAAGCCAACAGGCTTTATAATATTTGTATTGCCACAGCTTGCAAATGCATCACTATCAAGTAGCTCATACCCCTTCCTCCTCCCAAAAATGCAGTGGATTACTGAGTGTATTTATTTATTGATTACTGGGATTAACACCTTTGAACCAGAGGTTATTTTACAAAGGCCCCACGTCACCACAGGTAAAACAAAACAAGCAGCGTAGAAAGTTACAGATTTAGGAGACGAGGTAATAGTAGAGTTCATGGTTAAAGTGTACAGTTATATAGAGGACTGTGTATGAGCAGTCATACATAACAGGGATATTCTTGTATCGAGAGGTTTCCTTGGTGTAACAGATGACCTCGAGAGCGCAGCTCGAGAGGTGCTCTGTTACCAAGGAACCTCGAAATACAAGAATATCCTTGTTTGTGTATGACTGCTCATACATAGTCTTTTGTAGTGTATGGGCAGTCACAGCATAGAAGATCACACAAAACCAGCTAGAGAAGACAACGGAGAATAGAAATTTTAACATTTTCTTTTTTTTTTAACTGGCAGTGTGCTGTAGATGTTTCTGCAAGTTCAGGTTTAAAAAAACAACTTCCAGTTTAACTGGATAGAGGAAAGCAACTATGTGGCAGCATTCCAAGTTGTTCTACTGCAGTAGTGACGTCACTACTGCAGCAGAACAACACAATGATGTCACTACTACAGCAGAACAAGCATATAATGTATGGTAGAATACTATTAACCTTAGGAAATCATCATTTCCTAAGGTTGTTATACCATCGATGTGACGTAGAAATGTTGTTAACCTATCGATGCTACATTACATAGATAGGTTAACGACGGGGATCGGTCTGCTCATGTGCGTGCCTTTTTTTTTTCACTGGGGAACAGACGGATGCACGCAGTGGTAAGGGAAAGACTAAACGGCTATGGCAGTGACCATATTTTCAAAAGTAAGGAGCCATTTTCATTTTTTTTTTTGGGACCATACACTATAAAAAACAATGCATGGTCCCTCTATCGGTAACCGATATCTATTAACCGTCTTGAGGTTGCCATGGCGACTGAAACCTCTCGAGCTTCGCTCTCGAGGTTTACACGGTCAGCCCTGGCGACCTCTCGCCGGTTAACAGACCAGTTACTGATTGAGGACCATACATTATCCTCTATATTCCAGGCATAGATTCCATTCATAACAGCATTCCACCTTACAGTACACTATCAGAGGATAATGTACTGTTCCTCTACTCTGTAACAAGTTTGTAAACTCTTCAGAGGGTTGTCATGGCGACGCTTGGAACTATAGTGCGCTCAGTATAAATGGCATTGAAGTGCTGCACTCATGGGCGCCGCATTCTTTACAGTTAATAGAGCGCCCAGGTCCACCATACTTCTGGGTAGCGGACTTTTCATTATTAAATTAAACTACTTTCTGGGCAAGAAAAGGCGCTTTTCTCAAAAAGCTAAACCGGAGGGTAAGGTTTGCAGGGGCAGGAGCCCCTGCAAATGGCTGCTTTCCTTTAATAATAAGGGGGGGGGGGGAGAAAGGATGCCTGCCTCCTGTGCTCTGAGAAATAAAGGCCTGCTTGGGTCGTTCTGATGCACAGTTTGAAAAGGGCCAGCAGGATCAGCGCAGGCATTGCATTTCTTTGTGATGTAGTTGCATGGTAGCCTGGTTTTAGCACGTATACCATTTTAAGCCTCATTTGGTATTAAAACAGAACCAAAAGCCTGGGCCTGCTTGACATTAGGATAATCAAGTGATTTTTTTTTATTTTATTTATTGTATAAAAAAAGTGACACAGGTGTACAGTTTGGTTCCAAGGCATAGAAATCAATACATGTACAGTGTTAAATCAGAATCACATTCTTATCTCCCAGTATTACAACACAGGAGGGGATTTACAACTTCAATATACAGTTGGTTCGTGTTACTTAATGCCATTACAGCCGTGACCATAGACTATATATTGTTCAAACTAGAAATCCAAAAAGCCTCCGGAAATATGGAAAGCCAAATAGTACGATAATTGAGTCAATAATTGAGACGAACCGCAGAGTCTTCTCTCCACCCAACATCAGCCTAAAATAAGGGTTGATAACAGTAAATGAACTAAAACTAATAACTTTTGACAGCTCACAGTGAAGCAGCTAAGTTTCTTATGTGTCAGCAACCACTGTATTTAGTTTTCAAATCTGAAAAATGAGGTTTTATAAGAAGACAAAGAATAATTTTATATGGTGCTTATCATACACTCTATCCCAAAATGTTTTACAAGCCATGCTAGACTGGTAGTGAAGTGACTGAACATGTGGTGGCAGCCATTTCGGATATCAACACGCACAAACAGCCTTGGACAATTGGATGAACCAGTTTTATGGGAAGGGGAATGCTAGCCAGGACACCAAGGAAATCCCTATATTCTTACGAAAAGCACTTTGGGTTCTTATACTTCCACCTGGACAGCACCAGAGATGGGTAGAATCGATGTCAGTTTAACGTCTTTTCCGAAGGATGGCACCCCCAACAGTACAGCACCCCTAGTATTGCACTCAGGTGCCAGCGTCTAAGGTATGAGCCCAATCCTGGTGTGGTGTGAGAGTAGAACCCACAACCCTCTGGCCCAGAGGCAGATGTGCTACCAACGGAGCCACACTGTAACTTTACAGTACAATAGTAGCCACTACTCACAAATAGTGGATTAGACACAATAGCTCTGTCGGGGGCGATTCCATCGACTTATGCAGCTGCAGCCATCTTGGGCCCTCTGGTCTGTATTGTGTTTAAAGAGATTTAAAGTATAGGCAGTTCTTCTCCACCCCATCTGTGTGCTCACTAAGGGATATACCTCACAAAGAAGACAGAATTCAGCAGAACATAAAGAGCGAAGTCAAGTGTGTGCAATTTTACAGAATTATTAAAAATTTAGTAATAAACAGACATTTTCCAAAATTCTCTGTTCATTCTTTTGAGAGGAGCTAACATTCAGAGTCTGTTCTACCCCTTACCAGCCTCCTCCTTCGCTTCCTGGCTACCCAGAAAGTCCGCTTTAATTTTAATCAGTTTCTTACCAGCCCCCATCAGGTCTGTAAAACTAAAGATTTTACCTGCATATGAAATACTCAACTTTGCAGGTAGTTGAAGCAAGTTTGTTTGTTTATTTCAAAAGTTTCACCAGGAAAGACATACTGAGCTGATAACAGCCCACTGTGTCCTGGGGGGACAGGGAGTAGTGTGCAACTAACGAGCTATTACATGGCTGGTAGGAATAACATTAAGCTACTAGCAAATAAGGAAATATAAACAATGATATACATTGTCTTGCAAGGTTTACAAGGAGGCAGAAGGGAGCAAAGAGTGTGAGGTGCAGTGAAGAAGGGAAACGGCAGAGAGGCAGCTGTAGTTTACAAGAGGGAAAGGAAACAAGTTGTTGTGGTAGTGGGGGGATAGGGAGAAGGTGAGGAGAAGAGAGGTCAAAGACGAATTGGGAGGAGAAGGGTATCGGGTAGATAGTAAAGGAGCATGGGCGCTGTTAAGAACAGCTGCAAGTGTGGGTAGAAAAGTCATGGAGCATAGAGAAGAGAGCGTGCAGGGAGCGGCAGAGCAGATGTTTAGGGGGAAGGAGTTCAAAAGTTTGGGGAAGCAGTAAGAGAAAGCAGCCTGGCTCGCAGAAGATTTTCTAGAGGGGAGAGCGAGGGAATGATATACAGAACTACGAAGGGTGTAGTAGGAGGGTAATGGAGCAGAGATGAGAGTGGTAAGGGGTGTGTGTGTGTGTGTGTGTGTGTGTGTGTGTGTGTGTGTGGGGGGCAAGACCATATTTAAAGATAAGGGGCACAGTGGGCGAAACATCTGGATTCAAGGGAGGGAGGTAGAGGGAGGAATAGGGGGTGCAGGGTGTACAGTCCACTGCAAAACAGCAGACGGAGTGAAAATGGGGGCCAGTTCAGAGGGTAGTCTTCGAGCAGCACTGTAGACAGTGTCACCAAAGTAAAAAAAAAAAAAAAAAAAAAAATGGGAAAGATCATTTCTTACCACAGTAATAACTCGGATATTCCTAACTTTATGCAGTATCCCTCTTAAGACAGAACTTCCCGGAGAGCTGGAACATAGGCAAATGATGGAATATTTTACACGAGTCACTTTCTGAATTGCTGCCTTCTGCTAACTGCCTTAGTTCTCCCTCAGATTTCTCTCTCCATCTGTCAAGACTAGACGCTCGGAGATCCTCTCCTCATCATCTTGTTCTGACGTGAGAAAACTTATAAAATATATATGTATAAGTAGTCTTTACATTTCATCTGCTGCCTTTTGCTTTTTGTAATTTTAAGTTAAACGGTGGTTTTAGTGTTTAAATTTTAACTTTTCTTGGCTTCTCCCAGTTCGGTATAACCGAGGGTAAATCAGGGTTTATTCTATATTTATCTGAGTTTTCTGACTAAAAAAACTCTGTTAGTTATGTTTAATTTTATTAAATTTAACTTGTTTTAAGAACTGGTAATACTGGTTCCTGAGCCGATGGCCTCTGTTCACTTTTACCTCGGCTTCCGGTAGCCGATTGGTTCATCATCGGTTCTGGAACCGACCGAAACGGCTAAATAAACTTTAAATTAAAACATTTTTTTAGCAGTTGCAACTTTTATCAGTTTTACATTGAGAATGTCAGAAAAACCTGGAAGAAAAACTGGTGATCCCGGTTTCAAACCATGTATTGAGTGTGGTGAAATTTTGCTAAGGCAGACATTCTTTTTGTTTTGCCTGCCTGGGCGTGAACATTTAAAAGCAGAGTGAAATCTGCAATTCATGTCCTGAGACAACTACTGGAAAATGCCTGGATAGGGCTAAAGAGAAAACTGTCACCACCCAAGGGTCCCTCAAGCTCTGACCAGCTAACACCCTAAATTACTGTGGGTGAAACCACAACGTCTGCTGTGACTGCTACCCCTGAGATGGGTATACAAGCAGTTCCTAAGAGGCTTGCTGAACCGGCTGACTCCCTGTTTCCCTCAAAGAAATCAAAGAACACTAAGCACACAGAACCCGCTGCGGGACAGCATTAGGGGACTTCTGTGCCTGCTATAAAGCCTGCCAGCATCTGCAGAAATTGCACAGACCTTTAAGATCATTCAGGCTTACAGGGGCTGTCTGTCTCTCAGCAGCAGACTCCTGCAAAGCAGTCTGTCTCCTCTGCTCAGTCTTCCTATTATTTAAGAGGAAGATTATGGTGATTATGATGAAATGGAGGAAGGGGAACCTATTGAACCTGAGGTTTTTCCTGAACAGGAGTTTGGCTCTCCCCGCAGAGCATCTGAGGATTATTCCTCACACTTCACATTTGTGAGAAATAATTGAGCTGACACTCACTAAAAAGCTTCTCCTTCCTGTGAATAAATTCTTCAAGAAAGATACTTTAAAGATTTTACAGACTCCAAGCTCTCTTCCCCTTCTTGATAAGAGGCTGGATAAGAAATATCAGCTGGACAGGGAGGGAGCTGAATTTTTATTCTCCCACCCTGTCCACCAAGGAGTGGTACTAGTGACAGCCTGTGACAAGACAAAGATACCCCTGGCATCCCATCTTCCTAACAAGGATTCCAGGAAAATTGACAACTTGGCAAAAAAAGGGGATATTTATCAGCTTCCTTGGCCATCAGGCAGGCAAACTTTCAAGCCTATGCTGCTCAATAACAAAAGTCACTATGGCAGTCTGTCCTTGCTCTGTCAGATGATCTAGCTGAAACAGCTAAATTTGTTTCGTGAGAAGCCAAATACCAGTTCAAATGGCTGCTGACTCTAATGACACTGCTGCCAGATGGATGGCAGATACAGTGGTTCAGAGGAAGTTTGCCTGGCTGTGAGTCGTAAACCTTACTCAGGATACCCAAACCAAGGCTATGGATTTCCCAGTCGAGGGTAAATCCCTCTTTGGAGAAAATATAAAGGCTTACCTGAAAAAGGTGGATGAATACAAACCCACCTGCAGTAGCAATTCTTAAAAAGAAAGGGCTTCCCCGTCCACTAAAACTTGTAGAAGGGGAGGCAGATCATTTCACAGAAAGCCTTTTTCAATCAGGCCGTGGCCGCGTCTCAGTATCAGCAATAGCCACAGCAGAGGTACTTCAGGGACAGGGGCATGCGTAAGGGGTTCCAGGCATGGTTCCCAGGCCCAGGCCCAGCCTCAAACAAAGAAGACACCCTGACATGTCTCCCCAGGCTGCCTCCCCACTACCTGTGGGAGGCAGGCTGACTCACTTTTTTCTAGTCTTGGCAAAAAGAAAGATCACCACAGAGTGGTCCTGGATGTAATGGGTCAGGGATTGTCTGAGTTTCAACCATCTACAAATGTAGAGAGAGAACTCCGGGAAAAGAGGTTCAAAGCCTGTTACTGTCAAAGGCAGTGGAGTCTGTCCTAGTACAGCAAATGGTACCACACAGAACATGGGGAGTGACGGCCTATCTTAGACTTCAGGGTACTAAACAGGAACTTAACACAGTCAAAGTTCAAAATGGTAACTTCGTCACTGATTCTGCCAGCACTTCAAAAAGGGGAATGGTTGGCATCACTGGACTTAAAGGATGCTCATTTTCACATCCCCATAAGGGAGTCTCACAGAAAGTTCCTCTGGTTCAGACTCTCATCAGGTCAGTACCAGTTTTCAGCCCTGCGTTCCTGTCTCACTTCAGCTCCAAGAGTGTTCACAAAGTGATTGGCAGTGGTTGTGGCACACCTTCGGAAGACAAGGTGTCAGTTTTCCTATACCTAGAAAGGGAGGCTGTAGCTCAGTGGTAGAGTGCATGCTTTGCATGTATGAGGCCCTGAGTTCAATCCCTGGCACTTCTAAAATTCAATTTCTTGTTTCAAAATTATTCCCAAAATGAATTCATTGCCTATGTGAAAGTATTGTAGAATTTGTGCAACTGGCTGGTGGTTGGAAAATCACCCCAGCAAGTGAGGGAGCATCTGCAACTCACCCAGTGGCTCCTGGAGTCTCTAGGGTTACTGATAAAACTTTAAAAAAAAAAAAAAAAAAAAAAAAAAAGTCTGTCCTTCAGCCTGCTCAGGCACTGCAGTTCATAGGAGCACAGCTAAATACCCTGCAAGGCAGGGCCTACCTGCCTCTAAGCAGGGCAAGAAGTATTCCACTGAAAGTGGGCTCATTCAAGTCTGAACAAACCAAAAACTGCAAGATGGTTTCTTCAGCTACTGGCCACATGGCAGCTGCCACTGTCCTGGAATCCAGGTTACAAATGAGGGGCATTCAGTTTCACCTCAGGGCACACTGGTGTCAGAGAAAGGATAGAAACATAGAAGTTGACGGCAGGTAGGGACCGCAAGGCCCATCCAGTCAGCCCATTTTTTCCACCTTATGAATGTGCCATAGGCCTGTACTCCGTCAATGGCCTGTCTATTCATACTCCTCTATATTGCTCCCTTATGCCTATCTCATGCCTGTTTGAAGCCCTGCTCTGTATTCATATCCACCACTTCCTGAGGTAGGCCGTTCCATGCATCCACCACCCTTTTTGTAAAAAAGAACTTCCTCACCTTACCCCTTAATTGACCTCCCTCTAATCTCATGCTGTGTCCTCTTGTCCTGCTATTTTTCTTCAAAACTAATTCTTGTAACACAAAAAACATAGTTACAGGCCCTCCCATGGTGGAAAGAGGAAACCAACGTAAGGGAAGGGATTCCTTTTCAGCAAGAGTCCCCATCAGTTGTTCTGACAACAGATGAATCTCTGTTAGGGTGGGGCACCCATCTGGGAGTTCACACTACCCAGGGCACATGGTCAAGTGCAGAGTCATTCCTGCTGGAGCTAAGAGCAGTGTTACTGGCACTAAAGGCTTTCACACAACTAGTACAGGGGAAAGTGGTACAGGTCAGAACAGTCAATACCACCACAATGTACTACATAAACAAGCAGGGAGGGACAAGGTCAAGCCCTCCCTGCACAGACGTCATGAAAATGTGGAGTGTAGCATGCTCCATGGGGTTCCGTGCAGGCTATTCATCTGCCAGACAAGGGCAGTACCTTGGCAGATACCCTGACTCAAGTCAACCAGGCCCGTCACGACTGGTTCACATCCCACCAGAACCACCACCTGCCACAGTACTATGGCAGACCACCAGATCTGGGAACAATCTCCCTGGATGCCCTGGCTCTGAATTGGCCAGGGAAACGCCTATATGCTTTTCCTTCTGTCCCTCTGGTGTACAGAGCATTGTTCAAGCTCCGATCCCAGTCAGCATCAGTGATCTTGATAGCACCAAACTGGGTCAGGCAGCCATGGTACTCTCTGCTACTCTTCATGTCTGTGGCTGAACCAGTACACCTTCCTCGGAGGCACAATCTGCTGAACTCCAACCAGGGGAGGCTACAATACCAGAACCTCAAGTTACTCAGACTCAAAGCATGGCTCTTGAGAACCTAGAATATGCAGGCTTGCATCTCTCTGAAAGTGTCTTGGACATTTTAAGGGGTTACAGGAAGCCATCCACTAAGAAAACCTATGCTGAAAATTGGAAAAAGGGGTTTCTCATTGGAGTTCAACCAGAGGAGTAATACAAGCACAGGATGGTGTCCCAGCTGTGCTGGACCTTCTTACCTATTTGTATTCACTGGGCTTGCAGTCCAGTACCTTAAAGGTCCACATGGCTGCAGCATCTGCTTACATTTCAATTGGATAGAATGCTTTTCTGGTCTCAGACTTATCTTCAGAAGGTTCTTGAAAGGCCTGGCCCATTTGCACCCCTCTCACAGGGAACCGGTGCCAGCATGGGACCTAAATGTGTGTATAGCTAGGCTCATGGGTACCCCTTTTTGAACCTGTGTCTTCAGCTCATTTGAAACATGTCACATGAAAAACTGTTTTCCTTGTGGTAATGACTTCTGCCAGAAGAATCAGTGAGCTCCAGTCTCTCTGCATTGAACAGGACTGCATTTCATTCCACAGAGACAAAGTGGTTCTGAGAACAAACAGAAAGTTTCTTCCTAAAGTGGTTTCTGATTTCCATTTGAATCTAAACATTACCTGACCCGTTGGCAGGGAGTGACCATGCCACGGTCTGGTTCTGCCTGGACCTAGGAGGGCTAGAAGGCTGCACAAAGACGGAGGTAACTGACTTCAGGGGGACGGATTTTAAGGAAATGGGAAGGATCCTTAAGGAGCATTTGGATGTGATTGGGTCAGACATGGATGCTGATAGTAGGTGGGAAATCATCAGGAGAGGAGTGCAGGATGCTACTAGCACCTGTGCAAGAGTAAGACGAAAATGCGGTAGGGCCCGAAAACCCTGCTGGTGGGCCAGGGAGGTCCAGGAGAGGTGGTGCAGAGAAAGAAGGCAGCCTATAGGCAATTCAAGTGCTCAAGGAGTGAAAGGGATCGAGGGGAGTATGAGCTGATGGCTAGAAGGGCCACTAGGGTGGTGAGGGCGGCTAAGGCAAGGAAGGAGCAGAACCTGGCCAGGGAAATTAGGAGAGGGAACAAGGGGTTCTTTAGATACATTGGGGAAAAACGAAGGGTGAAGGGGCAGATTAGCAGGATTAAATCGGGGAGAGATGGGCACAAGACCCGGGGGAGCAGGCTGAGGTACTAAATGAGTACTTCACCTCAGTTTTCACCAAGGAAAATGGGGGTGCTGCATCATACATGGGAGGAGACAGAGATACATTGAGGGGGGCCCTTACCGATCGGTGGGTCGGGGGGGCATCACTGGCAGGAGGGGAAGACTAAGCAGGGAGAAGAAGTACCGGAAGTGGAAATCACAGCAGAGAGAGTGAGGGAAGCCCTCAGCTCCCTTAAGACAGAGAAAGCACCGGGGCCGGATAAATTACATCTCAGAGTGCTGAAGGAACTTGAGGATGTCCTGGCGAAACCCCTGGCGGAACTTTTCACCATCTCTCTGAGGACAGGGTGGGTGCTCCAGGACTGGAAGGTGGCGCATATAGTGCCTATCCACAAGGGGGGATCAAGGGAGGTGGCAGGGAGCTACAGGCCTGTCAGCCTGACATCGGTGGTGGGCAAGGTGATGGAGGGCATTGTCAAGGAGAGGCTGGGGGGACCTGGAAAAGTCAGGGTGCCTGGACGATAGACAGCATGGATTCGTCCCGAGGAAATCATGTCAGACAAACCTTATGGAATTCTATGACTGGGTGACGAGTGCCTTGGACCTGGGTAGACCAGTGGACGTCCTCTTTCTAGACTTCAGCAAGGCATTTGACTCTGTTCCTCACGTGGGCCTGTTGGATAAGCTGGGAGAAATGGGGTGGGGAACCAGATGATCAGATGGATAGGCAATTGGCTCCAGGACCAGACCCAGAGGGTCGAGTTGGCGGGATAGTCTCATCCCCAAGGAGGGTCATTAGTGGGGTCCCACAGGGATCAGTCCTTGGGCCCCTCCTGTTCAATGCCTACGTCTCTGACATAAGGACAGGAATCAGGAGTGAGATGAGTCTCTTTGCGGATGACTCAAAACTGGGGCGGTGGTGGACGGGGAGATGGGGAGGGTGGCCCTACAGGGGGACCTGGAGGCTCTGGAAAGATGGTCTAGAAAGTGGAAGCTGAGGTTCAATGCAGGGAAATGCAAGGTACTCCACCTGGGGGCCAGAAACCGGGCCAAGTGTACACCCTGGGGGAGATGCCACAAGTCTCGATGGCTGAGAGGGACCTGGGGTGGTGGTGGATGTCAAGATGAACAACTCGGAGACTTGTAGGAGGGCAGCAGCCAAGGCCAACAGGATGCTGGGATGCATCACTAGGGGTCACCTCCAGAAGGAGGAAAGTGATACTCCCTCTGCTTATAACTGCTTGGTGAGCCTGCAGAGCCTGCATGCAGTTTTGGAGGCCACACTTAAAGAGGGACATTAATCTCCTGGAGAGGGTCCAGAGGAGGGCAACCAAAATGATTTGGGACTTGGGGACACGACCTCATGAGGAGAGGCTTGAAGAGCTAAATATGTACACATTGGAAGAGAGAAGGGACCGGGGGGACATGATAGAGGTCTTCAGGTACATGAAGAGGGTAAATAGGGGAGGAACAGTCAGGGTGCTTCGAAGGAAGGAGGAGGGGCCACTAGAGGGCATGGGTGGAAGCTGGAGGGGGGAAGATTCAGGGGAGAAAGGAGGAGGTGCTACTTCACTGAGAGGGTGGTGGAGCCATGGAATGCGCTGCCTAGGGAGCTGGTGGAGGCAGAGACGGTGGAGGGGTTCAAGAGGGGGTGGGACAGGTACAGGGGAAGGGTCCTGGAAGCAAAATCCAATGCAGCAAGAATATCCGGAACTGGGAAGGGAGAAGCCAGAGAAGGCGAGGGGGGCAGCAAGGTTAGCACCCAGGGTGGGGACAGACCAAATGAGCAGACACGAAAGACCGTTAGGTCTATTCTGCTGGCATTTTAGTATGTTAGTAAAACTCTAGTTCTGGTGAAAGTACATAGGCAGGACAGAAAACAACTGTTCCAGACCTATGTGGATATGGGAAAGGGTAACCCAGCATCAAAAAGGTCCATTTCCCACTGGATAGTACAGTGTATCCAGTTTTGCTGCTTTAAGGCTGGAAAAGAGCCCTCAGCAGGGCTGCCGGCCCATTCCACAAGGGGCGTAGCTGCTACCATAGCAGCTGCCGGGGATGTTCCCCTGGTGGACATCTGTAAAGCAGCTACCTGGAAAACAGTACACACCTTTACAAAGCATTACAGTCTGGACATTCAGTCCAGAGGTGATGCCAGGTTTGGCACAGCAGTCCTGCAGTCTGTTTCCAAAGTAGGTTCTGTGCCCACCTCTAAAGTTACTGCTTAGTAGTCTGCATAAAGTTAGGACTACCCAAGTATTACTGGGGTTAGAGAAAAAAATTACTTATCATAGTAATCTTGTTTCTTCCCAGTGATACTGGGGTATTCATAACTTCCCACCCTGCCTCCCCTTCTAAGAACCAGTAGCCTCTGCACTCCTAAAAACATTATGTTCTGAGGGGTATCTGTGCCACACTCTGGCACATATGTTGTGATTGTGTTCAGTATCGTTGTTACCCTTCTTTTCAGGTGATTTTGACATTGAGGAGTATTCTTTCATATGTTATGCCCTCCAGTTGGAGGCCTTTTTTGGTGTTAAGGGAGTTCTTATTATAATTATTATTATGATTAATATTGTTATTATTATTATTACACTTAGTCCTCGTGGGCCTGTCTTTCCAGGCTTCCGGGAAATCTGAGGGGTTTAGAACTAAGGCAGTTAGTAGAAGGTAGCATTTGAAAAAGTGGCTTATGCAAAAGATTCCGTCATTTGCATATGTTCCATTTCTCCGGGCAGTTCTGTCTTAAAGGGACACTGCATAAAGTTATGAATACCTGAGTATCACTGGGAAGAAACAAGATTACTATGGTAATTTTTTCTTCTAGGGACGTGGATATGTTGTTCAATCCACACTTATTGGCAGGTTCTTTGCCGCTTTAAATCTTACCGGAAGGTCTTCAAGCTGGCTCCTCCCACTCACCCAGGTGGTAAAACTCTCTGCTCCGCCCCATGACACCAGATCTTCCTTACCACTTGGAAGCTCAGGTTCCCTCCTTAGCGCTCTGCGTTTTAGGCCTGGATCCACACTCTTCGGTTAATCCGAAACTAATTCTCAAATTTACAAGACTTTGGTCTTCTTTTTCCCTCGCGGCTGCAATGAACAAATAGACTCCTGGATTCCGTTGGTGCCCCTGTGGGCAGAAGATGTCCCGGACCGACCCGCACTCCACGTGCGTTTACTGCCTAGGGCTCGGCTACGATTCGCAGGCTTGCGATTTGTGCAAATCCTTTTCGGCGTTGGTCTTGGAGGACCACAATGCTCGACTTCTTTTGGGGCGCCCTAAAAAAATGGTATCCGCCAGTCAAGTTGAAGGAGGCCCGTTGGGTGGTGTCCGCGGAACAGTTGGAGCAGATGATCGCCCTTGAGGAGGAGGCAGACCAGGCCGTGTCGTCTTCCTCCTCAGTTGCGGCATTTATACCGCTGTCCTTGGGCTCTACATATACAGCTTCTTTTAAGGAGCTTTGCCAATCCCTCTCCATCAAGGGGGAAGGACCATCGGGACATTCCAGTCGGTCCAAGAAGAAGGACTCAAAAGGTAAGTCCCACCGTCGATGTTCGTGGGAGCGGGAGAGATCCCCTTCACCGGATGGTTGACTTTCGACTTCGGTCGAGGTTGCGGCTAAGGCCGCTGGCTTCACGGTGTCCCCGTCAGGTCAGCCGGCCAAGACATCCATTGACGCAGTCCAGATTTTTCTCGACCCGCCAGACGGTTTGTCGACTGGTGATGCCGACAGCTCTACTTCACCGGTTCCCCCGGTGGAAACTGAGGACTTGCCTGTGCCTCCTGAGCCGGAGTCCCCAGTTAAGGTCCCTGAACCAAGGGAGGAGCGGGTTTCCCCCATCCCCTCTCTGACCCACCCTCAGAATCCACGAAGGTCTCGGTCTCAGACCTCTTCCAGGTCCAGCCGGTCCTGCTGACGTCGCCGGTCTCGGCACCATGGAAAGCGGCGGTGCCGCTTATCCTCATAGTCCTCTTCGGAGGATAGGCTCTTGCGCAAGTTGCGTCAGCGCTACGAGGATTTAATGTGGCAGCAGCTCTTATTGTCCGGGAATAAGCCGACTCCATCGCCTTCTCCAGCCATTAAATGGCTGTCACCTGAGCGGCCAGAACAACCCCTAGTAGTCGAGGAGCCGAAACTGGCACCAGTTGTTCAGCCCAAACCGGCTGCTCCACCCATTGTGGTGGAACCTCCGCCTCCACAACTCCTCGGAGTCTGACGACTACGACTCCTTGTTCTCCAAGCCACTCGACCTGGAGTCTGCAGGGGGTCAGTCGGTGGACGAGAGCCCATCCTCGTTTTTAGGAATGCTTTGACTCTTTTCAGAGTCCACTGAGAAGAAGCTTGAACCAGTTTCAAAATGGGCCAAGTATCCCCTCATGGAGATACTGGACCGAGGGGGATTCCCAAACGGAGGCTTTTCCAGTGGCCGAAGCCATTGTTGGCCCGGCCCTGGAGCTGTGGCAGTGGCCAGCATCTTGTCCCGCACCTTCGGCCAGGATGACTCGGAACTATGCGGTCCCTACCAGTTCACTCTCTGTTGAGCACCCCCGCGGAGGGGTTAGTGACCGAATAGCGTTCTTCCAGTGTTCCGAACGCTCGGGATGTGGACAAACTGGCCTAAGGAGTCCAAGAAATTGACTATTCAGGGCTGAAGGTATACACCGCTTCCTCCCTGGGCCTTTGTCAGGCTAGCTCGGCCATTCTGATGGCACACTTTTCACATGCCCTTTTGGGCTCCCTGGATGAGGTGATTCCTTATCTCCCGGCTGACCTTCAGATGACGGTCAAGCAGGTGCGGGATCAGGGAAGGGCGGTAGCTAAACAGCAGCTCCAAACTTCGTTGGACATTGCTGATTTGTGTGCCCGGTCAGTAGCGGCCGCAGTGGCCATGTGCCGCAGAGCTTGACTGCGGATCTCCTTCTTTACGGCTGATACCCAGCGCAAGCTGGCAGACGTCCCCTTCCTGGGTGCCGATTTGTTTGGGTCTGCCGTGGAGGGTCACCTTCAATGGATCGAGAAGTCTCAATGCCACCTTGAACTTGGTCACGTCTGCCCAGAAGGACAAAAGCCGCCAGCAGCAGCAGCATAAGCCCTTTCGTCCTTCAGCCCCTGCGGCATGTCCGGCCCAGCAACACCAGCATCAGGACTAGCAGGCTCATGCTTGGCACCCCAAAGCCAAGCCTGCTGCTTTCTCCAGCAGGAAGCCTAGAGGAAAAGGCCCAGGCGGCTCCTCGGCCGGCCCTTCCTCCAAGCCTGCCCAGTGATGGGTTGAAGGGTGTCGCCCCAACTTTGTCACTCCTCCCCAGGTTCCCCCCGTGGGGGGACAGCTCCGTCACTTCCTTTCCGCCTGGTCCGCTATCACCATGGATCGCTTGGTGTTGGAAGTGGTAGGTTAGGGGTCTGCCTCTGGAATTCGATTAGTTCCTCCTATTGAGCTGCTCGGGGCTACAGATTCCAAGAGCTCTTGTCAGCTCATGAGCCGACATTGCCTTGCTCCTCCAGAAGGAGGTGATCAGGGAGGTGCGGACCCCCCAAGACCCAGGGTTTGTGTCCAGGTACTTCCTGGTCCCAAAACAGACTGGGGGCTGGCGCCCCATTCTCTACCTACACGACCTGAACAAGTTCCTAAGGTCTTGCACCTTCAGGATGGTCACTCTGGCTCAGATCATTCCATCCTTGGAATGAGGCATGTGGTTCTGTTCTCTGGACCTTCAGTACGCAGTTCTTTCACATCCCAATCCGTCCGTCTCACCAGCGATTCCTCTGCTTCAGAGCAGGAGGATCCCTTTATGAGTTCCGGGCAATGCTCTTCTGCTTCTCTCCAGCTCCCAGGGTCTTCAGCAAATGCATGGCAGTGGTGACAGTATTCCTGCGGTGCTGAGGGGTGCAGGTGTACCCTTACCTAGACGACCGGCTGATTACAGCCCCCTCCAGGTTGGAGGTGGAACGGTCCAGGGATCTGTCCCTCCAGGTCTTCTCTCAGATTGGCCTCATCAGTGAGGCCAAGTTGGAACTCGTGCCATCGCAGGTGATTCAGTTCATCGGGACAGAGCTCGACTCTCTTCAAGCCAGAGCTCGGCTCCCGGTGGACAGGGCCGAGGTCCTTTCCTCCTTTGCCCAGTCATTTCTGGTTGGGCAATTGTGCCCTTCCCAGGGCTTCCTGCGCCTTCTGGGCCTCATGGCAGCCTGCACCAGCGTGGTCCGTTGGGCCCGCTGGCATATGCGTCCCCTGCAAGAGGGGTGGCCCGCCAGTGGTCACAGCACTCCGGTCTTCTGGACCAGCCAGTGACAGTAACCCAGGAGATGTGGAATGGCCTCCAGTGGTGGCTCGTTCCAGCTCATCTGCAGGAGGGCATCCCGTTTGTCTGCCCCAAGCTGACGGTCACTCTGATGACGACGCCTCTCTGATGGGTTGGAGTGCCCATCTGGGGGAGCTCAGAGCCCACGGCCTCTGGTCCCCTCAGGAGTCTCGATGCCACATCAACTTGCTGGAGCTTTGAGCTGTCCGACTAGCCCTCACCGCCTTCGCTCTGTTTGTACAGGGTCAAGTGGTTCAGGTCCAGACGGACAACACCATGACCTTGTACTACCTCAACTGACAGGGCAGGACACACTCCTTGCCCCTGTGCAAGGAGGCTTTCCGCACTTGGTCTCTCGTGATCAGCCTGGAGGCGGATCTCCTAGCCATCCATGTGGCAGGGGCCCTCCAACAGTCTGGCCGATGCCCTCAGCCGGATAGGCGCTGCATCTCACGAGTGGTCTCTCCTGCCGGAGGTAGTACAAGATCTGTTCTCCCACTGGGGCACCCCTCAGGTGGACCTGTTTGCCTCAGGAGAATGCGAAGCTGAGGCTGTTGCATGCCCGCCCCCCCTCAGCAAGGCTCACTGCAAGGGGATGCCTTCTTGAGGCCATGGACCCCGGGCCTCTTCTACGCATTCCCTCCATTCCCCTTGATCCACAAGGTGCTTCTCAAGGCGAGGAGGGACAAGGCGCAGGTGATTCTGATAGCCCCAGACTGGCTCGCCAGTTCTGGTACCCAGATCTCCTCAGTCTCAGCTCCAGGACTCAGCGGCAGCTTCCGGCTCGCCGGACCTGCTCTCAGTCAATCAGGGAAGGCGTTCCATCCGGACCTTCAATCCCTGCACCTGGACGGCCTGGTTCCTGGAGCGGCTAGAGTTCCAGGCCTTGGGTCTTTCCGACGAGGTCCTCAATGTAGTTGAGGCGTCCCTAGAGTCGACCAGAAAATGCTGTGCCTTCAAATGGAGAAGGTTTTCCATTTGGTGTCAGGCAAGGGCTTGGACCCTTCCTCCTGTTCTTGGCAAGCATCTTGGACTATTTATGGTCCTTTCTAATCAAGGGCTTAGGTCGATGACCTAAGGGTGCACCTGGCAGCCATCTCTGCTTGCAGGCGCGGGCCGGGAAGCAGTCGGTGGCATGAGAGGAAAGGTGGTCTGGGCGCTTTTCAAAGGCCTTGATCACATTTCCCCTCCGGTCTTGAGAACCTCCACCTCCGTGGGATCTACTGACTGGTACTGGCCAAGCTCATGGGCAAGCCATTCGAACCTATACAGGTGTGTCTCTCTCACCTGTCGTGGAAAAACCGCCTTCTTGGTGGCTATCACGTCAGCCAGAAGGATGGGAGAGCTCCAGCGCTTCCATCGAGTCTCCTTACCTGGTCTTCCACAGGGACAAGGTTGTCCTGCTTCCACCGAAATTCCTTCCGAAGGTGGTGTCGGAGTTTCACCTTAACCAGGTGTTGACTCTGCCGGTGTTCTACCCCAATCACACCTCGGAGGTCGAATATAGGCTCCATACTCTGGACCCTAGAAGGCGCCGCTATTACAAAGAGCGACGGCTGAAATTGGGAGAAGTTCGCCAGCTGTTTGTCACTCTACGCTGAAGCCGCGATCTGGCAGACCTGCAGCCAAGCGGACGATAAGCAGGTGGGTCACCTCCTGCATAGATCTCTGCTATAAGTTGGTGGGCATGGAGCCTCCCAGAGGGATAAGAGCTCATTCTACCCGCCATACTGCTGCAACGGTGGCTGCTTCCAGGGACGTCCCTATCCAGGAAATCTGCAGGGCTGCTACCTGGAAGTCAGCACACACCTTCATTACCCATTACCACATCGACCTTGAGTCACGCCTCGGGATGCTGGCTTGGGGCCTCGGTTCTCCAGTCTCTTTCCCAAGTAAGTATTGGGGTGTGCGTCTTGCCTCCTCCTCCGGAGAACTGCTAGGGTCTGCCAATAAGTGTGGATGAACAACATATCCATGTCCCTAGAAATACAGGTTACTCACCTGTAACAGGAGTTCTAGGAATGGTATGTATTGTCCACACGACTCCACCCGGACTCTCCTTGCTTCGACGCACAACCTGAGCTTCCAGCGGGCCAGATCTGGCGCCATGGGGCGGAGCCGAGTTATACCACCCGGTGGGTGGGAGGAGCCAGCTTGAAGACCTTCCGCAAGATTTAACGGCAAGGATACCTGCCAATAAGTGTGGATGAACAACATATACCATTCCTAGAACTCCTGTTACAGGTGAGTAACCTGTATTTACTCACCTGTAGCAGGAGTTCTAGGAGTGGTATATGTTGTTCATCCACACGACCCAGCCGACCTCTTTGGCTTCAATGCGCAACCTGGCTTCCAGCGGCTAGGTCTGGCGCCATGGGGGCGGAGCCGAGCTTTACCACCCGGTGGGTGAGGAGGAGCCAGCTTGAAGACGCTCCGCAAGATTTAAAGCGCAAGGAACCTGCCAATAAGTGTGGTTGAACAACATATACCGCTCCTAGAACTCCTGTTACAGGTGAGTAACCTGTATTTTCTGAACATTAGCCCAGCGGGCAGGAATAAGGATGCAACCGCGATTCCTGCATAGGGTACCGAGTTTTGGGTGTAGTTTTTTTTTTTTTTTTTTTTTGTGGATGGCATCCATGTGCTCGGAAAGGTCGAGGTGATGGTCGAGCCAGACTCCTAGGTACTTGAATGAGGGGATGTCATCAAGTGCAGCCCCATCCAAGGTGTGGAAAGAGGGTAGGGTAGGAAGCTTAGCAAGGTTCTGTCTGGTGCCAAAGGTCCTGGAGACAGGTTTCTTGGCATTGAGGGATAATTGATTTGACCGGAACCACTGCTAGATGATGTTGAAGTCCAGCTGGAGCCTGGACATCAGATTGGATGGGGAGGGACCAGAGGTAAATAATACCATGTCATCTGCTTACATGTGGATGAACACAAAGGTGCAGACAGCAGGGAGGTCATTTAAAGGAGAACTACTGGCAATGGTGAAACCCCGACTGCTGCATAGATCGGGGCTTCAACCCCCCCACCCCCTGAGGCACCATATTAAATTAATAGTTTTGTACCTGATCACTCGTAAAACAGTAAAATCCATCAGTGCTTAGGCATTTTAAGTATGGTGTTGTGAATCCCAGATTGTCAGATAATACAGTTGATGATGCTACCTTACTCCTTCCTTAATAGTGCTATTATGTACAGAGATTTTACAGTGTTTATATCTCTGATGCTTGGTGATATTTTTGGGATTTAGGCAAATTCTGTAAAGATATCACTGGGCATTGGAGATACAGACATTGTAAAATCTCCATACATAATGGTGCTATTGAGGAAGGGGCAAGGCAGCATCATCGGCTCGCGATGTTATGCACGAGATCCCGGGATGTTCACAAGCACCATACTTAACTTGTATTACAAGTTTTTTATGAGTGGTCAGGTACAGAAACTATTAATTTAATATGGTGCCTGCAGGGGGGACTGGAGAGGTAAAGCCCCGATCTGTGCAGTGTTTGGGGCTTCACCTCTGCCAGTAGAAGTTCTTTAAGAAGACTGAGAAGAATATCGGGCCAAGGACGGACCCTGGGAGGGATTGGGAGTCTCCATTTCTAACAGATTGAATCCTACCTTCTTGATATGAATGGAACCAGTTAGTAGAGGAGCCTTCAGTTTGCCAAGGAGAAGAGGGTGGGATACTGTGGCCAAGGATTTGGGCAAATCAACAAAAATGGTAGAGGTTATAAGGCCCTGGTCCATGCCTGAGAGGATGGAGTTAGTGAGCCGAAGAAGGGACTAGGTGGTTGAGTGGAATTTACAGAAGCCATTCTGGAAAGGGGTGAAGAGGTTGCGTCAAGCAAGGGGGAAACCTGAGCCAACACAAAGTGTTCCTGTAGTTTGGTTATGATGGGGAGCGCCGGCTGTGGCGCCAAGTGAAGGCAGTTCGGCTCGCATGCTGGGCGACCTGGTTTGCGCCCTGAGCCCAGGTACCAGGAGCGGAGACCGCAAGGAGGGGTTGTGTGCTGCCCATTGACGCTTCCCGGGGAGTGGGATTTGCCTGGGGACCTGTGGGCGGATTGCGGCAAGTTTGGGGACGGGTGCCTCGACACGCTCGACGGCACGCCCCCGCCCAGGAATACCCGCCGGCTTACGCAAGGCAGAGAACCGTGGTAGCCATGCACAGAAAACAGAAAAATTACGCCTGTTCGACCGGATGACCAGCGCCCGCCCCTGCCACCCAAAAGCCCCGGAGCCAGCCCAGATCCAGCCCTGCAGCACCTGGGATGCAAGTGGGCCGAAGGCCATTCCCCCAAGAAGAGGGACCCTCCCAGATAGGATACGCTGGCTACCCAAGGTAGGCTGCAATTGGGGCTGGGAGTAGGTAGTAGGAGGTCGGAGGGAGGGAGGCAGGAAGGCACTGGTGCTCTGAAGGAGTGGCCGGTCGGGGTGTGTGGAAGGCGAAAAAAAAAAAAAAAAAAAAAAAAGATGGGGAGCAGGGAGATAGGGCAGTAGTTGCCAGGATGGGTGGGATCTCCTCCTTTAGGAAGGGGAATGACAGTGGCCTGTTTCCAGGTATCTGACTGAGGCAAGGGAGAAAGAGAGGTTAAGAAGGGAAGTGACAGGGAGGGCAGTGGCAGAGGCCAAGAGAAGGAGGAGTTTATGATCGAGCCCATTAGGGCTCTTGCCCTTGTGAGGGTGAAGGGCTAGGAAAGCCTTAAGGGTGTCAGCTTTGGTGAAGCAGGTGGCTTATTTGCAGGGATTTCGGTTCATTGCGCACAGTGTCAAAAGCCTTTCTACACTGGCACGTGGCATAACTTAGGTTTGAAAAATAAAAAATGCAGATGCCTTCTTGTAGCCAGATTTGACTTTTATTTTTTGCAGCTTGAAGGATCCAGTCCCTGAGGTGCTGTCTTGTAGTGGCTATTAAGATAGCCCAGGGATGGTCTTTATCCATTTGCTTTTTTCTGGGTGTAATTTGGCAGACTTAGTCCAGTGTAGTTTTCAGCAGTTGAACTGTGTACTGTAAGAGATCTGGATCCTCAGACCCTTCAGGGACTCCAGTAAGCGAACCTGTGCCAGTCCGACACCATTCTCTAGTTCAAGCTGGAGAAAGAGTAGCTTATTCTCCAGCATCAGTCCTGAGGTCGTGGCCGATGTCTTATCAGTCGTTTCTTTAGCAAGGTGCGCTTCTGTTGAAACAAACTTTAGTTCGGTCTTTGTGACTGAGACTGATTATTAAATAAATCCATCTTGGCATCCAGGGCTTTTAGTGCCCCCCCCTTGCACAGCACCATCAGATGATTCTTGGCCCCCTCCTCCACTGCATTCGGCGCTGTCATGCACTTTTCTTGTTTCCCCTTCCCATTTTCTGTCTGTCCTGCTTTACGGAGATTCCCCATGCCTCTGCTGTCTAATTCTGAGAAATAATTCTGGCCGCCTCCACTCAACATATCTGGACAGTTTTAGTTCAGGAAAAAACACTTGAGTTTACTGTTAAATCAGTTGAAGATGTAGAAGCTCACAGAAGCACATCTTGTGCAGACAGATGCTAGTCATATTCCCGGTACTCGTGATGATTACTTTTGCCAAATAAATAATCTTAAAGCAGCAACACTAGTTAGCTGCCAAACAGAAATCCATCCTGCCTTTTTCTTTTACCAGTGATGTGTTCCTTAATTTTGTTTTCTCAGTCCTGTGCTTTTGGTGCCCCCCTCTCCTTTGCGTCCTCCCTACTACAATCAAGGAGGCGCTTTAGGACATCTGGGGCAACGTTAGGGGTGGTGGTGGGTGAAGATGGTGTACTGATTGGTCGGCGGGTGTAGGGGCACAGAGTGTTTTCATCCAGTGCACCAGAGGTGAACTTTTTCCCGGGTTCTGCCTACCCTCTGTCCATGTCCTCCAGCATGGCCGCATGTCAGGGTGTCCTGGGGTGGGGGAGAGACTCACGGCAACATGTGGTCAACCAGTCTGCCATCTGTGCCTCCATTGGGCCACCACCAGGTGCAGCTTGAGGATTGGTGCTTGTCATTACCTTCCTCCCAGTGAAGAGCGCTTCTGCTCAGATGCTCTTCACCTAGGTGTAGTGTGCAGACTCAGGATACCAGTGTGCCGAGCAGGTGCCTCGCCGCCGGCTATCTTTGGGGTATTTGTAATTAATTTAATCATTTGATAAACTTTTTCGTGTGTAAAAGGAATAGCTGAAGTGCTAGACTCTCAGGGAGCAGAGACCAGGACTACTCTGGCATTCACGACCATCTTCTGGCTGATAACAGAGCAACATTTGCCACCAACATTAAGGCCGGAGACAGTTGGTTTAAGAGGGGGAAAAGTGGAAAAATTAATTATAAAAAGCAAAAAGCAAAAGCTCTTAGTTTCACATAGAGTCTTTCAAACAAACTGTGTCCGAAAGCGTGTTAGTCAAGCAGAGAGAGGGGTGAGAATGTTGCTGCCATGAGGCCTATAGGGAGAATTGAAAAACACATGCTGTTTTATGGAGAGGTAGGAAGTAGAATGCTCAGGGTCAGACAGGGAGTACGTGGCGATTGCTGTATTCAAAACTGGGTCTCCAGATTTACGCTCTGACATTCTTGTCAAACTACGTTAAGTGTGGATTCATATTAACGATCTCTGCCCCTGGAGGGCACCCCTTAGCTGTGCACTTTATATTAATACTGCAGATATTTCTGGGTGGCGGTAGTTACTGGTTCTTTTTTCTGACAACCAGTCTGCCTGGCAAGGGGGCAGAACATGTTAAAAGCTTTATTGTTGCATATTTCACTAAGGGAATAAAACAAAATGGAGAGAAAAAGGGTTGGTCTGTATTCGTTCCAACACCCAACCAGGCTACATTTTTTTTTCTTCATTAGTGCAGCTCCATTAAAGGATTATTAAATGCTAAACTTGATGCTCCTGACATTTGGGATGTAGTAGGCATAGCATTAATAGAGCCTGTGTAAGTCTGCAAGTCAGAAGTCTTCCACAGAGGTTCACCACAACCATCTCTCACTCTTTTGTGTAATCATTTACTAAATCAGCAGTTGCCGTTTTCAGTGCAGCAAGGTTTGGGGCTGCCTGGTAAAGTAGGGAGATCAGGTCAGTGGGGTGGGGGAAGTAGTTTACCCTAGCAGCACTCTCCTGCACTGCATTCTAAACGCATTTCAATTTCATATCTGTTTACATGAAAACAGGAGCTTAGTCTCTCACAGTTCCTCTGCAGCGGGGACTTAATTTGGAGCTGCATGTCCTATGCCTTGTTTCAGACCAAGATGGCTGCAGATGCATGCTGTGCATAAGAGCTATGAGCAGTGCTCCACAGTAAGGCTACGGGTGCATGGGCTTGCACAGGGACTGGGAAACAAAAAGATGGGGCATCAGATTTTGCATAACAGAATTTTACAATGCTGAGAAGCGCTCAAGTCACATGGGGAGGCTCAGTGATACTAGTGGTTTCGACATTTGATAGACAAGCAAACTCAGAAAGACCAGCCACTCCACAGTTGGGGGACATTATGATGCTAAATATGTCCAGCTTTTTACCAGATGATGATCTTAATAGCATCTGTAATGATGACAGGAAGGACAAGGAGCAAGACTCTATCTGCTAACAAAACAGAAAGCAAAGACAAGGAGACTCTTCCTACAAGAAATTAGACTGTTTTGGGAAGATTAGTGAAGTCATCAGGTTATTAAAACAAGTATTGTATTACACCTCTTTACTTGCTGTAGTTCACAGAAAATACCTCTTTACTTGCCATTACACTACTATCCCCTTCTCTGCCCTATACCATCCTCCTATGCCACCAGCACTGCTGTTATGCACTTATGATCTTTCTTCAAGTGGGAGCTCTTGCAGCAGGCTATAAGTTACCATTAGGACTAACGCCACAGGCCTTAGGACCCACCGGAAAAATCTTAGCTAGTAGTACCCAGCAGGGGCCGCCCCCCTGACGTCGGCTCCGCCCTGACATCAGCCACGCTACATAAGGGGGCCAATCCTGGCTCCACCTCAGTTCTTTTCCCGCCGTGACCCACTCACTTTGACGAATTTTTTTGCTATTCAGCAGTTCCAGCTGAAAATTAGAAATTTTCTCAGAAAATCAACCTTTTTTTTTTTGTTTTCTCTCCTTCTCAACTTCAGTTCGGCAAATGCCGTCGCCGTCGTCTGTCTTCTTCTCCTCCTCCGGGCCGAAGAGAAACAAGTGCGATTGAGACCACCAGATACCGTCGAAAGATGGCCACACCAAATGCGTCTTCTGCCTGGGTCCAGACCACAACTATGCTGCCTGCGAGATCTGTAGAGGCTTTACCAGCAGGACACGAATTCGAAGCCTGAAGGCCCTAAAAGCCCATCTGTTAGAGCAGCAGATGGATGTGCTCTACACCTCGGGAGACAAGGGTAAACACCGGGACAAACCCTGTAGCCGGTCCCATCATTGATCCTGTTCCCGCTCCTCCCCCCACCCCAGGAAAGCCTCTTCTACCTTGGGCTCGGGGGAACACCAGAAGTGTCCCAGCAAGGAAGATTCCAAGAAACCGAGCCCTTCCGCCCAAAAAACGACACTGGTCAAGCGGGACCGTCCGGGGAAAAGTTGGCGAAACCTAAGGTGGTGCAGCTGCGAGTGACCACTAAGGTCTCTGCGGCACAAGCCTCGGCCCTGCCCAAGAATGCCTCGGCTTCACCTGGTTTGGGCAAGCCGCTGGGTGACAGACACCCCAGCACCGTCTCCTGTGAAGCCGGCCACGGTACTGACGCCAGTGGAGGTTCCTCCGGTGGAGACACCCCTGCGGAAGGGGCAGCCACTAAAGTTCCGGTGACCCCCAGGTCTTCCACTCTGCAGGGCTCTTCTGGGGACTCCCCCACCCATGCCCTACTGGACCCTCCTGGCTTCTCAGGGCCCCTTTCTGGGGACAGCGGCTGCTGTATTTAACAAAAGAGCTGCAAGAACTCTTCACCTTTTGGTGGAGTCAGGTGAAAAAGGAGGAGACTCCACCAAAGCCGGACCCGACACTGGTTCCCGACCGGCTGGACAACCGTGAGCCCGAGGGCCTTCCCGCTCCTTCTCGGATTAAGACCCCCGAGCGGCTGCTGCTTCGCCCACCCTTGAAGGCTCGTTCCCAGTCTGAGGACCATTGTTGGCACCCTTCTCGATCGGGCAGCTGTCGTCGGTCCCAGACTCAGCCCAGAAGCCGATCCCACTCTCCCAGGCAGTCCCGCTTCTGAAGCCAGTCCTCAGGCCGGCATCGGTCGTTGCTCCGTCATCAGTCCTGTAGTCTGTGTTGGTCAGGTACTCACAAACGCTCGAGCGAGGGGAGTCCTAGACGCAGCTCAGGCTATTCTAGGCCCAGTAGCAGGTCGTCTTCTCCTTTTTCTGTTTCCTGCTCATCCCTTTCGGGGGTAGGGTTTCCCCTGCAGAGGACCAACCCAGCTCATCTCCTGACGATCCAACTTTTATGGATGTCATGAGGCACATCCAGGCATCCAATGAATGGGAGACGGAGGACGTGGATCTGGAACACAGTCTACTGGCCCATTACCTGAGGCAGAAGGAGCCCAAGCCTCTGGTGGTGCCTCCTTTGGTGGACACTTTCCAAGACCTTACCAGGATAACTTGGAAGCATCCAGCATCAGTCCTGGCCTTTCCCAAAAAGTCGGGCTGTACAGAGCCCCGAGGGATGACCTTTCCTGGCAGAACACCCTCAGGTGGACTCATCGTTCATTACAGCTGCTCACGATAAGTCTAAGCAGCTGAAGCACCTCAGTTTCCAGCCTCCTGACCCAGAATCCTGCTACTTGAACCAGGTGGGCAAGAAATTCTACTCTGTCTCCACCTACTACATTAGATCCCTCAACATCCTTACGCATATGGTCCAGCACCAGAATACGCTGTTGGAGAAGGGACAGGAGCTAGCCAATGCCTTGGCAGACTCCACGCTAAAAATGGAACTTCTGGACATATTGAAATCAGGCTCGGACGTAGGCACGCATGTCCTTCGTATCTCGTACGACACTGCTGATACGGCGGCCAGAGTGTTGGCGTCAGGTGTCTGCTTTCGGCACCATGCCTGGTTGAGAGTCTCAGGTTTTCAACAGGATTTGCAGTCTGGAATCCGGGACCTTCAGTTCCAGGTTTCCATCCTTTTTGGGGCAGCAGACTGAGTCTCTTATCTCTCGTCTCCAGGAGTCGGGCAAATGTACAAAGGAGACCAGAAACGCACAATATGTCTGCTTTTTCTTAAGCCCTTAGGTGCTTAAGCCCATGGAAACCAACAGGGCCAGAGAGGTGGCTTCAAAAGGAAAGCCAGCAACCAGCAACCTAGTGGCACTCCTTGTCAAGGCCACAAGTCCTTCCAAGCCTCTCTGCCCACTCCCGGCTCCGCCCAATGACTCTCGAAGCCCCCCCTCCTCCAGAGGAGATACCAGGGGAGGCAGTAGGGGGTCACTTCTCCCTTCACCTGAAGGACTGGAGCTCCATTACAGCGGACCAGTGGGTCCTGGACATTGTAAGGAGAGGACATATGCTGGAGTTCACTGAAATTCCCCCTGACACTCCACCAAGGTCCTCAAGATATCCTCCTTCTCACATAACCCTTATAGAAGGAGAGATAAAGGGTGATGGAACCAGTTTCTCTGCAGCAGTGGGGAAAGGGATATTACTCCCACGTTTTCCTGGTTCCAAAAAAGATGCAAGATGTTCAGCTGATCCTGGACCTCAGCTCCTTAAACTACTATATAGAGTACCAAATGTTCAGGATGGTGACCCTTGCAGGTCTTATTTCTCTACTGCACCAGGGAGACTGGCTCTGCTCCCTAGACATGCAAGATGCGTACATGCACATTGGGGTTTTCCCCCACTCACAGGAAGTACCTGAGGTTCCGCTTCCAGGGGGAAGCATTATCAGTTTCGGGTTCTTCCGTTCGGCTGCTCCTCGAGTCTTCACCAAATGTTTGGCAGTGGTAGCTGCGGCTCTAAGGCGCCAGGGACATTACGTCTTGCCTTACCGTGACTATTGGCTGCTTGCGGCTCCGTCAAGGATGCGCCTCCTTCAGGCTCTTGGAGACACCGATACTCTGTTCCGAGAGGTAGTGATCACCCTGAACCTTCCAAAGTCTTCCCCAGAGCCCAGCCAAAGACTCGTCTTTATAGGGGCGGTCCTGGATTCAGTTATGGGCATGGCTTTTCTACCTCCAGAGAGGGGCGATCGCCTGCAGGAGATAGCCAGATCGGTCCTAGTAACCCCTCAGGTCCAGGCCAGGACCTTCCTCAGACTTCTGGGGCACATGGCAGCAGCCATCCCTGTCTCTCCTTTGGCCCGCCTCCACATGAGAATCCCACAATGGATGCTCAGGGTGCAGTGGGATCAATGCTTCGACGACCTAGACCACATGGTCAGAGTCGCAGAGCCGGTCAAGAGGACCCTATTTTGGTGGCTGGACCCTCTCAATCTAGAGAAAGGTGTCCCCTTCCATCAGGAGCCCCAAAATCAGACCCTAACGACTGATGCATCAGATTTGGGATAGGGGGAACACCTAGGGGCCCACCAAATACAAGGGGTTTGGACCCCAGAGGAGCACAACCTCCACATCAGTGTCCTGGAAATGCGAGCGGTCCTCAATGCACTGAATGCCTTCCAAGAGGACCTTGTCCCAGGCTCTCTCCTAGTTCAGATGGACAACATGGCAGTCGTCTTTTATATCAGCAAGCAAGGGGGAATGCACTCCTACCCCCTGTGCAGGGAGGCGAGGAGTCTGGTACTGGGCTCTGGAGCATCATATTTCTCTGTCCACAGTGCACGTTCCAGGCATCCAAAATGACTTGGCAGACAGCCTAAGCAGGTCTCAGTCCAATGCGCGTGAATGGGAGTTGCTACAATCAGTAGCGGATCAGCTCTTCAACACATGGGGTCGTCCAGAGCTGGATCTCTTTGTGTCCCCACGCAATGCCAAACTGCCAACTTTCTGCGCGTGAGAGCATGCGCCTGGTGTTTTCTGGCCAGACATGTTGTCTTTTTGTTGGGCAGGGAGGTTTCTTTACGCCTTCCCTCCCTTCCCTCTCATTCAGAGAGTACTGTTGAAGGTACAGGCCGAGGGGGCTCAGATGATTCTAATCGCCCCGTTGTGGGCTTGGCAGATTTGGTTCCCACTAGTTCAGCGGTTATCCTCGGAACCTCCAATTCCGCTGACAATATGCTCGCAGTTGCTGTCCCAGGATTGGGGCACGTTGGTCCATCCAGATCTCAGGTCTTTGCACCTTCGTACTTGGCTCCTGCAGACGTAGCCACATCCAGGTATGGGGTCTCCCAAGAGGTGGTGACCATCCTCTTCTCGGCGAGGAAGCCCTGTACTCGCTTCACTTATGCTATGAAGTGGAAGCGTTTTTGTTTATGGGCGTTGTCTCACAGTCCGGACCCCCTTACCTACCCCGTGAACTCAGCATTACAGTGTCTCCTCTCCTTATACCAACAAGGCTTGAGCTACTCTTCTATAAAGGTGCACATGTGGGCCATTTCTGCATATCATGCCCTCTTAGGGGATAGAACCTTGGCCCAACTGGATGTGGCCCGCACCTTCTTATGGGGTATTCTGCATATGAGACCTCCCATTGGGGATCCTATCCCTCCCTGGGACCTCATGTTTGTGTTAGAGAACCTCACTCTCCCCCCTTTTTGAATCAGCGGCTGATTGTGAGCTGCGTTACCTTTCCTGGAAGGTTTGTTTATTAGTTGCTGTTACCTCAGCTCGAAGAGTTTCCGAGCTCCAGGCTCTGATGTGTAAAGAGCCTTATTTGGTTTATCACAGGTAAAGGGTTTCCCTTAGAACAAATCCTATGTTCCTTCTTAAAGTGGTATCGGAGTTGACCCTCAACCAATCGGTTGACCTTCAAGTTTATTTTTATTTTCCTTCTACTAGGGGAGAAGCTCTCCTACACACACTGGATGTTCACAGGGCACTGAGGTACTACCTCAAATGCACAGCTACACACTGTAAATCGGAGCAGCTGTTCGTGGCCTTTGCGCCACAGCACTTGGGCAAACTGGTGTGCTTTGTTATGAGAAGCACAACAAACCCCTTCCGGGCCCGGTTAAGGGTCACTCCACCAGGGGAGTTTTGGCTTCCTTTGCCGCCTTAAAGAATGTCTCCATAAGAGACATCTGTGCAGCAGCCACCTGGAATTCTGCACACACTTTTGTGAAGCACTACAGCATGGACATTGCATCCAGATGCCATGCCGGTATGGGCTTGGCAGTCCTTCAGGGACTCCTGTCCTGATTTGCTGTGTTGCCAGCATTGTTCCATCCTCCCTTCTCCCGGGGTTAGGCACCTCCGTGGTGCGGGACCGCTTGGGATTCTGTCCTAATGGTTATAGCCTTCTGCAAGAGCTCCCACTCAAAGTAAGATAGTACAGTTAAGCAAGAACTTACCATAGCAGTAGATCTTTGAGAGGAGCTCTTGCAGCAGGTGCTGCTTTCCTGCCCTCTATCCGCCGGGTGAGGTGTACAGCACATCGACAGGCTTCACTTCTTTCACTCGCTGGGGTCCGTTCGCGAGTCTTGGCGGTGCAGACGGGGTCCACCCCCTTATGTAGAGTGGCCGACGTCAGGGGGCGGTCCCTGCTGGGTACTGCTAGCTAAGATTTTTCTGGTGGGACCTAAGGCATGCGGCGTTCGTCCTAATGGTTATAGCCTGCCGCAAGAGCTCCTCTTGAAGATCTACTGTTACGGTAAGTTCTTGCGTAACTGTACTTTACTGATCTCTACAAATTGTTTTTATCTCTTTTGTACTGAGGTAGGCCGTTCCACGCATCCACCATCCTTTCTGTGAAAAAGAACTTCCTCACATTACCCCTCAATCGGCCTCCCTCTAATCTCATGCTGTGTCCTCTTGTCCTGCTATTTTTATTGAAACATGTTAGATTCTTTCACCTTATTAATGCCCTTAAGATGTTTGAATGTTTTGATCATATCATCTCTCTCCTTCCTTCCTTTGCTACAGGGTATACATATTGAGCTCCGTTAATCTGTCCTCACATGTTTTTTGATGCAGTTCCTGCACCATTTTGGTTGCCCTTCTCTGGACTGCATCAGTTTGGTTAATGTCCTTGTGAAGGCGTGGCCTTCAGTACTGCATGCAGTACTCCAGATGGGTTTTAACCAGTGTCTTGTAAAGAGGGATTATTACCTCCCTCTTCCAACGTGTAGTACCCCTACTAATACGCCCCAGCATCCCCCTAGCCTTGCCTACTGCTTTAGTGGTCTGCTTGGATGATTTCAGGTCATCGGTGATGATGATGCCGAAGTCTCTTTCTTCCCTTTTGACTGCCAGCAACTCCCCTCCCAGCCTATAGGTGGCTTCAGGGTTTCTCTTCCTTATGTGCATGATCTTGCACTTCTTGTTAAACCCCAGTTGCCACTCTTCCAATCATTTTGCTAGTTTATCCAGATCTCTTCTCATTCTGCCCACCCCATCTGGATCATCTACTCTGTTGCAGATCTTGGTGTCATCTGCAGACAGACAAACCTTACCCTCCAGTCTATCTGCAATGTCACTGATGAAGATATTGAAGAGGACTGGCCCCAGGACTGATCCCCGAGGTACCCCACTTGTGACTTGCATCTCTTCTGACTGTATACCGTTTACCATCACTCTCTGTTTTCTGCCCATCCACCAGTTTGCCTCCCAGTTGACCAGCTTCTGACCCACCCAAGTCTACCCAGCTTATTAATCAATCTTCTACGTGGAACAGTATTGAAAGCTTTTCTGAAGTCAAGGTAGACGACATTAACTGCTCCCCCTTGGTCCACCACTCTGGTTAGCCAGTCAAAGAAATCTAAGAGATTAGTTTGACATGACCTTCCTTTTGTAAACCCATGCTGTCTTGGATCCTGTGCTCCTATGGATTCCAGGTGTTGCACTAATCTTTCCTTAAGGAGTGCCTCCATAATCTTACCCACTACTGAGGTAAGACTGACTGGTCTGTAGTTCTCTGCCTCCTCCCTGTACCCAGTCTTGTGGAGCGGGATCACATGAGCCCTTCTCCAGTCTTCTGGGACCTCTCCTTTGCTCAGAGACACACCAAACAGTTCTACTAATGGCTCTGCTAGTTCCACCATTGGCTCCTTTAGTACCCTGGGATTTATGCCATCAGGTCCCATTGTCTTGTCCACCTTGAGCTTATCGAGCTCTTGTAGGGCCCTTTCTTTTGTGAAGGGACTAGTGCACACCTCCCTCCCCTGTGTCCATGGTGCTGAGCTGTGGGCCCTGCTCTACCTTGTCTTCAGTAAATACTGATCAGAAGTATCTATTTAGGATAGATGCTTTTACATGGTCCTCCTCCTCACATGCCCCCTTATCCCCTTTGATCTTAGCAACACCCCCTCTGGACTTTCTCCTTTCACTAAAGTATCTATAGAAAGTCTAGTCACCTTCTTTTACTGTTTGTGCTAAGTGTTTCCTCAGTTTGGGCCTTTGCCTGCCTTACTGCCTTTCCTGCTTCCTTTAGGGAAGTTTGGTATGCCTCCCTATCTTTATCCTGTTGTGTTCCCTTATATTTCCTGAAGGCCAGCCTTTTGGCTCTGACCTTTTCTGCTACTGTTTTTGAGAACCAAAGTGGGTTCCTTCTTCTTTTGCACTTCCTTTTCTCTGTAACAATGGGATATTGCTTCAAGTATTGCATCGTAATGCTTATCCACTTTGCCTGTACCCCCTCATCTGTATTTCTTTTTGCCAGGGCTAGCACTCTGTTGACCATCTTATCAAAGTCTGCTCCTCTGAAGTCCCATATTTGTGCCTTGGAATGGGATAATTTAGTTCTAGTGGCCAAATTGAACAATACCATGTGATGGTCACTGGCCCCCAGGTGACCTCCTACCTGGAGATCTGTGATCCTTTCCCTGTTGGTCAGTCCTAGAACTAGGACAGCCCTGTCTCTTGTGGGTTGTTGTACCAGTTGTTTGAGGCCCTCCCCCTGCAGGGAATCCACCATGTGTCTAGTTCTGGCAGATGTTCTTGCTGGTATTTTTTTTTTATTTTGTTTGTCTCCCCCAGGCACTGGAACTCTCTCGGGCCTATCCGCTCGCCTGTGCCGCTCTACTGCCCAGAGTGAGCCCTGTCATCTTCAAGGGCGTTGCATTCTTCCCGAGACCCGAGGAGGATGAAGGGCCCGAGGAGTCTGAAAGGGCAGTGTCAGGGCTCCAGTGTTGGGTGTGTGGCGGTTCGGCACTGGGATGAAGTGTGTTGCATAATATAGAACTAGGCTAAAACTGGAATGTATAGCTTACATAGTATAAGAACTTCCATTGTATATACCTCTTAATTGTATATAATTATCTTACTGTTGTCTTACACTGTATATCTCCTATCTATGTAATTTGTGAACTGTATGTGTATATGACTCAGGACCTCCTTGTGAATGAGTTTGCTCAACGGAGTCTTTCCTGCAATAAACTTGAACTTGAACTATCCGGGCTGGTGGGGCTTTTGTACGTAGGTTTTTATGCCCCAGACGTGGGACGTGCAGTGCTGTCAGCCCGTGACATGGGTGCTCCCACTCACGTCCGAAAGGCAACTGCCCAGTGTCTTCCCGATTATGGGCCCCTGTACACGCAGTACGCCGTCTCTGCCAGGGACTGCTGCGGCGGGGCTGCCCTGGGATCCCTCCCGAGAGAGGAGAGCAGTCCTCCGGACGCTCAATCCTGTCTCTCCCCTGCTGACCCCCAGCGGTCCGGGCTCATTCCCGAACCCGCGTCGCTGACATGGTGCGGCGTCCAGCGCCTCAACCCTCAGCGCCACCGGGCCGGCCTGTTCCTGCTGGTATTGACCAGTCTGTATCTGGCATGTTGAAGTCTCCCATTATCAGAACCTCCCCTAGATGTTTGTGACTGGCACTGAGGTTGCAGGGCATATGGAAAAGATGAGTTCACCCTCTTCAGGCTGCCTGTCGCACCTTAGAATTTCCTACTTATGACATTCATTTCCACAGCAACAGGTTGATGTGACATGCAGGGGATAATGACCAAAGCTCTTCACTAGGCCTGTACACACTGGTGTTGTTTTTAAAATGGTTCGGGTCGGTTAAGACATTTTTTTAAGTCACATGGTAAGCATCCATATTGGAAACATTTTAAAAAGTTTTAAAACCATGTTTGGAAATGGTGTTCAGTCCCTGCTCCGAGGTAGGCTTGAACAGTGTTTTACACACAGTTTTAAAGCAGACACAGTTCACTGAGTTGTCTGGATGTGCTGAAGTCATGAGGAGTTCAGGAAATGCAGTGGATCATGGGAAACAGCAACTTCAGGAATGTTGTCGCATTAAAACCGTGTTCAAACACTGTTACATCTGAGTATGGACTGGCTAAACTGGGAAGTATGAATTGTTTCTAAAAATGGTTTAAAATCATTCTAGTGTGTACAGGGCCTAAGCTTCAGCTGCAAGTGAACAGTAAGGGACAAAAATCCAGGCTCCCTGTAGATGTCCTTAATAATATGAAAAAATGAAATTGATGGAAATTAAAATTTTTTTATTAGATTTTTTGTAACCTGAACTGTGAAGATGCTAACCATTTTTTTTGGTTTTGCTGGTAACCTGATTACACTTTAAAAATATGCCCTGAACGGGTTGTCTGTTGGCCCATGCTCTGCTGTGGTAGTGACCCAGGTTCAGGGGTATTCGGGCGGGATGAGGGGCGAGTTTGGGAGCAGACTTGGAGCATTCAGACAGGGTTAGAGGAGGGCAAATTGGCAGCGTTTCCCATCCCGAAATTAAGGGCTGCCTTGCCTTTTAAGCGCTGCAGAGATTATGTGGTGGGCCAGGGAGCTTGCCTCTCCCAGTAGTTTGCTGTAGCATTCTTTATCGCCACCTATATTAGGTATGCTGTGGTGGTGGGGTTAACTGTGAGAGAAACTGGGTAGCACCCCCCATCCCCCCATTATTGCCAAGATGACAGCAGGCAGTACATTTGTGCCTTGTATCCTGGATCCCACAATGTGAATGAGGCTAATGAGACAGGGCTGAGTATGCCACCACGGGGTTATGCCCCTGTCTGAGGACTGGGTGGGCAACAGCAGTGGGAAACAAACTTGACTGATACCCCATTAGCTTCCTCGCTGGGATAAATCTCATGAAACTCTTTCCCGTCATTTATTTTATTGATCAAATTCAATAGGATTTATTTTATTTTTTATTTATTTCAGTTTTTGGAATTACAACCTTTGAGCCAAACTGGCTCTTTTACAAAGGCTCCAAGTCCGTAAAAGAACAGACAAAACAGTAGAATTTACATTACAAGTCGAGAACATACACTAGCTAAGTGACAAGGCTATTTTACAAGCAAGATAAATGTGGAGTATAACCTCAAATACAAATACTTAATAACAGAAATATTTCCAGGCTATAGGTTTAGTTACTAAGTGCAGGTTGCTTGTAGTTTCCAGCCAGAATTGGCTTTGTCAAGGAAAAGGGGAGGAAGGAGGAGGTAGAGAGAGTATTGGCATGGGCACAGATGAGGCATATTGTATAAAGTTATTAGGGGATAGAAGGGGATATGGTGATGAGAGAGAACAAGCTGATAAGTACTTTATGCATGGGGGCATCCTGGGGAAGTGTAAGCCGAGGGGAAGGGGTGAGGACTCTTGGTGCGAGAGGGGTAGGAGAGTGGGGGGTAAGGGTTGGAAGTCTAGGGCAGGGGATGAAACTCTTTTCAGTGGACTCGCATTTTGATTTCCCAGACCATTAGACAGGGACAAAACAGAGAGCAATGGAAGAGCAATATTTAGGCCACCCCCAGGAAAGATGAAAAGCAGCACCCCCACCCCAGGAGGATTTTGAATTGGGACATAGCTGAGAAGAGACATGTTTTCCAAACTGTCCACCTCTTCTATTGATGTAATGTATGCTTTCTTTCTCTGTCATGTCAGAAAGTGCTGGGGAGTGAGCAAGGTGTTTGAAAAACACAGGTTTTGTGATCCAGCCCCCCCCCCAAAAAAAAAACCTATTTTCCCTTGTTTGTCTGACTAGTATACACACACACACGTACAGTTACATTTTTTTTTTTGCTTTTGCTTTAGAGAAAGTTTTTTGCTTTAGAGAAAGACCTAATGTAGCTGACTTATCCTATATAACTAAAATGTAAAACAAAAGGTGGGTTGATAGATAAAAAGACAAGTGGCATGTAGCTTTATTATTGCACCAAGAAGCCAGCTGTTCCCTTAGACTGATTCTGGCGCTGACCCCGTGGAGGTCCTGGATCAGCAGAGCACAGCCTGGCATCCAGCAGTTCCGCTGATGTAATGAATTGAGTTTAGATGAAGTCATTAAGGTGTGACAGGGTGAATGGAGGGTGTTACATCCAGCTGACACTGACTCAGCTAGAAACCAAGGATTGAGCTTCACTAAAAGATACAGTACAGACGTGTGTTCAGCATTCGGCTCCTTCTGCCCTATACAGACCCCCACAACTCTTTTTTTCATAAACATATTTCATGATTCAACAGGAGTGGAGTGGAGCCTTGCTTTGTTCTGCAAGGTTTTGTATCTAGAATAGCTTTGCAGCTGCCACCCTTGTATAAAAGGAGGCTTATTCAGTGTTCTTGTTTTAAAAGGTGTAAAAGTGGACACTAAGAGTTGACTACTTGAGTGCGAAAGTGTGACTGCATTTAAGGGTGTTTGTTTGTTTATTTATTGAAAATGTTTCACCAGGAAAGGCACACTGAGCAAAAAGATGCTCGTCTCACGGGGGGGGGGGGTTACAATGGAGGAAGGTATACATACTACAGTAGAAATTAGGAGTAGAGCAATACAGATAATGAACATAATTGAGTGTGATTACTAGGGAATAGTAGTGATTAATAAGAGGTCTTGTAGCAAGTGAAAGTTCATTTGAGTTGTCTTGAATAATTTCATCTGTAAGGACCTGACAGTCTTAACTGGCCATTTGTCATTATAATTTGGCTGTGTGCGACTCAACAGCAGAGAAACATAGAAACGCAGAATTTGTCGGCAGCAAAGGACTGCTTAGCCCACCTAGTCTGCTCAAATGGTCCCTGCCTAGTCTGTCTCCGGCAATCCTCCCTTCTCTCTGCCCATTTCATAATATTTCCTTATGTCTAGCCCACGCATGTTTGAAGGCTTCTTGAAGCTCCCTACTGTTTTCGCCTCTACCATTTCTGCTGCAGTCTGTTCCAGGCATCTGCTGCTCATTTAGTGAAGCAGTACTTCCTCACATGCCTCCTAAACGTCCTCCAGCTTCATCGCATGCCGTTTGATTCTGGTGTTCTTCCTCATTTGAAACAGACTCCCCTCATGCATCTTGTTCACCCCCATGAGGTACTTGTAGGTCTCTATCATTTCCCCTCTCGCTCTCCTGTCTTCCATAGTTTACATGTTGAGGTCCCTCAGTCTCTCTTCATAGGGCTTTTGGTGCAGCCCTTGCACCATTTTAGTTTCCCTCCTGTGGACTGTTTTCATCCTATGTCCTTTATGAGGACACAGTACTCCATGTGGGATCTGACCAGCGAGCGATGTAGTGGCAACATCGCCTCCCTCCTGCTGGAGATATCTCTCCCTGTGCTTGTGTAACCTCATAGTAAGGGTCCCAGGACCACAGACATTTTTTTGTAGACTGTTCAGGGCACTAGAAGCTTTGAGTTTTTCCTCTAGACTCTTGTATCAGGGCACGAGGACCCTATGTGCCAGCTCTTGCACATACCAAGGATGTACTAATCCTTTGGGGAAAAGCCTTCACCGTAGCAGGCCCTACAATCTTAAATTCACTACTGTAACAAAAGAAGCTTGAACAGGGACGTGTTTGATTTTATATATTATATATATATAATTGTGTGTGTGTGTATTTATGTATGTATATGTGTGTGTGTGTGTATATGTATATATATATATATATATATATATATCTATATGTATATATATATATATATATATATATATATATATATATATATGCAAAGCCCTTGTGACTGCTAGACTTTGCTTTCCTGTGCTCCGCCAGCACCCTGCATCTGTCAGGAACCTATCTATGTGTGTATATAGTGTGGATTCCAGTCTCTGTGAATATATTTTAACCAATGTTAATTTGAATCCCACCACTCTCTGTGTGACCCTGGGAAAGTCACTTTACGTTCTGTGAATAACTGCTCTAATCTGTCTCTGTGCTATTTAAATCTCTTTGTGAGCTAAATTGGTAGCAATATTTTTTCATCTCTCTGTCCTGGAGTTGTAAAGTGCGTTGGGATACATTTTGTATGAAATGCTATATTAAGTGGGGCTGACAACCTAATGGCTAATTATTTATTTTTGTCATCTAGAGTTAACACAACTTTTCAACCAAAGTTTCAGTTGATTTGTTGTTGTGATCCTATGTATTTTGTATTCTGTACAACTGCTCACTTGTGAAAACAAAGTATTTAGATCATCTTGCTCTCTGGTATAAAAATCAATGAAATGCTAGCTGTTATTGTCGTCATAAAGGTTAGGTATTTTACTGAAACCAGACTCTTTAAATTTGTACTGGAACCCTGGAAACTCTGCAAGAAAACAGCTGTGAACTAAAGCTGGACAGCAGGCCTGATCATTCTGGCTCTAACCCCCATTTCTCACATGCTCAGATGACTGAAATGAAATATGCAGCTCTTTGGGCTGCATTCCCCTTCCATAACATTCCTTGATAATGTATGCATCTGGGAGGATAGGTGAACCGCTGCCTTTACACTGATGCCAGTGCCTCTCGTTGGCTTGTAGGTAAGGCGAGTGGGATGCTGGGATGCATAGAGAGGGGTTATCTGAAGCAGAAGGGGAGGTGGTGTTGCCACTGTATTGATAATTCCACCTGGAGTATTGTATCCGGTTCTGGAGACCACATCTCAAGAAGGACGTAGACAGGGTGGAGGCTATCCAGAGGAGGGCAGTTAAAATTGTGCAGTGGCTTGTCAGAAGCCTGAGGAGAGGCTAAGGGACCTCAATATGTACACCTTGGAAGAGAGGAGGGAGAGGGGGATATGATAGAAACCTATAAATAACTCACGAGGTTGAACAAAGTACAGGAGGGGAGTATTTTTCAGACGAGTAGGAGCAGGAGAACAAGTGGACATGCAGTGAAGGTGGAGGGGTAACATTTAGAAAGGATGCGAAGAGGTACTTCACTGAAAGAGTGTTGGATGACTAGAACTGTCTTCCAGCAGAGATGGTGGAGACAAAAACAGTGGTGGGCTTCAAACATGCATGGATAGACACAGGGGAATCGGTAGGATCTGAGACGAAAAGTATAAGCAGGGAAAATGGGGCAGATTAGGTAGGCCAAGTGGTCCTTATCTGCAGTCAAATTCTATGATCTTATTTTGAGATTCGCTCTTACAGCAGGTAGTACCTTTAGGACTAAGCTGCCAGCTAGCAGGACCCCACGGAAAACTTCTAGCTAGCAGTATCCAGCGGGGGACCATCCCCGACGTTGACCCACCCCTTACATCTTGTACAGTATAAAGGGGTGGTCCCCCAACCCATCACCAATTTTTTTTTTTCCCCACTGTCAGCCATGCAAGTTGGATCTCCAGGGACGCCTTCAGCTTGTCAGCCGCCATTTTTACTGCGCTAACCTGCGTTCTGTTATTTTTCTATAACCAGTGATTTCTTCAATGATTTCTTGTATGTCGTCGTCTTCAGTCAAGAGGAGGCAATCCAAGTCTGCATGTGGGAAGAAGATTTCCCATAAGGATGGCCATTCGGGCTGCCTTTTCTGCCTAGTCACAGATCACAACATTGAGGTCTGCCAGCATTGCCAAGACTTAACCAATGCAGCAGGCTCTGCCTCCAGAAGACCCTCTAAGCCTTCCTGCTTTCTAAGAAGCTATCTGAAATGGAGAAGGAGCTTCACAGCAAGAGTTATTCATCCTCTCAGGTCTCTGAGGCCTCCTCATCTTCTTCTTCTCAGAAAGAGAAGAAATGGAGCAACAAACACTGGGAAAAACATAAGGAGAGATCCCGGGCAGAAGACTGCTCACGGTCCCCGATGAAGTCAGCGACCGCTTCTGGCTATCCCCCACCACCGGTTTTCCGATTACCAAACCTCGTTCACTTATCTTTGTAGCGGGAAAAGTTTCATTGGGGCGAGGGGAAATCTTCCCCCGCCCATCAGCTGCTTAAGCTTAGGCCCATCATTACTACAGGCTCTAAGCCATGTTGTTCAGCCAGTGGCTGTTTTGGCGGCAGGCCTTTGCCTGTCACTCTTCCAGCCAGAGTGTCCGCTGAGTCCGCCCTGATGTCAGGGGCCGGTGCTCCCAGGCAACACCCAGGACTGTCTCCATCCTCCGGGAAAGAGGGTCGTTTGTCCCGTTCAGGAATTAGCTCCCCTACTCGGGTGACTCCGCCCAGGCAGCCGCTGGATAAGTCTCTGGCCCAGACTCAGCCTTCACTGGGCCCCTCGATGCCAGCTGCCCCAATGCCACCTCTGGAGACCCAGTCGCCAGATCCTCCGAAGACGCCGGCAGGGCCTGAAACTCATCCTCAACTGATGACCGGACACCGGGTCCAGCTCATCCTATGCCAGGTAGTACTGTCCCTCTGGGTCTGACGCCAGGTACCTTGGACTTGCCTGACCCAGCACCCAAGCTACCTCAACCTGATGACCAGATACCTTCTGAGCCTAACCTCCTGACATGGGACACACTGACTTTGCCGGAGAATCCTCCGCAGGGTCTCAACGAGCTCTTTGCAGCTTGGTGGTCCTATTTTAAAGATAAAGTGGCACCCAGGGCACCTGTACAACCAGTTCCCCAGGCACCACCTCCAGGCAAGCCACTAGTTCACACACCTCTTTGGGTGCCCTGTCGTATGCAGGGCCTGACGCTGATCCTCAACCGCCGCATGAGGACCGGATGACCAGACGCCGGGTCCAGCTTGTCCGACACCAGATGGTACTGTCCCATTGGGTCCAACGCCAGGTACCTTGGACTTGCCTAGCCTGACACCTGAGCTGCTTCAACCTGATGACCAGATGCCAGGGTCTTCTGAGCCTAACCCCCCCCCGACGCTGGACACACCATCTTTGCAGCAGAATCCTCTGATGGGTCTCAACAAGCTCTTTGCAGCCTGGTGGGCCTATTTAAAAGATAAAGAGGAACCCAGGGTACCTGGACAACCGTTCCCCAGGCACCACCTCCGGACAAGCCTCCAGTTCACCCACCTCCTCTTTCTCGGAGACCTGCCCCGATGCTATATAGGGACATCACCACTCCACCTCAAGGCCGACTGTGTAAGTATCTAAGGTCGCCTTCCCTCTCACCAGACTCCGGTGGGGGTGAATTTGGACGGGTACTGCTCCTCTTCCTCCAGCTGGGGGGACTCTGACCTGCTTTTGGAACCTGAGGGTGGGAAAGATGCCCTTTGCTCCCCACCTGACGACCCAACATTTATGGATGTTCTGCGTCACATAAAGCAACTGAACGGCTGGGATATGGAGCAGTTGTAGCCAGAGAGAAAGTGACTGGCTACCTTTCATAGGAAAAGGGACATCTTGCCTATGGTTGTCCCTCCTGTGGTTGAGTTCTATAAGGATGCTAACAAAATTGTTTGGAAGCATCCCTTTTCTACGCCGGCAGTATCTAAGGAATCTGACTGGCTGTATACCATACCCAGGGAAGATCCTTTTTATGGGGCACAACCACAGGCGGACTCGGTCATGATTAGTGCTGCCCATGACCGGTCCAGGTACACTCAACACCTCAGCACACAACCACCAGATAAAGACTCAAAGCAGTTTAACTATCTGGCCAGGAAGGTGTACTCGTTGGCCATGTGTGCCATACACTTCCAAAACTTCCTTGCCCACATGGCTCAATACCAGAACACATTGTGGGACAAGGCAGTGGAGGTGGCCCAAGCCATGCCAGACTGCCCAGGGTGGGCGGAACTGATGACTATTCTAAAGTCAGGCTCAGTGGGCATGGCTAGCAGCCAAGCTGGAAGCAGCTATCTCCTTCAGCTCCACACCGATTTAAGAATAATTGTTATAAAACAACTCTAAAAGTAAATCAGCATTGCTCAAAAATATCTTGACTAGACCGCTGGTGCCCTGAGGATTGGTGAGATATAAAATTTGACACGTTTGAAAAATGGGACGTCCTAAAACTACGATGGGAAGAGATGGAGCTCGACAGAAAGACACTCGTGTAGGCCTGGAGAATGAAAAGGATCCTCCAGATGGCAGCCTTAATCAGCCATCTAACGCTGCATTACTAAAAGCAATTCAAACACTTGACAAGAAAATGGATAAGTTTACATCTAGGATCCAAACCGTTGAAACAAAAATCCAAATGGTAGATGACTTCGCTCAGGAAGCCAACAAGATGGCGGAAAAAGTACTATCTGTAACGAATGGCCTGATAAAGGAGAACACCTTGCTAAGGAGATGCTTGGAATCGCTTGAAAATGGGGTGCAGGTGTCTCGCATTAGAATTTTGGGCTTGCCAGAGAAATCGGAGGGAGAGGCCTTTGACAGTTTTATCGAGCAATGGTTGCCTGATTTCTTAAATTTAGACTCCCAGATATCAGTGTTGCGGGCATACAGAGTGAATACCATAGGGCCCCGACTACACCTGGACTCTGCCTACCCATCTGCCAGAGCAGTCTTGATCGTATTGAGCTCGATAAAAGAGAGAGACTATGTGTTGCTCAAGGCACGCAAACAGGGCCCCTCTAAATGGCAGGGGTACCCATCCACGTCTTTCCAGACTTAAGCTAAGCCACGAGGCAACGGCATAAAGCTTTCAACGGGATTCGAGCTAAGTTGCGCCAACTGGGAGTCCATCATGTCCGCCTGATGCCGGCTAGTCTCAAGATTACCTATGGGGTGAATACCTATCATTTCTCTGATCTGATGGAAGCCAGCAAATTAGTACTGAAGATTGAATTGGACTACTCAGCCCGAGGATCAGATTCTGATGAGGGGGAGGAAGAGAATACCTGAATTTCTGAAGCAAAAGGCGTAGTAAGTTTATAAAGAAGAGTGACTAAATGGACTTGGCCATTTATAAAACGAACATTACATGATATCATAGGTATCATAGGTAATTACAAGCCAGAAGATAGTATACTACCTTATAAGGCTTGCCAAACATAATTAAATTAAAAATTTTCTATTACCAAAATGACGGTCGATCCCATTCTTAAATTCGGTCATAGTAATACTATCTACCAGTTCTATTGGCAAGGTATTCCAAACCCCCACAACTCTACAACTATACCATTGTTTCCGAAAATTATGCTCCCATGCATGTTGATATAGTTGTTTGGCAATCAAGGAAATCATAATAGAACAATTCCATCTGGCCCTGGGGATTTGTTGACATCAAGGCTAGCCAATTGTTTATATATAGTATTGGGGTTAAAAATAATTGACCCTGGTACTGGAGATCTAGTAGATTTATATAAATCTGCATCAGTGGTATTATATACTGAACAAAAATAACGATTCTGGATGGTAGCCATTTGTTGGTTAGAAGAAATAACTCCTGACTGGTAGTAAATGGTCCTATATTACAGGGCCCTCCTCTGTTTATTGATAAATGAGAAAAAGTTTTTATTATCCTTTACTCTATCTGCAAGGTTGACATACGTTAGGCTTTGGCATTCCTGATGTTTATCTTTATTTTCATGAGGCATTCTTTGTATTCAGCATGTATTTTTGGTGAGTTAGATAATTTTGTTTTTTTATATAATCTATTCTTCTTGTTAATCAATTTTTTTATTGTAGGTGAAAGCCAAATAGGTTTCAAAGCCCTAATACTATTGTATTTTTTTTTGATGATATTGTTGTGCACAAATGTTATTTTAGGTGTAAGGTTTAACTGCCTTTTTAGGCTGCGTTTTACTCTCTTGTACTAACGTTCACGGTGCACTCATTGGGGAAAGTTTTATGCATTTGGAGAGGATGAGTGGTAGGCCAAGCCTTAAAGGGTCACTCTATGCTCTTAAACATCTTAAAAGTTATATAGTTTATTGTTCAAATGAGATATTTAAAAATGTTCTACTAGGTTTAGTAAATCAATCATCAATCAAGCAAGCTTTTATTTATATAAGATGCCCTTCCAATGCTCAGGGCGCCTTTACATTGTAACATTAAAAACTCCCCACATATCATAAAACACATATAAAAACATATTAAAATGCATCCACATAAATTCAAAATTCGTTACATTCCTGAGAAAGCCTGGTTAAATAGATATGTCTTTAGAACATTTTTAAAATCCTCTACGGTCTGGCTTTTTTGTATCTGGAAAGGTAGAGAATTCCACAGGGTAGGAGCCATAAAGGCGAAAGATCTTCCTCCTGATGTTTTAAGGGATATCCTGGGAATCTCCAGCAATCCCTCGCTAGAGGAACTGAGCGAGCGGGAGGGACAGTAAGGACACAGGAGGTCTTTCAGGTAGTGAGGACCCTGCTCGTGTAGGGCCTTACAGGTCAGCAACGCGACCTTGAAGGTAATCCGCCACTGTACTGGCAACCAGTGCAGATCACGCAGCACAGGTGTAACATGACTGGATCTAGAAGCTCCAGTCAGCAACCTGGCCGTCGCATTCTGCACTAGTTGCAAGTGGCGGATGTCCACCCTCGGTAGCCCTTGATGGAGGGCATTGCAATAATCAAGATGACTGGTGACAAAGGCATGAACCAAGGTGGGAAGATCTTCAGGCGGGACCAGATGCTTCACCCAGGCTATGTTCCTAAGATAATAGGAAGATTTGACTACGGCCGAAACCTGCGCCCTCAGGGTCAGGCCTTCATCAAAAACAACGCCCAGGTTTCGCACCTGGCTAGAGGCAATAAGCGGGATCCCACCAAGATTTAATCCTGACGGTTTTCCCGCCCATGCCCCTATCATCCTGTGACCAGAGTCCACAACCAATACCTCATTTTTTTTCCGAGTTCAACCGAAGCCAACAGGCACTCATTCAGTTCTGAATCTCCAGTAGGCAGTTATTAAACACCATAACGGAATCTAATTCCTGGTCGGGTACAAAGGACATGTACAGTTGAGAATCATCAGCATAGCAATGAAAACGCAAACTGTACCGCCTTATAATGTCCCCTAATGAAAGCAAATACACTGCGAACAATGGGGGGGGACAGCACCGAGCCCTGTGGAACCCCACAGGGCAGTCCATGAGGGGCTGAGGAATTAATTCCCGACACCACTCTCTGAGACCTACCAAAGAAGGACTTAAACCAACTGTGACTGCTCCTTATACAAAACCATATGCCCGAGCAGTACCCTCATGGTCCATAGTGTCAAATGCTGCTGAGAGATCAAGGAGAACCAAGATTGAGCAGGCTGTCCGATCTCTGGCCATCAGAAAGGTCGTGAGTACCTCACCAGGGCCATCTCAGTGCTATGCCTTTTCTGAAGCCCCAGACTTGAGAGGTCGTGGATGTGTGGTTGGTCAAATGATCCTCCAGATGCAGTGCGACCACCTTCTCAGTAACCTTCCCAACAAAGGGTAGGTTCGAGATTGGTCTGTAGTTAGCTGGGCAGTTGGGATCAGGGGAGGTTTTTTTTTTTTTTTTTTAACAGGTGGCGAACTACTGCCTCATTTAAGGGATCTGGAAAGATCCCTCTCTCCAATGAGACATCCACTATTCCAGTAAGGACCGGGCCAATGACCTCTACACACCCCACTAGTAGGGATGTAGGGCCTGGGCCCAAACTACAGTAGGCTGGCTGCAGAGTCTTGATGATCCTCACTATATTCATGACTACTGGTTGGCTAAAGGTGGACCAGATCGGCTGGGCATTAGTACCACCCGGTTGACCAATGGGAAAGCACTGGCTGATCTCATTCCTGATGGTGGACACCTTATCAGAAAAGAACTGTGCAAACTCCTCACTCTGTTTTTGTGATGATGCTCGACCAGAGTGAAGACAGGCTGGATTGCACAGTCTGTCCACAGTCCGGAAGAGCTGGGCTGGTCTGTTCTTTGCTATAGCAATTTCCCTGGACAGGAACTCTGCCTTCTTACCGGAAATGGCTGATTGATAGACATTATAATGGTCCATCAATCTAAGTCTATCCACCTCCAGGTGGTTTGCCGCCAGTGTCTTTCCAACCTTCGTCCCCGCCTCTTTAATTCACGGATTTCCCCATTAAACCATGGGGCACCCGGATGAGAGATAAGAGGGCGAACACGAGAAGGAGCAATGATATCCAGTGTCTCAGTAACAACCTTATTATGGGCTGACACAAGAGGCCCCGGATCAGTGCTATCCTCTGGAAATCCCGAGAGGTCCAGCACCACCATTAGGCCTTCTGAGGTAACTCCTCTTAAAGGGCGGAACTGTACCAACTCCCTTGGAGCGGGCCTATTTCTGGGGGCTGCGAAACTGAATCTCATGAGGTGATGGTCGGGGGCGTTTATATAAATGTTTGACCTGCTTACAGGTTATTGTTGTTTAATTCATTTTTGTGAAGTGTTTGGTGTGGAGGGAGGAGAAGAGGCTTAGTACATGTCTGGTTTGTTTTTATTTTATGTAGCTAATTGGAGGAGTGAATCCTATTAAAAGGGTTGGAAATTTTAACAATAAAGTGATTTGATGTAAAGAAATTCCCCACTCGTGGCAGCACTTGGCTTATGTAGAGTATATTATTAATCTAGAGATTATATTCATACTGGTAACCCTCATATGATGTACCAAATTAGGAGTGTTAATGATGCTGTTTTTTTTTTTTTTTTCAGATGCTGTATTTTAAAATGAAGATGCACTGCCCTACGGGCTATGCTTGTATCTGTTGCATTGTAAAGTCAATAAATATAAGGTTAAAAAAATAAAGTCAGGCTCAGACGTTGGTAATCACGTCCTCAGGGCATCCTATGATACCGTGGACTCGGAGGATAGGGCCGCTACATCTGCAGTTTGTATCCTCTGGTATTCCTGGCTGAGTGTGTCCGGGTTCGCCCAGGACGTACAATCCAAGATCACGGATGCCCCTTTAGAGGGCCGGTGCTGTTCGGTGAGGATTCACAGAACATTATCACCCGGTTACAGGAATCTGGGAAAGCAATCGGATCTGTACATATGATGTACAAATCTCAACCAGAACAGCATTCCAAGCAGCCCTTTTGTAGGAGTGCTAGACAACAGCCTAGAGGGCAGGATTTAAGCGAAAGGCCTCCACTCCTGCCTCTGGAGTTTCAGCCGCTCGAGCCCCCAGAACCTCCCAGCCTGCACTCCCCCCTCCCCTCAGCCTGACTCGCTGCCCGACTGAGGCTGTGGGAGAGGTGGTGGGGAGTCGGTTTTCCTTGTACACTGAAGGGTGGCATCGGTTAACCACCGATCAGTGGGTTCTGCAGCTTATCGAGAGAGAGCACACATTCGAGTTCACCGAGGTTCCTCTGGACAGCCCTCCTATCCAGTCCCATTACTACCAGGCCGTCAGCGCTCTCATCACAGAGGAAATCCAGGCTCTCCTACTCTAAAGGGCCATAGAGCCTGTCCCCCTGGCACAACAAGGGAAAGGGTTTTATTCCCATTTCTTCCTAATGCCCAAGAAAACAGGGGTCCTCCATCTGATGCTAGATCTCAGCTGCCTGAATCAGTACGGTGAGTACAAAAAATTCAGGATGGTTACCCTGATAGGTAACCATCCTGAATTTCTGCTGCTCCATCAGGGGGATTGGTGATGCTCTCTGGACATGCAGTACTCATACCTCCACATTCTGATTTTCCAACCACACAGGAGGTTCCTTAGCTTCCTTTTCCAGGGGCATCGGTTTCAGTTCAGGGCTCTGCCTTTCGGCCTGTCCTCAGCACTCAGTGTTCACCAAATGCCTCGCAGTAGTGGCTGCAGCTCTCAGGAGGCAGGGGCATTACATCTTCCCCTACCTTGACGACTGGCTCCTAACTGCTCCCACCAGGGACCGGCTACTGTGCACCATGCAGGCCAATTTCCACCTGTGTCAGGATGTGAGGATCACCTTAAATCTCCCAAATTCTCCCTCTGGCCAAGTCAGCGGCTACAGTACATTGGGGCAATTCTGAACATGGCCCAAGGCAAAGCCTTTCTCCCCCAAGACAGAGCAGAGCGCCTCCAGGCTCATGCTCGACAGCTCTTCTTGGCTCGTCAAGGACTGTCCTAAGACTCTTAGGGCACATGGCAGCTGCCATTGCCACAGTCCCTCTGGCCAGACTACACTTGAGTGATCCAGTGGAACCTGAGAGTTCAATGGGATCAACGATCAGACAACCTGGACCAACCAGTCCTGGTGTCCAGCCCAGTCAAACAAGCCCTGATCTGATGGTTGAATTCCTCCAATCTTTCCAGAGGAGTTTGTTTCCAGAAGGAACCCCCCAGGCAGATCCTGACCACGGATGCATTAGGCCAAGGCTGGAGAGCTCACCTGGGAGATTGCCAGACACAAGGGTCGTGGGAGCAGCACGAGCTTCATCTCCACATCAACATTTTGGAGATGAGAGCGATTCTATGTGCCCTTCAGGCCTTTCAGGCAGTTCTGCTGTCTGGACCCCTGCTGATACAAACTGACATGTCTGTAGTTTTTTTTATATCAACAAGCAAGGGGGGGGACTCACTCCTGTCTGCTTTGCAGGGAAGCATTGTGAGTGTGGGCGTGGGCAGTGGACCACCACTTGAACTTATCAGCAGTCCACGTCCTGGGCATTCAAAACACCCTAGCTGACAACTTAAGTCAGTCTTAGTCCAGGGCCCATAAGTGGGAGCGCCATCCTTCAGTGGCAGAAGCTCTTTTTGACAGATGGGGTCATCCAGACCTAGATCCATTTGACTTGACTTGTTCCCTTCCTTCCCTCTTCTTCAACAGATCCTCCTTAAGCTACAATTGGAGGGTACAGAGATGACCCTAGTGGCACCTTCCTGGCCACGTCAGATTTGGTTCCCTCTACTTCAGCAGCTGGCTGTGGAACCTCCAGTTTCCCTGCCCCTCCGATCAGACTTGCTCTCCCAGGAACAGGGAACCCTGGTCCATCTGGATCTCAGATCTCTGCATCTCCATGCGTGGCTCCTGCAGACCTAGCCATCTCCAGATTTGGGGTATCATCTAGAGTAGCGGATGTCCTAGTAGCAGCCAGGAAACCCTCTACTAGGGCAACCTACGCTACGACTTGGAAATGGTTCTGCGTTTGGCCACTGCTCTGCTTTTTGACCCATTCTCCTGAACTTGATATTATAGTACCTCCTCTATTTATCTGATGCAGGCCTCTGCTACACTTCACTCAAGGTGCACTTGACTGCCATTTCGGCTTACCATATACCTATTGAGGGCAAGACTACTGCCCAGCTGGAATTTCCCCATGCCTTCCTACGGGGCATTTTGCACTTGAAGACTTCCATCAGGGATCCTGTCCTGCCATGGGATCCTTTGTTTGTTTTAGAAAAGCTCAAATTGCCCCCCCTTTGAACCGGTTGCAAGCTGTGCCTTCTGTCTTGGAAAGCGTTATTTTTAGTTGCCATTACTTCTGCTCGAAGGATTTCTGAGCTTCAGGCCCTGATGTGTAAGGAGCCTTGTTTAATTTTTCACAAGGACAGGGTGTCCTTGAGAACTAATCCTAAGTTTCTTCTGGAGGTGGTGTCAGAGTTTACTTTGAATCAGGACATCCACCTTCCGGTGTATTACCCAGGGTACTTCAACCGTGGGGAGGCATTGCTACATACTCTGGATGTCCACGGACTGATTTGTTATTACTTGGGGCTCACCCAGCCTACTCGAAAATCTGATCAGTTGTTCATTTCAAACAACATGAAATCTTGCTGTATTCTGACAATTTGTAGTTAGCTCCAGCTCTTGAACTGCCCTGGAGAGTGAAGGGTTAAATTCTATGCCGGGCATAGAACGTTGGGCTCGAGCTCGGTTGAAAACTCTGTCTGTGTCCTTTTGAAACCAAACTGTCAGATTCTTTACTCTGCCTTACTGAACAGTCGCTCAGGAGATTTCTCCTTCTGCTCGGTTCTATTACGGTTAAAGTTCCGGTTTTAGTCCAATTTTCGTTCTGTTTTTCGGTTCGAGACTCTGTCTGTGGTACCGTAAGTACTTAGATTAGTAGCTGTTGTGTGGAAATTGTGAAATTTTTCTGATCGGTTCGGCTGGACCGATCTTGTAGTAAGATCTTGAAAAAGAAAAAGTTAGTGTGTGGTTACCAGTCTGTTTGGTTTAAAAAAAAAAAAAAAAACATGTAATTTTAGTGTTTTTTTCCATCACCCGTGACACGGTGTGAAACCGATAGGGGAGTCTTGCCTGGCGGTTGCCATATAAAGGGTAAGTTGGTTAGGTTGGCCATGTCTGAGAAACCCAAGAAAAAAAACGGGCCCACTGGGTTTCAACACTGCAGTGTGTGTGGGGAGGACTTTGCTAAGGCTGATCCCCACACCACCTGTGTTTACTGTCTGGGGTTTGACTACCTCGATTCAGACTGCCAAATTTGTAAGAATTTCCCTAAGTCTACCCTGGAGAAAAGGTTGCGTAGACTTGGGGATAAGGAGGCCAAGAAATCCGCTGGCCCAGAGGCCATCCTGGTTCGGTACCTACCGAACCAGAAGGAGTGCCCTCTGACCAGGGCGATACTTCTTCGGGCAAGAGGAGAGCTGATCCTAAGGGATCGGTTCCTACAAAAAGCAAACGAAAGGATAAATCAGCCGGTTCGGATCCAGAGCTGCTTGTTCTGACCGCCGAAGAAATAGCCAAAGTGATTCGGATTGTGGAATCACTTCATCCGGTTCCGACCGATCCGGCGCCTTGTGGCAGAGGTTCAGTTCGGTCGGTTCCCGCGGTTCAGGATTATTCCCCTGAAGATTTTAACGAACCGGAGTTTGAGGAGGGGGATTTTGAAGAGGATGATTACGATGGTGAAAGTCTGGATGTGCCCGTGGAACTGGACATCTCCCCAGACCGACCTTCTGGTGTTTCCCCTCCTAGGCTTTCTGAGTCCTCTCCCCACTTTCTGTTCTACAGAAAAGTGTCTCAAACCCTCCAGCTTCCTATTGAGGAGGCTGTAGAGGATCAAGAGGAACCTGACTTCATAGAGATGATGGACATCCCAGAGTCTGAGACTGTCTATTCCCCTTTATAGGTCATTTGGCAAACAGACACACAAAATTCTTAGGTCTCCCAACTCTGTACCTCCTGTTGACAAGAGAATGGACAAGAGGTACACCTTGTCAGGCTCGGATACGGAATTTCTTTACCAACAATGCAGCCATGTTGGGGTAGTGTAGGCTGCTGCCTGTGACAAGGCAAACATCCCTTGGTTTCACACCCCAGACAAAGATTCAGGAAGATAGATGCCATGGCAAAACAGGACTTGGCATCATCTTTGGTACTGGGCAGGCAATTATATGGCCTATACAGCCAGGTACCAGAAGTCCAGGTGGGACACTGTAGTGGCACTGGCTAAACAGGCCTCCCCCCAGCTAGCAAAGGAGCTGGAGGGGGTGGTTGCTGATGGGATTGAGGCATCAAAGGTGCAATTCCATGCTGCTGTGGACTCCAGTGATGTCATCAAGAGTCATGGCTACATCTGTGGCTCTTCAGAGAATGGCCTGGCTCAGATGTACTAGCCTTTCGCAGGACACCCAGGCTAAGGCCATGGATTTCCCTGTAGTGGGTAATTCTGTGTTTGGGGAGCAGACAGAGAATTACATGAAGAAAATGGATGAATACAGGACCACTTATAGGAGTGCCCAGGCCAAGGAGAGGCAGGTAACTCTTCAGAGGCAGCAAGCTAGGGGCAGGGGCAGGCCTTTTCACAGGCCTTTCTACCAGGCGTAGGCCTCCTCTTCCTTTTCTCAGTGGGGGTTCTTCAGAAAGAGAGGTAGAAGTGGGATAAGCAGGGCTGCATCCACCACTCAGCCTAAGGCTCCTGCCAAGCAGACACCCTGTTGTGTCAGCCTGGGTCGACTTCCCCATTCAGGTAGGAGGCAGGCTGGCTTACTTTGTCCAGGACTGGATGTCTGTTACCTCAGACAAGTGGATCCTGGAGGTTGTAAGCCAGGGGCTGGTTCTCGGTTTCAAATGTTTTCCGAAACTGAGACCCAGATCCTCTCCACCTGCAAATACTTCGGAAACCCTTGCTCTAGAGGCAGAGGTTTTGTCTCTACTGGCTTTAAAGACCATAGAGAGTTCCTACTCATACAGGGGCAAAGGTCTGTACTCCAGGTACTTCCTTACCCCAAAAAAGACAGGGGAGTGGTGACCCATCCTAGATCTAAGATACCCTAAACAAGCACCTAATAAGCCAAAATTCAAAGATGGTGACTCTGAGAACAATTCTCTTCCGTCTCTGAGGCCAGGAGACTGGCTAGCCTCCCTGGACCTCAAGGATGCCTATTTTCACATTCCCATCAGGTGCTCCCACACAAAGTACCTCGGGTTCGAATTGCCCTCAGGCCATTATCAGTTCAGAGCAATGCCCTTCGGTCTAACCTCAGCTCCAAGGGTGTTTTACATAGTGCCTAGCAGTAGTGGTGGCCTTTCTAAGAAGGGAAAGGATCTCTGTTCTTCCATATCTGGACGATTGGCTTCTGGTGGGCCAGTCTTCAGACCAAGTCAAGTCAGATATGCAGGTTACCCAGAAAGTTCTCACTTCCCTGGGGTTCCTTCTCAATCTTCCCAGGTCAGTTCTCGAACCAGTACAGCTCCTCACTTTTATAGGAGCAGAGCTGGACACCCTCAAGGCAAGAGCCTTCCTTTCTTCCTTTGGAAAAGGCAAAAGCCATCTCTCAGCTGGCCTCTTCCTTTCTCCCTCTGGTTTCTCGACCAGCAAGGCATTTTCTGCAGCTTCTGGGCCACATGGCAGCTTCCACAGAAGTGGTCCAAGGAGCTAGGTTTCAGATGAGGGACATTCAGTTCCATCTGAGAACCTTTTGGTCCCAAAGGAAAGATCCTCTTACCAAGCTAGTTCCTGTTACTCAGACTTTGATTCAGGCCCTTCAGTGGTGGTAGGACCTGGACAATCTGAGGCAAAGTGTTCCAATTGTCTCTCAGACTCACTCTGTGGTTCTTACCACAGATGCTTCCCTTTTGGGGTGGGGAGCCCATCTGGGGGCTCTCACGGCCCAGGGACTGTGGTCCCCTTAGGAGTCTCTTCTTCACGTCAACCTTCTGGAGCTCAGGACAGTACTTCCTGCCCTACAAGCTTTCTCTCAGTCAGTACAGAACAAGGTGGTTCAGGTCAGGATGGACAACACTACCACCATGTGGTATAGCAACAAGCAGGGAGGCACTCTGTCCACGGCCTTGTGCACGGAGGCCATGAAAGTATGGTCCCTGGCTTATTCCCTGCAGACCTCTCTAGTAGCGTCCACCTCCCAGGAAAGGACAATGTGATAGTGGATGCATTGAGCAGGATTTCCCAGGGCCATCACGAATGGTCTCTGAATCCTTTTGATGTTGAAGGTGATCTTCTCAAGGTGGGGCACTCCGGAGATGGATCTCTTTGCAGCTCCAGACAATCACCAACTTCCTCTGTTTTGTTGCAGACCCCCAGTCTTGGGTTCAGTCCCTCTGGATGCTCCGAGTTTGAACTGGGAAGAGAAGTTTCTTTATGCCTTCCCTCCTTTTCCTCTGTTGTTCAAGGTTCTAGTCAAGGTAAGGTCACAACCATGCAAAGGGATTCTGATTGCTCCAGACTGGGCCAGGCAGCCTTGGTACCCCCTGTTGCTGTCCCTAGCAGTCCATCTTTCCCTGTCTTCCCAGGAATTACAATCTGCTAACCTCCTCTCAGGGAAGGATTTGTTACCCCAATCTCCAGTCACTCAATCTCAAGGTATGGCTCTTGAAGACTTAGAGTATGCAGATTTACATCTGTCCCAAGGGGTTCTGGAGATCCTCAAGGCTTCTCGAAAGCCTGCTAGAAGAAAAACCTACAACTCCAAATGGAAAAGGTTCAGTATTTGGTGTTCCAAGAAGTACGTTTCCTCAGACACTACTGACTTGTCTACAGTTCTGGATTTCATGGTTTACCTTAATGGCCTAGGCCTCAAACCAGCTACTCTCAAAGTTCATTTGTCAGCTATTTCTGCTTTCCTGTCAATGAGGAAATCTTCCTCTCTGTCATCTCACCCTGTATTCTGTACATTTTTCAAAGGATTGCTTCATACCAATCCCCCTTTTAGGGATCCTGCTCCTGCCTGGGATTTGAATATTTGTATTGCTCAGCTGATGCAACCCCCTCTTCGAGCCTATGTCCTCAGCAGAGTTCAAGTACTTGACTTGGAAAACTGTGTTTCTGGTTGCTATTACTCCTGCCAGATGTATCAGTGAAGTGCAAGCTCTGTCAGTGGAGCCTGACTTCATCTCTTTCCGTAGAGATAAGGTGGTCCTTAGAACCAATAGAAGGGTCTTATCTAAAGTGGTTTCTGATTTCCAGTTAAACCAATCTACGTCTCTTCCTGTGTTTTTTTTTTTTAATGATCACACCTCCTCAGGGGAACGGAGGCTACACAGTTTAGATGTTAAAAGGGCCCTTATGTACTACATAGAACGTACAAAGGGTCACAGGTTTGACTCCCTCCAGTTGCTCCTCACTTATGGAGGAGTAGGCAAGGGAAAACCTGCCACCAAGAGAACCATTGCCAGGTGGATTGTGTCCTGTATTCAGTTCTGCTATGAAAAACTGCATCCTCAGGCCTGAGGGCTCATTCCACTAGAGGTACAGCTGCATCTCTGGCTGCAGCTAGGGATATCCACTTGTTAGAAATCTGTCAAGCAGCCACCAGGAAAACAGTTCATACCTTCACCAGCATTACTCTCTGGATATCCAGGCTAGGAGTGATGCTGAGTTTGGCACAGCAGTACTTCAGAGCCTATTCCCAAAGTAGGTTCTGTCCTTCCTCCTTGGAGGTATTGCTTGGTAGTCTGCAAATTGTCAGACTACAGCAAGACTTCATGTTGTTTGAAGAAACAATTAACTCACCTTAGTAATTGTGTTTCTTCTAATGGAGTCTTGCTGTATTCTGACCTCCCTCCCTCCCGGCCTCCCCTCTCAGAACCTGTTTTTGGGAAGTGGGTGGGCAGGTGCAGTGTTGCACCCCAGGGGTGTCTTTACCTCTCTCCTGTTGTGTTGGGTGCTTTGTATTTGTTTAATTAAGGGTTTTTAGTTCTTATTACCTGGTTTTGGTTCTTTGGGTTTCCTGACTTGAGTCTTTTGGGGAATCCAAAGTCTTTGTTGCCAGTTGGCTACTAGGAGTTTTTACAATTTCCACATTTTTTAGTCGGTGAGTTTTAACTCGTAAGACTCTGGCGGTTTGGTTTCAAAAGGACACACAGAGTTTTCAACCGAGCTCGAGCCCAATGTTCTATGCCTGGCATAGAATTTAACCCTTCACTCTCCGGGGCAGTTCAGGAGCTGGAGCTAACTGCAAATTGTCAGAATACAGCAAGACTCCATTAGAAGAAACAGAATTACTAAGGTAATCCCCCCACCACCACACACACACACACACGACAGGGGCTCCTGTTTCTCAATAGTGCTTATCCAAATGGTTGGTTAATTGCATTGTTTTTTTGCTACAGTCAGTATGACAAACCCTTACCGGGTTCAGTTAAGAGTCATTCTACTAGGGGCATGGCTACATCCTTTGCCTCACTGACAAATGTGTCTGCTGCTGACATTTGTGCAGCTGCCACTTTGAGTTCTGTCCACACCTTTGTGAAGCACTACAGACTGGACATCGCTTCTTTCCACAGAGCAGGCTTTGGACTTGCAATCCTTCAGGGTCTCCTGCCCTGATTTCTTTGGGGAGACTTCTACCTCCACCCTTCTGACTGGGTTCTCCTTTTTACTGCTTGGGACTCTGTCCTAAAGGTGTTACCTGCTGCAGGAGTGAATCTCGAAGTAAAATAGTACAGTTATGTAACAGCTTACGGAAACAGTAGATCTTCGAGAGGTGCTCTTGCAGCAGGTACTGTATTTCCCTCCCTCCTTCCCTCTGGTAGCTGTTTCTCCATCTCAGATACCTTTGTTTTCTTCTATTAGAGGAACCTCCTCGGTTCTCCACTTTTACTAACTTGCCGGGGTCTTCGGTGGGAGAACTGGGGATGGGCTGATGGACTGCCCCCTTTATACCGTACGTGACATTGGAGGTGGGCCGACGGGAGTGGTCCCCTGATGGATTCTGCTAGCTATAAGTTTTCTGTGGGGTCCCGGCGCCTGGCGGCTTAGTCCTAAAGGTGTTACCAGCTGGAAGAGCTCCTCTTGAAGATCTACTGTTGCGGTAAGTTCCTACGTAACTCTACTTTTTTTTTTATATATATATTTTGTGTTTATTATTATTTAGATAAAACATACACATCCATTCTTATACAAAGTAATACATCTCCAACTTACAAGAATGATTATATTCATATTTTCCCCCCTGCATTCTTTTACAATAGGAGTGAGGGGATCCAGGAAAACACATTAAAGTCCATTAATGCTAGCCACCTCAGCGGGTTTGGAATGCCTTTACTTGGGTTGATTTAAAAGGAAAGGCACATGCATTCTCCAAGGAATGCTCTTTATCCATACATACATGAGCATTCAGTAACAGGAATATAAATGCGATTCATAACTTCTGCAAACAGTGATACTTATGTTTACTGAGGAAGTCATTCAACAAACCCTTATCAAAGCACGGTATTGAACTTAAACATTTTTTTTTTGTGTAATCTGTTTATCCCCTCACTCCTGCTCAGTTGCCCGCCACTCCTTCGGGCTCTTCTAGGGTCCTTCCTGCTTCTGCCATCCTCTCTCGAGTCCTTACTCCCCCGTGGGTCCCACATAGCAGCTCTCCCGCAGTATCCAGCTGCTTTCTCGTTGGCGGGTCCTCTCCGAGGGGAATGCACCATTGGAGGGGGAACACTAGCACTTACTTGTTAGGCTATAGGATGCTGCTGGGCACCCGCAAGGAACGGCTCCCTGGGGGATGCAGAGGTGCAGAGGATCCGGAGGCAGTCATCCGGTGAGCTCCCAGCCATTTTTCCTTGTTCTGTTGGGGGCAGCGTAGTGAAGTCATGGCATATGCCGACATCCGCCCCTCCCCCAGTTAGCTTTGGGCCATGCGTCCTGCGCTGCTTTCAGCCTCCACTAGAAGCCAGCAGGCGCGGACCTGTCCCTACTCTCCCGGAGAAGGAGAGCTGTCCATGGGATGCTCAATCCTTCTCCCCAACTGACCCTCCAGCGACCGGGCTTGTTCCCCTAACCCGGATCGCTGGCATCACATGAATTAATTCCACAAGGGCCGCCCAGAACGAAATTTTTAAACATTTAGCAGATTTCACTATATGTGGTCATCGAATACCCAGTTGGAGCTGTTTAAACTTCAGCTGTCCCCCACCACAGAAGTGCAGGGAAATAAAATGAGAAGAAAGAGAGCTGCTCAAAGGCACCCCCTCCCTATTAGTCTGTACGACCTGGAAACAGACCTTTACCCCAAAATTTTAACCGAATTCTCTAAACAGCATGAGGGCAGATTCCCCCAGCTACATTATTAACATATGTCCCTAGTTGCTCCAATTTGTGGGTTAACTCCGAATAAACAGGGGAACAAAGTCAAAAATCAGACCAGCTCTATCAATCCTCCTCATTGTCCTCTTCTTCCACTGGAACAGAATCCTTGGCAGCAAACTCTATTTCCGTTTTCTCTAGCAATCTTCCTGCATCAGCCGGGTCGGTGAATTGCCAAGATTTTTCCCCGTATACGATCCTGAGTCTCACTGGTAACAAAAAGGAGTGGGTCACTCCCAGTGCTCTCAATCGCTGTCGTACTCCATCAAATCTTTTCTGTCAAGAACAGGTTTGGAAAGATAAATCTGGGAAGAGTTTCACATCCATTTTGTTATTGTCTATTAGGTACACTGCTCTCACCGTAGATATCAGGATGTCCCAAATATCGACTCCAGTTGTTTGCAGGATAACTGTACAGGGTAAGTTGGTGTTGGAGGGCCACACTCTGGGGTTGACTCTCTAAGCTTTCCACAAGGAGCTCCAGTCGAAATCCTCTGGCACTGGAATTGAGGTTCTCATCCATTCTTTGAGAAATGCCAGTAAATTAGTGTCTTCCGTGCCCTCTGGGATGCCAACCAAGCGCACGTTCTTTGCTCGGGCTTCATTTTCTAAAGCCTTGAGCCTACTACGTAGTTGCCCATTCTCTTGGATTAGAGTAGCGACTGCAGCCTGAGTAGTATTCGATCTTTTTTCGCTTTCAGCGACAGTTGTGGAAAGTTCAGTAAGGGCTGCATCGTGCTTTTCCACCCGGACTAACGTCTTCTCCATCTTGGCATCCATTGACTGCATTGTAGCTAGCATTTGGTGCCATGGAGGAGCAGTAGTTACTTCGTCCACGTTGCCTCCCTCAAGGTTGGGGATTCCGCGGTCTTGTTGGTTTTCGCTGTTGTAGTTTTGGAGGGAGCTGCCACCATGTTCTTCTGTTTCCCCAACACAGTTTTGATATCATCTGGTAGGTGATGACTTCCTCAACAATAATATATCAATATTTTTAATTAACACCAATCCAAACTGCTATAATCAGCAATTTTATAGAAGTGAGATGCAGAGCAGTTATGAATTGCGTCCTGCCAGGAGATCGGCTCTCTAGTGCCCCCTGTAACTATACTTTTCTATTGGTTGGAGATGAGATGATGCACAAATGTTGGGCTGTTCACACCCTTCCTGCCTGTGAGCTGAGCGCCAGCCCTCCCTTGCATGACATCCCCTGTTCTACCTGTCTGGAATTCTGGGGCGTACATGTGAACCAGCAGTCTCCTGTGTGGCAGCTTAGCATGCAGCCACTGAGCTGGCTTCATGCATTGCAGTTTTACTCAACATGTTTTGTTCGACAAGCACTCCTTGCATCAGAACTTTTAATTTTCTTTCCTAATTTGCTTTTATCTTAATTTGTTTGTGATAGTTGGGTTTTCATTTGTTCCTTAACATTGCAGTCAAAGCAGGTGGGAGATAGGACAGTCTGCCAACAGCTTACAGCCTCCTCCCAAACTGAAGTTTTCATTCATCTGTAGCTGGCATGAAAAGAAACTGCCTGCACGAGCCATTGTTTGCAATTCCCTTTCAGTGGCAAAGGGAGGGTCTCTGGTTTCACGTCCCCTTTGTGCTGTCTTTAGAGGACCTCATCAGTGGAAAGCTCTAGTGGGTGTACAGACACACACACACACACACACACACACACTGCTTCAAAACAGCAGAGGCTATTTGACATAATTTCAAGCTTTTTTCTTTCTTTCATTTTGTTCTCACTGTTAGCAGAAAAAAGTGTTTAGACCTATGTTGTAAATACAGTTGAACCTCTATTTTTTTTTTTCCTCTTTCCCCTTTCTGTATTTATGCTTCTGGTCACCAGCTGGTTCCCCCAGCTACTCTGATCCACCCCAGCCCTGTCGCCCACCTTCTTTGGAACTTTCCTCCTGTGTTCAGTACCCCCACAAAATACGCCCCGGCAGCTTGTCCTCCGGGCCTCGGTCAGAGCACAGTACAGAGTTTCAGAGGAGGACCTAGCCAATGGTGTGTGGATCCCAAGTGTGGACCTAAAGATCCCCTGTGTGCTTTTTTATTTTTATTTTTATTTTATTTATTTACCTACAGGCTCGCCTAGCTGACATGCAACATCTTGTTGTCAGAGAAGTCCTGCATTATCAGTTTTTACAGCATGGTGGACTGGCGCATTGAGAGGTTGAGTGACTTTTGTTAACACACTAAGTGGCTAAGGTGGGATTTGAACTGGGTCCTCGGGTCCCGCCGTATATGCTCTGGCTGCTACTAGTTAGACCATTTTTGCCACTAATTCTTAGTTACTACCTGTACGTAGAGCAAAACGGTAATTTAGTATAGCATATTTGTAATGGTTTTTGTACTGTAAATGTTGGTTTTTAATTCTAATTTGATTACTGGGCACGACCTTAGACTCTAATACAGGTCTTATCACTCATCCTGTGCAGGAGAAACTGCTCCTTTCTGCTTTAGAACCACCACTGACCCCTCCTGTAAGCCTCTATGGACTTATCGCCTCCAGCCTGTGAACCTCATCATTGTATATCTTATAGGTTTACTAGTTTTGTAAGCAAAGTGGGGTAGATTCTTTTATTATCACAGGAGTTTGGTTAAGGATATTGTCATACATGGCACAAAGAGGATGAGAAGGACTGATGAATAGGCCAGACGTAAATCATTTTGGTCCTGCTTGTCAGCTGCAGAGGGTGGAGTTTCTCACTCATAAACTGTGAGAGATTTACTGCTTGGAGAAAAGGAATTTCCCAGGTAAGTATGTTTTTGCCCAGTGCACAACTTGCTGTCCGACATAGGCCACACAGTTTTTTTTTCTTTATGGCCAAGTGACATGTTCCAAATTACCGGGGTGGGGAGAGGAATCTGAGATGCAGTTCCAGTGAAGAGGTGTGGTTATCTGTATTTTCCATGTAACAGTGACTCTGCCTGTACTTCCTGATAAGTTCCTGGCGTACCAAGGCATTTGGCTACCCAAAACTGAACCCTGTGATTCCTTTAAAGAAGCACTGCATCCCTAATATTTTGTAAAGGTTATCTATATAGCCTTGTTATCAATCAGCTCCATTTCTGTAGCAGTTGGGGCATATAAATATGTTTTCGTTTACTTTTACTGTTAGCAGTGGCCCTCTGTAGTACTGTCCTGGTTTCAGTTTGTTTAATGAGAAGATGTGTGAGAACTCATTAGCTGACAGTATGCCTGTCTGCCAGTTTAGAATAACAAAACTTATAACATGGCTATGGACAATGTTCTGTTCTGCTTGGCCAAGTTGGATCACCTGACCATGTATTAATTCCCAGGTAATCCATGCTTGGGAGAATTAATCCATGGTTGGCATCAGGAACGAGCACCTCCACTATGGGCCTCGCTCTTCGTGCCATGTCACGCTGGGTGTGGTGCAGTGTCTGTGTTGTTCACTGTGCACTGCCGCTTCCTTTCTGTTACTCTTGAGGACAGTTCAGCAGCTACAGGTGACGGTTACAGAGGTGGACCTGTCTGAGACCAAACCATTGGAGAGCCATTGCTGCTTTTCTGTTAGTCCCGACAGCAGTTGAGCAGCTACAGCCTGCAGTCAGACTTAGGGACCCATCAGAGAGCGACCCGTTGGTGAGGCATGTTATAAGTGAACTATTTTATTTATTTTATTTAAAAGTTTTACCAGTAAAGCATACTGAGTGGGCTACCACTCGATTCCACATGCGACCTGGTGGAAGGGAACATGGGAGGATACATGAAATGATGTGGGATAATCAACAGTAATACGCATATAATAAACCAGACAGTGGGTAGGCTTTAGAGTGATCTGAAACAATACAACAGAATCAGTGAGCAACTCCACAGGTAACTCACTCCAGAGGATGGGTTACCTGTGGAATTAATCCACACCTGGGTGGTTGTTGGCACTTTCATTGGCGCACGGCGTGGATTAATTCCCACACAATATCGAGCTCCGATGTGGGTTAATCCTTACAAATAGCAGGATAGACGTGAAATCGCCCCTCTCATTTACCTGATTTAAACAAACAAACACAAAAAAAACCAATGGTTTTACACATTTTATTTAAGCAGCTACCTGGTCTGTAAGATCACTTAGGCAATACTCCAGGTAAACCTGTGCAACGAAGGGTGATTTGTTTTGAACAGTCTGTGAGTACAAGTGCTTCAGACCTGAAAAAATGCTGCTGCTTCTGAGGCATCGGTCTAGTTGTGGGGGCAGGATTCTAGACATGTATCATTTCCAAGTACTGTGGCTGGGATTGGCAAGTATGGAAGATGTGTTTCAAGTCAGCTTCTTCAAAAATGCCGAGTAACCCTGGCTGTTGCTTTATTTGGAACATTTCACATAGGCTTAAATTGCTCCTGACACAGTTGAAACAACTTTGAAAAAAATGTAATATTCAGACATAACTAGCTTATATTTTGTATTTTATTCTGTAATTCTTACCCTTATTTCCTTATTCTATAGGTATTTCCATCAATACAGTATCTCTGCTGTTTGAGCTATGGCTGCCTGCCTACACCTGACATCATAATTCTGTTTGACATCAAAATATGTTGCTGTGGAGATAATTATGATGCAATAAATGAAAGATTGTGATGTCATGTCTAGGGAAGCAGCCAGAGTAGGTAGAGTCTAGGGAACAGGGATCTTGTTTTCATGCAACCGTTTTCAGTAATAAAGAACATGGGGAATTAATTACTGAAAATGTATGAAGTACTAAAGAATATGGGATGGAGCTGAATATAAATCGTACTTTTTTCAACGTTTTACTAATGCGGTCAGTGGCTCTTCAAACAAAGATGAAAAAACACCATCCTTACCAATACTGTCAGCGTCTCTTTAACCAGTCTGTAAGATTTTGCCTTCCAACGCATTTAATTATTACCAGTAGTTTGATCGTTGCAACGAAGTGTAAGTTTTGTCTGCTGCCTTACCTATGATTTTATTCATCTTTGACAGTATTGCCTCATGTTAAGTGTTACAAGTGCTCAGGATATTGCTAAGTTAAGCACTGCTCCTTGGTTTTGATCAGATCAGTGATCATAGCTAGTGGTCAAGGGAAGGAACTTTATGTGTGTTATCTAAAATCCACCAAAAAAAAAGTGAAGAATCTGGTAACGGTTGCATTGGCCATGGCGTAGGTGGGGAAGGTTCTAGACTGCAAGGCTCACTCTAATTCTCTCTGCCAGTACCCTAACAGTACAGTGGCCGATCAGTTCATAGCTTATTAGCTCATCTTTTTCTTTCTTCACTGTAACAATATAAACAGTTTAGTTTTTAGTTCAGGGAAAATACAGTATTAGCTAGATGCATATAATTTATTTTCTGAATGCTTTTATGCACTGTTGCTTTGTCTCTTATTATGGTCAGGGCCCTCAAAATTCTGCAGCTAATGGCCACAGAGCTTGCATCCTGCTACAGAACCTGTTTTGCCTCGGAATTCCCCATCTGGGGCAATTTTCATTTAAAAAGTGTTATCCACAACTTCATGCTCTCTTATCCCCTCTTTATATGTCCTGAAGCTCCTCTTTCATGCGAAATATCTGATGTCATCAATGACATCACATGGTAGGTTGAGCAATGTATATACAGAAACCAGCCTCATAAATGCAAATACTTTATGGGTCAATGGGTCAGTGCTAGTGCTTTGGAGATTGCATCCCTGCTTTTTAGTCTGTCTTTTCTGCTGATACAAAAAAACAGTGTAATGTGTTCCCACATCAGCATTTCAGGTAGTATATCGCGTGGTGTGGTGTGGTGGACTGGCTCGCCACTTCTTGCTTTACTTTCTTTATGGACCTATTTACTACCTTAACATTAGTTATTACTTCTTCTACACCTATAATAAAAGGGCTGTTCAGGGCTTGCCAGCTTCACTGACACTTTTGTAGGTGTTTATTTATTAAGTTCTGGACAGTACCTTTCTGTATTGTAAATGGGGAAGATAGTTACTACATATGGGTAATGCTCCCCTATTGGGGTAGTGGTACAGCCCAAACGCTAGGACTGTAGGCTCGCTCACAGGTCAATTTTTTTCAACGCTTGTGATGTGGGCTATGTTGCTGAAACACTGTGGATCAGCTGCTCAGGACGGCATGGCCAGGGATCGCTGCACAGACCCCCCATTGAAGTTCCGCAATTCGAGGAGAGTTGCAGCAGGGAAGGGCGTGGGTGTGGGTCAGGCTCCTTAGGACAACGACCAAAGATTGGGGATGGTCTTCCGACCAGAGTTCAGCAAAACTGTTTTTCTGGGTCTGTGAATAAAGCTGAACTCGGGGAAGTGTTTTTAATTGTAAACTGAGGGCTAAAAAGTGGGGAAAAAAAAAAAAAAAACCACACAAAAAAACCAAAATAAAAAACATGGACTCAGAGTAGAGCCGTGACACTGGGCATGCGCTTATGCATATACATATAGGCATGCCTCGTGTCATGGCTCGACCCTGAGTCTGTGTTCCCCCCACACACACTTTTTAGCCCTTGTTTTATAATAAAAAATACTTCCCCCAAGTTCAGCTTTATTCACAGAGCCAGGACAAAAGTTTTGCTGAGCTCGGGTTGGAAAAATACATGTACTGTAAATGCTACCATGACAACCTAAATTGCAGGCTGGGAAAAGCCTGTCATGAGGTTGTGGATGGTGTGGGCAGTTCACACGGCAAAGTAAAACGCCGCAAAACTCTTGCACCACTGCGCGATCTCAGGAAAAGAGGGATCACAGCCACAATTAAACAAAACCCAAAATGGCCAAACTGCGGCGTTCAGACAGGCACAGCAGCAACACTCTTGCTGCTGTGCACCTCTAATAACGCTGCAGAATTGGCCATGTGAATGAGCCTATAGTCACCTAGGAACATGGAACGTTCCAGGTGCACTAGATAGGGCAAAAACGGAAAAAGTTGCAGCTTGCCCAGAAATGACCCACTTTCCACTTGCCTGTGGGTCCACAGTGGTGCACCCAGTCTGTAACAATGGCTGAAAGATGGAAAAGAGAATAATAGAAAAGTATTTTTATTTGACAAGTTTTAGCTATGTAAGGGAAGGGATCAAAGCAACAGAACTAAAGGGTAAACACTGAGGAGAGGAGGCACAGCGGGTCACCCTGGAGACCGGAAATGGCACCACAATCCGCGTGGGGGTTGTATACAGACATACAGACCCCAATCTCAGGGGGAGGAAATGGACAAGGTAATGACAGAAGGCATCCTTAGGATGACAGAAAAAGGGGAGATATTGTTTATGGGGGACATGAATATGCCAGATGTTAACTGGAGTACCTTTGCTGCAGCCACATCCAAGAGCAGGGTCATTCTCGATGCCCTATGGGGGGCATGCCTCAGACAGCTAGTGTTGGAACCCACTCAGGAGGGAGCAGTCTTAGACCTGATGCTCTCAAATTGGGACGGAGAGAGGATCTCCGATCTAGAAGTGGGTAACCATGTAGGAACAAGTGACCACCAAACACTGTGGCTCACGATAAATACAGCTGCAGAGTCAAGCCATTCAAAAGTGAGGGTACAGTACTTTAGGAGGGCTGACTTTGTCAAAATGGGAAAGTGCGTCAGAAAAGCACTGGCAAACAGGCAAGAAGGAGGGGTGGAGTAACAATGGGGAAACATCAAAACTGCCATCACAGAGGCAACAAGCCTTTGTGGCAAAGCAAATAAACAAATGAAAATGAAAGAAAAAGAACACTGGTTCTCAAAAGAGGTGGCGCCGCGGGGAAGGTTAGGGAGAAAAAGATAGCATTCAAGAAGTGTAGGGAAACACAGAAGGAGCAGAACAGAGAACTGTACCAATTTAAAGCAAAAGGAGGCGGGGAAGGCAGTCAGAATAGCAAAGGCCCAAACCGAGGAAAAGATAGCCAACTTGGTTAAGAAGGGGGGTAAAACCTTTTATAGATGCATTAGGGAGTGAAGAAAGACCAAAGGAGGGATAGTGAGGCTTAATAAAGGGGAGGGTGGGTGGGCAGAGAGGGCAGTGAAAAAGCAGAGATACTGAATGAATATTTCTGCTCAGTATTCACAAAAGAAGAGGAGGGGGAGGTACCTAACCCAGTCAATAGAAGCACTCTGAATAGGGGGTTGATAAAGTCCTTTCACTGAAGAATGGGTTCTGAAAGAACTCCTAAAACAGAAGGTGGACAAAGCAATGGGGCCTGACTAGATTTACCTCAGAACTCTAAAAGAACTAAGGTGAGAACTAGTGACACCACTGACTACCCTTTTTAACAAATCATGGGAGGATGCTGTGGTACCCGAGGACTGGAGGAGGGTGGATATGATTCCCCTTCCCAAAAGTGGGAGCAAAGCAGAGGCAGGAAATTACATACCTGTTAGCTTGACCTCAGTGGTAGAGAAAATGATGGCATCACTTCTGAAAGAAAAATTTGTTGAGTACCTAGAGGCCAGTGGGGCCCAGGACCCAAGGCAGCATGGATTCACAGCAGGAAGGTCATGTCGGACGAATCTAATTGATTTCTTTGACTGGGTGACCAAAGTAGTAGACCAGGGAGGGGTTGTGGACATGGCCTACCTAGACTTTAGCAAGGCATTTGACACAGTCCTGCACCAAAGATTAATAAAACAAATTAGCCAGCCTGGGAATGGGAGGAGGAGGAAATTAATATTTATATAGCGCTTTTCATACACAGTGTATCCCAAAGCGCTTTACAAGCAATGCTAGACTGGTAGTGAAGTGACTGAATGTGTGATGGCGGCCATATCGCACATCATCACCCACACACAGCCTGGATAATTGCATGAACCGGTTTATGGGAAGAGGAATGTTGGCCAGGACACCGGGAATGTTCCCTACTCTTTACGAAGAGTGCCCTGGGTTCTTCTACTTCCACCGGGACACGCACCAGGACAACACCAGGATGGGCAGAAGGGACCCTGGTTTAACATCTCATCTGAAGGACAGCACATCCCAGCAGTACAGCACCCCCCAATACTGCGCTCAGATGCCAGCGATTTTATTTATTTATTTTTTTTTAGGTGCAAGTCCAATCCCGATGTGGGATGAGAACCCACGACCTTCTGGTCCAGAGGCGGATGTGCTACCGAGTCACGCTGACACCTTAGGGTGGTAGCCTGGGTAAACAATTGGTTGGACAACAGGACACAGAGGGTAATTGTAAACTGAGTCCACTCCGAAGAAAGGGAGGGTTACTAGCAGGGTACTGCAGGGTTCAGTACTGGGTACGGTCCTTTTTAATGTCTTTATAAGTGACGTTGCGGAGGGACTGGAAGGAAAAGTATGCCTCTTTGCAGATGACAGAAAGATCGGCAACAGGGTTGATACACAAATGGGGGGTGAGAAGGGACTTGGCAAGATTGAAGGAATGGTCAAAAGTATGGCAGCTTAGATTTCATGCAAAGAAGTGCAAAGTAATGCACTGGGAAACAGAAACCCAGGGAAGAGTACATGATGTGGGGGGGGGGGGGAGAAGGTAACAACAACAACAACCACAACCCTGAGGTAGTCATATCAAATGACCTTAAGGTTAGCAAGCAATATGAGAAGGCAGTAAGGAGGGCTAGGGGGATACTGGGATGTATAGGGAGAGGCATGACCAGTAGAGAACAGGAAGTTGTTATCCCTCTGTACAGACAGTTGGTGAGACGCCATCTGTAGTACTGCATGCAGTTCTGGAGACCCCATCTCCGCAAGGACATAGACAGGATGGAGGCAGTCCAGAGGGCAACTAAAATGGTGCAGGGTCTGCAACAGAAGCCATATGAAGAGAGACTAAAGGAGCTTAATATGTATACCCTCGAGGAAAGGAGGAAGAGGGGACTTTTATTTATTTATTAGGTCTAGGATTACAATACTTTTGAGACAGGGCTCTTTTACAAAGGTTCCAATTCCAATTCAGGTTACAATTCAAAACATAAGACATGTAAGTCAGATTACAAATTCAATACATAGGACAAGGTTACAAAAGTGTAAGCTAAACAGAGTTACAAAGGATCTGAGCACATGATAGAAACTTTCAAGTACCTCAAGGGAATCAACAAAGTCCAAGTGAGTAGAAAAATTTCAGAAAAAGAGATGGCACTGCAAGAGCAAGGGGCAACAATTTGAAGATAGAGGGGGACGGCTCGGGGGCAATGTGAGGAAGTATTTTTTCACAGAGAGGGTGGTGGACAATGGAACGGCCTTCCTGAGGAGGTCATGGGGTCAAAAACAGTGGGGGAATTCAAGAATGCATGGGACAGACATAAGGCAGTTCTGGTGGGGGGGGTAGGAAGAAGTAGGCTGTTGGTTAACTGGGATCTGCAGCTTATCCAATAGGTAGGAAAACGGGCAGACTAGGTGGGCCAAGTGGTCCTTATCTGCTGTTAGTCTTATGTTTCTGTGCAGCTTCTGTACTGGCAATGTTTGTACTGTAGATTAGCTTTTGACCCATCTGTTTCTCATTTAGACCCACATTTTTTACACCAGTGGGTCGGTCTGTCCCGTGTTTTAAACCCCTTAGTGATGTCACTGGCTGTACCACAGAGGGGTAAGCAGCATAGATTGAGTTATGTGCAAGACTTTGAATTTATTTATTTATTTCAGTTTTGGATTCATACCTTTGAGCTGAAGGGCTCCTTTACAAAGGTTCCAAGTCAAGTAAAATACATGTCAATACATTGGTTACAGATCGTGACGGCGTACAAAAAACAATTACATACAGGGCAAATCATGGAGATTACAGATAACAGAAGTGCTACAGAGAACAAACCTTAGTACAAAATAGGAGCGCATTTACAGTGCTTAATTAAGCATATTCAACATACAACTTTAGGGTTGCCAAATTATAGGTTTTTGGAACTATTTGCGGTCAAGAAAGGAGGCTTTGTCAGAGGTTAAGGAGAGAGGCAAAGTGAAGAGGGGGGAGTAAGAGGGATGGGAGATAGGGAGCTGGAGGACTGAGGAGAAGGGGTGTGAAGAGACAGAAACACTGGGGGGGAAATATGAGCTGTAGTTAAATGCTTGAAAGGTTCCGAGTCTGAACAGGGCAGTAGCAGTCATTTTGGAATTCTTCTCATGGTGTTATTTTCTGGTAGGGATTGTTTACAATCTTAAGGCAGGTTGGAGCAGTCTGGTAATTGGGGGTGGGTGGGTTGCTATCTTGCTCTGTGATGTACAGTGTAGTGACCAGGGAGCGTGACTGACATGCACTGTGTCACACTCCTGAATGCATCAAAATAATTTTTTGCCCTCCAAACCACCACTTTCACCTGCTTTAGCCTGGTCCAGTATTCCTCCCATTCTTTCGTGCTTCTGTTCCCCTTGTACCTTATGAAGGCTCTTTTTTTCACCCTCACAGCCTCCTTTACTTCCTTTGAGCACCAGATCAGCCTTTTGTGCTTGCTTCTTTTGGTGATGTTTCTTGCACAAGAGTCAGTTGCCTCCACAATTGTCCTCTTGCTCTTTGTGTAATTAACCTTTGCATGCATCTGGCAAAAATCTGTTTGTTTGAGCTCTAGAATCACTGTTCGGTGGGGGTGGCAGCAATATTCCTCATTTTCAGCTTAAATCACACAGAGTTGTAGTCATTGGATCCTGGTGGTTCTCTGACTGCCACCCACCACCTCCAAGCTGGTAAGTACCAAGTCGAGAATGGTGTTCTGCCATATGGAATCCCTTACCAGCTGCACCAATAAGCAGTACTACATCGTCTCCAGCAGTGCCTGACTCCTGGTGCTGCTAGCCACTGGAGTATTCCAGTCTATGTCTGGCAGGTTCGGGTCCCCCACTAACACTAGATCCTGATTTCCTAATTCCATATCTCCCCTTCTTTTTGCTCTGACAGTCTATGGACCACCCCCAGTTTAACCTTTTTTGCAACTATAGTCCACTGTACCCAGACTGACTCCACTCCCTTTCTTCTTGATGGTCCCTTCCTCCATAACTTCTAGGCTCTTACTAACATAAAAGACTACTCCCCTCTTGCACCTGTCCCTCCTATATATGGTGCACCCTGGAACTGCCAGATCGCAATCGTTCTCAGAGCCTGTGCTTCTTTGATGGTTACCAAGTCTTACTTGGCTTGCCACCACTGCCTGTAGTTCACTAATCTTGTTGTGTAGGCAGACTGCCGTCCACATTCCCACCTAATTCCCTACCCTCTTACCCGTTTCCTGGTTACTACCCATCACACCTCTCTTACATCATCCATTTCTCCTCCTGCTAGCTGGTTTACTGTCACCCCCCTCCCAACTCTTTTCTGATCTTCATCAAGGATATGTCCCTTGTTAGGCCACACCTTTGGAACTATAAGCTGTCAGTGTCAGAACCACATAGAAACTTTTTGCTAGCTGGGGTCACCCATAGTGACGTGCAGTGTCGACGCATAGATAACACTGGCAGCCCCAACACTTCTCAGATCTTTCTCCCGCTGTTGATCATCCCTGTCAGACCTGCTGAAGGGAACAACATTGACATTTTTTTATTTTCTATATTTTGGTTTCTCTATCATAGTCTCTGCATGCCACCAAAGACCAAAGAGGGAAGAAAAAACTGACACACATCCTTCAGTTGCCTGCTGTGTTTCTTCCAGGTCTCCAGAACATCTTGGCAGACAGCTTAAAAAGGTCCCAGTCAATGGTTCACGAATGGGAACTGCAAATCTCCGTAGTATATGACCTCTCTGCAAGATGGGGTCATCCAGAGTTGGACCTCTTTTTTTTTTTTTTTTTTGTTTTGTTTTTTTGTCCCCACACAACACATTACCGCTGTGTTTCTGCTTGCTCCCCCCAGGACCTGGAGTTTTCTGGGGAGACACGTTGTCCATCTCTTTGAAAGGGAAATTCCTATATGTATCCCCCCATTCCTCTACTATAGAGAGTGCTGCTCATGTTATGGATGGAGAGTGCCACTTTTGTCCTCATTGCTTTGTTCTGGACTACTTGGATATTATTTCCACTCCTACAAAATCTAACGGTGGAGCATCCTGTTCCTCGACCTCTGTGTCGGTGGTTTATTGTCACAAGGCAAGGGCTCCGTGGTCCATCCGGACCTGAGATCTTTCACCTCGTACATGACTCCTGAAAGCATAGCCATTGCACATTTTGGGGTATCCCCTAAGGTGGCTGATGTTTTGCTTGCAGCTAGGAAGCCTTCTGTCAGGCATACTTATGCTTCTGAAATGGAAGCGCTTCATTCTGTGGTCTGCTTCCAAGAATATGAACCCTTTCACATGTCCTGTAAATTCTGTGCTGGAATACTTCTTTTCCTATCTGATTCAGGCTTTCCTGCATCTGGTCGCTGTATCAGTTTTACATACCTCATTTGATGGTCGTATGGTTGCCCAGTTAGAGGTGTCCCATACATTTCTGAGAGGTGTTCTGCATATGAAATCTCCTGTCCGTAATTCAGTCCACCTTGGGATTTGAATTTCGTGCTTGAATAATTGGAGCCAGGGTGAGGCACTGCTCCTTATTCTAGATGTACATACAACACTAAGATACTAAGGACTGCAGAAAGTCCTCTTAGCTTTTTGTCTCGTTCGCTCCTTGGAAAGAGGGCGCTTCTGTATCTAAGCAATGCCTGTCCAAATGGCCGGTGAATTATATTATGTTTTGTTATAGGAAGTATGGCAAGAAACTTCCTGAAGCTGTCTGTAGTCACTTCACAAGGCGTATGGCCACTTTGGTTGCCTATTTCAAGAATGTCCCTGCTGCTGACATACATGCTTTAGCCACATGAAGCACTGTTCACATTTGCACTAAATAATACAGTCTGGACATTGTCTCTCATAGACATGCTGGTTTTGGACTTGTCCTGTATGGCCTTCTGTCCTGATCACTTATCAGACTGTACCATCCTCTTGGAGTGCTTTGTACTGCTTGGGAGTTGTTCCAAAGGTGTGGCCTAATGGAGGAGATGTCCTTGATAAATGTAGAAATGTTACACAAGAACTTGCTGTAACAGCAGATCTTCGAGAGAATTTCCTCCATTAGGCAATGCTGTATGCTTCTTCTTCCCTTGTTTGATTTCTGAGGGTTACTTCAGATGTGCCTCAGGCCTTACTCCTTGCATCCTGTTTCCGTCCCATATCTTGCTTTGTTTGCCTGGTACTGGTTTATTCTCCTTGGACCTCATGATTAGAAGCCCTCAGAGGGTAATCTGTGGCAGGGAACTGAGGAGTGTTGGGGCCACCCACATTATATACACGATGACGCTGCATGTCATTGTGGGCAGCCCCCGGCTAGCAAAAAGATTCCGTGTGGTCCTGAGCTTGACAGCTTACAGCTCCAAAGGTGTGGCCTAATGGAGGAGATTCTCTTGAAGAGCTACTGTTATGGTAAGTGCTTATGTAACTGTTCTTTCCTTGCCCTTGCCACCACCAACACCCCCTTTTCCCTTTCCTGTTTCTGGGGGTGTCTCTGCTAGGTTCTCCCTGTCCGCATCTTACTAGACCCCCTGACGAAGGCTTTACGCCGAAGCGCTGGGGTAGCCGCTATCTACCTGTGTGCTATGGACCTCAAATAAATCAATGTTATTTTTGCATCTGCATCTTGTGGTCCTATACTGTATTGGAGTGCTGGTCCATTGGATTCATTTGCTTTGTTACAGGGCTGGCTGCCCTTGTCCTGCACGCCCTCACTGTGCTTGTTCGTGGTGGCACACCTTGGAACGGTTAACCCCTCCTACTAGGGAATTCCCAGCATCTGCCTCCTCCACATACAGTTTAAATGACGGTCTGTGTAGACGTCAAGCTTCTGCCCAAGCTCACTTGTCTCCCCGTGTGAGATGAAAGCCATCTCCTTAAATTGCTTTCTGTTCCAGAAGTTCCCCCATGTCTCTCACAAAAATTATGCCCCTCTTTCTGACACCACCCCTTCAACCAGGCATTGAATGTCTGTTTCCTCCTGCCTCATCCTTCACCCCTTCCTCTGCCCTGTGCCACATGGATAGCACCTCTGAAAAGGCCAGGAAGGCTACCTTCCCCTTCAGCTTTACCCTCCATGCACCTTTGGAAGCTGGATTTAACTTCATCCAGATTTCGGTATGCCAGGTCATTTGTAGACAGATGTATAGATTTTTGACCACCGGTTGTATCTGTTAATGGAATTGTATTTGAATGCTTACCCATATACAAATAAAAATCAATCAGATGTACAAGGGCATGTAGCACCTCCTCTATCCTGTCTATTGTTCTCCTTATCCTGTCCTTGTCTCTCATGGCCAATGCACCTGGCAGTCATCTGACTAGCCCTGTGTCCCATCTAGACACACCACCTTCTCCACACCCCTTACCATAGAGTTCCTGACTGTTAAAATAGCTATCTTTTGAATTTTCAATACACCTTGAAATTCGGGCACTCGCCACTCCTTTAAAGAATTACCACGTCACTCTCTTCATATAAAAAAGTGTTTTTATTTACGTCAAAATAATAAAGCGACACACATCCTTGCAACACTGGCATCACCTGACGTGTGCATATGATTGTGCATATGGGGCACATGGGGCACAATAACTGTAATTATAACTGTAATAACAATAATTGTGCATATGGGGCACAATAACCCTGGCACAATATATCAGTTGGGGGGGTGAGGATATAGCATGCACCAAGCAGGAAAGGGATCTTGGGGTTATCATCTCTGATGACCTCAAGGTAGGGAAACAGTGTGACAAGGCAGCAGGTAAAGCAAATAGGATGCTGGGATGTATAGGCAGGGGCATTACCAGCAGGAAAAGGGAGGTCATAATTCCGCTATACAAGACACTAGTGAGGCCCCACCTGGAGTACAGTGTACAGTTCTGGAGACCATACCTACGTAAGGACATAGACAGGGTAGAGAAGGTTCAGAGGAGGGCAACAAAGTTGGTGCATGGATTGCATCACAAGTCCTATGAAGACAGGTTGAAGGACCTGAACATGTACTCCCTGGAGGAGAGGAGAGGAGGGAGAGAGGGGATATGATAGAGACATACAAGTATCTTACAGGGAGGAACAGGGTGCAAGAAAACACTATTTTTAAGCGAAAAAGATGTTCCAGGACTAGAGGGCATGGGATGAAGTTGGAGGGAGGATGATTCAGAGGAAACATGAGAAAGAATTTCTTCACAGAACGGGTGGTGGACAAGTGGAACACCCTGCCAGAGGAAGTGGTGGGGGCTGAAACAATCACGGGATTTAAGAATGCATGGGATAGACATAAAGGAATTCTGGAGGTCAGGGGTAAGGTACAACAGACTTCTAGGAAAACAAACTGAACTTACAAGCTCAAATGGGCAGACTGGGTGGGCCTTAGGCCCTTATCTGCCGACACTGTCTATGTATCTATGTGTTTTGGACCGAGGTACTATAGAGGCCATATGAAGAGAACTACGTGGTAATTCTTTAAATGAGTGGTGAGTGTCCGAATTTCAAGGTGTATTGAGCTGTATTTTTTTTTTTGCTGAGCACCACCAGTCCCTGTGCGCACTTCTTCTGTGCTTTTGAATTTTCACTACCCTGCTGGCTACCTTCGTATTTCCCATTACCTTGCTGGGTGTCGCACTTGCTGCATGGCCCTCCTACTGTGACTGTCTCACAGCCTCCTCCAGGGTGCAAAATTGTTTGTGGGCACTTATGACACTGCTTTACCACCCACAAGCTACTCCCTTGCCCTAATTTTCCCTTCCCACCTCCCCCATCCCTGTCTGTGGGAGGGGGAGTAGATGGTAATTTTGGAATCCAGCTCTGCTGTCTGTACAGCAGGAGTATTTTTTGCATGCTTCCCGTAGCTGTGCATGGAGCTCCTCAGACCCCCTGAATATGGGGCAAAAACTAACCATCCAGAGCATAGGCCAAGGAATGGTCATCGCAGAGTCCCTGCAACTGGCAACCCTCAATTCCTCCTTTTTATTCCTTAACCTCAGCTTGACTAATCCTATATCTACCAATATAATCTCTAATTCCACTGACCCATCAAATCCCCTTTGATTCCTGCCTTTGCCACCCTGCCCCAGAAAGGTTGTTCCTGCTTGGCTTGAAATAACATGCTCTACTTCCTCTCCCTTCCTAACTTGTGTGAACACCCCTGACTTCTAGCACTTAACCATTCCACACTCCTCGGACCCTTTTTCCCCTTATTGTTGTATTACCTGGCTCTAGATAGGGTGTTATAACCGTCCACTGAGAATTAGCTCCTTTATCTTCCTTGTCCCTCACCTTCCTCGCTTGTGTCCCCTGCACCCCCTTTGCCAGATGTATTGCATCTCACCCAGATAGAGTATTAGCTGGGTGTGCTACAGGCACTCTTTAGTGCAGGTTACCTACCTATCCTTTCGGCAGAGTTGAGTTCTCTGCAGCACGGAGGACTTCCCTGTGAGCGCCCTGTAGTCACCTTCGGTCAGATGTTGCACTCCTGCTGTGTGGCACTCGTGCTTCAAGATGTGTGGACTCCCTCTCAGTTTAAACAGGCTTGTTACCCTGCTTCACCATCTAATTAGTCACTGGAGATTTCATTAAGGATAAAACCACTGTGCGCACCTCATTTACTGTGGCATCCTCCAGTCATAACATTAAAAAACTTTTGTAAAACATGCCGTCCCAGTGGCACAGAAGGCTGAGGTGCTGGTTGCCTTATCTTTCGCTACACTGGTGACCCATACTTGGGAGCGAGTGTGGGCTGCTAAAGATCAGCGGGAGGGAGGGCACGGAGCTGGATTGAGCACTTCTCTCCGGGGAGGGACGTGGACTTCCCTCTGCTCTTGGCTACCTCACGATGAGGGAGCCAGGCACTAGGCCGGGTGGGGGGAAGGGGTTGTTACTGGGGCAGTGGGGAACATGCACGCCTGCCTCTGGGGCCCTGGGTGTAGGAAGGGAGAAAACCAGGAAATGCCTCCCCTGCAAAGGATGATGGCTGACCTCTCGAAGGCTCCTACCGGTGGCTGGGCACGCACCGCAAGAACAAGAGGGTGGAAGCTAAGTTCCAGTTCACAGGGGGCCGGAGAGGGGGTGGCCAGAAATGAGGGTCCAGGGGAGAGGGAGGGGCACAAATAAATTACATTAAAAAAATACTTTTGTAAAGCAAATACATTTACAGACAGTAAAAACGCCAGTATATACCAGCAATTTATAAAGTGATGAACTAGAACATCACGTGACTATAGCATACATCAAATTTCAGGTAATCTTGCCACCGTGAGCTTTTGTTACTGGTAGGACCACTTTGAAACATATATGCACTGTTTGCAGCCTAATGGCTGCTGCATTTTATTTACATTTCCAATGAAATGAACAGTTGTGCACTAATCCTGCGCAGTAGCACAGGAGAGCTATGGCTGCTGCCTCCATTGAGATATGTGTACTGGAGACTTGTCTTTTACCTTCCACTGTTTTCCACCACCAAAAGCTGCATTTACGTAAACATTCTGCTTTGCTATGAGCTGTTCTGAGTTGCTAATTCACTCTCAGCTGATCTGTGTTGACTGATTCAAAAGCGTTACTGAGGTGTTGTGATGTGGGTGTTTCCACACACTAACATACTAAAAGCCAGCAGAATAGGCCTCATGATCTGTCGTGTCCGGGCCCCACAGATCCAGGAGGAACAAAATTGGGGAGAGATACTGTGGGTTAAGCTGGAAAGGAAAATGGGGCCAGCTATCCAGACAGGTGTGGTCTATAGACCACCAGCCCAGGAGGAAGAAACAGATAGGAGTTGATGCTAGCCATCCAAAGGATGGCTGACAAGGGTGAGGTAGTACTGGTTGGAGACTTCAATATACCAGATGTGGACTGGAGCATCCCAGCAGCAGCATCAACTAGGAGCAGATTTATCCTGGACTCCCTTCAGGGTGCCTTCCTCAAGCAACTGGTCATGGAACCAACTCGGCAGCAGGCAATACTGGACCTTGTGCTCACAAACAGGGACAGTGTGATGGGGTAACAGTGGGGGAGCACCTGGGTAACAGTGACCACCAGTCATTGTGGTTTGAAATCACAGAAAGAGCAGAACCAAACCACACAAAAACACGATCCTGGATTTTAGGGGGCAGACTTTGGAAAATGGGAGATGCTTGAAAGAGGCATTAAGGGAATGGGACAGGAATCAGGGATTGAGGAACAGAGGCAGTATTTAAAATGGGGATTATAAGAACAACAGAATTATGCATTAAGCAGGTTAGCAAGAGGAAAAGAAAGAGGAGACCATTATGGTTTTCCAAAGAGGTAGCAAAGAAAGTGAAAGCAAAAAGACTGCATTCAGGCAATACAAAAGACACAGGCAGAAGGGATAGGAGAAGTACCAGGAGAAACAAAGGGAGGCAGGAAGTCAGTAAGGAAGCCAAAGCTCAGACAGAAGAACACATTGCAAAATCAGTGGTTAAAGGGGACAAACCTTTTACAGGTACATAAGTGAAAAAGAAGGACAAAGGAGGATAGTTAGACTGAAGGGGAGGATGGGAGCAGCGTGGAGGATGACAACAGTAAAGCTGACATATTGAACAGGTATTTCTGCTCAGTCTTTACTAAGGAAGAGGGGGTAATGGGTCTGAAGGGAGTACAAGGGGTGAGAATGGTGCAGAAATGGACACAAGTCCCTTTACACAGAAAGGGTCCTGAAGGAACTGGAAGTAATAAGAGTTGACAAAGCAATGGGGCCAGATGGGGTGCACCCCAGGTCCTTAAAGAACTAAGAGAGGTGGTGGCTGAACCTCTGGCTATCCTGTTCAGCCAATCACTGGAAACAGGGAGGTACCCAAAGACTGGAGGACAGCAGATGTAGTCCCCTTATACAAAAGTGGGAACAAAGAGGAAGCAGGAACTACAGACCAGTCAGCCTCACCTCGAGTGTGGGAAAGATCATGGAAGCACTACTGAAGAGAGATTGGTGGAACATCTGGTTGTCAATGGACTACAGGACCCAAGGCAGCATGGTTTCACCAGGGGAGGTCGCAGACCAACCTCATTGAATTTTTGACTGGGTGACTAGGGAGGTGGATCAGGGAGGGCAGGGACATGGCCTATCTGGACTTCAGCAAGGCCTTTGACACTGTGCCACATAGAAGACTATTACACAAACTGGGGAATATGGGTGTGGGCAGGACAGTAGTGTGGTGGGTAGGTAACTGGCTGGGTGGCAGGACACAGAGGGTGGTGGTAAATGGCTGTCACTCCACAGAGGGAAGAGTGACCAGTGGGGTACCACAGGGATCAGTGCTGGGACCGGTCCTATTCAACATCTTCATCAGTGACATTGCACAGGATATAGAAGGCAGAATTTCACTGTTTGCTGATGGCACAAAGCTCTGTAACAGAGTAGACACACCAGAGGGTGTAGACAGAATGAGAAGGGACCTGCAGAAACTTGAAGAATGGTCAAGGGTTTGGCAGTTGAAATTCAATGCAAAGAAGTGCAAGATAATGCATATGGGGCACAAAACCCCTGGCACAATATATCAGTTGGGGGTGAGGTAGCATGCACCAAGCAGGAAAGGGATCTTGGGTTGTCATCTCTGATGACCTCAAGGTAGGGAAACAGTGTGACAAGGCATCAGGTAAAGCAAATAGGATGCTGGGATGTATAGGCAGGGGCATCACCAGCAGGAAAAGGGAGGTCATAATTCCTTATACAAGACACTAGTGAGGCCCCACCTGAGTACAGTGTACAGTTCTGGAGACCATACCTATGTAAGGACATAGACAGGGTAGAGAAGGTTCAGAGGAGGGCAACAAAGATGGTGCATGGGTTGCATCACAAATCCTATGAAGACAGGTTGAAGGAACTGAACATGTACTCCCTGGAGGAGAGGAGGAGAGAGGATATGATAGAGACATACAAGTATCTTACAGGGAGGAACAGGTGCAGGAAAACACTATTTTTAGCGAAAAAGATGTTTCAGGACTAGAGGGCACGGGATGAAGTTGGAGGGAGGACGATTCAGAGGAAACATGAGAAAGAATTCTTCACAGAACGGTGGTGGACAAGTGGAACACCCTGTCAGAGGAAGTGGTGGGGGCTGAAACAATCACGGGATTTAAGAATGCATGGGATAGACATAAAGGAATTCTAGAGGTCAGGGTAAGGGGACATAGACTTCTAGGAAAACAAACTGAACTTACAAGCTCAAATGGGCAGACTAGGTGGGCCATAGGCCCTTATCTGCCGACACTGTCTATGTATCTATGTATCTATGTATCTATGTCTGCTCAGTAGCCAGCCCCTCTACTGGGTGCTCGATTTGCTGCCCACCACTCCCCCAGAGAGGGACTTCCCCGGCTTCAGTTTCCCCCATACCTGTCCCACCCCTTCTTGAAACCCGCCTCTGTGCCCTCATTGACAAGGCTCCCAGGCAGCGCGTTCCACGGATCCACCACCCTTTCAGTGAAGTATTGCCTCCTTTGCTCCCCAATAACTCCCTCTCTCCAGTCTCCACTCGTGCCCCCTGGTTGTCCCCCACCCCCCCTTCTTAAACCTGAACACCTCATCAGCTCCCCCTTTGTTGATCCCCTTTACATAACTTAAAAGACCTCTGTCATGCCCCCCCCCCAATCTCTCCTCTCCTCCAGTGAGTACAGGTTGAGCTCCTCCAGCCTCTCCTCATCGGGTCTATCCCCCATGCCCCAGATCATCCGGGTTGCCCTCATCTGGACCCTCTCCAACAGTGCAATGTCTCTCTTTAGGTGTGGTCTCCAGAATTGCACGCAGCACTCAAGATGTGGCCTGACCAGGACAGTGTACAGAGGGAGGATCACCTCCCTTTTCCTGGAGGTAATTCCCCTGGCTATGCAGTCCAGCATCCTCTTTGCCTTTGCTGCTGCTCTACGACAAGTCTCAGTGTTATTCATTTTGATGTCCACCACCACCACCCCAAGGTCCCTCTCACCCGACGAGGCCTGCAGAGTGTCTCCCTCCAGGGCATTTGCATAGCCCGAGTTTCTGGCCCCCAGGTGCAACATCCTGCACTTCCCTGCATTAAACCTCAGCCCCCACCTCCTTGACCATCGATCCAGGGCATCTAGGTCCCCCTGCAGGGCCACTGTCCCCTCCTCCCTGTCCGCCAGTGCTCCCAACTTTGATTCATCCATGAAGAGACTCGGTTTACTCCTTATACCGCTCCCTGTGTCCGAGACATAGGCATTGAACAGGAGTGGCCCCAGGACCGATCCCTGTGGGGACCCCACTAATGACACTTCTGGGGGTGGAGACTATCCCACCAACCACCACTTTCTGTACTCTCCCCAAGAGCCAGTTTTCTATCCACCTGAGCAACCGCCCCACCCACCCCATCTTCCCCAACTTGGTCCCCAGGCCATTGAGGGGGACCGAATCAAACACCTTGCTGAAGTCCAGATAGAGGACATCCACCGGCCTGTTTCGGTTCAGAGCACTCATCACCCAGTCAGAAATCAACAAGATTGGTCTGGCATGTTCTTCCTGGGACAAAGCCATACTGCCTATTGTCCAGGTGCCCCGTCCATTGCAGCTGTCCCCCAAGCCTCTCCTTGATAATACCCTCCATCACCTTTCCTACCACAGACATTAGACTAACAGGCCTGTAGTTCCCCATCTCCTCTCTAGCTCCCCCTTTGTGGATAGGCACGACATGGGCCACCCTCCAATCCTGAGGCGCCTACCCTGTCTACAACGAGATGTTGAAGAGTGCAGCTAGTGGAGGTGCCAGCACATCCGTCGTCTCCCTCAGCACCCTCGGATGAAGTTTGTCTGGCCTCATCGCCTTCTCAGTCTTGAGTGACCGAAGGGCCGCCCTCACCCTGTCCACCATGATTATGCCCCCCTCCCCAATCAGCCTGTCCTTCTTGTCGCTCCCCCTCTAGCTTCGACGTCCCCCACCCGAGCCTCTTCCGGTCCTCCAAACTCCAAGTCACCTACCTTATTTGTGGTCTCACCATCCCTCCTGTTGGGAAGTGTGACCTCCTCCTCCCCAGTAAAGACTGAGGCAAAGTACTCATTTAAGATCTCAGCTTGCTCCCCTGCTTCCTGATCCCATCCCTCCCCAGTCCTAATCCTACTGATCTGTGCCCTCACTTTCCTTTTTTCCCCTATGTACCTAAAGAATCCCTTTCCCCTCCTTCGGATACCCCTTGTCAGATTTTGCTCCGTCCTCGCCTTGGCCACTCTGACCACCCTGGTGATCTTCCTGGACATCAGCTCGTACTCGCCTCGCTCCTTTTCTCCCCTTGAGCACTTGAAGCGTGCATAGGCAGCCTTTTTTTCCCTCACCACCTCCTGAACCTCCCGGGTCCACCAACATGGCTTTCTGACCCTACAGTGCTTGCGCCTTAACCTCGCTCAGGTCCTGGTAGCCTTCTGCACCCCCTTCTTAATGGCCCCTCCACCTGGTCCCAGCATCCATATCTTGCCTTAACTAATCCAAATACCCCTGAAGAATCCTCCCCATGCCCTCGAAGCCCGCTCCCCTAAAGTCTATCGCCATTGTATTTGTGTGGTTGTCTTCCCCCTCTAGGTACAGGTGAAACCAGACCGTGGCGAGGTAACTTCCTGCCAGCTGGCTGCTCTCCTCCAGACCCCTAATCTGGTCACTGTCTGCTAGGACCACTTCCAATAACTGGCCCTCCCTAGTTGGCTCCCCCACCTGCTAGGTTAGAAATGCATCCAGAAAGACATCCATTGGCCTCTGCTCCCGGGACACCATAGTGCCCCAGTCTGCCCCTGGCATATTTAGGTCCCCCATGACCACCACTGTGCCTCTTCCCAGTACACAGTGGCCCCTAATATTCTCCACCAGCTTGTCTTCCAGGTCCTCTTCCATTGCGGGGGGGGGGGGTTCTGTACACAACCGCTGTTTTCATTCTCTTACCCCTCTTCATTTGCAGAGTTACCTAAATCGCCTCCACCTGTCCTTCAGCTTCCCCCACTTCACCAACACCAGTGTCCTTTCTGACTATCAACTCCCCATCTTTCCTGAACATAGTGTAGCCCTCCAGGTTTAGGTCCCAATTGTGCCCTTGTGTGGCCCATGTCTCAGTAATTGCTGCCACAACCGGCGCCCCTCAGTTAGCTTCGCTTGGAGAACGGGCATTTTATTCCCTATGCTCCTGGCATTGATCAGGACCATCCTCCACCCCATTCCCTGCCCTTCCCCATTCTCCCATGCCCTCTGCCCTCTCTCACCTGCCCAGTGCCCTTGGCCTTATACCGCTGCTCCCTGACCCCATTTTGGGTCCTTGGCCTAACTCTTTAGGTGGCTCCGCCGGAGTGTACCTTTTTCCCAGCCCCTCCCCCCTTTACAAGTTTAAACTCAACCTCTCATGTATGAAGCCTGGCAGTTTCAGTTTAAGGATCTCCCTTCCCTCCAAGTTGAGGTGGAGCCTATCCCTGGCATATAACCCCTTATACTCCCATGTTGTGCCCCCATCCCTCACTAGCCTATATTCCCCGGTCTTGCACCACTCCCTGAGTCACTGGTTCACCACACCAAGTTTCTGCTTTTTCTCCACACTCGCCCTTGACACCAGCAGTATTTCAGAGAAGGAGATAGAGCACCCTATAGAGTGGCAAACACTGGCCAGCTCCTGAAATCTCACCTGTATCTCAAGTTTGCTATTCAGATTCAAGGTGTTTGTTCCCAGGTGCACCAGAAAGCCCGGGGTATCCCCGTATTCCCTTCCTATTGAGTATAGCTAGAATTTGGCCCTGTGCAGAGACAGGCCCCGGATACAATTTACCTTGACTTGGCTGATTTTTCCCCTCCCCATCCCCCTCCCATTGGATATGACAGTCTCCCAACAGGATCACCTTCACTTGCCCTTCCCCGGTTACTAAGCCATTTGTGCTTATCCTGGATCCTTTAATAGCGCCCCCCATGTTGCACCCACCACAGCCTGGGTGTCACAATCTGTCTCCCTGTTGCTTTCCTGTGCCCCCGCTTGAACCGTGTTGTCAGTACCCCAGCCAGCTTTCCTTCACTGGCCTCCTCTCTCCCCACCCCACCCCACCCACTTCGTCCTTGCTATCAGGCCCTCAGCCAGTGCCCTCTGCCGTATCCTTATCCATCCTACCTCCTCCCTCGACTGACTCCTCCTGTCGATACTGGCTTGTCCAGAGTCCTGCCCATTCCTGTCCTGCTTGCACTTTGTGCTCTCCCATTTTCTGTGCCTACCACAATCCCTGGCTCCTTCTCCATACCATGCCCCCGGTCCTGGTCACTTGTCCTCCTCCTGCAATTTTGGCTGATCCTCCTGTACCCTCCCTCTCTGCTTACTTACCAGCCCCCACCTTCTGCCTGTTCCCCTGCCCACCCCTCCCTCTTACTCATCTTCTGAGCGCAGCAGGGCAAAGTGATTTATAAGTTTGATGCCTGCTCCAAGGCTCTCCTCCTGTCCTCCCCCGTGGGTCCCTCTGGGCATCCCGAACCCCCAGCGTGATTCATGGATGTTAAGTTTTCCATTTCCTGTTCCCTCAGAGCCTTCATGTGTCCTTAGTCCACCCACTGCTGCCCCTATCCCTAGGGCCAGGCCATCCTGTCCTGGCATGGTACCAGATGTTTCTACCCACCCTACTCCCCTCCAACCCCCCTCACACCCCCCAGCTGTCTCCTGATCCCCTCAACCTCCTCTTTAAGGCGTACCAACCGAAAGCACACGGGGCATCCTCCGAACCTCCATGCCCAGTCTAGTACCATGGCTGCTCCACACCCCATACACCCAGCCACTCTGCCAAAGATGCCTGCCCTTGCAACATGTGGGCCCTTCCCCATCCTAGCGACCACCAAGGGAGGGTAATCCAGTAAAAGTAGATTTTGATCCCCCCCCGATATCACTCAGTAAGCATCTAGATCCCCCAACAGTACTCAAACAAGCCCTAGTCGCTTAACCAGCAATAATATCCCGTCCCCTTAGTAGTAATCAGTAATCCAGTAGTTTGGCGTCCCACTTTATTGGTAGAGAAGTATTCAAACACAAACATAACTTGCCCCCCCCCCCATCAGCAAATGACCAAGCAAGGTTCTGCCCCCAGTACAGCCCCAGGAAGCAAAAATAGATTTCTCTCCCCGACAGTGTCCCACAGTAGTCCCAGTAGTCACTTGAGGCTCCCTGTCCTCTCACAGTAGTCACTTTATGCTCCTTGTCCTCCAATCCCAGCTCACCCTCCTCTCAGGCTCCACCCCCACATACCATTTAATAGAGGTCAGGGCTGAGAAGGGAAACAGTTACAGCTTTCCTTTGTGTGGTTTGGCTGGGCTATGCTGCTTATGTAGCCCAGCCCAAGTTCAAATTTGGCACCCTGTGCGCTGATTGGCCCTTTTCTGCAGTCCTCTCCTGCCAACCGACTGCGGTTTCGCTCCAGCACCTGGCTGCCGATGCAGTCCCGATATAGCTCCCGGTCACCGATGAGGCCCCTGGACCCTCCTGCCGCCAATCTGAACACCCACAGTGCGGCTGCCGATGCAGCCCCCGGTCCCGCCTGCAGCAGACAACTGTTACAGCTGTTGGTCGAGACTGGAAAGGATGCTGTTTTTCATCTTTGTTTAAAGAGCCGCTGACCGTATTAGTAAAACTTTGAAAAAAGTAAGATTTATATTCAGCTCCATACCATATTCTTTAGTACTTCATACATTTTCAGTAATTAATTCCCCATTTTCTTTATTACTGAAAACAGTTGCATGAAAACAAGATCCCTGTTTCCTAGACCATCTACTTTGGCTGCTTCTCCACACATGACGTCAGTCTCCTGTTTATGACATCATACTTATCGCCACAGCAACATATTTTGATGTCATAAATAGAATTATGATGTCAGATGTAGGTAGGCAGCCAGAGCTCAAAGAGCAGAGATACTGTATTGATGCAAATACCCCTAGAATAAGGAAATAAGGGCAAGAATTACAGAATAAAATACAAAATATGAGCTACAGTTATGTCTGAATATTATATTATTTTTTTTTTTTTCAAAGTTGTTTCAACTGAGTCAGGAGCCCTTTAAAAGCTCCCTGTCACCTGCAGCAATGCAGCTGCTAACTGAGGTGGGGCCCCTTGCACAACTAACCCCATTTACCCTCTACAGCAGTGGCAGGAATGCTGCAGCACCAAATGTATTTTATTTATTTTTTATTTAACATTTTTTAACCAGATAAACAGCACTGGGCCACATGGCCCTTTTTACAGGCTCAGCCCGGAGCTAAAAACATGCATTAAGACTATAATACAGTTAACAGATAAAACTGTCCAAGTACACACATTCTGTACACATATACACAATCACAGAGGCATGCTAGTGGATATATATATATATATATATATATATCCACATGTGTACTCAGACATTTAGTGTTTGAGACGTAATATCCATATATAGACATTACAATATTAGTATGGAAAGAGAATCTGACACTAGTCCAGACTACCAAGGACACGTATCTTATTTCAAGTTTGTACGTGTAGCACCTTATTTACATTTGCATTTGTGTTTGCACTGTGCATTGTCTTTACCGAAATTTTTTAAAGATGTCTTAAAACTATATCTATTTTTTAAATTCCGCATACTATTTGGGAGAGTATTCCATGTTTTTATAGCTACTTGCTTAAAGGCTCTCTGTTTCTTTACAGTTTTTCGTGATGGAATTATTAATGTAAATAGTGTATTGGTACCTTAAAGCTCTGTTTATTACTTTCTGCTCAAAAAAAGGCTAACACAGGACTATCCGGTGCACAATGCAAAGTGTTAAATACAAAACATGACATCTGAAGTACGTCTCTCTGTTTGACAGTCAACCCATCACGTTTTTGTACATACTGCAGTAGTGTTCCCTTTGTTTTGCCCTAAGTGCAGATCTGCAGATGGTGTTGTATAAGCAGACCCTTTGTTTTGGTTTTTTCATGTTTTCTGACACCCCACACTAAATTCCCATGTTCTAATATAGGAATAAGACCGGTTTGAGCTACAGTATGCCTTGTTTAGTCCATTATGAAATCCTTAACTGCATGTAATGCACCTAATTTTTGATACAATTGTTTTGTTACGTTTTCCATATGTACAAAATTCAACTATCTAGAACTGCTCCTAAATATCTAAATTCTGTTACCATTTCTAGTCTAGTACCATTTGCAGCGTGAACTTCAAAAGGCTTTTTCATTGCTTTTAGTTTGATTAGTACAAAATAGCATCCCTTTTGTTTTATTTTTGCTCAAGACCAGCCGATTCATTTGAAACCAGTTTATAATTTTTTCAAATTCACTCTCCAGATTTTGTTTTAAATTTACCAATTTTTTATCTGCAGGGTATATATAACTGCCTCGTCTGCATACACCACCATGTGTGAATCTGTACAGATGGTAGGCAATTCATTTAATATTGAGTGAGAATAGCATAGGTTCCATTATTGAGCCCTTTGGGTACCCCGCAGCAGACGTCCATTGAATCTGACAACACTCCATTTGCTCGAACATGATGCTTCCTGCCGGCTACATAACTATGCAGCTACTGCACTATGGGGTCCCCAAAACCTGTTTCGGACAATTACGTTTCTAATAATGAGTGGGCCACGAGATCGAATGCCTTGGTCAAGTCCATGAACACTGCTCCTATATACAGACCCTTCTTCATATTCTCTTGCAGATTGTTCGTGAACCTGATCAAGGCCGTCGTCATGAGAGGCAGAAGGGCTGCGAGATGGGCTTCTCCCTCTCCACAAATCCAGGCTCAGCCCACACAGAATCCCTGACGGGCTGGCACAGATCGCTCCCCCACCACCACCGGTGGGTGGCAGATTGGCTCACTACCTCCAGGTTTGGCATGCCATCACCACAGACAAGTGGGTCCTGGAGGTAGTGAGCCAGGGGCTGTCACTCAGCTTCAAATCACTTCCCAAGCTGAGAGCAAGAACATTTGCCCCAGTCAACTCTGCAGACGGAATCCTGCTGGAGTCAGAGGTAAAACACCTCCCATCAATTAAAGCAGTGGAACCAGTGCCCCTAAATCAAAGGGGCAAAGGCTTCTACTCCAGATACTTCCTTGCCAAAAAGGAAAATGGGGACTGGTGACCTGTCCTGGACCTAAGGCTTCTGAACAAGCACATTTTGAAACCAAAGTTCAACATAGTGACCCTCTCAATAATCATCCCCACACTGCAAAAAGGAGATCAGTTAGCTTCCATGGACTTAAAGGATGCCTATTTTCACATTCCTGTCAGACCAACTCACTGAAAGTAACTAAGATTCAGACTGGCCTCAGGTCATTACCAGTTCGCAGCACTCCCATTCGGTCCGACTTCTGCACCAAGGGCATTCACAAAATGCCTAACAGTGGTGGTCGAATACCTGAGAAAGCAAGGTGTGGCAGTTTTCCCCTATCTGGACGACTAGTTAGTTGTAGGCCAGTCACTGCAACATGCAAGGCAGTCACTGGCACTCACAAAATCTACGCTGGAATCCCAACGTTTCCTCATAAACAAGCAGAAATCACAGCAAGAACCAGTACAAGTGCCGGACTTCATTGGAACAGAGCTGGATACCAGCCTCGGTAGAGCTTTCCTACCCGAGGAAAGAGTGGACAGCATCTTACAGGTTGCAAGTCCTTTATGCTGGGCAAGCCCAAGCCAGCCAGGGAATTTCTCAGGCTACTGGGACATATGGCAGCTGACACCACAGTGGTGCCAGGTTCTAGATTCCAAATGAGACATCCAGTTTCACTTGAGACAGTATTGGTCACAAAAGACAGACACCCTGTCCAAACTGGTTCCAGTCACCCACAGCCTGCTGCAGGCACTTCAGTGGTGGCTAGACAAACACAACCTCAGGGTAGGTGTACCCTTTCTAAGCGAAGTTCTCACAACAGATGCTTCCCTTCTTGGTTGGGGAGCACACATGCTGGATCACACAGCAAGTGGCACATGGTCTCCTCGAGAGTCCCTGTTGCACATAAATCTGCTGGAGCTTAGGGCAGTGTACCTGACTCTATTAACATTTGCCCCTCATCTGCAAAACAAGGCGGTGCAGGTCAGGACAGACAGCACCACAACCATGTACTGTATCAACAAACAAGAAGGAACCAGGTCAGCCCCACTTTGCACAGAGGCAATGAAGACGTGATCCCTGGCATATTCCATGCAGATATCTCTATCAGCCATACACCTTCCAGGGAAGGACAACATACTGGCAAATTTCCTCAGCGGTATAAGTCAGGACCACCACGAGTGGTGTCTGAACCCTCTGATACTCACTGCAGTTTTCAAAAGGTGGGGCACTCCAGATGTGGATCTTTTTGCCTCTGCAGAAAATCACCAGTTGCCCCTGTACTGCTGCAGGCTTCCTCACAAGGGTATGGTGCCCCTGGATGCAGTGGCTCTGGATTGGTCATGGAAGTTTGCGTATGCCTTCTCTCTTTTCCCAGTGATATTCAGGACCCTACTGAAATTAAGGTCCCAACCAGCAACAGTGATTCTAGTGGTACCAGATTGGGCGAGGCAACACTGGTATTCGCTCCTGCTGACTCTGTCAGTGACCTCCCCAGTTCACTTGCCCAGGAGGCACAACCTGCTGACCTCCTCTCAGGGCAGGGTCCTGTATCCCAACCTCAAATCACTGAGACTCAAGGCCTGGTTCTTGAGGACTTGGTGAGTTTGCTAACCTTAAGCAGTCAGAGCAAGTCCTGACTGTGTTTAGGGGCTCTAGAAAACCTCCCACTAGAAAAACATATTCCTCTAAGTGGAAGAGGTTCTCTATTTGGTGCTCAGGTAAGGGTACTGACCCATCCATGGCTGACCCTGCTGTTCTCCTCGATTACCTGTCACACTTGCACTCATTAGGACTGAGGCCCTCGACCCTTAAGGTCCATCTGGCTTCAGTTTTGGCTTACCTGTCAGCTGGTAAGGAGAGATCCATGGCCTCTCATCCAGTTTTCAGGAAATACTTTAAGGGCCTCAGCCTTCTTCACCCTCCTGTGAGGGAGCCTGTCCCAGCCTGGAATCTAAATATCTGCATTGCAAACTAATGGAGCCACCATTCGATCCTGTGGCAACGGCAGAACTGAAGTTAGTCACCTGGAAAACTGTGTTACTGGTGGCAGTCACTTCTGCCAGGAGGATAAGTGAGCTACAAGCCCTGTGTACAGATGCAGACTACATTTCATTTCACAGGGATAAGGTGGTCATCAGGACCAATAGGAAATTTCTACCCAAAGTGGTATCTGATTTTCATTTGAATCAGTCTTTGGCTCTACCTGTTTTCTTTAAAGAGAACTCCAGTTCTCCTGAAAGGAAACTTCACTGCCTTGATGTCAAGAGGGCACTGAGCCATTACATTGACAGAACCAAGACATACAGACCAGCTCAAACACAGCTCTTCCTCACTTATGGTGACGTGGGTAAAGGTAGATCTACCACAAAATGTACTGTTGCTCGAGGGATAGTGGCATTTATTCAGTTTTGTTACAGTAAAGTGGGTAAATGGGCACCCATGGGCCTAAGGGCACATTCCATCAGGGGTACAGCTGTGTCAGTGGCAGCTTCAAGGGATATCTCACTACCGGAAATTTGCAAAGCAGCTACATGAAAAACAGTGCACTCTTTAACAAAGCACTACAGCCTGAATCTGCAGTCCAGAAGTGATGCCAGGTTTGGCACAGCAGTTCTGCAGAACCTGTTCCCCAAATAGGTTCTCTGCCCAGCCTCCAAAGGTACTGCTTGGTAGTCTGCATTAGTTTAATCATAATGAGTGATTCCTGGGGTTAGAAGAAAAAAATACTCACCATAGTAATCTTATTTCTTCAAAGGGATCACTCTTTATGATTAAAGCACCCACCCTGCCTCACCTTCTAGAACCTTTAAAAAAAAAAAAAAGTGGAGGGAAACTTTGATCTACATCTCTCTTTTTTTTGTACTTTATTTTTATTCATTCTTTTATCCATAAGCATGAAAGTACAGTATATGATTCCAGGTACAGGATACATCATAGGATACATTTTAGTAGGTAATACATAGCCCTTCATTCGTTGTTACAGCATACTGGGGGTTAAAAGCATCATTCGCTTGCTCATACAGCAAAACCATGGACAACCATTCCTAAATATGTTTTGCAAAGTCCAGAGTCCCCCTTCTTTTCAGATGGGCTGGTGTCTTCGACATAGCCCAGGAGTCCATGACATTAAACAAAATGCAGAGTTATTCAAAATAATAAAGATGCCCCCTCAAGCTGCTCACAGATAACCAAAAACGTTTATACTAAATGTATTTTAAAGAAATGTTTATGCAGTAAAAGTCCCCACATCAGTCCAACTGTCCCTACCCCAACTTCACCACTAGATGGTAGCAGTGTTTCTCAAAAGAAGGGGTACTTTAAGGTTTAAGAAATATGGTGCAGTAAATTTAAAATATATTCCCTGCCCCTCAATAACTGAACAAGTCCGTGCTACAACAGACTTAAAACACAGTTTGGCCCAAGGTAATAACATTTCCCTCAAGCATAACTTGTATTAGCTTGACTAATAATGTCAAATATTTACTGGGTCTCTTAAGTAAGAGAATCCCAACTTTCAGGTTTCACTGTCTTTTTCCTCCGTATCTGGACAGCCAGGTTTAGCAATGTCTACCCGAATAAAATCCAACTTCGGCCCCGCATCAGCCAGATCATTATAAAAATAGGTTTTCCCAGCATAAATAATCTTCAGCCTCGCCGGCATCTGGAGAGAATGATTAATGCCTAGCTTTCTTAGGCCGGTAAACTGTATCGAAGCCACGCTGCCTCATTCTCGTGGAATAACTAAGATCAGGAAAACAGTGCAGCACTGATCAGTCTGGGAAAGTAAGCGCTCCTGCTGTTTTTGCTTTTTGCAATATCTGGTCTCGAACGTGCACCCCGATAGTAACAACTAAAACAGTTCGGGGTAACTTGAGGCTATTAGGCTTTCACTGTTGTGTAATACGATAATCTCGAACAATCAGATTATCTGCACTTAACTGGAATAAGTCCCGTAGAAGCTGATGCATGTAGTCCATCAAATTTGCTCCCTCACTCCTTCGGGTAAACCCAAAAATCGGAGGTTACAGGCGCGTGCGCCATTTTCAAGGAATTCCAGTCTTGTACGTAGTATTTTCTTTTAACACCCCATCTGTCTCTGTTGCTGTTTTAGAAACCATGGAGGGTAAGGCCGGTGTAGTTTGTTTCCATGACAGAAACTTTGGTTTCGACTTGAGACAGTCTGTTATTGTAGGTTTCCAGCTTTTTGTCAATTTGTTGAACCGCTCACAAAATGGCGTTGACTGTGGCCTCTAAATCTCCAGGTTTCCCTTCCGGGTGCAGGCCCTATGCAGTTGTACTCACAGATGGCGTGGTGCCTTTCTCTCGGCTTGGCTCTTCAGAAGAGTCTGGTTTATTCCTCCCCATCGTAGGATTTGGCTGAAATCTCTCCCTAGACTCCTTGAAGACATTGGCTTTCCGGTTAGGTAGGTAGTTGGGTAATTTTCTGGCATTTTGAGGAATTTTAAACTTTTAATTGCTGTAATGATCTGGAGCAACTCAAAGAGCATGTACTGCTGTCGGCTGCAAGCCATGCCCCCCCCCGTTTGTTGTGCATCTATGTTTTAATGTTACATATAGACCTGGTTAGAGACTCACCCTTTAAACCAGTTGGTTTCCTTGTGGTCTCGTTTTTAGGTCTGTCTTTTGGGGATTTTTTATATTGGGGGCAGTTTATTTTGTCTTCATTATGTAAAGATTAGCTAGGGGGTATTATATCCATTTAGGCACCTGAAGAATCTGAAGCACTCAGAGTGTAGCAGTTGCTAGGGCAGCAGTTTGAAATTGGCATGAGCCAGTCAGAGTTTCATCATTTGCATAGCATTCCATCTCTCCAGGCAGTCCAACACAGGAGGCTGACTGCATTAGTTTGATCATGATGAGTGATCCTTTGAAGAAACAAGATTACTGTGGTGAGTAATGTTTTCTGCTTGCGCATGCGTGGCATTGATGATGCACTTCCTAGCAAGGTTTCCATGGTTGTCGAAGGGTCCAAGGTCAGAGGGTGGGCAGTGGCACTGATTTTAAAATGAGTAATTCTGCTGACTGCCCTGCCGGTCCCCATCTTTGGCACTCCTAGAACCAGAGGGTGAAGACATTCAACTACAAGGGATTAGGTATGGGAGACACCAGGAATGGAGCTGGCTGGAGATTGAGCGTGAGGTGAGTGCGGTCTGTCCGGTTACAGGGAAGGAGTTCAGAGACTGTGGATTACCGGGGAGAACATTTTCTTTTTTTGTGTACCTGATACTCTCTCCTCTTTGGTTGACCTCTCGCTGGTTATGCGAGGGTGTGGATCGGAATGGGAGCGGAGCAGCAGTTCTGCGAGACTGCTGTTTAGCAGGGATTGCCGTCTTTGCCAGTCCAGAGTTTGTGATGCTCAGACTGATTTGGGGGGGAATTCCTGATGCGGCTGACTGGCACCTTTTCCCATTGGTATATCGTAGGAGTTACAACGGTCCAGTCAGCCAATCGGAGGGCAGGATTTTTCAGACCCATTGTATAATATTGCATTTAGATTTTTTAAGAGTAAGTCTACAGTAATGTTTGTTATTAGTATCTCTCAACGTATTCCTTTTTTTTCCCTGCTAGATCTTTCTTTATATTAATCAATTTTTCATTATTTAAAGTCCTAGTTTCTACTATTCTGCTTTTCCCTTTTTGCCTTCTGTTACTCCAGATATAGTAGACGGGTAGATGATCACTAATAATTGCATTTGATAATACACCTGCAGCTCTAATATTTTTCATATTATTGACATTCCATCAACCATCTCTATAATGTGTTTTTGTTTTATTATTTAATCTTGTCCCTTTTATCAATTGAGTTAAATTCGCCTTTCGCAAATAGTTTCTTATATTTGTTTACATCGTTTCCCAGCCAATGCCCGTGGCCTCCTTCCTAAACGGGACAATATAAAAGTCTGGATCACTCAGAACTCCCCTGACATTCTTTGTATCTTGGAAACGTGGCTGTCCTCACACATTCCTGACACTCAGCTGGCCCTCCCTGACTAAATTCTACACCGTTAATACCGAGGTAAAAGGGGAGGAGTGGTTGTAGTTTACTTCTGCAACTTCATTCCTTGCACCGTCACCCACCAAGAAGCTGCCCCACAATCTCACAAACTCCTGCTGGCCAAGCTCTCTTTCCTGTCCTCAACCCCCCCCTCCCCCTTTTGTTGGAGATCTGTATGCCTCCCCCTAACTCTCTCCTCCTCCTCGCCTCCTGCATAACCTCCACTACCACCCTTTCTTCTGCCAGCAAATTGATCCTTCTTGGGGACTTCAATCTGGACTGGCTCTCCCCCTCATCTCAAAACGCATGCCTCCAGATTGAAGCATTAAACCTGACCCAGTTGATCAATGAGTCTACTCGCCTCAACCATCTCTCCAACTCCTGTACCCTCCTTGACTGGGTACTGTCAACCCACCCTTACCACATTAGCTCAGCTGGTGTACTTCCCGATGTGCTCAGTGACCAATTCCCCACCTTTTGTGTCAGAAAGATACGTCCTCCTAACCCCCCCAACCCAAAAATGCATCCAGTATCATCCCCTCAAAAGACTCAACCCTAATAAATTACTTCTTGACCTGGCCACGACTAACTGGTCACCAGTCATCTCCTCTCCCTCTGTGGATTCTGCTGTCCCCCATTTCACCACAATCTTCCTGAAAGTCTGGGATGTCCATGCTCCACTGAAATCAGTAAGGGTAAAACATATCATAGTAATGTGTCAGCAGAAAAGGCCCATCCTGGCCCATCCAGTCTGCCCATACCCCCCCCCAACTTATCACCAGTGCACAAGGAGCCTATCCTCTGTCCTCTAACCAACCCCATATGTCTATCCCATGCTCTCTTGAATCCCTCCACTGTTTGGACACCTACCACTTCCTCAGGTAATCTGTTCCAGGGTTCAACCACTCTCTCAGTGAAATAACAACTCCTTACGTTACCTTTAAATCTTCCTCTTTCCAATCTTAAAGTATAGCCTCTTGTTTTAACTCCGACTTCCCTTTTAAATAGACTTCCTTCCCTTACTTTATTTATCCCCTTCATGTACTTGAATGTCTCCATCATGTCTCCTCTCTCTTCTAAAGTCCAGCGAATACAGATTTAATTCTCTGTCTTGTCGCATATGTTTCGCTTGCATACCCTGCACCATCTTTGTTGCCCTTCTCTGAACCTTTTATATTAGTCACCACAATCCCTGGATCTCTCTGGAAATCCTAGCCATATGCAAAACCCGCGACCTCACTTGGCAACGCCTTAAGTCTGCATCTGACCCAACTGACCTGCGGAACTACCAAACCCTCAGAAATAGCTGTACAAAGCATATTCAGCAGGCAAAATCTGAGTATTTCAAAACCCGACTGCACACCTCCAACAACTCTGCATCCTCCTTCTGGAATGATCTGAGTTCACTCCAGCACCCCTCCTCAGAACACCCTACACCCACTCTTTGCATGGCTGATTCCAGAGTCTCTGCCCTGAATAGGTTCTTTATGACCTGTGCCCTCCTGCAAGACTTCCCCTCTCCTCCCCCACCCCCCACAGCCCTCTGGCTTTCAACTGCCTCTGGTCTCCCCAGAGGAAGTCCTTAAAGCTGTAGGCTCCCTAAATTCCACTAAATCCAGCCCAGACGGCCTACATCATAGACTCCTCAAAATCGCTGCTCCTGCTATTCTGACCCCCTCTAATTTACCTCCTCAGTCTGTCTCTCTCCTCTTCTACTGTCCCTTCAGCCTGGAAGTCCACTGCAGTCATTCCCCTCCACAAAGGAGGACAATCCCATGGTCCCTGGCAACTACCGCCCCATATCACTTCTCCCCTCACTTGCCAAGGTCCTAGAATCACTTCCAACACTCTCTCCCCGGTCCAATCAGGTTTTAGGAAGTTCCGCTCAACCACTTCCTCCCTTCTTAGCTTTACAGATGCCATTCACTCTGCCATGGACCAAGGGCACATTACATCGGCTATCTTCATTGACCTTGCTAAGGCCTTTGACTCTGTCTCTCACTCTCTTCTACTAGTCAAGCTAAGCAACAGTGGCTTTTCTTCAGCTGCTGTCTCCTGGTTTAGCTCCTACTTAACTGTCAGGCCTCAGTCAGTTAAAATCAGTAATGTGCTGCCTCCCTCCCTCCCCATCCTTGTTGGTGTCTCCCAGGGCTCAGTCCTCAGACCTGTTCACTTTTCCCTGTTTATTAACGACCTCTACTCTGTATGCACCTACGCCAATATCTATAGGTATGCGAACAACACTGTCTTATTCCTATCTGGTCCCTCTACCCCTTCTGTCCCATCTCATCTTCAGCATGACTTTACTGCTGTATCTAACTGGTTCAGTGAAAACTGCCTAAAACTGAACACCATAAAGACCGTAGCCATGACGTTTGGCTTCAAACAAAAACTTGCTGGGCTCCCCACCATCCCTGCTTTCTGTACCCCAGTCAACATTCCCTTAATTAATGTTCCAGCCTACAAATACCTTGGAGTGTGGCTCAGTCCCTCACTAGACTTCTCCTCCCACTTTAAGGCCCTCCACTCCAAACTGGGTTTACTCTACCACCATAAGGGTAGTCTTTCCATAAAGCTACCAACTTTCTGAGGCCTAAAACGGGGATGGTCCATCCTGACCATGACCCCCCTCTCCCCCCACTGTCACTCCCACAAGCACCACTGCAGACAATGCTGCACACAATCAATTAAATTGTGCTGCTTGCTCTGGCCATGCCACCCCACAGTAACATCAGTAGCAAACACCCAGATTAAAACAATACATCATTCTGCTGCAGCAAGTTCCAAATCATGATGTACAGAAAGTTCATTAGAAGCAAACCTGCGTTAAATTGTGATCAGACATTCGAGCTGCATGTGTTGCGGCTCCTGACAGTCCCATCCAACCCACTTACACTCACCTCATTTATTGAGCAAACTTCACTTCAGTGACTCCTACCACCACACCAGGTTGTTTTCACACACTTCCCTACAGTTGATCAGGTCCGGGTACCTTAGTTCACTGCTGCCGTTCTCTTTTCTGTCTGAAGTCCTTCTCAGCTGCTGGCAGGTAGACGTCCACATGCACTTGTTTGCACTACTACTCAGTGTAATCTAACAGGAAGGAACATGCTATGCTGTGCTTCCACTGACATGCTTGTGGTGCAGCACAGGCACAGGGGTTGAAGTTGCAAACTGCTGTCCAGCTCGAGCAGCGCCACAGTGGTGCTGAAATAACTGTCACTCACAGATTAGCAGTCAGCAAAAAAAGGGACAAAACTGGGACAAGTAAGCAAAAACCAGGACAAAAGTGACATTTTGCAAAACTTGTGGGGACACTGGGACATGCTGCCTAAAATAGGGACTGTCATGGGAAAATAGGGACTGTTGGCAGCTTTATCTTTTCATCTCGGTCAGACGTGACCTGCTGGTCAAATGGATCCTCCCAGACTACGTCGGCGTTGTGTTCAGCGTGCTGCCAGTCATCTCCCTTGCCGAACTTGATGTCCTTTTCAACGCCTTTTGTTGTTTCTCCTCAAATTCCCCCCACGCATCACTGCGACCTTTACTCCTCCCTATCCCTCCAAGCCCTTTCACAGAGATTCTTACCCCACTGCTCCACTTTCGTCTCCAAATATTGGTTTGGAACTTTTCCCTCCTACCTCTCCTCTCTCCTGATTCCAGCTAGTCCCTCCCCCTACAATCCACGCACGAATTGCCTCCGCTCCTTTGCCTTCCCACAAGCACGCACCTCAGCTGGGAAATTAGCTTTCTCTTATAGACTGCCTTCCCTGTGGAATAATCTCTCCCCTCAAACCCACCTCACCCCCTCCATTTCTGCACTCAAGCACCTCCTTGGGCCATCTCCTGTTACATCTTGTAGTTGTCCACAGCCCTAATCCACAATTTTAGTACTGCCCTCCTCCCTCTCTCCCATTTCCTATATTAATTGTGACCACATGCTTTCTGTTTTCTCTACCCGATTATTGTATCTCCTGTAATATACCTTGTAATGCAATACCACTATGCAACTGTATCATACTGTAATTAAGAATGCTCTCTGTATTATACTGTATTTTGTTGTATTCTGTATTTCACTATACTTACATTTTTTGTTACTCCTTGTTTTATTTGTACCTCCTGCCCCCTGGTCACACCTGGAAACGAGCTTCTGCTCAGTTTGCCTTTCCTGGTTACCAAATTTTAAATAAATAAATAAATAATTTAAGTTTAAGTCTCCCATTAAGATCAGTTCCTTGCTGTTGTAAGTTTTCAATAGCTCTCTTAGCTTATCAAGACCATGGATATTTGATTTTGGGGGTTATAAATACATACTACCATCAATTTTTTTTTGTATTTTCCAGTAACAGTTCAAGTAACAGATGTTCACATCCTGAACAGAATTCTTTTGTGTCTATATTTCTTAAATGTAAGTGACTCTTTAATATAGAGTATTATTCCTCCCCCCTTTTTGTTTGTTCTGTTTCCAATAGAGTTATATCCTTCTATGTAGATTGTTATTGTTGATTTTAGGTTTCAGCCAGGACTCCGTGATCATTGCTACATCGGGGTCATTTGAAGAGATCCAAGCCTCTAATTCATGTTTTTTGGGAAGCAAGCTGCAGATATTTAAATGAATTATTTTCAAACCCTGCATTTTCAGCCAGTTTATTTCTAAATTTTCCCCATGTCCGGGATTCTCCTCAGTGCCCCTAGACCACAACAGTCTCTGTAGTCCCAAACTAAAAATATGATGATTTAACTTTCTAGTGTCTATATATTCACCCAGTCGTTTTGTTTCCCTTTTTTTAATAACCCTAAACTGATCAGGTCTGTGTTTTGTTCATTAGCTTCTTGCATCAGGTATTTATTTTCCTGTGTTCCATTTGTCTCTAACCACGTGATAGTCTTAATTAACAATTCAGATGAGCAGAACACAATGATATAACAAACAGCTACAAAAAAAAAGTTTTGATAGTTTTCCAGTCGTTCTTGGTATATGGGATTTACAAAATTTTAATATAAACTAATTTCTAACAATAAGCACATCCGTAGGGGCACAGGCACTCAAGCTGTTGTTTACTGCAGTTTGTCAGTATGGCAATCAACTGACTTATTATTTCTAGTTCAGGTACAATTAGCCAGTCAAGAAGTCAAAGAACATTTACCAAAAAGTTTTCTTTTACCTTATATGATAGGTGAAGATAATTCCCCTTAACTCAACAATTATCTGTTAATTATTTGTTTTTAGAGGTGCCTTAATCATAAGTTTATTTTGATAACCAAAAAATTCATCCTTACATTTAGATGTGCAGGGGTGAACGTAAGAGGCTACCAGTATGGTCAGGAATGAAGGAAGTGTGCAGAGGGAAAGAGTGGTGGAGTGTTTAAAGACAGCATTGGGAGTTGGGTTGGGGCTGAGTTTGGGGTTGAAGGTGTGGGGGCAGAGAGTGGGATTTTTTTTTTTTTTTTTAACACTATCCTGAAGGGGGTGTGCAGTCATCAGAGGAAGGGCGCCTAGCAAGAAGCTCAGCTTTGGTTGCTCCTGGCTCCCTCCCCCCCAATTGATGAAATATTGGGATAGCTGGCACTGCTCCAGGAGGCCATAAATCTGGATATACTTGAGTCATCGCAGGATGAGCGGTCAGCTTGAATGTTGCACCTTACAGCATGTAATGTAAATGCATCTAAAGTGTTACAGTAAATTAGTTTGTCACCTTGCCCTACCAAGGGATTTGCATACTACCTTCTGTAATGCTGTGCACTTGCCTTTGAAGGTAAGCTTGTTTGTGTGTTTCTGGGAGAGGAACATACAGCAGACAGATAAAGTAGCTCCTTGGGGATAGGCATTTCTTTGTCACATGTACCCACCTAGTTAACAAGTGAGCATTAAGCCACGATGAAGGAGGCTTCTACTGTGGAATTAATGCGTGGTTTGGGGGTTGTGGCTCAAGGCCGAGTGCCTACAACCACCCAACCGTGCATTAATTCCACAGTTGAAGCCTCCTTTGGAGTGGCTTAATGCACTTGTAATCTGGAAAGTGCTGTTAGAGAGTGATTATTATTAAGGTGTTTGTTTTAATAAAATATACAAACAAAACCTGTGTGTGGTTTAAATCTTTTACTGCTCATAAGTACAGAATGTGAGAAACAGAGTAACATTTCTTAATATACTTATGCTGCTAAACACATGCAGGCACAAATAATATTTGTAGTGTGCTATAATATGTTTATCTGGTTTTCATATATTTTGATGCGGTACATTCAACGGTACATCGCTCGATCTTTGCAAAAAACACACTTCTACACGCTCTTCAGTAAGACCGCGTTGTATGCACTCAGAGATTTGCATATCTAAACTCCTGAAATCAGCTGTTAAATCTAAGAACTGCAGTTGCTTTACACTGCACACATTTCTATTGTGGAGTGCTGTTTAACAGTTAAACATTTGGCAGAATAACAATTCTTCCTAACAAACTTACTAGTTAGCCAACTGTTTTAAACTCGGATGTTTGCACTGTGCTTTCACTGTTCTGGGTTGTTGTAATTAAAATGTACTGTGCTGTGGACAGTGATTAATTCCACAGTAGAAGCCTCCTTCGTCGTGGCTTAATGCTTACAAGGAGCGGTGTTGTTGCTGCCATTTTACTCTGCTGGTCGGTATTACATTTACTTTCCCTTTCCTGTTTTGTGTTGTGAGAGGAGTCGTCAGCAGCATATGTAACAACTTGCGACAGATTTATAGGTTTCTCTCCTTCTTCTGTGCTACTATATGAGGGAATTTTCTGCATATTTATAGCTTTCAGAGTTTTGTACAAACCTCAAAAGTAATTTTTATTTTCTCCATTACTCTACGGTTGACTGCACTGCTCTGAAAAACACATGTAGTGCGATAACAAGTGGCCACTGGGTGGGTGGGAAAGTCTAGATATTTATCTGATGCTCGAAATTGACTACGCGACTGTGGTGCCTGCTGGTACTACAGTAGCGGGCATTACTCTGGGAATTAATCCCCGCTACTGTAGCATCATGGTGTTGCGTTTACACCAATGAAACCACGTGATTTACAGTATTAGTAATCTACATGTTACAGAAGCTAAATAAATAGTTTAGAATCTTTACTCCATAGTGGCACTGTACATGACTGGACACAATGCTGGCTGCTGATTCTTTTCCACAGATTGTAACAGAAAGGTTGCATGCCCTGGCTCTAAGTGAAGGTTTTTGAGGTGGTTTCTTTGATCACCAGTCAAAAATCTTAGTAACCCAAAAAAATATCTTGGGTAGTCAAAATATATGGTCTGTTTGGTACAGTAGTCTCTCCTGAAATTGTAGGAACAGTTTTAAACAATATTGGGGACTTGAAAACTCAGAAGCTGCCCCTGTGATGTCATTGCAGTATCCCAGCAGGACAAAATAAAACTCCAGGCTGCTGTGGCGCCCAGAATTGCTGCCACGCAGAGCATTGTTGCATGCATGCATAGTACAAAAAAAAAATTCTTTCTCTGCTTTCCCCCTCTGTTCACAGAGTCCAGGTGCTCTAAAATTCTTAATGTTTTTCAGTACCGCTGATGATCAGAGTAGCATTACCTGTTTAATTCTGCAGGCATCTCAGTGTCAAACTGCCACTGATAGATAACTCAACGCTGCTTTGTTATTAGAAGTGACAGGAACAGGTTCAGAAGTTCCTTGGCTGACTGGCCATGTGGCATGTTACATGACACAGTGCTTTCTTCTGAAGTGGAAGATGGAGAAAACGGCAAAACAACTGAGGTTAAATTATTTAAACACACAACACCTCAACCGTTTTGTAGCAAAATCACGTCACACACCCTGCCTTTTCTAAATATGGTTGTTTCATGATCTGTTAGTTGTATTCCATATTTGTGTAGTGTTGTGGCTTATTTTATAACAGTACTCCCCTCTTGGCCAGAAAGCCACAGCGTTCAAGCCTCACACTAGGAACCTCGTCTCACACTGAACTCAGACACGTTACAATGTTGTACTGTCAGAGGTATCATAATCATTTGCATGAGACACTAAACTGAGGTCCTTTCTGCTGGTATGGTCTCTGGTGGTTGGCCAGGTAAAAGTTAAAGATCCTGTGGCACTCCTTTTTCTTTTTTTTTTTTCCCAGATTCAAACTTTTTTATTGCATGCAGCTAGGAAGTTCAGGTGAGTAGTAACTTCACACGAATAGTACACATACAAAAGATATATTAACCAGTAATGAGGATTATAAAGATACAGTGTATGGGAAGAGCCTGGCTAAGAATTGTGTGTAGCGTAACTTATCAGGACTCAATCTCAATATTAATATGGTAGCCTGAGGACATACTGCAAACCGCCTTTTAGCAGTGCAACCCCCCCAAAAACACTCCTGTTTAGGCTAGTGTACCAAACAAACCCCATAAAAATCCCACCCGTGTCCCCTTTGTCAGATAACTCTGTGAATCTCTGCCTTATGTGATATCACAAAGCACTACTGGAAGAGATTGCCAGCATTCGGACATGATGGTTAAGACTGTTAAGATAGGATCAGGATTAGTGGTGTACTGCTTCAGGACCTTTTGTTTTCTAATACTTGTCACCTTGTGGATAAGGTTTTGGTTAAGTGGACATTGTGAGAGGGCTTGAGATTGGTGGGGGAAGGATGTTAATTACCATAAGTATTTATTTTTTGTTGCTGTATTGTAGTTGTGCGAATTAGGCTGATGCTGGTCAAAGAGGTGAGCAGAGGCTTTGTGCTTTCCATGATTGGGGACCAGGGTTGTAGGGCTGGTGTGATCTGGAGGGTGGGGGGGATGCCACTGGACACCAATGAGAATGTTTGGAGATGGGGTGGGAGTGCCACTGGACACCAGCAAGAACTTATGGGGAAGGGGTGCCACTGGACATGAGGGAGCACTTATAAGGAGAGGGAAAGGTTGCCACTTAATGCCATTGAGAAATTAAGGGGATGTGGAGAGAGAGAGAGAAAAAGAGAGGGAAGGTGCCACTGGCAACCAGGGAGTAATTGGAAAGGGATGGGGACAGGAAGTCCCTCCCCCCACAGTAATTTCCATTTGTAGGTTCATGCAAGTGTAAAACATGGGGAGCCAGTGCAGAGGGGTATCACTTTCCCAGCTAGGCCAGTGGGGTGTGGGGGAGCTGAACGTAACCCTAGTATAGTTTAAGGATCATCTTTTACAACGCCCATGCCACGAGGGTGCACAGGTATATATCAGTAGCATAATGCACATTGGGGGAGACCTCTCAGATTCATGGAGGTGGGTTCTGGGGGCATGCCTGACAAATTTAATAGATTTCTTTGACTGGGTGACCTGGGAAATAGATCAGGGTGGGGGCAGTGGACGTGGCCTATATAGGTTTTAGAAAGGCATTCAACACCCTACCACATGGAGACTTGGAAGGAGACTGGGCAGCTTAGGGTGGGTCCCAAGGTGGTAAACTGGGTAAGAAATTGGTTACTGGATAGGTGACAGAGAGTGATGGCAGAGGGTGGTGGTAAATGGAGTTCACTGTGGGGATGGGAGGGTGACCAGTGGGGTGCTTCAGGGCTCTGTACTGGGACCAGTCCTCTTTAATGTCTCTAAGTGGCATTTTGGATGAATGGGAAGGGAAGGTATGTCTCTTTGCAGATGACACTAAAATCTGCAATAGGGTAGACACTCCAGAGGGAGGGAAAGAATGTGCAAAGACCTGAGAGAACTTGAGGAGTGGATAAAGGCATGGCAGCTGGGTTTTAATATAAAAAAGTGCAAAATCATGCACCTAGGGCACGGAAAACCAGAAGCAGAGTGCAAAATGTAAGACAAGGTATTGATGGTCACCAAACAGGAAAGGGACCTGGGGGTAATCGTATCTGATGATATCAAGGTGGTGGGACAGAGCAACAAGGCAGTGGGTATGGCCATTGGGATGCCAGGATGCATAGAACGGTATTGCCAGCAGAAAGATGGGAGATGGTGTAGCCACTGTATACATTGCTGATGAGACCCTGCCTGGAGTACTGTGTCCAGAGACCATATCCCAGGAAAGACATAGACAGGGTGGAGACTGTCTAGCAGAGGGCAGCTGGAATGTGGCAGGGGCTGCATCAGAAGCCCTATGAGGAGAGGTTTAAGGACTCGAATGTGCACAACCTGGAAGAGAGAAGGGAGAGGGGGGATATGATGGAGACCTATAAGTACTCATGGGGTTAAATAAGGTATATGAGGGGGAGAGTATTTTTCAGAGGAAACGATTCGCAAAAACCAGGGAACATGCAGTGAAGCTAGAAGGGGGAAAACTTAGGCGAGATGAGAAAATACTTCTTCACTGAAAGAGTGGTGGATGTCTGGAACAGTCTTCCACCAGAAGTACTGGGAGCATGACCGTTTTCTCCCATCTTTTTGCTCCCGTCATCCCGCTCTAGACAACTCGCTCCCGCGGCAATGTGCTCCCATAACAACCTGCCCCTGACAGTTCGCTCCCTGCGAGCGAGCAACCAACCCACTCCCATATAAAATAAAAGGCAACCCAGAAAACGTGTACTCCAGTGTGTCCGACATATAAACACTGAAGGCAGACAAGGATACGGGAGTCAAATTAAAAGCAGCAGTCCTTTTATATTTACTATGTTCAGATGATGTTTAAATCCATATCGGACTAAACTAAGATTGTAAGCCATTAAATGACGACATCTACCAGACTGTGCTCCTCTAATATTTGAGCTTCACTTACACAGAATACAGTAAAGGAAAATTATTATTCGCATGATGAAGTTCTTAACAACAACTTTTTAGAATAGCATATTTAAAACCGGGGTGCTGCATGATGTTAAAAGTATTTATAACTGTACATTATAATCAAAAAGAAAGCGATTGTAAGGAAAAATTATAACAGCCATAGACTAACAAAGAATTTACATCCAGTTTACCTGGCATATATCTCTGGGTCGGATTCAAGGGGAGCAGATGGTGTGTGCGGTATGGTGCAGTGTATGCACATGTAGCGCTCTGTATCAAAAGAACCACCAAGACCCACGGATTGGTATAAGACTTGTATAAGCAAAGATTAAGCACTGTTAAACATTGTCCAACCCTTCACAACCGGTCCCCTGCTCATTTAATTACCGATTTTACCAATTTAAGGGATATAAGCTACCAGTGGTCACCAGCAACAGTGTCCTCAGTTGCTACGGATCAGCTGGGTGGCAACAAGAGGTTATCCGGTGTGCTTCAGTAATTAGTCCTTAGAGATTTAGGCTCAGTAATGTTCTCAAAAGTTCTGTAGCATTCTCCATTGGGTGCTACCCTTCAGTCTCTTCTGGGAGACCCAACAGCTGCATATTTGTCAGGTGCTCCAGAGTGAGCTCCTCAAGTAAAATCTTTTAAATTGCTCTAAAACCTGCCGTTTTCACTCTACACAGCTGAATTTCATAGAACAGCTCGTATATGTACCAGACAGCTTACCTACTACATTTAGAGAAAATCAGACATAGGAAAGCCATGGAAGAATGTGCCTCAGGAGACTGGCAAGGGAAAAACAGGGAAGTCTCACGCTCCCACACTTCCAATTGGCCAGGCATTAGTGCAGAGAGTGGTGCAGGGGAACCCTCTAACTCAGCCCTCCTTCAAGCCTCTAGTGAGGCACAAACAAAACAAAAAAAAATCATACACTGCAGCTTCACTGCAAATTGTACCGGGAGTGAAAATGAGGAGGAGCGAACTAACTTGGGAGTGAATTGTTGGGAGCCAAATGTCTGGGAGTGAATTGACTGTAGCGAATTTTCATGTACCTGGAAGTGCTGGGGGCAGAAACAGTGGTGCGCTTCAAGCATATATGGGATAGACACAAGAGACTTAGCTGGGAAGCAAGGTGGAGGAGGGAGAGCTGGAGAGCAGGTAGGGTCTGCAGTGACAGGACAGGATAGGCATGGAAAAATGGGCAGACTGGGTGGGCCAAGCGCTCCTTGTCTGTCAGATTCTCTATTTCTTGTCATAGCACGTGGAGAAACCACCTGATTGTTGCCTTGCTCTGAATGAGCAGCCAGAGAAGCAGGCAGTGTTGGCAGGTATATAAATAAATAAGGGCCACTACAGCTGTTAATAAGTTTAAAGTTTTTAATAAAGATTTTTATTTTGTGAATTTAAAAAGGGAGAAGAACCTACAGAAGGATCTGAAAAAGTTAGAAAGATGGTCTAGTGTGTGGCAGCTGAAGTTCAACTCCAAGGAATGTAAAGTGATGCATCTGGGCAAGAATAACCTGAGGACAGCCTGTTTGCTCAGTGGGGTCAAGTTCAGTGCCTCACTAGAGGAAAGGGATCTAGGAGTTATCATATGTGACACCCTAAAATAAGCCTGCCAGTGCAACGCAGCTTATAGTAGGGCCAACAAAATGTTGGGGTGTATAGGGAGTGGATTCGACAGTAGGCATCGGAAGGTGATACTGCCACTGTACAGATCCCCCTGGTAAGACCCCACCTGGGATACTGTGTCTAGTTTTGGAGACCACACCTTAAAAAGGACAGGGACAGGCTAGAAATCATACAGAGAAGGGCAACCAAAATGATACAGGGACTCCAGGGGCTACTGTATGAAGGGCGTCTTGAGGCGTTAAACATGTACTCGCTGGAGACAAATAGGGAAAGGGGGGATATGATAGAAACCTTCAAGTACATGAGGGGAAGTAATACAGTGCCCTACTCCGAACTATCACCATGGCATCCAGCTCAAATACAGGGGGGCATGGATGGAAGCTGAGGGGTGGGAAATTCAGAAGGGATTTAAGGAAACACCGTTTATCAGAAAGGATAGTGGAGCCATGGAACAGGCTGCACCCAGTTGTAGTGGGAGCTAAGACCCTGTCAGCCTTCAAATGGGGTTGTGATAAAGAGTATGCTCGAATTAAATCCCCAGGTAAAAGTATGGGCTAGGTCCCAGGATCTCCTAGTGTCTCGAAAACTCACGGGTAGACTTGATGGACCTTTGGTCTCCATCTGCTGTCACCTTTCTTTGTTTCTGTGTTTCTATGAGAAACAACCAATAATTACAAATGTAAATAGTAGTGTAGGAAGTCAGATTTATCACAGTTAAGTACACCTGTCCGGAACAGTTCACAGTATAACATCACATATGATGCAGATTTGCATAGCATTCATTTCATCAAGAAATTTTGGTAAATAAATTATCATAGCAAAAAACGGTACATGCATATGAAGGAGCTAACTTAGCCATATACATGTAAAAAAAAAAAAACATTTGTCATGCTGGTCAGAATTACCCTATACCTGTATATTCCGAGTCATTTTCACTAGTGGGCCTCCCATCCTGAATGGTATAGTTCTAGACGTGTTTACTGGCAGATAACCTTTCAAGGCAGTCTGGGACAAATCGGATAGCTAGGTCACAAGTAGCAGTTAAAGTTGTTTGTAATGTGGCAGTTTCAATTCTACTGAAATACAGCAAATGACTGGATAAAATGCAGCAGCTGACCAAAGTTGGGCACGGCATTAATCACCGGTAATGCCCATCTCAAACAGCAGTAATCCCCACTCCAAACAGTAGTACCACATGTAACCACACTAAAAGCGCTAGATAGGTGTCGGAGAAAACAAAGGTATGGCCACAGTGAAAGTGGCATGCACATCGAGAAATAAAACCCAAAATGCCATGCCCATTTTGTACTACACACCCATCAACCCAGTGAAAATCTGAGTTTCAAACAAGGCAGTCAGAATCATTGCCATTTCTCAAGATTGTGCACATTATTAAATTATACCTTGTGTCCCTATTCATGGTCCTGTGACTGAGTGTTGGCATGCTCCCATTTAGATATACTCCCAGTGCCACATCTGAAGAGCAAGGAACCGTTACCAGCTCCGGATGCGTAGATAAGCGCTGTTTGCACGCAGGAGTTCCCCAGAAGTTTTGTTAAATACATAAAAAAATTAAGGTGAGAAGTACAGCGTAGAGCTTGTAGCCAAGGAGTAATGAATGTGCCGGAATGTATCAATCCCAGCATTCAAGGCAGCATGAATGAATAGCGCAGCAAAAAGTTCCATGATATAATAGCGAGTCTTGCACAGAAATATGTACTGCATCAAATTGTGAAAAAAATACAGGAATGCGTTCTGCTACTCAGAAAGAGTTGCACAGCAATACCTTTGTTTTGCTGCACCACAATATAAATAAACATCATAGGTGTAACGTCCGGTGCTCAAAACAGTGAACTTGGTAAATGGTTGGTTGTGTGTATTCGTTATCGTTTTTGATGAATTCAACCTACTTGTAATAGTGCCTCAAAAATAGCACTTGCCATGTTACAAGCGCATAAAGCCACTCTGAAGGAGGCTTCTACTAGGCAATTAATGCATGGTTGGGTAGTTGTAGCACTCGGCCTTATGCCCCCAAACCATGAATTAATTCCCCAGTAGAAGCCTTCTTCGTCGTGGCTAAATGCTTACTCGACAATCAGATTTTCAAAGCTAGCGACCAGCTGGCTCTCTAGACACAAAATTCTTTTTCCCCACTGTGAGGGGACCTGTATACCCTGGAGGGGTGGTCAAGGAGGAGGGGATTGAAGTTTAATGCTGGGAAATGTAAGGTGCTATATCTGGGGGTCAGAAACCCGGGCCATGTATACACCCTGGGGGGTCACACTGCAAGCCACATTGGGCATGAGGAATCTAGAGGTGGTGGTAGACGTCAAAATGAATAACTCTGAAAATTGTAGAAGAACCGCAGCCAAAGCAAACGGGAACTGGGCTGCATAGCCAGGGGGATTACGTCCAGGAGGAGGGAGGTGATCCTTCCTCTGTATAATGCCTTGGTCAGGCCGCAACTCGAGTACTGTGTACAGTTCTGGAGACCTCATCTGAAGAAGGACATAGCACTGCTGGAGAAGGTCCAGAGGAGAGCGACTGGGATGATTCATTGGGGGCTACGAGGAGAGACTGGAAGACCTTGGGCTGTACACACTGGAGGAGAGGGGAGACAGGGGAGACATGATAGTGGTCTTCAAATATGTAAAAGGAATAACCAGGGCTCCAGATAAGATTTTTTGGGATGAGTACTGTACTCCTCATTTTGAAAGTGAGGTGAGTAAAACCAAATTCAGAAGCCTACAAATGTCTGGGCAGAGTGGAGTGAGGAGTGCATTTTTAAAAACAGTGTCGTTTTTTTCTAGTTAAGAATTGATAAAAGTGCCAACAGTACTCCAGATAAAGTTGACAGGTAGGAGTAATTTTCTCACCAATTTCAAAATATAGTGCGTAAAACAAAATTGGGATGCATCCGAGTGCTGTAAATCTGTGGGGGGGGGGACTGCTCCTTTTGAAAAATCAGTTATGAAACACTATTCTTTGGAGTGCAGAGTGTTTACAAATGTTGGGTGAATACTGGTACTTTCATGAAAAAAAATTTCTCAAGAGTATTTCCTAAAATGAGGTGAGTAAAACAGGTCAGTACTCCCCTTATCTGGAGCCCTGGGAATAACCAAGGGCAGAACCAAGGAGCTGTTAAGGCTAAAGAAGGGGGGAAACAAGCAGGGGGCACGAGTGGAAGCTGGAGGGGGGAAATTATAGGGGGAACGTGGGAGATAGTACTTCACTGACAGGGTGGTGGAGCCATGGAATGCACTGCCTTGGAGGCTGGTGGAGGAGGGCACAGTGGAGGGCTTCAAGAAGGGGTGGGACAGGTACAAGGGGAAACTGAAGCCAAAGACGACCCTCTCGGGGGGGCTAGATGGGGCGGGAAGTGAGCACCCACTAGGTGGCTGGCTACCGAGCAGACATGACAGACCATTAGGCCTATTCTGCTGGCTTCTAGTATGTTAGTATGGATGGGAGTCTTGCTGGTAGGACCCTTCCCTCTGTTCTTGATGCATGGAAAGCTGTTGTCCTTGTCAGATATAACATAGTTGGTGAACGCTTGGTGTGTGTTGTGGATTATATCTGGGTCAGGGTGATTGAGGGATGGGGGGACGAGAACACTTTGTTCATCAGTATACTCTATTTTAGTTGTGTTTTAGGCATCGCCATTTATCTTGCGTACATATATTTTCTGTAGAATAATTATCAAGGGGAGCAGTGCTAAATAGAACCCTTAAAAATTAGATCTATTAAAACAATTGGTTTGGTTACAAGATTTTGAAAAAAAAGTGGTCAGCTGACTACCTGCCTAGTAATTTGTCTCAGTTTCACGATGACATGCCTGTAGAATTGAGGCATGCTGTTCTGCAGATTTGTTTTCCTCATTGGCAGCACTAGTTTTTTTTTTAACCATCAGGGCTATAGGGAACGCAAAAATGTATTAAGCCTTTAATCTCATGTTGAACCGATCTTGGGTCTTCCCCTAATTGTAATTATTTCTCCCCCACCTCTGCTAGTTCTTGATTTTCTCGAAGCCTGATGTCCTTTGCAAGGGCTAGTGGTGTATATCTCAGACCTCATTTACTAACCAGAGCTGGTTAGGTACACAACATGGCATGCTTAGGGGTGTGGTTACTGCAAGATATCCATCCCCCTGGGGCCTGCTACAAGGCTGTCTCTCATTACCTCTAATCTGCCAGGCTTCTGGTTACCTCCTGATAACCACACTCCCTGGGGATAGCCTTTCCGCAGTTGTAAAAAGGAAGATCCTGGGCAGGTTACAGTTGATATAAATATTTGATACAGCCTTGTACATGCTCATTTCACTGTTGAGGATGTTGAACAGCAGGTGCTTTTGAATGCTGAGCAGCCAATTTGGCTGTGCAGTGTGATTATTTTACAATATGTTAGTCTACCGCTTTGGAATGTTGAGCAGCTAATCACAATGGGTCCTGAAGTTTGAGCAGATTTATAATGATGTATAACCCTCAGAATAATTGCTCATTTTTTTAAACTAAAGAGCAGTTCAGCTTATCAGGTTTCCCATCTTCTGGAAACGTGCTTTGTTGTTTTGAAAGACCACATAAGGCTTTCAGTTGCTTCATGTAACGGTGATAATAATGTGCCAGAGCTGTGCTGCAGCCTCACAGATCAGCAGCATACCTCTCAACTGGCCCTGATTTTCAGGGACATCCCTGATTTCGCCTCAGAATTTCCCTCTGTCCCTCATAAAATTGGTGTTTTTGTGACTGAAGAGTGGGGACTGTAAGCACAATATATCAAACATTAAAATTACAGACTTGTTCTTCAGAAAATGCATCTTATACTAATCCCCTTATTCTGCCAGCTTTCTGAGTGAATATTACAAATTTTTAAGATGTGGCCCTGATTTGGGGGTCTTTGCCCCTGATTTTTTAAACCTAGTCCCTGATTCAGGAGACAAGAGGTTGAGAGGTATGATCAGCAGGGTCAAAACAATTGTACCCTCTGCTCTTTTCATATAGGGAGTTTAAACTTACCATCATAATCACGGATTGTTCAGCCTAGATGTGTCTGTATGGAAGTAGGCTGTATGATGGCCTAAAGTTCAGATGGTGACCATGACTGCTTACCATGTGACTAACCCGGATTTACATCCCAAGTCCGCCACTCTACTCAGTCAGGATGTGAATCGTAGTCCACAGGGGACGCGCAGGGGGCCTGTGACATTGGTCACTACTTTATTGTCCCCATATTTATCCAGGGACACAGCGAGCCAGGCAGCACAGAACCCTTTTCCAGCGTTCTTGTGGACATCAATGGGGTTGGAGGCAGGGTTGTGTAGGCAGCGCATCCTCTGCTCCAGTGCACTCAGAGCTGTTGGACCATTTGCTTGAAGAGCCTTCGTATCCTCGCATGGAAAATTCAACTGTTCCACTAAAAACATTGCAGGAGTTTCCATCTAGGAAACTGGTTGTGTCAAAATTAAGGATTTTACACCACGTTAAAAAAAAAAAAAAAGTGACGAAAATGGTGTATTGCATTACTGAACCCATCACATCCCCCTTCCCTTCCGATCTAGACTCTGTTCTCAACCTGGGATCCTGGGACCCTTACTATGCTTTAATTTTTTTCCCCTCTCCAGAGAGTAAACTTTACTGGAAATTCAGTACAGCATAGTACAAGACAAAAAAAAAAAGACACCATGACAAACAAACCCAATCTCCCCAAAAAAAAACAAAAAAAACAAGTGGTCATACAGCCTCTATTAGGCCAGTGTACTACCTCAGTAAAAGAAGAAAGCAAATACCTTTAGAACACACTGGCTTCTATGTACAATCCAGAGGAGAGCGACCAGGATGATACTGGGCATGGAGGGGAGGCCTTATGAGGAGAGACTGAAACAGCTTGGGCTTTACTCATTGGAGGAGAGGAGGGATGGGGGGACATGATAGAGGTTTTCAAGTATATAAATGGAATAATTTGGAGTGGAACCAGGGAGTTGTTTAGACTGAGGAAGGGGGGAGTGACTAGGGGCCATGAGTGGAAGTTGGATGGGGGAAATTACAGGGGGGGATGTAGGAAGCATTTTTTCACTGAGAGGGTGGTGCAGCTGTGGAATGCGCTTCTGGGGAGGCTGGTGGAGGAGGGCACAGTGGAGGGCTTCAAGAAGGGGTGGGACAGATACAAGGGGAAACTGAAACTAAAGAAGACCCTCTTAGGGGCTGGGGGGAGGTAAGGCGAGCAACCACTAGGTTGCTGGCTTTCGAGCAGACAAGACAGACCATTTGGCCTATTTTGCAGGCTTTTTAATATGTTAGTATGTTAATCCACTGTGGTCAGTAGGGCATTCAGTGTATCCCATCTGCCATGAAAGGCCTGCTGCACCCTGTGCCTCAGGGAAGCTATCATTCACTCTAGTCTAAGAACTGGTAACATTTCCTGGTACCACTCGGCAAGCTTGGGGGTGTCCTGGTCTAGCCAGTGATGCAGTATAAGCTTCTTGACCACTAAAGAGATCAAAGTGAAGTGGTACTTCCTGTTGCCCACTAAAGGATGAAGATTAAGCCCCAACAAACATTTCTCTTGTACCCCCCTCTCCCCCAAAAAAACCAGCAACGGATCCAGAGCTGTTTGCACGGCTCGCTGTAAAGGCTGTTATTTATTTAAAATCTTTCACCAGGAAAGGCATACTGAGCAAAAGCTCTTTTCCAGATGTGTCCTGGGGAAGGGGGGAATGGGGGAAAGGGAAGGGATGCTATGCCTCGGGACAATCCCAAAGGATATGCAGTAAAGAACTCTCTCCCAGGGGTCAACCTTAACCTTTTTTTGCACTAGCCAGCAGGGCAAGTTGATTCAGAATTGCCCTAGCCCACAGATAGTTGCACTAGCCCTCAATTATAATGGCAAATTTTGATCACTTGTATAGGAAACAATGCAAGCCAAGAAATACTCTGATTATTGCACATTCATCCTCCTCCCACACTGCTTCCAGCTCCCCAGCAGAAAAATACTACAATGCCATCACACATAGTGAGCGCCCCCCCATTGTTTTGTACAATGGCCTCCTCTCCCTCTTTCTGCCCGCCCCCTCCCTCATACCACCACCAAACAAGAAGACATCACATCAGCAAATATTCAGTCAAGCAGTCCTAGTTCTGCACACACAATAGCTGACATCATGATGCACCTCACCACACTGTCACCAACCCCCACAGGGCAATGAACAGAGTCAGGCAGAGAGAGACACTCTCAGCCCCCACCCTATAGTCAAATGAAGACCTGCACTTCTGGGAGTTTTTGTACAGTCTCAAGTGAGATAGGAGTACATGTAAGATTCTTTGGGGTGGGAGCTACACAAACTTAAGGGGCTTGGGGAAATAGAAAACGGACATTTTTATTTTTAAAAGCATTGATTTTAATGTGCTGTGCCCCAACAATAACAGATTTTTCTTTATAACACTGTTTTTTCACCAGCACAGGGAAAAAAGTACACAGGCATAATGCTATACTATTTCTATTTCTATATAGGATGATCTCTGTACCCCAGGAATGCCTATTTTAAGCTTTCAAATTATGTATTTTATTAAGGTTTATTTTTGTACCATACATGATCCAAAACTCTTTTTAGGATGAAAGGACATGCTGGGTGGGATAAGGGTGGGACTGTATGGATAGTGATGGCTGGCATGGTCCATTTAGAAGAGCTGGGGACTACCTATACTTGCCAATAATGGCAGCTGTGGATCTGTGAATGGTTATTTCAGAGTCTGGTCTACAGTAGTGTCCAAGAACAGAGTTAAGAGATTTGGAGGTGAGAAGGAAGTTATGGTGAGGCTGGGATAAAGCCCACCACCTGTAGGGCTGACCCTGTCCACCTCCTCGCATGTTGTCACTGAAGTGTTGGATACAGACACTCAAAATGTAGAGCAGTGAGGGGCACTTGTCTTAATAATATGGGACAAACTGTTAGAGACACATTCAGAAAACTGGAAGCTAGTGACTTAACAGCTCTCTACCGTTGATCACACTCTGGACACTAGCTGAAAGTCCTAACAGTGGAGTGATAACTCGCATTGAGTCTTTTGTGGGATCCCCCTTTTGAGCTGCCAGGTAATTGCAGCTCTTAAAGAGCTGTTAATCACACCAGGCCATCTGGAACATTGAGAGAGATTAGCATAAGGACTAGAGCCTGCTAAAGTAGACACATTTTTAACTTCATTAACAGCCATGAAAATCTGCACTAGTCAAGACGGACAAGTAGAGAGTTATCTGCACTAGCCCTGGTCAATTTGCACTAGTGTTCGAGCTAGTAAAACAATGTTAAGATCGACCCCTGCTCTCCACTCCCACATCTTGTACTGGTAGGGGAATCCAATCGTCCCCAGGCATACCATTTGCTGGAAGTGTGATACATGTCCTGCAGTATTTGGAATTACGTGAGACTATACACATCTAGCTTGATATATTTATGATTTTTAAGTACTAAAGTATTTTGGGATAAGGCAAGCTATAAGGATACAAGTCCATAATTGCATGAATTCTTTCCTGTGATTCCTATGATATTTGAGTATTCATCCATACCACATCCCATTACTTCTGGGTTGGCCTACAATATAATGCAGTGCACCATTACTCACAGGCAGTCCCATACCTACGTGTATCAAGTGTCACGAGGTACGGTATATGTCTGATGTAGCTTGTTGCTGAGACGCCAGCTTTCCCAAGGTGTGGAGAGAGAGGGGAGATACAGGTGGTTTGGGAACTTCTGTGGGTTAACCAAAATAAAATTCTAGTGCTGATTTAAAGGGTGGGTCCCACTATCTTATTCACCTCTTTGACTGCTGAGTTTGATATGACTACCCCAAGTTCGCCTTCCTACTTGAGGGGAACCCCACTGTTGAGGAAGTCACAGGGCTACTGGCAGCAGGAGGAGGAAGTGAACACCCAAGAACACCATGCAGCCAACGTTTGGGATTGGGAAAGAGAAGACCATGAGGGTGGGGATTTGAGTGGTGGCAGTGTTGGGGAGGGATTAGGGATCACAGGAGAAATGTTAAGAATAGAAAAATATGATTTATGCTGGAACTAGGCATTTCCAAGGCCTTGACCTCTCTGAGAATCAGTTGTCAGTTATATAGTACCATACAAACATACATATTGTGGCAGTGGAAAAGGGACCATCTTGTCCATACATCCTGCTGCTTGCTAGTAACTGTACCTCAGCTTAAGCACTGACATGCATTCAAGCTGCTGGAATGTTACTTCTCATACTGAGTAACCATCAATGTAATTATTTCCCAGAACTCTGTCTAGTTCTGCTTTCAAAGCATGAATGGTGCTAGCTTCCACTACCTCAGTGGGTGTATGATTCCACATGCTGACCACTCTGTGTGAAGTAATGCTGTTTGATGTTTCCCTTTACCCTCCCTCTTCAGTTGTGAGTGCATATCCTCTAGTTCTGCTTGCGCTCTGCTGGTCAGAGAGCTGTGCATTTTCAACCCTATCAATCCCTTTCAGTATTCAGAACAAGGTTAGCATGTCTCCCCCCACCAACCTTCTCCTAATTCAAGCATAATTTATCTTTCCTCTTAGATGTTGCCCCTTAAGCCACTAATCGCTTACTCCTGTGCTAGTCTCTCTCGATCGCTTTAATGTCCTTTCTCTACTGTGATGACCAGAACTGGACGCTGTAACTGGCCTAACTGAGGTCTTGTGCAGTGGGAGGATCATCTCACTTGACCTGCTCCTAACCCCTTCTGTGTTTGCTTCCTTGACTGCAGCAGCACATTTGCCTGACTTCAGTTTACAGTCCACAATCCCCCTCCCAAGTCCCTTTCCTTTGCTGTTTATTTTGTAATTTTCCTTAAATATCACAAGTTTCATAAAAGGATAATTTTTTTACTCTAAATTTTGAAAGAAACATGGTCTTGCTCATCTACACTGACTTGGGTAAAAAAGACTCTGTTTCAATGTTGGTAATACAGTCTGTGCTTCCTGCTACTATTGCCCCACTTATAGGTTCTCCTCTTCTGTGCACAGCCAGCTCCTCTCATCTGTCTGATTCCGTCGGAGCTTGCTGTCTCCAGTGGGGGTCCCAATCGATGGCCTGTACACGGTGGGCCGCTGAGGAGTAGCCTTGGTCAGCGGCAGAAAGCAGGACAGCGGGGCTTTTCAGGATGACCGGGGGTGGGGTGATGATGCCTTCATCCTGCACAGCCTTTCGTTGGTTTTTACCCTTAGTGCACCTGCTCACCTTTCTAGCGTAAGTCAGTTCTGCCTGCAGTGTCGTCTTATTGGGCGATGACGGACGTTGCGTGGTCCTCCTGAATGACCTCAGTGCTGCTACCACTTCCCAGGCAGAGAGGTGCTCAAGGTGTTGCACGAGCATCTCCCTTCTCCTGGGGTCAGAACGCAGTGCCTTCTTATCATACCCTCAGACCTACCAGCCTGGAGCAGGGAGTTGACAGTCTCAGCCCCAGGTCTCCTGTGTTGCGGTATAATGCACCATCACTTGGCACCACAGGGTCGGGCAGAAATACTGTACTTTAGCGTTTTGCGAAAGGTACCCTTAAAGAATAGATTCTAAGAAATGGTTGCTATGTACATTTGGAGGTGGTACAGTATCTGGCAGTTGTCACACAAGATTTCAGGAAGTGACTCTTGCTGTCTATTGGATTTACATCTGTAAATTCCACACCACAGTCCACGGGGTTGCTGTGCTGTTTAAAGAGGAACGGCACATTGATAAAAGGCTCAGCTGGGAATGTTGCTTCAGCAGGCAAATGTGATCCAACAGTAATGCATGAAATAATATAATATTTACTGGCTTCTAAGAGGAGTTGGCATGCGCTGAAGCAGAACGTGCCAGGTTCAAGGGCATGGGGGGAGGCACAGGCAGAGTTTTACAAAAAGAACATATGGTATCATTTTTTGTTGAGCTAAAATCGAAAACAAATTCTTGGTAAAAAGTCTAAATTGGTATATTTGAGACATGCCAGTAAGGAGTATTTGTTTCAGGGTCGATGGGTGGCAGCAGTTTAGAAATTGCTAAATAACCCCCCCGACACACACACACACCTCTGAAGTAACAAGTTAAGCACCCACACCTCCCTTCCATGTGTAGCACTTACTGTATTCCTTGAGGTGTAATGCTTTTGTGATGAGTTTTCTATACAGGTATACTTGTCTTTTGCCTGGAAGGTTAAACTGTGAGGGAAACGCATCTCTTTCGTGTAATGCTAATGCAGTAATTAGACTTCTGTGATGGAATTGTTCGGGGTTACAGGTTTCTTTTGGCATTACATTCTACAATGCATGGGTTCATACCTGCTACCCTCAGTTGGGTTCAAATTGTCTTGTCCTTAAAGACACCCCTAACCCATTGACTCTTAAGTACAGAACTGCCTCAGAGTCCAGTTCAGAATACCCCTCTACAAAATCATCCACAAATTTGCACCATCCTGCTTGTAATCTCTAAGCTGCCACTTGCACAATCTCTTTATTCAAAGCATGGTATTCATTGACAGTTTCCATAGTGCGAAATGCCAGATCTGCATTTTATCTTCCTGCAGGAAGGGTGTATGCCAGCAAGCCGCTGGGCCTTGTTGTGCCGTCATTTTCTGTTTTTTCATGTAAACTAGTAGTTTGTACTGGGAGTGTTGTGCTTTCCCACGCCTGTTACCTATAACTCGTGTATATATCCATTTCCTCACAGTTTGGAAGCAGGACAGGGAGAGAGGTAGGGAAGCATTTAATTGTGAGTCCTTCAGAGAATGTGCCAAGTCTTGTTGGCCCACACCTAACTGGTAGAGGTGTAGGGGTGGAGCCCAGCATCTGGAACTTTAAACTCAAAGAGGTAGTCACTAACGCTGCAGTACAGCAGTGTTTTTTTTTAAATGATTGGCCTGCTAAAGTTAATTTAAAATGCGACGTTAGTCTGTGGTGTTAAACTGGGTTAGCATTTTAGCATGCACTTGCTAATTAGTATCTCGGATCATGAGAGTGAAGTCTGAAATTCCTCACAAGAATGCATGAATACTTGGTGTGCTTTTCTGGCTAGAGTTGAAGCAGTGTGTCAATTAATGCCAGCTTCATACGTATGCTGTAAAAAAAAAAAATGCCAGAGTGTGTAATTATGCTGTAATAATTGCAGGGCCCAAGGGTGATGTTAGTGGCAGAGTGCCTTTAAACACCCGAGAGCAAAGTGCAGTTGTTATAACATAATTACACATCCCTGAAGTGTATTATTGCACTATATGTAGAAAAATCATTAAAGCTATAATATTAAACAAAATGGTTGCTAAAACATTCTAATTTATTATTGTAACCGTATTTGGATGTAAGTCCCATTTCTTTAAGTCAGCGAACTCTCATTTTGGTAATGGTTTCAGCAGTATAACAGTTGATATGCTGAGTTACATGCAACAGTAAGGAATTATTCTGGGCAGATTATTCTTCATTCCGATTGGCTAAAAGTAATTCCTACCTGGGCGTCTATTTTTCAATAGAGCCTGGTTAAAAAAAAAAAAAAAGTGCCAGTTCAGGGTGCCCCATTACTTAGGGAATCATTGGGCACCCCAAATTTTCAAACTGACCAGCTGCCATTTTTTGTGTCTCATTTAGCAGACAAACTGGCAGCTGGCAACTGCACCCCCTCCATCCCATCGGTCTTTATTTCCTTTAATAAAGATGAAACAAAATAACACAAAAAACTTTCCTGTTCAAAAATATTAGTGATTACATTCACCTTAAATGTCCTTTGAATTTGTTTCACACCATAACTCCACCTTGACCAGTATTGTCCCCAATGCCGATCCACCACCAAAAAAGGAAGTGCTATGCAAGTTACAGCAAACGGACAGCATCATATCTCTTATTCTTTTTGCCGCAAATCAAAACTATAACAACGCTGCTCTGTGAAACTTGAGTGTAAAAAAAAAAAAAAAAAAAAAAAATTACAGAGCTTATGTCACATCATACCTGCGTGCAGTGCACTTCCTGCTTTTATCTCAGGGTTAGCGATGTCTAACCCAGCGAGTGAAAAAAAAAACTGGTAGGAACACCAGAATTTTTTTTTTTTTATTTTTTTTTTTAAACTAAAACAGCCATAACAAAGAGGCTGCTGGGTGAACTACAGAAAAAATCCATATCTTGTTCCTCAGCTGCTGGTCGTGGGGGGGATAAGTTGAACAGAATGACTCTGGAGCAACAGGAGATGTAACAGCAGAAATAAAGGGACTACTTTACAACAGAGACATATAAAGGTTATTCTTCCTCTAAATTTTAAAAATGTTTTTAAAATGTATTAAATCCCATCTAAAAATGCCACAGTCTACCATTTTCTAAGCGCAGTAATACCCTCCAAGGTGGGTGGTATTGAGCAATACCGGACCTTCCAGTGGCTATAAGGCCTTCTGCCTACAGTGCTGCATTTCATCATGCCTCTGGGCAGTCCAGTATTGCCCAGTACCATCCACCCGGGAGGTTATTATTGCTTGCTTACTTCACATTCTCCTTACTCAATGGTGCAGTCTCCTATTTTGGTAGTTGTGACTGCAGTATAGTACCTAATTTGTAGATGTGCATAGCAAGGCATTGTGGGTACAATATGAAGCTGTCTTCCATTTTCCTTACTGGGAGGTGTGCAGTCTTCTATTTTTGGAGTGGTTACAACACTGTAATATATGGATACATCATAATAACATGACAGTAAAGCATACAAAATAATTTCAGTAATACCATTCCTCAAAAGTGATGATACCATCAATTCTGAGCCATAATACTATCGTTCAGAGCCTGTAATACTGTAGTTCGGAGCTCTGAATGATAGTGTTACCAGAGAAACAGAAAAGCGCAAGAGCATGACTGTCTCACACTGTGAGCTGGTTGCTGTGGCACCAAGTGCGTTCGCTAGACACACAGCATTTTTCAAAGCGTGCCTTACGATTGGCCGCTTTTTGTCTGTGGGAGGGCAGAATAGTTTTGAAAACATGGCGGCTGTCTCGCTTAGCAAGAATATTTCTAGCTGTGTCAGATTTTCATGTTTTTCTTTTTTTTTTTTTGGTTTTACAGTTAAATTGTTATCTCTTTGAGCCTGCCTTCACTTAGCTCTGCAACCAACTAAGAGGTAAGACTGGCTACGAAGTTGCCTACCGAATGCACTGTGAATGGTGCAGAAGTTGACACAGACTGTTAGAGCGAGTGACTGTTCAGTATAGTGGTCGGGTGCCCATTGTCGCAGCAAAGCAAGAAAATAATTCGGAGCCACAGGATTTTTATATCTGATCCATATATTAGAAAAAGTAATAGGAAAGTGTGTATCACAAGGAAGTATTACCATCTCGAGGTTATGGGGACATGGGAACCTCTCCATGATACTAACATACTAAAAGCCAGCAGAATAGGCCAAATGGTCTGTCTTGTCTGCTCAAAAGCCAGCAACCTAATGGCTGCCCGTCTCACCACCTCCCCTAGCCCCCAAGAGTGTCTTCTCTAGATTCAATTTCCCCTTGAACCTATCCCACCCCTTCGTGAAGCCCTCCACTGTGCCCTCCACCAGCCTCCTGGGAAGCGCATTCCACGGCTCCACCACCTTCTCAGTGAAAAAAATGCCTCCTACGTTCCCCTCTGTAATTTCCCCCCTCCAACTTCCACCCATGGCCCCTGGTCACTCCCCCCTTCTTCAGCCTAAACAACTCCCTGGTTTCACTCCTAATTATTCCCTTTACATACTTGAAAACCTCTATCATGTCTCCCCTATCCCTCCTCTCCTCCAGTGAGTAAAGCCCAAGCTCTTCCAGTCTCTCCTCATATGGCCTCCCCTCCATGCCCCGAATCATCCTGGTCGCTCTCATCTGGACCCTCTCCAGCAGCACTATGTCCTTCTTCAGATGTGGTCTCCAGAACTGTACACAGTACTAGAGTTGCGGCATGACCAAGGCATTATATAGAGGGAGTGTATATATGTTACTCTCCAGTAATATACACACTTCTATTATTCTTTTTATGACATCTCAGATGTTTATTTTCAGAATGAGGCATTGTGCATACAGTATATAGTTGACAAGATTTCTTTACTGAGAGATGTAGTCTATTTCTGTAGTCAGTACAGAAATTAATAACCCTTAAACTGATTTACATAGTGAGGCATTGTAGGCATAGTAAATAGTTGATTTTTCTATATCCCTAATCAAAGTGCAGTCTCCTGTTTCAGTAGTGTTTACAGCAGTACAGTCTGTAGAAAAGCCTGGAAAAATGTTTTTGTGATGCTGGTAGGCCAAAAAGATCATTTGCCATTCTGTGTAGAGGATGTTTCAATTTTACTGTCTGCTGGTGAAGTGACAGGTCTGAAGTGACGGCTCCTGTCAGAATGTGGGAGTGTAGTGATACTTTTCTATGTTTGTTATAGGGCTTGAATGGCTGTAAGTGGTTCAGGCATATAATTATGGGTCCGTAATGACACAGCTTTGAACTGCTTTCAGCCAATCAAATCACTAGAATTTTTCTACATATTATACATTCTAGTATTATAACCATCAACTTGTCATGATAAATAAATGTGTAGAAGTTACATTCTAGCCGAAAAGTTGGGATGTGTGTCTATTGTGGTTGCTGCTGTGGGGCAGGAAGGACATACAAGATGGATCCCCCTTCCCAACAAGTCACTGCCATTACTACAGTATTATGTCACTATAACACCTTAATTGTGTTGCCTTTAGAGCCAGTGATTTTCTGTTTTCAAAAATGGTCAATTCCGTTTTGCAAAATCTTAAAATTCATTTTTTCCTCAAATTGAGGGAAATAGGCATGTTTTCTACCAAAATGTGGCTTAAAATGGAAGCGTTTACCCAAAAGCTGGTGCAACGTGGGGTTTTCATGAAAGCTCGACTCCCAAGGGCTGGTTTAAAAATGTCAGATTCTTTTTTTTTTTTAAATGTAGTCTTTTTATTTAATTTATAACTGCAACAATTTTACAGGCAGCAATACATCACTTATTAATACCAGTTGATACAATCACAATACATTACATGTATACTTGTAGCAGTCATATTAGGGGAAAATAAATTAACATCTTATTACTTCAGTATCTAGAGAATCATAATTACTCATTTTAAGTTCAGTCTGTGATCCATTCAAATCAAATCAGGCATAGCACGGTGAGTCCTCCCCTTTCCCTCCCAGATTTTATTCCCATTAAAATTCAAGGAGCATCACAGATCACATCCCGAGTGTCTTTTCAGTGCAAAAGAAAAGCAAAATTACATGTTCAGTACATAGCTTAAGGTACAAAATCATCATAATGATTTAGTTGGTATGATATTCACTTTTGCCATTGTACATTAAATTTTTTAACTTTGTCCACCATCTTGGCCGAGAATCTCTTATGGGCATATATCTATCTGGACAAAACAATCCAGGCTTTTTTAGTGGGTATTTTATTTGTAAACCACAGTCTAGTCATAATTTTGTGGGCTGCTGTTAGAAATTTTAAAACTTGTTTCAGCAAGTTTTTGTCAATTCGCAGACCTTTTGGTTTAATAAAAGTGAATATATCAGTGGTGTCATAAATTTCACTCAGCTCCTCGAGGATCTCCTTCCAAAACTTGGATAGCTTAGGACATGGCCAAAGGACATGGCTCTGATTTGCCCTATCATCCCCACATTCTCTCCAACATTGTCCCTCCCCTAATTTTCCTATACTAGCCAGCAAGGCTGGTGTGCGGAAGAAACGAGAACGGAGTTTCCACATGTATTCACGCCAGTATGGTGAGAAAAAGATTTTTATAGTTGGTAAAGCAGAGTCATTCCAGTCCTGATCACTGATTGATACCTGTAGTTCTCGTTCCCATCTAAACCTGATTGAGTTGGTCGAGTCTCCCTGTCTGTATCTTACTAAGCAGGTGATCCGAGCTCGTTCCCTCTGATATGAGCTTGTAAGAGTTGTATTATTTGGGTAGGGTTTTCACTTAAGGTCGCGAGTGACCGTTCGTATGGCTGAAGGTATGATTTAAGATGTAAATAAGAAATAAAATATTTATGGGGCAAGTGATATTCCTTCTGAAGGGAGACAAAGGGAAGGAGACCTGTTCTGCCCACTAACTGGAAAATGAATAAAATGCCATATCTCTGCCATTGAACTACATAGGGGCAGACCCTTCAGGTTCGTACAGCTCGTGCTCCTGCAAGAAGGAGTGTAGACACGACAAGAAGACTCACCATCGACGTTCTTGGGATTGAGAGCGATCTTGGTCTCAGGAATCCCCGGTTTTGACCACAGTCAAAACCACGGCCTTGGCCGCTGGCTTCACGGTGCCCCCGTCAGGTCAGCGGGCCGACGATGTGGCCGAGATTTTTCTCAACCTTGTCGACTCGTTTTTTCACTAGATGAGGCTGACAATTCTCTATTCAGGACTCCAGTCCTGCCGGTGACCACCGAAGGGGCAGCTTAACCTGCTGAGCTGGACCCTCCAGTCACCGACCCAGACCGGGGGAGCCGCGGCACTCCCCGACTCCCTGCGAGATACCCTTCGGCACCACCGGCGGTCAAGGTCTAGGTCTTCCTCTTGCAGTGAGTTGAGCATATCCCACCGATGTCGGCAGTCCTGCTCTCGACGCCACAGGAAGCACCACCACTGTTTGTCGTCTTCATCTTCCTCAGGTGAGGAGAGGCTTCGGTTCGGCGCAAGTTGCATCGATGCTACGGAGACCTCATGTGGCAACAGTCAACAGTTAGTGTTGTCTGGTCCAAAGCCCACCCTGGCTCCCACATCTGCCATCACTGGCACTTGGCACTTGGCTATCGTCTGACGGGCCGATACCGACTCCCCCGGAAGGGCTGGTTGGCACAGTTCCTCTGTCTGCGGAGCCGATTCAGGCCACCTTGGTTCGGCCAAAGTTGGCCTCTCCACTGATTGTGGTGGAACTTGCCACCCCAGGAGCCACCAACTGGCACTCTGACCAAGGATTCTTGGACAGCTAAGGGTATTACCCATTGGCTGTTGGTCACTCTCACGTCCGACTGTCCGCGATGGGTCAAGAGTGACTCTGGTGGTTGGCCACTTTATACGGACTCTTCACTGCACTCCCGTCCGGTCAACATGGAGTCAGTGGTGGGTCTCTTGACGAAGGAAGGACCCATGTCCTTCATGGGCATCCTCCGTCTCATCTCCGAGTGTATGGGGATGCCTCTGAAGCCCATTCAGAAGCTGACTCATTATCCCCTCACAGAGATTCTGGATAATGGGGACTCTCCGCCGGAGGCCTTTTCGGTGGCCAAGGCCATTGTCATCCCGGCCTTGGAGCTTTGGCAGCAACCTGCCTCCTGCCCAGCGCCCTTGGCCCAGATGGCCCGTAAATATGCAGTACCCACCAGTTCCCTCTCTGGGTTCACGGAACACCCCTCGGCTGAGGGATTGGTGGCCGATTCTGTGTTTCAGTGCTCGGGCAATACAGGCAGTCTCGTCCCTAGGCTTTGGCGCACAGTACTGCTTCCAGCGGGCAAGATCTGGCATCATGGGGCAGAGCCAAGGGTTATACCACCTGGGTGGGTAGGAGGAGCTAGCTTGAAGACTTTCCAGCAAGATTTAAAGGGAAAGCACACTGCCAGAAGTATGGATGAACAACATATACCACTCCTAGAACTACTGTTACAGGTGAGTAACCTCTGTATTTCTCCCAACCACGTTCCAAAGCTCCAGTCGGGCTGACTAACAAACATATTAATGTAGACACATACATAGCAATTAAATTATATCACTGTAAATTAGATATTGAGCAAACAATCCAATACATGAGGAGCGCAATCCCGTAGGCTTTGGGTGCCTTACAATAAATACAAGTATGAAACAGATAAAACAGTATGCATATGAATATAAAACAATATGTCCCTAGGCCAGGCCAAAACAAACTGAAAACAGAAAAAAAAGGTTTTAGTTTTTGGTATTTTAGAGGGATCACACTACTTCAAATAAGTTATTTGAGGCTCAAATACAAGTTCATATTGCATTAAAATATTTCCAGGATAGTGGATCATGGGTCTTTGTTCTGTCATCTTCATAATGCACTTTCTCTGTGGTATTCCTGCTGTCCAGCCCCACACCTGTTGCCAGTCAAAACACACTGAATTGGAAGGATTAATGGCATATCTTGCTGTACCCCTTAGGGAATGTATCTGTGTATCATTGCAGCTAAGATCATAATTAACACATTGCACAGTGGCCTATTTCAGTCTAAAACAGCTTGCAGCCAGCCATTGGAGGAAGTGCAGTGGTGGCATTGAAGGTGGTTTTTTTTTTTTGTTTTTGTTTTTGGTTTTTTCTTCATCCAAATTTGCAGTTGTCTGCATTCTGTTAAATTGAGCCCAAGGTCGTGCCAAAGGTAAATTACGAGAACTGGCTAGTGCCAACTGGTCTCTCACATCAGCGGGATAGATATGAATGATAGTTTAAGCACTCGAAATGCTCCCCTTCTGGGCCACCATTCAAACTCTCTTAAATCCACTACTTGGCGTCTCAGACAAATTCTCCTCTGACATCTGTATTCTTGGGGAACTAGAGGGGAGGCTGATTGGTAGCCAGAGATACCACATGACCCTGATCACTGCTTGTGCGAAGAAAGTGATCCTCGGTCACTGGCTAGATCAAACTGTCCCGAGTTATTCAGAGAGGTATAAGGAACTCATGCTTGCATTACAAGCAGAACATCTTATTGCTAATCTTTCCAGTAATCTTGCCAAATACAGTAATATCTGGGAACCCCTTTATGTACTGCTACTACTTTAATACATAACCACAGTCTTATGCATGGTGAACCAAGGCTCAAACCGGTATCTAGGTGGGCGTACCCTAGTCTTGTTATGTACTCCTGGATCAAAAGACCTCCTGTGGCATTGACGCGGGAGATAGGGAGATGTGGGGGTGGGGAAACTGGGTTTGTAAAAGTTCTGTACATCTTGTCGGCTCAGTTGCAGGTGCCTCTGTTAGCTGTACCAAATTGTCTACTTCCATGTTTCCTTGTTTGTAAAATGGAGGTTTCTAAGCTCAATAAAATATATTTAATTTGAAAAAAAAAAAAAAGCACTCGAAATGCTGTGTGTTGCCTTGCCATGGAAACATTGTTATCTGAAAACTAAAATGATACTTTCACAGCTTTGATATTCCAAAGTAAGTGGCCTTAGAATTTCTTGAAAGGCAGCCAACCCACCGGGGCAGCAGTAGTGCTACCGTCGGTGATGTCAGCGACCCGGCTTCAGGAACGAGCCCAGAACATCATAGGGCCGGTGGCTGGAGGTGGGTTGAGCATCCTCTTAGAATGCCGTCCACCTCAGGGAAGGGAGGGATGTGTCTCTGGTGCAGTACCGCCACCTGGGTGACCACAGGTGGTGGTACAACAGGAGCCAGGCTCAGGGAGTGTGGACAACGGTTTTTGTGCATCAGTGTGCATGTCACATGCGCTATTGACATCACGGGGTTTGGGTAGAACAGGAAAAACACCTTGGATCACTGCAGTAGGACACCCACCTCACACCGTAGGCCCCACACAGTCGACTGCAGCACTCTCCCAACACCTCACTCCGCTGGGGGTTGGTCTCTCTCCCCCCCCCAACCAGTGGCTCTGCTGTGGGTTGGGCAAGCCATGGAGGTACATGGGAGAGGTAAATCCCAGAGAAGGCAGGTGATGGGGCTGGATGCGAGGTTGGGTTGATAGGGGCTGGTCCGGGCGAGGAAGGAAAAAAGTACTAAAAAAAAAAATTGTTCTTGAACAGTGAGGTCCGCATTATGTCATTATGTTTCTTGCTTATTTTTTAATGTAGTTGAGAGCAGCATTTACTATATGTGAGCTGCCTTCCAACTGCTACTACTGCATTTTTGCAGTTTTAATTTTTTTTAGTTACTGTGAGTGTAATAATTAAGATTTTGTCCAGTTGATACTGCCATCTTTCCTGCTAGCATTTTGAAAGGAAGCGCCCTTTGTAGTGCACCAACAACCTCCCGCGGCTGTCCTGACAATGACACATGAGCCAGGGAGCAGCTGCAGTATTGTATATAGAGGTCCTGTATAGTCAGAGCTGTTAATAACCCCAATTTGCAGCGTACATATCTTGATGATGTACTAACTCCAATTATAGATTGGCAGTCAGCTGCCAGACTGTATCTCGGTATAGAACCGAGACACGTAAATTGCATACCAGAGCTATTAATAGCTCCGACTGTACAGGACAAATTCCTCAATTGCTAGGTGGATTTTGAATCTAACAAGCTAAAGAAATCCTGATCATCGAGACACAAAAATAGCTGTAAAAACTTAAAAGAAGCTCCACGAGGGAGAGCCTGCAGGGAAAGCATCTTCTTGTACTGGCAGACAGTATCACACATGCACAGTAAAGGATTTTACCCATATACGCAGTCTGAAGGAGTTACAAGTAATATATTTAATAGATCTATATACAGATCATATGATCGCTCTGGAATGCTATGGCTCTGATGACATCATCACATAAGCACGTCGAGGCCATCTTAGGCTGCTACTGGGAGCGGGCACTTTGAATGAGTCAGAGCTTTGTTTACATTTCTCAACCATGACGAAATGCTTCTAAAATAAGATTATGGAGAACATGAAGTACAGTAGCTCACATGTAAGGGCTTAGTCTACAGCCCAACACTTTTAGATTTGGATTTCTTCGTTTCTTCTGATTAGCCTGTTTAGTTGTCCTTTAACAGTGATCGGTTAAAGAGGGACTCCAGTACTTCTTAAGACATGAGCACTCACCAGTCAGAAGGCAGGGTCCCAATTAACAGAATCGCAAAGAGTTCTTCTTTTAGAAGTGTTTCCTTTTGTTCTAACCCCAGGAATCATACAGTACGATTAAACTAATGCAGTCAGCCTTCAGTGTTGACTGCCCGGAGAGATGGAATTTATGCTAATTATGGAACTCTCATTGGCTCGTGCCAATTTCAAACTGCTGCCCTTCTAACTGCTGCACTCAGAGTGCTCAGATTCTTTACTCCACCTGCCAGTTAAGACGCATTGGAGAGCTCCCCTCAACTTTCTTCTTAATCATTTATTTGGTAAGTACTGCTTATTTACTTTATTTTTATAAATCAAAACTCTTAGAGTGTTAGTTTAGATCAGTTTTAGTGTTTTTAGTTGTGTTTTTCAGTTCCTCATCGGTTCCATGGAACCGTGGGGAACCGCTGTTTCTGAGGTAATTTTACCTCAGTATTTAGTTTAAATCTTTATTTGCCGGTTCCTTTCAGGATCCGTATTTTGGTGTTTTAAGTTATTTTTACTTTCTTGTGGTTCCCGTTTTACTCAGGGGATTGTTTAGCGCTCGGTTCCGTCTTTTCATTGGGGAACCGATCGCTTTGTATATTTCTTGTATTTATCGGTTTTCAGAACTGATTTCTTTGCCAATGGTTTTACTTACTATATTAACTCAATGTCCGAGGTTCCTAGTGTGAAACCTGAAAAAAAGGACGGGACCCATGGGTTTTAAATATTGTGAGAGTTGTGGCCAGAGAATAGCCAAGGCAGACAGGCACGACCTTCTCGCTTAACTTTGAAACCCTGGTACACCAAATCAAGACAGATATCAAGAAATGGGAGCTCTTAAACCTTCCTCTGCATTCTAGGATTCACTCAGTGACCATGGATGTTCTCCCTAGGTACCTGTATCTCTTCCAGTTTTTGCCCTTAAGGACACACCATAACCAATTCCAGACATATGTATTTATTTAGATTTTGATAACCGGGTAAGCTCACTGAGACTGGAGGTCCCTTTTTCAAGAGCGACCCGGATTAGTTACAGACATAGATTACATACATTGGCAGGAGTATACAGTAGATTAAACATTCATTGGATAAGGCATAGAGTACATTACAGAGCATGTCAGCTAACATACACAAATGGCAAAAGAATTGCAAAGAATGGCATGGCAAAGAATTATTTCAGAATATATATGGAATAAAAAGAGACCCAGAATTAAAAACTTGATTATGTCAAGGGATAAAACGGGGGAGGGGGGAGAGGAATTACCTAATCTGGAGGACTATTATCTCACGGCCCAATTAAGATGAGCTTTGCTGTGGTCAGCTAATAAATATAGGGCTCACTGGAAGACAATAGAGGTACTGGGCTCGGGGGGGGGGTGCGCCTCTCTGAGCCAGAGCATCGAACCCTGAAATGAAACGAGAGGACTTTAGCACCTTGCCATACTCTGTGAGGAATACACTGCAGGCTTTGAGAGGACTGTGGGCTAAACATAGACTCACAAGGAAACTGTGGCTGATAGGGTGGCTTGCCTAGGATAGATGCTTTTTACCCGCCAGACAAGATCTAACCTTCAGAAGATGGGGCAGGCTGGGTTTATACACACTACAACAGTTTCTGGAGGGCTCTGACATACAAGAGTTCGGATACATCAGAGATAGGTTTCACCTGAGACAGGAGGATCACTTTAGATTCATGCAGGTCAGGTCATACATTCAGGATCTGAAACAGACCCATGATGAGTATAACACCCTGGGGAACTTTGGCCAAGTAATCAAGGAGATAGTGAGTATGCAAAGAAAGAAGGGGCACATCTCAGCCATATACAAGGCTCTGAGGGACAGAGCTGGAGATCCCACTTAAATCCATTAAGGATAAATAGGAAATAGAACTCGGAGAACAGATACAGGACAGGGAGTGGGAAACAATCTGGGTCCAGGTAATTCATACAACTTGCTCTCCTTTATGGAGAGAATTTAAGTGGAAGGTCAAGGTCAGATATTTTATAACCCCTGTGATCGAAATCAAGTGGGACAAAAACTGTTCGGCTACGTGTTGGAGGGGAATCCAGGGTGTGCAGGCACACCACTCTCATATATTCTGGCAGTGTCCTAAGTTGGCAGGGTTCGCGATGGGGGTGGGGGGTGTTTCGCAGAGCCTGAGAACCATATTCACTTTAACAGAGCCATTAGGCCCTAAACAGATGGTGCTAGGATTACTACCTGGAGAGGTAAAGGGGAGAGACAGGACATACTTATGGAACATTCTGATCACAGCTGACCATAAAGCCATCACTAGAAAATGGTTATCCCCTGACCCTCCTACAAAACAGCATTGGGTCTCTATAGTCCTCAAGATGCAGGACATGGAGGAAGTGACCCATAAAATCAATAATCTGGTGCAGAATTTTACCATGCGGTGGACTCCCTGGTTATTTTGGTATGAAACCCACCGGAATAGATGAAGAAATCAATGGGTTAATGGTACTAGGATGCATAAGTGTGGGGGGGGGGTAGGGGAATGGTTGCCCATGTCTGTACTCCATTGACTATATAGTAGAATGTAATTACTTAATTGTAAATTAATTGACTCTGTCAGTGTGTTCAGCACTATGTAAGAACTGTACCTGTGCCTAAAATATGCAATAAACTTGAATTTAAAAGAAAAAAGCTTGTAATAATAGCACCAGACTCAGGAGTTTGGCACCAAACTTCAGTGCTGATATTTTCTTTCTTCACTGTGCAAAACAGTGAGAGGCAAAGCAGTTTACCTGCTACAAGTAGGCTTACCTTTGGCTGTGGCATCATCCATCAGTGAGCTTTGGAGCTGCCCTATAGGCAATGCCCCTGGAAGTCTGCGGTTCTGCGGTTGCGGAATTTGCCGCAGAATTTGCATCATGCCGCAGAATATATATAGTGCCGCAGAATTCATTGTTTTTAATGAATTTTCTTATAAATATACTGTTTTTCTATAGCGTCAGGCTTTCTTTCCCACCTCGTTTATCCTGAAGCCCCTCCTCTATGCTCAGCATATGATGTCATCACATCATATTTAGCCAATGACAGGACTGCATTCTGCCAGAGAAATGAATAAATCACTACGCAGAAATCAGAAAATGCTGCCGCAGAAGTCAAGGAGCCCTGCCGCAGAAATCAGAAAATTCTGCCGCAGAAAACCAGGGGCCCTGCCTGTAGGCTGAAGATCAGGGGACAGTGTTATATACTGTGCTCAGGACCTTGCATGATCTTTTGATCCATTCTGCTTTTGGGAGGGGCCCTTTAACTGGTGCATGAGAACTTTGTTATACTTTCCTGTGACCCCCCCACACACACACACACACACAAAAGGACAAAACCACTTGGCCTGTTTATGTCTAGCACTTTTGCTTTTTCTCAACCAGTCACTGGGTCCACAGCTGCAGATGGCTACATTAAACTGACTACAAACTTTAGTTCAGTACTTCTGGAGGAGCAGTCTTGCACATCTAGACATGATACTAAGATGCCAGAAGAGTAGGCCTTATGGTCTTTTGAGTCTGCCCGATAGTCAACACCTATAATGGGTGCTGATTATGCTGTTCCACCACCCCCTTGGGTTTTCCTACCCCCTGTCCAAGATATTTCCCCTGTGCTTCACCCTCCTTCTATACCTGTCCCAGCCCCTCTTAAAGCCCTCCACAGAGTCGGCCACCACCAGTACCTTGGGCAGTGCATTCCATGGCTCCACCACCTTGATGGGGCAAAGAGTTTATGCATGTTAAACTTTTGGATCTGCACTGCACCAGCACTACCTCAGATTTTGTTTGGGATATAGTCACCTCCAATTCCGAGTGAAAACCTTTGGACTTAAGTCAGTACCACTTTTGGACAGATGTTTCCCTGTGATATTCAAGTTCTCCCATCTGTTGTTGGGGAAAGTCTACCTTCTTGCTGGGTGCTTTGGTACCCTAAACTCCTGTAATGGTTGCTGTTGTGTTGTACTGCTGCAGACTGGGAATACGCATCTACCCATTCTTGGACAATTGGCTGATCAATTGCAAGTGTCAGGGCGGGACTCTAGAGTCAATGCCGAGGTCGAGAATAGTGTTGCAGTCGTTTGGAATTCTAATCATACCATCTCAAAACCTACAGTACATAGGGGCTAGATTAGATGTAAGTCAAGCCAAAGTTTCCCTTCCTTTTTAGAGGGAGAAATACATTGGCTTTTGATGGTTTGGGATTGTGCCATTCCATTAAGTGAAATCTCATGACTTATTCTCTTTGCCTGGCAAAATGCCTTTATGCCAGGAGATGTGTAGTTAAAAGGCACACTGATAAATTACTGGAAACAAAAGGAAGGTTGCACTCTGGAAGCCCAGTGGCTCAAGAACTATGCCGGAGACTCATAAATATCCTAGCAAAGTTGCATTTGTTTTCTGCAGTGAGCACATTACCTGATGAAGGCCCGCTGTGGTCAGAGCGCCAGGGATTTGTCTCCTCGTCACTCAAAGTGCTCACTGCAGAAAATACATACAACTTTGCTAAGACACTTATGTGTCTCAGACATAGTTCTTGAGTCACTGGGCTCCCGGAGTGCATGCTTCCTTTCATTTTCAGTGGTCCTTTTGGGATTAGCCTCACCAGCTTTGCAATGACTTGTTCCCAGGATATGCTACAGCTTTGGTATTGACACTAATAAAATACATGAGCTAGCTTTCTGGTTCCAGAAAGCATTGTAGTTAACATGAGGTTATGAATATGTGTGGGATAATTGCTGCAGGAGACCTGTATTTTGTGTGGTGGTGAGAGACTGTTTGTAGGTTGCTGTGTGCTAGATGCATCTCGCAGGTATTTAGGGTGGTGGTTGTTTCTGCTCTGAATCATCTTTTGTCCTTTGTCCAAGACAGTAAGTCTTAGCAAGATGTAAGAGGTATTTAATGCTGTGTACAGGTGTTCCGGTGACAGAAGTTAGTAATTGCGGGTGTCTGGTAGGTGAACAGGTGAGGATGAAAATATAGGAAGAGCTGTGCTTCCCTCCTGGTTTTGTTAGTGGCGTTTATTGTACAGAGAAAAAAAACTGAACTGTTTAAAGAGCTGTTGCCACCAAAAGTAGCAGATATTAAATATTGCCAGTGTTCAGTTTTCATTTCCAGAACATTTTTATGTTTGCCAGGAACAACATTTTTTTTACCTGATACCATCTGGTGTGATATGTAAACAAGTGCCCTACTTGGAAGCCGACATATCCAGTGCTGCTGCTCTTCGTAGTTCATCAGCACTGTGACTTCAACAAGTTACCAGTCTTACAGCAGGTGAATGTCTTAGTTGTGATGTCACAGTGAATGAGATCACAGGGCTGATAAGGTATGAAGAGGAACAGAATCCGATATGCTAACCCCCCAGGTACACAGTTAACTTCTTCACGCCTACTTTTGGCAAGTAGAAAAAATTTGCAAAAGGAATAAATGTGCTTCTGATATTAAACAGAAGGCTACTTAAAGAGCAGCTGTTTACTTCAAATAGAGACAACTGTTTTGGTTATTGTATTTTGATGTGGAAGTAATTACTTTTTCGGTAGCGCTCCACATTGTCAGTGGGTAATAAAAACAACTGGGTATAGTGCACCCCTACCCTTTGTCCTGTCCCACCCCTTCTTGAAGCTTTCCACTGTGGTACATGCCACCACTTCAGCTGGTAGTGCGTTCCACTTTGCCACCACCCTCCCCGTAAAGAAATGCCTCCTCACCTCCCTCCTGAATCTACCCCCTCCAATCTCATGTCATGGCCCCTAGTGTCTCTCCCCACCCTCCTCCTGAATAGACCTTCTGTGTCCATTTTGATTATCCCTTTCATGTATCTGAAGGTCTCGGTCATATCTCCCCTGTCCCTTCTCTCCTCCAGTGTGTACATGTTTAACTCACTTAGTCTGATCTCAGATGACAATTCCCCCAGGCCCTGAATCATCTTCGTTGCCTCGCTGCACCCCTCCATTAGCCTAATGTCCCTTTGTGATGCCTGGGCGCCAGTACTGCACGTAGTATTCCAGGTGGGGTCAACCAACAATTTGTGCAACAGTAGAATAACCTCCCTTCTTCTCGAGGTAATTCCCCTTTCAGTGCACCCCAGCACTTTGTTGCCCATTGTTGCTGCCTTTCTGCATTGTGCGGAATTGTTCATTGCGCCCGTGATGAGCACCCCCAGATCCTTCTCCCCTTCACAGTATCGTAGTAAAAGCCAGCAGAATAGGCCCCGTGGTCTATCATGTCTGTTTGGAAACCAGCCCCCTATTGGGAGCTCGCTCCACCACCACCCCCAGCCCCAGCAGTGGTCTTCCCCAGCTTCAGTATCCCCCGGTATTTGTCCCAACCCTTCTTGAATCCCTCCACTGTGTTCTCTTCCACCAGACTCCTGGGCAGTGTGTTCCATGGTTCCACCACCCTCTCAGTGAAGAAGTGTCTCCTGCGCTCCCCCTGTACTCCCCCAGTTTCCCTCGTGCCCCTGGTAGTCTCTCTCCCCCTTCTTGAGCCTGAACACTTCCTTGGCTCCGCCCTTATCTATCCCTTTACATATTGAAGACCCTATCATGTCCCCTCTGCCTCCTCTCTTGTTACCTCCAGCTGCACCCCCCAAGATGGTAGCTTGGGTTTTTGTTCTGAAGTGCAGCACCTTACATTTTTTTTATGTTGAACCCCAGCTGCCATCTGTCAGACCATGCCTTAAGGGTGGGAAAAGTACTTCTCCGTTAAAATTATCGCCCCATCTCTATTCTTCCCCCTCTGTCCAAGGCCCTCAAATTGTCTCGGACCAGCTCACCAACCACTTGACTAAATATAATCTCCTTTGCCCTGAGCAACATGGATTCAGGAAAGGTCATAGTACCACAACCGCCTTGCTCGAATACTCTAGCTTTATTCACCAAGCCCTTGATCGTGGTCACTTGGTTGGATCTGTTTACATACATCTGACCAAGACTTTTGATACAGTCAGCCATACCCTCCTTATTAATACACTACACTCCATGGGCTTTGCTCCTGACACTGCCTCCTGGTTCACACACTACCTTAGTGATCAATCACAGAGAGTTCGACTTGGGACCTCCCTCTCGTCCTGTCTTCCTGCACGTTCAGGGGTCCCGCAAGGTTCTATATTAGAACCAATACTGTTTAGTCTCTTCCTAAACTCGCTTCCCAACTCCTTCTCCAGGAGAACACTACTGTATGCCGACGACGCTGTCCTCTTTTGTAGCCATCCAGACCCCACCCTCCTCCAGCTTGAATATCAAAAAAGCTTCACTGAATCAGAAGCCTGGTTCACAGTGCATAAGTTGGTGATAAACTACAAAGAAAATGAAGGTCATGGTTTTTGCCAACCGCCAGAACAGGCATGCAGCAACCCCGCTGACTATCCTAAACTCTCTCAACTCTGGCCTAGATCAAGGTACCTCTTTATTTTTTTTTTTTTACCCTCACTTTATTCTCCTGCAGCTACTGTCCTGCCAATCTCCAGCCACCGCTCCACCTTCACCGCCGACCCCAGAGAGGGTTGCGCCCAGCTGGCATATGCAGCTTTAGCCTCGAAGGGGACCTCCCCCATGTCCCAGCGCCAGGCCAGGATCCAATACCGGCACGCGTCCGATCCAGGCATCACCGGCCAGTGAAGTAGTGGCTATCAAGCTGCCACAGACAGTGCTGCCATTTTCCTCCTTTCTTTAGCCCCCTCGGAATGCGAGCATGTAGTAACGTCAGGCACAGCGTACTGATGTCTGCCGCACTCCACCCCTTGCTGGCACTGCTCTAGCAGTGCCCCTGGTCGTCACCAGGGGCTGCTGCAGAGCGGTGGCACCCTGGAACCCTTCCCGGGATAGGAGAATAGTCCTCCAGACTCTCAATCCTATCCCTCCCCTGACAGCCCAGGTTGATGTGTCGAACCTGGGTTGCAGCGTGGCGCGAGGTGTGACGTCCAGTGCCTCAAGCCTCAGCATCACCGGACTGGCTCAAGTTACCTTTTTCAAGTATCTGGGCATCACCCTTGATTCTGCGCTCACTTATAGTAACCACATTCACACTGTATGCTCGGCTATTAACTCCTGAATTTACCTTCTATATAGGCAAAAGTGGTGTCTGTCTCCCAGAGCTCTCTGTTTGGCTGCCACCTCCTCAGCGCTCTCCCTGGTAGATTACGGTATTGTCCTCTATGGCTCTGCCAGCAACACTGCCCTTTGCAGGGTCAAGATTGCCCTTAATAAAGCCTGCCGTCTTGTGACCGGGTGTGACAGAATGACACATGTGACCTTTACTGGATCTCTAATTGGCTGAACTTTGATGGGCGACTTCGTTATCCCACCTGCGTACTTGCCAAAAAGGTTCTACTCTGGCTTGCCCCGACTGGCCTTCGTAACCTGCTTCAGCCTGCCCCCCCTCCCATCAGGGCCACCCGTCTCTCCTCTAAAGCCTTCTTGTCAGTCCCCCAGTGTAGGACATCCCTGGGTCAATGCTCCTTCAACTATAGGGCACCCCTTTGAATAAATGAACTCCCTGTAGAAACATCATCTATACTGAAGGTCGGCCTTTCCAAGTCTGGACTCAAGGAGGTAGTCATATCCTCCAGTAGTTGTGATTGCCCTTAACCAGCATCTCAGCTGGGTTATTGCACCCCCTTATTTTTTTCTGACAATGTCCTCCGACAGCTCCTGCCCCCCTCCTCTTTCCCTTATTCAAACCTCTGATGAATCAACTTAATGTCTCTACTTTTTAATATACTGTTGCTATTGCTATTTTTATATATTCCCCCTATATTGTTATACTGACTCTAGGTAGTCTGCCCGTCACTATTTCTGTAACCTTGTCCCAGGCAACCAGGACATCGGAGGTGAATTTGATGAGGGCAGTGTCGGTCCCATGCTTTGGTCTAAAGACGTGTTGTGAGTGGGCCAGTAGCCTGTTAGCTTCCAGGTAGTCTCTGAGTTGGCTGTACACTAGCCGCTCCTGAATCTTAGCCAGGTGACATAGGATGGAGATGGGTCTATAGTGGCCTATGGGTTCCCTTGCTCCACCCTTGTGGATTGGGACTACATGGGCCCGTTTCCATGTTAGTGGGACTGTTCCTTCCTGCGGGGATCTGTTTATTAACAGGGTTACAGGTAGTGCAGTGGCTGGGGCAGCAGCCCAGGGTCCAGTGTCCATCAGGTCCTGGTGATCCGCTGGGTTTTAAGGATTGTAGGAGAGGCAGCACTTCTTTGGTTCACACTGTCCGCAGGTGGAAGTGGGTAGTCAGAGGGTCCTGGGATTCAGTGGCCAAAGGGCCTAGGGAGCTGTGTGGGGGGTTGGATCTGAGCGCCCCCAGGTCGTGAAGAAGCAATTGAAGGCTGATGCGGCCTTCTCTCCATCCGTGAGAGTAGTATCGTTACAGATTATGTTACCCTGCTGGGGTGTTTTTGTACCTTTTAGCAGGGAGTTGTTGCTTGCCCAGAAGGACTTTGGGTCAGATAGTGTTTGCTGCTGAAGGCATTTTATGCAGTCCGTTTTGGAGCTTTTTTGGCACTGGTTCCGCACTGATCTATAGGCAGCGAAGTCAGCAGGGCTAGCAGATCTCCTTACCTTTTTCCAAGTCTTGTCTCTGGCTATCATCAGTGATTTCAGCTCACGCGAAATCCATTTGTAGCAGTGGCCCTTAGCTCGTCTGGTCCTAATTGGGGCATGTATGTTGGCCACCCCAGAGAACGTGCGCTGGAAGTACTGAACTGTGGCTTAGCAGCTTAGGTGTACAAAAGCAGCTATCTCCAATTACAGCTTCCATCTGTTTCTAGCAGAAGAGAACTGGTTGCAGAGCAAGAAACAGAAGTCCAGAACTACAGATTTTTTTTTTACTAATTAATCACTTCTGTCTCCACAGGAGTAGTACCTGTTTGGATTAAGCAAACAGATACTTTATTAGAAGAAGGGGTTACATTTAAGTAAAAAAAAAAATGTTTTTTCTGAGGAAGGGGGCAGTATCACCTTAATTTACTGAGAGCAGAGAGTGAATCTAATTGGGTGTGTGGCTTAGCAGCTTAGGTGTACAAAAGCAGCTGTCTCCAATTACAGCTTCCAGCTGTTTCTAGCAGAAGAGAACTGGTTGCAGAGCAAGAAACAGAAGTCCAGAACTACAGATTTTTTACTAGTTTCCCTCCTTCCCACCCAAAGCCAGTTCTAGTTTTATAGCCACTGAATTTGACTGACAACAGGAACTTCCTGTTTGGAGGTAGGAAGGGAAGGATCACTGAGACACAGTTTCAGCAACCTTGAAGGAACCTAAAAAAAAAACAAAATAAAAAAACTCTTTATCCCCGGGCTGCTGGAGGTCTGAATCCAAGCACGGAGGAAGGAGACTACTGAAGACTACAGGAAGTTCCTGTCCCAGAACAGGAAGGGCGAGAGTTGTAAGGGCACACAGGCAGTAGGAAAGTAAGTGTAAAAATACATAGAGGGAGGAGACAATAAACATACAAAGCAACAGGAGAGGGGACACAAAATATAAGGCAAGATGGGAGTGGTGCATTGCAATGGCTGTGGAGCAGCAGTGTTCTGGGAGACATTCTGGAAGCTGCGATGCTGCCCTGTTTGCAGGCACCTCTCTGGTCTGAGGGAGGAGGTTGCCCATCTCCAGGCTGACCTGGCTAGGATTCGTGAAACCTCTTCCCCCACCCAGGGACCACCAGGGCCACCACCGTTACCTCAGAGGTTGCCAAGAAAGAGGAGTGGTTGGACCATGGTGGGCTCAGGGAGGGAGAGAGTGGTGGAACAGAGGTGCATCCCACCAGTTGTAGCTCTCCACAATTCATATGCTGTTCTGGCAAAGAGTGGTTCCTCTATGGAGGCACCTGCAGTGGAGACCAAGGAGGATGCAGGGAACCTCCACAAAGGAGACCCACAGGAGGGTGGCAAGAGACCCCACAGGGGAAGGAAACAACTCCTGGTGGGGGACTTAATTATTAGGGGGGTAGATGTGGGGGAGGAAGGGGATAGGGAGGTAAGGTGCTGCCTGGTGCCACAGCTTGGAGGACAGGAAGCAAATCCTCAGGATCGTGGGAGCAGCTGCACAAGGAGGGAGCTGGATGTCATTGTCCACCTAGGGACAAATGACCTGGCTGTAAATGGGATCAGAGCGGTGCAAGAGGAGTTTGTAGAGTTGGGGAGGGGCCTTAGACAAGTAGCATGTATGGTAACATTCTCGGAGGTGCTGCCTGTCTATGGCAAGGATGATGCTAGGGTATTCCGCACCATGGGATTCAATGAGTGGTTGAAAAACTGGTGTGGAGCTCAGTGTTTTGGCTTCATTGGGGACTGGGGTGCCACCTGGAAGGATGCAATCTTATACTGGCGCGATGGTCTGCATCTGTCTGGGGGGGGGGCAGGATCCTAGGTGACAGGTTTAAATGCTTCACTGGCAAGCATTTAAACTAGCCAAGGGGGGAGGCACTGAAAAGGAGCAGGGAAATCCCAGCCTCCCCTCACAAAGCGCAGTAGTTAGAGAGGTAAACACCAAGGCAGAGAAGTCAGTAGGGAGCAGGACAGGGATAAATGCAGAAGAAGGTGTTAAGGACAGGGATGGGGCTAAAAGGGGGTAAGGCTATAAAAAATAAATGGAAGGTGATGAGTACCAATGCCCATAGTCTGTGCAACAAGCTCCCTGAACTAGTGGCCTTAATGGAAGAGGGATGCCTGGCTTTTGTGGCAGTCACTGAAACATGGTACACAGAGAACCATGAGTGGGAAGTCAACATACCAGGATACACAGTCTACAGGAGGGACAGGGTGGGTAAGGAGGAGTAACTCTCATATAAGGAAGGGATTAAAGCAACAGAACTGAAGAGTAAACAGGAAGTTGATGAGTCACTATGGGCCACCCTGGAGACAGGAAATGGCACCATAATCCGCATGTGGGTTGTGTACAGACCCCCATCTCAGGGGGAGGAAATGGACAAGGAAATGATAGAAGGCATCCTTAAAATGACAGAAAAAGGGGAGATATTGTTGATGGGGGACCTGAATGTGCCAGATGTTAACTGGAGTACCTTTGCTGCAGGCACATCCAAGAGCAGGGTCGTTCTTGATGCCCTACAGGGGGGCAAACTTCAGACAGCTAGTGTTGGAACCCACTCAGGAGGGAGCAGTCTTAGACCTGGTACTCTCAAATGGGGAAGGAGAAAGGATCTCAGATTTAGAAGTGGGTAGCCATCTGGGAACAAGTGACCACCAAACAGTGTGGTTTACAATAAACACAGCCATAAAGTCAAGCCATACAAAACCAAGAGTATTGGACTTTAGGAAGGCTGACTTTGGGAAAATGAGAGAGTGCCTTAGAAAAGCACTAGCAAATGGGCAAGAAGGAGGGTGGAGGAACAATGGGGAATAATCAAAACAGCCATTGCAGAGGCAACGAGCCTTTGTGTAAAGCAAATCAATAAAACAAAACGAAGGAAAAAAACGCTATGGTTCTCAAAAGAGGTGGCAGGGACGGTTAAGGAGAAAAGGATAGCATTCAGGAAATATAAGGAAACACAGAAGGAGCAGGACAGAGAACTTTATCTGTTAAAGCAGAAGGAGGCAGGGAAGGCAGTCAGAATAGCAAAGGCACAAACTGAGGAAAAGATAGCCAACTCTGTTAAGAAGGGGGATAAAACTTTTTATAGGTACATTAGGGAGCGAAGAAAGACCAAGGGAGGGATACAGAGACTTAATAAAGGGGAGGGAATGTGGGCAGAGGGTGACAGTGAAAAAGCAGGGATACTGAACGAATATGTCTGTTCAGTATTCACAACAGATGAGGAGGGGGAGGTGCCTAAACCAAACAAGGGAGAAACTCTGAATAGGGGGGGTCCTTACCAGTTCATTCACAGAAGAAAGGGTTTTGAAAGAACTCTTGACACTGAGGGTGGACAAAGCAATGGGGCCTGATGGGATTCACCCAAGAATACTAAAAGAACTAAGGGTAGAACTAGTAACACCACTGACTACCCTCTTTAACAAATCATGGGAGGATGGAGTGGTACCTGAGGACTGGAGGAGGGCAAATGTGATTCTAATTCACAAAAGTGGGCGCAGGGCAGAGGCAGGAAACTACAGACCAGTTAGTTTGACTTCAGTGGTAGGGAAAATGATGGAATCACTTCTGAAGGAAAGAATTGTTGAGTACCTAGAGGCCAGTGGGGCACAGGACTCAAGGCAGCATGGTTTCACAGCAGGAAGGTCATGTCAGACGAACCAAATAGATTTCTTTGACTGGGTGACCAAAGTAGTAGACCACGAGGGGCTGTGGATATGGTCTACCTAGATTTTAGCAAGGCATTCGACACATTCTCACACAAAAGATTAATATACAAGTTAGCCAGCCTTGGAGTGGGTCCCAAGGTGGTAGCCTTGATAAAAATCTGGCTGGACAACAGGATGCAAAAGGTAATAGTAAACGGAGTCCACAGTGAAGAAAGGAGGGTAACTAGCGGGGTACCGCAGGGTTCGGTACTGGGACCGGTCCTCTTTAATATCTTTATAAGTAACATTGGAGAGCACCTGGAAGGAAAGGTATGCTTCTTTGCAAATGACACAAAGATCTGCAACAGGGTTGATACACAAGGTGGGGTGGAAAGAATGAAAAGGGACTTGGCAAGGTTGGAGGAATGGTCAGATACGTGGCAGCTCAGATTCAATGCAAAGAAGTGCAAGGTAATGCATCTGGGAAACAAAAACCCAGGGGAAGAGTACACAATGGGGGGTGAGTTAATAACAAAAATCGAAAGAGACCTAGGAGTAATTATATCAGATGACCTAAAGGTGGGCAAGCAATGTGAGAAGGCAGTAAGGAGGACTGGGGGGATACTGGGATGCATAGGGAGAGGCATCAACAGTAGAAAACAGGAAGTTGTTATCCCTCTCTTCAGACAGTTAGTGAGACCCCAGCTGGAGTACTGCATGCAATTCTGGAGACCCCATCTCCGCAAAGACATAGACAGAGTGGAGGCTGTTCAGAGGAGGGCAACCAAAATGATTCAAGGTCTGCACCAGAAGACACATGAGGAGAGACTAAAGCAGCTTAATATGTATACCCTTGAGGAAAGGAGGGAGAGGGGGTACATAATAGAAACTGTCAAGTATCTCAAGGGAATTAAGGTACAAGAGGGTAGTATCTTTCAGAAGAAGAGATGTGCAAGAACAAGGGAGCACAATTTGAAGATAGAGGGGGGACGGCTCAGAGGTAATGTTAGAAAGTATTTTTTTTAACAGAGTTGTGGATGCATGGAACAGCCTTCCTGAGGAGATTGTGGAGTCGGGAACAGTGGGAGAATTCAAGAATTCATGGGACAGACATAAGGCAATTCTAGTTGGGGGGGCAGGAGGAAGTAAGCTGTTTAACTAGAATCTGCAGCTTATCCATCAGGTAGGGAAATGGGCAGACTGGGTGGGCCAAGCTGTCCTTACCTGCTGTCAAATTCTATGTTTCTATGTTAACATGTGTTACTAGTGGTATCTCTGCCTTATGTTGTTATTTCTTCATGACGTGCAGCCTTTGTAAAGGAGTCTCTGACTCAAAGGGTTGTAATTCTGATCTTTGTAATAAATTCGGAAGGTGCGAGCATTTTGCAGCTGATGGGCATGGCATGCACTTTTCTTGGTGATTCTATAGTGGACAATTTATGCATGTCAACCCGCTTGGCCTACCACATTGCGTTGGCCGTGTGGCTCAGACATTGGTCTGCTGATCAAGCTTCAAAGGCGAAGTTGTTCAGCCTTCCATTTGAAGGAGACTTGTTTGGTTCTGGGGCGGATTCTATCTTGCAGGATGTGCAGGATAAAAAGGGCCACCTCCCAATGTCTAAACAGCAACGCAAAGCCACAGCACCCCAATGGGGTCAGGGCAATGGCCAGCACAGGCAGTCCGGGGGGGGGGGGGTTCATTCCTATTGAAACTTTGATAACCAAAGAAACAGAGATGCCTATTCAGGCAATAGAGGGTCCTTTCCCAGGCGCCATGGAGGAGGACCAGCACAAAAGCCTGTTACTGCACAGTGCAGGTAAATGGACCCATCACTCCCCCCTTCCCTTGGTGGAAGACTCCAGGAGTTTCTGGCAAGATGAGCCCAAACAATGTCAGATGCCTGGGTTCTGGAAAGCCTTCAGCTAGGCTATGCCATTGGATATTTAACGGTTCCCTCAAGGGGACACTTTCTCTCGTAACTGGTTTTGAAGCAAGTGACGAAACACCAGGCGGTGTCGCACACCCTGACTTACCTCATTCAAATCTGGGCCATTGTGCCGGTTCCTCCAAACGAGCAAGGCCGAGGGTTCTGTTCCATCTATTTCTTAGTTCCCAAAAAGTCAAAGGGCTTCAGGCCTATTCTGGATCTGAAGCATCTGAACAAGTTTGTTCACAGAACGTTCAAGATGGAGTCTCTGAGGTCGATAACCTCTGTTGTTCAGCTGGGGAACTTCTTATCCTCAATAGATCTGATGGAAGCTTACCTTCACATCCCCATCCATCAATCCTACCAGAAGTACCTCAGATTTGCGATACAGGGCCAGCATTTTCAGTACAATGTGTTTCCGTTTGGCCTTGCATCAGCCCCTCGAGTTTTCTCAAAGGTGTTGATAGTTCTGGTGGCTCAACTATGACAGGAGGGACATCATGTCTACCCTTATCGGGACAACCTGCTCATTCAGGCACTGACGCTGCCTCTATCAAGGAGGTTGGCATGCAGGACCCTGGAGATCCTGGAATCACATGGCTGGATAGTCAACCAGGAGAAGAGTTCCCTCGAACCATCTCAGTCCTTGGAACACCTGGGGGCAGTCTTTGACACAAAAGTAGGGAGGGTGTTTCTGTTGCCCTCCCGGGAGGAGACTTTGTTTTTAGAGATACGTTGGCTAAGAAATCAGTCCTCAGTCTCAGCCCACAGTCTACTGCGGATTCTCAGCCTCATGGTGGCAGCAATAGACTTTGTTCCCTGGGCCCACTTCCACATGCGGCCCCTTCAGACGGGCTGCTGACGGCCTGGGATCTGTCATTAGAGGACTATCAAACCAGGATCCTCCTCACCTTTCAGCTTCATTACCCCCTGAGTTGGTGGCTGAATGTGCAGAATCTCAACAAGGGGATTCCTTTGGGACTACCACCAGAGGTGATTCTCACAACCAATGCTAGTCTGCATTGGTGGGGGGCAGTCCTGGACCAACTTCCCCCTCAGGGGGTTTGGTCAGTACAGCATCAGCATCTCCATATCAGTGTCCTGGAGATGCGGGCAGTTCACTTAGCTCTGCTTTGGTTTCAGTCCGTACTGAAGAACACCGCATTAAAAGTGTGGTCAGACAATGCTGTCACAGTGGTATACATAAACAACCAGTTAGGCACAAAAAGAAAGGAAATGCTTAGGGAGGCCTCCAAATTCCTGATCTGGGCAGAGGAGAATATTCTCTCTCTGTCGGCAGTACATCTCGCAGGGGAATTGAACATTCAGGTGGACTGGCTAAGTCGTGAAAATGTTCATCCCGGAGAGTGCCAGTTGAACCCGGAAGTGTTCACGCTAATAAGCAATCAGTTCGGGCAACCGCAGATAGATCTGTTCACGTCAGGCCACAATGCTCAGACCCACAGGTTCTTCAGTCAGTACCAGTGTCCACAGGCGGAGGCAGTGGACACTCTGACACTAGTGTGGTCCTTCCGCAGACTGTATGCCTTCCCTCCACTGCCTCTCCTTCGGAAGGTCTTAAGACATTAAAGTGGAAACTTTACTTTGATAGCCCCAGAATGGCCAAGAAGACCGTGGTTCTCTGATCTGGGGAACCTAGCCCAGCAAGTGCTCTTTCACCTTCTGGTAGGAAGGGACCTCCTGCTGCAAGGCCTCATTCTCCACCCGAACCCAGGCGCAATGCAACTCGTAGCCTAGCTCCCGAAAGGAGGAGGAGGCTCCTAAAAGTAGGGTTTTTCCCCGAAAGTAGTTGAAACCTTGATGGCAGCCAGAAAAACCTCCACTTCGGCAGCTTACGCTTGAGTCTGGACTATACTTTCTTCTTGGTCCAGAGGAAAGGGGTTTATACCTACAAAAGCCTCAAGTCCTTAAATCCTGGACTTTCTTCAGGAAGGTGTGGAAAAGGGGTTGGCACTGAGCATGCTGAGAGGTCAGGTTTATGCTCTTGGAGCTCTCTGTCTCTAGGAATGAAGAGAGGTTATTCTTTTTTTGCACGTGATTGGCAGAAGCCGACTGTTTCAATCCCCAGTACCCCTGTGGGATCTTAACTTGGTTCTGAATGCTCTCTGTGTTGAACCCCTCAAACCGTTATCATCCATGTCGCTGGATGTGTTGTCCTATAAGGTCTATTTCTTAGTGGCCATGTGTTCATCCAGGAGAGTGGGTGAACTCCAGGCCTTGTCACAAGGAGCCATACCTTATGCATAAGGATAAAGTGGTACTTAGGATGGTTTCGTCCTTCGTCCCCAAAGCACCCACGTCCTTTCATGTGAAACAGGATATTTGCCTCCCGTTATTTTGCCTGCATCCTTCTCACCCCAAGGAGGAGTTGCACAAACTGGACCTGCAGTGGGTAGTTAGGATCTACCTTAAACGTACGGCTGAGTTCCGTAAGTCAGATAATCTGTGCTTTTTGAAGCAGCCAAACAAGGACAAAAGGCCTCTAAACCCACCCTAGCTAGGTGGGTGTGGGCTTGTGTTGCTAAGGCCTACGTTGCAAAACAGAGGCCTCGGGCTCACATCAAGGCTCACTCCACCAGAGCGATGGCAACTTCCTGGGCAGAGAGAGGCGAAGCCACAATTTTAGAGCTATGCAAGGCAGCTACCTGGCCTTCAGCCCGCACTTTCACAAAACATTACAAACTGTATGTTCAGAGCTCTGCTGGCATGGCTTTTGGCTGCAGAGTGTTGCAGGCAGCAGTTTGCAAGTAATTCTGATGCATCTGGCATATGGGATAATATTTTCCACCTCCTGTTTTTTTTTTTTTTTTGTCTAGGTACTGCTTCTTTGAACCCAGTTGTTTTGATTACCCATAGACAATGTGGCGCGCTACAGAAAGAAGAAATTAACTTCATACTTGCCATAATTTCCTTTTTTGTGGGCTCCAACATTGTCAGTGGAGCCCACCCAGGAGCTTGGCTCCTGAGGGAGAATCTTATCTGGTATGCTAGGGGAGAGGTCTTTTTCGTAAGAAGTCCCCTACTGGGATCTCTTATTCTGCTGCACTGTATTCTGTTACGTATATTTATAAACTGATCCATCAATTATCTGCGACCGCAGGTTAACAGGTTTCGTTAGTTTATTGAGGTGTGTTTCCTGTCGCAGGTTGGCTCTCTGCACTCAAAACAAGAGAGACAGGCTATGTCTCATTGTGTGTTGGCTTCAGTTTCACAGATTGGTGACTTTTACAAAGCATGTTTGCTGTTACATGGTTTCTCTACAAGAAGAACTAAATACTCCAGGCCTCCTTTTGGATCCATGACATACAATCCCTTCCCAAATGTCATATAGGAAGGTAAGACTGTTTTATTATAACAAGCATGTGATGGTTTACATTATATATGATGTGTAGCTGTCATGGCACTGCGAGGTAAGTAGTAACTGGGGAGTTGCTGCTGTTTGGAATCCTTATGTGCCCAACATTCTAAAGTTTGGGATGTGCCATTTCCCCTGGCAGGAGTGCACTATACCCAGTTGTGTGTCTCCGCTTTTGCTCCCCGCCACTGTACATCAGCCTGGTCATGTCGCCCCATGCTTCCACCTCCGGCACTGTCTTGCTTTTTCCCAGCACCCTGGCTTACCCCCAGGGCGGGACGTGGCACCCAGATGCCAGAATTCAGTAACTTATCTGGGGAGAGCAGGTGCTGGAGGCTAATCAAGCCGGGAGCAGGCTTACAAACACGCTACCAGTGAGGAGTTTTCCTGTTTTTTTGTTGTTGTTTTTTCAGGGCAGGAGGCGTGCAGTGGCGTCCAGTGTCTACACCACCCCTCTTAGAGTTGGCGGCGGCTGTGCAAGCCGCTGGCCTCTGCCAGGGGTCCGATATGTACATGCGCGTCCCTCCCAAGGATCGAAATTAACATACACAATCTGTTCCATTTTCAGGTAGGAACAGACTAGTGCATGTAATTTTCCCACCTGTGTGCCCTGCAATGCATGTAGTTTGGTACTTGGTTTTCTGGCTGCAGTAATAACAGGTGCTACAAGGAGCACAGGAGAAACTGGAGGGTAGCAGGCTTAAACTCCCCCCCCTCCCCCCATCGGACGTCAGCCCCGCGCAGCCTTGCCACCACTGTTTACTGCAGGATGACTCAAGAGGGAGCTGCCACCGCCCAATCTGCCGAGGATCACTGAAGAAGTCTGACTCCGAGAAGACAACTGGCCATGGTGGCAATGTGAAGAGAATGAAAGGTGGGACAGAAGGCATTCAAGAAGGTGGGCTTGACATCTCCAGGTTGCGGGCTGCAGTGGTGACTGGTGCTGAAGGTACTGGGGTGGAGTTCTTTCAGTGACTGCCAGCTTTGCTCTCGGGGATTTATGTAGCATCTAACCCCTTGGGTGTGTGTAAATTTCTCATTACACACACCAACCCATACTTTATTCTCTATTTCTCCTTCCCAAATAAAATCTAGTTATGAAGAATATGTCGCCTGCTAAATTATAACAAAAGAAGGGATTCTCAGGTTATCAAAAAATCACATGTTTCTGTTAGATATGTAATATTTTGGTGGTAGAAAGTGTTATTTCTCTTAAAAAAAAAAAAAAAAAAATCTGAAAACAAATTTGCAGTTTCCCATTGAAATACACTTTTTTTTTTTTAACTAGTATTTGGCAGATACAAATAAAATGAGGAAAAGGGAATTAAAGAAACAAAAGCAAACAGAATGATTATAGAACCATCTAATGGCATCAAACCTTCATTCTTTAAGATGCACAACCTTACTAAGCACTGGTCTTACATTCACAGTGGGTTGATATAGGTTCACAGGCCCCTGTGTAACTAGAACTGCTCCCAGAAATCTCGTATCCATGACATGTGGAGCCACGTGAAGCAGTGCTGAACAGCTTATGCTGAAGCAGCATTTCTCATCTGAGGGGAACAAGTTGTTCACTGTTTTGTTCAGCATGTAGAACTAGGAGCAACTACAAGCCGTGGCAGTCAGAGAGGGTGTCCCATGTAAACTATTCACTAGTGAAGAATGGACTCAAGGAGAGCGCTTACATGAGATAATGGAGGTGATCAGAAGAGGATTCCTGTTTTCCTGCAAATGTCTTTAATGAAAAATGAAAAATCTGTTGTTTTTTTTTTAGTTTGAGTCTTAAGAAAGACAGCTGTATTTTTTTTTTTTTTTTACAGGAAACTAGAAAATCACTGTACTGAAACTAGCCTTTTTTTTTGTCATCTTGTTACAACCTCTACGAAGCTCAGGATTTATCAGTTGAGAATAACATACTTGCAATGATGACAGGCATGTGGGGAATCCTCATGCTTCATAACACATCATAGGCGTGGTGTTAAATCACAGTATTACAATAGCATCACACCCAGAAGTGTCTTAGAACTTTAAAGAGCAGCTGACAGGGTCAGGGCAGGCAACTCCTGTCAAGGAGTTGCCTGTCTGACGAGCTAAATTCGGCAGTTTTTGAAGTTTTTTTTACTATGTAAATACATATTTACGTTTATCTGCTTGGCTCGTAACTTCCTTGTATGAACTAAATGGCTGCTGAGTGCTGCAGCCCCACCCCTAAAATCAGCACTTTGATGTCATTGAATAGGGAACGTGGCTGCAGGTGCTTTATGTAGCTGTTAATTGGATCTGGGGAGGGTGCTGTCTAAATGTTGTAAGATTATCTTTGCTGGTAGTTCTACATGGATGGGAAGAATATATATTCATTGCCAAAAAAAAAAAAAAAAACAGCTACTTTAATGCAACATATTAGGGTTCAGGTCAAAGCAAAAAAAAAAAGGAACATGTGGTTCTAGAGTTTCCAACCCTAACTCCCCATTCCCACTCCTACTTCTCCAAGCAGCAAAAGGAAAAGATATTAGGGTTGGGGTCTCCTGAGACTTGTTGAATCAGTGGTTGGGTCTTCCGTGGGGTTGCCAGCCTAATTCTTCATAACCCTTTGGAACCTGCATGAACACATCTGTCTGGCTGTGCGTCTGTGACTCCATAGATGCAGACACGCAGGGCTCTTTGGGCCTGCGCCACATGTGGAGTCCATAAGGCTGAAGAAGCGTACTGAGCCAGCAGTCTTGTTTGGTGACAGCTCATGAAGATGATTCTGGAAAAAACGAAGTCCAAAATATTGTTTTGTGAGCCCATCTTCTTTTTTCTGCAATTTTCCTGAACTCACGAAAGAAAATGCCGTCTCACGAAACAAGAATATGAAAAAAAAAAGTCTAAAATCTTGTTTCATGAGACTGCATCCTCTATTCATGAGACACAATTCTTCTTTCATATGGCCCTATTCCTGTTTGGTGAGCCTCACAAAATAAGAAAATTGGATCACGAAACAAGACTTGCTAAAGATTTTTGGGATGTCCCAGAAACACATTTTGTAGTCGTTTTTTAAAACTAAATCCAGAATCAACCTAAATGGGTCCTGTTTAGCTGGATGCATGTGTTTGTGCTTCCAGGGCATCATTTTTATGGGTTTTGAAAAAAAAAACATTTTTTTTTTAAAAAGGAAACAAAATGGGCACCATATGAAAGAATTGTTTTCCTCACAAAAGAGGAGTTTGGCTTCCTGAAACAAGAACCCTCTTTTGTATGGTCATATTCTTTCCATCAAACATCTGAAAGACATTACTGAGCATGCTCAGAATAAAAGTTTCAAATCCCTATAATTTGGGAACGGATTACTATTTTTCACCAAACCAATGAAAGGCACCATTCAAGGGCAAGCCCTTTCTACTCAGAAAATTTCAGGACAAAATTCCAAACCATCTGGGCTGTAGGTGAGAGCAAACCCCCCCCCCCCCCATTTTTCCTAATTTTGCATTATCTGGATCTCAGAATACAAACATCCAGCCAGAACTAAACTTAGAAAATCAAGAGTCCTTGCCCTCCAGACCGTGCATGCAAAATTGTGTACAATTCTGTTGAATAGGTGGGCTATTAAGGTGTGAAGTTAGAGCCGGCCCGGTGGCACTGAGGGTTGATGCGCTGGACGCCACACCTCGCGCCACGCTGGGGACCCGGGTTTGGGAATGGGCTTGGGTCGTCGGTCGGCAGGGGAAGGAGGAGATCGAGCGTCCGGAGGACTGCTCTCTCCTCCCAGGGAGGGTTCTAGAGGATGCGTCGCACAGGGGCGACCTCTGGTGGAGACCAGGGGAATGCCGAGTCTGCGTTGCTACACATTGCGAGGGGGCATCAGCACTAGTGCCATTGATGCCATTGCATGACCGAGCATCGGGGGGAAACTGGAGGAAAAATGGAAATACCCTGCCCTCGGGGATAGGCAACGGCACCACCTACCATCAGCCACACTCCACAGGCCAGACTACCACCTGTCCGGGGCAGAGCCCAGCCCGGCCCGAATTGTAGATAGAGCATCCTGGGCGGATAGGGTGGCTATTCCTCGGGGGGGCTAAGAGCCGAGGGGATAGCCGGGCTGGTGCCAGGACTCAGGGGGAGTTTCAGGCTAGGAGGTAGAGTTGGGGGTATGGTGGATACCTGAGAGAGTTCCCCGTAGTGGCAGTGAAGAAATAGTGTAAAAAGAAAAAAGTGTGAAGTTAGGGGGTTAGCATTAAACACTCTACTCAACCCTAACTATAGTGGTGCTGCTGTGCCACTATAATAAATTGCCCAATTTATGTATAGCTACCAGCAAAGATAATCTTAGTACATTTAGACATCCCTTCCCGATCCTATTAATAGCGACATAGAGTGCCTTCAGCTACATTTCCTACTTGACGTCATTGAAGTGCTGATTTTAGGGGTGGGGCTGCAGCATTTGGTGGCTATTTGGCTCATACAAGGAAGTTACATGCCGAGCAGATGAAATTAAATATTTCTTTATTTATACATTAAAAAAACTTCAGAAACTCTCAAATTTAGCTCCTCTGGTAGGCAGCTCCTTGGCATGAGTTGCCTGCCCAGACTGTAAGAGCGTGTTAGCAATTTCATTTTCATATGTTACCACTTTGTCGCTTGCATTTACTATAAGCTACTTAATTTTTAAGGGGTTTCATAGAAGTCAGTGGTCTCAAAGTCCCTTCCACCACAGGAAAAACTTTGACATACATTATGTTTAGACACAAGTCTACTTATAAAATGTCTTGGATCAAACAAGCAATCAGTTATCTGATCTGTTCATGTGATCAGGCATTATTTTAACATTACAGTACTGTTTAAATTTTGCTTTCTTTTTTTTCTTGCTACTATTTTCCCCCTCCATCCCAGTCAGCTCACTATCCTGCCGCCCTCCCAGCCTCATCCCCCAACCTTCAGGATTACCTTCCCTTCTTCTCCCGTGGCTTAACCTCCATGGTAAGGTGACAGGGAGCCCCCAGCTCTACCCGCCAGGACCGGATCCAGTTCAGGGAGGTGCCTTCACGAGGGCAGTGCCTGTGGAGGGTGGCTTTCATACCGCTTGACCTGGACCAATTTCTGCGGAGGGGAGCATGCAGTGCCAACAGTGGCTGAGCTGCATGCGCTTCCGCACGCAGCACGCCGGGCGGCTGCTCCACCTCCAAGCCCCACAGTGCTGGATACAGCGTGCCAACACCTAGCCTCATGTAGGTGTCAGGCAGGTGCCAGTTTCTGTTCCCCACCCTCTCTGGGAGAGGGGAGCTGTCCCCTGGATCCTCGATCCTCTGGCACCCCAGTTGACCCCCGGAAACACGCTTGCATTGCGAACACGGATTGCCGGCATGGTAGGAGGTAAGGCATGATGCCTCAGTCCTCCACACCACTGGGTCGGTCCTTTTTTTTCCTGACTTTTAAAACCATTTTATAAGAACACATTCCAGGTTGTGTGGTAATGCTAGAAATTGCATAGGGAGAGGTATCTCCAGCAGAAAAAGAGATGGTTATGCCTCTGTACAGATCGCTAGTGTGACCTCATCTGGAGTACTGTGTCCAGTTCTGGAGGCTGCATCTCCAGAATGATGTAGACAAAATAGAGGCAGTTCAGAGAAGGGCAACAAAAATGGTGTGAGGACTTCACCAAAGTCATATGAGGAAAGACTAGAGGACCTCGATATGTGTTCCCTGGGGAAGGGGGGATATGATAGAGACATTCAAGTACCTCAGGGTATAGACAAGGTATAGGAAGGTAACATTTTTCAGAAATGAAGTTGTACAAGAACAAGGGGCATGATAATGAGGCTGGGGGTAGGCTCAGGGGCAGCGTGAGGATGTACTTTTGACAGAGTAACAGATGTTTGGAACAGCCTCCCCACGGAGGTGGTAGGAGCAAAACGTAGGGGAATTAAGAACGGCTGGGATAGCCATGTGACTCAATGAAAGTAGGAAGAGAGAGGCCGCAGATCAGTTAAGGTCTGCGGTATTGCATTAGGTAGGGAAAAGTCCAGAATAGGTGGTTCACACAGTTATTATCTGTCATCACCTTCGATGTTTCTGTGTTTCTACCACCTTTACCAGGAGATGGAAGGCTCTTGGCTGTGGCTCGTGTCTCACAGTCCACCTGAGGCATGTGGTAATTTAGCATTACCACATAATCTGTTGTGTTACTGCTTACTTTTACCTTCTGCATTCTAGCCACATCAGTTAGAACTGCTTAGTAACTTGTGCATCATCTCCTCTAGTTGGATGGTTCACTGGAACTTGAAATGTTTTTTCAAATATGCTCTCACTGTGCTGGTCTTCAGCCTTCCAGCAATCCAATGGTATAGGATAGTTTTTGCTAAAGAGAGTGGGTTGCACTGAGTGGTGCTCCCAGATAGTTTGATGACTAGGTCCTAAATATTTATTGTTCTATAAAGTATTTAGTTATTTTATTTAAGTCATAGTTACTCTCTTTTCGGGACTGTAGTTTAGCATTTTTTTTAACGGTTCTGAGAATTGTGGCCTAAACAGCAAATACACTGTACTCACAATGACTGTGGTGGAGTTTGCGGTTTAAAATTTCACCCTAGTAGTTCTGTTTCAGTGGTTCTGGTTTAGATGAGTGCTTCTGACCACTTTTTTGCAGCACTTAAGGATGTTTTTCGGTTCACAGTGACTGTGGTTTAGTTAGGTAAAAAAACTGTTTGGCTCACTACTGTAGTCAATATTAAAACGTCTCAATGACTGAGGTTGGTAGTTTTACTATGGCGCCAATTTCTGGTGTCCTATCTGTGTCAGAACAGAAATAAAGGTCTTAAAGAGCAGCTATCACGCTTGTTAATTCAACTGACCTGGCTAGCATCACCGAGACCTGGCTGGATGGAAATGCTGGTCCTATTTTGGCCACAGCAGTTACGGCTGGGTACTCTGTGATGCACTGCCCGAGGACGGATCGTAGGGGTGGAGGTGTGGCCATTTGTTTTAAATCAGAACTGAACCTGATGGAAGTTCCAGTGGGAACTACCAACTCCTTTGAATGTATCGTGGGTGAGGGTGTGGGGTGCAGGATTCTTCTCGTCTACCGTCCACCAGGAGACGGGAATGTTTTCCTGCGGGAAGTCACGGACTTCATTGTCAGCCTGACATTGGGACCCCACAGATGGCTGATACTGGGGGATTTCAATGCCTGGGTCGACAATGAACTTTCATAGTTTGGACAGGACTTCCTCCAGTTAATGAACTCACTGGGCCTCACACAGGTTGTTTCCTCCTCAACTCACATTGGTGGTCATTCATTGGACTTGGTGTTTCTCCTGAGGATGGAGATATCTGACTTGGTGGTGGAACCAGTCGGGTGGTCGGACCATCATTCCATCAGGTTCAGTTTTGAGGACCCCCAGGAAGCCTGCCCCTATGGAGATGGTCCAATACCGTACCTTGAGGGGCGTATCCCCTGATGGCGGTGTTGGACCTATCGGGTATGCCGAATGAATGCCTGGATCCAGGGGATCTTGTACTTGCCTATAATAAGGCCCTGGATTCCATTACTCCTGTTTGTGTCCGCCCACTCACCCTTCGCCCCAGGTCTCCTTGGTTTGATGAGACCTTGAGGGAGTTGAGGAGAGTTGGACGGAGTCCGATGATGACTCCTCCCTGTTCTCCAGGCCTATTGACCTGGAGTCCTCCGGGGGCCAGTCGATGGATGAGAGACCATCGTCCTTTATGGGTCTGCTTTGGCTCATCTCTGAGTCCTCTGGGATGCAGCTCGAGCCCGTATCCAAGCAGGCCAAGTATCCCCTGACGGAGATACTGTACCGAGCGGATTCGCCCACGGAGGCCTTTCCGGTGGCTGAAGCCATTGTTGGCCCAGCCTTGGAGCGTTGGCAGTGGCCGGCTTCCTGTCCTGCGCCTTCGGCCAGGATGGCCAGGAAGTATGCGGTCCCTACCAGCTCTTTGTCCGTGTTTTCGGAACACCCCTCCGCTGAGGGGTTGGTCATCGATAGCATTTTCCGGCTTTCCGGGAATGCTAGGGATGTGGATAAGCCCCCCTGACAAGGAGTCCAAAAAGCTGGACTGTGCCGGGCGCAAGGTGTACGCTGCATCCTCCCTTGGCCTCCACCAAGCCAGCTCAGCCGTGCTGATGGCACACTTCTCCCACGCCCTCATGGGCTCCCTGGATGAGGTGATCCCTCATCTCCCGGCCAACCTGCAGACCACGGTCAAGCAGGTACGGGACCAGGGAAGGGCAAAACAGCAGCTCCAAACCGCTCTGGACATTGGAGACTCCTGTGCCAGATCAGTTGCGGCTGCAGTGGCCATGCGCCACAGAGCATGGCTGAGGATATCCACCTTTACGGCGGATACCCAGCATAAACTGGCGGATGTCCCCTTCCTGGGACTGACCTCTTCGGCCCTGGAGTGGAAGGTCACCTCCAGCGGATCGAAAAGTCCAGTGCCACTCTGGACTCGGTCACCTCTGCCCAGAAGGACAAGGGCCGTCACCAACAAGATAAGTCCTTTCGCCCTTCTGCGCCTGAGGCACGTCTGGCCTAACAGCACCAGCATCAGGGCCAGCAGGCTCACGCTTGGCACCCCAAAGCCAAGCCTGTGGCTTCCTCTAACAGGAAGCAGGGAGGTAAAGGCCCAGGAGGTCCCTCGACTGGCCCCTCCTCCAAGCCTGCCCAGTGGCAGGTTGAGGGGTGTCGCCCCCAGCCTCTTCACTTCACTTCCCCCCCCTGGGTTCTCCCCGTGGGGGGACGGCTCCACCACTTCCTTTCCACCTGGTCCACTATCACCACGGACTGCTGAGTGTTGGAGGTGGTAAGAAAAGAGCCTGCCCCTGGAGTTGAGCAGGCCCGCCCTTCGCGACAAATGCGCCCCTCGGAGGCTAAGATCCGCAGCCTCTCTGTTGGCTCGCCGAGCCAATATTGCCTGCTCCTCAAAAAAGAGGTGATCAGGAAGGTGGCAGATCCTCTACCAGACCCGGGGTTTGTGTCCAGGTACTTCCTAGTCCCAAAACGGACGGGGGGCTGGCGCCCCATTCTAGACCTGCATGACCTGAACAGATTCCTAAGGTCTCGGACCTTCAGGATGGCCACTGTGGCTCAGATAATCCCATCCTTGGAATGAGGTGTGTGGTTCTGTTCTCTGGACCTCCAGGAAGTGTTCTTTCACGTCCCAATCCGTCCATCCCACCAGAGATTCCTCCGCTTCAGGGCAGAGGGATCCCTCTACGCTTTCCAGGCCATGCTCTTTGGCCTTTCCCCAACTCCCAAGGTCTTCACCAAATGCATGGCAGTGGTGACACCATTCCTGCGGCGCTGAAGGGCCCGGGTGTACCCCTACCTGGACAACTGGCTGATTGCAGCATCCTCCAGAATGGAGGTGGAGCGGTCCAGAGATCTAGCCCTCCAGGTTTGCTCTCAGGTTGGCCTCCTCATCAACGAGGCCAAATCGGAACTCGTGCCAAAGCAGGTGATACAATTCATCGGGGCAGAGCTCGACTCTCTACGAGCCAGAGCACGGCTTCCGGCGGAGAGGGTCGAGGTTCTTTCCTCCTTTGCCCAATCATTTCAGGTTGGGCAATTGTACCCTGCCCGGGACTTCCTGCGCCTCCTGGGCCTCATGCCGGCCGGCACCAGCATGGTCCGTTGGGCCCGTTGGTACATGCGTCCCCTTCAGTGGGGACTGGCCAGCCAGTGGTCACAGCACTTCGATCCTCTGGATCAGTTAGTGACAGTGACCCGGGGGATGTGGAACGCTCTCCAGTGGTGGACCATTCCAGCACATCTGCAGGAGGGCATCCCGTTCGTCCGCTCCGAGCTGACGGTCTCTCTATCGACTGATGTCTCTCTGATGGGTTGGGGTGCCCATCTGGGGGAGCACAGAGCGCACGGCCTCTGTTCCCCATGCCACATCAACCTGCTGGAGCTTCGAGTGGTTCGTCTAGCCCTCACCACCTTCGCTTTGTTTCTATGGGGTCAAGTGGTTCAGGTCCAGACGGACAATACCATGACCATGTACTACGTAAACCACCAGGGCGGGACACGCTCCATGCCTCTGTGCAGGGAAGCTCTCCGCATTTGGTCACTTGTGCGCAACCTGGAGGCGGAGTTCTTTGCCATCCATGTGGCAGGAGCCTCCAACACTGTGGCAGTGGTCTCTCCAGCGGAGGTAGTACAGATCTATTCTCCCACTGGGGCATGCCTCAGGTGGACCTGTTTGCCTCCAGGAGAAGAAGCTGAGACTGTTTCATGCCCCCTCCTCAGCAGGGCTCGCTGCAGGGGATGCCTTCTCGAGCCCGTGGACCCGGGCCTCTTCTCGCCTTTCCCCATTTCCCTTGATCCACAAGGTGCTTCTCAAGGCAGGAAGGACAAGGCGCAGGTGATTCTGGTAGCCCCAGACTGGTCCGTCAGTTCTGGTATCCAGATCTCCTCAGTCTCAGCTCCAGGCTCGAGGCGGCTTCAGCCCGCCCGGACCTGATCTCAGTCAGTCAGGGGAAGGTATTCCATCCGGACCTTCAATCCCTGCACCTGATGGCCTGGTTCCTGAGCGACTAGAGTTCCAGGCCTTGGGTCTTTCCGACGAGGTCCTCAACATTATTGAAGCGTCCCGTAAGGAGTCGACCAGAAAATGCTACGCCTTCAAATGGAAGAGAGTCTCCATTTGGTGTCAGGGCAAGGGCCTGGACCCTTCCTCCTGTTCCTTGGCAAGCATTCTGGACTACTGGTCCCTTTCTCAGCAAGGGCTTCGGTCAATCACACCTTACAGTCACCTAGCAGCCATCTCTGCTTACGGGCGCCATGGGAAGCAGTCGGGGCTGAGGAGAAGGTGGTCAGGCGCTTTCAAAGGCCTTGATCACATATCCTCCGTGCGAGAACCTCCACCTCCATGGGATCTACTGCTGGTATTGGTTAAGCTCATGGGCAAGCCATTCGAGCCGATGCACAGGTGTGACATCTCTCACCTGTCATGGAAGACCGCCTTCTTGGTGGCTATCACGTCAGCCAGAAGGATGGGAGAGCTCCAGGCGCTTTCCATTGAGTCTCCTTATCTGGTCTTCCACAGGAACAAGGTTGTCCTGCGCCCCCACCCGAAATTCCTTCCGAAGGTGGTGTCGGAGTTTCACATTAACCAGGTGTTGACTCTGCTTGTGTTCTACCCCAATCGCACCTCGGAGGCCGAATATAGGCTCCATACTTTGAACCCTAGAAGAGCGCTCGCTTATCATAAGGAGTGGATGGCTGAAGTTTGGGAAGACGTTCACCAGCTGTTTGTCACCTACGCTGAAGCTGCACCTGGCAGACCTGCAGCCAAGCAGATGATAGGCAGGTGGGTCACCTCCTGCATAGATCTCTGCTATAGGTTGGCGGGCATGGAGCCTCCCAGAGGGATAAGAGCTCATTCTACCCACCATACCGCTGCATTGGTGGCTGCTTCTAGGGACGTCCCTATCCAGGAAATCTGCAGGGATGCTACCTGGAAGTCAGCTCACACCTTCATCACCCACTACCACATCGACCTTGAGTCACGCCGGGATGCTGGTTTTGGGGCCTCAGTTCTCAGTCTTTATTTCCTAAGTAGGGGTATGCCTTGCCTCCCTCCTCCTCGTGGAGAACTGCTAGGAGTCTGCCAGACAGTGTGGATGAACAACATATCCATGTCCCTAGAAACACAGGTTCTAGGGACATGGATATGTTCATCCACTGTAGCAGGTTCCTTGCCCCTTTAAATCTTTCGGGAAGGTCTTCAGGCTGGCTCCTCCCACCCACCATGGTGGTAAAACTCTTGCTCCGCCCCATGCGCCAGATCTTCCTTACGCTTGGAAGCTCAGGTTCCCTCCTTAGCAGCTCTGCGATTAAAGACTGGTTCCTAATTCTTGAATTCGAAATCAAAAGTTTTTGTGCTAAAGACTTGGTCTTCTTCTCCTCATGATTTGCGATGGACCGTCGACTCGGTTTCGGAGGTGCCTTTGCAGGCAGAAGATGTCTGGGGCGGATCCGCACTCACGTCGTCTACTGCCTGGGCCTTGAGCCACGACCCGCCCGGGCCTTGAGCCGCGACCCGCGACCTCGACTTGTGCTCTTCCTTTTGACTTCCGATCCTTAGAAGACCGTGCTGCCCGATTACAACTGGGGCGCCCCGAGAAAAGAATTCCACCGGTGAAATCTAAAGAGGCCCGATTGGCGGTGTCCGCGGCAATGGGCTCGGCGGATCAGCTAGAGCAGATGATCGCCCTGGAAGAGGAGGCGGCGCGGGCCGCTTCTGCCTCGGCTGCGGCATTTGTCCCGCTCTCTCTCGGTGCCTCGTACTCGGCTTCTTTTAAGGAGCTTTGTCTGACCCTCTCGACCAAAGGTGAGGGTCCAACTTCTTCGAGACCTTTTTCCAGGTCCAAAAAGAGCAAAAGTAAGTCTGTCCGTCGACGCTTTTGGGAGCGGAAAGATTCCCCTCACTTGTCGACAGTCTACTTGGTCAACCCCTCAGCTCGGCCGCTGTCTTCACGGTGTCCCGTCAGGCCAGTTGACGAGACTCTCGGTCGGTCGAGATTTTCTCGACCGTTAGGCGGGTTGTCGACTGGAGAAGCTGAGAATCCCTCTCCCGGTTCCCCGGTGAGTTGAGGATCCTGTCGGCTCGTCTGTGCCTCCCGGTTCCGGAGCCTTGTGGGATCGTCCAAGCCGGTGCGATTCCGACACTTCTCCTCGCCTTCCTCGGCCTAATCGAGACTCTCGGTCTCGGACATCCTCGCGGTCCAACCGGTCCGCTAGCATAAGGCGGTCTCGGTCTCGGCACACGCGCAGATGGCGCCGCCACTCTTCCTCGAAGAGGGAGGCTTCGCGCGCAAGTTGTGGAGGCGATGCGAAACTATGTGGCAACAGCTCCTTTGACCGGGAAATAAGCTGACCCAGTCGTCTTCCCCGCCATTAAGTGGCTGTCACCGAGCAGCGAAACAACCCTCGTTGTAGTCGAGGCCTGTTCTCAGGCGGTTGTTGCGCAATTCCAGCTGCCCCACCGATTCTGGTGGAACCTCCGCCTCCACAGCCATTAGTTGGGGCTCGACCAAAAATTCTCGTGGCTTTGGGTTTTGCCCATAGGCTGTCTGTCACCCTCACTCCCGATAAACCTCGGCAGGTGGAGGTGGCTCAGGCCGAGGCAGCTCTTTGAGGACTCTTCTGAGTCGATGATGGTTCCTCCTGTTCTCCAGCGCATGGACTTGGAGTCCTCGGAGAGCTGTCAATGGACGATAGCCGCCGTCCTTCTTAGGGTTGCCGATCATCTGGAGTCCCCGGGATGAAGCTCGAACCCGTTCCTAAACCAGCCAGAGTATCCTCACGGAGATTCTGGACCAGGGATTCTCACGGAGGCCTTTCCGGTGGCGAAGCCATAGTAGGTCCGCCTTGGAACTTTGGAGCGTCCTGCTTCTGCCCTCGCCTTTGGCCAGGTTGGCCAGAAAGTACGGTCCCACCGGTTCCTGTCGGTTTGGAACACCCCTCGACCAAGGGGTTGGTTACCGACAGTGTTTTCCGGCGTGCTGGGAACGATAGGGATGTGGACAAACCTCCCGACAAGGAATCCAAGAAATTGGATTATGCCGGGCGAAAAGTCTATGCTGCGTCCTCTTGGCCTTCGTCAGGCCAGTTCGGCCGTCCTCATGGCAAATTTTTCTCACGCCCTGTTGGGCTCCCTGGATGAGGTTGTACCTCATCTTCCCGCAGATCTGCAGACTACGGTCAGGCAGGTGCGGGACCAGGGCAGGGCAGTGGCCAAACAAGCAGCTCCAGACTCGTTGAACGCCGAGGGACTCATGTGCCAGGTCTGTGGCGGCGCGGTGGCCATGCGTCGTCCGGGCTTGGCTGAGGATATCCACCTTTACCTCGGATAACCAGCACAAGTTGGCGGATGTTCCCTTTTTGGGGACTGACCTCTTCGGCCCTGGGGTGGAAGGTCACCTGCAGAGGATCGAGAAGTCCAGTGCTACCTTGGACTCGGTCTCTTCCGCTCAGAAGGACAAAGGCCGCAAGCCACAGCCTAAGCCCTTTCGTCCTTCTGCGCCCGCGGCCCGCCCGGCCCAGCAACGTCAGGGCCAGCAGGCTCGACCTTGGTATCCCAAACCCAAGCCGTCGGCTTCCTCCAACAGGAAGCAGGGAGGTAAAGGCCCAGGAGGTCCCTCGGCCGGTCCCTCCTCCAAGCCTGCCCAGTGACGGGCTGAGGGGTGTCGCCCCCATCCCTGTCACCTCACCCCTGGTTCCCCCCGTGGGGGGACGGCTCAGACACTTCCTTTCTGCCTGGTCCGCTGTTACCACGGACAGGTGGGTACTGGAGGTGGTGGAAAAGGCCTACCTCTGGAAGTCAGGCAGGCCCGCCCTTCAGAGCCGTCGCACTCGGGGCCTCGGGTCGCAGCCTCACTGGCGGCTCGCCGAGCCGACATGCTCTCCTCCTCCAAAGGAGGTGATCACGGAGGTGGAGGACCCCCCTTCAGACCTGGGGTTCGTGTCCAGGTATTTCCTGGTTCCGAAACGGACGAGGGGCTGGCGCCCCATTCTCGACCTACACTACCTGAACAAGTTCCTAAGGTCTCGAACCTTCAGAATGGTCACTCTGGCGCAGATAATACCATCTCTGGAACACGGCTTGTGGTTCTGCTCTCTGGACCTACAGGACGCGTTCTTTCACGTCCCTATCCGTCCGTCACATCGAGATTCCTCCGCTTCGGCGGAGGATCTCTCTTGAGTTCGAGCCTGCCCCTTGACTATCTCTCCAGCTCCCAGGGTCTTCACCGAAATGCAGGCAGTGGTGACAGCATTCCTCGCGGCCGGGGTCGGGTGTACACTTACCTGGGCGATTGGCTGATAGCAGCCTCCTCCAGGCGGCAGGTGGGCGGTCAGAGATCTGGCCCTCAGGTTTGCTCTCAAGTTGGCCTTCTCATAAGCGAAGCCAAGTCGAAACTCGAGCCAAGCAGGTGATCCTGTTCGCCGGGGCAGGCTCGACTCTCTTCGAGCAGAGCACGGCTCCCGGCGGACAGGGCGAGGTTCTTACCTCCTTTGCCCAGTCATTTCTGGTTGGGCAATCGCGCCTACCGGGACTTCCTGCACCTTCTGGGTCTCATGGCGGCCTGTACCAGCGTGGTCCGTTGGGCCGCTGGCCATCACGCCTTCAGTGGGGACTGGCCAGCCAGTGGTCACAACGCTGCGATCCTTTGGACCAGCTAGTGATAGTGACCCAGGAGATGTGGAACGCTCTCCAGTGGTCGACCGTTCCATTCCATCTGCAGGAGGGCATCCCGTTTGTCCGCCCCAAGCCGACGGTCTCTCTATCGACCGATGCCTCTCTGATGGGTTGGGGTGCCCATCTGAGGGAACACAGAGTGCACGGCCTCTGGTCCCCGCGGGAGTCCTGATGCCACATCAACTTGCTGGAGCTCCGAGCGGTCCGCCTAGCTCTCACCGCCTTTGCTCCGTTTCTCCGGGGTCAAGTGGTCCGAGTCCAGATGGACAATACCACGACCATGTACTACCTGAACCGCCAGGGCCGGATGCACTCTATGCTTCTATGCAAGGAAGCTCTCCGCATTTGGTCACTCGTGCGCAGCCTGGAGGTGGATCTCCTAGCCATTCATGTGGCAGGAGCCTCCAACACCCTGGCCGATGCCCTGAGCCGGATAGGGGCTGCATCTCACAGTGGTCTCTCCTGCTGGAGGTAGTACAAGATCTGTTCTCCCACTGGGGCACACCTCAGGTGGACCTGTTTGCCTCCAGGAAAGCGAGAGCTGAGGCTGTTTCATGCCCGCCCCTCAGCAGGGCTCGCTGCAGGGGGATGCCTTCTCGAGGCTGTGGACCCGGGCCTCTTCTACGCCTTTCCCCCATTTCCCTTGATTCACAAGGTGCTTCTCAAAGCAAGGAGGGACAAGGCGCAGGTGATCCTGATAGCCCCAGACTGGCCCGCCAGTTCTGGTACCCAGATCTCCTCAGCCTCAGCTCCAGGCTCCGAGGCAGCTTCCAGCTCGCCCGGACCTGCTCTCAGTCAATCAGGGAAGGTGTTCCATCCGGACCTTCAATCCCTGCACCTGACGGCCTGGTTCCTGGCGAGCTAGGTTCCAGGCCTTGGGTCTTTCCGACGAGGTCCTCAATGTTGTTAGGCGTCCCGTAAGGAGTCGACCAGAAAATGCTACGCCTTCAAATGGAAGAGATTCTCCATTTGGTGTCAGGGCAAGGGCTTGGACCCTTCCTCCTGTTCTGTGGCAAGCAGTTTGGACTATTTATAGTCAAGGGCTTAGGTCGACGACCCTAAAGGTGCACCTGGTAGCCATCTCTGCTTACCAGGTGCGGGCCGGGGAACAGTCGGTGGCACAGGAAAAGGTGGTCGGGCGCTTTTTCGAAGACCTTGATCACATTTCCTCCGTCGAGAACCTCCACCTCGTGGGATTTACTGCTGGTACTGGCAAAGCTCATGGGCAAGCCATTCGAACCAGTGCACAGGTGTGATTCTCTCTCACCTGTCGTGGAAGACCGCCTTCTTGGTGGCTATGGCGTCAGCCAGAAGGATGGGAGAGCTCCAGGCACTTTGCATCAGGTCTCCTTACCTGGTCTTCCACAGGGACAAGGTTGTCCTGCGCCCCCACCGAAATTCCTTCGAAGGTGGTGTGAGTTTCACCTTAACCAGGTGCTGACTCTGCTGGTGTTCTACCCAATCACACCTCTGAGGGCGAGACATAGGCTCCATACTCTGGACCCTAGAAGGGCGTCAGCTATTATAAGGAGCGGGCGCTGAAATGGGGAGAGGTTCAGCTGTTTGTCACCTACGCTGAAGTGCACCTGGCAGACCTGCAGCCAAGCGGACGATAGGCAGGTGGGTCACCTCCTGCATAGATCGCTGCTATAAGTTAGCGGGCATGGAGCCTCCCAGAGGATAAGAGCTCATTCTACCCATCATACTGCTGCATCGGTGGCTGCTTCCAGGGACGTCCCTATCCAGGAAATCTGTAGGGCTGCTACCTGAAGTCAGCACACACCTTTATTACCCATTACCACATGGCGACCTTGAGTCACGCCGGGATGCTGGTTTTGGGGCCTCGGTTCTCCAGTCTTTATTTCCTAAGTAGGGGTGTCGCTTTGCCTCCTCCTCCCGGAGAACTGCTAGGAGTCTGCCAATAAGTGTGGATGAACAACATATCACTTCCTAGAAATACAGGTTACTCACCGTAACAGGAGTTCTAGGAATGGATATGTTGTTCATCCACTACCCAATCTGACCTCCCCGGCTCTGGACAAGACAACCTGAGCTTCCAGCGGGCCAGATCTGGCGTCATGGGGCCGAGCCGAGAGTTTTACCACCCGGGTGGGTGGGAGGAGCCAGCTTGAAGACCTTCCGGCAAGATTTAAAGTGGCAAGGAACCTGCCAATAAGTGTGGAGGAACAACATATACCATTCCCTCGAACTCCTGTTACAGGTGAGTAACCTGTATTTACTCACCTGTAACAGGAGTTCTAGAAATGGTATATGTTGTTCATCCACATGACCCACCCGGCCTCCCCGGCTTCGCGACGCACAACCTGGCTTCCAGCAGGCTAGATCTGGCTTCATGGGGCGGAGCAGAGAGTTTTACCACCTGAGTGGGTGAGAGGAGCCAGCTTGAAGACCTTCCGGCAAGATTTAAAGCGGCAAGGAACCTGCCAGACAGTGTGGATGAACAACATATACCATTCCTAGAACTCCTGTTACAGGTGAGTAACCTGTATATTCCTTTGCCGGTGAATATACCAGGTATTTAACCTTGTGCACCATCGGGCCAGGGTAACATTTGGTTCTTACCGGACAGGTTTTACCCTTCCCCCGCCCCTCCCACTGGATACCCCTGATCATGGAATCCCCCAACAGGAGCACTCTAGCCTTACCCTTGCCTCCATGTTCACCCTCCAAGTTTCCACTCCTTCCATGCCTGTCCTTGTCCTTTTTTACGGCCTCTCCTCCCAGCTGGCTCCTTGCACCCCCCACAATCATGGGTGTCATATGTAGCCCTCTCCCTCTTGTCCCTGGCCACCCCCTCTAGTCCGGTATGGGGCATCCCCCCCACCGAGTATCCTTTTTTGCATCCCTAACTGCCCTTATCTGATCCTTCCGCCCTATCTGTTGGCCTAACCTACCTCTTCCCTGCTTCTGTCCCATCCACATCTGGTGCCCCCCTGCCTGCAATGCCCCCTGGCCCAAACCCTCAGCACCTCAAGTGCTGCATCCTCCCCTTGTTCACCTGATCCCTCCTTGCCCAGCCCCCACTCCATCCCCTCAGCCTGTCGGAGCACCCCACATCCTCCGCTTTCTCGCCTCCATGCCCCTGCTCCTCCTGATTTCCTGGCCCTTCCCCTTGCACTTTTCTCCCTCACCTCTCTGTCCCCTGCCCTAGCTGCATCCTCCCCCATCGCCCCTCTTCTTCTGCAGGCGTGAGATCAAAATAGTTGCTGAGCCTAATGCAGACCCCAGAACTCCCCCATATGTCCTACTCCCCCATCTCGGTTCCCAGACGTGTGCTTGCTTTTTTTGGAAGTTTCCTCTTTTTGGGCCCCCTCCATCAGGGTCCCCATGTGCCCCCTGAGTGCCCACCATTGCTCCTCTTCCTGTGCCAGAGGCTTCAGTACCTGGCGCAGCTACGTAGGCGACCCCTTGCCCCCTACTTCTTCCACCTCCTCCATATCTCCCCACAACTCCCTCAGCTGCCTCCTAATCCTCTCAATCTCCTTTCTAAGCTGTGGCAGCTGGTAGCACACTGGGCAGCCTCCGAACTTCCAAGCCCAGTCAAGTACTATGGACGCCCCACACCCTGTGCGCCCAGCCACCCTACCAAAGATGCCCACTCTAGTGACATGCGGTCCCGTCCCCATCATAGCAGATTTTTAGAACAGTAAGCCCCCAAGTCAATGCAAAACAATCCCCCACCCACCAAGCAAGAATAACAGATAAAACTGGGTTCCCCAAGGCCAGAGCTACAAGGGGTTATACATAAACAATCCCCTACACAGCATACAAGGTGCCAGTCAGAAACTGAGTTTCCCAAGGTCCAAAGCTACAAGCCCAACTACAAGTCCAGCCCAGTCCTATCCTCCAACTCCTTCCCTGCCGTCTGTTTAATAGAGCTCGGGGCTGGGGTGGCGGGGTGGGAGACAACTACAGCTTCTCCATGACAAGTGAATGCGACTGGGCTTGCCCTTTTATAGCCCAGCCGTGAGTTTAAACCTTGGCGCCCTGTGCGCTGATTGGACTGCTCACTCCTCTCTGGCAGTCCCCACAGAAGCTCCACTCGCTCCAACCCTGACTTGCCGCCGATGCAGCTGAGCTGGGAAAATTTGTCCTGGCACCCTCCCACCACTGATGTGGCCAAGAGACTCCTCCGCAGGGCCCTGGCTCCACACTTAACCGATGTGGCCCCCGGTTTCAGCTCCACACTGCCGATGTGGCCAATAATCTCCATGGCTCCACCATCGATGGGGCCAGCAATCTCCCTGGTTCCTTGCGCCACCAATGCGGCCCCTGGTCCCAGCTCCACACGTCGATGCGGCCAGCAATCTCCCTGGCTCCCCACAATTACAGCTCCTCCAAGATATATATATTTTCCTCCTGCCCACCCGACTCTCCCTCTCAGCATCCCCCCCCCCGAAACATAACAGCGACACTGGGGGTGGCCAGTTTCTAATGTCGCAATCAGAATCCTCTGTCCGTGTTTTCTTTTGTTCTTAACCCTGTAAAATGAAAACATCCAGCGATATCTTTCAGGGCCATTACTGTGTCCCCCGACCTGACCCTGCCACTCAAACCCCCAAAGTCCTTACTTGCTCATGAGGGCCATATAATCCTTTCTGGACTGCAGACTTCACTCTTCAAATGCGGACTGCGACCTGAAGAAACAAGAATGCGGTTCAGTGTATTTCAATGGTGTTTTAAACCTAGTGGCATAACTTGGCCATTTTTGCATATTTTTTGGCCCAAATTTCCAGCATGCCTTTTTTCGAACCCTGCCTCATGAACAGTTGCACTGACATTAGACAGTTCTGTCCTGAAAGGTGATTTCATGGCCCTGGAGTGAAATCACATTTTGGACAGTAGTTGAAAATTTTCTCTGTCTTTGTTCATGAGGTGGGGTCATAAGAAGGCTACGTTGAAAATTTGGTGTAAAAATATAACAAAAAAAACAATGAAGTTATGAGCCTACGTTGAATTTTGTGAGTGCAGGCTCGTAACGTTGGTAATGTTCAGTATTTTTAACCCTAATTTACAACATAGCTGTATGTTTACAACACCTCATGAATGTGACAGCTGTCATTTTTCAAATCCAGGCAAGTCATTTACATCCCAAAAGGTGATTTTGCATTCCCTGCATGAAATCAACTTTCAGACAGGAGCTGAAAATTTTCTCTGCCCTTGTTCATGAAGTGGGGTCATAAGAAGACTATGTTCTAAATTTGGTGTAAAAATATTTAAAAAAAAAAAAAAAAAAGTTATGAGGCTGTGTTGAATTTTGCAAACATAGGCTCATAAGTTTGGTAATATTCTATATTTTTACCCCAAATTTTCAACATAGCCATTTCTTTACAGCACCTCATGAATGTGACAGCTGCCATTTTTCAACTCCTTCCCAAAATATGTATTTGCATCCCGGAAGTTGATTTTGCAGTTCCTGCACAAAATCACCTTTAGGCCAAGAGTTGAACATTTTCTCTTCCTGTCTTCATGAGGCAGGATCACAACAAGGCTATGTTGAAAATTTGGTGTAGAAATATTACAAAACAACAAAGTTATGACTCAAGCCTACATTACATTTTGCAAACGCAGGCTCATAACTTTGGTAATTTTAAATATTTTTACCCCAGATTCTTCTGCTGCAGCCCTGTCGGCCAGTGTTTGTTTCATATACAGCAGCCGTTCTCTGAAGATGTTGGGTATCCTCACAGACTTCAGAAAGTAGGTCAGCTGCAGGACCTACTCCGAAAAGTGGAGGAGGTTCTGACTCCTCTTCAGAGAATTCTAAATTTCCTCCTTGTGCTTGCTCCATTAGGCCTATGACAAGAAGGGAAACAACACACAGTTTGCTCCTCAGTGTGACTATCCAAGCAAGGTAGCCAAATACTAAAACTAAAAAAAAAAGGAGGGGCGGAACATTGGTGTGCATGGTCTGTTTGCTGAAACTCCCTGTCACTTGTAAATATCATATTAAAGTCCTGATTTACTGTCCTGGTTTTGTGTGCACTGTTTCATTTTTTCTTTAATCTGGCCTGTGCCTGTCGGCACTTAGCTACACCTGTTGGCTTTGTCCTTGGACCTAGTGTTTAAACGGTTCTTCGAACAGGTACTGCTCAAATTCCACCCAATAAGGCCTCTGACTCCATCCGGGGCCCTAAACCAGGTCCTTTTATTTATATATTTTTTAAAACATACTTTTTTAGCGGTGTGAATACAGTGCACTATCCACACTCTGACAGTCTTCCTTTCCCCTTTAAATCCTGCCAGAACGTCTTCAAGCTAAGCTCCTCCCACCCACCCGTGTAGTATACTCCTTGGCTCTGCCCCGTGAGGTCAGATCCTCCTTTCTAGTGGAAGAGTCCAGTCTCCTCCTTTGCAGCTCCATGTGTGGTGTAGCCCCCAAAGTAGTTATAGCTTTGTCTTCTTGCTTCAGTTTTTTCACTCTTACACCATGGATCATGGGAAAAAAAATGCTTGGTCCGGTCTCAGCTTTTTGTGTTGCGTCATTTGCAACCATAAGATATCACAAACAGACCCAAACTCATCGTGCATTTACTGTCTCCAGGCAGAGCACGACACTCAGGCCTGTGGCCTATGTAAATCACTTCTGCCCTTGTTGCTCAAGAATCGTTATGCATGCTGCCTCCTCAGTCAGCCAGTAAAATGGGACCTTCTGGTTCACTTGAAGTACGTACGCAAGGTAGTGAGCGGAGGTGGGCTTGGCTACCCAGCGTGCGACTATGCAAGAGAAGACAGCCCAGGCTGCAGTGGGTTCTTCCTTGTTGACCACGTGCTCACAGTCGGGGCCAGTAATGGGGAGTCCTTCACGGGCACATCCCAAGAAATTTTTCAGTCTCTATAGACATTTAGGGAGGGCCCTTCTTGTAGTGAGAAGAAGAAGGTGAAGAAATCCTGCCAATTATTTTAGAACTGGGAATGCGCCCACTCTTCCCGCTCCTGCGATTCCCTTGACCCCTCGATGGCCGTCAAGCACTCTGCTTCAGCTGAGCTGGTGTTGGTTGAGTGTTAGGCCGCTAGCTACGTGATACCCCCATTGGGCTAGTTGGCCGTGATGCAGGCCAACCAGCCAGTTGAGATTTTTCTTGACCCGTTGTCTGAAGGCATTGAGGATGACTCTATCTTGAGGGCTCTGGTCCTTTTGACCCTCTCCCAGGAGAGTTGGAAGCAGTCAGTAGACCAGAATGTCTCCTTCCAGGAGTTACCTCTTTCTGGGGTTCCACAGCAGGAACCAGTGCATGTCTTGTAAATGGCCCCTCCACCTGCTTCTACTCGCCATCAATGCTCCAGTCGTCAATGAAGATCTAGGTTTTGTTTGAGGTCATGGTCGTGGGACTCCCACGTTCGACCTGCAACCCAGAAGTGCCATCGGTGCTCTTCTTTATCTTCAGATGATGAGAGGCTCCGTCACAGGCTGCATCAGCACTATGAGGATCTGATGTGGCAACAGTGGGCCCTCGGGCAAGGTAAGCCACTTCCCCTTCGCTTTCATGTTTGCCCGTGGTCCGTCCTGCCCCAGTCCTGCCACTCCCAGTATTCACAGATTTGGGTGGAACCACCACTCAGGGAGCCCCTACCAAGACCTGCTGCCCGGTTACTGGCCTTTCCTGTCAACTCTCGGTCAAGATTACTAACTTGGATGAATCCAGGATGGTCCATGGGGAAAAGTGGCTGAGGACGGTTTTTGAGGAGTCTTTAGACTCTGACAGGTCTTTCATGCAGTCTTCGAGGACCCCAGGCTTTGCCCAGGAATCGGCCAAAAAACTGACCAATGAACACTGGGCAGATCACCTTTGGGGCTTTGCTCCAGTTGCTCACCACATCAGTGGAGCCAGTTCAGAAGCAGACCACATCCCCCTCCATGGAAATCCTGGATGGGGTTCACCTTCCTGGTGGCTGAGGCTATTTTGGGACCTGCGCTGGAGTTCTGGCAGCATCCAGTTTACTGCGCAGTCATCACCTTAGACAAATGGGTGCTAGACGCAGTGGGCAACGGATTGCCGCTCGACTTTGAGGCTCTTGTGCTGTACTGAGACCTCGTTCCATGGGAGTCCATGGTGTTGCAGGATTCATTGTACACCCTTTAGGAAGACATCATGCTGCTGCTAGAGAAGGGAGCCGTAGCCCCTATCCTGGATGCCATGGCTGGCCAGGGCTTCATGTCCAGATACTCCCTGGTCCCCAGATGGATGGTGGGAGGAGAGGGGTTGGTGCCTCATACTGGATCTTCACAATCTCAATCAGTTCCTGAGGAAGTACAAGTTTCAGATGGTCACTCTGAACCAAATCATTCCATCTCTGGAGCAGGGCATGTATTTCTGCTCTCCAGGACGCCTTCTTCCACATTTCAGTTTGTCCCACTGGCGGTACCTCCGGTCCCACACTTAGGAGTTCTTTACGAGTGCCATGTCATGCTTTTTGGCCTCTCCTTGGCCCCCAGGGTCTTCAGCAAGTGCATCACAGTGGTGATAGAATTCCTGTGGTGCTGAGAAGTCCGGGTCTGTCCTTACCTGGACAACTGGCTGATAGCCGGGCCATCCAGAGAAGTGGTGGAGCAGTCCAGGGACCTGGCCCTCCAGACCTGCAGAGACTTGGGCCTTCTGATAAACCTGGCCAAGTACGAACTCAACCCCTAGCAGGTTATCCACTTCATCAGGGCAGAGCTGGACTCCCTCCGGGCCAAGGCCGACTCCCTGCAGATTGAGCATCGGATCTTGCCTCCCTTACCTGATCATTTCAGTTTCTCTGCTTGCGCCCTGCCCAGAACTTCCTGTGGCTGCTGTAGTACATGGCATTCTGCACTAGTGTGGTCAGTTGGGCCCGCTGGCGGATTCACCACCTGCAGTTGGAGCTGGCCTGCCAGCGGTAGTGGTCTCAGTATCTAGGTCACCATGATCAGCTGGTCATGGTGACTCAAATGATGTGGGATGCCATCCAGTGGTGGCTCATCCCAGAACATCTGGAAGAAAGAGTCCTGTTCATCCGCCCGGAGCCAATAGTCAGTCACCCTGACAACTGATGCGTCTCTGGTGGGATGGGGAGCACACCTGTGGGGAGGGACCACAGGGCCCATGGGCTGTGGACCCCCAGGGAGTCCCATTACCACATCAACTTACTGGCTCTCCATGCAGTGCACCTTACTCTGACAGAATTTGCTCCATTTTTGTGGGGTCAGGTTGTGCATGTCCAGATGGACAATACCACGACCATGTACTACCTGAACAAGCAGAGCGGAACGCACTCCCTTCAGTTGTCGGGAGGCCCTCCACAACTGGACCCTCATGCTCAGCTTGGATGCTGATCTCCTGGCAATTCATGTAGCAGGAGCCTCCAACCAGCTAGCGGATGTATTTCACTAGTGGTCCCTGCATCAGGAGGTGGTGCACCACCTGTTCTCCCAGTTCGGTACTCTCCTGGTTGACTTGTTCACTTCCTGGTAGAACGCAAAGCTGAGGCTGTGTTTTGCCTCCCTCCCTCCCACAGTGTAGGATATTGTTGGGGGATGCCTTTGCAAGGGCCCGGACCCCAGGCCTCCTTTATGGCTTCCTTCCCTTTTCCCTGATTCACAGAGTGTTGGTCAAGGTGTGGGGGGACAAGGTGTGGATGATCCTGGTAGCCCCAGACTGGCTATGCCAGTTTTGGTAACCAGATCTCCTCAGCCTCAGCAGCAGCAGTCCTCTGTGGTGACTGCCCTTTCTCCTGGACCTGCTCTCCTGTCAGAAGGGGAAAGTTCTGCATCCAAACCTTCAGTCCCTGCACCTGACAGCTTGGTTCCTGAGTGGCTAGAGTTCCAGGCTTTGGATCTATCCGTAGAGGTTCTCCATGTCATGGAAGCCTCCCAGAAAGAGTCAACCCACCAGTGCTACGCCTTCAGATGGAAGAGGTTTTCCATTTGGTGTCAGAGCAGGGAGCTAGATCCCCTGGCCTCCTCTTTAGCTACCATTTTGGATTACCTGTGGTCCCTCTCTGTCGGGCCTGAGGTCAGTGACCCTCAAGATGTACCTGGCAGCTATCTCTGCATACTTCGTGCAGGCTGGTATACCAACAGTGGTGCTGGAGAAGGTGGTCAGGTGCTTCTTTAAGGGCCTTGACCACCTGTCCCTGCCTGTGCGTGAACTACTAGAACTGTGGAACGTGTTGCTGGTATTGACGGTGCTCAAGGGTAAGCCATTTAAAGTGATGCACAGGTGTGACATGACACACCTGTTGTGGAAGACCGCCTTCTTGGTGGCTGTTCCCTCTGCCAGAAGGATCAGTGAGCTGCAGGTGCTCTCGGTGGAATCTCCTTATTTGGTGTTCCACAAGGACAAGATTGTCCTTTGCCCCCACCCAAAGTTCCTCCTGAAAGTTGTGTCTGCGTTTCACCTTAATCAAGTGATTAACCCCCGGTGTACTTCACCACTCCAGACTCGAAGAGTGAGCACAGGCTCCACATGTTGGACCTGAGGCGAGTGCTCGCTTACTAAAAGGAGTGCATGGCTAGAGTTAAGGGAGAGGTTCGCCAGTTCTTTGTCACATACGCTGAAGCTGCACGTGACAGACCGGCAGCTAAGCAGATGATGCAGGTGGATTGTCTCCTGCATCGACCTCTAGGAGATCAGCAGGGCTGCTACCTAGAAGTCATCAAATACCTTCATTTCCTACTACCACATCAACTTTGCATCATGCTGGGTTGCTGGTTTTGGGACTTCAGTTCTCCAATCCTTGTTTGCCAGATAGGGGTGTGCGCCTTGCCCCCTCCTCCTGGAGAACTACTAGGAGTCTGCCAGAGTGTGGATAGTGCACTATATCCACACCCCTAGAAATGAGTTAGTCACTTGTAATCATAGTTCTAGGAGTGGTATGTGGTGCACATACACACGATCCACCTGTCATCCTCTAGCACGTGGCACATGGACCTCTGCTTCCAGCATGCAAGATCTGACTTTACAGGGCAGAACTGAGGAGTGTATCACCTGAGTGGGTGGGAGAAGCTTAGCTTGAAGGCATTCTGGCTGGATTTAAAGGGGAAAGGAAGACTGCCAGAGTGTGGACGTGCACTATATACCACTTCTAGAACTACAGTTACGGGTGAGTAACCCCCACTTTCCTGCTGTGACCCATCCTTTAGAACACCTTTCATCACACTCAGTCCTCATGCCCAGCCACAAAGCCCCTTTCCCAATATGCCTTCTGACCTTGCACACTGCTCCATCAGTTTTATAATCCTCTCATGATATTGCCCCTCTGAGACTGTGCTTCTGTTACAGCTCCTTTGCAAGGGAAATGTCCTTGCTGGTCAGTAACTGACTGGAATGGGGTTGCATGGTACCATGGTAGTAGGGGACTGCCCAAGAGGAGCCGAGACTCACTGGGGCCACATTGGGTGGGCAGACTTCATGTATCTGAAGGTGTCAAATTTTTCCTGCAGTTTTCTCCCTTTCCTGGGTGTACTTCTAAAATCATTGGGCAATGTTTGAAGATGCAGCAGTACCCTCACACACTTCCCTAATGTATGAGTTGGATCACCCCACTGTGCCATCACCTTTGATCACACAGGTGTTAGTATAATAGTGGGAGGCACAACCCAACAAGTCTGGAGGAGGAGGAGGAGAGTGTTCTCTGGGGTGCTCTGTCCTCCACTCCTGGCCAGTCCCCGACGATCCATGATTGTTTCTTAACATGGGTCGCTGGTGTCGTGAGCAGTAGCCCTGCTGTTGCACCATTGGGCTGACAAACCTGGTCCTTAATTACACCAGGAATATGATGTATGGTGTTCCAATTTGTTTAAAGAATTTATGGCTGGGAACAGCACACGGATCTAAACCTTGTTTCAAAGTGTGACCTGGAAGTGAATTAAACACAGGAAGGTTAACCGACTTGCTTAGGGTTGTACAGTGTACATGTGGAATTTGCTAACATACTAAAATGCCAGCAGAATAGGCCAAAGAGTCTTTCGAGTCTCCTCGATTTTTTAGTAGACTTAAACCCAAGTCTCCAGGTTCATAGCTATATGCTCTAAACACTAGACTATGTTGCTTCCCCATATCCTGGACTCCTGTCATGACTATGTATGTATGTTTGTTTGTCTGTCTCTCAAGTACATTCTTGCACACACAGTTAAGACAGGGTTGGAAGCATTTTAATATCAACCGTAAATGGATGTGGACATTAATGATGCAGCTTATGTGTCTATTCTTGAGCCCATGGGTACTTGCCGGTTACAATTCCTTCACTGGAAAGTTGTCTTCCTCATAGCTATCAAATCAGTCAGGAGAGTTAGCGACCTCTAAGTTCTTTGCATTTTTGGCACCCTGCTCTGAGTTTTTTTATTTTTTATTTTTTTGCCATTGAGCAGGGCCGTTCCCGACAGCAGTGAAACTCTGACCCCATCTGAGTGCCTTGTTACCGATGTATATTGATAGTGGAAGTCTGTTCACCACTGTTGGTGTCAGGATAACCTCTGAAAAACAGCCACCATGGACCAACCTGCTGCCTGACAAAATGCTGTTTAAATAAAATATGCAGGCACAGTAGTAAGTAAGAGCATCCTCCACCATCAATAGTAATGTGATGTGTGTGTGGGGAGGGGTGGTAAGCTGTAGTGTCAGTGAGTCAGCTTTGAGTGTCTGTTGGGGAGTGGGGTGGTGTAAATTAGCTCATCACTTACTGAGTCACAGAACTGCCAGTCAGCAGGCATGGAGTTGATCAGCCAGAAATCCCACCTTCCTGATATGTTGAGTGAAGAAAAAAATGCTGTCTTGTCTCTTGAATAGAGAGGAGGAGGCCAGAAATGTTGTGGTGTGAGAGGGTCATAAATATGAAAAATGTAAATATTGCCGTATTTGGAACATTTTTTTCACCCACAGTGTTCTTTATGGGATATGGCATATCTTATTCGCGTCACATTTTACTAGTGTACTTAAATTGTGGCTTGAATACTTTCCATTACAGTTTCTGTGTGGGCTAGTAAAAAGCCTGGTACCAGTGGATTTTTTTCAGTCATTTACTCTGCTCACTAGTGGGGGAAGAAGTTAATGTCGTCACTTGTGGAACAGTCCATGGTTTCAGTCTTCAAACGTTGGGACTGCTTGTGTTTGTTTTCAGGATGTTATCACGGACAAGGAAATTGTGGGCACTGGTTGCTTGAGCCATTGTGATACTATGTGAAAATGATTATAATATCAGAAGCAGTTCAGAAGTCTGCTGAGGAGAGTTCCTTTTTTCATGCAGATGCCCTCAGTAATGAAGAAAGGCGGTATAATCACAGAGAAAATAGTAAATATCTCTAAATATTACTCTTCTTTTTTTTTTTTTTTTTTTAATGTTTTCACTGTGAGGTGAGGGTCTCTTTCTGGCTTGGCCTGCATATGTACACATACACGTCCGTCCCTTATGTAGCTGCTAATGCGAGTCAGAGTTCACATTCAGTAAAAATCATTTCAAATTGTCATGGGTTCATTTTTTGGGGGGGAGGGAATGGGATTTCACTATTTCAAAAACAGGTTTCCTTGTCTTCATGTTGAACGCAATAGAACTGTGCAAACTGCTTGCTGATTGCGCTGTTCTCGTTTCACTTTTAGATTGAAGGCTGAGCACTGATCCATGTTCTGGGTGTCGCTGACTAGCCAGAGCGAATTCATGATCACATGACCTTGGACATGGACACCGTCCTGTCGGATTTTGTTCGCTCCACAGGGGCGGACCCAGGACTGGCCAGAGACCTGCTTGAAGGTAAAAGACTGGAGCAAGAGTTCTTTGTTATTGAGCATGCTCAGTAGCCAGGGCTTTATCTTTAGCCTTCTGACCAGCTGGCCCAGAAGACCTCATGAGTGCTGTATCTTCCTGAAATTCCTTTGACTTGTGACGTGCATTTTGGTGACTTGCTATCCAACACCCCCCAAAATGTTCCAAATACATTGATTGAATATATATGGTAGTTCTTGAGGTACCCTTCAAGTCAGACCCAAAGCAGTAAGTTGCAAACAGATGGCAAAAGGTACATTACCTTTCAGGAAGTCCTGGAATTTTCAACCCATTGACGGACTGCTCTGGAAGGCCACATTTTTGAGGCTGTTTGGAACTGCTGAATATGGTTTTAACAGAAAAATAGGCTTTCTCACCATTACCAAAATTCAGTTTTCACTAATGCTGATTTCACGAAGGATATTTATTCTGGTCACATTCTTCATATGTTTATACCATTCTGTGTCTGTAGTAGACATCATCGGTTTTGTTTATTTAATGTGCTTTTCTGCCCATCACCCCAGCTGGCTCTTTCTCAGCCTGACCCCACACACACCTGGCCTCATCACCTGCTTTCTACAGGACGTACCTCCACTACTTAGTCCTCTGTGGCTTGCCCCAAAGCAGGGCCCTGTTTAGTAACCCTGGCCAACCCCCCATGGAGTTGAAGTGTGGTCAGTGGTGGGTGCCTCAGTCGACAGTGCGGGGCAAGCAAAGTGGGTGGCTTCATGCCGCTGTTCTTGGTTTTTCCTCCTCTTTTTTTTTTTTTTCCCCTTTCCCTCCCCTAGGATGCCAACAGGGGGCTCAGGGATGCACACACTCACACACACACACACACACACACACACAGATGCATGTCAGCGTGCATCAGAGCCCATCAGCATCCTCCTTTCTTGTGCACCAGCTCCAACTGCACCTCCACTTGGTGTCAGTCAGTCAGGTGGTGGTGGTAGTGTTGCAGCAGAATCTGCGAGCCCTCCCTGAGGAGGAGAGCTTCCTCTGGGGTGCTGAATCTTCCTTCCCTGGCCAGCCCTCCAGTGACTCAGGCTTGTTCCCAGACTCTGGTCGTCAGCATCGCAAGTGGTAGTGCTACCACTGGGCCGGCCTTAGAAGACACCTTTAGAAAATAGGAACAGACACCGCTAGTCTCCACAAACTGTAGGTGTTATTTCACTGAATTATCTAAAAAGCCGGCGGGAACGGAGAAAGGATCTCCGATCTTGAAGTGGGTAGCCATCTGGGAACAAGCGACCCCCAAACAGTGTGGTTCACGATAAACTTAGCTGTAGAGTCAAGCCATACAAAAGTGAAGGTACTGGACTTTAGGAGGGCTGATTTTGTCAAAATGGGAGAGTGCCTCAGAAAAGCACTAGCAAACAGGCAGGAAGGTGGGGTGTAGCAACAATGGGGAAACATCAAAACCGCCATCACAGAGGCAACAAGCCTTTGTGTGAAGCAAATAAATCAAAATGAAAGAAAAAAACACTATGGTTCTCAAAAGAAGTGGCGGGGAAGGTTAGGGAGAAAAATATAGCATTCAGGAAGTATAAGGAAACACAGAAGGAGCAGGACAGAGAACTGTACTAGTTAAAGCAGAAGGAAGCGGGGAAGACAGTAAGAATAGCAAAGACCCAAACTGAGGAAAAGATAGCCAACTCGGTTAAGAAGGGGGATAAAACCTTTTATAGGTACATTAGGGAGCAAAGAAAGACTAAGGCAGGGATACTGAGGCTGAATAATGAGGAAGGTGGTTGGGCAGAGAGTGACAGTGAAAAAGCAGGGATACTGAATGAATACTTCTGCTCAGTATTCACAATAGAAGAGCAGGGGGAGATACCAAATCCAGTCAGTAGAAGCACTCTGGATAGTGGGGTTGATATTAGTCCTTTCACGGAAGAAAGGGTTCTGAAAGAACTCTTAAAACTGAAGGTGGATAAAGCAGTGGGGCCTGATGGGATTCACCCCAGAATTCTAGAAGAACTAAGGGAATAACTAGTAACACCACTGTCTACCCTTTTTAACAAATCATGGGAGGATGGTGTGGAACCTGAGGTACTGGAGGAGGGCAGATGCGATTTCCCCCTCACAAAAGTGGGAGCAAGACAAAAGCAGGAAACTACAGACCTGTCAGTTTGACCTCAGTGGTAGGGAAAATGATGGAATCACTTCTGAAGGAAAGAATTGTTTAGTACCTAGAGGCCAGTGGGGCATAGGACCCAAGACAGCATGGATTCACAGTAGGAAGGTCATGTCAGACAAATCTAATTGATTTCTTTGACTGAGTGACCGAAGTAGTAGACCAGGGAGGGGCTATGGACATGGCCTACCTAGACTTTAGCAAGGCATTTGACACAGTCCCGCACAAAATTTTAATAAACAAATTGGCCAGCCTGGGAGTGGGTCCCAGGGTGGTAGCTTGTGTAAAACACTGGCTGGACAACAGGGTACAGAGGGTATAGTAAATGGAGTCCACAGTGAAGAAAGGGGGATTACTAGTGGGGTACCACAGGGTTCAGTACTGGGGCTGGTCCTTTTTAATGTCCTTATAAGTGACACTGCAGAGGGACTGGAAGGAAAAGTATGCCTCTTTGCAGATGACACAAAGATCTGCAACAGGGTTGATACGCAGGGTGGGGTGGAAAGGATGAAAAGGGACTTGGCAAGATTGGAGGAATGGTCAAATGTATGGCAGCTTAGATTCACCAGAAAGAAATGCAAAGTAATGCACCTGGGAAACAAAAACCCAGGGGAAGAGTACACAATGGGGGGTGAGATACTGACAACAACAAAAATGGAAACGGACCTAGGGGTAGTCATATCAGACAACCTAAAGGTGGGACAGCAATGTGAGAAGGCAGTAAGGAGGGCTGGGGGGATACTGGGATGCATAGGGAGAGGCATCACCAGCAGAAAACAGGAAGTTGTTGGCCCTTTGTACAAACATTTGGTAAGACCACATCTGGAGTACTGTGTACAGTTCTGGAGAACCCATCTCCGCAAATACATAGACAGGGTAGGGTGGAGGCTGCCCAGAGGAGGGCCACCAAAATGGTGCAGGGTCTGCACCAGAAGACATATGAAGAAAGACTAAAAGAGCTTGAGATGTATAGCCTTGAAAAAAGGAGGGAGAGGGGGGACGTGATAGAAACTTTCAAATACCTCAAGGGAATCAACAAAGTCCAAGAGGGTAGAATCGTTCAGAAAAAGAGATGTACAAGAACAAGGGGGCACAATTCAAAGTTAGAAGGGGGACGGCTCAGGTAATGTGAGGAAGTATTTATTCACAGAGAGGGTTGTAGATGCATGGAACAGCCTTCCTGAGGAGGTCGTAGAGTCAAAAACAGTGGGAGAATTCAAGAATGCATGGGACAGACATAAGGCAAGTCTAGTGGGGGGGTAGGAGGAAGTAGGCTGTAGGTTAACTAGGATCTGCAGCTTATCCGTTAAGTAGGGAAATGGGCAGACTAGGTAGGCCAAGCAGTTCTTAACTGCCATCAGATTCTATGTTTCTATTTTTCCCTATTTGGCCCAGTGGCATAGAGGGCTGAGGCGTCATGCCTTGCATCCTGCCACACTGGCGTCCCGTGTTCGCAGGTGTGAGCGGGTCATCGGGGGGTTGGCTGGGGAGGGAGAGGATCGTGTGGCCAGGGGATAGCTCTCCTTTCCCGGGGAGGGTGGGACACAGAGACCAGCACCTGCCTGACACCTAGGAGAGGCTGGGTGTTGGCTCACCATATCCTGTTCACTGGAGGCATGGAGGTGGAGCAGCTGACCGGCATGCTGCATGCGGTAGCACGCACAGCTCGGCCATTGTTGGCATTGCACGCTCCCCTCTGCAGAAAAACTGGTTCCGGGCAAGCTGGATGAACGTCGTCCTCTGTAGACGCTACCCCTGAGAAGGGGGCTCCTCACCACCCTGCCACAGAGGGTAAGCCGTGGGAGAAAACGGGAGATAGGCCAGACGGTCAGGAGGGATGGAGCTGGGAGGACAGCACAAACGCAGGCGGACAGGGGAGAAATAATATCTATTACAAAAAAAATTAAATTAAACTCCCTTCCCTTTGCATGAATCTTGTAAGATGGCCTTTTCTGCAACCTTAAAGGAGTTTTGCAACTATTCCCCCTTGTTACTATCCATTTTATTTGTCTTGTGCCCCTTCAAGAGGAACTTCAGTTAAACAACTACTTCTGCTGTAAGCCTTTTTGTTGTTGTTGTGGTTGTTAGTTTTGTGTTCATCTTGTTTTGTTTGTGTTAAACATGCTTTGATTCATGTTTGAGTTGTAGAACTCGTGCATATAGTCTAAGATGGTTTATCTTTACTATAGTCTGCCCTTTAACTTGTGTCCTACAGGAATTGAGTCTGTAAAATATTAGAGGGTGATCGTGTTCTGCTTTGGCTTTTAAATGTTGGTTTCTATATGTAATCTATCAGGGGAAACTCTAAAAACATCCTGATAAGATATAGTGAAAAATCACCATCAGACAGACCTTGCAACCAACAAGAAAATGTTGGTCGCATTTAGACACTAAGTTAAAAGGGACTAAAATCAAAATTTACCAAAACAAATATGTTATGCAGGATGTTTTGATTTGTATGTGTACTCTAGTAAGTCATTCCTTTTGTTTGCTGAAATGTTTTTCTAAATTTACTTGCTGGGTTTATGCCCCCTGGGGATCTCCATGTTAGCATTTGTTATAGCTCTTCTTCTTCCCACAGTGCCTTGTCCCATGTTACAGTGATGCATCCAGAACCATTGCTGCTGCAGCAGCAGTCTAATGTTAGGAATCCGATATTCTGACTTCAACTGAGTAACTCTGTCTAAACGTTTCCTTCTTCTAGTTATCTATCTAGGTCTTGCTAGCAGAAGTGAATGTTTTGTTTTTAAAGCTTTTCATTTCATCAGATTACGCACAGCCATTAAGAAAAGCACACAAATCACCCAAAGTTACAAATGCTATAATTAGTGAAGTCTCTAGCTGTTCCCTTTCAGAATAGCCCATTCAGTTATCCCTCAGGCATTTGTTATCTGTAAATGTAGCCTTCAGTAGAGATCCCTAAACAGAGGTAATTCAGTAACATTACAGCTCTACTACTGTAAACTTGAGAAATAAACAGCTCTTGTTGAATTAATGGTCCTGGATGCATGACTGTTACATGTAACAGGAAGCATTGTAGGAGCCAGAGTCATTAAAAATGCTAATATGAAGATCCCTAGGGCCATAAAACCAATAAGCAAATTTAGAGAAAACTACTTTCAGCAAATAAAGGGAAGGACTTACTAGGAGTACACCTACAAATCACAACATTGTGTGCAACATATTTTTTTTTTGTAAATTTCGACTTCAGTTTTCCTTTAATAGGACCTCCGCTGGGTGTCTCTTATGGTATAAGAGATCTAAGAGTGAGGTTTAGACAAAGAGGACTGCAAAGTCCTGTTATCTTATTGTAATATATGGGTGTCACTTTTTCCCGTAAGAAGAAATCAGTGACAACAGAAACTAATAATTCCGTTCCTATGACATCAGAAGGTCGTACTATTGTTCTGACATCAGTTCAATGTTGTTACAATATGGAGTGTTTGGAGTGTTGTCTGTATTACAAAAAATAACAGGACAGCAGCAGTCAGTAGGCCTTTCATTCCATCTTGGCATTCTGGTTACAACATAAGCCACTTGAGCTGTACTCTTATAGTTTATGATGTCACCAGAAACCCTTGATGGAATTACAGGCTTGTTATCGATCAATTCAGCCAATCAGCATGCAGAGCCACTGCATCTCTTTGCGGGAGCTTTGGGAGGAGTGTCTCTTCCCACCTTGGGGGGTGGGGTGGGGTGGAGATTGGATAGAATAGCCATTTAAGAAGAAAAAGACTAAAGTTATTATAAATATCAGTCTAGCAAACCTTGAGCGATTTATAATAAGATAACAGGACCTGCAAGGGGTGTCTTTTACTGTATCACAAGGTTTAGGCAGCTAGAACTGCTCGGCTTCGCTTTGCAGTCCTCTCACCCAAATCTCACTCTCAAAGTCTCTTATACTGCAAGAGACCTCCCTCAGAGGCCCTATTAAGTTATATTATAAATCAATTGAGTTAGCCAGAATGATTAATAATATGTTTCAAGTCATTTCTTTAATTTAAAAGTTCGACAGATGCCTTTTCTAGGGAGTGGACATGGGTTCACTTATCCACACTCTGGCAGTTCCACTGGAACGCTGTTATTGGTTGTTAAGTTAGGCTCCTCCCACCACCATGGTGATATATCCCCCGACTACACTCCGTCGGATCTTTCTTTCCGCTGGAAGAACAGGTCACCTCCTTCATGCTCCCACTTAAGGTTCTCCATGCCATACGCAAACATCTGCTTTTTGAAAAGTTTTTGATTTCTTTGACTCAGTTTTGTGGTTCTTTTGACTCTGTCTTCTGACCAACGATGGAACACAAGAAACCAGGATTCAAGTTCTGCGTTATGTGCTGACAGAAGATCTTGGTCATAGATCCGCATGACATGTGTGTACTGCCTGGGCAGGCAACATAACTGGATAGGTGCAACCTGTGCAAAATCATGCTTCCAGAGTCCCTTGAGGGCCAGAAGCTCCTGCTCTTGCTGGGTCGGCCTTCAGAGAGAGAGAGAGAGTTCCAAATGACTGTCCTAAAGGCTGTAAGAAGACCTCAGCAGTGGCCGGGTCTGCTGAGTAACTTGCAGCCCATGAGGCAAAGTGGCAGCTGCTGCGGCAAGCACCTGTATGGTCTTAGCGCTGTTCCCTGTGGTCCAGTGTCAGAGTGTTTTTCATGGGCCAGGTACATTATATATGTTTGTCCCTCCAGACTGTGGTTCAGAATCCATGCGCTGCCAGCGTCCGTCATGTAACCGGGAGCGATCAATGTCCTCTTGGTCCCGTGACTCGCCCGACTGCTTGATGGCTATTAAGCACCCTTTAGCCGAGGGACAGGTCGAGAGCTCTTCAGCGACACCTTCAAGCCAGTCATCTTTGACTCCAGTCAAGCAGTCTGTCAGAATCTTTCTTGAGCTGTCGACCAGTTGCTGGACAAGGCAGAGGAGTAGGTCTCGTAGGCCTTTGTGCTCCCAGCCCTCAATCGGGGGGATGTGTACCGGTTGGTGGCCCCAGCCGATACACTAAGGGTCCAGCCTCCACCTGGTATCAGGTCCTCGGCAGTGTTGCTCAGTGTTGGTAGGCATGTAACTTCCGTCCAACCATAGGAAGACCCTTCTCTCCATTGGCCGGCCAGTCACCAGTCGAGGTGGCGGCACTTGCTTTCTTGATCCTGCCAACCAGGAGGCGTTACCGTCCGCATTCCTCGACCTCATCATTGGGTGAGGAGAGGCACTGACGTGAGATGTTCCAGTCCAAAGCCAGTCTGCCGGCACAGTGGTTGGATTTCCATTCACAATGCCGACATCCTGGTTTTGGGAACAGACCTGAGTTGAAGGGCTGGCTTTTGGGGAGTAGGAATGGCGTTCCTCAGACTGCTAATCTCCTTTAGGCGGGGAGGCGGGTGAGCACTTGGTGCCCATCTTACCCCTGGTAGAAGCTGGGGGACCAGCAGCTACTGATGCCTTTTTTTTTTTTTTTTTTTTTTAATGGTGGCCACCTTCATGACACCCCACTTCTCTAGTCAGTTTGCCTGCTGTGACTCTCTACGGTGACCTAGTACCAGCATCCATTCGGTACAGCCCGACTCCACGCCCCACCCTAGGGGGTAAGCGAGGGAGGCAATGCCAGTAGGTACTCCTTGCCCGGCACCCTTTTACCTACATTTTGAGGATCTGTGTCTGACAGACAGCCCTGTCCTGGGGGGCAAGCCAGGGGGTTTGCTGGATGAGGTAAGTCCTGGGGTTGAGGTGGGGGTCCAGAGGGTGTGGGGGCTGAGCCTTTGGTGGTCCACCACAGAAAAGCATAGTAAATAAAAAAAAAAAAAAAAAAGATGATCTGGTGCTATGAGGAATTCCTTTTGCAGCAGTGGGCCATCGCAGGGAAGGGTAGGGCTCTACACCAAAGACCTCCAGTCCTCTGGCAGCCGTCAGTGGTTACTCCACCACTTCACGTTCCAGGGGTGCTCCCCACACCTGCTTCTCTGCTGATTAGAGTGGAGCTGCCACCATGACGGTCACCAGTTGGCACTCTGACCAAGGAGGCCAGCCATTCAACCAGTGACTTGCCAGGCCAGTTGTCGGAGAGGATCGTTCCAGGTGAGGATTACCAGGAGGTCTATGGTGAGCAGTAAACAAGGGCTGTTTTCGAAGAGTCCTAGGACGAGTCAGATCAAGACTCCATGGCCTTCCTCAGGACTCAGCTCTTCAACCATAACTTGGTCAAGGAGCCTTCCACCAAGCATGGCCCGGAGTCCTTCGGTGGGCTCCTCCAACTTATCTCAGAATCTTCGTTGATCCCACTAGAGCCAGTCCTGAAGAGGGCTGAGTACCCATTCATGGACATTTTGGACCGGGGATGAATCCCGAGGAGTTGCCTTCCCTGTGACCAAAGCCATTTTGGGACTGGCCCTGAAACTTTGGCAGCATCCTGCCCTGCACCCTCAACCCATTTGGTCCACAGGTACGGGGTCTCCCCTCCCTCCCCAGGCTACCGTTAAGGGAGTTTGGACCATCCTTTGGTAGAAGATCTGGTCACAGATTCAGTGTTCTGTAAATCTGGGCACCAGGGGAACGTGGACAAACGTCCTGCCAAGGAGTCTCATAAGATTGACCACACCACTAAAGAAGTGTACATTGCAGCCACTCTTGATCTCCAGCAGGCCAACTGTGCCATAATGATGGCTAAAGCGGATCACTACGCTGATTGGAGTTTGATGCCTACCCACCCCCATCCTGGAGCAACAGATGGCGGTGGAGTGGAGTGGAGCTCTTCAGAGACCAGGTTCCAGTCACTGGCTAACAGTCTTGGACATGGGCGAGTCTGTGCTGTGATTGCGGCTGCCTCCATGCGTTGCAGGGCCTGACTTTGTTCACCTTCGTGGCAGAAACTCAGCGTAGGCTGGCCTTTGTCCCTTTCCTGGGCACCAACCTCTCAGGCCCTGGGGTGAAAGGACATTTCACCAAGATTGAGAAGTTCATTGCCACCCTTGACTCTTTGACTTCATCCCAAAAGGACCACTAAAAAAAAAAAGAAAAAGCATAAAAAGCAGGCTTTTCAGTACTGTCCTTTCAGTCATAGCTTCCCCGGTATCAGCCACAGCAGGCCCAGTTGCAGGCCTGACACACAAAGTCAGGGGCTCAAGGTCCAGGGGTAGTGTTGTCCCTCTTGCAGCAGCTACGAGTGCCCCTGCAAAAATTGGCCATTGATGGAGTGGGGCCATCTCTCCACCTGTCTTGTCCCTGATTGCTCTCCCGGTCAGAGGCTAGCTACGTCACTTCTTGCCAGGTTGGTCTGCTATCAAATTCATTGCAGGAATAACTCCATTGAGCAATCTCATTCACAAGGAAGTCCTGAGACATATATCAGGAGCACAAACAAAGTAGCAGCATAGTATACATGCAATCATACATAGTCCAGGTGGCAACATAAGAGTATATACATACATAATACAGGCAATAAGAGTGGATACAATGTGCAAAATAAGCCTAAAAGAATGTATACAGGAGTAGCAAGATGAAGTTTATACAGATGTGGAATACAGTAAATGCAGGCATAGTAAACAGTAAATAACAATAGCCGCGAGTGTGCAACATGCACAACTGGAATAGAGACGTGAAAATGTCAGTGACTGAACTAAAGCAATAAATAAAGTGCAAGGCCTTAAGGTGGATACCAGTTACATAGATAGATGGCCACAAGAGAGTTCATTAAGGCCCACCGCACTGGAGAAAAGCGGTTGAGGAAGGGGAGGGAGATAAGAGGGAGGTGGGGATTAGACAAGAGGGAGGAATTGGGGAGTAGCAGAGTGAGGGAGAGAGAAAGAGGGAGGGAGGATGTGTTGTGATAGGCCTGGGGGGGGGGGATAAGGGACTGGGTAAAGACTAGGAAACCATTAGCAGAGGCCAGATTTACAGCCTACGACGGTTTCATATTTCTTTAACTAATCTCGTGGTTAAGGTTTTAAAGACATTAAAGGAAAACTACACCCTCATATCTTCTAAATGTTATTTGTTTCCATGTCAGTAGACAACTCTTTTCATGCAGCTGTTAAGGATGTATGCAAATGTTTGTCTGTTTTTACAGTTCATACTAGGCCCTGTGACTGCCCTGGGAGTTTCCATTTCATGGCTGTTGAAATCTCATCGTCCCTGAGAGCTGTATTAGCATATGAGAACATGATGCGTAATCACCCTTTAAACTCCCCAGTATGCCTGCCTGCTTAATTAGTCTTAAAAGAAACAAGCTGCAAAAAGGTGTGGAATACCACGTTTACCTTCGGTGAGCTTTGCAAACTGAGTTGTAATGCAATTTTTTTTCCCTTTAAACTTCACTCAGTTTGAGTTTCCAGAGAATTTTTGCAGGGGGAATTTGTTCTTTCAGCGTATAGATACATGGTATAAATGGGTGAGCTGATGACATGTTCTCATGTGCTAATGCAGCTCTCAGGGACAATGTGATTTCAACAACCATGAAATGGAGACTCCCAGGGCAGTCACAGGGCCTAGTATGAACTGTAAAAACAGACTAAAACATGTGCATACATCCTTAACAGCTACATGAAAAGAGTTGTCTATTGACATGGAAACAAATAATATTTAGAAGATATGAGGGTATAGTTTTCCTTTAACAAATATAAGGCAGGTAAGCTTCAGAGTAGATTGTAGATTGTTCCAATCGGTTGGTAGGGGATAGGAGATGGTAGTTTTGCCAAAGAAAGTATGAGTCCTGGGGACATCTAGATACATGAAGTCAGACTTCCTGAGGGAGTAAGTACAAGGGAGTAAGTACACTGGGAGATGTGGACTTGGGAAAGTAAGTAGCCTGGGAACTTTTTCAAAATAATTTTTAGCGTCCAGATGCCAGAGTGTAACAAGCGCCTGGTAGCGAGGGGAGGGCCAGCCAACAGACACACATAAATTGCAATGGTGAGTTCTAAATGGGGCATTAGTGATGAATCATACGGCTTGGTGATAGAGGACATCCAGTTTGTGCAGACCGGTGACCGTGGCGGATTTATTAGATCACCATAATCGAGAAGGGGTAAGAAGGTGGATTGGATGAGCCTCTAGTCTTCTGGGGGGAAGAGTGATCTGTTTCTATAGAAGAAACCTAGTCTAGATTTTAGCTTACTGGTGAGGATGTCGCTATGGGCACTAAAGGAGAGTTTGCAGTCGAGCCATATGCCTAAACATTTGAACTTAGATACTGTCTAGAGGGATTCCCCAAGGAGGGTGATAATAGGAGCGTTTGTCTGGGATGGCAGGAAGGGGATTTGTTTGGGATAAAGAACATGGCCTTGTTTTTTTTTTTTTGAATTGAGTAGCAGCTTCTGATTGACGAGGTTCTGCTCGAGGCGTGAGAAGACAGCCTGCAGCTCTTCTCTAACTTCTGACATGGTTGGTTTTGATGAATACAGAACTGTGTTATCTGCAAAGAAGTGTAGCTTGGAGTCACCAGTGTTAGAGTCAAGGTTATTGATATAAATGAAAAAGGGAACTGGGCCTAAAATGGAGCTCTGGGGGACACCTCTGACAATGGGAAGGGGAGCTGAGAAGAGATCGTCTGCTTTAATTTTCTGAACTCGACTTGACAGGTAGCTGGTAAACCACAGTGCGGTGGAGGCAGTGGCACCTATGTTGCAGAGGTTTTGAATGGCAAGGTTGTGATCGACAGTGTCGAACGCCTTGCTGAGATTGAGGAAGACGGCGCCTGTGAATCTTTTTGTATCTTGGGCTGTAATCCAGTCGTTAGTAACTTTTGCAGTGGCAGTGTTGGTGCTATGATTTGCCTTGAATCCTGACTGTGCAGAGTTAAGGAGGGAGTAACGTTCGAGGTGGTGTTTAAGCTGGTTATATATTAATTTCTTGAAGATTTTGGAGAGTGTAGGCAAGAGCGAGATTGGCCTATAGTTATTTAGATCACACAGGTCACCTGATTTGAAAACAGGGATTACGTGCGCGGCTTTCCAGCAGGTGAGTACTGAGGCGGTATCTATGGAAAGGCTGAATAAGTGAAGTATGGGGGCAGCAAGGTAGTAGTGACCTAGTTTGAGCAAGCATGGATATGGATCAAGCCCTTCCTCACCGCTGGCCTTCCTGGTGTCTAGCATAATGAGGAGATCCTCAACTCCTTTGAAGGAAACATGCTGGAGCTGGAAGGAGTGGGTTGATGGAAGAACTGGCTGAGGGTTACTAACTTGAGCAGTGTTGACTAAACTGGCGTATGGGGAGGAGTCATAAGCCAACCCAGCGGTGGCAAAGTGCGTATTAAGTTCCTGAAGAATGTGATTATGATCCTCAACAGCCACATCATTAGTGAGGATTTTGGTGGGAATGGAGGGAGCAGATTGGCAGTTTTCTACTGATTTCGTAGCCTTCCAGAGTTTAGCTGAATTACAGTTCACCTGCTCTAGGGTAGTGATATAGAAGTTTGACTTTGCGGTTTGTATAAGTTTGACACAAGCATTCCTGGTGGCTCTGAAGTTCTGCCAGTCAGATGGCGATTTGGTTTGTTTGGCACAAGACCATCGTTTATCACAGCTGGCGAGCTGTGCTTTAAGGTCAGGTGTAAACCAAGGGTGAGAGAACTTACAAGCTCTGATTTTTACTAGGGGGGACATGTTTATTAGCCAGGTATGTGATTTTATCATTAAATATGTCAACAACCTCATCTACCATCTTGGCAAGGTAGAGGCCTTGCTGGCTTACATTTCTTAGGTCCGCCAGGTAATTCTTGTGTCTAAACTTACGGAAGGAATGCTTCGATAAAAGTTTGGGTAGTGTAAGGACCTTTGGGGGGGCCCTGGTGCAAATCACAAGCCCGTGGTCGCTCAGACCATTATGAAAGACGGCAGCTATCACAATGGACAAGTGGGTATTGGATGTAGTGGGCAGAGGTTTGTCTCTAGACTTTGAGGCTCTCCTGCCCTACCTTCTCTATGCGCCTTAAGAGTCCAGGGTGTCTCAGGACACACTGTCCGCCCTCAGGGGAGGACATTGCTCAGCTCCTTGTGAAAGGGACAATAGCCTATGTCCCAGACACCCTGGCCAGTCAGGGTTATGTGTTCAGGTACTTCCTGGTCCTGAAACAGACACAGGGGGGCTGGTGCCTTATATACTGACTTTGAACCAGTTCATGCGGACACTGAAGTTCTGGATGGTCACCCTGAACCAGAATTATAAAATCCCTGGAGCAAAACGTATGGTAAACATGTAGTTTTCCTCCCTGGACCTCTAGGATGCGTTCTTCCACGTTCCTGTCCATAGGTCCCGCCGTCGGTACCTCTGTTTCAGAGTGGAAGGGGTCCTGTACCAGTTCCAGGTCATATCATTCAGCCTCTTCTCTGCACCCAGGGTCTTCACCAAATGCATGATAGTGGTGGTGTCCCACCTGCAGCAACTAGGGGTCAGTGTGTACCCCTATCTGGATGTCTGGCTGATAGCTGGTCCATCCAGAGAGGCCATGGAGAGATCCACAGATCTGGCTCTTCAGACCTGCTGAGACTTGGGCCTCTTGGTCAACCTGAACAAGTCCAAACTGGTACCAAAGCAGGTGATCACATTCATCAGGACAGAACTAGACTCCCTTGGAGCCAAGGCCCTCTTCCTGATGGATCGGGCCACAGGATCTTATTTCAGGCTGGGCTCTTGTGCCCTGCCCAGGATTTTCTGTGACTGCTGGGGCACATGGCATCCTGCACCACCGTGGTTCATTGGGCCAGCTGGCAGATGTTCCACCTTCAGTGGAAGCTGGGCCATCTGTGATTCTAAAGCCTAGGCCACTTGCACCAGCTGGTCACAGTGCCCCAGCCAATGTTGGATGCCATCCAGTGGTGGCTTGTCCCTGAACACCTAGAGGATGGAATCCCATTTGTCCACCCAGAGTCAACCATCATGCTAGCAACGGACATGTTCCTGGTAGGGAGCACACCTGGGAAACTACATGGCCCATGAGTTCTGGTTGCCCAGGGAGTCCCATCACCACATAATCCTGCTGGAGCTCTGTGCAGTGCGTTTGTCTCTGAGTGAATTTGCTCCTTTAGTTAGGCGTGATGTTTTTCAAGTCCAGATGGACAAAATAATGACTGTGTTTTACTTGAACAGACAGGGCGGCACACACTTGTGTCGTGTGGCACTCCACACCTGGATCTTTGTTCTCTCCCATGACATGGATCGCCAAGCGATCATCACCCAGGCTGCATAGTCAGCTGGCAGATGCTCTCAGCTGGGTAGGAGAGATGCTGCATGAGTGGTCTCTGAATCAGGAGATGGTGAACCACCTGTTCTCCCTGTGGGGCTCACCCTTGGTGGACCTATTTGCTTCCTGGGAGAATGCCAAACTAAGGCTGTTTCAAACAACATGAAGTCTTGCTGTATTCTGACATACGTAGTTAGCCCCAGCACTTGAACTGCTCCGGAGAGGAAAGAGTTAACTCTATGCCAGAGCATAGAATGTTGAGCCCGAGCTTGGTTCAAACCTCTGTCTGCTGCACTTTGAAGTGTAACCGTCAGATTCTTTACTCCGCCTGAATATTCGCTCCGGAGATCTCTCCTTCGCTGTCAGTTCAGTATAGTAAAGAACGTTGGTTTTAGACCGCTATTTCTTATTTAATTTCAGTTCAGATCCCTGTCTGCGGTACAGTAAGTGCTTAGGCAGTGGACTGAGTGTGGATTGTGTGTGGAAATTGTAAAAATACTTTTTCAATCTGTTCGGCTGAACCGATTGTCTGCTTTATTTCTTCTAAGTTTATTTTGTTTCTGTATTTAGCGTGAGGTACCGTTCCTCATCGGTTCTTAAAAAAAAAAAAAACACGTATTTTTAGACTTTTTTTTTTTTCAAATACCCATGACACGGTTAGGAACCGATAAGGGGGTCTTGCCTGGCCTTTGACGAGTAAAGGGTAAGTTTTAGGATGGCTTTGTCTGAACAACCCAAAAGGAAAAACAGGCCCACTGGGTTTCAATACTGCAGTGAGTGCGGGGAGGCCTTTGCCACCTCTGTTTACTGTCTGGGTTTTGACCACCTTGATTCAGACTGCCAAATTTGTAAAAATGTTCCTAAGGCCACCTTAGATAAAAGATTGGGCAGGCACCTGGATGGCCAGCCTGGCTTGGTTCCGACCGAACCTGAGGGAGTGCCCACTGACCTGGGCGAGACTGCCTCGGGCAAAAGGAGAGCCGATCCGGAGGGGTCGGTTCCGGTTAAGAAAAAGAGAAAGGAAAAATCGGCCGGTTCGGATCCAGAGCCGCATCATCCAACTGCTGAGGAAATTGCCAGGGCGATTAGTATAGTTGAATCGCTCCGTCCGGTTCCGACCGATCTGGCGCCTCTTGGTAGACGTCTGGTCGGTTCCTCCAGTTCCGGACTATTCCCCAGAAGAGTATTATGAACTGGATCTGGAGGGGGATAAAGATTATGACAACGATGATAATGATGGTATTGAAGATCTGGATGAGCCTATAGAACCAGACATCTCCCCAGACAGGCCTTCTAGTGTTTCCCCCTCCTAGGCTTTCTGAGTCCCCCTCGCACTTTCTGTTTTACAAAAAGGTGGCAGAAACCCTCCTGCTCCCTCTGGTTGAAGCTGTTGAGGAACAAGAAGAGCTTGACTTTGTGGATATGATGGACATCCCAGAGTCAAAAAGACTGTCTATTTCCCTTAATAAATCCCTGGGGAAACAGACACAAAGACTGCTTAAAACACCAAAATCTTTACCTCCTGTGGACAGGCAAATGGACAAGAGGTACATGCTGTCAGGCTCAGGTACGGAGTTCTTGTACCAGCAATGCAGCCATGTTGGTGTTGTGCAGGCTGCAGCCTGTGATAAGGCTAACATACCCTTGGCTTCACCCCCCCTCCATAAAGACTCCAGAAAGCTAGATGCCATGGCTGAAAAACAGTACATGGCATCCTCCTTGGGACTCAGGCAGGCTAACTACATGGCCTACACAGCCAGATACCAGAAGTCCAGATGGGATACTGTTCTAGAACTGGCTGAGCAGGCTTCCCCCCAGCTTGCCAAGGAGCTGGAGGAGGTGGCTGCTGATGGGATTGAGGCATTTAAGATCCAGTTTCATGCTGCTGTGGACTCAAATGATGTGTCATCACGAGTCATGGCTACATCTGTGGCCCTTCGGAGATTGGCTTGGCTCAGATGTACTAGCCTCTCACAGGACACCCAGGCTAAGGCCGTGGATTTCCCTGTTGTGGATAATTCTCTGTTTGGAGAGCAGACAGAGAATTATATGAAGAAAATGGATGAATACAGGACCACCTACAGGAGTACACAGGCCAAGGAAAGGCAGGCAACTCCTCAGAAGCAGCAATCTAGGGGCAGGCCCTTTCACAGACCTTTCTACCAGGCACAGGCCTTCTCTCCTTTTCCTCAGAGGGGTTCTTCAGAGGGAGAAGCAGAAGGGGGATGAGCAGGGCTGCATCCTCCTCTCAGTCTAAGGCTCCTGCCAAGCAGACACCCTGATGTGTCAGCCCGTGTCGACTCCCCCTTTCCTGTAGGAGGCAGGCTGACTTACTACTTCCAGGCCTGGAAGTCTGTTACATCAGACAAGTGGATCCTGGAGGTAGTAAGCCAGGGACTGGCCCTCAGCTTCAAAAAATTTCCAAAGCTGAGGGTCAGGTCTTTTCCACCTGCAAACATCTCGGAAACCATTGCCTTAGAGGCAGAGGTTTCCTCTCTGCTGGCTGTCAGAGCCGTAGAGTTCCTATTTCACACAGGGGCCAAGGTCTGTACTCCAGATACTTCCTTACCCCAAAAAAGACAGGGGAGTGGCAGCCCATCCTAGATCTAAGATACGTAAACAAGCACCTAGTAAAGCCAAAATTCAAAATGGTGACTCTGGGAATAATTCTTTCCTCTCTAAGGCCAGGGGATTGGCTAACCTCCCTGGACCTCAAGGATGCCTATTTTCACATTCCCATCAGGTGCACCCACAAAAAGTACGTCAGGTTTGAACTGCATTCAGGCCATTATCAGTTCAGAGCAATGCCCTTCGACCTAACATCAGCACCAAGGGTGTTCACAAAATGCCTAGCAGTAGTAGTGGCTTTTCTAAGGAGACAAAATATTTCCATATTTCCATACCTGGACGACTGGCTCATTGTGGGTCAGTCTCCAGACCAAGTCAAGTCAAACCTGCAAGTGACCCAGCAATTGCTCACTTCTTTAGGATTCCTCCTCAGTCTTCCAAAGTCAGTTCTCGAACCAGTGCAGCTTTTGACCTTCATAGGGGTAGAGTTGGATACTATCAAAGCAAGAGCCTTTCACCCTCTGGCAAGGGCAAAGGCCCTTATAGACCTAGCCTCTTCCTTTCACCTTCTGGTGTCTTGACCAGCCAGGCATTTTCTTCAACTCCTGGGCCACATGGCAGCTTCCGCTGCAGTGGTACAAGGGGCCAGATTTCAGATGAGGGACATCCAGTTCCACTTGAGGGCTTTTTGGTCTCAGAAGAAAGATCCTCTAACCAAACTAATTCCAGTGACTCAGACTCTGATCCAGGCTCTCCAATGGTGGTTGGATCAGGACAACCTCAGACAAGGAAACCCATTCATCACTCAGTGGTTTTAACCACAGATGCTTCTTTCCTGGGGTGGGGAGCTCACTTGGGAGTCCTCACAACACAGGGAGTGTGGTCCCCTCAGGAGTCTGTACTTCACATCAGTCTTCTGGAGCTCAGGGCAGTGTACCTGGCTCTACAAGCTTTCTCGGACTCAGTACAGAACAAGGTGGTTCAGGTCAGGATGGACACCACCACCACCATGTGGTACATCAACAAGCAGGGAGACACTTAGTCCATGGCTGTGTGAACGGAAGCCATGAATTTATGGTCCCTGGCTTATTCCTTAGACATCTCTGGTAGCAGTCCACCTTCCAGGGAAGGACAATGTGCTAGCAGATGGATTGAGCAGGATTTCTCAGGGCCGTCACGAATGGTCCCTGGATCTTCTAGTATTAAAAGTGATTTTTTTCAAGGTGGGGCACTCCAGAGATAGATCTCTTTGCAGCCCCAGACAATCACCACCTTCTTCTCTTCTGTTGCAGACCCCCAGTCTTGGGCTCAGTCCCCCTGGATGCTCTACTTCTGGATTGGGAGGGGAAATTCCTGTATGCCTTTCCCCCCTTTCCTCTGTTATTCAAGGTTCTTGTCAAGATAAGGTCACAGTCTTGCAAAGTGATCCTGATTGCTCCAGACTGGGCCAGACAGCCTTGGTATCCTCTATTGCTGTCCCTAGCAGTCCATCTTCCCCTGTCTCTTCCAGGAATCACAACCTGTTAACCACCTCACAGGGGAGGATTTGGTACCCCAACCTTCGGTCTCTCAATCTCAAGGCGTGTCTCTTGAAGAGCTAGAATATGCAACCTGCATTTGTCTCAGGGGTTTCTGGACATTCTCAAAGCCTCTTGAAAAACATATAACTCCAAATGGAAAAGATTTCAGCATTTGGTGTTCCAATAAGCACATGTTCCCAGGTTCTGCTGACTTGGCTACAGTTCTGGATCATATGGGTCATCTTAATGGCTTTGGCCTCAGACCAGCTACCCTGAAAGTACACTTGTCAGCTGTCTCTGCATTCCTGTCAGTGGGAAAGGCCTCCTCACTGGCATGTCATCCTGTTTTCTGTAAATTCTTTAAAGGATTGTTCCATACCTATCCTCCTTTTAGGGATCCTACTCCTGTTTGGGATCTTAAAGGGAAACAGTGAAAAGGCACAGCTTTACACAGGCGCTACAAAAATGCCTGATTAGTGCTTTCATACAGTAACATTTTTTAACAAATTACTCTAATTGATTTTTTAGTGATTTAAACAGTGGCCTTTAACTTTCACTTTCTGTTGCTGGCAGCCACCATTTCATGAGTAGCAGAGAACTTCCTGAGCTTACTTTATGCTAATATGTCCTGCCAACCAAAAGCTGAGGTTAAACAGGCATATTAGCATACAGTGAGCTCAGGAAGCTCACTGCTGCTCATGAAATGGCTGCTGCCAGCAACATGAAGTGGAAGTTGTGGGTAGCTGTTCTAAATCATTAAATAAAGTAGTAACTGTCTGAAAGCACTAATTGAGAGTTTCTGCAATGTCTGAGGATAGCTTTGACTTTTCCATTGTTTCCCTTTAATGTTTGTATTGCTCAGCTGCAACCACCCTTTGAGCCTTTGGCCTCAGCAGAACTTAAGTACTTGACTTGGAAAACTGTGTTGCTGGTAGCTATTACCTCTGCCAGGCGTATCAGTGAATTACAAGCTGTCAGTGGAGCTTAATTTTCTCTCGTTCCATAGAGATAAGGTGGTCCTTGGAACAGGAGGTTCTTACCAAAAAGTGGTTTCAGATTTTCATCTGAACTAGTCCATGTCTTTTCCTTTGTTCTTCACTGATTATTCTTCTTCAGGAGAGGGAAGATTACACAGTTTGGATGGTGAGGGCACTAAGCTACTACATTGAGCGCACTAAGGCACTTAGGTTTGACTGTCCTCAGTTGTTTCTCACTTATGGTGAAGTGGGAAATGGTAAACCTGCTACTAAGAGGACTATTGCCAGGTGGATTGTCTCTTGTATACAATTCTGGTATGAAAAGCTAGGCAAAGTACTCCCCTCTGGCCTGAGGGCTCATTCGACTAGAGGTACAGCTGCTTCTCTGCCTGCTGCCAGAGATATACCCTTGTTAGAAATTTGCAAAGCAGCCACCTGGAAAACCGTCCATACATTCACCAAGCATTACTCTCTGGATATCCAGGCTAGGAGTGATGCTAGGTTTGGTACAGTAGTACTGCAGAGCCTATTCCCAAAATAGGTTCGGTACCCTCCTCCATGGAGGTACTGCTTGGTAGTCTGCATAATGTCTGAATATAGCAAGAGTTCAAGATGTTTGAAGAAAAAATTTCTCACCTTAGTAATTGTGTTTCTTCTAATGGAGTCTTGCTGTATTCTGTCCTCCCTTCCTCCCCTCTCAGAACCTGGTTTTTGGGAAGTGGGCTGGCAGGTGCAGTGTTGCACCTCAGGGGTGCAATTGGCACTCTCCCCTTTATAGAGAGGGGGAGTGGGTTAAGTTATATAGTTTCTATAGTTATGTTTTTGTTCATTACCTAGTTTTTGTTTTGGAATTCTTGACTTGAGTCTTTTTGGGGACCCAAAATATTTGGTTGCCATTTGGCTAGTCGATTTTACAATTTCCACTTAGCAGGTGTAATTAGTATTAGCTCATCAGAATCTGATGGTTACACTTCAGAGTGCAGCAGGCAGAGGTTTGAACTGAGATCGAGCTCAACGTTCTGTGCTCTGGCATAGAGTTAACTCTTTCCTCTCTGGAGCAGTTCAAATGCTGGGGCTAACTTCATAATATCACAATACAGCAAGCCTCCATTAGAAGAAACACAATTATTAAGGTGAGTAATTTTTTCTTTGTGCCCACCCCCCACAGTGCGGGACACTGATGGGGATGACTTTGCGAGGCCCTGAACCCCAGGCCTCATGTACGAATTTCCACTCTTCCACATGCTCCACAGGGTGCTGGTCAAAGTCAAGAAGGACAAGACACGCATGATCCTGATAGTGCCAGACTGGCCTCAGCAGTTCTGATTGTTGGATCTCCTGAATCTCATCAGCAGGTCCCAGCAGTAGCTGCTTCTCTGCCCGGGCTTGCTGGCCAGGCTTCAGGGTATGGTCCTGTACCCAGACCTTCACTTCGTGCACCATACAGCCCAGTTCCTGAGTGGCTAGAGTTTCAGGCCTTCGGTCTCTGTGAGGATGTTCGCCATGTTGTGGAGGCCTCCAGAAGAGAATTGACCCATAGATGCTATGGCTTTAAATGGAACAGGGTCTTCGTTTGGTGTCCGGGCAGGGGGCTGGATCTCTTTACTTGTCCAGTGGCTAGCATCTTGCACTACCTCGGGTCCCTTACCCAACTGGGACTGTGAGTGATGCCCTTAAGAAACATAGAAACATAGAAGTTGTTGGCCACTTGGTCCACCTAGTCTGCCCTAAATTCCTACCTATAGTGCCACCGGAGACCCTGTCTGGACTCTGGCTTACACCCCCCTTCTTGTTTCTGAGATATCCCATGCATTCTTAAATCTTGTAACCTTTCTAACCCCCACCACGTCCTCTGGGAGGATGTTCCAAGCATTCACTACCGTCTCCATAAAGAAGTGCTTCCTCACGTTTCCTTTGACCCCCCCTTTTATATTGTGACCCCTTGTCCTTGAGCATCTTTTCCTTTGGAAAATGCTTCCTGCCTGCACCTTGTTTACTCCTGTTAGGTAGTTGAGTGTCTCCATCATATCCCCCCATTCCCTGGTGCACCTGGCAACCATCTCTGCTTACTGGGCACAGGCTGGTAATCCACTGGTAGTCCAGGAGAAAGTGATCAGAAGCTTTTTCAAGAGCCTGGACCAGTTGTCCCTTCTAGTGCATGAACCACCTCCACTGTGGGACTTACGGCTGGTCTTAACTGTGCTCATGGGCAAGTCATTTCAGCCGATGCACAGGTGTGAGATGTCACATCTGTCATGGAAGACGGCCTTCCTGGTGGCGATTACTTAAGCCAGAAGGTTTGGGGAGCTCTAACCACTCTTGGTGGACTCTCCTTGTCTGGTCTTCTTTTTTTATCCCTCCTACCATGCACGTCCCCGTCCACTCCTTCAGGCAGCCAGCCCTGCCGTTGCCTTCTCCACTGACTTCGCCATCCCCTGCTGCTCTGTTGCTCCATTGTCCTGGCGATCCTCCATGGGGCCCCCCTACCCCAGGGGCTACAGAGAGGAGGGGGATTACGCCAGCACCCCTTGCATCTAGGTGGAGGCGGAGTGCAGCCTGTAGGCACGCGCAGAGAGGCGCCGGGTGGTAGGGCTGTCGCCATCTGGTCGGTGACGTCACGATTTTCATGTTTTTCTTTGTTGGCCCACATTGCGACGCGCTTGTAGTGCCTCCGGTCTCCACCGGGGGCTGCTACAGTACGATGCATGACCCTAGCCTACCCCAGGAGAGGAGAGCAGTCCACCGGACGCCAATCCTCTCTCTGCAGCCCTTGACGACGCCAGTCCGCTCTCGAACCCGGTCGCCAGCTGGTTCGAGGTGTGGCATCTAGCGCCTCAACCCTCTGTGTCACCAGGCCGGCCCTGTCTGGTCTTCTGCAGGGACAAAGTCGTCCTTCACCGCAGCCAGAAGCTCTTCCCTGAAGATGGTATCAGTGATTCACCTTAACCAGGTGATTAACATACAGATATATTTTAACAGCCTATCTTGGGAGGCTATCTGCAGCTTCCATACCCTCGACCTGCAGAGAGCACTCTCTTGTTATGTAGAACGCATGCCTGAGGTTCATTGACCGGCTTGGCAGCTGTTTGTCACCTACACAGAAGCCACACCTGGCAGATCAGCAGCAAAGCAGGGTGTATCACATCCTGCATTGCCTTCAATAGGTTGGCTGATCAGGAACTTCCTATAGGGATCAGTGCTCATTCCACCAGACATACAGGTGCCTCGGTGGCTGCTTCCAGGGACGTCCTCATATAGGAAATCTGTAGGGCTGCTACCTGCAAGTCAGTACACACCTTCATTTCCCACTACTGCATCAACCTCGAGTCACACCGGGATGCTGTTTTTAGGACCTCAGTTCTTCAGTCTCTCTATTCGCCAGGTAGGGGTTTGTACCTTACCCCCTCCTCCTGGAGAACTGCTAGGAGTCTGCCAGAGTGTGGATAAGTGAACCATATCCATGCCTCTAGACGAATAGGCTGCTCATCTGTAATCATAGTTCTAGGAGTGGTATATGGTTCACATCCATGTAACTCATCCAGCCACTCCGGCAAGTGGCACATGACTTCCTGCTTCCAGCGTGCGAGATCTGACGTCACAGGGTGAAGTCGGGGGGGGGGGCTATACCACCCGCGTGATGGGAGAAGCTTAGCTTACAGACATTCTGGACAATAACATCGTTCTGGAATGGCCGGAGTGTGGATGTGAAACATGTACCGCTCCTAGGACTATAGTTACAGGTGAGTAAACTATTCTTTCCCCCAACTTCTGAAGTGGAACAGGTCACTTCCAATTTTACTACACAGGATAAGAGATATAGTGGCTTTGTTCCGATTACTGAAATTATACAAGTGATTTATAATTTAGAAAATTAGTTGTAGAAGTCTGTTGCAGAAACACTGTTGTAGCTGGGTTATGTTTTCTTTCTCTGAATTATATTTAAACTTTGCTTGTTGGAAGTCTTTGGCTTTGGGTTAGTTGCTTAAACTCGGATTGCACAATCTCATTGTAGTTAATAAGAATTTTAGATCTTGTATCCTAAGCTTGTGTGCAAGGAGAGCTGAAGTCTATTTCTTTTTCCAGCAGGATGTATTTTTTTGGGGGTCTAATCTGAGGAAAGGTAATGGTTTACGAATAGCGTTGTGGGCAAGCAAATGTGAGATTGACTTGCTCTTCACTGTAGGAGGTTTTGGATACTTGGTGTAATCTTTTATTTATTTATTTAAGTCTTTGTTTACTGGGTCAGTGCGCTGATCCAAGGACCATTTTCAGGGACGACCCGGGGCCACAAACAATGGCACAGAATCAAACCGTTAAAATAATATACAATTCAATAAGAGTAGCAGATTACAAGCTGTATAGACACGAGTCCCAACGGAAACATATATAGCATAATAAGCAATGGTGCAGAGAAGTAACTGAACAATGTACAGTTGCAAGCCCAATGAAAGCAGATTACTAGCTGTACAACAGTAGATTGACGCAAGGTACTGGAAAAAATCAGTTACAAGCAGTAATGCTAATTTGAAACGGTAAACAGACTGCGCCACAGTAACCTAGGAGGATAAACGGTTCAACAAGCAACAATACCTAGGTGTGGGTGAATAGGGAGGAAGCAGGGAAGTTAGGTACCAGTGGTGATAAATAGAGGCACACACCAAGGGTGCTAGGGAGGAGATATAGAAAAGCAGAGGAACTAAGTTCCAGTGGTGACATGGAGGGCTCACACCAAGGTTACTGTGTACTAGGGTAAAGAGGAGGGAAAGAAGAGCAGGAGTACAAGGGTGGGACAAATGGGGAAAATATCTAGGGAGAGGAGGTGAAGACACCGGGGAAAACAAGGTAACTAGTAGGGGTGGGGATGGGGAGAGGGAGGGTAGAGAGCTAGCACATAAGGGTGGGGGACGAGAAAAAAGGGGGGCACGAGTGAGGGAAAAGGGAGTATAAGTACCTACACCCCAGAGGGGGAGGGTTTAAACAGGATAAGGTGGATTCCAGGAGTAACCAGGATATAAGTTGGGATTTCAAGGAGTGGTGCAAGGCAACTGTGCAGATAGTTGCCAGGAAGCTGTTCCACAGAGAAGATGCAGCCACCGACAGAGCTTTACTCCCCATTACATTGGAGACTCTGTGGACCTCCAGCGGCGAGATAGATGTATCACGCGGACGCCTGGGGTCAGTACATGCCTTGAGGAGGGAAGCATATGGGGACTCTATATACCCACACATTGTGCCATCAGTGATACTACCAAGTGCATAATCAAAGTGACGCTTGAGTGAGGGCCAACCAAGAGACTGATGTAAGTTGCAATGGTGGGTGGAGAAGGGAGCCATTAGCGCAAAGAGGCAAACGCTATTATAAACAGAGTTGAGTCTGTGACAAAGGGTAGAGGACAGAGAGGAGTGAATCGGAGAGCAATAGTCAAGGATAGGGAGTAGGTTCCCACTGGCAATGGCTAGTTGGGTAGTGGGGGTAAGATAGTTTATTATGCGATAAGCGATGCAGAGTTTTTGATTGATTCTGCATACAGCAGTGTTTATATGCATGGTAAAGGAAAGAGATGGGTCAGGGGTTACACCCAGATATTTGGACTCTGAGACTAATTGCAGGGGAGGTCCAGATGGGGAGAGCACCAGGAGGGAGGAGTTAGATTTAGCTGCATTAGCCAGGTAGGGCTTGGAACCAAGGAGCATAGCTTTGGTTTTCTTCTCGTTGACCAGGAGCATATTCAGTACGAACCAATTGTGGGCATGGTCATAATTTTGGGTAAGGACCAAGGATATGTTCTGAATGGATTTGTCATTGTGGTAGAGGTCTAAGTCATTTGCATACAGTAGGGCAGGGCAGTTAAGGCTGTCGGCAGGAAGGGAGTTAATGAAAAGGGAGACTAGCAAGAGTCCCAAGATGGAGCCCTGGGGGGACACCTGTAGTGATGGGCAGTTTGGGGGAGGTGGTGGTACCTACAGTCATTGATTGGGAGTGGCCAGTCATGTAACTCAGGAACCATTGCCAAGTCTCGAGGGAGCAGCCAAGCTGAAGGAGCTGAGGAAGGAGTAGGGGGTGGTTGACCAGGTCAGAAGCCTTTGTCAAATCCACAAACACCGCCCCATGGCTTTACCCTGATCCATGTTCCTGAGGACATGATCAGTAAACAGGGCAAGGGCAGAGGTGGTGCTGTGGTTCTTTCTGAGCCCATGTTGCTGATTACACAAGAGGTTAAGCTTGTCAATGTGGTCAGAGAGTTGATGGTGGACAACCTTTTCTAGAAGCTTGCTAAGGTGGGGGAGAATGGAGATTGGTTGGTAATTGTCAGAGGAGAGGGGGTTCCCTGCTTTAAAAATAGGAACAACTTTAGCAACCTTACAGGGGGCAGGCATGGTATCCAAGGCCAAAGCAAGGTTAAAAATGAAAGTCAGAGGTTGGGAGATGGCAGGGGCTGCCAGCTTGACCAGGGAGTGGTAGAGGCAATCTAGCATTATATTCTTGAGTAGTACCACCCATCATCACATTTCTCCTGTCTCTTTGCTGTCCGTATCCTCTGCAGGCATGTTTAAGAATGTATTCTGATACAGGGGCAGGTATACTGTAAAATCTTTCTAACATGGGTGTAAAAATCAGTACAATGACCATTTAGAGATCACGTGTAGCCATGAACGTGTTCATTGTTTATTATTACAATTAAATGGCCGTAACCACAGGGGTTTTGGCCACTGAATGTTTTTGATGTTGGTCGTGCTGTTTCACCATACTTGAAGCTGATGTTGCTTTTTCTTGTTTTGTCTTAACCCAGGTAAAAACTGGAATTTGAATGCGGCCCTGGGTGACTATGAGCAGCTCCAGCAAGTGCATGCTGGGAACCTGTCTTATCCCTTCAACGATGGACGTGGCTGCAGATCACTGGAGAAAGAAACTCTGCGGCCAATGCGACCATCCCTTCAGCGACAGGATGATATTGTCCAAGGTGAGTCAGTCATTGTTGGCATTTTTTTCCCTCCTTAAAATAGCATTTGTCATATGGCAAAAAAATGTCTGATGTGTAAAAGCTATAACGCCTTCCTTGTAAGTTACTGTTTTTACCCCTGTAGCACAGACTGGCTTCCAATATGGTGATTCCCCCCAGTCCCATCTCTAGTCGGTGCCTGAACTTAACCACATTGCTTGGTTTCTCCATGGGTTGCCCTCCTTGTTCAGGCCCCTGGGGTGTCCTTAAATCCCCGCGGAAGTCTAACCTAGAAACATACAAACATAGACTTTGACGGTAGATAAGGACCACTTGGCCCACCCAGTCTGCCCATTTCCCTACCTATTGGATAAGCTGCAGATTCTAGTCAACCAACAGCCTACTTCCTGCAACCTCCCACTATAATTGCCTTATGTCTGCCCCATGCATGTTTGAATTCCCCCAACTTAGGTGTCTGAGGGGAGCTGAGTGGACAATGTGTAGCCTGCAAGGGATTGATGGTCATCCTGTGCCAACAGGGTTTCTCCGGCTTTTCATGTCCCACTCCCACAGGATGTCGGTGGCTGAGGGTGTGTATACACACAGGTGTACTTGCACAGCACCAACTGACGTCTGCCCTCCACAACAGAGCATTCTGAAGGCACCCACCCACCTATGGTCTCCTAAGTGGTGCTCAGTGTACTCTGTCACTCACCCACCCCGGAAGAGGGACACCACTGCTGGTACAGTAGATCCAACTTGAACCCGGGTTGCCAGCATCGTGAGCAGTAGTAGCACTACCGTTGTGTAGAGAGGAGAGCCAGTGGTAATGTATCCCTGACATCCCAGAGAAACCTGGAAAAACAGTATGGTGCTATTCTGCATTCATATCCAAGGATTACAGTAAATAAATCAGAACCCACACTTCAGACAAAGGACTAGGACTCCATGGATTAATTCAATAATTCCTTTATGTAAACCAGTGCAGATAAAACACTGGCTAAAGTGGCTAGCAAACAGACTGACGTTTCTCCCAGCGTGCTTCCAGGTTTCTTCAGAGTGAAGTGGTACATAAAACGTGCTTTTTTTTTTTTAATTATAAGAAACAGTTTCACATCACATGTTGCTCACACACGTATCACTTCCTATAAAGTGAATAGTGCCATTAATCAAGCTGTATAATTAAACAGTTCACATTGAATCCTGTGCAAATCGATTATTTTAAACGGCACAATTATCATGGAACTGATTGTCGTTTTGTTATATTATGTTCTTTTTAACAGACCCTTATGCCACTTTTGTTGTTTTTCTCTTAAGTTGCATTTTTCTTCAGCTTTTCAAACTTCAGCCTGTAGTATTTCTCATTTTGTTTTACACTCCAGGCTTAAAACGGTTTAATCACTTCCCCATTACTTAAATTACTCTTTTCAGGCTACTGTAGCCTCTCATGTATTTTGTTTAAAGTTTGGTCCTTTTCCCTCATGGAAAGAATGCTCCATCTAGTTCCAGGCACTTAAACTTTGTCACAGAGAGCAGGATTCCATCCCTAGGAATTTTTGTCTTTTGAAGTAATTGCTAACATTTATACTTTTTCAAAAATGCTGCAAGATCTATACTATACAAAATTGGCATAAGGGTCTGTTAAAAAGAACATAATAAAATGACTCCATCAGTTCAGTGACTTTTTTTTTAATCTGTAACCTGTGTACCCGACTGTCTGATACTGTGCTGTATCCCGGGTCGCTCCTGAAAAAGGGACCTTCGGGGCTCAGTGGGCCTACTCGGTTATCAAAATTCAATAAATAAATAAATGATAATTGTGATATTTAAAATAATTGATTTGCACAGGATTCAGTGTGAGCTGTTTAATTATATAGATTGATTAATGGCACTATTTGCTTTATAGGAGGTGATAGGTGTGTGAGCAACATGTGATGTGAACCTGTTTGTTATTAAAAAAAGCACTTGTTTTATGTACCAATTCACTCTGAAGAAACCTGGCAGCACACCAGGAGAAACGTCAGTCTGTTTGCTAGCCACTTTGGCCAGTGTTTTCTCTGCACTTTTTACATAAAGAAATGATTAAATCAATCCATGGAGTCCTAGTCCTCTGTCTGGAGTGTGGGTGCTGATCTATTTACTTTATTTATGTATTTGCTTTTGTTTACCAGGTAAGCACACTAGACAGCCAAGTGCCTATTTTCAGGTGCGACCCGGGTGGATTACAAGGTACATACATACATACAAGGACATCAGGAAGAATCAAAGTTGTCATACAAGAACATGTGGCAGAACAAAGACTAGTAAGCAGCTAACTAGAGAAAGACTTCAGGCAAAACGGGTTAAATGTTAGAATACCACTTTGAGATATGCAAAAGATAAATTAGTTAGATAACAGCATAAAACAAAATAGTATAGCCATTAACAGCACAGCAGACAATATAAGGTAAGCCTAACCGGGGGCGGGGGGGTGTAACAGGAGAAGCACAGAAGTGCAGGAGACAGAGCTGGGGAAAGATAGGGATGGGCTAGGCAAGTTAACCCTCTGGGACAGGTGGGCTGGGAGTGAGCCCAGTGCAAAAATAGACATCTGGTTTGTAATTACAAAGCCGGATACAGGAGTAGAAGTGCATGATACGCTGGACCCATGCCCCCATCAGTCTGAAACAGGGGAAAAAGTGGGCCACAGCAGGGGGTCTGTGAGGCACAGACAGAGGCAGAGGCGGATTTTAGGAAGTCCCACAGGGAGGCTTTAAAGCAGCAATAGGAGGAGGAGCGAATTAAGGCAGGAAGAGAGTTCCACACTTTCGACGCATATACGGTGAAAGCATGATCCCAGGCTCACCGCAGCACTTGCCACTGCCTGCCAAGGCTCCCGCGTCTCCTCTGCTGGACCCCGGGAATTTTAACCCTCCATCCCTGGTCGACACTGAGGATTTAGGCACGCTGACGTCAGGGCTTCCTCCTACAGGCTGTCCTGTGAGTCGCTAGATCTTAAGTGGTAGGTTGGGGATCCATGTTTGAGGGGTAGGGCGAAGTCAGAGGGGGTGGCAGTTCTGACGATGCTGTCGATGAAGTTGCCGAGGATAAAGGTGTGGTGCTTTTCTGGGGGGAGCCACTCCAGACGCGTGTAGAGATCGCAGCGGTGCGTGAGAGGAGGGGCCGGGAGCGCAAAGCGGCGAATATTGTTATAAGCAGTGTCCCATTTGGTGAGGTTGGATTTAGGTATAGAGGCAAAGGATACAAGCCCATAGCAGAGCGTAGGTAGAAGGACCCCCCTGGCTAGGGCTAGTCGTGCAGCCCGGGTGAGGCAGCTTTTTGCTGTATAGGCCAGTCCAAGCTTGCCATTAGTTGCCTTACATATGTTCCGGATGTGCAGGGAAAGATCCAGTAGCGGGTCAAGGGTGACACCCAGATACTTGATGGAATCCACAGTCTGCAGGAGGGAACCATCAGCCCCATAGATCATTAGGGGAGCAGGGCAGGTTTTATCCCTGACATCCATAGATTTATTATCAGTGTAGTTTTAACTCCCATAGATATGTATATTTTTTTTTAAATAATGGTCATTCCTGATTATTTCCCTCTTAGGGGAAAAGAAAAAACACAATCTTACTTCGAGAGGGCTCTTGCAGTAGGTAATTACATATAGGACTGACCCAGCAGGCGTCAGGACCTCACGGAAAAATTTCTAGCTAGCAGTCTCTGGCAGGGGACTGCCCCCATGTCAGGTGACTGACGTCAATAAAAAGGGGCGGTCCCCCATGCCCGCCTTCCAGTTCTTTCCCGCTGTTGACTTGTGAAAGTGCCTCGCGGTAAAGTTCCTTCGCTCGTCAGTCTTATGTCTGTCTAGTTTACCGAATTATCAACGTTTTTTTTCTCACTTAACGGCTGTGTATGTTGACCCGATTCCCTCCGAATCGCATAAGAACAAGTGCGGCTCATGCGATTCCCAGCTGCCGCTTGTGCCTCTTCTGCTTAGGCCCGGACCACCCCTTGGAGAAGTACCAGCACTGCCAGCAGTTCAATTTGGCCACCCGAAAACTGAGGCAGCAGTCCCTGGAGGTGCATGTTTTGAAGAAAAAGATGGCTTCCATGGAGAAGGAGCAGAAGAAGCTAAGGCAGGTTTCCACTTCCCCCGAAAGCCATAGGAAAAAGAAAGAGAAGTGGGAGGTGGAGTCCCGGACCGGGACTCCACCTCCCATGGCTTCCGTGACTCCGGCCGGAGTCGCCATGTTTATGGTAACATCCTCTCCGTGGGGACCGTTCCTCGATGGCCGTCTTGACGGTGTCCAAGATGGCATCGCCCCTCCCATCGGGCTCGTGCTCGGGTGCCTCTGGGGCAAAGGAGGCTGCTGCTTCCGGGAAGCCCGCTATCACGCGGCCCTCTGGGTCGAGCGGGTCCGTTAAGCCAGACGCCGGTGCTAGCGACGTCCGCCCGGACAGGGCCGATAAGACGCCTGCTCGCCCGGGGGTCACGATCCCTGTCACCGCCAGGTGTCCCCTCGCTACCCTCGTCAGGCCTAGGTTCAGATGTGTCGGATGTCTGCCCCTCCGATGCCCACCCGGATCCTGCTAGTAAGCTGGACGCCGGCCCTTCCGACGAACGCCCAGCAAAAGAGCCTACGTCGGGCCCTTGGACCAGTCCGACGTCCCAGGCTCACCGCAGCACTTGCCGCTTCCTGCTGAGGCTCCCGCATCTCCTCTGCTGGACCCCGGAAATTTTAACCCTCCATCCCCGGTCAACACTGAGGATTTAGGCACGCTGACGTCGGGGCTCCCTTCTACAGGACCGGACCCCCTGAAGCTGGACCCTCGGATGCCGGCCTTCCAGATGCCAGCTGACGACCCTTTGCCAGACGCTGTTCCAACACCAGGCCTGATGCTTGTGGGGCCACCTTTACCTGGCCCACCTGCTGGGCCTATCCCAGGGCCTTCTGCTCTGTCAGAGCCCCTGGCACCCAGGTATCTGACCCCGCTTGATCCTGTGCTGTCCTACCCAGGACCGCAGTATCTGACGCCGCAGTACCCGGTGTCTCTTTATCCGGCACTGTAGTACCTGGCTCCTCAATACCCAACGTCGGGCTTTCCGCCATCGGGTTATGGATACTCACCCTACGGATGCCCTCAGTATCCGTATCCCCCTCCTCCTCCTCCACCGCCCCTATCTCAGCCGCCGGTGGATTTGAAGGAGACTTTGGCTACCTGGTGGGCTGAGGCCAAGGCTCAGCTCACCAGGGAGGTGGAGAGCAGTCTGCTGGCGCTGTACCCTGCACAAGTTCCCCTACGCCGGAGACAGGAGACCCCCTCCCCCTTACCCAACACCAGAGGTGAACCCGAGGGCGCCAGGGGTGGGGAGGACATGCTTCCCCGAAGGCTTCCCAAGGGCACCGTTCCTCCCCCACGTTGGGAGAAGTCTTCCTCCTTTTCTTCAGAGACCTCTGACTCGGACTCAGGGAGATGCTACGATCATGATGAGGAGCCACGTACTCCAGATTGTCCCAGGCCAAGGACTCCTCTGAAGTCTCTTTTGGAGGATCTTTCCTTTCTGGAGTTGCTGAGAAAGATCCAGGAAGTTCATCAGTGTTGGGGGGGGGCACCAGAGAGCCATCTTCCTGGTCGGTAGCACTCCAGACAGCTCTCTCCAGTGTAGTGGCAATTTCCTAGAAAATATTAATTATAAATAACTTTCTACGACTATACAGCATACCATTCGACGCTGCAAGTTATCCTGTCTCGAACGATACCATACTCAACATGGGGCGGACAAAAAGACAACAAAAAGATCAGATATTACAATCTACCACAAATGAGGGGCCTTCCAGCAGTCATAGTGTGATGGGCCCAGCAGTATCAACAGAACCGCTGTGGCAAACTATGCTTGAGTCCATGCGGGCCATGGACTCAAAGATCGTGAAAACACTGCAGAAGTTGGAAAGTCATGACTTGGCTTTGCAAAACCTTTCTGGCACAGTAGCTGATGTGGAGAAAAGATCTACCTCTCTTCTTGCCTCGGTTGCCTCCTTGACAAAAGAAAATGGACAGCTCAGAGGTCGTATGTAGGCTCTGGAAAATGAAATCAAGGCCGGGAACACCTGCATAGTAGGCCTATCAGAAGGAGTGGAGGGAACATCCAGTCTGTCGTTCCTTTGGGTATGGCTGAAACAGAATCTTCAGATGGATGATGACTTTCAATGGGATGCCCTTATCAAGGCTTACAGGGTTAAACCGAGGGTTCGACCAACGGATTCTGCACAGCCACGCACAGTCCTCATTAAATCGAGAGGCTCGGATGTTCGAGATGTGGTATTAACGGCAGCCAGAGCAGCATACCCATTAGAGCTCAACGGATTTACTCGGACCTATCCTTTCAGACTCACGCCAAAAGAAAAGGTTTTGATGCGGTGCGACATCGTCTTTGGGGCCTGGGGATAATACACTCCTTTCTCTTGCCGGCAATTTAAAAATTCACAGGATGCAGGTCACTGGCTGGGAAAAACTGAGCAAGAATTTACTGCCCGTCGTGAGCCATCGGAGTCTCAGGGATCTGAACCGGAGGAAACCTGAAATTGGGACTGACTATTACTAAAAAAACAGTTTGAGGTTTGAATGTTCTGTCTTTTCACTCATTTATTGGTTCAACTGTTTGGAGTAATATGGGGGGGGGTTCTTTTTTCTCCCTCTTATTAATTATAATTAATGGTTACATGGTGCCAAGACTGGGGCTAAATATTGGATTTGCTTCCCAATATGGGACAAAGGTGTTTGCAGAGTATCTGCTTATTTTGAGTCTCCATCAAGGCACCCAGTTGGAGTGTTCACTGAACGCTAATCTTTATTCAACGTCTGAACTGTTCTGCAGATAGCTATTTTTCATATAAAGTTTAAGATTATATTTGGTAGATGTCTGATGCTTTACAACTATGTTTACAATGTCTAATACAAAGCATGTCGAATGGGGGGCTGTATGATTAAATTTTTCTGGTGCTTGTTACTTGGGGGGGCTCGTAAGGAGTCTTAAGTTACCTTTGCTTTATCCATAATTTTTGCAACAGGTTTAAATAGCAGTTGTTTAGACTGCATTGTCTTTTCTTTGTCTACATATCTCTAATGGACATACTTTAAACCACTGAAGAGGCTGGCAAATATGTAAAGAATCTTTGGGACTTTTATATATTGGTGATTGCCCAGGACTTCCCCCATTTCCTACTGTAACAGAATACATGGCTATCAGTTGATTGTATATCAAATGCTATGGTGTACTTAAATACAATTCATATCGGTTCTTATTCCCATGTATGAGATTGTGGATGTTAATTATCTGCTTATTCAGAAAATGATTAAACATAAAGATTAAAAAAAAAACAAAAAAAAAAAACTTTCATCAGTGTTAATCTCTGGAGCCAGATCCATAGCGTAAGGAGCTCGCTGCCCACTTGGATCTACCAGAGACCGCTCCGACATTGATTCCACCCTGGACTGAGGCTCACGCGGACCTTATTTCCACTATTTGGAAGCAACCGTCTGCGTTAGCCCCCCTTTCCGAGGAAGGCGGATCGGCTATACCAGCTTCTGAGGGTGTGGATTCTTTGAATACACACCCCAAGGCTGACTCGGTCGTGATTAGCGCCACTCACAGCCATTCAGCCAACCAAAACCATCTCAGCTCGTCTCCACCTGACAAGGAATCCCGGCTTCTGGACCAGTATGGGAAGAAGGTGTATACTTCCACCCTGGGGATTAGGGCCCTGAACTGTGTCGCACATATGGGCGACTACCAGAAGACTATCCTGAGTCAGGTGGAATCCAAATTGGACTCCTTTCCTGAGTCTCAGACCACACAGGAAGTGGCTGATCTTGTCCGATCTGCTCGTTCAGGCAGTCGGCACATCCTCCATGCCACCTACGATGCAGTGGATGGAGCTGGTCGGAGTTTGGCTTCTGCCGTAGGTCTTCGGCATCATGCCTGACTCAGGGTGTCAGGATTGGTCCCTGAAGTGCAATCCGCAATTCAGGATGCACCATTCAGGGGTTCGGTGCTGTTCAGTGGCAATGTCAAGAACATCATCACCAGTCTGCAGGAGAAGGGTACTGCACTCAAGTCCGTCAACTATCTGTACAGGCCACCTCAGGGACAGCATCGCCTTTTCGCAGACGTTTTCGACCTGAAGTGAAACATCAGGCAAGCGGCTAACAAACGTCGGGCCCTCCAGCAGCCAAGCCTCCCGCCCCTAAAAGCAGCGGGAGCCTCGCGCCATGCTGCCCCACACTTCCTGACCTTTACTTTCCCACAGCCTCTGGACACCTCAGAGGAACCAGTAGGAGGGAGGTTCTCCTTCCACCTACCGGGCTGGGCGAGGATTACATCAGATGCTTGGGTGCTCCAACTGATAGCAGCAAGACACTCAATCGAGTTTCTTCAGGAACTGCCCAGAAAACCACACCCCCAAGTCGTCTTACTCCACGGAACATCTTCCTCTGGTCCTGGAAGAAATTTCCTCCCTTCTCTCGAAGGCAGTGATAGAGCAGTTCCCACTCATCTCTGGGGGACGGGTTACTATTCCCATTTTTTCCTAGTTCCAAAGAAGACTGGAGATGTGAGGCCTGTTTTAGACCTCAGCTCCCTGAACATGTTCGTGGAGTACAAATGCTTCAGAATGCTCTCCCTGCAGAGCCTTCTGCCACTTCTTCGGCAGGGACAGTGACTGTGTGCTTTGGATATGCAGGATGCCTACCTGCACATCCCCATCCGCCCTTCCCACTGTAAATTCCTTCAGTTTTCGTTTCATGGGGGACCACTATAAATTCAAGGCCCTCCTATTTGGTGTTTCCTCGGCTCCCCGAGTGTTTACCAAATGTCTTTCAGTGGTAGCGACCCACCTGCATACCCAGGGAGTGCAGGTATTCCCATACCTGGATGACTGACTCCTGGTGACCCCGTCCAGGGAGGAACTTATACGCTCTCTTTCCCATACCCTGCAGGTTTTCACCAGCCTGGGTATCACCATCAACCAGGCCAAGTCCCATCTGGTCCCTTGTTAAAGACTCCAGTTTATCGGGACGATCCTGGACACGACCATCGGCAAGGCCTTTCTGCCTCCAGACAGGGTGGACACCCTCCAGGCTCAAGCAAGTCTATTGTCCAGTCACAGAAGGGTCGGTGCCAGGTCAGTTCTTCACCTCCTCGGGCTCATGGTGGCTGCTATCCCGACAGTTCCTCGTGCTCGGCTCCATATGAGGATCCCTCAATGGACGATCCGGTCTCAGTGGGACCAGACACTGGACGACCTAGACCAGGAGGTTCTAGTCTCCGATCCAATGGTCAGGGACTTCCAGTGGTGGATGGTGCAAGAGAACCTTTGCCGTGGAGTTCCCTTCTATATCAAACCCCCGTCCCAAACATTGACAACAGATGCCTCAGGAGAGGGCTGGGGAGCCCATCTAGGGTCTCACAGGACTCTGGGCCCCTGGTCCAGATTCGAGCAGACTCTTCACATAAATGTGCTCGAGCTCAGAGCCGTGTTTTATGCTCTCCAGGCTCTGCACACTTGCATCCTTCCCGGTCATCTAACAGTCCAGACGAACAACATGTGCGTAGTCTGGTACATCAACAAGCAGGGAGGAACATGTTCCTACCCTCTGTGCAGGGAAGCGATGAGAGTTTGGAGCTGGGCTCTTCAGCACAACCGTCACCTGACGGCAGATCATGTTCCGGGAGTAGAAAATACGCTGGTAGACCACCTCAGTCGGTCTTCAGCCAAAGCCCATGAGTGGGAACTGGATCAAGAGGTAGTAGACGATATCTTTCTGCTCTGGGAAACCCCTCAGGTAGACCTGTTCGCGTCTCCTCAAAACGAAAAACTTCCCGCCTTCTGCTCGCTCGCTCCAGGGCGAGGCATTTTGTGGCGGGACGCTCTGTCTCTCGACTGGAGGGACAGATTCGTCTATGCCTTCCCTCCAGTTCCCTTAATTCCGAGGGTCTTACACAAACTCAGTACAGAAGGAGCCCGGATGATCCTCATCACTCCATTCTGGCCCAGGCAAGTTTGGGTCTCTTTTGGAACAATTTTTCAGAGGAACCTCCGCTTTCTCTTCCTCTGTCACAGCGCTTGCTGACCCAGTATCAGGGGACCCTGGGTCATCCAGGTCTCAGATCCCTTCAGTTGCTTGCGTGGCTCCTGCAGACGTAGCTCAAGCCCGGTTCGGCGTTTCTCCGCTCGTTGCAGAGACTCTGGTGGAGGCCAGAAAGCCTTCCACTAGGTCCACCTACACCATGAAGTGGAAACGGTTTTTGATTTGGGCCTCTTCAAAAGACTTCGAGCCTTTCTCTTGCCCTCTTGAGAGAGTCCTGGACTACATGTGTCATCTCTTTGACCTGGGTCTCAGCCATTCCTCTTTGAAGGTCCACATGGCGGCTATCTCGGCCTACCAGGTCCCTTTTGGAGACAGGACTTTTGCACAGTTGGAAATCTCTAAGACTTTCCTCAGAGGGGTTCTCCATCTGAGACCCCCCATTCGCATTCCTGCTCCTCCTCCTTGGGATCTGAACTTCGTTCTCGAGAAGCTTACTCTGCCTCCTTCGAACTGGCAGCTTCAGCAGACTTGAAGTTCCTCTCTTGGAAGACTCTTCCTAGTGGCCATTACTTCAGCTCGACGAATTTCCGAGCTTCAGGCTCTAATGTGCAAAATCCCTTATTTGATTTTTCACAAGGAATGTGTGGCTCTGTGCCCCAACCCTAAGTGTCTCCCTAAGTTGGTAGCGGAATCTTTGTTGAATCAATCCATTGAGCTACCTGCTTTCTTTTCGCAACACTCCAATCAAGTGGAGTACCTCTTGCATACTTTGGATGTTCATAGGATACCGAGATACTATACCACTAGGACAAAGGATCTCAGGAAATCTGATCAGCTTTTTGTCTCTCTTGCTTCCAAAAGAGAGGGCAATGCAGTTTCTAAACAATGCCTATCGAAGTGGTTGGCTCATTGTATCACCTTCTGTTATGACAAGCACCACAAGACCTTGCCGGGTCAAGTCAGGGGTCACTCCACCTGTGGCCTGTTTCAAGAATGTGTCAGCACCAGATATCTGTGCAACCGCGACCTGGACTTCTGTCCATACCTTTACGAAAGACTACAGTTTGGAAATTGCCTCTCACTGTAGAGCAGTCTTCGGGTTGGCTGTACTGCAAGGTCTTCTTTCTTAAGACCCACACAGCTGGAGGTTCCATTGGTTGGTTGGTTAGTTTTCCTCCTCCGAGTGCTTTTCTTTGTTCCAGGCTGCTTGGGATTCAGTCATGTATGTAATTACCTACTGCAAGAGCCCTCTCAAAGTAAGATAGTACAGTTACTTAAGAACTTGCCATAACAGTAGATCTTCAAGAGAGGCTCTTGCAGTAGGTAATGCCTTCCCACCCTCCATCCCCCTTAGCTTTTTCAGCTCCTTTTCCAGGAAGGGAAACATCCGCTTCTCTCTCATCTTGCCTTTTTTGGGCATTTGGCAGGAAAGAACTGGAAGACAGGTGTGGGGGACCGCCCCTTTATACTGACGTCGCATGACGGTCACCTGACGTGGGGGTGATTCCCCCCGCCAGAGACTGCTAGCTAGAAATTTTTCTGTGGGGTCTTGACGCCTGCTGGGTCAGTCCTATATGTAATTACCTATTGCAAGAGCCTCTCTCAAAGATCTACTGTTACGGTAAGTTCTTACGTAACTGTACTTTCTCTGCCCAACCCGAGTCTCTCAGACATGCAGCCTGCAGACTGCTTTTCCAGCATTGCTTCACAAGAAACACCAGCACTACAGCTGGAATTTCCCACCCTTCTGGAGGAGAGTATCTTGTGGAACACGTTGCCCTTCTCCTGCTTGCCTGTTGTGTCGTTTTTAGATTGGTACGTAAACCTGGACCGAAGGCATGGTGCACTGCCTCCATAGCAGTTATGCTGTTGGGCCAGCCTGAGGTTACTCTTGACTCTACTCTAGATTTGTACCATGGATGCATCAAGATGGTGCTAGCTGCTGATAAACAGGACCTCACCGGGGTGCTTAGTGATGTTATGGTGGCCGTTGCAGGAAAGGAATAGCTTTTAAAATCTCCAAAAGCACATCTTTCTCTTCTGGAATAAAATTAACCAAAAATAGAATGTGTTTTAGGTTGTTTTCATGCAAACTGTTGTCTGTGTTGTTGAAAGCAAAGTTTGCCATATGGCTGCTTTAGGGTCATTTTTTTCTGAGCTGCTGCTGCCTTGACCAAGTGCAGCCACCACCACAGTTTTGTGCTGCTGCACAAGACTTTGGAACCCTGTTCAGTAGGTTGTTGGTTAACTAGTATCAGCAGCTTATCCAATAGGGAGGGAAATGGGTAGACTGGGTGGGCCATGCGGTCCTCATCTGCCGTCAAAGTCTATGTTTCTTTGTATTCTCAGCTCTATAGGAAGCCACAGTATTGTACATTCAGAAAAACATGGGAGATAAGTTTCGCCAGAGCAGATGGAGCTGAATTTACTGTATACAGGATCCAGCAGAACTGGTGGGTGCATACTTTTTTGTTACACGCTGTTGATGGCACCACTGTCTCTCCCTCTCTCTGCCCATGGGGAGGGAGAGCAGGCCCAACAGGACAGCATTGTTAACCTCTGTAGTATCACCCATCACAGGCCACAATTGATTCAACACCATTATGTGCTGTGATGCCCCCTCCCCCACGTGGCTGATTTCCGTTCCTGATGTTAGCCATGGGGGCTTCAGTAAGTATGTTTATATAGTGATGGTGGGGAGTGGTCACAGTAGCAACAGGATAAAATTATAAATTGCCTCAAAAGTATGTAAAACATTTTTTGTAAGCAGTTTTGCTAATTGGGACCTTCCAGTCCCAGTACACTGACTGGGGCTAAGGTTTCCTTCCCTTTTAACTCTCCAGTTTCAGTGTATTTGAGGTGATTATGCAGTAGCATTGTAAACAGAATTAGGAGCTACAGTACAAGCCACTTAATTGGGATGCGCTTAGAGAGGATGTTAGTTTAAACTGGACGATCCCCTGGGCACCGTTTAAGTGGCAATTAAATCCAGTTAGCAGTGCTTTGCATAATGGGAATGCATATTTCATTTAACTGGGACGATTTGGCTGAGTGGTGCTCGGTGAGTGGTCCCCCAGTTCGTGGCTCATTAGCACCTTGTTAGGTGCATTTAAAAATGGCCATTGCCGCCAGAGCTGTTAATGCACTCTGCTGGAAGTGAGGTCTCCATTGTCTCCTGCTGTGTTTTAACCTTCCCTGATTATGACTTTGAAGCAGGCTGATCTGCCTCTGGCAGATAAAATCACAGTGATCGAAGCGCTGCAGCAGCCGGGTGCGTCTCTAGCTAAGGTTGCCAAACAATTTGCAGTCTCAAGGAGCCAGATAGGATGCATCAGCTTGAAAAAAAGATGAGCCGCTGTCCCAGTGGCATGTTAACAGCAACCCCAACAGGAAATGTAAGAAGTAGGAGAAAAACACACGGGTGGAGAATGCCCTTCACCTATGGTTCTCAAATGCCATCAGCAAAGGTGCTCGTCTGCCCGGTCCCATTCTCAAGAAAAAAGCCAATGAGATAGCCACCCATCTTCAGTACGTTGATTTTGAGGCAACCAATGGGTGGCTGTTTCATTAGAAAGGGTGGCACAGTATCATAAGGGCCACTACAGGGCTCTATTTTCCAAGAGGATTGTTGGCATAATTAACAGCGGTTTCACAGCCTTGGCAACAGAGATAGCCAGAAGGGTTAATCTGCTGGCGTTATCTTCTTGATGCACAAAGCGTGGAACGCTGTCAAAGCCAGCACAATATCAGACTGCTTCAGAAAAGCTGGATTTTATGTTCATGAGCAGAGTGAACTTCTATTGTGATGGCCACATCTGAGGAGGAAGATATGGATAACCCACTGGCAGACGTAACTAGACCCTTGCATTTCAGTGCTCAGGAGTTTGAGCAGTTTGTGGACTTTGACGCTGACGAGCAGACTGAGGGAAAAGTGACATGCAGCACAACCAGATGATAATAAGGAAGAGGTGGACAACACTGCACCTGCACCAGTGTCAAATGCAGAAGTGATGGAGCATACGGGCCGCTTCAGGACTGGTGCTTACAACATGGGTGGATCGAACAGTGGGAGTAGTTGTTCGATCTGGAGGGAATTACTATAAAACAAATGGCACTGGATTCCAAACAAAAGAAAATAACTGATTTTAAGACAAACGGCAGATAGCAACATATAGGAGACTGGAGGGAGACCAGCTACACTATAGTACTGGAGATAGGGTTACTGTTTTTAACAGTTTAACCACTACATGAATAAAATTAACACAACTACAAACCAGCACTTCCTCTAAAAAGAGCTGTAATGGGGGGCATGGCCAGCAGCCAAGCTGTGAAAAGCTTTTCCCTGCAGCTCCACGGGCGGCACTCAATATTTAATAAATCATTATTTTTTGGGTCACATACCTAATAAAGACTGGTACCAGATTGAAGAGTAACTTTTTATATACATTTTGATACTGAACTTGGAGGGCCCTGGTAACTCGATGAACGATAATGGGACGATCAAATAAATCGGGAATAACTATGGCGGTTGTCCACTCGAAAGGGCCTACACTGAGTGATAGTCAGTACTCCCAGACTGGTGCACCTGAGCTAGAGGGGCCTCAACCATCAAATGCTTCAGTGCTTCAAGCTATGCAAAGCCTAGATCGAAAAGTGGAACATTTTGGCACTGACCTTAAACTACTGAACACAAAGGTTGGGAAGCTCGAAGAAGACACTAAAGGAGTGATGGAACATGCAGGCAAAGCTCTGGTAATCATGGCCGGTGTGGCAAAAGAAAACGGGCTTCTCTGGCGGTACCTTGAAAATACAGTTCGAGCTACACATGTCCGTCTGCTAGGCTTACCAGAGGAGACGGAAGGAGACCACCTGGCAGTATTTCTACAGAATTGGTTGTCTGACTTACTCAAGCTGCAGAGTTCACCATAATGGAGGCCTACCGTATCATGCCACGTGGCAGTAATCCGCATTCAAATACCGGAGTACCCATCCCTCGAACAATCATGTTGGAACTTCGGTCCTCTCAGGAGTGGGATCTGATCCTGCAGTATGCTAAGAGTGTGAGCCCGATCACTTGGCAAGACTCCCGGATTCATATTTTTCCGGATTTAAGCTACGCTACACGTATGAGGTGCAACGCTTTTGACGGGATCTGAGAAAGACTTTGGAAGTTGGGCATACATCATGTCCTCCTCATGCCAGCAAGTCTCCGAATACTGCATGGAGGTAAGACTTACCAGTTCTCTGAGCCAGTGGAGGCAGCAAAACTAATGGACAAAATCCAGAAACCATGTGCTATTTGGGGAGAATCCTCTGAGTTGGATGAGGATCAAAACACTTGACTTATTGCCGGCCTGCCAGCACAGCGGTAGGGTTACCGCTCGCGGCGCTAGCGACCCGGGTTCGGGAGCGGACTCGAGCAGCTGGAGGGCCGGCCGGGGGGAGGAGGATTGAGCTCCGAAAGGCTGCTCTCCTCCTCCTCCGGATGGGGTGAGATTCAAGTCTCGCTGCTATACCACCACCTGGGTGACCACAGGTGGAGGTGCAGTGAAAGCAGCTTGCAGACAAGGGTGGGGAGGCACCCGTCGGAAGCCGGGGCACAAGTGCGTCATGACGTGCTTGGCCTCTAGGCTTCCCTAGCGTATGGACGCCTCGAGGGCTGGGACCAGAAAAACGGAAATACCCTGTCCCAGGTTCCTGTAGACTGGTTCCGGTCGTCCCGAGAAAATCCATAACTGGGCTCTAGAGGTGGGGCCAGCTGACCTCCCGACACAGTCTCGAGGTGTGAGAGAGGGTAAGGGATGGCCCTCTCCTTCCCGACCGGGGGGGTAAACCATGGCAGGATGGGGGTAGGCAGCTGGTTCCCGGAATAAGAGGTACCCAGGGCCGAACTATGGAGCGCGCACGACCTAGGAAACCCTGAAGAAAGGTTCCTGGAGCAGTGAAGAAGAGGGCAGAAAAATAGTAATTTAAAAAAAAAACAAACAAAAAAAACCCACTTATGATCTGTTAAGGAACTGTTATTCATTGGAGGGGAGAAGAAGAGGGGGTAATTTAACATAATATTCACCATTCTGTTGGATCGGGACTGGACATTTGGTCTTCTATGGACTTGGGACACTTCTTGCACACATTGGTTTTTGAGCTTAAATATCTCTTGGAGTATAATGATCCTGAGCGGATAGGATCTTTATGTGAGGTCCAGTTACACAGTGTTTGGGAATGCTCCCTTTTTTTTTCATGTTCTCTCTTCTGGAAACACAGACTGGTGTTTCTAAATGCCTGGTATTAGTATAAACAATTTTAAGTTTATAAAAAGTTTCATCCTAAATGAGCTCATACTTTATATGTTTGTTAAATGGTTAAAACAATGGTTAAAACTGAGCTCTAGCAAGAGTTGTTCATATGGAGTGCCTCCTTGTGGGTGGTGATGGCATTTTGCAGCACTGTCCCCCCATGGTAGCACTACTACAGGAACGAACTTCCAAGAAAGCTGCGCATACGCAGATCTTACTTCGAGAGGGCTCTTGCAGTAGGTATTCACATATAGAACTGACCCACAAGGCGTCAGGACCCCACGGAAAAATTTCTAGCTAGCAGTCTCTGGTGGGATGGGGCTGCCCCCACGTCCGGTGACTGGCGTCATATGACGTCAGTATAAAGGGGTGGTCCCCACGCCCACCTTCCAGTTCTTTCCCGCCATTGGCTTGTGAAAGTTCCTCGCGGTAGAACAGCGCTCATCAGTCACTCATCGATCCCTAAGTTTTTGAACTTTTCGACCTGTTTTCTCTTTCGATCTTATGTCATGATTCGCTGTGTATGTCGTCCCCGATGCCCTCCAAATCGCGTAAGAATAAGTGCGACTCGTGTGGTTCCCTACTTCCACACAAGGATGGCCACTCCTTGTGCCTTTTCTGTCTGGGCCCAGACCATCCCGTGGAGAAGTGCCAGCACTGCCAGAAGTTTAACTGCGCTACCCACAAAAGAAGGCAGCAGCCCCTGGAAGCCCATATCCTAAAGAAGAAAATGGCCTCCATGGAAAAAGAGCTAAAGAAACTCAGACAGGCATCCACTTCCCCCGAAGGTCACCAGAAAAAACACGACAAGAAGCACCGGGAGTGGGAACCGGCTTCCAAGTCGCGCCACTTAAGTAACGTTCCTCCAGACGATTGCTTCCACGACTGCTGTCTTGGTGGTTACCAAGAAGGAGTCACGCGTCCCATCTGGCTCACACTCGGGGCCCTTCAGGAGCCTCTGGGGCAAAGGAGGCTTCTGCTCCCGTGAAGGCGGCTGCTTCCACGCGGCCTTTGGGTCAGAGCGGGTCCAGTAAGTCGGACGTCGGTCCCACCTACATTCCCCTGGACAAGGCTGCTAAGCCGCTTAAACCAAAACTCCGCCCGACAAGGCTGCATCTCCTGCATGGCCTTCTTCGGGCAGGGAGTCTGATAAGTTGGATGCCGGCTCCTCCGATACCTGCCCGGATTTGGCTGATAAGTTGGACGCCTGTTCCAACGACGCCCGCCCGTCCAAGAAGCCTGCGCCGGACCCAACGGAGCAGTCCGACACCCCAGGCTCTCTGAAACGTTCCATGTTGCTCTCTGAGGTCCCCGCGTCTCCTCAACTGACCCCCAGGGATTATAATCCTCCTTCCCCGGTCGGCACCAAGGATACTGAGATGCTGCCGTCAGGGAACACTCCTTCTGGGCCGGATCCCCTGACGCCGGACCCGACGCTGGCCTACCCGACACTGTCAGGCGTCTTCTTACCTGGCAATAGGCCTATCCTTCAGTCAGGTCCTTCAGACCCTATCAAAGGTATACCCTCGCCAGGCCCGACGCCCATAGCGCCAGCGTTGCCACCGCCTGGTCTGCCAGCAGGGCCTCTGCCAGGTCCCTCTGCTCCGTCAGAGCCCCGGGCACCCGGGTACCAGACACTGCAGTACCGGACTCCGCAGTATCTGGCGCCCCAGTACCCGACGCCGGGCTACCTGCCATCGGGTTACGGATACTCATTCTACGGATACCCTCAATGTCCGTATGCCCCCCTCCTCCACCTCCGCCGTACACTCCCCATCTGCAGGTGGATCTGAAGGAGACCTTGACCTCTCGAATGAGCTGAGCCTTGGCCTCAGCCCACCAGGAGGCCAAGAGTCGTCTGCCGATGCCAGAACCTATGCGGGATCCCCTACGTTGGAGAGGGGAGACTCCCTCCCCCCTTCCTGGCACCAGAGGAGAGCCCTCTGGTGCCCGATGAGGGGAGGATACGTGCCCCAGGGAACTCCCCCTCGCAGGGAGGAGTCTTCCTCCTCTTAATCATATACTTCTGACTCGGACTCAGAGACTGGACACTCTGACCCCGGAGACGAGACACGTACTCCGGAATGCCCTAGGCTGAGGACTCCTCTGAAGTCTCCTCCTTTCTGGAGTTATTGAGGAAAATCCAGGAGGTACATCAGTGGAGCCAGACCCACCGCGTAAGAAACTCGCTGCTCATCTGGATCTTCCCAAGACTGCTCCTACGCTGATTCCACCCTGGATAGAGCCTCACGTGGATCTTGTTTCCACAATTTGGAAGCAACCTTCTGCATTGCCCCCGGTGTAGACTTATTTAGCCTCACCCCCAAAGGCAGACTTCAGTGCGTCATCAATTAACTTACTGACCGTTCTTCAAGTTCAAATACCTCAGCTCGTCTCCACCTGATAAGGAGTCCAGCTTCTGGCCCAATACGGGAAGAAGATCTATTCCTCTTCTACCCTTGGTATTAGGGCCCTTAACTATGTGGCACATATGGGGGATTTTCAGAAGACCATCCTTAGTCAGGTGGAATCTAAATTTGACTCCCTTCCTGAGTGACAGACTAAGCAGGAAGTGGTGGATCTTGTCCGTTCTGCTTGTTTGGCCAGTTGGCACATGCTTCGTGCCACTTACGACGCAGTGGACACAGCTGGAAGGAGCTCGGCCTTTGCCGTAGGCCTACGGTGTCACGCCTGGCTCTGCATGTCAGGTTTGGTCCCTGAAGTGCAATCCGCTATCCAGGATGCTCCCTTCAGGGGTTCGGTGCTATTCAGGGGTGATGTCAAGGACATCATTACCGAACTGCAGGAGAAGGGCATTGCACTCAAGCCAGTCAAATGTATGTATAGGCATCCTTTTCATAGAACTGACAAAGACAAAAAACACAGGGCAAACGGGCCAACAAACGTCGGGCCCCTCCAGCAACCAAAACTCCCCTCAGCAAAAAAGCGGGACCCTCTGCTGCTGCGCTGCCCAACACCTCCTGACTCTCTGCCTCTCCCACTGCCTCCGGAGGTTCCAGAGGAACCGGTAGGGGGGAGATTCTCCTCCCATCTGCCGGGTTGGGAGAGAATAACGTTAGATGCTTGGGTGCTCCAGTTAATATCAGCAGTACACTCAGTAGAGTTTCTGCAGAAACCACCCCGAAGACCACCCCCCAGTCATCTTCCTCCCCGCAACATCTTCCTCTGGTTCTAGAGGAAATCATCTCCCTTCTCTCGAAGGTGGCCATAGAGCCAGTTCCCAACCATTTTTGGGGAACAGGTTACTATTCCCATTTCTTCTTAGTTCCAAAGAAGACTGGAGATCTGAGGCCTATCCTAGACCTCAGCTCCCTGAACATGTTCGTGGAGTACAAACGCTTCAGAATGCTCTCTTTGCAGAGCCTTCTACCACTTCTTCGGCAGGGACAGTGGCTATGCACTCTGGACATACAGGATGCCTACGTGCATATCCCCATATGCCTTTCCCACTGCAAATTCCTTCGTTTTTGCTTTCAGGGGGACTACTACCAATTCAAGGCCCTCCCATTTTATTTTTTATTTTTAGTCTTTGGTAACCAGGTAAGGCCCACTAGGCACAAGTACCTGTTTTCAGGGGTGATCTGGGAGCGCTGGGCGGTTAAGTGACTTGCTCACAGTCACACAGTATGCAAGTGGAGGTTGTTAGAATCAGACCCAGGACTGGTCTGCTGGATGTACCAAGCTTGTTCACAGCTCATTAATCTAACCTCTAGGCTATACTGCCAGCCATTTGGTCTTTCCTCAGCCCCCTGAGTGTTTGCCAAATGCCTGTTTGTGGTAGCGACCCACCTACGTACTCAGGAAGTTCAGGTATTCCCATACCTGGACGACTGGCTCCTGGCGACCCGTCCAGGGAGAACTCCTGCACTCCCTTTCCCTGCAGGTTTTCATCAGCCTGGTTATCACCATCAGCCAGGCCAAGTCCCATTTGGTCCCTTGCCAATGCCTCCAATTTATAGGGGCGATTCTGGACACGACCACGAGCAAAGCCTTTTTGCCTCCGGACAGGGTAGATACCCTTCAGACTCAGGCCCGTCTTCTGTCCAGTCGCAGGATGGTCAGAGCCAGGTCAGTCCTCCTCGGGCTAATGGCGGCTGCCATTCCAACAGTCCCACTCACTCTGCTCCATATGAGGATCTCTCAGTGGATGCTTCGGTCGCAGTGGGACCAGACCATGGACAATCTAGACCAAGAGGTACTAGTTTCTGATCCCATGATCAGGGACTTGCAGTGGTGGATGGTTCAGGAGAACCTATGCCTGGGAGTTCACTTCTATATCGAACCCCCTCCATGACGTTGACGACAGATGCGTCAAGAGAAGGCTGGGGTGCCCATCTAGGGTCTTACAGGACTCTGGGCAGCTGGTCCAAGTTCGAACAAATCTGTACATAAACATGCTTGAACTGAGAGCAGTCCTTCTTGCCCTTCAGGCTCTACATTCCTTCATCCTCCCCGGTCATCTCCTCATACAGTCATACAGCATGAGAATAATCTGGTATCTCAACAAGCAGGGAGGAACACGTCCCTGCCCTCTGTGCCGGGAAGCGATGAGAGTTTGGTATTGGGCAAACCAGCATCGCCTTCACTTGACTGTGGTTCATGTTCCGGGAGTGGAAAACACACTGACAGACCAACTCAGCCAGTCCTCAGCCAGGTCCCATGAATGGGAGTTAGATCAACAAGTTGTAAACAACATTTTTCACCGATGGGGGACACCTCAGATAGACCTCCTCCCTTCTCCCCAAAATGCAAAACTTTCTGCCTTCTGCTCGCTCGCTCCAAGGCAAGACATTTTTTGGTGGGACGCTCTGTCTCTTGCTTGGAGGGACTGATTCGTTTATGCCTTCCCTCCCATTCCTTTAATTCCGAGGGTCCTAAACAAACTCGGATCGGAGGGAGCTTGAATGATTCTCGTCGCTCCCTTCTGACCCAGGAAAGTTTGGTTTTCTCTTCTGCAACAATTTTCAGAGGAACCTCCTCTTCCTCTGTCGCAACAGTTGTTGACCCAGGATCAGGGGACCCTTGTTCATCCAGGTTTCAGATCCCTTCATTTACGTGCATGGCTCCTGCAGATGTAGCAAAAGCCCGCTTCGGAGTTTCTCCTCTCATCTTGGCAGAGGCCAGGAAGCCTTCCACCAGGTCCACCTATGCCATGAAGTGTAAACTGTTTTCTATTTGGGCTAATTCGAAAGACTTCGAACCTTTCTCATGCCCAGCTGATAAAGTCCTGGACTACGTGTCACCTAAATGGCTGACTAAATGGGCAGACTAGGTGGGTCATGCGGTCCTTATCTGCCGTCAAATTCTATGCTTCTATGTTTCCTTTGATCTGGATCTCACTCATTCATTGTTAAAGGTCCACGTGGCTGCTATTTCAGCCTACCATATTCCCTTTGGAGACAGGACTTTTGCTCAGTTGGAAGTCTCCAAGACCTTCCTCAGAGGGGTTCTCCATTTGAGACCCCCTACCCACATTCCTGCCCCTCCTTGGGACTTGAATTTTGTTCTGGAAAAGCTAACCCTGCCTCCCTTCGAGCCGGCGGCTACAGCCGATTTATAGTTTCTTTTTTGGAAGACACTCTTCCTAGTGGCCAGTACCTCTGCTTGGCACATTTCCGAGCTTCAAGCCTTGATGTGCAAAATCCCGGACTTGATTTTTCACAAGGAACGTGTGGCTCTATGCACCAACCTTAATTTTCTCCCCAAGGTGGTGGCTGAATTTACGCTGAATCAATCCATTGAGCTACCCGCTTTCTTTACGCAACACTCCAGTCAAGAGGAATACCTCTTGCATACTTTGGATGTTCATAGAATTCTGAGTATACTACACCACTTGGACTAAGGATCTCAGGAAAACTGATCAGCTTTTTGTCTCTTTCGCTTACAAAAGGGAAGGCAGTACTGTCTCTGAGCAATGCCTATCAAAATGGTTGGCTCATTGTATCACTTTCTGGTATGACAAGTACAACAAGACCTTGCCGGGTCAGGTCAGAGGTAACTCCACCAGAGGAGTAGCTGCCTATGTGGTTTGTTTCAAGAATGTGTCTGTGGCAGACATCTGTGCAGCCGCAATTTGGACTTCTGTCCATACCTTTACGAAGCACTACAGTTTGGACATTGTCTCTCGCCGTAGAGCAGGCTTCGGGTTGGCTGTTTTACAAGGTCTCCTTTCGTGAGCCTGTCCTGGCCAAATTTCCCTCATTCACTAAAAATACCACCAACAGCTTAATCTGGTTCAAGGTCAGTTGGCATTCATCTGCATCCCCCTCCCCTTGGTCGTGCCTGAAAATAGGCAGTATTTAATCAATCAATCAATCAATCAAAATCTTTATTTATTCAGGCGGACATCATTGAGCGAAGCTCATTTACAAGATGGACCTGATAGGTCAAGATCAAAATAAAGTACAGTAGCATACATAAATACAGAGAGACAGACAAGGACTTAAATATAAACAAACAGGTACAGTAATAAAAAAACGTATATACAAGCAAGGTAGCTAATGTTTTGGACTACAAAACAAAATAATTCAGACAGGTTTGACCCAAATGACTGTAAGGTAATGGGATTGTGAAACTGGTCAGGTGTGTTGTAATTGGATAGATACTTAAGCAAATAGATAGGGGGGGATAAAAAAGGGAATGGCAGTGGATTGTAGGATATATTGTAGCTAAGTTTAGAAAAAGTATATAAACTGAGATAGAAAGAAAAAAAAAAGAGGGGGTAAAGGGTAAGAAGGGACTAGGCTTAGTGAAAGCAGTTGCATATCTCAGGAAAGAGACTTATGAAGAGCTTTTTAAAGGATGCTATAGGGATGAAGGTGTTCAACTTTAGGGTCTTCTGCAGAGAATTCAGGTAGATGCTAAGAAGTAGCTGATTGCAGATCTCCATGCCGGGTACAGACTTTAGGTATCTTCAAGGTGATAAGGTTATTGCTTCTTAGGCATATGATCTAGGTGTAGCCAGAGTAAAGCAATCAGAAATATAAGATGGAAGTTTGTTTGACAGAGCTTTATAAATCCATAATGCAGCATTTTTATCCCTCCTAAGGTGTAAGGATGTCCAGCCAACAGCATTATAGAGAGAGCAGTGATGAGTGTTGAAAGGAAGATCTGTGATGAATCTTAGAGCTCTGTGGTACAAGGTATCCAATTTACTTAAATAGGACATAGTACAGTGGCCATATAGGAAATCTGCATAATCAATGAGAGATAGAAATGATGCCTGTATTAGTCTCTGTTTAGACTCTTTGGTTAGATAATGTTTGATTCTGAAGAATAGGCCGAGCCTCTGTCTGAGTTTTTTTCAGGAGCTCCTCAACATGTTGAGTGTAATCAAGTCTGTTATCAATCCGTAACCCTAGATATTTGAATTTATCCACATAATCAAGATTTTCTCCAAGGATGGTGGATAGTTGGGGGAAGAATGTTTGATGAGAGAGAGTGGTAGAATATATGTTGGTGGAAAAGAACATAACCTTTGTCTTCTTGGCATTTAATAGTAGTTTCTTTTCAAGTAGTTGATGTTGCAGCAGGGAGAATTCTGATTTGTCTAGTGCACTTACCCGGTCAACAAAAACTAAAATAAATGAGACCCATTCAACCTGAGGTTCCATGCTATGGATGACAACCCTCCTCCTGAGTACTTTCCCTTGTTCCAGACTGCTTGGGACTCAGTCCTATATGTGAATACCTACTGCAAGAGCCCTCTCAAAGTAAGATAGTACAGTTACGTAAGAACTTACCGTAACAGTAGATCTTCGAGAGATGCTCTTGCAGTAGATATTGCCTTCCAGCCCTCTGTCCCCCTAAGCTTTTTTGGCTCCATTTCCACGGGGGGAAATATCTTCTTCTCTCTCATCTTGTCTCTTTTGGCCTTTGGCGGGAAAGAACTGGAATGTGGGCGTGGGGAACGCCCCTTTATACTGACGTCATATGACACTGGTCACCTGACGTGGGGGCGGTCCCCCGCCAGAGACTGCTAGCTAGAAATTTTTCCATGGGGTCCTGACGCCGGGCAGGTCAGTTCTATATGTGAATACCTACTGCAAGAACCTTTCTCGAAGATCTACTGTTACGGTAAATTCTTACGTAACTCTTCTTTTTGTTGCCACCACCATCTTGCGAATGGCACACCATCGCATCTGACAGCTGTGCTATCCACTCAGAAACCGCCACTCCGAGAGCCATGCTGCCACTGTACAGGTAAGAGCTCTGCGCAGCCGTATCGGCTCTGACCAGAGTTTGTTAAATACTAGTTCCAGTTCTGTTACAGTTGCACCTATACAGGCTTTTTAATTATCCTGTTGGGTGCTTCTGATTTACACACTGGTAGTAAGTACCATTTTAGAACTGTATGGTGTAGTTTATGACCCTGAAGCGCAGTAGGTTAAGGCTCTGAGCTGCAGATCTGGAGACCTGGGTTTGAATCCCACAGCCGCCTAGGTGCATACTATGTGATCCTGAGGAAGTCATTTGACTTCCGTGTGCTCCCAGGTCGCATCTGGAAACAAGCTTCGGCTTAGTGTGCTACTCCTGGTTAAACAATGTTCCCTTTCCCTTAATTAGCTTTTCCACTGCTGGCACAGTGCCCTCATGTTCTACTGTAAACCTCTGTGATTGAGAGAGAGAGAGAGGAACAATAGCTGCACCAGCCCGGATGCAGTGCAGTAATGCAGCAGTATACTGCAGGGAACAGTGTAATTAAATGCCAGTTAAGTCTTTGTCATGCAGTATTTTGTGACATGTTATTTACTGCAGATTGCTGTATTGCATCGTGTCTGGCTCCACTGTATATCATAAAGTCCTAAAATGTTACTTAATACAGAGTTGAAATCAAAAACATTTCACTTAGGTCACTGATAGGCCCGTATAGATGGGACAATAACAGAATTGGAATCCATATTCCAAAAACACCTTTTACTAGGAAGCTGGCTTTGCAGTAGCTGCATCAGCATCCTAAGCCACTGACTAAATAACTGAAGTCAATGATATCACAGGTTGGAGTACCAATAACAATGCAGTTATACCGAAACCGTATCTTACAAACACAGAGGCTACTGAAGTGCAGGTGTGAGGACTTGGATGACATGCACAGGACTTTCCCCAACATTTCGCGTCTGCATTTGGTGCTTTGTCATGGGGCTGTGACCTTCCTAGTGTCTGCCCTCAAAACAATATTCTTAATTAGCCCCTGATACTCTGTGGAATACTTCCCAAAAATGTAAGATTTTAGACATAGTTCAGATTATATTTCATATATTTTCTGCAGTTATGCCTCCCCCCTTCATTTCTGAGGAGAGTTGCATGAAACCAAGAACATTGTCCCCTTAAGTTGATCTGCTCTGGCTGCTTGTCTACAACAGACGACATAATCCCCTGTTCATGATATTGTAATTATCTCCACAGCAACAGATTGTGATGTCATCAGTGGAACTACAGTGTCTGGTGTAGATAAGCAGTCAGAGCAGATAGGACTAAAATCCTATTTTCATGCAAATGTCCTTACTAAAAAAGATGCAAGGCTGAGAATAAAAGAAAAAATATGAAGGTGAATTCTCCAAATATTACATTTTCCAAATTTGCCCCCGTGTCATCACTGTGTGCTTTTTCTAAAACCCAGGAGGCAATAGATCTTGATCAGTGTATATGAATCCAAGTGCAACAAAGTGAACATTATTTATAAGAATTAAAACATTGTGGCCATATGTTTCATTACCAAATTGGATCAAATAAGCCAATAAATACATAATCACAATCAATGTATCAAACATATCTTTAGTGTAACACACAACTAATACAGTACATGGAGAATACTGGATGGGCAACTATTCACAACCATTGTTTTCTGTTACTTAGAGGTTTTGAGTCCCTTTGACGTCCAAGGGAATCAGAACCCTGAGGTGGTAGAACACGCTAGTTGTGCAAAAAGTTGCTCATCCTGCATATTTGTTCTTCGGTGCATAGTGTTGTGTGATATGTGCGTGCATCAGTTCTTTGGCTTTCAAAAGGAAACGGAGTTGCGCAGTCTGTAGAGGTTTCAGAATGCTGTTGTGCCACAAAAGGGTACAGCCACATTCCATGACCTTTGAACTGTGGTACAACAACATTTTGAAAAGGATGGAATTATATATGGAACAGTGCTGTGCTATACTCTACACATACATCACTTCTGTTCAGTTGCAAAATGTTTTATTCATATGCTCAGATTAACGTGATGCCACCAGTAGATAAGTATATTATATGCAGAGAGCTAATTTGGAAAAGAGCTACAACTTTTAGCCACCAAATTGCTGTTAAAGAGACAGGACTTGAAATGTGGTCAGTGTGTGGCTTAAACTTAGAGCATTGTTTTTATTTTATTTTATTTTGGTAATGCACCAGGACTTAGGGTTTGCTGACAGGGTCCCTAGTCCCTGCCAGGAACCCGAGCCAGTATTCCAGACTGGCAAGCCCAGCTAGTTGGCTGCAGTGCCTGCAGGTGTTGGAGCATCATCCTTCTGCCAGTTGGTAGTTTTCTCCTTTTTTTTTTTTTTTTTTTAACCCCCCTCCCCCAAGTGGTGGTGTGTGATGTGCGCCACATGTAGGCATGTACCCTGCCCCTCCAGGCAGTCCCAGGTGCCTCTCCCCCGCCCCAGCTGCCTGTAGAAGCCAGGCAAACCCTGGGCTCAACAAATCCCACCCCCAGAGGAGGAGAGCAGACCTCTGGATGCTTGATCCTCCGCCATCCAGCCCTCTGATGCCCTGAGCTCACTTCCAAACTCGGGTCACCGGCATTGCAAGCGGTAGCACTACAGCTACAGTGACGGGCTGGCATACAGCATTCTTTTAAATGTGAAAGATGCTGGGATCCACCCTGACTCAAACTGGCTCATATGAGATGGAGAAAAGAGAACAGAAAATTAACAGTGTAACAGCATCAGTATTCACATCAGTGTAGTAAACTTAAAAAGCATCAGTTCAAATTAGTCATTCAGTCCAGGCCATGTCGTTGCTCTGAGTTTATGATGCACTTTACTTACCAGGTCCAGGTTTAATGACATTAAAGTAAATCTCAGCTTTTGAACATAGATGAGGCGACAAGGTTTGTGTTGAATACTTTGAGGGTTTAGGATTGAGTATTGGAGGAAGGGAGCTGGGTCCCTGCATTTTAATACAACCATTTGTGGGTTTGTTTGTTTTTATTGTGATTACTTACTGAGAGCTCTTGAGTGACAGGAGTCTGACCAGAATCTTGTCCCAAATCTTCTACTGCCAGCCATGTTATTCTGCACTCTGTGAACTGTATACCTTATGGAAAAAGTCTATTCATTTGTGAATGACCCATAAGTACTAGTCATGTATATTTTGATCCAGACCTAGATGTCCATCTGTAAAGTTTTTGTCTTACTTGCTAGTCCATCAGTTGTTCTTGTGTAGCTTATGTACCACTATTGTATTTTATAAAAGCAACTTCTGTATTACTGCATGTGAGCTTTGTCTTTTTGATTACATAAATTCCTGTTTTCCCACATCTTATTGTTGTTATAGAAAAGCGCCTGTCCAGGGGGATCTCCCATGCCAGCTCCACCATCGTTTCATTGGCTCGTTCCCATGTCTCCAGCAATGGCAGCAACGAGCATCTGCTGGATACGCCCATCTGCACTTTCCAGCTGCCCGACTTGACGGTGTACAAAGATGACTTTCGTAGCTTCATCGAACGGGATCTCATCGAGCAATCCATGTTGGTGGCACTAGAACAGGCTGGTGAGTCACAGCATGCCTCTCAAATGCGACAGTCCTTGCCCAAACACAGCACATCCCTTTAAGAAATTTAGAGATGCGTAGGACAGGCAAGATTTAGTGATTCCACAAACTATGAATCTACTGATGCTCAGCCTGTATGTGGTCTTGGGAGGGCAGTGAGGACCATCAGTCAGCAAAATGATGGCTAATTAAATCTCCTGTGGCTGATGCCCCAGCTCTGACAGCAGTTGCCTGGGTTTCTGGGATGCTGCTTTGACTGGTTGCTCCACGAAATATCAGGGCAGGGGGACAGCAGAATAAGTCAGATAAATATAAACTACTCTGCAAAACACACAGTTTACTTTTAATACGGAGTGCAATTTGGGACCAGTCCCACACATAGGTGGGTGTCCCTTTAATTTTTTTTTTTTTTTTTAAACTACTAAAAAGCCATTTGTTTTTTCATGATCCATTTATGACTTTTTGGTACACTGGGCTGGACTGTCTTCAGCTTCAGGAAGCCTTCTGCCCATTCAGAGAAGATCCTTTGTCCGGTGCCCTGGGAAACCAAGAACACAGCACCTCTGCGCCTCCCCCCCCCCCCCATCAACCCCAGGGTGGGGCCCTGCAAGTCAGCTCCTGTGTTGGCATCTTCCTTTATCCAGTCACTAGCAGCTGAGGGTAGAGGTGCCCAAGGCCATCCCCCAGGATGGGTGGAGGAAGCCTCTGTTAGATGTGGAGACTGATGCTGCATGTCCTGTGCCCACCCACCCACTAATCTGCATTTTTCGGCAGCTTTTTATCCACCCTGAAGTGCAGCCCTCAAAGATGCAACAATATCTTTCGCACCTAACACAGCTGTGTAAGTGTCCTCCCCTTCTGCAGTTAGTGCTCTTCCAGTTGTCACTCAGGTGGTGGTATCGCTTTGTAATATGCAGCTGTTCTTTCCCCAGGGGGAGTTCATCCTCTGGGATGCTGGATCAGCCTCCTCCTTCCAACCCACCATGACATCCTGTGTGTAGGGAACAACTTTGGGTGACAGACATGGCAACCAGCTCTCCAGACACTGCACTGTGGCCTGGCCCCCCCCAAAAAAATCTGTTTGTATCCCAAGTCTGAGTTTAAAAAGTCTTTCAGCAACCTGTTGGCCCAGCAGAAGTGCATTGTGCTTGGTCGGTGACCCAGGTTCAGGAATGGACTAGGGGCATTCATCATGGGCAACTGGGCTTGGAAACATTGCAGACAATGGCAGCACTTCCCAGCTGGAGAGGGAATGGTATTGCAGTGGGTGCCACAGGAACCCTTCGGAGAGGCCAGGGAATTTTCTCACTCATGGTTAGCTGTGTTGTTCAAGGCCACTAAAAAGACTGGTAGTTGCATCATATGGGTGGCGGGAAGTAGAGGGAAGAAAATGGGGAAGAAAATCGTGCTGGTAACGAGATGGCGGCCAGTAGCGCTCCTGGGCCTTACACCACAGGCCTTAACTGGAGAGATGGTGGGGATAGTGGAGGAATTTATTTATTTATTTCATTTTTGTTAACCAGGTAAGTGCACTAGACAAATTCTACCTATTTTCAGGCATGACCGGGGGGAGGGGATACAGATGAATGAATGTGGGCTGCCACGGAGGTACAACCCCAAGCCCAAGGACTGGGTGGATGGCAGCAGTGGAGAGAAAGTCCAATCAGGGGGACTAAATGGTTTCCTGTTAAAGACCTGATGGTGTTCCATAGGGTACCTCTAGGTGGACTGTACATAAAATGTAGCACACACAGCGGTCTACATTGTGATACTGCAGGTTACAGTGTGAGGCTGGTTTAACAAAGCAGCTTAGACATGCCTGATTAATGATGGTATTCCACAATTGCATCACACCGATAGCTGCTCTGTGTTCTCCTGATAACATGATTTAGTACAGAGTGTTGATTGTTCCAAAGCGCTCAGCATCAACATATTACCATTTCTGAAGTGTCTCTAATAGTGCAAATGACAAATATGTAAAGGGAATATTGTGCGCTTTAAACAACATGAAGTCTTGCTGTATTCAGACATAATGCAGTTAGCCCCAGCACTTGAACTGACCCAGAGAGGAGAGGGTTAACTCTATGCAGAAGCATAGAGTGTTGAGCTCAAGCTCTGTTTTCAAACCTCTGTCTGTGGTACTTCCCAGTGTAACAGTCAGATTCTTTACTCCGCCTAATAGTGAAGTTGCTCCGGAGATTTCCTCTGCTCGGTTAGTTAAAAGTAAAAGCATTCGGTTTAAACCGTATATTTTTTTTGTTATTTTCGGATTTCCAGCCTCTGTCTACAGTACAGGTAGTGTGTAGATAGGTAGTGACTGTGTTTTTTTTCCTCGGTTTCTTTCCGCTCGGTCCGGTTTGGAACCGACCCTGTTACATTCTGTTTAATTTTATTTCTGGGATTAGAGTGGTGTTCCGGTACCGATCGGTTTCAAAAGAACCAGACCTTTTGTTGGTTCTTTTAAAGAGCCTGTGACACGGTTTGTAACCGATCGGTTATTGTATTACCTGGCTTGAAAGCTGCAATAGGGTAATTTGTTAGGTTGGTCACGTCTGAGAAACCCAAGAAGAAAACCAGTCTCACTGAGTTTCAACACTGTACTGAGTGTGGGGAGGCCTTTGCTAAGGCTGACCCCCACCTCATCTGTGTTTATTGTCTAGGGTTTGCCCACCTCAAGTCAGACTGCCAAATCTGTAAAAACTTTCCTAAATCCACTCTAGACAAAAGACTGAGTAGGCTGAAGGAAAGGGAGACCGAGAAGTCCGTAGATCCGGATGGCCAGCCCGGTTCGGTTGCGGTCAAACCTGAGGAGGTGCCTACTGACCTAGGCGATACCTCCTCGAGCAAAAGGAGAGCCAACCCCGAGGAGTCGGTTCCATCAAAAAAAGAAACGTAAGTCTGCCGGTTCTGATCCGGTATCGCACTCCCCAACTGCGGACGAAATAGCCAAAGCGATTAGCATTGTTCAGTCGCTTAGACTGGTTCCATCCGAACCGGTACCGCAGGTTAGGCGGTCGGATCTGTCTCCTCCGGATTATGATCCAGACGCTTATTATGAGGAGTTGGAGGAGACGAAGACTATCCTGGTGGTGGTGATGAAGACGACGACCGGGGGGGGGGGTTTGGATGTGCCCATTGAACCGGATATCTCCCCAGACAGGCCTTCAGGTGTCTGTCCTCCCAGGCTCTCTGAGTCCCCTTCACATTTTTTGTTCTACAGAAAGGTGACTGAAACCCTGCAGCTTCTCTTGGTTGAAGCTGCAGAGGAGGATGAAGAGCCTGATTTTGTGGACATGATGGACATCCCAGAATCCAAAAGGCTGTCTATCCCTCTTCATAAATCCTTGGGGAAGCAGACACACAAAATTTTACAAACCCCTAATTCAGTACCTCCTGTGGATAAGAGAATGGACAGGAGGTATTTGTTATCAGGCTCAGCTGTGGAGTTCCTTTATAGTCATTGCAGCCATATTGGGGTAGTGCAGGCTGCAGCCTGTGACAGGGTTAACATTCCTTTGGCTTCACACACCCCGGATAAGGACTCCAGGAAAGTGGATGCCATGGCCAAAAAACAGTATTTGGCATCCTCTTTGGGACTTAGGCAGGCTACTTATATGGCCTACACAGTCAGGTACCAGAAATCTAGATGGGATACGGTTCTGGAACTGGCTAAACGGGCCTCTCCCCAGCTATCCAAGGAGCTCCGGGAGGTGGCTGCTGATGGAATTGAGGCATCCAAAAATGCAATTTCATGCCGCTGTGGACTCCAGTGATGTGGCATCCAGAGTCATGGCTACATCTGTGTCTCTCAGAAGACATGCTTGGCTTAGATGTACTAGCCTTTCACAGGATACCCAGACTAAGGCTGTGGATTTTCCTGTACTAGGTAACTCTCTGTTTGGGGAGCAGACAGAGGCTTACATGAAGAAAATGGATGAATACAGGACCCACGTACAGGAGTGCACAGGCCAAAGAAAGGCAAGCCACTCCGCACAAGCAGCAGTCTAGGGGCAGGGGCAGGCCCTTTCAAAGGCCTTTTTAACAAGCCCAGGCCTCCTCTCCCTTCCCACAGAGGGGGTTCTTCAGAGGGAGGGGCAGGACGGGGATGAGCAGAGCTGCTCCCTTCTCCTCTCGGTCTAAGGCTCCTGCCAAGCAGACACCCAGATCTGCCAGCCCGGGTCGACTCCCCATTTCTAGTAGGAGGCAGGCTGGCTTACTACTTCCAGGCCTGGAAGTCTGTAACCTCAGACAAGTGGGTCCTGGAAGTAGTAAGCCAGGGACTGGCCCTCAGCTTCAAAAAATTTCCAAAAAAGAGGGCCAAGTCTTTTCCACCTGCATCACTCTCAGAAACCATTGCCCTAGAGGCAGAGGTTTCCTCTCTTATAGCTCTCAGAGCTATAGAGAATGTTTGTACTCAGCACAAGGGAAAAGGACCGCACTCTAGGTACTTCCTTACCCCAATGAAAACAGGGGAGTGGCGACCCATCCTAGACCTAAGGTATTTGAACAAACACATTTCAAAGCCCAAATTCAAAATGGTAACTCTGGGAATAATCCTTCCCTCTGTAAGGCCAGGGGATTGGCTAGCATCTCTGGACCTCAAGGATGCCTACTTCCATATTCCTATCAGGTGCTCCCACAAAAAATACCTTGGGTTCGAGTTGCCTTCAGGCAGTTACCAATTCAGAGCTATGCCATTTGGCCTAACATCAGCTCCAAGGGTGTTTACAAAGTGCCTTGCAGTAGTGGTGGCTTACCTCAGAAGACAGGGCATCACCATCGTCCCGTATCTGGACGATTGGCTCTTAGTGGGTCAGTCACCTTTACAAGTCAAGTCAGCTCTTCAAACTACCCAGGACCTACTCAGCTCCCTGGGGTTTCTTCTCAGTCTTCCAAAGTCTGTCCTCGAACCAGTTCAACTTCTCACCTTTATAGGCATAGAGTTGGACACTGTACAAGCAAAAGCCTTCCTTCCCCTGGCAATGGTGAAGGCACTGGTGGATCTCGCTTCCTCCTTTCGACCTCAGGTCTCCCACCCAGCAAGACAGTTCCTCCAGCTGCTGGGCCACATGGCAGCTTCCACGGCAGTGGTGCAGGGAGCAAGGTTCCAGATGAGGGATATTCAGTTTCATCTAAGGTCTTTTTGGTCTCAAAAGGAGGATTCACTTACCAAACTGATTCCGATGACTTAAACTCTGGTCTATGCTCTCCAGTGGTGGCTGGACCAGGACAACCTCAGACAAGGGGTTCCATTTCTCCCTCAAGTCCCATCAGTAGGTCTAACTACGGATGCTTCTCTCCTAGGGTGGGGAGCCCACCTGGGAGCCCTGACAGCTCAAGGGGTCTGGTCTCCACAAGAGTCTCTCCTTCATATCAATCTCCTGGAACTCAGGGCAATTTTCCTAGCCCTGCAGATCTTCTCAGATTCAGTCAAGGGCAAGGTGGTCCAAGTCAGAACAGACAACACCACCACAGTGTGGTACAGCAACAAACAGGGAGGCACTCGGTCCTCGACCTTGTGCACAGAGGCCATGAAGCTGTGGTCTCTGGCCTATTCTCTTCAGACTTCTCTGGTAGCAGTTCACCTTCCAGGGAAGGACAACGTACTAGCAGATGCTCTGAGCAGAATTTCACAGGGACATCACGAATGGTCCCTGGATCCTCACATCCTGAAGGTCATCTTCTCCAGGTGGGGCACTCCAGAGATAGATCTCTTTGCAACACCAGACAGTCATCAACTTCCTCTGTTTTGTTGCAGACCTCCAGTCCTGGGGACGGTTCCCCAGGATGCTCTTATTTTGGACTGGAAGGGCAGGTTTCTCTATGCCTTCTGTCCCTTCGCTCTGCTGTTCAGAGTTCTGATCAAGATCAGGACTCAGCCCTGCACAGTGATACTGGTGGCTCCAGATTGGGCCAGACAGCCTTAGTATCCTCTACTGCTGTCCTTGTCAGTGTCACGTCCCCTGTCTCTGCCCAGGACATAGTCTCCTGTCCTCCTCCTCCCAGGGGTGGATCTGGTACCCCAATCTCCAGTCTCTCAATCTCAAGGCCTGGCTCTTGAAGAGTTGGAATATGCAGCACTACATCTCTCTCAGGGAGTTCTGGATATTCTGAAGGTCTCCAGGAAACCTTCCACTAGAAAAACTTACAACTCAAAATGGAAAAGGTTCAGTATTTGGTGCTCTCAGAAAGGCATCCTGCTTGATTCTGCAGGCATTTCCACAACCTTAGACTATCTAGTTCATCTGAATAGGTCTTAGGCCTGCCACTCTGAAGGTTCATCTAGCAGCTGTCTCTGCATTCTCTCAGCAGGGAAGGGCTCTTCCCTGGCATCTCATCCTGTTTTCAGAAAGTTTTTCAAGGGCCTGGTTCACATTAACCCTCCCTTTAGGGAGCACACTCCACCTTGGGATCTTAATGTCTGCATAGCTCAGCTTATGGAGCCACCCTTTGAACCTCTGGCTTTGGCCGAATTAAAGTACTTGACCTGGAAAACTGTGTTCTTGGTAGCTATTACTTCTGCTAGGCGGATTAGTGAGTTACAGGCTCTGTCAGTTGAACCTGACTTCATCCCCTTCCATAGGGACAAAGTGGTCCTAAGAACCAATAGGATGTTCTTGCCCAAAGTGGTATCGGATTTTCATCTGAACCAGTCTGCATCTCTCCCTAAGTTTTTCACTGATCATTCTTTTTCAGGTGGAAGAAGGTTACACAGTCTGGATGTTAGGGCCCTTAGCTACTGCATTGCGCATACTAAGGCACATAGAAATGACTGTCTTCAATTGTGTCTCACTTATGGTGAAGTGGGGAAAGGTAAGCCTGCCACTAAAAGAACTATTGCCAGGTGGATTGTTTCTTGTATACAATTCTGTTATGACAAGTTGAGTAGAATGTCCCCTTCAGGCCTGAGGGCTCATTCGACTAGGGGTACATCTGCTTCTCTAGCTGCGGCCAGAGATATACCTTTGTTAGAGATCTGTAAAGCAGCCACCTGGAAAACAGTACATACTTTTACCAAGCATTACTCCCTGGACATCCAGGCTAGGAGTGATGGTAGGTTTGGCACAGCAGTACAGCAGATCCTCTTCCCAAAGTAGGTTCTGCATTCCCTTCTCCTTGGGGAACTGCTTGGTAGTCTGCATTATGTCTGAATACAGCAAGACTTCATGTTGATTGAAGAAAAAATTACTCGCCGTAGTAATGTTTCTTCTAATGGAGTCTTGCTGTATTCAGACCTCCTCCCCGCCTCCCCTCTCAGAACCTGGTTTTTGGGAAGTGGGCTGGCAGGTACAGTGTTGCACCTCAGGGGTGTACCTTGTACCCTCCCTCTTGGGTGGGGTGGATGTTGTCATTTTTTTCTGGTGTTTTATACTTAAATATTGTCACTACCTTTCCTTCTTGGGTTCTCGACTTGAGTCTTTTGGGCCCAAAAAGAATCTTTTGCCCTTTGGCTATATGTTGAACAGTTTCCATACAACAGTATGTTAGTTAGTGTGCTTGTAAGAATCTGACGGTTACACTGGGAAGTACCACAGACAGAGGTTTGAAAACCGAGCTCGAGCTCAACATTCTATGCTTCTGCACAGAGTTAACTCTCCTCTCCAGGGCAGTTCAAGTGCTGGGGCTAACTGCATTATGTCTGAATACAGCAGGACTCCATTAGAAGAAACAACATTACTATGGTGAGTAACTTTTTCTTATGTGTTGCCTCACCAGCTGTGCACAAAATGGGTTATGCTGTAAACTCTGTTTATCCTGTATTGCATTATTTTTTTTCCTAGGTTTAAAAAAAAAAGTAAAATAAATAAATTGCCAGTGGTGATATTGCTTATTGCATGATAGTGCAGTGTTTTCAGACAGTCATCTGAGTTTGAGACATAACCAACCCCAGCAGACTTTTGTTGCTATTGCTCTTTATAGAATCCTCCAATTTAAGCAGTAACACCATGTTACTATTTGTGTTGGGCAGTTATTTCAGGCAGCCTTGTGCTTTCCTTGGTTTTAGCAGCTCGGGACAAGGCTAGATTTGGAAGAGAAGTGCTTGCGACTGGCACCCTCTAGTGGCAAAAAAAGTAACAAGACTGTACCAAAACACTGCATAGTCTGAGCTCAACTCTAGCTGGGGGGCTGTAGTTAATTCCTATACAGAGCCCATCTAATTTGGTGTTTTCATCCAGTCACTGTTGCTTTCTGTCACAATGGTCCTATAAATGCCAGTTTCCAGATGTGTGGCAAGAGATTACCTACCTATCGGCTTTGCAGTAACCCTTTGAGTGCTATAGGCTGACATTCCATCTGCATCATTTCAGTAGTGATATCAGGGTTTGAATTGTGCCAGTATGGTATATTGGCACTCTTCAGTTGTAACTATCCACAGTGGGTGTGGCTAGTTCCCTATGGAAATGCGTATGTAAAGACCAAAAATTTGGTTCTGCTAAACTCTGCAGTCACTGGTGGGGGTGGGGGGGTGCAAGTCACATTTGTTACTTTTCTGTTAATCCATTGTTTCCACCATTTTAGCCCTTCCACCAACCCAGCTACAGTATCAGGGTCCCCATGTCCACACCTTTCCTTAGTCTGGGAGGCAGGGCAAGCATCTGTCTTTACTGCCAACAGCCCACAATTGGTGGTGGGGCGCTGAATTCCCTGTGACTTGCACCTTCCTTCCTCATAAGCTGAATGGCTTGCCATTCTGATATGCCCAGCACCCAGGCAACCATAATTTGGGGTTCAGACATGAACCTCAGTCTTCCAGGTGGCAATACAGTATGCTGCCACTGGACCCAGCTCTTTTTTTTTTTGTTTCTGGACTGTGAGGCAATGTCTGTTTTAGGAAGCCTTGGCACTGAGGTCTGTGTTGCACAGACTCAATTCCCACAGCTGGAAAAATCGGAGCTGCAAGACTGACATAACAGAGATGCTCCAAGCTTCCTAAAAATGGGTCCATCTTGCTGGCATACTGATCGAAGGATAATCATATAACCTTTTCCTGTGGTGCAGAAAGGGGGAGTCAAAACAGGTTGACAAACCACAATGAGATTGCGGGAACTGTGGGGTTAGGGAGGAGGGAGAGGTATGGGATGGTCAAAAGCTGGGCAAGTGTAAGGAAGGGCTTGGGAAGAGGGTTTGGCAGGAGCAGCGGAGAGGAGTTTTAGCTGGTATGTAAGGATGGGGGAGGAGGAGCGACAGATGGAGGAGGGTAGCTGGTTCCAGAGGGAGGGGAGGCGGTATGAGAAAGCAGATTTCCTAGCCAAGGAGTGTGGATGCAGAAGGAAGAAGGTGCATGGGTCCCTTGAGTGCAGGGATTAGTAGTAGGAGGAGGAGGAAAGGATGTGGGGGAGGAGATGGGGCTAGATATAAGGGGAGTGACATAAATCAGTATTGAAAGATGAGGGCTGCACAGTGGGTCTGGCACTGTGAAGGGAGAGGAAGCATGTTCCCATAAGGTGATGGAGTTTGGCCATAATAGCACTGAGGGCTCTTTGAAGCTTTTGCCCCTTGGGAGACCAGGGCTTCCAGAAATTTTAACAAAACAAACAAATGTGCTCCCAAACCAAGTTCTAGAAGTTGCAGTTTTCCTTTGGTGCATGCCTCTGCAGTGTAGGTGGGTAGAAGGCAGCAGATAATGCACCCTGAGAAGGCAACAGATAATGCACCCTGACGGCCCTCCTCACTGATGGATGAGCATCCGGATGGGCTGCTGGAACATCAAGGATGCAGGGCCTAGAGTCCCTGAGAGTTTTGGAATCACGTATGGATGCTCAGTTTTAATGCGCACATTCCCTTTAAAGTGCCATTTGATTCTTGTTTGGATAAGGAATCTCATTTACATGTACCGCATACAATCTCAGAACTTGGTGCAGCTGATTATTTACACAGTAGCTGGTAATGAACAATACCCAGGGGGTAGGTGTAGTACCATTTACTAATACAGAGAAGCCCTTTGGTTAGGAAACAAGTACACGGTATATCATATTACAAAACCAGGGGCCAAATTTGGAGTCTCAGTTGTGGGCAGTACAGAATGGGCAGTTTGCACCACCATCCAAAACAGTCATGCTCAATGGGTGATGCAAGTTGAGAGGGGAGAAGGTAAATCTCCATTCTAGAAGTTGAGCATCGATAATTACGCCCACTAACATTCCTGGGTGGCACAGTATAACATTGCAACATGGGTTGCACTGTGTTTCCAGCTTTGGACACACACAGCTGTCCAATCAGGTGCTGAATATGAAGTTGCTGAGGTGCAGTATGTTCGTCTGGATGCAGAGTATTTATGCCATAGAAGGTGATTTCTCCTGAACAGATTCATAAATCATTTATTCCAATAATGTGTTTTTAAGAACAGTAGTAATGTTTTTTTTTTTTTTTTTTAAAGCAGTTAGGGTCTGCCCCCCTGCCCTTCGTCTATTTCTCCCCAAGCATTCAAGGATGAATTAACCCATGACAGGGTATGGGTTTACTGAGCATAATCCACGCCTGGGGGGAATTACGAGGCGAAGCCAGGTGATTTTGGCCACCCAGGTGTGGATTACTGCTCAGTAAACCCATACCCTGGAGTGGGTTAATCTTCTTGTAACATGGGCAATGTTTTGTTTGAGTTTTACCTTAAAAAACAGTGAAATAAAGCCATGTAACCATGCAACTGTGGGTATAGCAGACATTAATCCATGTCAGGTGACCTGTTTGGACCAATCAGACGACTATTTTAGGAACCCATGTCATAATAGATTATAGGGGCCTGTTGTGTAAATGATTTATCTTCACTCAAACAGTTTGACCTCAGGTAATCTCATTAGTGATGTAAGCCACCAGTGATACGCCAGAGGGCAAAGATATAGAAGATCATGCACCATGCTGGGACCTTGTGTGATTAGGTTTGTTTTTTAAAAGCTTTTCTTTTGTTTATATTTAGCAGAGTTTGAGGGATCCTTTTGTGAAAAAAGTGTTATTTTGCATTACTAGACTGTGGTTGCCAGGTGTGCTGTTAAGGAGACAGCATTGAGGGTGGTGCATCGGCATGCTGACATAGCTTCTGATTGGTGGAGTAACCAGCTTTTCAAACATTTTAATAAAAAAATAGCAGTGGTGGTTAGTGAGGAGTCTGGGACCCGGGCTCAGTGTTTCTCCATCCAGTGAACATTTTTCCTGAGCTGAATTGGCTTAGGTTTTAGACTGAAGTGCATTTTTTGAAATGTTTTATTTATTATTTTGGTGGTTTCCACTAAGGGCTTTTGCAAGCTGTGTGCGCTCTGGCCAGGGAAGAGCAGTGCAGCAGGAGTCGAGTAGTGTGGCAAGAAGAGACCGGGCTTGGGAACATCTTACATTGCAGGTTTGAGTATTGGTATTTAAAGAGCCACTGACACCTCAAGAAGAATTTTGAAAAACATAATATTCGGAGACAAAGCAGCTTCTATTTTTTCACTTGTGTGTATTTCTTATCCCCTTTATGCATTACTGAGGTCATACTGTATGCATGAAAACAGGAGAGTTGTTCTTTGAGGGTTCATCAGCTCCTATTGCTTCTTCCCAACCTGATATCATAACTCTCTGCTTGTGATGTCCATTATTCCCATGGCAACGGATTGTAATGTCACAACAGAGCATTATCATTTCAAGTAGGGAATAAGCTGTAGAGTCAGATGAACTCTGAAGGATAAAGATCTTGTTTCTGTAGTTTTATTTTTCAGTAATAGATAATGGAGAGGAGAAATCTATAGAGGATATTAGAAATAAAAGCTGGATTGTGTTTTAAGTAATATGTTTTCTAAAGTTTTCCCCAACGCGTGAGCGGCTTTTAAAAATAAAAAAAGAAAAGAAAAATTACTGAATTTGTGACTGCTTTATTTACTGCTTTTGCTGAGGAAGGCAGAATTAGAAGCCCATATGAGCGGTGGGCCTGGAGCTGAGCAGTATCGTAACATAGAAGTGCTCTCATTTAAGTTCTTAGGTTTGAGTGTTCAGTAATAAAAGAAAAGAAACCCGTTTTTATTTCTATTCAGGGATGGAGGCTGTGCATAGCTCAGTGGGGAGCAGTCGGAAAGCAATGGCAAACTGAAGAAGCTGCTAGTTAGTAGCTTGTATGGAGGGAAGTCCTGAGGGAAGTAGTGGCAGCTTGTAGTTGGGGAGGGAACCAGGCAGTGCAGTGTCTGCTATATATGTATAAATGTGCATGACATGTCAACTATATATAAATGAAATTTTTACAATGGCGGTGTAGATAAACACATTTATACAACAGCTTCTGAGTCCACGTATGTCGCATAAATATATATATGTGTGTGTGTGTGTGTGTGTGTGTGTAGATGTGTGTACATATATATTCTTTGCAAAAATCTTTGTTAATGCACCAGTTAGGGTAACTTAATGCCACAAAAGTAGGGAAATGTGGGGTTGGGGTTTCCAACCCTAACTCCGCCCCCCCAACCCCACCACCACCAAGCAGCAAAAGGAAAAAACATTAGGGTTTTGGGTCTCTGGAGTCTTGTCTAGTCGGTGATGGGGTCTTCCTTGGGGTTGTCGTCCCCAAATCCCACTCCATTCCATGAGCAAACAACGTCACACATGGTCATTTTTGTGGGTGTCTCAGTCCTCAGGTTACACCGTAGAAACTTCACTGTCATTGAAGCAAGATCCACATAGAAGATTTTCAGCAGTACCACTGGGGCTGCCCACGTCGACGTCACCTGCCGACATCATCAACCTTATAATGGCGTGAACGTCCCCGCTCCCTCCTCAGTTCTTTCCTGCTGTCGACTTTGTTCACGTGGGTCTCCGTGGAAGCTCCAACACAGTTTCACGCCATTTTCGCCTACAACTTTTTTTTACTTAGATTTTAGGATCTTTTTTTGAAAGAGATTCTTTAATCTTGTTTATGTCGAGAGTTAATCCTTCCACTTCTCTCTTCCATTGCTGCCACTGCGGAAAGAAGATTGCCTCTTCAGATGACCATATCCTCTGTGTCTGCTGTCTTGGGCTTGACCATGATGTCTCAGACTCTGATTAAATTTCTGGCAGAGCTCAAATCACCCTTAGGTGCCACAGAAAGGCTCTCAAAAAACAGGTAGCCAATTTTTGGCAGGGTCCTTGGGGTACGCCTTGTCACCGACAGGTTGTCGGGCACCCAGGCCACAAGACCGGACAAGTCCTTGGGAGAAAGTTACAAGAAACACCGTGAACAGGATCGCTGCCCCAGGAGGCATTCCCGATCCCCAGCAGCCTGTTCATCTTCCTGTGGGGGGGGGGGAGACTACGTCGGTTGCAGCTGTATCGATGCCCATTGTTGTCCAGGCCTCTGCTCCTACCAGGTCCGTAACGACAACGCCACCTTCCGCTTCTCAGGATGGCCGGTCTTTAACCCTTGGGTCATCGTCCCCCAGTTCGTTGATGCTTGGCTCATTGATGACAGCCCCTCTGTCGCAGTCTGATACCTCTCCAGGCCTATGGCCTTTGGGCCCTTAGGGGTCCCAGGCCCTGACAGATGGATCATCATGCCCTGTGCCGACAACCCCATCTCCGTCAATGCACCAGTCTCCTGCTGTTGATCTCGGTGACATCCTGAACAGTTTCACTACAGTCCTAGTCCACCAGTTGGGGTTTTACAGGCCTGGGTCCCCTGTGCCGTCGACGGCTCCATTGTCGATGCCAGTTCAGCCTCTTCAGGTGATTCCCTGTGGGCTGTCATCAGTCCCTTGTTCATCGGACCTAGAGTTAGAGCAGGGGTAACGTTGAGGAAAAGTACCATCCTAACCTAATACTATCTGAGGAGGAAGAGAAGGAACCTTTTTCCTCTGACAGGTCCACTGCCTCCTCAATGATTGCAGATTCTGTCAAGCATACTGCCAGGTCACCTCCAGAGGACCCTACTTTCTTTAATGTTATGAAGCAGCTATGCTGTACTGCCACCTACAGCTGTCCACAACCATGGGCGTCCATACTAAGGAAGAGGATGCCATCAGACAGGAGCTAGTAGACTTTCTGGAAATCCCAGAATATTCTCCTAAAGTCATTCCGCCTATCCTCCTAGCCTTGAGGAATGCCACTACTGCTGCTTGGCATAGGCCTGGCATGGTCCCTGCCATGCCCCGCAGGGCAGATAGGTTGTATGATGCCCCCCAGGGCCTACCTTACTATGCTGCCCAACCAGAGACCAAGTCTGTTGTCATTAAAGCAGCTCATGACAGGTCCAAGGTGTCCAAGCACCTTAGCTCCCCTTCCCCAACAGGGAATCTAGGTGCATCGTCCTTTGGGGTAAGAGGGTATACGCCTCCTCTACCTTGGGGTTACGGATTGCTAATTAATTACCTCTTGCATATGGTTAAATACAAGAATACCATCTTGAAGAAGGGCAAGGTGGTTGCCCAGGCCCTCCCAGAGTGTTCCCAGAAACAGGAGATTCTCAAATGCTTGCATAATGCTGAGGATATTAACAAGCATCTCCTCAGAGCTTCTGTGATATCTCTAATACTTGTGCCAGGGCTACTGTCAGTCATTTGCCTTCATAGGCACTCATGGCTGAAGGTCACGGGTTTTACTACAGATGTCCAGCAAAAGATGATAAATGCCCCTTTTAATGGCTCCAAGTTATTTGGACCAGACATCCAGGACATCAGCAATGACCTTCAGGTGTCTGACAGGGCCATCGAGTCTGTCCACTCCCTCTACCATACGCAGCCTAGAAGAAGACAGCACTCTCCCTTTCACAAGGTGTCCCTCAAGTCCGGAGCAACCTCCCATTCTCAGGGCAAGAGAAAGGCCTCCTCCGCCTTGCCTACCCTCTCCTCGTCCAGCGCTGCAGAAAAGCATCCCAGAGGTGACAAATCTGCCCCAGCAGCCTCAGCTTGACTCCTTGCCAGACCCCCACCAAGAGGTGGTAGTTGAAGGTTGGTTCTCCCTCCATCTTAGTCGATGGAGAACCATCACTTCACATGCGTTGGTTCTTCAGATTATATAGAGAGGTCACACTCTGGAACTTGTATAGATGCCTCCAGAGACTCATCCAGTACCCTGCACCTATACCCCGGCCCATCTGACTGTTCTCCGGGAGGAGGTACAGTCCCTTCTGCAAAAAAAAGGCAATCGAGCCAGTGCCCAGGCACCAAAGAAATGGGATTCTACTCCAGACACTTCCTGGTCCCCAAAAGAACTGGAGCTCTGGGACCTATTCTAGATCTCAAGGACCTCCATCTTTATAGCCAGTACAGATAATTTTGCATGGTCACTCTGCCAGGCCTGCTGGCCTTACTCAAGCAGGCAACTGGCTGTGCTCCCTGGATATGCAAGATGCTTACCTACATATCTCAGTGTTTCCGCCACACAAGAGATTTCTCTGGTTTCTTTTTCAAGGCGAGCACTACCGGTTCAAAGTATTGCCCTTTGGCTTACCATCTGCGCCGTGGTTCTTTACAGAGTGCTTAGCAGCAGTAGCTGCCGCTCTCTGGAAGGGGAGACTGTACGGTTTCCACAACCTGAACAACTGGCTCCTAAAGGCTCTGTCCAGAGAACAGCTTCTCTAGATCCTGGAGAGAACTCTTCAGCTGTTTCTCTCCCTGGGCATCACTGTCAGTCTGCCCATGTCTGTCCTGATTCCATCCCAGAGTTTGCAGTATATAGGGGTAGTCCAGGACTGTGCGAATGGCAAAGCCTTTCTGCGTCTCAGCAGGGTGGAGTACCTTATTGCCCAGGCTCGGGGGGGGGGGTCACCCTGAGCGTTATATTCCTGCGAGGTGTACCTGAGGCTGTTTTTTCTTATGGCCGCAGCCATTGCCACAGTTCCCTTGGCCAGACTGCACATGCGAGTCCTGCAGTGGATACTCAGAGTGCAGTGGGACCAACGCACGGATGAATTAGATCAATTAGTGCTGGTCTCCTCCCCAGTCTGCAAGGTGCTCCAGTGATGGATGGACCCACAGAACCTTGTACAAGGAGTCCCATTCCAGATCTTCTCCTCCCCAGCAGATCTTCACCTATGGATGCTTCTGGTTCGGGTGGGGGGGGCACTCCTGGGTCCCTGTCAAACTCTGGGAACGTGGTCCCAGATCGAAACCACTCTGCATAACAACATCCTGGAAATGTGGGCGGTTCTGTATGCCATGCAGGCTTTTCAGAATCATCTCCTCCAAGGTCAGCTGTTGATCCAATTGGACAATCTCAGTGTTGTCTGTTGTATCAACAAGCAAGGAGGGATGCATTCGTACCCCCTGTTTAAGGAGGCCATGCGAATATGGTACTGAGCACTAGACCATATTCTCATGGCCTCCTTGAGAATATGGTACTGAGCACTAGACCACAGCCTGGTTCTCGGCAGTCCACTTCCCAGGCATGCTAAACACCCTGGTGACAGCTTCAGCTGGGCACAGTCCAGTATGCATAGGTGGCAACTTCTCTCATCTGTCGCAGAAGATCTGTTCGCCAGATGGGTTCATGCAGAATTGGACCTTTTTGTGGCCCCACTCAACGCAAACTGCCCAGTTTCTACTCACTAGATCCAAAGTATGGAGTTTTCTGGTGAGACATTTTGTCCCTCTCCTGGAGCAGGAGGTTTCTTCCCGCCTTCCCTCCTTTTCCACTGATACAGAGGGCACTAATCAAACTGCAAATGGAGGGGCCAGCATGATCCTCATAACACCCTTCTGGCCATGGCAGATACAGTTTCCATCACTGCAACAGTTAGATGGAGGAACCTTCGGTCCTTCTGCCTCTCAGCAGGGATCTTCTGAAGCAGGCTCAGGGGACCCTGGTCCATCTCACTATCATGTCCCTTCGTCTGCATGTGTGGCTCCTGAGGACATTGCCATCGCCCGGTTTGGGGTATCTCAGAGAGTGGTGGGTGTCCTCGTGGCAGCTCGGAAGTCCTCCACTAGAGCCACATATGCCATGAAGTGGAAGAGGTTTCGTCTAAGCTACAAAATATCATCTAGACCCTTTCACTTGTCCGGTGAGCCAGATTCTGGACTACCAGATATCTCTGTTGAACTCCGGTCTCTACTACTCCTCCCTCAAGGTGCACCTTTCAGCTGTCTTTGCCTTTCATGAGCCCATGGGCAGTCACACCGCAGCTCAGTTGGATGTGTCTCATCTTTCCCTGGTGCATCCTGCATCTGAAACCTCCAATCCATTCTCCTGTCCCAGTCTGGGATTTAAATTTTGTTTTGGAGAAGTTGACCCTGTCTTCATTTGAGCCAGCTGCGACTTGCTAGCTACGCTTTCTTTCTTGGAAAGCATTATATGTGGTTGCTATTACTTCTACTCAAAGGATTTCCGAGCTTAAGGCTCTCTAGTGTGAGGCGCCTTACCTGTTTTTTTACAGAGACAGGGTGTCTTTGTGCACAAAGCCTAAGATCTTACTTTGAGATTCGCTCTTGCAGCAGGTAACACCTTTAGGACTGAAGCCAGCAGGTGCCAGGACCACACAGAAACTTTCTAGCTAGCAGTACCCAGTGGGGGACCACCCCTGACGTCACGTTTGATATAAAGGGGGAGGTCCCCCAGGCCATCCCCAGTTCTTTTCCCGCTGTTGACCGCGCAAGTTGGGCCTCTGCGGACGCCTTCAGCTAGTTGATCACCATCTTTACAATGTTTTTCAACTCCTTTTTCTTTTTCCAAAAGTATGTCATCTTCTCCAACCTCTTCAGTAAAGATGCGCCTTTCCAAGTGTGCGTGCGGCAAGCAGATCCCGCATAAAGACAGCCATTTGGCCTTCCTTTTTTGCTTAGGCCCACACCACAACATCAAGGCCTGTCAGCACTGCTGCAATTTTAGCCAGTGTACATGGCTGTGGTGCCAGAAGACCCTTGAAGCTTTCCTGCTGAAAAAAAACAGATATCTGCAATGGAGAAGGAACTTCATCGCCAAAGCTTGTCTTCTTCTCCCTCATCCTCTTCTCATATGGAGAAGACATCGAGCGACAAGCACTGGAGAAACACAAGAAGTCCCAAGCAGAAGATTGCTCTCAGTCCCCAATGAAGTCGGCGACCCCCTACTCCGCTGGGCTCCCAGTCACTAAGCCTTCCTCCTTCATCTTCGATACGGGTGAAGGCTCTTCGGTGCATGGGAAGTCTTCCCAAGTCTCTCCACCACTGAAGCTTAAGTCTGTCACCCCTGGGGGCTCTAAACATAATGGCCTGGCCGGTGACCTTCCGGATAGCAGGCCGCTGTCTGTCACCCTCCTGGCCATGGTGTCCGCAGAGTCCACCCTGACATCAGGGCCAACGCTAACAAGCGGCACCTGGGTTGGTTGCCCACATTTCTGGAAGCAACAGGCATATGTCCCACTCAGGAGCCATCCCTCCTCCACAGACAACTCTGCCTAGGCATCCACCCTGGCTAGTTCTCTGGACAGCCTCCTACGTTGGCTCCATCAGCGCTGGCCTCTGACCACCCCTCAAAGACCAGTGGCTCCGCGGGCAGTGGACTCCAGCGCCCCTAGTGGGCCAACACCAGGGACCTTACACCCTGATGGCTGGGCGTCAGACTTGCCACTTCCACACCTGAGGCGCTCCTTGGTCCCGGCAGCCAGGACCTGGCCGGACCACTCTGGCTGGGGTTGCCCAGCTGGGAGACCTGATGCAGGGCCATCCAAACCAGCCCCCCAATGCCAGATACTCCGGCCCCACCACAGGGCCCCCCGCAGGGCCTCAATGAACTGTTTGCCACATGATGGGCCTACTTCAAAGACAAAGAAGCCCCCATGACCCCTACTAAGCCAGCTTCCCAAGGACCTCCTCCAGTCGAACCCCTTCTGTCACGTCTCCTAAGGGGCCAACGCCAGACAAGGAGCTTACTCCTCCTAGGGAATGAACACACAGGCCACCAAGGTGGGTTCCCCCTCTGTGGGTTCGGAGGACTCTGATGAGGATTCCTTTCCCCCCTCTAGTCCAGGGGATTGGGACCCTCTGTCAGACCCAGACATCAGGAATTACACCCCACTCTCCCCGGCTGACAATCCTTCGTTCATGGATGTGATGCGTCACATCCAGCAACTGAACGGATAGGACATGGAAGACCTCGACCCGGAATGGAAGAGGTTGGCTACTTTTCTTCAAAAGAAGGATACCCTACCCATGGTAGTTCCTCCAGTGATCGCTTCCTACAAGGATGCCAACAGTCTTGCTTGGAAGCATCCGTTCTTGATTCCTGCTGTATCCAAGAAGTCTGGCTGCTTGTGCACTATTCCCCAGGTAGACAACTTTTATGGGGAATAACCTGAGGCTGATTCTGTTGTGCTGAATGCCGCCCATGATAAGACTAAACAATTACGACACCTCAGTACATAACCCCCAGATAAGGACTCCAAGCAGTTCAATTATCTGGCTAAGAAAGTTTTTCCCCTCCTCTATGTGTGCCATCTGGTTGCAAAATTTCCTTGCCCAGATGGTACAGTACCAAAACGCCCTGTGGGACAAGGCACTGGAGATTATTCAAGCCATGCAAGATTCCCCCGAATGGGCGGGCTTATGGCCATCAAAAAGTCAGGCTCGGACATCAGTAATCACGTCCTGAAGGCATCTTGTGATATGGTGGACTCGGCGGGTAGAGCTTCTGCACTCTGTATCTGCCGATATTATTGGATGAGAGTTTCCAGGTTCGCAAATCCAAATTTTGTTGCGCTCAGTGCAAAGAAGTACACAGAAAACTTTTTTCAGCAAATAGTTGCTGTTTTAATGATCCATCTCTGTGGGAGCCCCTGACGCCTTGGCTAGAGTTCTTTCAAGGGGGCGTTCAACAATCTGGCAAATCGCCTGCATTCAAATGCACTCCAAAGTAGTGACATCGTACATATTAAACCAATCACCAAAAGCTGAGGTTGAAAATCACATATAATACAAAAATCAACACTTAAGAATTGTCCCTTCGTCTAGAGAAAGACTCAACTACAGCTTTGGGGGGTGCAGTTTACTTCACATTTCTCAGGAAAGGCTTCAAGTCCCATCTTTCATTCAGGCCAAGTGGCCTTATAGTTTCAGCCCTAAAAATCCATGCACACACTCTCTCTCTCTCTACAATAACAAGTTCGATCTGTCAGCACCTCTTGGTATGCTTTTAACATGCTGTATACCTATGAACTTAAAACAAGATGGATTGGATTCATGCGCTTGAACAAAATATTTCCCAACTGGAGTGTCCATCTTATTGTTGATTATGGATCTTATGTGTTCTTGCACTCGTTCTCTTAAGGGTCTCACTGTCTTTCCTATGTAATACATTGTGCAATTACACCATAAGATGTAGACCACAAATGGAGTAGTGCAAGTTATAAAATCCCACACATCAATTTGGTACAGTGTTTGGTAAAATTAATTATTTTCTTGTATGCATGTAGGTACTTACATTACATCTTCCACATTTATGGTTACCCATTGGCTTTGCAGGTCGCCACATCCTTTCAGGCTCCTCTCTTCTATAAAATTGGGTGTGCACTAGCTTGTCACGAAGGCTTGCAGTTTTCCTAAATGTGATTCTTGGTCTTTCAGGGATCGCTACCTTGAGTTTAGGGTCATCTTTTAATGTGTCCCAACATTACCAAACAATACTCCTTATCTCTCCTGCTACTGCGTTATATTCAAGGGAGCAAGTTACCTGATTCTCCAACTTTTCACCTTTGCTTCTCTATGTTAATAACTCATTTTGTGTTTTATTATGCACTTCTTACATAGCTTTGTCTAACATGGTGGCACTGTAGCCCCTTTCCTTAAATCTTGACATGAGTTCTTCTGCCTGAGTGCTAAAATCTGAATTGCTGGTGCAATTTTGTCTAATCCTTGACTGTCCATAAGGTATATCATTTTTTAATTTAGCAGGATGTGAACTGTCATCCCTTAACAAGGAGTTCTAGGGACATGGATATGTTGTTCATCCACACTGTCTGACAGGTTCCTTGCCGCTTTAAATGTTGCCAGAAGGTCTTCAAGCTGGCTCCGCCCACCACCTGGGTGGTAAAACTCTCGGCTCTGCCCATGACGCCAGATCTTCCTTACCGCTTGGAAGCTCAGGTTCCCTCCTTAACGCTTTGCGTATAGACTGGATCCTAATTCTTCGGATCGCCCGAAGCTAATTCTTAGGTTTTCAAGACTTCGGTCAAATTACTCCCTCATGGCTGCAATGGACAAATCGACTCCCGGTTTTCACCAGTACCCATGTGGGCAGAAAATGTCCAGGACGGATCCGCACTCCACGTGCGTCTACTGCCTCGGCCTAGATCATGACCCACAGGCCTGCAAGTTATGGCAGTCGTTTTCGGCCAATGTCCTGGAAGACCGTGCTGCCTGGTTACAGCTTGGGCGTCCTGAGAAGTGCAACCCGCCGGTGAAGTCCAAGGAGGCCCGTTGGGCGGTGTCCGAGGGGCTGGCTCGGCTGAGCAATTCGAGCAGATGATCGCCCTCGAGGAGGAGGCGGCCCAGGCCATATCTTCATCTTCGGTCGCGGCATTTATCCCGCTCTCTCTGGGATCCTCCTACACAGCTTCTTTTTAGGAGCTTTGCCAATCCCTCTCCACAAAAGGAGAGGGGCCATCGGGACATTCTTCTCGGTTCAAAAAGAAGGACTCGAAGGGTAAGTCCCACCGTCGGCGTTCGTGGGAGTGGGAGAGGTCCCCTTCCTCGGACAGTCGACACTCGACTCCGGTCGAGGTTGCGGCTAAGGCCGCTGGCTTCACGGTGTCCCCGTCAGGTCAGCCGGCCGAGACACCCGTCGACGCGGTCGAGATTTTCTTTACGACCCGTCGGACGGGCTGTCGACTGATGAAGCGAAAACCCTTCTTCACGGTTCCCGGTGGAGAGCGGATTTCTCGCCTCCTGTCCCGAGTCCCGGTCAGGGCTTCCAAGCCGAGGGAAGAGCGGGTGTGCCCCGCCCCTTCCCAGACCCGCCTTTGGAAACACCGGGGGTCTCGGTCTCAGACCTCGTCTCGGTCCAGCCGATCCCGCCGACATTGGCAGTCTCTGCACCGAAGTAAGCGGCAGCGCCGCTCATCCTTGTCTTCCTCCTCGGAAGAGGAGAGGCTTCGGCGCAAATTGCGTCGACACTACGAGGACCTAATGTGGCAGCAGTTACTTCTGTCTGGGAACAAGCAGACGCCGTCGCCTTCCCCGGCCATCAAATGGCTGTCACCCGAATAGCCGAAACAACCCCTCACTGTAGTCGAGGGTGCCCAAGCCTGGGCCAGTGGTTCGGCCGAAACCAGCTTCCCCACCGATTGTGGTGGAACCTCCGCTTCCACAACCAAAATTAGGGCGCCGACCTAGGACTCTCGGTCGGGTCAGGGTCTGCCCCACAGGTTGTCGGTCACCCTCACTCCTGACTGTCCTCGGCAGGTGGAGGGTGGCTCAGGCCCCAGGCAGCTCTTCGCGGACTCCTCTGAGTCCAACGACTCCTCCCTGTTTTCCAGGCCCCTTGACCTGGAGTCCTCCGGGGGGCAGTCGATGGAAGAGAGACCATCATCCTTTATGGGTCTGCTTCGGCTCATCTCGGAGTCCACCAGAATGCAGCTCGAGACGGTATCCAAGTGGGCCAAGTATCCCCTGATGGAGATACTGGACCGAGGGAATTCGCCCACGGAGGCCTTTCCGGTGGCTGAAGCCATTGTTGGTGCAGCCTTGGAGCTTTGGCAGTGGCTGGCTTCCTGTCCTGCGCCTTCGGCCAGGAAGTATGCGGTCTCTACTGGCTCTTTGTCCAGTTTTTCGGAGCACCCCTCCGTGGAGGAGTTGGTTTTCCAGCGTTCCGGGAAAGGTAGGGATGTGGATAAGCCCCCGACAAGGAGTCCAAAAAGCTGGACTATGCCAGGCGCAAGGTGTATGCTGCATCCTCCCTTGGCCTCCACCAGGCCAGCTCGGCCATGCTGATGGCACACTTCTCCCACGCCCTCATGGGCTCCCTGGATAAGGCGATCCCTCATCTCCCGGCCGACCTGCAGACCATGGTCAAGCAGGTGCGGGACCAGGGAAGGGCGGTGGCAAAACAGCAGCTCCAAACGGCTCTGGACATTGGAGACTCCTGTGCCAGATCAGTTGCGGCCGCAGTGGCCATGCGCCACAGAGCATGGCTGTGGATATCCACCTTCACGGCAGATACCCAGCATAAACTGGCGGATGTCCCCTTCCTGGGGACTGACCTGTTCGACCCTGGAGTGGAAGGCCACCTCCAGCAGATCGAAAAGTCCAATGCTACTCTGGACTCGGTCACCTCCGCCCCGAAGGACAAGGGCGGTCGCCAACAACATAAGTCCTTTCGCCCTTCTGCACCTGCGGCATGTCCGGCCCAACAACACCAGCATCAGGGCCAGCAGGCTCACGCTTGGCACCCCAAAGCCAAGCCTGCGGCTTCCTCTAACAGGAAGCAGGGAGGAAAAGGCCCAGGAGATCCCTCTGCCGGTCCCTCCTCCAAGCCTGCCCAGTGACTGGTTGAGGGGTGTCGCCCCCAGCCTCGTCACTCCCCCCTGGGTTCCCCCTGTGGGAGGACGGCTCCACCACTTCCTTTCCGCCTGGTCCGCTATCACCGCGGGCCACTGGGTGTTGGAGGTGGTAGGAAAGGGGCCTGCCCCTGGAGTTAGAGCAGGCCCCGGCCTTCCGAGCCATCGCCCCTCGGGGGGGGCTATGGGGTCCTCAGCCTCTCTGTCGGCTTGCCGAGCCGGCATCACCCTGCTCCTCGACAAAGAGGTGATCAGGAAGGTGGCAGATCCTCCACCAGACTCGTGGTTTGTGTCCAGGTACTTCCTGGTCCCGAAACGGACGAGGGGCTGGCGTTCCATTCTAGACCTGCACGACCTGAACAGGTTCCTAAGGTCTCGGACCTTCAGGATGGTCACTCTGGCTCAGATAATCCCATCCTTGGAACGAGGCGTGTGGTTCTGTTCTCTGGACCTCCAGGATGCGTTCTTTCATGTCCCAATCCGTCCGTCCCACCAGAGATTCCTCCGCTTCAGGGCAGAGGGATCCCTCTACGAGTTCTGGGCCATGCCCTTCGGCCTTTCCTTAACTCCCAGGTTCTTCACCAAATGCATGGCAGTGGTGACAGCATTCCTGCAGCGCCGAAGGGTCTGGGTGTACCCCTACCTGGACGACTGACTGATTGCAGCCTCTTCCAGAATGGAGGTGGAGCGGTCCAGAGATCTGGCCCTCCAGGTTTGCTCTCAGGTTGACCTCCTCATCAACGAGGCCAAGTCGGAACTCATGCCAAAGCAGGTGATACAATTCATCGGGGCAGAGCTCGACTCAATACGAGCCAGAGCATGGCTCCCGGCGGACAGGGCTGAGGTTCTTTCCTCCTTTGCCCAGTCATTTCAGGTTGGGCAATTGTGCCCTGCCTGGGACTTCCTGTGCCTCCTGGGTCTCATGGCAGCCTACACCAGCGTGGTCCTTTCGGCCTTTGGTACATGCATCCCCTTCAATGGGGGCTGGCCTGCCAATGGTCACAGCACTTTGATCCCCTGGATCAGCTAGTGACAGTGACCCAGGGGATCTGGAATGCTCTCCAGTGGTGCACCGTTCCAGCACATCTGCAGGAGGGCATCCCGTTTGTCTGCCCCGAGCCGACGGTCTCTCTATCGACTGCCGCCTCTCTGATGGGTTGGGGTGCACAGAGCACATGGCCTCTGGTCCCCTCAGGAGTCCCGATGCCACGTCAACCTGCTGGAGCTTCGAGCGGTTCGTCTAGCCCTCACCGCCTTCGCTCCGTTTCCACGGGGTCAAGTGGTTCAGGTCCAGATGGACAATACCATGACTATGTACTACCTAAACCGCCAGGGCGGGATGCGCTCCATGCCTCTCTGCAGGGAAGCTCTCCACATTTGGTCACTCGTGCACAGGCTGGAGGCGGATCTCCTTGCCATCCATGTGGCAGGAGCCTCCAACATTCTGGCCGATGCCCTAAGCTGGATAGGGGCTGTGTCCCACGAGTGGTCTCTCCTGCCAGAGGTAGTACAAGATCTGTTCTCCCACTGGGGCATGCCTCAGGTGGACCTGTTTGCCTCCAGGGAGAATGCGAAGCTGAGACTGTTTCATGCCCGCCCCCCTCAGCAGGACTTGCTGCAGGGGGATGCCTTCTCAAGGCCGTGGAACCCGGGCCTCTTCTACGCCTTTCCCCATTTCCATCGATCCACAAGGTGCTTCTCAAGGCGAGGAGGGACAAGGTGCAGGTGATTCTGGTAGCCCCAGACTGGCCCTGCCAGTTCTGGTATCCAGATCTCCTCAGTCTCTGCTCCAGGCTCCCGAGGCGACTTCCATCCCGCCCGGACCTGATCTCGGTCAATCAGGGGAAGGTATTCCATCCGGACCTTCAATCCCTGCACCTGATGGCCTGGTTCCTGAGTGGCTAGAGTTCCAGGCCTTGGGTCTTTCTGACGAGGTCCTCAACGTTGTCGAGGTGTCCCATAAGAAGTCGACCAGAAAATGCTATGCCTTCAAATGGAAGAGATTCTCCATTTGGTGTCAGGGCAAGGGCCTGGACCCTTCCTCCTGTTCTGTGGCAAGCATTCTGGACTACTTGTGGTCCCTTTCTCAGCAAGCGCTTCGGTCAACGACCCTTAAGGTGCACTTGGCAGCCATCTCTGCTTACCAGGCGCAGGCCGGGAAGCAGTCGGTGGCACAGGAGAAGGTGGTCAGGCGCTTTTTCCAAGGCCTTGACCACATATCCCCTTTAGTGCGAGAACCTCCACCTCTGTGGGATCTACTGCTGGTATTGGCTAAGCTCATGGGCAAGACATTCGAACCAATGCACAGGTGTGACATCTCTCACCTGTCGTGGAAGACCGCCTTCTTGGTGGCTATCACGTCAGCCAGAAGGATGGGAGAGCTGCAGGCGCTTTCCATCGAGTCTCCTTATCTGGTCTTCCACAGGGACAGGGTTGTCCTGCGCCCCCAACCGAAATTCCTTCCGAAGGTGGTGTTGGACTTTCACCTTAACCAGGTGTTGTCTCTGCCGGTGTTCTACCCCAATCACACCTCGGAGGCTGTGTATAGGCTCCATACTTTGGACCCTAGAAGAGCGCTCGCTTAGTATAATGAGCAGATGGCTGAAGTTCAGGGCGAGGTTCGCCAGCTGTTTGTCACCTGTGCTGAAGCCGCACCTGGCAGACCTGCAGCCAAGCGGACGATAGGCAGGTGGGTCACCTCCTGCATAGATCTCTGCTATAGGTTGGCGGGCATGGAGCCTCCCAGAGGGATAAGAGCTCATTCTACCCGCCATACCACTGCATCGGTGGCTTCCAGGGTCATTCCTGTCCAGGAAATCTGTAGGGCTGCTACCTGGAAGTCAGCACACACCTTCATCACCCACTACCACATTGACCTTGAGTCATGCCGGGATGCTGGTTTTGCGGCCTTGGTTCTCCAGTCTTTATTTCCTAAGTAGTGGGTGTGCGCCTTGCCTCCCTCCTCGTGGAGAACTGCTAGGAGTCTGCCAGACAGTGTGGATGAACAACATATCCATGTCCCTATAAATACAGGTTACTCACTTGTAACAGGAGTTCTAGGAATGGTATATGTTGTTCATCCACCACCCACCAGCCTCCCCGGCTTCGACACACAACCTGGCTTCAGCCGAGGCTAGATCTGGCATCATGGGACGGAGCTGAGAGTTTTACCACCCTGTGGGTGGGAGGAGCCAGCTTGAAGACCTTCCGGCAAGATTTAAAGCAGCAAGGAACCTGCTTGACAGTGTGGATGAACAACATATACCATTCCTAGAACTCCTGTTACAGGTGAGTAATCTGTATTTAGTGGACGTTTGTTTTCTGCAGCTTTTAGTAGATGCACTTCTAGTATCAACATTTCCCTCCTAGGTGATAGGTTTAAATGCTTCCTTGGCAAGCTTTTAAACTAGCCAAGGGGGGAGGCACTGATAAAAGGCAAGACATTTCAAGCCTCCCCCCACAAAACATGGCAGGTAGGAAGGTAAACACTGAGGTACAGAGCTCAACACAGGGCAGGACAGTGGTAAATGGAAAAATAGACAAGGACAGTAAGAGCAGGGATGGGGGGAAAAAAGGATAAAGCCAACATTAAATGGAGGGCAATGAGTACCAATGCCCGTAGTCTGGGAAACAAGCTTCCTGAGCTAGTAGCCCTGATGGAAGATGAACAGTTGGATATTGTGGCAGTCACAGAAACATGGTACACGAGAACCATGACTGGGATGTCAACATACCAGGGTACGCAATCTACAGAAGGGACAGGGAAGGTAAAGAGGAGGTGGAGTAGCTCTATACATAAGGGAAGGGATCAAAGCTACAGAACTAAAAAGTAAAGGGGGAGGACAAGAGGCACTCTGGGTCACCTTGGAGACAGGGAATGGCATCACGGTCTGCACAGGGGTTGTATACAGACCCCCGTCTCAAGGGGAGGAAATGGACAACAAAATGATAGAGGACATTCTCAAAATGGCTGAAAATGGGGAGATACTATTGATGGGGGACCTGAATATGCCAGATGTTAACTGGATAACAGGTACTGCAGCCACATCCAAGAGCAGGGTCATTCTCAATGCCCTGCAGGGGGCAAGCCTTAGACAGCTTGTGTTGGAACCCACTCGGGAGGGAGCAATATTAGACCTGGTACTCTCAAATGGAGAGAGGATCACAAATTTAGAAGTCAGTAGACATCTGGAACAAGCGACCACTGCACAGTGTGCTACAATGAGCACAACCATGGAGATAAGCCATACAAAAACAAGGATACTGGACTTTAGAAGAGCTGACTTTGGCAAAATGGGTGAATACTGAAAATGCACTAGCAAATTACCAAAAGGAGGGTGGAAGAACAATGGAGAAAATCAAAACTGCCATCATAGTGGCAACAAGCCTTTATGTGAAGCAAATAAAGAAAACAAAGCGGAGTAAAAAAACACTATGGTTTTCAAACGAGGTGGCAGGGAAGGTTAAGGAGAAAAAGGCTGCATTCAAAAAGTATAAGGAATCACAGAAGGAGCATGACAGGGAACTATCAATTAAAGCAGAAAGAAGTGGGGAAGGCAGTCAGACTAGCAAAGGCCCAAACCAAAGAAAAAGTAGCCAACTCAGTTAAGAAGGGGGATAAAACCTTTTATAGGTACATTAGGGAGCATAGAAAGGTTAAGGGAGGGATAGTGAAGATTAATAAAGGAGAGGGGAGGTGGGCAGAGGGAGACAGTGAAAAGACAGAGATTCTGAATGAATACTTTTGCTCAGTATTCACAAAAGAAGATGAGGAGGAGTTACCTAAACCAGACAATAGAAGCACTCTGGGTAGGGGGGTTGACACCAGTCCATTCACAGAAGAAAGAGTCCTGTAAGAACTCCTAAAACTCAAGGTGGACAAAGCAATGGGGCCTGACAGGATTCACCCCAGAATCCTAAAAGAACTAAGGGAGGACCTAGTGACACCACTGACCATGCTTTTTAACAGATCATGGCAGGATGGGCGGTACCTGAGGGACTGGAGGGAGGGCAGATGTGATTCCCTTCACAAAAGTGGGAGCAAGGCAGAAGGAGCTACAGACCTGTAAGTTTGACCTCAGTGGTGGGAAAATGATGGAATCACTTCTGAAAGAAAGAATTGTTGAGTACCTAGAGGCCAGCGGGGCACAGGACCCAAAACAGCATGGATTTACAGCAGGAAGGTCATGTCAGACGAATCTAATTGATTTCTTCGACTGGGTGACCAGAGTAATAGACCAGGGAGGGGCTGTGGATATGGCCTACCTAGACTTTAGCAAGGCATTTGACACAATCCCGCACAAAAGATTAATAATCAAGTTAGCCAGCCTGGGAGTGGGTCCCTGGGTAGCAAACTTGCTGCACAACAGGACACAGAAGGTAATAGTGAATGGAACACATTCCGAAGAAAGGGGGGTTACTAGTGGAGTACCTCAGGGCTCAGTACTGGGTCCAGTCCTCTTCAACATCTTTATAGGTGACATTGCAGAGGGTCTGGAGGGAAAGGCATGCCTCTTTGCAGATGACACAAAGATCTGTAACAGAGTTGATACACAAGGTGGGCTAGAAAAGATGAGAAGGGACTTGGCAAGGTTGGAGGAATGGTCAGACATGTGGCAACTTAGATTCAGTACAAAGAAGTGCAAAGTAATGCACCTGGGAAACAAAAATCCAGGAGAAGAGTACACAATAGCAGGGGAGGTACTAACAACAACATAAATGGAAAGGGACCTGGGGGTAGTCATATCAGATGACCTAAAGGTGGGTAAGCAATGTGAAAAGTCGGTAAGGAGAGCCAGGGGGATACTGGGATGCATAGGAAGGGGCATCACAAGTAGAAAAAGGGAAGTGGTTATCCCTCTGTACAGACAGTTGGTGAGACCCCATCTGGAGTACTGCGTGCAGTTTTGGAGACCTCATCTACGCAAGGACATAGACAGGATGGAAGCAGTCCAGAGGAGGGCAACTAAAATGGTGCAGGGTCTGCAGCAGAAGCCATATGAAGAGAGACTGAGAGAGCTTAATATGTATACTCTTGATGAAAGGAGGGACAGGGGGACATGATAGAAACGTTCAAGTACCTCAAGGAATCAACAAAGTCCAGGAGGGTAGCATCTTTAAGAAAAAGAGATGTGTAAGAACAAGGGGGCACAATTTAAAGATAGAGGGGGGACGGCTCAGGGGTAATGTGAGGAAATTTTTTTTCACGGAGAGAGTGGTGGATACATGGAACAGCCTTCCTGAGGAGGTCGTTGAGTCTAAAACTGTGGGGGAATTCAAACATGCATGGGACAGACACAAGGTAATTATAGTTGGGGGTTGCAGGAAGTAGGCTGTTGGTTAACTAGAATCTACAGCTTATTCGGTAGGTAGGGAAATGGGCAGACTGGGTGGGCCAAGTGGTCCTTATCTGCCGTCAAAGTCTATGTTTCTATGTGTAATATCTAGAAAATTAATAGATGCTCTGTCCATTTCTGCTGTAAATTTCAGATTTAGTTCATTCACGTTTAGCCATTGTACAAATTATTGAGCTGCTTCTCAGCCACCGCTCCATACACACAGTCATCTATATAACGCTCCCATTTAACTATATTCTTATAGTGTGGGTTCTTTTCTGGATCGTTTAACTGTTTGCTTTCTCACAGCCCCATAAACAAGTTAGCATACAATGGGGCCATTGATGCCCGCCCCCATTACTGTACCACATTTCTGCGCATAAAAATTTGCGTTAAATTCAAAATAGCTGTGATCTAGTATAGAAACATAAAAACATAGACTTTGATGGCAGATAAGGACTGTTTGGCCCATCTAGTCTGCCCATTTCCCTACCTACAGGATAGGCCGCAGATCCTAGTTAACTAACAGCCTATTTCTTTCTATACCCCAACAAGAATTGCCTTATGTCTGTCCCATGCATTCTTGAATTCTCCCACAGTTTTAGACCCCACAACCTCCACAGGAAGGCTGTTCCATGCATCCACTACCATCTCTGTGAAATAATACTTCCTCCCATTACCCCTGAACCACCCCTCCCCCATCTTTAAATTGTGTCCCCTTGTTCTTGCACTTCTCTTTTTCTGGAAGATGCTACCCTCTTGGACTTTGTTGATTCCACTGAGGTACTTAAAAGTTTCTATCATGTCCCCCCCTCTCCATTCTTTCCTCAAGGGTATACATATTAAGCTCCTTTAGTCTCTCCTCACACGGCTTCTCTTGCAGACCCTTCAACATTTTAGTTGCCCTCCTCTGGACTGCCTCTATCCTGTCTATGTCCTTGTGGAGATGGGATCTCCAGAACTGGACGCAGTATTCCAGATGGGGTCTCACCAACTGTCTGTCCAGAGGGATAACAACTTCCTGTTTTCTGCTGCTTATGCCTCTAACTATGCATCCCAGTATACCCCCAGCCCTCCCTACTGCCTTCTCACATTGCTTGCTAACCTTAAGGTCATGTGATTTGATTACCCCCAGGTCCCTTTCCTTTTTTGTTGTTGTTACTACCTCCCCCCCATTGTGTATTCTTCCCCTGGGTTCTTGTTTCCCAGGTACATTATTTTGCACTTCTTTACATTGAATCCTAGCTGCCATACTTCTGACCATTCCTCCAACCTTGCCAAGTCCCTTCTCATCCTTTCCACGCCTCCTTGTGTATCAACCCTGTTGCATATCTTTGTGTCGTCTGCAAAGAGGCATACTTTTCCTTCCAATCCCTCTGCAGTGTCACTTATGAAGACATTAAAAAGGACTGGACCCAATACTGAACCCTGCGGTACCCCATTAGTAACCCCTCTTTCTTCAGAGTGGACTCCATTTACAATTCCCTTCTGTGTCCTGTTGTCCAGCCAGTGTTTTACCCAGGCTGCCACCCTGGGACCCACTCCCAGGCTGGTTAATTTGACAATTAATCTTTTGTGTGGGACTGTGTCAAATGCCTTGCTAAAGTCTAGGTAGGACATGTCCACAGCCCCTCCCTGGTCTACTACTTTGGTCACCCAGTCAAAGAAATCTGTTAGATTCGTCTGACATGACCTTCCCGCTGTGAACCCATGCTGCCTTGGGTCATTGTGCCCCACTGGCCTCTAGGTACTCAACTATTCTTTCCTTCAGAAGTGACTCCATCACTTTCCCTACCACAGAGGTCAGACTGACAGGTCTGTAGTTTCCTGCCTCTGTCTTGGTCCCACTTTTGTGAAGGGGAATCACATCCGCCTTCCTCCAGTCCTCGGGTACCACACCATCCTCCCATGATGTATTAAAAAGAGTAGCCAGTGGTTTCACTAGTTCCCCCCTTAATTCTTTTAGAATTCTGGGGTGAATTCCATCAGGCCCCATTGCTTTGTCCACCTTCAGTTTTAGGAGTTCTTGCAGAACCCTTTCTTCTGTGAAAGGACTGGGATCGACCCCCCTATCAAGAGTGCTTCTGTTAATTGGATTAGGCACTTCCCCCTCCTCTTTTGTGAATACCGAGCAGAAATATTCGTTCAGTATCCCTGCTTTTTCACTGTCCCCCTCTGCCCACTCACTGTTCATTCTGTTCAGCCTCACTATCCCTCCCTTTGTCTTTCTACGCTTGCTGATGTACCTGCAAAAGGTTTTATCCCCCCTTCTTAACCGAGTTGGCTGTCTATTCCTCAGTTTGGGCCTTTGCTATTCTGACTTCCCTCCCTGCTTCCTTCTGCCTTAACTGGTACAGCTTTCTGTCCTGCTCCTTCTGTGTTTCCTTATACTTCCAGAATGCTATCTTTTTCTTCCTGACTTTCACAGGCACCTCTTTTGAGAACCATAGTGGCTTTTTCTTTTATTTTGATTTGTTTATTTGCTTCACATAAAGGCTTGTTGCCTCTGTGATGGCAGTTTTGATGATTCCCCATTGTTGCTCCACACCTCCTCCTAGCCTGTTTGCTAGTGCTTTTCTGAGGCACTCTCCCATCTTGCCAAAGTCGGCCCTCCTGAAGTCGAGTACCCTCACTTTTGTATGGCTTGACTCTGTAGCTGAGTTTAACGTGAACCACACTGTTTGATGGTCACTTGTTCCCAGATGGCAACCCACTTCTAGATCTGAGATCCTTTCACTGCCCCCGTTTGAGAGTACAAGGTCTAAGATTGCTCCTGCATGAGTGGGTTCCGAAACTAGCTGTCTGAGGCCTGCCACCTGTAGGGCATCAAGAATGGCCCTGCTCTTGGATGTGGCTGCAGCAAATGTGCTCCAGTTAACATTTGGCATATTCAGGTCTCCCATCAACAGTATCTCCCCTTTCTCTGCCATTCTAAGAATGCCTTCTATCATATCCTTGTCCATTCCTTCCCCCTGACATGGGGGTCATACACAACCCTATGCAGTTGTGGTGCATTTCAGTCCTCAAGGTACCAGTGCCTCCTCTCCTCCCTATTTGACTCTTTTGTTCATTTGCTTTTATCCTTCCTTTACATAGAGAGCTACTCCTCCCCCTCTTTTCCCCTGTAGGTTATGTACCCTGGTATGTTAACATCCCAGTCATGTTTCTCTGTGTACCATGTTTCTGTGACTGCTACGATGTCCAGGTATCCCTCTTCCATCATGGCCACCAGCTCAGGGAGCTTGTTGCCCAGACTATGGGCATTGGTACTCATTACCCTCCATTTCCTGATGGCCTTACTCCTTTTTGCCCCATCCCTGTCCTTCTTGCCTTTTTCACTTTCTCCATTTACCCCTGCCCTTCTCTCTGTCGACACCTCTATGTTGGTGTTTACCACACTTACTACCATGATTTTTTTTTGGGGGCTCGGATTTCCCTGCTCCTTTCCAGTGCCTCCCCCCTTGGCTAGTTTAAATGCTTGCCAATGAAGCATTCCTGGTTCCCCTCCTGGACAAATGCAGCCCATCATGCCAGTATAGGCTTGCATCACTCCAGGTGGACCCCAGTCCCCAGTGAAGCCAAATCCTGAGCTCCACACCAGTTTTTCAACCACTGATTGAATCCCATGGTCTGAACACCCTAGCCTCTCCCACGCCTACAGATGGGCAGCACCTCCGAGAAGGTTACCGTCGTGCTACTTGTCTAAGGCCCTCCCCAATTCCACAAACTCTTCCTGCACTTCTCTAATCCCTTTCTTAGCCAGATCATTTGTCCCTAGGTGGACAGTGACATCCAGCTCCTCCCCTGTGACAGCTGCTCAGGCAATCCTGAGGATTGGCCTCCATGTCCCTCTGCTCCATGGCACCAGGCAGGCACCTTACCTCCCTGTCCTCTTCCTCCCCCAGTTCTACCTTCCTAACAATGGAGTCCCCCACCAGGAGTTGTTTCCTTCCCCTGTGGGGTCCCCTGCCACCCTCCTGTGGGTCTCCTTTGTGGAGGTTCCCAGCATCCTCCTTGGTCTCCACTGCTGGGTGCCTCCATAGAGGAACCACACTTTGCCAGAATGGCATAGGCATTGTGGAGAGGTACAACTGGAGGGATGTGCCTCTGTTCCACCACCCTCACCCTCCCTGAGCCCACTGTGGTCCAACCGCTCCTCTTTCTTGGCAACCTCTGAGGCAACGGCAGTGGCACTGGTGGTCCCTGGATGGAAGAGGAGGTTCCACAAATCCTGGCCAACTCAGCCTGGAGATGAGCAACCTCCTCCCTCAGCCCAGAGAGGTGCCTGCAGATGGGACAACACCGCAACCTCCAGAACATCTCCTGAAGACTACTGCTCCACAGCCACTGCACCACTCCCATCATGTCTTATTTCTGGCCCCTTAACTGTTTGCAATCCTTACCCTTTCCTCTGTGTTTTTTTCTCTCTCTCCTTACTTTCTGCCTGTGTGCCCTTTAAGCTCGTGATTGTCCTGTTCTGAGACAAGAATATCCTATATTTCTCAGTAGACGGCTTACTTGCTCAGAAGCAGACCTCCAGCAGCTAGAGGGGGCCGGAGAGCTACTCTTGCCCTTCTAGAATGGTGGGTCTTTGGCAGCTCTGTGATCACTCACTTCCTGCTCCCAAACAGGAAGTTCCTGTTGTCGGTCAAATCCTGTTCCTATAAAAGTAGAACTAGCTTTGGTTGGGAGGGTGGAGGGCAGGGAAGGAGGGCAATATAGTCCCAGTAGAGAAGTCCAGTCTCCTGGTGTCTTCTGCCAAGCTACTAGCAGAATCTTTCTGAGGCAGTCTTTAAATGTAGCTTCCTTCTAGCTAAGCCACTCCCCTTACTTACTAGATCTTTCTACAAGTAATTTAAACCTCACAGCTATCAAGTCCTTTCAGTCACCTGAGATTTACACCTAGATAACTGTTCTGATAACCATTCAGTTCAGTTAACTCAAACACACACTTTTTTTGTTAGTTTTTTTTTTTTTTTTTTACCCTAAATTAAAGGTCCAAGTACAAGAGTTCTACTTCTTTAGTCCCAGCCGAGAAATCCAGTCACACAGCAGTCCTTTCTCCTGGTGTCTTCTGCCAAGCTGCTTCTGTAAGAAACTCTACTGGTGCACCTGTCTCGTCCTGATCTTTTAGCAAAAAATGTCTGGCTGCTCCAATGCCATCTGTGTGTCTAATTGAGGTGTATAATGCCTCTATGTCAACACTAATCCATATGTACTCTGACTCCCATTCAAGATAGCAAAATTTTATGATGGTGTCCCCAGTGTCTTTCAAATAAGAGGGTAGTTTCCTCATATTGTGTTGCAAAAACAAGTCCACAAATTCACGCAAGTGCTCTGTTACTGAACCTATCCTGGAGACAGTAGGTCTACCTGGTGGATTGGCCATGTTTTTGTGAACTTTAGGTAAACAGTAAAGAGTAGGGACAACATGAAATTCAAAAAAAAGATATTTAAATTCATTATCACTGATGTCATCTCTCTGTACCGCTTTATCTAATGACATATACAAATCTTTCCTGTATTGAAAGGTAGGATTAGAACGTAGTTTCTTATAGTTGTTAACATCAAATAGCAGTTTTTCTACCATTAATTTATAATTGTCCTTATCCATAATTACAATATTTCCACCTTTGTCTGCTTTTTTGATAATGATATTAAATTCTGAACCAAATGTTTTTTTCTCCTGGATAGCAACTCTCTTACCTTGAACACTGTTTTCAAAGCAGTGACCTGACTGTTTATTATCAATGAACAAAAATCAGACCTGTTCTTGAACACCATGTCCCACATGTTTTGAAAATCTTGTGGTGTGGCATCAGTGGATCCTAAATCGGTACCTTCAGTTTCCAATAAATGTGTCCGTTCATTTAAATTTACATCTGCCGTGTTGTTTAAGTACTCATTTAAACCATTATCTGACCTCTCAGTCATCATGATCTCATTTCCTGACTCTGTTTCTGCTAGTAGTAGGTAGAGTGTTTCTTTGTGCTGCTCATTATACCCCATAGTTCCTTCTGAGAACCCCATACTTGCTGGAAGGTCTATGTTGTTTTTATCCAGAAAATAGAATTTGTCTGCTCTTCCTAAACAGTTTGAATAAGTTCACATAGAAAATGTATTAATTTGGGGGGGGTCACACAAAGTTCAAACCTTTCTTAAGTAAAGACGTTTGCTATTCATTTGGTGCAAAACTGATGTGGTTAATTATCTGTAGCTCTGAGTTTTCTGGTTCCTTAGCAGGTGTCACTTGCTTCCTAGACTTTCCTCCTCTTGTGCCACGTCTAGTTATTTTCTTTCGATGCTCCCTAACCCCCTCTTGTCTAAAAAAGGCATATTAGGTAAATCAGTAGTTTCCAGGTTTGCCCTGGACATCCAGTCCAAAGTAATGGATAACCCTTTCAGAGGGCCAGTTCTGTTTGGGGAGGATACCCCAAATATTTCCCATCTGCAAGAGGCTGGGAAAGCCATTGGGTCAGTGTGCCATGTATAGACCCAAGCAGCAACCTAAGCAGTCCTTTCGTAAGACTGACTTGCAGCAATATAGTGGATAGCAACAGCTACAACTGTGGGCAGGCTTCAAACCAAGGTTTCCACCCCTGCTTCAGGAGGGCCTGCCCCACAAGCCCCAAGAACCTCTCAACCCACGCTTCCTCTCCCCGGCTCTTCCACCTGACTCCTTGTCCGACCCTCCTCCACCAGCCGAGGCATCGGGGGAGGCAGTGGGAGGTCTATTCTCCTTGCACATCAAAGGGTGGCACCAGATAACATCAGACCACTGGGCCTTGCAACTTATCGAAAAGGGGCACATTCTCGAGTTTACGGAGGTTCTTCTAGACGTTCCTCCAGTGCAGTTTCACTACTCTCCAGCCCACAGCATCCTTATAGCAGAGGAAATCCAGGCTGTCCTTCAAAAGAAGGCCATAGAGCCTATCCACCTGGAACAACAAGGGACAGGCTTCTACTCCCACTTCTTCCTCATACTGAAGAAGACGGGAGATCTCTGTCCTATCCTGGACCTAAGCCACCTGAATCAGTTTATAGAGTACAAGAAATTCAGGATGGTTACTTTGATAGGCCTGCTCCCTCTGCTTCACCAAGGTGATTGGCTGTGCTTCCCGAACATGCAGGACACATACCTCCACATTCTAATCTTCCAGCTGCACAGAAAGTTCTTGTGCTTCTGATTCCAGGGCCGCCATTACCAGTTCAAGGCCTTGTATTTCGGTCTGTCCTCAGTATCGAGGGTATTCACCAAGTATCTTACTGTGAATCCATGCTGCCTTGGGTCCTGTGCCCTACTGGCCCCTAGGTACTCAACAGTTCTTTCCTTCAGAGGTGATTCCATCATTGTCCCTACCACTGAGGTCAAGCTAACAGATCTGTAGTTTCCTGCCTCTGCCCTGCTCCCACTTTTGTGAAGTGGAATCACATCCGCCCTCCTCCAGTCCTCAAGTACCACCCCATCCTCCCATGATTTGTTAAAGAGGGTAGTTGGTGGTGTCACTAGTTCTCCCCTTAGTTGCTTTAGAATTCTGGGGTGACTCCCATCAGGCCCTATTGCTTTGTCCACTTCAGTTTTAAGAGTTCTTTCAGAACCCTTTCTTCTTTGAATGAACTGGTATGGTATCGACCTAGAGAGGTTGGAAAAGTGGTCCAAGGTGTGGCAGCTAAAATTTGGTGTGAAAAAATGCATTGTTATATATGTTGGCAAAAGACCCGCCCCAAAGTGTTGGATTGGAGATGTCGAGTAAACCAAACAACTAAGGAGAGTAATCTTTGGGTAATCATTAAAATCTGAAGTCATCAGCCCAGTGCAACAGGGCATACAGTATGTTAAGGCCAACAGGTTGGTGGGCTGCGTAAGCAGGGACATCACCAGTAGGAGGTAATTCTGCCCCTATTCAAATTTCTGTTGAAGCTCAGTGTGTTTGGGGGGTTGGGGGCGGATGACATCAGGTGCGAGAGAGGAGCAGATAACAAGGAAAGGACCGGATCCCTCAGTAGATACTGAGGGGGTCTGCAAACTCTAGCAGACATGATAGACTGCAAGGCCTTTTTCTGCTAGCTCAGTTGTATGTTCATATCTTGAGTACTACTTGCACTTTTGGGGCTCACATCTCGAGGAAAGTGATCACAGAAACATAAGTAATGATGGCAGAAAATGACATCACGACCCATCCAGTCTGCCCACTCCTACCTGCTGTATGTTGCGAGTACCCCAGTGATCACTCACACCCCACATCCCTAATGCTGTCCTCCCCAGACATTGTTGAACCCCACTACTGTTTTGGCACAGACCACTTCCCTTGGAAAATTATTCCACTTATCCCCTAACCTCTCTGTAGGGAAATACTTCTGGACTTCCTTTACGAATCTGTTTCCCACTAGTTTCATAGCGTTCCCTCCTTGTGACCGTGTCCGTACTCATTGTGAACAAATTCCTGCTGTCCGCCCTGTTTATCTCATGTAGAAACTATAGCCATTTATCATGTTATCCTTCTCCATTCTGGCCTCCAGTGTGCACATGTCCAGGTCCTTTTTCTTTCCTCATAGGGTTTTCCATGTCCAGGTACTTAGCCTTTTGAAGCATCTTGGTGGCCCTCCTCTGTACCACACCTCTAAATTTTTTTTTTTTTTTTTTTAACTTTCTGTTTATTCTCCTCCCCTCACCCGGGCTAAGCTGTGAGAGTCGCCTAGACCTACCCACGGCTTGCCTCTGAATCTCGGAGGTTTCCCCATAGACGTCATATACCTCCCAGGCAGGTGCGGGTGGGGCCCCTGATGCCTCGATATCTTCAAAGCGTCCTCAGGTCGTCCGGTGGTCAGGCAGGCAGCCGTAATTAGGGTCAGGTTGGCGCTCCATCTGCCTGTGCTCCAGGATGCATTTTTCTGCCGTTTTTCTACCTACATGCGGTGTGCGCCCTGATGTCTGGGTGCTGCGTGCTGACATCCACCACACATCTCGACCAGTCCCTCCTGCGACTGCAGGACTTGCCATACCTCAAGCCTCCACCCAGGGTCAGGCAAGCTGCTGACCTTGGTCCCATCCCTCCCCCTGGAGAAGACGAGCAGTCATGGGATGCTCAAGTCTTCTCCCCCGGCCGGCCCTCCAGCGGTCCGGGCTTGCTCCCAAACCCAGGTCGCTGGCATCACAAGCAGAAATCCAGCCACTGTGCCGGCGGGCCAGCCGTAACACCTCTTTGTTTTATCCCTGTCCTTTCTTAAGTGTGGACTCCAGAACTGTGCACAGTATTCCCAAGTATGGCAACACCAGGGATTTTACAAGGGCAGGATCACCTTGTCTTCTGTTGCTGATGCCCCTGCCTATGCGCCCTAGCATTTATTTGCTCTTCCCGCTGCTCCAGTACACTGCAAATTGTTTGTCTGTATGCCCTGCTCCGTAGTGGTCTCTTCTTTCTTCCCATCCTTCATCGTTGAGTCCGTTCTCAGATAGCCTAGAAATGGTGCAATTCAGGTCTACCAGAATGATGCAGGTTATGCAGGAAATGAGTATGAGGAACAGTGGAACAGATTAAATGTGTACCTACTGGAGGCCAGAAGGAGAGGGGAGATATGGTCGAAACTTAAGTAGCTTAAGGAGTAGGCCAGCCCAGTGGTGCGAAGGGGTGAGGCAGTGGACCCTACACTGGCAACCCTGGTGTAGGAGCAGACCATGGTTGCTGGGAGATGGTTCTTCTCTCCCAAGGAGAGGAGCACATGGCTTCCAGTGCAAGGCTGGTCCCTAACGATGGGTGGGCACAAGGCAGCCAGGGATCATCACAACGAGGACAATGAGGAGTGGTGGCCACTGACATCCTGAGCATGGGAGGGTGCAATAGGGCCATCTTGAGTGCCTTTGCACATCTGCTCCCCTAAGGGGAGAAAAATGGAGGAAAAAGGCAGTCCTCAGTTTGGTTGACCATCTTCGGCCACCCTCAGGCCCCGCACCTGGGTCACACAGTGGAAGCACGATTGTAAGTCCTGTCGGAAAGCTGAGGTGATGCAGCTGGGGGGCTGGGGGCATTCAGCTGATCTGGGGACTGGTGACAGACGAAAGAAATTCATTGGAAAAAGGAGCTTAAGGGAATTAAGAATGGACTGTCAAACACTGCTCAGAGGTAGTGAAGGGACCTGCTCTAGGGGGTTTGGATTCACGCTGACTGGAGGCAAATTCAGGAGGGATATGAAGAAATACTTTTTCAGAGAGGGTGGTGGACAGATGGAACAGCATGCCAAGAGACACGGTCAAAAGAAAGATGGCACAGGATTTCGAGGAGGAGTGGGATAGATATATAGGGTTGGGAACGCTAGGAACTGGTGGGGGTGCAGGGGAAGAGACATACAAGTACCCCACGCGGAGGAATGAGGTGCAGGAGAACACTATTTTTCAGAGGAAGAGATGTTCCAGGACCAAGGGTCATGTAATGAAATTGGAGGGAGGTTCATAGTTAACATGAGGAAGTATTTCTTCACGGAAAGGGTGGTGGACAAGTGGAAAGCCCTGACAGAGGAGGTGGTGGGTGCTGAAATGATTATGGGATTCAAGAATGCATGGGATAGGCATTGAGGGATCCTAGCAGTTGGGGGAAGGAGACAACCCAGTTCAAGAGAAGCTTGAAGAGGCAAAAGTAAATGCGCAATTGAGCAGACTCCACAAAAACGAGAAAAAACAACGGAGCAGCAGGAAGACGTATGGTGCTGATAAAACTATAATAAATCAAAAGAAACTGTTTAAGCACCCATACCACCAATAGTGGTCCATTATTGGTGGTATGGGTGCTTAAAAAGTTTCTTTTGAGCAGTTGAGCAGACTATTTATTTAAATTTTGGTAACTAGGTAGGTAGACTAGGTGGGTCAAAGGCCCTTACTGCCATCATTATCTATGTGTCTGAAGGAGACCTGGCTTCAACAAGCATTTGTCAATGCCGAACGTTAGCCGCTTATTAAACAATTTGATGTTTTTCTAGAGAGGAGCCAAGAATTGAGAGTAATTTTTGGGACTCTGGAGTAGAGGCTGAGGGTAGGGTGCCGGGGTTAAAGATGGCTGCTACAGTCAGTGAGAGGATGCAGGGCGGACAGCACACAGAGGGAGGGTGTGTGAGGGTGTAATTGGATGCCGAGACACGGATTGGAGGTTGCGAGGTGGAGAGCATGCAGAGGGAAGGAGGGAGTGGGAGGGCTTAACTGGATGCCAAGACAGGGAACGGAGGGTGCAGGGCAGACAGCATGCAGAGGAAGGGAGCGGAAGGGCTTAATTGGATGCCGGGATGGAGGGTACGGGGTGGAGAGCATGCAGAGGGAGGGAGTGGGAAGGTTTAATTGGATGCCGGGACGGGGAATGGAGTGTGCGGGGAAGGACAGAACGAAGTTATACGCATGTATAGGAAAATGTTAGCAAATCTTCGTAACATGGCCATTTTGAAGAATTTTCCAGCAAAGTTTCAATATGGGCTTTGATAGCCTTCGAACACTGGCACTGTCGTTTTTCATCCAATCTCCGAAAGGTGATTCCGCACAGTGACAGCGAAATCACTTTTCAGGACCGATTAACAAGATGACAGTGACAGTGTTCATGAGGTGGGGTTCCAGAAAGGCTATGTTGAAGATTTGGTGTAAAAAAAAAATAATGACTGAGATATCAACATAAGTTCAAAACGTCATTGACTGCCATGATACAGCACTTACCTTGATTGTTCAGTTCGCCGTTTGGTTTTGAAGAATGCAGACATGTCCCAGTCCACAGAAGGTGACACCCACCGACTGGAGAGCAAGTATGGGATGAGGGGGGGTGCGGAGAGAGGTGTGGATGGGGAGGGGCACAAGGGAGGCTGATTAAGGACCTTTTCTTTTTTCAAGTAAAAAAAAATGTTGGGGTCAGTTTTCTTTTTTATTACAGGTAATAGATATAGGGACACTGGGAGTGGGTTCCCAGTGTCCAGGACTGTTGGGGGTACAGATATGGGGACTATTGGGGGATACATATATGGGGACACTGGGAGTGGGGTTCTGTGAAGGTTGATTTGATCACTTTAATTTTCATTTTTTTATTTTTTACCAGGTGATGGTCTGGGCACTGCCCTTTTTTAGTCATGCCTGACACATAGAACATCACATACATAATACAATACAGAACAATATAATTGATAACAGTTAAGTACATTTACACAAATTTTCAATATACAAAAGTTTGTACAGCATTTGTTTAAAATTTAAAATACTGTTAGCTTCACTAATCAGCTTTCCGTACTCATTTAATAGAGTTGGTGCGTACCATTTAAAAGCCTTCTTGCTCATTTGGAGTTTGAAGGCAGGAATTTGATAGGATGTAAAGCCCCTGTTTCTAGTGCACTTCTCACTGTTTTCTGTACCAGGGTGTTTGATAAAACCTGAGGTTCTGCTGACCTAGCAATGTGATATACAAAATTAATTACAAGACCCTTTAACCACCTCTCCGAAAATAATACTTCCAGATTAGCATACAAGTTCTTAGCTGAACCCTAAGGGCAAATCTACATATGTTGTTATAAAGTATATTGTATTTAAACTCAAAAATGCCATTACAGTGATAAAAAAATAACATTACCATACTCAAGGGTTGGCTTAAGAACCTGCTTAGCTATAATTAGTCGAGCCTGATCAGTCAAGGAGTTCCCATTCCTATACAAAAATCCTAATGTTTGATTTATTTTCTTACTCAGTCTCTCAATATGGTCACTGTTTATTTTAATATCTTAATAATATTCTCTCTCTCTCTTCTCTCCCTAACTGTAGGTCGCCTGAACTGGTGGGCCCATGTTGACCAAACTTGCCAGAGACTGCTGCCTTTAGCAACAACGGGCGATGGGAACTGCCTCCTCCACGCAGCTTCCCTAGGTAGGTACATGGTAGTGGAGCACTGTCGAAGGAGGTCAGTATGCAAGTAAACAGTGAAGGGTATGCATTTTTACAGAGTCCGTTTGTCAGTAATTTACTCCCATGGATGCTCCCCGCCCCTGAGCAAAATGTCTTGTTTCTTTCTGCGGAACAGTTTGTTGTATTGAGTTTAGAGTTGGAGAATGTAACTTTCACCAGAAGCACCTTTATTCAGTAAGTTTCAGCTCGATGTCCATGAAAGTCTGGCACTTGCAGGTCCCAAAACACTCAGTACTGCTCTAACTTTCAAACCGCACAATCGCTCTTCGCATAATTATAAATTGTGACATTGTGCTTAGCCAGTCAGGCTTATTTCTAAATATTCAAGGTACTTTTTTGATCATTACAGTTTGAGGGGTGCCCCCGCCCTGTAAGAGTGCTGCTTTCCTTTTTGTTAGAAAAATTGACTTTACCTACCTTTGAGCCGGCAAGATCTTGTGAGTTACACTTTTTGTGCTGGAAAGCATTATTTTTTGTTGCAGTTACTTCAACTTGTAGAATTTCTGAGCTTCAGGCCCTGATGTGCAAGGTGCCCTATTTGATTTTTCATAGAGACAGGGTGGCTCTGAGTACAAATCCTAAGTTTCTTCCCACGGTCGTGTCGGAAGTGACCCTTAACCAGTCCTTAGAATTGTCGGTATATTATCGTGAGCATTCCAGTCGGGGTGAAGCCATCCTGCATACATTGTACATGTGCAGGATCCTTCGTTGCTACACGAATTGGACAAAAGATGTAGGTAAAATGGAACAACTTTGTTTCTTTCCCACTAAAGAGGAAAGATGCTGCAGTTTTCAAACAGTGTCTTTCCAAATGGCTGGCAAACAGCATTACTTTTTGTTACCAGAAGTATGGTAAGGTCCTTCCGGGTCAAGTCAAACAACATTCTACCAGGGGAATGGCTGCTTCCATAGCCTGTTTCAGGAATGTCTCTGCTGCAGATATTTGCTCGGCAATGACATGGAGTTCTGTCTACACCTTTACGAAGCATTACAGTTTGGACATTGCCTCTAGGCGCAGGGCTGGTTTTGGGCTAGCAGTCCTCCAGACACTCTTGTCCTAACTTCCTCAGTTGGCTATACTGGGTTATGTTCCAGCCTTTCTAGTTTTCTCTTGTTCCTTGAACAATTTACTGCTTGGGACTCGGTTCTACATGTCATTACCTACTACAAGAGCCCTCTTGAAGTAAGATAGTACAGTTACATAAGAACTTTCCGTAACAGTAGGTCTTCAAGAGAGGCTCTTACAGTAGGTAATCCTTTTCCCACCCACCTTCCCTCTTTCTGTTTGGGGTTTAGCTTCATGTTCTTTCTCCAAGAAGCCATTTCTTCAGGGGATCCAGGAGCCCCTTTTTTCTTCTCCTGTCATATCCTTTTTCTTCATCTCCGGCGGGAGAACTGGAGGGCGAACATGGGGACTGCCTACTATATAGGGTCACACTGACGTCAGTCACGTGACTTCTGTTGGGTGGTCCCCTGTCAGACTGTGCTGGCAAAATTTTCCGTGTGGCCCTGACGCCAGGGGCCGCCAGTTCTATACGTCATTACCTACTGCAAGAGCCTTTCTCGAAGATCTACAGTTACGGTAAGTTCTTATGTAACTGTACTTTCATCACTGAATAGGAGAGAAAAAGGGATCCAGAGGCAAACCAGTTTGAACCAGCCTGGGGAGGTAGCATCAGCCTCCCCCGCACCCCCCCCCTTTACTGACTGTAATTAAGCTACACTCAATACAGCTATTTACTTAAATGCTAGTCCATTTAGCTGTAACTAGATTAAGTCAGGGTAGGCTTTTCAGGACAGAAGAGATCCAGATGAAATGGCACCACTAGATGCTGAGGGCTATTCAGACACAAATGTGTGCCTGGTCTTCCAACTCTGCTTAAAGAACAGGTGTTTACTTCTAATAAATAGACACCTGACTGTTTTATTTAATGTATTCTGATGTGTTAGTAATTACTTTCTACTTTTATAATAAAATATTTGTTAGTGCAGTGAAATAAGTGGGTTTTCACCTTTGCTTTTCACACTGCAGGTAAAACCTAAACCAGGTATGACTATGGTGTACTACCCCAGTTACACCTCGGAGGCCAAGTACAGGCTCTATACTTTGGACCTGAGAAGGAGTGAACGGCTGAAGTTCAGGGAGAGGTTTGCCAGCTGTTTGTCACCTGTGCTGAAGCCTCACCTGGCAGACCTGCAGCAAAGTGGATGATTGGCAGATGGATGGCATCCTGCATTGATCTCTGCCATAGGTTAGTGGGCAATGAGCCTCCCAGAGGGATAAGAGCTCATTCTATCCGCCATACTGCTGTGTTGGTTGCTGCTTCTAGGGATGTCCCTATCCAGGACATCTGCAGGGCTGCTACCTAGAAGTCAGCAAACGCCTTCGTTACCTGTTACCACATCGACCTAGAGTCATGCTGGGATGCTGGTTTTGGGGCCTCCATTCTCCAATCTGTGTTTCCCAAGTAAGTATCAAGGGTGTGTGTGCCTTGCTTCCCTCCTCCTGGAGAACTGCTAGGAGTCTGCCAGCAAGTGTGGATAAGAACAACATATCCACGTCCCTAGAAACACAGGTTACTTACATTTAACGGTAGTTCTAAGAGTGGTATATGTTGTTCATCCACACTGACCCACCCAACCTCCTCGGCTTCGACACACAACCTCTGCTTCCAGCAGGCAAGATCTGGCGTCATGGGGCGGAACTGAGGCGCATACCACCCGGGTGGGTGGGAAAGGCCAGCTTTTAGACCTTCTGTCAAGATTTAAAGGGGGGAGGGACATGCCAACAAGTGTGGATGAACAAATATATACCACTCCTAGAACTACTGTTACAGGTGAGTAACTTGTGTTTCAAACCCCAGGAAATCTTACTGTATTCAGATAAATGCAGTATGGTCTCACCATAGGACTGCCTCAGAGCAGAAATAGTTACTAGAACCTATGCTGATAGTGGAATGTTAGGCTCAAGCTCGGTTTTCAAATCACTGTCCCTGGTTGCACTTCCTGCAGCCGTCAGATTCTTTACTCCGCTTGCCTCAGTAAGACGTCTCTGGAGAGTCTCCTTCACTTTCACTGAAGAAATTTAATTTCTCATTTTTTTTCTAAAGTCCGTTATTTATTTTCAGTTTCTGAAACATTGTCTTTGGTTCACAGGAAGAATTAGTCTAGAGTTAGTGAATATTTGGTGAGTTTCTTCGGTTCCTACTCTGTTTCTTCAACCGGGAAGGAACCGATATTGTTTTAATTTCTTCGTTTAATTTTAACTTCTGTTACTGTCCGGTAAGGCGGTTTAAAAAAAAAAAAAAGTGTTTTTACCAGGGTAACTCTCAATCTATTGGTTTAACTTCTGTTCAGTGTCACAGACCAAGAAACAAATGGGCCCCAAAGGTTTTCAACATTGTACAGAGTGTGATGAACCATTCGCTAAGGCAGATCCTCATTTAATTTGTGTTTTTGTTTGGGGTTTGACCACCTGCAAGAGGACTGTAATATTTGCAAAACTTCCCTCAAGTCGACGCTCGATAGGCGACTTAAGCGACTGCAGGAGAAGATGTCCATTTTAAAAGAAACACAGGTGAGGAGGTACAGGCAAAGTGGGCAAGCATTAAGGATACAATACTTGAAGCAACATCCCATTGTGTTAGACAGAAGAGGAAGTGCAAAAGAAGAAGGAAACCACTTTGGTTCTCAAATACAGTAGCAGAAAAGGTCAGAGCCAAAAGGCTGGCCTTCAGGAAATATAAGGGAACACAGCGGGATGAAGATAGGGAGGCATACCAAACTGCCCTAAGGGAAGCAGGTAAGGCAGTAAGCAGGCAAAGTCCCAAACTGAGGAAACACTAGCACGAACAGTAAAAGAAGGTGACAAGACTTTCTATAGATACATTAGTGAAAGGAGAAAGTCCAGAGGGGTATTGCTAGCTTAATGGAGAAAAGGAGCATGTGAGGAGGAGGACCCTGTAAAGGCATCTATCCTAAATAGATACTTTTGCTCAGTATTTACTGAAAAGAAGATAGGGCAGGGCCCACAGCTCAGCATCATGGACACGGGGGAGGAGGTGAGCACTACTCCCTTCTCACAAAGAAAGGGTCCTACAAGAGCTTGCTAAGCTCAGGGTGGATAAGGCAATGGGACCTGATGGCATACATCCCAGGGTACTTAAGGAGCTAAAGGAGGAACCAGCAGAGTCATTAGCAGAATTGTTTAGTGAGTCTCTGAGCACAGGAGGTCCCAGAAGACTGGAGAAGGGCTCATGTGATCCCGCTCCACAAGAGTGGTAGCAGGAGGAGGCGGGAACTACAGACCAGTCAGTCTTACCTCAGTAGTGGGCAAGATTATGGAGGCACTCCTTAAGGAAAGGATAGTGCAACACCTGGAATCCATGAGGCACAGGATCCAAGACAGCATGGGTTTACAAAGGAAGGTCCTGTCAAACTGATCTCATAGATTTCTTTGACTGGGTAACCAGAGTGGTGGACCAAGGGGAGCAGTTGATGTCGCCTACCTTGACTTCAGCAAAGCTTTTGACACTGTTCCACATAGAAGATTGATAAATAAGCTAGGTAGGCTCGGGATGGGTCAGAAGTTGGTCAACTGGGTGGCAAACTGGTTGACTGGCAGAAAACAGAGAGTGGTGGTAAATGGTATACAGTCAGAAGAGATGCAAGTCACAAGTGGGTACCTCAGGGATCAGTCCTGGGGCCAGTCCTATTCAACATCTTCATTAGTGACCTCACAGATGGACTAGAGGGTAAGGCTTGTCTGTTTGCAGATGACACCAAGATCTGCAACAGAGTAGATGATCCAGATGGGGTGGGCAGAATGAGAAGAGATCTGGATAAACTAGCAAAATGGTCAGAAGAGTGGCAACTGGGATTTAATGCAAAGAAGTGCAAAATCATGCACATAGGGAAGAGAAACCCTGAAGCCACTTATAGGCTGGGAGGGAAGTTGCTAGCAGTCACAAAGGAAGAAAGAGACTTGGGCATCATCATCACTGATGACCTAAAATCATCAAGCAGACCTCTAAAGCAGTAGAGTAAGGCTAGGGGGTGTTAGGGTGTATTAGTAGGGGTATCACAAGTCGTAAGAGGGAGGTAATAATCCCTCTGTACAAGACATTGGTTAGGCCCCATCTGGAGTACTGCGTGCAGTATTGGAGGCCACACCTTCACAAGGACATTAACCAAATTGAGGCAGTCCAGAGAAGGGCAACCAAAATGGTGCAGGGACTGCATCAGAAGACATATGAGGACAGCTTAACGGAGCTCAATATGTATACCCTTGAGCAAAGGAGGGAGAGAGGTGATATGATCGAGACATTTAAACACCTTAAGGGCTTAAACAAGGTGAAAGAGTCTAACATGTTTAAATATAAGAAAAATAGCAGGACAAGAGGACACAGCATGAGATTAGAGGGAGGCCGATTAAGGGGGAATGTGAGGAAATTCTTTTTCACAGAAAGGGTGGTAGATGCATGGAATAGCTTACCACAAGAAGTGGTGGCTATGAATACAGTGCAGGGCTTCAAACAGGCATGGGATAGGCATAAGGGAGCAATACAAATGACTTTGAATAGATAGGTCACTGACAGAGCAAAGGCCGATGGCACATTTATAAGGTAGAAAAAGAAATGGGCAGACTGGATGGGCCTTGCGGTCCTTATCTGCCATCAACTTCTATGTTTCTATGAGGCTGCTGAACCGGCTAAGGGCAGACCAGCCATGGGCCAAGTTGAACCGGAGAACCAGCCCTCTGACCAGGGTGATGGTTCTTCTACCAAAAAGCACCCCGCAGATACTGCCACTAACCCAGCAGCAACTAGGGGGAAAAAAAGAAAGAAAAATGTGTCGGTCGAACCGCAACCGAAAGGGGTAGTGGTTCCAACTGCTGAGGAGATAGCAAATGCTATTAGGATAATTCAGGTTTTGCGACCGAGCACTCCGGTTCCGGTTGCAAAGGCCCCTTCAGCTCCTCCTACACCGGTTGCCGGTTCGTTGGAAGTTGAACAGGAATGGTTAGCTGATGAAGAGGAGGAGGTCCCATATGACAGGGATGAAGATTATGGAGAGGTTATTGAACCAGAGATTCCCCGGATCCTCACCATTCTGACTCCCCTGTTAAAGGACATGAGGAGGTTACCTCTCATTATGCCTTTATTAAACAGGTGGCTCAGTCCCTTGATCTTCCTACCCAGAAGTCTACTGATGAGGAGGAAGAACAAGACTGTAGAGAGATGATGGATGTACCTGTCTCGCTAAGAGGCTGCTGGTACCTATCCCTAAATCTCTTAAGAGGCAGGTTCATAAGATCCTGCAGACTCCTACAGTCGTGGCCAAAAATATTGGCGCCCTTGCACTTTTTCAAATAACTCACAGTTCCTCTAAACATAAGTTAAAATTAACAAGAGTACAGTATTTGGTCTCCACAATTCTTTATTTCTCTGTTAATATTACAGAACCTTTGTTTTTGATTCAGAATTTAATATCCTTTTAAATCAGAAAATGAAAAGAAATGGCATTGACAAAATTATTGACACTCTAGACTTAATATTTGGTAGCACAGCCTTTGGTCAAAATAACTGCAATCAATTGCTTTCTATAGCCATGGATGAGCTTCCTGCACCTCTCTACTGGCACTTTGGCCCACTCTTCTTGTGCAAACTGCTCCAGTTCTCCCAGATTTGAAGGGTGCCTTCTCCCAACTGCTGTTTTCAGATCTCTCCACAGGTTTTCAGTGGGATTTAGATCTGGACTCATTGCTGGCCAGTTCAGAACAGTCCAGCATCTTGTCTTGAACCATTCCTGGGTGCTTTTTGAAGTGTGTTTGGGGTCATTGTCCTGCTGGAAGGCCTATGACCTTCGACGGAGACCCAGCTTTCTGACACTGGGTTCAACGTTGCGCTCCAAAATGGCCTGGTAATCTCCAGATTTCATGATGCCATGCACACGTTCAAGGCACCCAGTGCCAGAGGCAGTACAGCAACCCCAAAACATCACTGAACCTCCTCCATGTTTGACTGTAGGGAAGGTGTTCTTTTCTTTGAAGGCTTCATTTTGTTTTCTGTAAACATAGAGATGATGTGTTTTACCAAAAAGCTCTAATTTGGTCTCATCTGTCCACAGGACATTCTCCCAGAAGGATTTTGGCTTGTTCAGGTGTGTTTTGGCAAACCCCAGTCGGGCTTTCTTATGTCTCCCTCTCAGCAGTGGGGTCCTCCTGGGTCTCCTACCATATAACCCCCTTTCATTGAGTTGGCGATGGATGGTGCGAGTTGAAACTGTCGTACCTTGTGTCTGAAGGTCAGCTTGAATCTGTTTGGCAGTTGATCGAGGTGCTTTCTCCACCATTCGAACAATCCTGCGTTGCAGTCTTCGATAAAATTTTCTCTTGCAGCCACGTCCAGGAAGGTTGGCTACAGTGCCATGGGCCTTAAACATCCTGATAACATTACGTACAGTGGGAAACAGGAACATCAAGGTATCTGGAGATTGATTTGTAGCCTTGAGATTGTCCATAGTTGGCTACAATCTTCTGTCTGACCTCCTCAGACAATTCTCTGGCTGTCTTTTTTCCATGCTCATTGCGGTATACACAGTGACACAAAACAGGAGAATGAGTCCTTTTCTCTATTCAAACTGGTTGAATGAGTGATTTTTATATTGCAGGCACCTGCAACTCATCACAGGTGAGTTCAATTCCAAAGTGAAGGAGAATCACCTGCTTGAAATTTAATAATTTCTCACTACTTCTAAAAGGTGCCAATAATTTTGTCCGGGCCATTTAAGGATTTCTGTGTGGAATAAGCTAAGACTTAGTAAATTTTTTCTGCTTTTTGTGTTTTATTCCACTGCAAACCAAAGAAATACATATGTGGATACCAAAATATTTTTTAATTTCAACAATTTTCTGTAAGGAATGGTGCATTATTAGCAAAAACTGCAAGGGCAAAAATATTTTTGGCCACGACTATACCTCTGTGCCACCCGTGGATAAAAAAGTGGACAAAAAATATTGGGTTGCCAAGTCTGGGGCAGTTTTCCTGTTCGGACACCCTAGCCATGAGGGAGTGATATAGCCTGCAGCCTGTGGCAAGGCCGGCATTCCCCTGGCTTCCCACCCTCCTGATAAAGACTTAAGGAGGACGGACACCTTTGCTAAGAAGACATATTTGGGATCCTCTCTCCTTATCAGACAGGCCTCTTATATGGCATACATAGCCAGATACCAGAGGACCTTGTGGGACATGGTTATGGAAATTACTAAGTCTTTGCCAGCCCCTAAGGCAGCTGACTTACAAGAAGCTGCAGAGAGGGGCATTGAGGCTTCTAAGGCACAATTCAGACTGTCTAGAGATAATAATGACACTGTAGCCAGACAGATGGCTTCCTCTATTTCCCTCAGAAGATTTGCTTGGCTTAGGACTACCAACCTGACCCAAGACACGCAGTCCAAGGCTTTGGACTTGCCTTGTGAGCCCTCCTCTCTGTTTGGTGAGCAGACGGAGGCTGACATGAAAAAAATGGATGATTACAAAACAGCCTACAAAAGTGCTGCAGCCAAGGAGAGGGCCTCCACCCCTCAGAAAAACCAAGCAAGGGGAGCTAGAGGTAGGGGTAATATAGGCCTTATTTCCAGCCACAGGCCTACCCTCAGTGTCAACAGCAGAGGGTCTATTTCAGAGGCAGGGGCAGAAGAGGTGGAACCCAAACTAGCCCCAGTCACCAACCAGCATCCCAGCCTAAGCAGACAGATAGGGGCAGATTGGCCCACTGCCTCCAGGAATGGAAAGCCATCACTACAGACAGATGGGTTCTTGAGGTAGTGGGCCAAGGCCTGGCTCTTAGCTTCACGCTACAACCAAGGCTGAGAGCAAGAGTTTTCAGATCATAGTCTCCCTCAGAAACAAAGTTGTTAGAGGAGGAGACACTGAATCTGCTATTCTTGGGAGCAATAGAACCAGTTCTTCTGCCACAGAGAGGACAGGGTCTTTATTCAAGGTACTTCCTCACACTGAAAAAAACGGGAGTGGCGACCCATATTATATCTCAGGCATTTAAACAGGCATCTACTGAAGCCAGAGTTCAAAATGGTAACCCTGAGCACAATCCTCCCAACCCTAAGGCAAGGGGATTGGTTGGCATCTTTGAACTTTAAAGGATGCTTACTTCCATATACCCATAAGACAGTCCGCATTAAATTCCTGGGATTCAGACTGCCATCAGGTCACTACCAGTTCAAGGCTATGCCTTTTGGACTTACTTCTGCTCCAAGAGTGTTCACAAAATGCTTGGCTGTGGTTGTGGCACACCTCAGAAGGCAAGGAGTGGTAGTGTTCCTTACCTGGACGACTGGCTAGTTGTAGGGCAGTCTCCACATCAGGTGAAGCAGTTTCTGGCACTGACACATGAGTTCCTCCAGTCTTTAGGCTTCCTGGTCAGTCTGAAAAAGTCAGTACTACAACCAGTGCAGCTCCTGGAATTCATAGGAGCCAAACTGGATTCAGTGAGGGGGAAGCTTTCCTCCCACAGTCAAGAGCAACTACCTTGGTTCAACTGGCAGGCACTTTCAAGGCCCAAAGCCTCAGGTTGGTCAGACACTTTTTACAGTTGCTGGGCCATATGGCAGCTTCAACAGCTACAGTGTCAGGAGCAAGATTTCAAATGAGGGATGTCCAGTATCATCATGGATTGTATTGGCATCTGAAATCAGATCCATTGTCAAAACTGGTTCCAATCACACACACCCTCCTGCAAGCACTGCAGTGGTGGTTGGACATGGACAACCTCAGACAGGGAATTCCTTTCCTTCAGGAGCCTTCCTCCCTGGTGTTAACTACAAATGCTTCCCTACTAAGGTGGGGAGCACACTGTTCATGGTACATGGTTCAAACAGGAATCATTGCTTCACATCAACCTGCTAGTGCTCAGGGCAGTCTTTCCTAGCACTTCAGGCATTCACCAACCTGTTGCAGGGAAAGGTAGTGCAGGTCAGGACAGACAACACGACCACAGTGTGCTACATAAACAAACAAAGGGGCACAAGGTCTACACCTCTGTGCAAAGAAACCATGAGAATATGGGGTCTCGCCTATTCTGTAGGGGTTGTCTTGTCAGCATTGCACCTTCCAGGGAAAGACAGTGTGTTGGCAGATGCACTGAGCAGGATAAATCAGAACCATCATGAATGGGTCCTGAAAAGGTAGGTGCTACAAGTGGTATTCAAGCAGTGGGGCTCTCCAGAGATTGATTTCTTTGCAGCCCCAGACAACTACCAGCTTCCCAAATTCTGTTGCAGACTTCTAGTCTTGGGCTCAGTCCCATTGGATGCCCTCATTCTGGACTCAGGCTCAAGGCATGGTTCTTGAGGACCTGGAATATGCTGGTTTGTACCTTTCAGAAGGGGTTATGGAGGTCCTTAGGGTGTCCAGAAAGCCCTCCACCAGGAAGATTTACATGACCAAGTGGAAAAGGTTTTCCATTTGGTGTCAAAAGAAAGGTCTGGATCACACTCACGTGGGTTTGCCAGTAGTCTTGGATTACTTGGCACACCTCCATTCCCTCGGCCTTCTACACTCAAGGTGCATTTAGCGGCTATATCAGTCTCTTTGTCAGCAGGTAAGACATCACACTGGCTTCAAACTCGGTATGTAGAAAATTCTTTAAGGGTTTACTGCATTTGCACCTCCGACATAGGGCTCCCACCCCAGTGTGTGACCTCAACACATGTATTGCACAGCTCATGCAACCACCTTTTGAGCCCATGTCGTCAGCTGACCTCAAATATGTAACTTGGAAGGCTGTCTTCCTAGTTGCAATTATTTCAGCCAGAAGGATTAGTGAGCTCCAGGCCTTGTCCACAGGTATTATTTATTTATTTATTGAATTTTGATGACTGGGTAGGCCCGCTGGGCCCCGGAGGTCCCTTTTTCAGGGGCGACCTGGGTGTAACAACATACAGGTAACAGAGCAGTACAGTCAGGAGATTGAAAAGTTTTTAACAGTAAGAATACATATGTTTACGGTCAGCAGGTAGTAGAAGACATGACAGGCTGTAAGGACATAGAGGTTACACATAATGAGACCATTATACATTAGTAGTTAGTGATTAGATTAAAAGTGCTCGGGAATGGTGAGCAGAACCTAAAGACCTAGGGTTGGCTGCTGTGGGGCAAATTGGAAGGGAGATATGTTGGGACATAAGTGCACCCCGTCTGTAGGGGGAGGACTGCTGTGCTGCCAGGATGGCGAGGTTGGCAGGGTCTATTGCGCTACCAAGGTGGCTGTACGTGGTCAGGTACTGTGGCAAAGACATATGCTCCTATTGAGCAGCTGTCCCTTAAGCTTTGTCCGGAAGCTGGTGACGGTCTCTGCCTCCCGTACCTCCAAGGGGAGGTTGTTCCAGATGGAAGGGGCGGTGTACGAAAAGGACCTAGACCCGGCTTTAGTCCTAGTCTTGGGAACCGTGAGGAGAGTTTGGCCTGATGAGCGCAGGCATCGTGGGTTGGGTTTCACCCTGGCGAGACCATTCAGGCTGGGGGAGGTGAGGGACCCAGTAGCTTGAATGTAAGCAGAGGGGTTGGGTGGGAGGCGAGCTTCCAGAGACAGCCACCTGAGCCTGGATTGGGACTCACAGTGGTGAGTCCTCGGGTGTGTTTATGGTGGCAAAGCGGACTATCTTATTGTACAAGGTCTGCAGCCTTCTAACTCCGTCACTGCCACACCCTGGAGAATCGGGGCTGCGTATGTGAGGTTTGGAGGAATGCGCTAGTGGCAGTGGCTACCCTAGCTTCCGGGATGAGCTGGTCCTTTAGTCTATAGAGTTCCAAGTTTCCCATGGATGGCATTGGTGATTTGATCAACGTGATTTTTAGTGTGAAGCCTTGGTCAGGGTAAGGCCAAGGTATTTGGTGGAGGTGACCACCTCAAGTTTTACACCCCCCTGGACTGAAGTTGTAGGAGATGTGACCTCTCAGTTACCAGGGATCTAGGGCCAAAGAGCATTACCTTCGTTTTGTTGGTGTTTAAAACCATTTTGTTCAGAGTGAGCCAATCCTCCATCTGATGGATGTCTTCTTGGAGGGCCGTCTCCAACTCTGGTAAGTTAGAGGAAGCGCTGTAAATGACCGCATCATCCGCGTACTGGATGGCGCTGCTACTCCCGCAGTGTTTATGCAGATCATTTATGAACAGTGTAAAGAGAAGGGGGCCGAGGATTGACCCTTGGGGTACCCCTTCTTTGAGTGGAGCTAGCTTGGAGACTTTATCCTCCCTTAACCCTCTGGGTGGGTCAGAGAGATAACTCTTGAACCATCCCAGTGAGTGGGTGTCAAGGCCAAGTGAGCACATTTTTTGTAGTAGGAGGTTGTGGTTTACCAAGTCGAATGCTTTAGATAGGTCAATGAAGACCGCCCCTGTGCTGACCCCTCCGTCATTATTGCTCAGTACGTCTGCTGAGAATTTAGTTAGCGCAGTGTCCGTCCCATGCTTGGCCCTGAACCCGTGCTGTGACGGTGAGATTGCCCAGTGGATTTCTAGGTAATCACGGAGTTGGGAGTAGACTAGCTTCTCCTGTACTTTTGCTATGACACACAACAAAGAGATAGGCCTGTAGTTCTCAATGGGCTCTGCTGATCCTCCCTTGTGTATGGGAATCACTAGAGCCTGTTTCCAAAGCTTGGGTACAGACCCCTCCATTATGGACCGGTTGATCAGCCAGGTTAGGGGTTTAGCTAAAGCTGGAGCTCCCTCCTTGAGGATTCTGGTTTGGATCCCGTCAGGGCCCCTGGATCCTCTCGAGTGTAGGGATTTAAGGGTGATCAAAACCTCCTTTTCCCTGACCAGCCTCAGGTGAATCAAAGGGCAGTCAAGGTCCAGGGGCTGTTGTGCAACCCGCTCACTCCTCCTCCTGTCAGGGGGTTCCCGCTTGTATGCATCCAGGTTCGTGAAGTAACTGTTGAGGTCTCAACAATGAGAATCCCTCATCAATTAGTTGCCCATTAGCCAAGATTGGGCTGGGTGTAGTTTTGCTCCCTTTGAGAGTTCATTAATGTCGTCCAGAAAAGCCTAGGATTGCCTAGGTTAGTTTTTGAAGGTTGGTGATATAGACTTTTTAGCTAGCTTTATGGCCTTTTACATTGGTTTCTAAGGGCCCTGTAGCTAAGTCCCCAGTAGCTTTGATTTCCTGTACTTTTCCAGGCCTTGTCCGGGTGGACATCAGGGCTTTAGAGGAGGCAAGATCCACTTGTAGCAGCTTCCTTTACTCTGTGGGTTTTCAAAGGAGCTAAGAGGTCCGTAATTCTGGTGAGGATGTCTGGAAAAATTTAATGGCATCCTCCAGGCTAGGAAGGTGTCTTATTTTGCTCCAGTCGATGCCATTTAAGTACCCAATGAATTGGTCAGGGAGGAAGTTAGAGTAGTCCCTGGAGGTAATAATCCTGGGCGGGACTTTGTTCGGACGATTCTTCCAGATGGCAGATACTGACGAGTGGTCGCTCAAGGCATCGGCCAAGGTCCCTGCCATTTTTACATTGCTAGGGGTGGAAACCAGGACCCAGTCGATTATGGTATGCCTTCCTGTTGCATTGTTCATTCTGGTCAGTAGGGAGATGACTTGGGTGAGGTGGAAGTCATTTAGTATACCATTGATGGCAGATTTCGCCTCAAGGGCCCAGTTTAGGTTGAAGTCACCCAGTAGGATAACCTCAGAAGCAGATACTACTGCTGGGTTCTTCAGGAGGGCGTCCAGAACGGAGCATTAGTGAGGGGGCTGTAAGTGCAGCCTATTGTGAGGTGCTTAGCCCCTCCTAGAGTGAGCCGTATGAGGATTGCTTCTATGTCCGGGGTCAGGCCTTGTGGCATACTAACGAGGGAGGATGTAATTGTGTCCCTTACATATACCAGAACCCCACCCCCTCTTCTCGAGGGTCTGTCCTTTCTGAAGAAGGCGTAACCAGAGGCAGCTACCTCATGGTCCAGAATGTGGGGCTTTAACCAGGTCTCCGAGACTGCTAGTATGTCTGGTTTGTAGACAGCTAGCCATGCTTGGACTTTGTGGATCTTTGGTCTCAGGCTGCAGATGTTCATGTGCACCAACCTCAGGCCCTTGGCACCATCCCAGGCCTTATCTGATGGGGAAGAAATAGAGACATTAGGTGTCCCTGGGCCTGGGTTAGGCTGGATGTCTCCTGCCAGCAGCAGCAGCGCTGCTAGCAAGCTCTGAAGAGTGAGGGTTAGAGGAGGTATAACCAGTGTAGATGGAAATAGGGTTAAACACCTGGTTAGGAGAAGGGATCGATAGAGGATCCCTTTTCTAGAGAATTCATACGCCACTAGGAGAAGGATGTTGCTCCTGGTAGAGGGGCATCTGTAGTGGCTTTCCGTATGCATTCCCGACCTCCCACGGGCATGAGGGGGGCAGTTGGCACTGCTAATGAGCCAATCCGTCCCAAGTTGGGCCAGAATATAGATCGTAGCCAAGAGGATGCCCTTGTTCCAATTCCCAGGGTTCATCTTAAAGCTTTTCAGGGCCACCCGCATGGGTCTCAGGAGCCTAACCTAGTGGGTCAAGGAACCTGGAGCCGGCCTCTGTCTCTGCAGTTGCAGGTGTGTGTGGCAACGTCAGGTTCCCTGTCTAACCTGCTGTTATTTAGATCAATTAACTTAGAGAGGAGACAACAAAATCAGGTTATCCGCAGAGATTCAGTTGGAGTAGCCCAGTGAGACAAGTAATAATGCAAGGATCCCTGTCAGACTCTGGGTGAGAGGCTGATTATTAGCTACTTAATAATTAGCTATAGTGCTGATATCCCTGTAACCAGACGTAACTACCAGGCAGGGGCAGGTGGGATTGAAACTGAGCAATCACATTACCTATTATTAATTATGTTTTAAACTATGCAGTCACATTACCTATTGTTAATTATGAGCAAGCAGCAAACCAGTTGGCTATATGATTAAAGCTTCACAATCACAGTTTTTTTTTTTGTTTGTTTTTTTTTTCTCAGCGTTACAGTAGTCTAGCGGTGCTTAGAGCCAGTTGCTGTGAGGCTGTAGTTTGCAGAGGTGACAGAGATTAACTAGGTAGAAGCAGGAGTCATTAGTGTCAGAGTCATAGGCAAGTGCCCAGGGTGGCAGTCTTCCTCCACGTTTAGGCTAGCAATTAGGTTTAAAGAATCTGCCCTAGGAGTAGGGCTCAGTGGTGAGAGCTGGCAGGTTCAGTTGAAGAGAGAGGCTGGCACCCCTACGGCAATAGCGTAGTCCAGCAGGTCGTAGTTTTAGGGCGAACCAGACTGCAGATGTCACTAGGAGCTCCTCCTAGGGTGGTAAGCCTTGGGACGATAATTGAAGCAGACATAAGATGGGCAGGGCTCCAGCCCAAATCAGCCTATATAACTCACCACTCACTCAGAGTCGGTGGGCAGAAATTCAAGAACAAAGCGAGAAACGGACCCCTAGGCTTTCCATGTGATGTAGTATCAGTAAGTACTGGATCCGCACCCGATGGTCTGTGAGGAGATCCCGCCCGGCTGGGACAGCTACCGGCGCCTCGACGCGGACACAATTCTTCCTGTTGGTTTGTGGGGGTTCGATTGGAGCAAGTCGGCCTCCGCCCCCAGTCCGTACTGCTCAGGAGTCTCGCTGTTGAGAGGGGTAAGCCTTTTAAAGGCTCAGCTGCATCGCCGGCCAATTACCAATTATATCGCATTTCACAGGGACAAGGTGGTCCTTAGGAGCAATAACAAGTTCCTTCCTCAAGTAGTGTCTGATTTTCATGTCAACCAGTCCATTACACTACCAGTCTTTTTCACTGATCGTTCTTCTTCTTCAGGTGAATGTAGGCTGCATAGCCTGGATGTTAAAAGAGCTATCGGCTATTACCTGGAACATACGAAAGGTCACAGAGGGGATAGGAGCCAGCTCTTTTTGACTTATGGGGAAGTGGGAAAAGGTAGACCTGCCACAAAGGGGTCCATATCATGGTGGGTTGTAGCATGTATCCAGTTTTGCTATAGCAAGGTGGGCAAGCAACCTCCTCAGGGTCTTAGGGCCCACTCTGTGACAGGAACAGCTACATCCATAGCAGCCTCTAGAGATCTCCCTTTGCTGGAAATCTGTAAAGCAGCTACCTGGAAGAGAGTTCACACATTTACCAAGAATTACTGCCTGGATGCTGAGGCTAGGAGTGATGCCAGGTTTGGCACAGCAGTTCTGCAGAGCCTATTTCCTAAGTATGTCCTCTGCCCACCTCCAAAGGCATTGCATGGTTAGTCTGCATTTGTCAGAATACAGTGAGATTTCCTGGGGTTTGAAGAAAACATTACTTACCATAGTAATCTTGTTTCTTTTAAGGGAATCTTACAGTATTCTGAGCTCCCACCCTCCTCCCCCCTGCTAGGACCTACAGGGCACTGCATACTGTCTGTACAACTAAAGTTGAAAACCTGTGGATACCTAGTAGTTTATTGTGCATCTGTGACTTGAATCTTAGTGATGCCCTCTGTTATTTAAGAGTTGTTTTTGTCCCCTAACAGGGGTTTTACTAATTGTTAGATTAGCTTTGCTAGTGTCTTTTAGCTTCTGCATGCTTTGTAAGAATCTGAAGGTTACAGGAAGTGCAACCAGGACAGTGATTTGAAAACTGAGCTCGAGCCTAACATTCCACTATTAGCATAGGTTCTATTAAACATTTTGGCTCCCGGGGCAGTCCTATGGTGAGACAATACTGCATTTGTCAGAACACAGTAAGATTCTCTTAGAAGAAACAAGATTACTATGGTAAGTAATATTTTCTTCCAGTCCCATGCCTTTCTGTCTGTACCTGGTACTGGTCTGGTCTCCTGGTGAGTAACTCTTCTTTCTCTGTGTGTTTTTTGGGCCCTCCTTTTTGTGTATGGGAAGCACCAGAGCAGTTCTGTATCTTTCTTGGATGGAACCCTGGAGCAGGGATTTGTTATAGTGTTTTTTAAGGGGATGGGCAATAACTACACTGATCATGAAAAAAAAACAGCCCTAGCTCACAGACCAAGATTTAACTCTCTTACTAGTCTGTAAAATGTATTAAAAATGTAGTAAGTATAAACTATAGAATAGCAGCCATAGTGGACAAGACTGTGTTTTGCACATATCACATGCTTTTTCAAGAGTACCAGACAAACTGACAGATATACTTCTTAGATAGTGCTAGCTATTAACATTCATCCTAGCCTCAGTGATGTGGAGTGCTGAGGCGCTGGGTGCCTTACCTCCTGCCACGCTGGCAACGCAGGGTCAGGAACGGAACCAGGTTGCTCAGAGGCCGATGGGGTGAGGAAGAATCGAGTGTCCCAAAACAGCTCTCCTTCCACGGGGAGGGGGGTTAGAGTGGTGCGCTGCTTGCCTGCCACCCAGTGACAGTTAGGTTGCAGCACATGCCGGGAAAGGACCCCACGTACAGGGCGCCGGGGCTGTTTCCGCAGAGACTTGGACATTGTGTCCATTGCACATGTGTGGGCCCAGGGGAGAAAATGTAGGAAAAATCCCTGTGGGCGGCAGGATGATTGACCTGCAGGCTCTGCACCGGTGGCCAGGCACAGCTGTAGTCCTGTGGCAGAGAACGCTGGCTAAGGTATGTCCCGGGGCAAGCTGAGTGATGGGGCTAGGGGAGTTGGTCAAGAAGGGGCCACCAGAGGAAGAATCAGGAGATAAAGTATATATGAGGAATGCAGGAACATTCATCCTATACAAATCTCTACCCGCCTTTTTTTTTCTTTTTTTTTTTTCCAAATGATGCAGATTAAACACAATGCATCCCCGGATAAATAGAACATCACTAGTAAAGGTAACTATGTCACGCTGTCTCCTAATACATATGTTTACTACTAAAACATGGAGCAATATAGTCTTAAGCCTCTACATAGTTGTATTCTAGGATAAATAACAGCCCCCTGTTGGCTACCTCATTGAATACTAAATACATGTATGTAAATCCCTGAACATAGCTCAACATAAATATTGTATGCATCTATACAACGTAAAATTGCACATACAGTAACCCTGCATAATAATCAGAAGTAAAAGATATGTGCAGTCATGCAATATATAAAACACAGGACATATTAATTCATATGGACATTCCGAAAGATAACTGTTTTTCTATTTAAAACTACTTGATAAAAACTGCTAAGACAAGGACACAGTGCTGTAATATAAAAATTCTGCGGCTGCTGTACTGGCAGCGATCCCAATTATCTTCTGCTTGGTCTTCCTTAAAGTGGTGTTCCGACCTAGCGCTATAAGGTATTGGGCTTCATAGCCCAGTACCTTATAGTTGCGTGAGCTTACCGGCGCAAAAATTCCAGTTTAAAACTGTGTACTTTTTATTTGTGGAAGGATTGTAACAGTGCGAGCCTTGGCCCAGCCAATCCCTTCCAGCTTCCTAATTCTTGGCTCACCCCGCACTCTCTGGAAATTGTGACATGTGGCCAGGAGAGCAGGGGTAGAACCCAATAGAAGTCTGTGGGGACTATTTTTAAAGCTGTTTTTAGCCATTTTAAACAGTCTTGGGATTAGGCAGCGCTAACTGGTAAGGTCCCTACCAGTTAAGCAGACTGTTTCAAATTTCCCTTAAGACTGTTCAAAATGGCTAAAAAAAGGCTTTAAAAATAGCCCCCATAGACTTGTATGGGGCTTGCCCCCACACTCTCCCTGGCCACACGTCACAATTTCAGAGAACGCGGGGGCGGAGTTGGGGTGGAGCGGGGGCACTAGGAAGCTGAAAGGAATCGGCTGGCCAAGGCTTCGGCGCCGGTTACGATCCCTTCCACAGCAAACAGTAAGCAGTTTTAAATTGAAATTTTTGCATGTCAGCTGAGGACGATGTAAGGTATTGGGCTATGAAGCCCAATACCTTATATCGGAAATTTACTTTAAGTTCTTGTGACTGATGAAATGACTGCCAAACTGCACAGCATAAATACGTCAAATAGTCGGACAGCAAAATGAGGGAAAGAAAACAATATGAATTGTTAATACTTCCTGTCTTTTTTTTATATTGCATGATTGTACATAATATATTTTACTTCTGCTTATTATGCTGGTTTAGTGTATGTGCAATTTAATATGATATAGATTCATACAATATTTATTTGTGTTGAACTACGTTTGGGATTTACGTAGATGTATCTAGTATTCGGTGAGGTTGCCAACAGGCGGCTGTTACTTATTCTAGAATACAAAGGCATAAGGATATATTGTTTGTTTTTAGTAGTAAACATATATAGTTAGGAGATAGCGTGATACTGTTATTTTTACTAGTGGTGTTCTGTTCATCCAGTGGGGGTTGATTCTCTGTTTAGTTGTGCATCACTTGCAATTAATTATCAGGAGTATAGGATGAATGTTGTTAATAGGTAGCACTACACAAGTTCCATTACTCTTGAAAAAGCTTGGTCTGTGCAAAACATCGAGTCTTTGTCCACTGTAGCTGCTATTTTACACTTTATATTTAATGTATTTTTAATACATCTTGCAGTTAGTAGGAGTGTTTAATCTGAGTCTGTGAGCTAGGGCTGTCTTTTTTTACCCTTGTGCTCCGGGTTTCCTTCTGAGCTGCCCATTTACACAATGACTATACCCTTCACAAAAATGTCATTGCTAGAGTGAGTAATTGTTCTAACCCTAGTAATACGCAAGTATTCCTAACTTTATGCAGTGTCCCTTTAAGACAGAACTGCCCAGAGAGATGGAACATATGCAAATGATGGAATCTTTTGCATGAGCCACTTTTTCAAATGCTGCCTTCTACTAACTGCCTTAGTTCTAAACCCCTCAGATTTCCCCTCTCTCCCTGTCAAGACTAGACTCCCGGAGATCCTCTCTTCATCATGTTGTTCTGACGTGAGAAAACTTATAAAATATATACAGGTATTCTTTACATTTAATTTGCTGCCTTTTACTTTTTGTAATTTTAAGTTAAACTGTAGTTTTAGTGTTTAAATTGTAAGTTTTCTCAGTTTCTCCCAGTTTGGTATAACTGGGGGTAAACCGAGGTTTATTTTATACTTATCGGAGTTTTCTGACTAAAAAACTCTGTTAGTTTTATTTAATTTATTAAATTTAACTTGTTTTAAGCAGCTGAGTGGCTAAGGGTTGGCGCTGGGCGCCTCACCTTGTGCCATGCAGCGACCACTCATTTGGGAACGAAGCACGGGTCGCCATGGAGGAGATTGAGCATCTGATGGACTGCTCTCCATCTCCAGGAGGAGGATTCAGTGGCGGTGAATGCCTGACCCTAAGCGGAGGTTGGGGCTCGATGGCATGGAGCTGCACAAATGTGGGAGGTGGGGCGTGGCAGGCGCTGTCGATGGCACACAGGTGCTTACGCCAAACCCCCCATGGCGTCCTTGCATGCCGCGCCCGCAAGGAGAAAAAGTGGAAACAGTGGCTCCTGGTCTTTGAGAATGTCAGAAAAAACGAGAAGAAAAACCGGTCATCCCTGTTTAAAACCATGTTTTGAGTGTGGTGAAATTTTCCTAAGACAAACATTCTTTTTGTTTTGCTTGCTTGGGCATGAACATTTAAAAGCAGAGTGAAATCTGCAATACATGTCCTGAGAAAACTGTTGAAAAATGTCTGGATAAGGCTAAAGAGAAAACTATCCTCACGTAATGGTCCCTCGAATAGTCTGAGAGCCACAGCCGTGGTGCTCTGATGAACGCGACGTGCCAGACTGCCACCCACAGTCCAAGTCTGAAACCACCAGCCCCTCACAGAAATGCCGGTAGTGTGAGAGCCTCAGCCGTGGTTCTCTGATGAACCCGACCTGCCAGACTGCCACCCACAGTCCAGGTCTGAAGCCTCCAGCCCCTCACAGAAACGCAGGTACGGACTTGCCCTCAGGGACTGATTACCTCCAGGAAAGGAACCCTAGCTGCCAATTTTTGCTTTCTTTACATGAGGACAGTTGTCTCTGGGTTTAAATCCAGAGTCTTTTACTGCTGTGGCCCACTGGCTGCAGTCAGCCCCAGGAGCACTCCGATTGGCTCCATATAGCTCTGCACTGTTAATGTTTGATTATATTGTGCTAGATTATGTTTTCTGTTAAAACTGTCTTGTTTGTATTTCATAGCTGAAGTTTTCTGATTTAATGTAAATGCCTGTATTGTGTTCCTCATAAGACCAGTAGTGATCTCAGCTCAGGCCTTTGAAACCCTCTCCCCCCCCCCTTCACCTTTTTACGCTAGTATTGTGTTTTAAATAGCCCTGTTTTTGCTCACTCAGACTTGGAGGCGCCTTGCCTAACATCTTGGTCTGCACCCCCAGCAGCCCCACCCCTCTGACTTTCTTATTTAATTCTCCTCTGCCTTCTCCTTCCAGGTAGTCTGAGAGCCACAGCCGTGGTTCTCTTGCGAACCTGACCTGCCAGACTGCCACCCGCGGTCCAGGTCTGAAGCCACCAGCCCCTCACAGAAATGCAGTTACGGACTTGCCCTCAGGGACTGATTACCTCCAGGAAGGGAGCCCTAGCTGCCAATTTTTAGCCACCACCCTCCCCGTTCCTGATTAAATACACATAAACCCTGCCTCGGCTTTCTAGCTCACTCCTCTCTAGCTCCCCCCCAATCCTTATTCCACTATGTGTGTCAAATCGTGGATCCTATTCTGGTCCTTCTTCTATCTCATATCGCATGCCCAATATATGCCACCTCAAGCCTTTATCACTGTGGATACTAATCTGATCTGCTCTGTAACTAGTTCCTGTCCCTACATGGATATATGCCTTTTCAACTCCCCAATTCTTCAACATTATTTTCTTATTACCTTTAATGCTGGTAAAGGAAATGAATTACCACCTCAGCTTATGACTTCCACCAACATCATAGAGGTGTCACCTCTACAGATAGCAGTCAGAGTACTCGTCTCTGCCACCCTTAGTGGGAAGGACAAAAAATGTTGGGCGTGCCCTCCAGGACGATGGCCCACAATGATGTAAAGGGGTTACCAGTATGAAGCTTACTACTGCCACTCTAAGAAAACTTTTACTCCTTCTTCTCCTGTGCTCAGGAAATGTGGAGCTCAATCCGGATCCACCAGCTGCAATCACATCGCCCTCTGACCTTGCCACACTGAAAGGCATGAGTTTACTCCACATTAGTGTATGCAGTCTGTTAAAAAAAAGTTCTCAATGATCCAGGCCTGGGTCCTCCATACTCGACCAGACATCCTAGTGGTTTCAGAAACCTGGCTTAGACCGGCCATCTCCGACAAGGAAGTCAATATCCCTAACTTTTTCCTATTTAGAGCAGACAGACATTCCAGGGGTGGAGGGGTTGCCATCTATGTCAAGGATAGGTATACGGCATCCTGTCTGAGTGCTTCATCTGTTGCACATGCTTATGAATATCTGTCTCTTCAAGTCACCATCTCGCACACTTCAACATTATATATCATAGGGTGCTATAGACCTCCTTCTGCCAATCTACAATTGTTACCTCATCTGAGTAATATCATCAAACAACAATCCTCAGAAATAATTATTCTTGGGGATCTTAATTTAGACTGGCTATCTAAAACCGCCGCTCCTCTCGTAGCTTTCTGTGACACCCATGGATTATCGCAACTCATTGTCAAACCAACACGAGTAAATAAAAAGAACGTGGATAACAGCTCCCTGCTAGATGTTATCCTAGTGAATAAACCACATCTCTTTTCCTTTGCCGGCACCTTCTTCAGTGATATCAGTGATCACTCATTTATTGCTTGCATAAGATCAAGCAACAAAACTACTACTTCGCCGAAGTTTGCTGCCAAGAGATCTAGATGGAACTTTGATCTCACTGCCTACATAAACAAACTGAACACTCCTTGTATTGGCAAGAGTTCTATTTGGCAAAAAACACACTATCAGCATTCGACATATTCAGCAAAATTATCCTAGACGTCCTAAATAAATATGCGAATAGCAAAAAATGCATGTAGATGGTTCACACCATTATTAAAATCTGCATTGACCGAAAGAGATAACCTATGGAAAAAAGCACGCAAAACCCAGTCTGCTGCGGACTGGTGCAAGTTTAGAAGGGCACGAAACTCGTGTACTAGAATGGTTAGAGATACAAAAGCTGCATACTATCATTCTGAATTTCTCTCTGCCTCCAAAAATCCTACAAAATTTTGGAAAACCGTAAGGACTTGTCTGGTCACACGTCTAGTGGCTCACTACCTGATGAAATCTCCTTAAACAATAACACCATTTGTGACAGACTGGAAGTTCTGGATGCCTCAATTATCACTTTGCTACTGCAGGCTTAGCCTTCGACAATTCCCTGCAAATTTGATACGGCTCTCAGGTGTGGATAATCAAGTGCAGATTCTAGCGCTCACTGATTCAGTCTTCTCCTTACCGGCCTACTACTCTGAAGGAGAAGTTGAAGACATATTGCTAAAACTGGATGTAAAAAAAAAAAAAGTATCCGATGCGGATGCCCTACACCCATATTTTTGAAGGTGGCCTATCCATGTGTTAGCCGCTCCATAACCCATTTATTTAACCTATCATTAACTCAAGGATCCATTCCTTCAATATGGAAAACGGCGCACATCATACTCCTGTTCAAGTCCAGAAATCCCTGTGATCTAAATAATTACAGACCAATTTCTATTCTCCCAGTCTTGTCAAAATTACTGGAAAAAGTCATAAGTAACCAGCTGAGGCAGTATCTAGTAGCTAATAACCTGCTTAATCCAGTCCAGTCAGGGTTTAGAGCTAAACATAGCACCATCACAGCACTTGCCAAAGTGACTAATGACCGGCAAAGAGAGCTAGACAACAGCAATTACACCTGCGCCATATTCTTGGACCTGAGCAAGGCCTTCAACACTGTCGACCATTCTCTGTTATTCTCTTCCCTGACCTCACTAGGTGCTGACCCATTATCTTTACAGTGGTTCAACAACTACCTCTCTGATTGTTTCCAGCAGGTGAAAGCGGAAGGAGATCTCTCAACTCTCAAACCTCTCCTAAGAGGTGTTCCCCAGGGTTCTATCTTAGGACTGATCTTATTTGCAATATACATCAACAATATTGATGAAAGCATAACTAAGGCACATCAACAATATTGATGAAAGCATAACTAAGGCCAACATTCATCTGTTTGCAGATGACACAGTTCTTTACATAAGTCGCCCGTCATTACAATCTGCATGTAATGACCTTCGGTCTGAGTTCAACCTGCTGCAACACCAACCAACTCCTAAACAAAAAACTATTACTTAACGCCAAGAAAACAAAAGCAATACTCTTTTCTCCCTCTGCCCAAATGGTAAATTTAGCCCCATCAGATCCTGTGCCGAAGATTACTACAATTCTTGGCGAGAAGTTGGAATTTGTCCCTAAATTCAAATACCTGTGAGAATGGCTCTCTGCAGACCATAGGCTCTCCTTTATAGAGCACGTTGAAGAATTACTCAAAAAAATTATGACAGAGACTTGGCCTGTTCTATAGGATAGCCCGCTTCTTAACTAGAGATGCCAAACTACAGCTGGTATAATCAACCTTTCTATCCTTGATAGATTATGCTGACATCCTCTACAGTCACTGTCCCATTTCCTACCTCACCAAACTTGACACATTATATTGTAGAGCTTTGAGGTTCATCACAGGCCTGCCTTATTCCACTCACCACTGCTCCCTATATCAATCAGTAGGGTGGAGTTCTCTTCAATTCAGGCATGATAAAAATGCAGCCTTATGGACCCTGAGAGCCATCTCCAAAAAACTGCCCCAGTACATTACAGACTGTCTTCCTATAAAACCGATAGGCAATTACACACAGAGAAGTTGCAAATCTCTCCGACTGAGGGTTCCCAAAGTTAACTCTCACTTTGGCAGGACTGCTATAAGCTTTACACTGTCCTCCTTGTGGAATGAATTGCAAAAAAAAAAAATGAAACTGAGGTCACCCATCGGCATCTCATCTTTCAAGCTCTTATATTCACGTCTCAGAAATGATCAGTGCAATTGTTTCCCATGACCATGAATTGTCATCATGCTAACCTGTACCATTTAACCATGAACTAATTACTTCTAGTGCTCGTCTCCTCCTTGGCCCTGGTCTGTCATCATGCTTTCATGTAACACCTTGATGCCTCTGTCCTCCCTTTGATACTGGTCTATCTTCCCACTTTCTCCAGCCTTCTTTTCACAACTCTATACTGCACTCATCCACAATCTACACGCAATCATACTGTAAAAGTCCTAACTCCCCTTTCCCTCTCTCCGTAGGCTCCCACCACCGCATCAGTTCTACTGACCTATCCTTGGGACTTCACTTCTCACAATGTTTATCCTTCACTTACATATTACATACCCCATCTGCCATTAGTTGGTGGTTCTCCCAGCCATTTTCATGGTTAGTACTAGTGACTGCCCCTGGTAAATGAACTAACTGGTACTTCTGTACAGAGAACATGGTTTATATACAGTTGCATGGTTCAGTGGTGGACCTGCCCCCTTGTATTTGAATCCTCCCCTGTTATGGCTTGCCTTGTCTTCCTTTTATCATTTGACTCCCCTATTACTGCACCATTGTGTTTGTGTTTATATACTTATTTACATGTATTTATATGTTTTTATAATGGATGTTACTCGACCCTGTTCTAACCAGGTTCATCTTGTAAAAGAGCTCTGCTCAATGATGTTCGCCTGGTTAAATAAAGATTTTGATTGATTGATTGAGCTCTGATCAGCTGCTACCCTAAATTACTGTGGGTGAAACCACAACTACTACTGTAACTGCTACCCCCTGAGATGGGTATACAAGCAGTTTCTAAGAGACTCGCTGAACTGGCCGACTCCCCAGTTCCGCGAAGAAATCAAAGAAAACTAACCCCCTGCTGGACAGCATTTGCGGACTTCTGTGCCTGCTATAAAGCCTGCCAACTCCTGCAGAAATTGCACAGGCCTTTAAGGTCATTCAGGCTTACAAGGGCTAGCTGCCTCTCAGCAGCAGACCCCTAGAAAGCAGTCTGTCCCCTCTGCTTAGTCTTCCTATTATTTATGATGAAATATAGGAAGGTGAACGTGTTGAACCTGAGGTCTCCCCTGAGTGGAAGTGTGGCTCTCCCCACAGAGCATTTGAGGATTATTCCTCACACTTCACATTTGTGAGAAATGATTGGGCTGACACCCACTAAAAGCTTCTCCTTCCTGTAAATAAATTCTTCAAGAAAGATACTTTAAAGATTTTACAAACTCCAACCTCTGTTCCCCCCCCCTTGATATAAGTCTGGATAAGAAATAGCTGGATAGGGAGGGAGCTGAATTTTTATTCTCCCACCCTGCTCACCAGGGAGTGGTACAAGTGGCAGCCTGTGACAAGGCAAAGACACTCCTGACATCTCATCCTCCTAATGAGGATTACAGGAAAATTGACAACATGGCACAAAAGGGATATTTATCAGCTTCCTTGACCATCAGGCAGGCACACGTTCAAGCCTATGCTGCTCAATACCAAAAGTCACTATGGCAGGCTGTCCTTGTTCTGGCAGTCAAGGCCCAGACTCCCCTGTCAGGTGATCTAGCTGAAACCGCTAAATAGCAGTTCAAATGGCTGCTGACGCTAATGACACTGCTGCCAGATGGATGGCAGATACAGTGGTTCAGAGGAAGTTTGCCTGGCGGCGAGCCACAAACCTCACTCAGGATACCCAAACCAAGGCTATGGATTTCCCAGTCGAGGTAATTCCTCTCTTTGGAGAAAAGATAAAGGCTTAAATGAAAAAGGTGGATGAATACAAAACCACCTACAGTAGCAATTCTTCAAAAGAAAGGGCTTCCCCATCCACTAAAGCCTGTGGAAGGGGATACAGAGGCAGATCATTTCACAGCAAACCATTTTTATCAGGCCATGGTATGCCTCAGTATCAGCAGTACCCACAGCAGGAGTACTTCAGGGACAGGGGCATAAGGGGTTCCAGGCTTGGTTCCCAGGCCCAGCCTCAAACAAAACAGACACCCTGACTTTTCTGCCCACACCGCCTCCCCACTACCTGTGGGAGGCAGGCTGACTCACTTTTTCCAGTCTTGGCAAAAAGAAAAATCACCACAGACAAGTGGTCCTGGATGTAGTGAGTCCGGGATTGTCTCTGAGTTCAAATTCATTCTAGCATTAAAACCAAAGGTTTTCAAACCATCTACAAATGAGGAGAGTAAACTCCTGGAAAAAGAGGTTCAAAACCTGTTACTGTCAAAGGCAGTGGAGCCTGTCCTAGTACAGCAAAAGGTACCACACAGGAAATGGGGAGTGGCGGCCTATCTTAGACTTCAGGGTACTAAACAGTCACTTAACAAAGCCAAAGTTCAAAATGGAAACTGTCACTGATTTTGCCAACACTCCAAAAAGGGGAATGGTTGGCATCACTGGACTTAAAGGACACTTATTTCCACATCCCCATAAGAGAGTCTCACAGAAAGTACCTCAGGTTCAGACTCCCATCAGATCATGACCAGTTTTCAACCATGCCTTTCAGACTCACTTCAGCTCCAAGAGTGTTCACAAAGTGCTTGACAGTGATTGTGGCACACCTCTGAAGACAAGATGTCACAGTTTTCCCATACCAGATGACTGGTTGGTGGTTGGAAAATCACCCCAGCAAGTGAGGGAGCATCTGCAACTCACCCTGGGGCTCCTAGTGTCTCTAGGGTTCCTGATGAATCTAAAAAAAAAAGTCTGTCCTTCAGCCTGCTCAGGCACTACAGTTCATAGGAGCAGAGCTAAATACCCTGCAGAGCAGAGCCTACCTGCCTCTAAGCAGGGCAAGAAGTATTCCACTGATAACGGGCTCATTCAGCCTGAACAAACCATAAACTGCTTGACAGTTTCTTCAGCTACTGGCCACATGGCAGCTGCCACTGGCACAGTCCTGGAATCCAGGTTACAGATGAGGGACATTCAATTTCACCTCGGGGGACACTGGTGTCAGAGAAAGGATCCTCTCTCAAAACTAATTCTAGTAACAAAAAACGTTGTTACAGGCCCTCCAATGGCGAAAAGAGGAAACCAACCTAAGGGAAGGGGTTCCTTTTCAGCAAGAGTCGCCATCAGTTGTTATGACAATAGATGCATCTCTTCTAGGGTGGGGCACCTATCTGGGGGTTCACACCACACAAGGCACATGATCAAGTGCAGAGTCACTTGTGCACATAAACCTGCTGGAGCTAAGAGCAGTGTTACTGGCACTAAAGGCTTTCACACAACTAGTACAGGGGAAGGTGATACAGGTCAGAACAGACAATACCACTACAATGTACTGCATAAACAAGCAGGGAGGGACAAGGTCAAGCCCTCCCTGCACAGAAGTCATGAAAATATGGAGTCTAGCATGCTCCATGGGGGTTCATCTACAGGCTATTCATCTGCCAGGCAAGGACAATACCTTGGCAGATAGCCGGACTTAAATCAACCAGGCCCATTATGAATGGGTCTTGAACAGTCAGGTGGTGCAAGTGATCTTCAGGAGGTGGGGCACCCTAGAGGTAGACGTTTTCGCATCCCGCCAGAACCACCACCTGCCACAGTACTATGGCAGACCACCAGATCCTGGAACAATCCCCCTGGATACTCTGGCTCTGAATTGGTCAGGGAAGCACCTGTATGCGTTTCCTTCCTTCCCTCTGGTGTACAGATCATTGCTCAGTCTCGGGTCCCAGTCAGCATCAATGATCTTGATAGCACCAGCCTGGGCCAGGCAGCCATGGTACACTCTGCTACTTTCCATGTCTGTGGCCGAATCAATACACCTTCCTCAGAGGCACAGTCTATTAACCTCCAGCCAGGGGAGGCTCCTGTACCTGAACCTCAAGTCACTCAGGCTCTAAGCATGGCTCTTGAGAACCTAGAATATGTAGGCTTGCATCTTTCTGAAAGTGTCTTGGACATTTTAAGGGGTTACAGGAAGCCATCCAGTAAGAAAACCTATGCTGCAAAATGAAAAAGGTTTTCTCTTTGGTGTTCAACCAGAGGAGTAATACCAGCACAGGCTGCTGTCCCAGCTGTGCTAGATTATCTTACCTATTTGCATTCACTGAGCTTGCAGTCCAGTACCTTAAAGGTTCACATGGCTGCAGCATCTGCTTATATTTTAGTTGGACAGAATGTTTCTCAGACCCTATCTTCAAAAGGTTCCTTAAAGGCCTGGCCCATTTGCACCCCCCTCACAGGGAACCGGTGCCAGCATGAGACATAAATGTGTATGTAGCTAGGCTAATGGGTCCCCCTTGTTGAGCACGTGTCTTCTCTTTTGAAATATGTCGCATAAAAAAATTAAAAAAATAAAAAGTTTTCCTTGTGGTAATGACTTCTGCCAGAAGAATCAGTGAGCTGCAGTCTCTCTGCATTGAACAGGACTATATTTAATTCCGAAGAGACAGTGGTCCTGAGAAAAAACAGGAAGTTTCTTCCCAAAGTGGTTTCTGATTTTCATTTGAATCAAACCATTACCTTACCTGTCGTTTTCACTGAACACTCTAGTTCTGGTGAAAGGTCATAGGCAGGACAGAAAACACCTGTTCGGACCAATGAGGATGTGGTAAAGGGTAACACAGCATCAAAAAGGTCTATTTCTCATTGGAGACTACAGCATATCCAGTTTTGTTTCTTTAAGGCTGGAAAAGCCCATTCCACAAGGGGCACAGCTGCTACCATAGCAGCTTCAGGGGATGTTCCCCTGGTGGACATCTGTAAAGCAGCTACCTGGAAAACAGTACACACCTTTACAAAGCAGTACAGTTCAGATATTCTGTCCAGGGGTGATGCCAGGTTTGGCACAGCAGTCCTGCAAAGTCTGTTCCCAAAATAAGGTTATGTGCCCACCTCCAAAGGTACTGCTTAGTAGTCTGCATAAAGTTAGGAATACCTGAGTATTACTGGGGTTAGAAGAAAAAATTACTTACCATAGTAATCTTTTTTCTTCCCAGTGATACTCAAGTATTCATAACTTCCCACCCTGCCTCCCCTTCTGGAACCTTTAGCCTCTGCACTCTTGAATACTGTGCTCTCAGGGGTATAAATGCTACTTCCAGCACATATGTTGTGATTGTGTTCACTATTGTTGTCCCCCCTTTTTCAGGTGATTCTGACATTCAGGGGTATTCTTTCATATGTTATGCTCTCCAGTTGGAGGTCTTTTTGGGTGTTAAGGGAGTTCCTACTATAATTATTATTATGATTAATATTATTATTATTATTACACTTAGTCCTCGTGGGCCTGTCTTTCCAAACTTCCAGGAAATCTGAGGGGTTTAAAACTAAGGTAGTATTTGAAAAAGTGGCTCATGCAAAAGATTCCATCATTTGCATATGTTCCATCCGTCCAGGCAGTTCTGTCTTGAAGGGACACTGCATAAAGTTAGGAATACCTGAGTATCACTGGGAAGAAACAAGATTACTATGGTAAGTAATTTTTTTCTTTCTTTCCAACCTTTGGGCTCCCCTCACTAAAACATGTCTTTCACAGGTATGTGGGGTTTCCATGATCGAGACCTGATGCTGCGCAAGTCCCTCTACACCATGATGGAGAAAGGAGCTGAAAAAGAGGCCTTAAAACGGAGGTGGCGGTGGCAGCAGACGCAGCAGAACAAAGAGGTAACCCAGTTTCTTGCTAAGACTGAGAAGAGTTCAACCGCAGAGGCTCATTTCTAGTATTGGTGCATCTAAAAACATTTCATTAGTGTCAGAAAGGCCCAGCTGACAGCACTGGTGTATAGACAGACCACAGGATCTTCAGTTTGAGTCTCACACCTAGGATTCATGTTGATCTAAAAACAAAACTTGACACCTCAGTACAGTACTAAGGGGGCTGTGCTTTTGGTAGTATCATGTGTCTCATGAAACGTACACATCTGAGGTGAAGTTTTCAGCATGTATGATAAGTTTGTCAGTTTATGGTAGTCTAATAATTGGAGCTTGCATTCAAATGGGGAGGGGGTGCAGGAAAAGTGGAACAATTAGAAAGCACTACTTCACTCAGAGGGTGGTCAGCATATGGAGTTGCCGGCCTGGTGAGGTAGTGGAAAGTAGCACTTCTCAGACTTTTGGAGCAGGGCTAGGCAGATTCCTGAGGAAAAATGGCATTGGGGGGGGGAGGGGGGTTACACAGCATGAGCAGGAGTAGAATTCTGGCAGTTAAACTTAGATGTGCGTCCAGATTCAGAGTAATGTCACTGCTGTGTGGCAGCAGTTGTGGACAAGATGAACCCTAAGTCCTTTTCATCACAACCCTGTTAATAACTATGTGTTAAACTAAGGTTCTTTATGCCCATCTCTGGTGGCTGCCCAGGTAAACGTTGACGGTTCTGTTTCAGGTTTTTTTTTTTTTAAATATCATCTTTATTTAGGTTTTATAACATATTTACAGACATGTCATCCAGATCAGTGAGAATAACTTCATGCAGACATAACATTAACAGTTTCAGCACGGGTATAATACTTTAAGATAAAAATAAGGGTCTGAAGCCCATATTAAGCATAGTTCCTAGGGGAAGGTAGTTCATAAGCAGTTCGTCCTGACCTTCTGGTGAAAAGGCGAAGTTTAAGGTCTCCCGGACCCTTGGTCGCTTCAGGTTCCTCTCAAGACAACGATACAAAATAACCTCTTGAAAGAGTCCCTAGGTGCCCAATTCTATATGACTCAGGTACATATCCGGGACAGTGATATCCCATACTTGTGCAACAGGGATATCTTGAGGATACTCTCCCCAGTGGCAGACCACGGGCCCCCAAGTCAGCAAAACAACCACCCTCTTCCCCTGGGGCCAATGGGCCACACGCGAGGGAGGAGAGAGGGAAGAGGTCTCTCGCCCGTCACCACACCCGCATTTACGGCTCAACGGTAGGGTCCTTTAACATGTAGTATATTCGCCACCTAGCCCACCTGGTGGCAAACTTTTCTTCTTGGTTATTTAAGCTGTGTGTTATTTTCTCCATAGTGTAGATTTGTCTAGTAATGTTCCACCAATCTTATATCGTGGGTATCTTACGTGTCAACCACTGCTTCGTAATGGATGTCTTTGCTGCCGTAAGGAGAATAAGAAGTAGATAGCTAGTAATTGGACCGCGCTAGTTTTGGGGGAACATGGAGAACAGAAACATCTCCACTGTCAGTTGGAAGTGATGGTCCAATATCTCCTGAAAGTGGGATTGCAGGAGCACAAAGTAAGGCCTCAGGAGTGGACATTCCCACATTATGTGGGTGTGATTTGCCCTCATGTTGCCACAAAGGCACCAACATGTAGCTGGGAGCTTTGGCTTGAAATGACTCGTGATTATCGGGGTTCTGAAGTATCAAATTAGGCATTTCCACGTGAATTCTCTCCATACGTGGGAGCTGGAAACTCTGGCCGAGTATCTCCAGGCTTGTTGCCAGTCCTCGGGTGTTACTGGATAGCCGGATTCTTGACTCCACTGCTCACGAATGCTATCTGTGCATGTAAAGCTCTGTACTCTCAGGGCTTGATAGTACAACGAGATCAAATGATTTTGTTTTAAGGTTTTATTGAGAACAATTTGGCTCTGTATTAATGGTGGTAGCCGTTCATGTTTCCAGACCATACGGAGTAGGTTGTTTGCATGGTGTCTGAGTTGCAGGTACTGATAGAAGTCCCCCTTTGGTAGATTATATTTCCTTTGAATTTCCGCGTAAGCCCACATTGTGCCCTGGGTCACTATTTGTCCCAAATATCTCAGTCCTCTCCTCTCCTCTCCTCTCCCACTGCCGAAAACTGCCATCTAGGCTGTTTGGGGGGAAGTTACTCAGGCTGGAAATTGGGCAAATAAGTGGTAGGAAAGGGGTCAATTGATGGATCCGTTTAATGCTCTGCCAGCCTCTCATTGAGGCCGTAAGCCAAGGATTTGTGAGCTTATATAGGGTCCTATCCTACTTGTGTTGGTATAGGGCTCGGTGGAATGTATAATCCTCCATCAGTGCTCGTTTTATGTCCACCCAGCGTGGGCTGTTTGTTTTAGTTTGTCTAGAGATCAAATGCATCACGTTTACCGCTTGCTGGTAGAGTCTCAGGTCCGGGAGGCCCATTCCTCCCCCATCACGGGGAAGAGTGAGAATTTTTAGGCGTACCCGGGGTTTATTATTGGCCCAAACAAAGTTAGTAATGTGGCGATTTATTTCTCTGAAAGTTTTTAAAGGAAGATGAATGGGAATATTTTGGAACAAGTATAACGCTCTCGGGAGGGAAACCATTCTGATTAGGTCAATCCTCTGAGCCAGCCCCAGGGGAAGAGTTGACCATGAAGATAGATCCGCTCTAAGTTGCATTACAAAGGGAGCATAGTTATGTTTATAAAACTCCAGAGGAGATTTAGGAATATGTACTCCCAGGTATCTTAGTTTCCCCAGGTCCCATCTTCCCGGAATGTCCGTCCAGACTTTTTGTGTAGGGGAGTAGTGAAAGGCGAGCAACTCTGTTTTAGTAAGGTTCAACTTGTACCCCGAAACCCAACCAAAGGAGTCTAATATTAGCTTAACTGCAGGGAGAGATTGTTCAGGATTCCGCAGATACAGCAGAACATCATCCGCGTAGAGGGCTGTCCGGTGTTCATTACCTCCCAGTTCCACCCCTTCTATTTCCTGCGTTTCCCTAATTTTCTGGGCCAAAGGCTCAATAAAGGCCACAAACAATAGAGGAGAGAAGGGGCATCCTTGCCTTGTCCCCCTATACAGAGGGAAATAAGCTGAGTGGTGCCCATTCACCTTCACACACACCTGAGGGGAGGCATAAATATTTTGAAGGACAGTTATTAAAGTGGGAGGGAAGCCAAACTTGTGTTAGGTTGCATAGGGGAATGGCCATGCCACCCTGTCAAACGCCTTTTCGGCATCTAGGCTGACTAGCATGGATGGAACTCCTCCAGTGTGCATATAATGTACTATATGAAGGGTCCGTCTAATACTATCGGTGGTAGTGCGGGACCGGACAAATCCGGTTTGATCTTTATGAATTAGCAGGGGGAGCACCTGATCCACCCAATGAGTTAAGATTGCCATAAATAGCTTATAGTCTTGATTGAGTACCGATATGAGCCTATAAGAGGCACATAATTGTGGGTTCTTGTTTGGTTTAGGGATTACAGTTATCGTAGCGTATGACCAAGACGGGCGGGGGATTCCCCTCCATGACTGAGTTAAACACATTAAGAAGGGTAGGAAGGATCTGGGCCTTTACCGCCTTGTAAAACTCCACCCCATACCAATCTGGCCCAGGCGACTTCTGCGACTTGGCATTCACGATGGCAGCTAACAGTTCCATCTCCGCTATCGGAGAGGTCAGGGCTTGATTTTGATCTTCTGTCAGCCGCGGCAGGGTGATTGATTGCAGGAATTCCGCTATTTGTTGTGAGGATGCTGTGTTTTCAGGGGTGTATAGGGACTTGTTGTATATGGTAAAGGCTTCCGCAATTTCGTGTGTCTTAGTAAGACATCGACCTTCCGTAGGGTGGTGCACCGATAGGATTGTGGCCACTTTTTTTTGGTTCCGAATTTGATATGCCAGCAATCGGGTAGCTCTTGGAACCACCTCATAAAACCTCTGGCGTAGGAAGATCAGGGCTATCTCCGTTTGCTGCTGTATTAACCGGTCCAGCTCAAACCTGGTTTGTTGCAACTGGGGGAGTACAGTTGTATCCCCTTGTTTGTGTGCCATTTGTAAGAAATGAAGAGTATCCTCCAACCTAAGTTTTTGCGCTTTACGCTGTCTTTCCCGTTCTGCAGTGTATTTTATTATATGTCCCCTGAGTACAATCTTAATCGTATCCCAGTACATAGCAGGGGTAGAATCCATGACCGGATTATCGGCTTTTATCTTCTGAACTTTCTCTGCAAGAAACTCGCAGAACTTCTTAGAGCGCAGGTAATATGGATTAAGCCTCCAAAATGTCCACTTGGGCTGAAGCTCAAAGTCCCACATGGACGTCTGCGGGGCATGGTCCGAGATAGAGATGTCTTCAATTTGAATGTCGTGTAGCAGCTCTAGGTTTTCTACCTGTGTGTACACCTGATCAATGCGGGAATAGGTTTGGTGGACTGGGGAATAATAGGTGTAATTCCTCGAGTGGGGGTGGAGCCTCCTCCAGGCATTGCACCATCCCGCCTCGCTTACAAATCTCTTGAAAAATCTTTGGGTTACCGACTGTTTAGGGGGCTTGGTGTTAGTGGCGTCCAGATTAGGGTCCGTGATAAGGTTAAGGTTGCCCGCCATCATGAATACCCATTCCATTTTTTGTACAGTTTTATCCAGTAAAGGTTTAAGGAGGCCACCAGGGTACCGGGGAATATACATTTACTAAGGTTACTGGTTTGTTATTTAATGTACCCTATACCAGTACCATGCTACCCTCCTGGTCAGCCCAGGTGAACTCGGCTTTGAGCGAGGTACTTGGGGAGATTATTATAGCAACTCCTCTACGTCTTCCTGCCTTGGCAGAGGAGTAAAAAACCTGTCCCCTGTTCAATTTGGCCAGTTTTGCATGTTCAGCCGCATTCATGTGCATTTCCTGCAGGTATGTCAGGTTGGCTTTGGAATGCCCGATAAAGGCTAGGGTCCTAGACACCTTAATAGGTGATGCCAGGCCATTAATGTTTAGAGAGAGTAATTTCACCTTAGAAGTACCCATGTTGTTGTTCGTGGTTTCCTCTCTAGTCCAAACCTCCCTTCCCCCAGTGGGGCCCTAGGTCTGCCACTTCTGGAGCATACCCTCACTGAGCACATTTGCTCGGATCTGGTGACTATAACATCACAACACTCGGTACACAACAATGCATAATGACCATAGAACACAATAAAAAACATAACATAACACATAAACATTACAACAGTCATAACTTACAAACTGGTACTTCCACGAATCAGGAGGTCCTGATCCTGTGGTAAGGAGAACCTTACCAATTCCCCAGAGTCCCTGGGCTTTAGCACTGTGTGCTACGTGGGAAAGGGTAAAGAGGATAAGTGATGAGTATAAGCCGCACCTGTGGTCCCCTAAGATCCCGGCTGTGACTTATGGGGAGAAATACTCTTCTGAGGAGACGCTCTCCCACCCCGGGTCCCCAAAATAGGACGCAGCCAGGGCCCAATGGGGGGGAGTAAAAAGGACAAGGGGCCAAGCATCCGCCCCAATATACATAGGCCCCAGCCAGGTGTAGTAAGTCATCCACTCGCCCAGCCCATCATCTCCAAAAGGAGGGAACAGACAAACTCAACCTCTACATGTCTGCATCCAACTGTGCACAATCATGGCTCTGGGGTAAGTACTGGCCTCACACCCCCACTCTGGTAGTTGGCCATGTGCGCCCCCGGTATAGTAAGAAGCCCCCAGCCCGGAGGGATCAGAGGGCGCAGGTCCTTCCCATACGCCTCTGGAGGGTCCCCCCAGCTCCCCGTGAGGGAAGCCGGAAAGGGCAGCAGGGGAACCTCCCCACAGCACGGGGGTGACAGTCCTCAGAGCCGGCCCCGCATAGCTCCTCCCCCCCAACCCGGGCCAGCCGCCGGGGGATCTCCTCCCCCCCACCCGTGCCTCACCGCGGCAGACCAGGCCACCACCTGTCTTTCCAACACCTTAGGGGAGAAAGGCATCCAGACCCGGGCATCATCCACATACATCAGGTGCGGGCCCTCAGAGGCCAGGCTGCCTGGGTAAGGTCAGTCTCTTCACTACCCCTGCATTTTAGGCATCTCCATAACCTTACGTTGTTAGTACACAGCTCTCATCCCCCAGAGCTGGAATGAAGAGGGTCCTCCCGCCAATGCTCGAAGGTGGAGATTCCCCCACACACCCCCCGTCCCCCCATCGGGTATCCCCCCAATAGAGAGGTGGGGGGGAGGAGGTGGCTCATCACCCCTTCCAGCAATATCATGTATATTTTATCATTCCCTAGTTCCCCCATTCCTCCTTCCTCCCCCACCTTCTCCCACCCTTCCGATTCTTCTTGTCCATAATGTTGTCCATACAGTTCTTCGCCACATATTTATCTGCCAGTCCTTAGTAGCGGCCCCGCTCATATGGGCCTTAAGATCTCAGTCTTGTAGTTTGATGCTGTGTTTGCTCCAACCCCACCTCCTTTGCATCCCTCCCCATCCTAACCCACCTCATTCCATTCCCTCGCTCCCCCCAACTCTTCATCCACCTTCCCCTCCCTCCTCCCTTGGCAGAATACGGGGATCGGGGATATTAGCAGGTCGTGGCTTCCTACCAAGCGGCCCAAGCAGGAGTCGTCTTCTTCCTTCGCTCCAGTTGGGGCAGCCTGCATGTTATGACCAACCGTCTCCCCCTCCCCAACAGACCCCTTCAACCTTCTCCCTCCGATTCCTTCCTCTATCCCCTCGGATCCAACCTCCCCACCTTGTCTAACCCCCCAGAATTAGGGATCAAGGTGTGCCCTTCCCCATGCCTCATGTTTCAGTGCAGCTGGCGTGCTAGATTTGAATCGTCACGGCCCTCTGACTTGCCTTCTGCATCTCCCACCACCCTCCAATCCTCTGATCCTCCCCCACCCCTTCACAGAAAGCCCCAACACCTCCCAGGACACAGCCCCTCCTCCATCCCCCAATCCCCCGCCTCCAGGCAGACTCCGCCCAGCCCCTCTGACACCAACCACCTCCCCTTCAACCCCTCAGGCAGCCAGCGTCAATCGGAGCTTCCCCCTCTCCACTGAACCCCCCCCAAACTAGGGTAAGGCTCTGTATTGCTTTTCTCTATTGCCGCTACTAGGCCATCCCTCCCCAGTCCTTTGAGTTAAAGTATTTAAGGATACTTGCGGCCCCCTCATGTCTCTGCAGTGGTCTTTGACAGCTGCTGCTCCTCCACATTTGGTTGAGACGCCCTTAATGCTCCCAACGATCTTCTGAAGGGCCTCCGCTCCTTGCTTGCGCTTTGCGTCTCTCTGCCCGCTGCTCCACATCTTCTGGGCAATTTTGGAGGCTACAGAGGGCTCTCAGCGCACCGTGGGCTGGGGAACATCGATGTTTCTTCTTTTTAGCTCGGCAGTCACCTCCTCTGCTGATTCAAAGGTACGCGCTCCATCTGGGAACATGACTGTCATCTTAGCGGGGTAGGGAGTGCAGAATTTGATACCCGCTACCTTCAGTGCCTTCATTACAGAGGTGTAAGCGTGTCTTTATGCCGTAATCTCAGGGGCATAATCGTTGTCGAAAAACAGACATTGGGACTCGAAGAGGACCCTCCCCTTCCTCCAGGCCGTTCATAGGACAGTTTCCTTTTCCTGGAACCTTAAAAATTTTATCAGGATGGTGCGAGGGCGAGAGCCCGGCGGCAGCCTAGGCCCCAGGGTACGATGCGCTCGCTCCAGTTCTAAAGTAATATCCTCAGGTAAGGGAAGCAGCTCTTTTAGGAGTTTTTGCAAAAAGATGATCATGTCTGTCCCTTTGGAACCCTCAGGGATCCCTGACAACCTTATGTTGTTCCTCCGGCTGCGACTTTCTGCATCTTTGGCCCGAGACCGCAGCACTTTGACCTCACTGTGGAGCTGAACTATGGCATGCTCTGCGTCCACCAACCTTCCCTCCGTCCCTGTGATGCGGGCCTCGCTGCCCTCCTGGCGTTGCTCCAGCTTCCCTATGTCGGTTCGCAGGGTGGTTGCCGTCAATTTCATTTCTCTGCGGAAATCCCTTATTTCCACCAGCATCTGTGCCATTTGTTTTTGGAGAATTACATGAGAAGCCTGCTCAGGCACTACACTGCTCCGGTGCGAGGACGACAAGGCCCGAGAGTCTTCACTCTCCGACCTCTCATCCTGTGATTTCTCCTCATTGTGGTGAGCTAGGATTGAAAATTTGTCCTCCCCTCTCTTCATCAGCATTTTCTGGTTGCCCTCCAAGCTCAGCGGTGAATGGATGGCGATGGATATGCTACTTTAGGAGGGGTAATGCAGGATCGTTCGGGGAGCCACTAGATCTAGGCTGCCATTCTCTCTGCGACATCACTGGAAGTCCTCTGTTTCAGTTTTTGCTTGAGGGCAGGGGAGAGTCGATGTGATCCCAGCCTCTCCTCCGGCGTTCCCTCTCACAATAAACCAGTTTCTGTTGCAGTTTTCCAGGGCTGTGTAGGATTGATGTGTGCTTTGTACATTGCACATGACCATTCTCTGTAGTACCAGCGTTTCATTCATTAGTGTGTAAAGCACTTTGCGCTCAGATATGTATGAAAGGTGGTATATGCAGTCTAGATCAGCTGCATACTGGCAGTTTTACACAAGAATATTTAGCCAGCTATGCCAGCTTAACTGGTTGCCAAATGATGTTCTGTTCACTGCTAGTTCCAATTCTTAACTCTGTGATTATATCTGTGCAGTCAGCTACAGGTGTCGGAATACATTACTCATCCAGCTTAGCTTGGAGAGTTGATATCCCTAAACAGTTGATTTATGATGCCAGTTAGTGTTTGTGGACAGCCATCCTCAAAGTTGCTCTTACTTGGTTCACTGCCATCTGAACTACAGATACAAATGCTCTTATTATTACAGTCAGACCCACCTGTAAATCCATCAGAAGATAGCTGATCTCTCCAGTAACACTTCTCTATGGTGTGGAATAGTTACCCATTCTTTGACATCTTACTTACTTTTTTTCCCCAGTTATTTTGTTCGGCCATTTACCTCCATTTTGTACCCCTCACGTCCTTGGCATGGGCGCGTATGTATGGGCATGCACGGTCACGCCCCACCCTACTAGTCACCTGTTGCCGCCTGTGCCACCACCAGGCGTCCACCCAGAGGCTGCGGAGGTGACTCCGATCGGAGAGGAGAGCCACCGTTAGGCGGCTTGATCCTGCTTCCCCTGATCCGGCTACCTGATGACGGGTCTTTCCAACCAGGTCACCAGCGTAAGCGCGCAGGCAAAGCGTCCAGCACCTCAGCCCTCTGTGCCACTGGCCGGCCTCATCGTGTACTTCTGACAGCAGTCAGATTAAAGCCAGTGGTATAAATTTGCACCCCTCATTTTGTCTTCAGTAATAGAGCATGTAATGTAGCTGCTCAGTTGTCAGACTCTCCTTGGATAACCAAGGGACAACTTCCACTGCTCGACTCCGATGTGAGTAATCCCTCCTTACTTGGACACCCAGCAAGTGGGGTGACTCTAGTAGGAGAGGCCATAGTCAACACAGGCCAGGTGGTGCAGGATGTCTTAAGAAACTGTTGCCCTTTTATTTATTTATTTTTGTTTGTTTCACAGGCTGGAACAGTATATAAATTCAATTTGACACAAAGGATATATCAAGTATCTCTGTGTGAACTCGAACAGTAGGCTTACAGGAATTATAATTTAAATGTTAGAATTTCAAGGTGCCCAAATACAGTAGGTGCCAGATAAGCTTCAGTTATTCCACTTTTTTATTTATACCTATCTAGTCTGAGAAACAGATTAATTGCTTCCTCTTAGAGCATTGTGCATCCCCCCCACCCCGATTATTCCTGTCCAATAAAGGTAGTTCAGTTTTCATCAATACATTTTAAGGCACAAATAGTGGGTACTCGTTCATGATGTACAGTAACCAACCCATCCATCTATTATTGAATAATTATAATTGATTACATACTTTGACTAAGCTTCTCCAGTTATTAGACTTCTATCACTGAATCCCTCTAATTGTCTCTGATTGGCGGTTGTACCGGTTTCCACTTTCTCGGGATAGCTTTTTTAGTTAATGTGAGTACCATAGAAAATTAAGTACTTTTGATGTATAAGTGCTTATCTGGGTAATCCAACACTAATGCCATCCAAGAGGTTGGCGAAGGAAATCCAGGAAATAATTCTTTCAAATCCATATGTATGTATGTCTGCCCAGTACTACCGCAGTTGGGGGGGACATAGCCAAAATACTGTATATGGGTGTAATGGGCGTACACTTCCCCACATTCCGTCCTACAGATTGTGCTGCCTCACTTTGAAACTGTGTTCTGTTTGATCACACGTAGATTCTCTGGGCTTAGGGAGCCTCCATTTGAAAAAAACATTTCTAGGGACATGGATATGTTGTTCATCCACACTGTCTGGCAGGTTCCTTGCCGCTTTAAATCTTGCCAGAAGGTCTTCAGGCTGGCTCCTCCCACCCAACCGAGTGGTAAAACTCAACTCCCATGGCATGATCTTCCTTACGCTTGAGGCTCAGGTTCCCACCTTAATGCTCTGCATGATAGACTGGATCCTAATTATTTTGTTCATCCAAACTCATTTAAAATTTTCAAGACTTGGTCTTCCTTTTCCTCGCTGTCACGATGGACCGTCGACTTCGGTTTAGTGGTGCCCTTGTGGGGCAGAAGATGTCAGGGCGGATCCGACTCCACGTGCATCTACTGCCTCGGCCTAGAACCGACCACGCAGGCCTCTTGATCCATGCTGTTCGTTCTCGGCCCAATGTCTGGAGGACGAACTGCGGTTAAAGCTAGGGTGCCCGAGCACTACCGCCGATAAAGTCGAAGGGGCCCGTTGGTGGTTACCGCAGCGGCTGGCTTGGCTGAGCAGCTCAAGCAGATGGTGCCCCTCGAGGAGGAGTCGGCCCAGGCCGCATCTTCCTCCTCCTCCTCAGTCGCGGCATTTATCCCACTCTCATTGGGTACCTCATATTCAGCTCCGTTCAGGGAGCTTTGCCAGTCCCTTTCCACGAAGGGAGAGGGGCCATCGGGACATTCCTCTTGGTCCAAAAAGAAGGATTCTAAGGGTAAGTCCCATCGTCAGCGTTCGTGGGCGCGGGAGAGGTCTCCTTCCCCGGACAGCCGATTGTCGACTTCGGTCGAGGTTGTGGGTGAGGCCGCTGGCTTCACGGCATCCCCATCAGGCCAGCCGGCCGAGACACCCGTCGACACAGTCGAGATTTTTCTCGACCCGTCGGACGGACTGTCGACTGGTGAAGCCAACAACCCTTCTTCGCCGGTTCCCCCGGTGGAGACCGAGGATCTGCCTGCGCCCCTGGTGCAGCAGTCCCTGGTTAAGGTGTCCGAGCCGAGGGAAGAGCGGGTGTCCCCCGCTCCTTCCCAGGCCCATCCTCGGAAACACCGAGGATCTCTGTCTCGGACCTCTTCTCGATCCAGCCAATCCCGCCACTCGTCCTCGTCTTCTTCCTCGGAAGAGGAGAGGCTTCGGCGCAAATTGCGTCGACGCTATGAGGACCTGATGTGGCAGCAGTTACTTTCTGTCCGGGAGCAAGTCGGTGCCAATGCCTTCCCTGGCCATCAAGTGGCTATCACCTGAGCGGCCAAAACAACCCCTCGCTGCAGTCGAGATGCCCAAGCCTGGGCCAGTTGTTAGGCCGAAACCGGCTGCCCCACCGATTGTGGTGGAACCTCCGCTTCCACAACCGAAATCGGGGGTGCCGACCAAGGACTCTCGGTTGGGTCAAGGCCTGCCCCACAGGTTGTCGGTCACCCTCACTCCCGACCGTCCTCGGCAGGTGGAGGGTGGCTCAGGCCCTAGGCAGCTCTTCGCGGACTCCTTGGAGTCCGACGATGACTCATCCCTGTTCTCCAGGCCGGTTGACCTGGAGTCCTCCGGGGGCCAGTCACTGGACGAAAGCCCATCATCCTTCTTGGGTTTGCTTCGGCTCATCTCGGAGTCCACCGGGATGCAGCTCAAGCCCATATCCAAATGGGCCAAGTATCCCCTGATGGAGATACTGGACTGAGGAGATTCGCCCACGGAGGCCTTTCCGGTGGCTGAGGCCATCATAGGCCCAGCCTTGGAGCTTTGGCAGCGGCCTGCTTCTTGTCCTGCGCCCTCAGCCAGGATGGCCAGGAAGTATGCGGTCCCTACCGGCTCTTTGACCAGGTTTTCGGAACACCCCTCTGCCGAGGGGTTGGTCACCGACAGCGTTTTCCGGCGTTCCGGGAATGCTGGGGACATGGACAAGCCCTCCGACAAGGAGTCCAAAAAGCTGGACTGTGCCGGGCTCAAGGTATACGCTGCGTCCTCCCTTGGCCTCCGCCAGGCCAGCTCGGCCGTGCTGATGGCACACTTCTCCCACGCCCTCATGATCTCCCTGGATGAGGTGATCCCTCATCTCCCGGCCGACCTGCAGACCACGGTCCAGCAGGTTCGGGACTAGGATAGTGCAGTGGCGAAGCAGCAGCTCCAGACAGCTCTGGACATAGCAGTCTCCTGTGCCAGATAGGTTGCGGCCGCGGTGGCCATGCGCCGCAGAGCATGGCTGAGGATATCCACCTTCACGGCGGCTACCCAGCACAAATTGGCGGACGTCCCCTTCTTCGGGACCGACCTCTTCGGCCCTGGAGTGGAAGGTCACCTTCAGCGGATCGAGAAGTCCAATGCCACTCTGGACTCTGTCACCTCCGCCCAGAAGGGCAAAGGCCGCCGACAGCAGCAGCACAAGTCCTTTCGCCCTTCTGCGCCTGCGGCACGTCCGGCCCAACAGCACCAGCACCAGGGCCAGCAGGCTCGCGCTTGGCATCCCAAACCCAAGCCCGCGGCTTCCTTATGTAGGAAGCAGTTAGGTAAAGGCCCAGGAGGTCCCTCGGCCGGTCCCTCCTCCAGCCTGCCCAGTAGCCGGGTTGAGAATGTAGCCCACCTGCGTCCTCCCCTGGTTCCCCTGTGAGAGGATGGCTCTGCCACTTCCTTTCCACCTGGTCGCTACCACCACGGACGCTGGGTGTTGGAGGTGGTAGGAAAGGGCCTGCCTCTGGTTCGAGCAGGCTCCACACTTTCGAGCTGTAAGCCCCTCGGGGAGCCGCGAGTCCGCAGCCTTGCTGTCGGCCCGCCCGAGCCGATATTGCCCTGCTCCTCGAAAAGAGGTGATCAGGAAGGTGGCGGATCCCCTCCAGACCAGGGTTTGTGTCCAGGTATTTCCTGGTCCCAAAGCGGACGGGGGGCTGGCGCCCATTCTCGACCTGCACGACCTGAACAGGTTCCTAAGGTCTGGACCTTCAGGATGGTCACTCTGGCTCAGATTATCCCATCCTTGGAGCAGGCGTGTGGTTCTGTTCCCTGGACCTTCAGGGCAGCGTTCTTCACGTCCCAATCCGTCCGTCATCAGAGATTCCTCCGGCTTAAGAGCGGAGGATCCCTCAGTTCGGGCCATGCCCTTGGCCTCTCCTAACTGCCAGGGTCTTCACCAAATGCATGGCAGTGGTGACAGCATTCCTCGGGCGCGGAGGTCTGGGTGTACCCCTACCTGGATGACTGGCTGATTGCAGCCCTCTCCAGAGCGGAGGTGGAGCGGTCCAGAGATCTGGCCCTCCAGATTTGCTCTCAGATTGGTCTCCTCATCAACGAGGCCAAGTCGGAACTTGTGCCAAAGCAGGTGATACATTTCATCGGGGTAGAGCTCGACTCTCTTCGTGCCAGAGCACGGCTCCCGGCGGACAGGGCCGAGGTTCTTTCCTCCTTTGCCCAATCATTTCAGGTTGGCCAATTGCGCCCTGCCCGGGACTTCCTGGGCCTCATGGTGGCCTGCACCAGCGTGGTCTGTTGGGCCCGCTGGTACATGCGTCCCCTTCAATGGGGACTGGCCAGCCAATGGTCACAGCACTTCGATCCGCTGGATCAGCTAGTGACAGTGACCCAGGGGATGTGGAGCGCTGTCCAGTGGTGGACCGTTCCGGCACATCTGCAGGAGGGCATCCCATTTGTCCGCCCTGAGCCGACAGTCTGTCTATCGACCGATGCCTCTCTGATGGGTTGGGGTGCCCATCTGGGGGAGCACAGAGCGCACGGCCTCTGGTCCCTTCGGGAGTCCCGATGCCACATCAACCTGCTGGAGCTTCGAGCGGTTCGTCTAGCCCTCACCGCCTTCGCTCCGTTTCTACGGGGTCAAGTGGTTCAGGTCCAGACGGACAATACCACGACCATGTACTACCTAAACAGCCAGGGTGGGACGTGCTCCATTCCTTTGTACAGGGAAGCTCTCTGCATTTGGTCTCTCGTTCGCAGCCTGGAGGTGGATCTCCTCGCCATTCACGTGGCAGGAGCCTCCAACACCCTGGCTGATGCCCTAAGCCGGATAGGGGCTGCATCTCACGAGTGGTCTCTCCTGCAGGAGGTAGTACAAGATCTCTTCTCCCACTGGGGCACGCCTCAGGCGGACCTGTTTGCCTCCAGGGAGAATGCGAAGCTGAGACTGTTTCATGCCCGCCCCCCCCTCAGCAGGGCTCACTGCAGGGGGATGCTTTCTCGAGGCCATGGACCCCGGGGCTCTTCTCGCCTTTCCCATTTCCCTTGATCCACAAGGTGCTTCTCAAAGCGAGGAGGACAAGGTGCAGGTGATTCTGGTAGCCCCAGACTGGCCCGCCAGTTCTGGTATCCAGATCTCCTCAGTCTCAGCTCCAGGCTCCCGGGCGGCTTCCAGCCGCCCGGACCTGATCTCAATCAGGGAAGGTATTCCATCCGGACCTTCAATCCCTGCACCTGACGGCCTGGTTCCTGAGTGGCTAGAGTTCCAGGCCTTGGGTCTTTCCAACGAGGTCCTCAACGTCATTGAGGCATCCCGTAAGGAGTCGACTAGAAAATGCTACGCCTTCAAATGGAAGAGATTCTCCATTTGGTGTCAGGGCAAGGGCCTGGACCCTTCCTCCTGTTCCTTGGCAAGCATACTGGACTAACTGTGGTCCCTTTCTCAGCTAGGGCTTCGGTCGACGACCCTTAAGGTGCACCTGGCAGCCATCTCTGCTTACCGGGCGCGGGCCGGGAAGCAGTCAGTGTGCAGGAGAGGTGGTCTGGCGCTTTCAAGGCCTTGACCACATGTCCCTCAGAATGCGAACCTCCCTTCCGTGGGATCTACTGCTAGTGGCTAAGCTCATGGGCAAGCCATTCAAACCGATGCACAGTTGTGACATCTCTCACCTGTCGTGGAAGACCACCTTCTTGGTGGCTATCACGTCAGCCAGAAGGATGGGAGAGCTCCAGGCGCTTTCCATAGAGTCTCCTTATCTGGTCTTCCACAGGGACAAGGTTGTCCTCGCCCCACCTGAAATTCCTTCCGAAGGTGGTATCGAGTTTCACCTTAACCAGGTGTTGTCTCTGCGGTGTTCTACCCCAACACACCTCGGAGGCCGATATAGGCTCCATACTCTGGACCCTAGAAGGCGCTCGCTTATTACAAGGAGGCGGACGGCTGAAGTTCGAGATAGGTTCACCAGCTGTTTGTCACCTCGCTGCAGCCAAGCGGGACGATAGGCAGGTGGGTCACCTCCTGCATAGATCTCTGCTATAGGTTGGCGGGCATGGAGCCTCCCAGAGGGATAAGAGCTCATTCTACCGGCCATACCGCTGCATCGGTGGCTGCTTCCAGGGATGTCCCTATCCAGGAAATCTGCAGGGCTGCTACCTGGAAGTCAGCACACACCTTCATCACCCACTACCACATCGACCTTGAGTCACGCCGGGATGCTGGTTTTGGGGCCTCGGTTCTCCAGTCTTTATTTCCTAAGTAGGGGTGTCGCCTTGCCTCCCTCCTCCCGGAGAACTGCTAGGAGTCTGCCAGACAGTGTGGATGAACAACATATCCATGTCCCTAAATACAGGTTCTCACCTGTAACAGGAGTTCTAGGAATGGTATGTTGTTCATCCACATGTTTCTAACCTCCCAGCTTCGATGCACAACCTGGCTTCCAGTGGGCTAGATCTGGCGTCATGGGGCGGAGCCGAGAGTTTTACCACCCGAGTGGGTGGGAGGAGCCAGCTTGAAGACCTTCCGGCAAGATTTAAAGCGGCAAGGAACCTGCCAGACAGTGTGGATGAACAACATATACCATTCCTAGAACTCCTGTTACAGGTGAGTAACCTGTATTTACTTTGCATTCACTGCCAAATGCAACATGTTCTTACACACACACACACACACACGCATGCACACACCCTCCATGACCAGTTTTTCTCATCAGGATGTGTCCCTAGGTTCCCCTTTTTGGTAATGTAGTTCCCAGAGGCATGAAGGTCCAGAAAAATCTAATTGGGGGTCATGCCAGCTTCTTCGTCACATGTTAAGAAAGCCCTGTATAGTTCTCTGCCTGCTCTTGTAGGGGTTCATGTAAGTACTATACCCTCTTTTACAGAATGTTGCAGTAAATTTTGATTTTCCTTTATGCATCTCTTTGGACTTTGGTATTTAACCCTTAGGCTGCCAACAGAATTAGAGCGTGCAGGAATTCTGGACTGATGCATCAGGCCGTGGCTCTGCAAGGGTTAAGTTATTCATTACCAGGATTCCAGATTTCAGTCTCCCAGAGTGCAGTCTTCTGTGTACTGGGGTTCATGTGAGATGCCATACAACAGGTTCTTTAGAAAGGAAAAGCTGGACTTTTGAATAGAAGGATTTAGTGAATTTCTGTGTCTCCAGTAAGATCTGCATCAGTGGCTTACATTCCTGCAGATCACCTGCTCGAGTACCATCCCAAATATCATTTAGATCTTCTTCAAGGATATATGAACATGCAAAGAAGCCAGCAGAAGAAGGCTATTTGGTCTATATAATCTGCTTGTATTGCAGGGTCCACAGCTTGAGCTACTGTCCCTGCCCGCCTCCCCACTCCTCCCATCATCCTTAACCACAATCCTTACCTTCTCCTATGCCTATCCCAGCCTCTCTTGAAGCTGCTCACTGTCTTCAGTGAGACCACCTCTTCCGGTTGCACATTCCAAGTGTCCACCACCCTCTCCATGAAGTCATGCTTCCTGACCGCCTTCCTAAACCTCCCCCTTCCAACTTAAGACTGTGTCCCCTTTTGTTGTGGTTGCCACTCGGCTTAAAGAGAGACTCCTTATCCACCTTATTTATCCCTTTCAAGTACTTGAAGGTCTAAATCATGTCCCCTCTCTCTCTTTCTCCTGTCCTCCAGGGAGTACTTGATCTTACTTCGAGAGGACTCTTGCAGTAGGCAGTAACCATTAGGACTGAACCGCTAGACGCTAGGACGACATGAAAAAGTTAGCTAGCAGTGTCTGGTGGGAGACCGCCCACCCAGCATCACATGACCGACGTTGGCCCGGTGCTGTATAGTGGGCAGCCCCTATGCCCACCCTGCAGTTCTTTCCCGCTGTCGAACTGCGCATGTCAGACCTCGTGGAAGGCTGCTACTGTCAACCGCCATTTTTGATAAGTATACACTTTCGGTTTTCTTTATTTTCTTCAAAAAAAAACTCATTTGTTGTCAGGTTGCATGTCTTCTCCAACTCCTTCCGAATAGCATAAAAACAAGTGTGCCTGTGGCAAGCAGATTCCTGAGAAGGACGGCCATACCTCGTGTCTCCTGTGCCTGGGGCCTGACCACAACACAGAGGACTGTGAGGCCTGCCAGAAGTTCAACCAGGCCACACACAAATGCTGTCAACAAGCCTTGGAAGCCCATCTTCTCAAGCAGAAACTGGCTTCCATGGAGAAGAAGCTGCAACAGGTGCGGAGCTCTTCATCTTCCCCAGGAGGATCCTCTGGTTCCCTTAAGCAGAAGAAGGAGGACAAGGAGAAGCACTGGGAAAAGGATCGGTCTCCCTCCAGGCCGCGATTCCCTCTGGGGACCAAGGCCAATGAGCGGCCTTCCTTCAGCAAGAATGCCACTCCTCCAACCAAGCCTGTTCCCTCTTTGGTCCCCCCGCCCACGCCAGTTAAGGTGTGGGCAGGGACCTCTGGGGATTCAGAGACTTTCACCACTTTTAGGCCCTTCAAACCCTTTGGATCTAAGCTGAGTGATTCGGCTGGTAAGTCAGACACTGATTCTACCGACGACTGCACAGCCCCGGCGCTCACATCAGACTCTACCTTGGGATCTGGCGTCAGTCCTCTGGATCAGCACCTGCTGCTGCAGCTGTTGTGGGAGGAATCCCCCTCTCAGGACTCTCCTTCATTGCCTCTGGTGGGTCCTTCTACCTCTCCCTCCTACCTGTAGCCGGAGGAGCTGCCGCCCGCTGACCCAGTCAATCGGCCAGCGCCAGCAGACCCTACATCGGATACCTCCTGGGGACGGTCTGGCCAGTACACCTCCATCTGGGCCCTCCCCCCAGGAGGGCTCATGCCTGAACCCCCCCCCCCCCGGTGGATCCGTCACTGCCTCTCTCGCTGCTGACTGCTCCGCTGCAAGGGCCCTCAGGTGCCCCCATGGGGCCTCCGCCAGGTCCCTCAGCCCTGCCTTGAAGTCCTTCACCAGGTACCTGACGCCGGGCTACGCAATGCCAGGGTACCCCACACCGGCGTACCCAACACCAGGTTATCACATACCCGGGTTCCCAATGCCTGGGTACCCGACGCTGGGTTACCCACTGGCATTCCAGCTTCCTTCTCCTGCTCTTTCCCAGCTGCAGGTGGATTATGAAGCCCTTTTTCAGTCCTGGTGTAACAGGGCCAAGGTTTAGCTGGTGTCAGAGTTGGACCAACGTCAGCCGGTTGTGGCCTCTACACTGGCCCGTCCAACTCCTACTCCTCACTCGCTCTCTCTCTCTCTCTCTCTCTCCTGTTGGGACTCGTCCCTCCACTTCTGGCCACACGTTAGATTTTTCAGCAGTGGAGGACAAGGGGAGTGGGGCTACAGAACCCCAAAAGGATGATCTTACTTTGAAAGGTTTCCTTCAGTAGGTCATCACATATAGGACTGGAGCCACCTGGCGTCGGGTCGCACGGGGGACCTCCCACCCAACGTCACGTGACTGTCGTCAGCATGACTGTATATAGTGGGCGGTCCCCACACCCGCCCTCCAGTTCTTTCCCGCTGTCTCCTCGTATCAGTCGCATTGCAGACTTCCTGTTAGCGATCGTTGTGAAAGTTCATCACGTTGGTTTATCCCTCGCTGCCATTTTTTTTTCAAATTCGTGTTCTTCCTTATGTCTTCACTCAAGAAGAAGTGCTTGTCCTGTGGCATGCAGATCCCTCACAAAGACTGTCACTCCCAATGTGTTCTTTGTCTAGTCCCGGACCATCCAGTCTCCTCCTACGCTGATTGTCAATCCTTTAACCAGGCCACGAAAAAGAGGAGACAGCAGGCTTTGGAGGCCCACTTACTGAAAGTCCGCTTGGCTTTTTTAGAGAAGAAAATGGATAGTTTCCGGGATTCCTCTGAAAAATCTTCTCCGACAAAAAAACACATCTCAGGGAAGACTCAACAGGACGTTTCCCTTCTGGATACCAGACGCCATCCTGTTGAGGAGGCGGACGATGACGATGATGAGAGTTCAGAGGGGAGGGAAGATTCCTCTGAGGAGGTCCCGGAGGACCATAAGGACACGAGGAGCAAGGTCTCGCCAAAGTCTCCACCAGAAGACCCTGCCTTCTCCGACCACTTGAGGGCCATGAAAGACTATTTTGATTGGGAGTCTGAGGAACAGGACCCCATGAGACAGAGGCTCGAGGAACACCTAGACTTAGAGTCTCCGTCTCCCATCCCCATTCCTCCTTGGATGGCCCCCCATCAAGACCTCACCAATACCGTCTGGCAGGTGCCGAAGGATGCTCCTTTCTTAAAGGCCAATCCAAAGGCTGAATCTGTGGTAATCTCGGCGGTTCATGATCGCTCTTCAGCACCCAAGCACATGAGCACTACTCCTCCAGACAAAGAGTCGAGGCAGATGGACCAGTTCAGGAAAAAGATGTATTCCTCGGCCACGTGCGCCCTCCGGTCCCTCAGTTATGTGGCCCACATGGTGTCCCATCAGAAAGTGACCCTGGCCAGGTTGGAAGCGTGAGTCCAGTCCACGAATTCCTCGCCTTTAAAGGAGGACCTTGTCAAGGATCTCCAGCCTCTCCAAGGTTCTTATGCCATTTGCGCCACTTACGACTCCGTCGACTCAGTGGCCCTTACCTCGGCAACTGCCGTTGCCCTCAGATGACATTCCTGGCTTCGCCTTTCTGGCCTTGCTAATGAGGTCCAGTCGGCGATTCAGGACGCCCCTTTCTGGGGCTTGGTCCTTTTTGGTGGGGACACCAAGGATATTATCAGAGACCTACAGGACAAGGGAGTTGCACTTAGGTCTGTCAAGTCTATGTACCAATGGGGCTCTCAACAGCAGCAGCAACAGCAGCCCTTTCGGAAGAGGACCTGGAGGCAGAGAAAGAACGCTCAGGCGCGCCACCATGGGAAGCGAAAGGCCACGGGTACAGCCACCCCTCCTGCCTCCAAAAATCAGAGACTTTCAGGAGGCCCTCCCCCTGAACGTCCCACCACTTCTTGACTCCCTGACCCCACTGCCTCCTCAGTCTCGCGATGGGGAGCAGGTGGGGAGGTTCGCCTGCCACGCGCAGGAGTGGAGGGCAATCACCTCCGACAAATGGGTCCTGCAACTAGTGTCCATCGGACACACCATAGAGTTTCTGGAGATTCCTCCAGAAACTCTGCCCACAAAGTCCTCTTATTCTCGGGACCAGGCTCTCCTCATTCACGAGGAGGTAAATTCACTCTTGCTCAAAGAAGCAATCAAGCGCGTTCCCTTTGGACAAAGGGGAAAGGGATTTTATTCTGTTTTTTTCCTGGTTCAAAAAAAGACAGGGGAATTCAGACCCATACTCGATCTAAGTCAGCTAAATCAGTTTGTCGAGTACAAAATATTTCGAATGCTGACGCTCCAGAGCCTCCTCCCTCTCCTCATGGAGAACCACTGGCTCTGTGCCCTGGATATGCAGGATGCTTACCTGCACATTCCTATTTTCCCCAGCCACCGCCGATTCCTGCGTTTTCGTTTCCAAGGGGAACACTTTCAGTTCCGGGCGCTCCCCTTTGGCCTGTCTTCAGCACCACAGGTTTTTACCAAGTGCCTGGTGGTGGTCGTGGCGTTCCTACGCCGCGGGGGCATTGCGGTCTTCCCTTACCTGGACGACTGGCTGATTTCAGCCCCATCCAGGGATTCCTTGCTGGAGGCTCTGTCCTTTACCCTGGACCTTTTCGGCAGACTAGGGATCACGGTCAGTGTTCCCAAGTCATCCCTTATCCCTGCCCAGAGACTTCAGTTTATTGGGGCAGTCCTGGATACGGTCCAGTGCAGAGCCTCCCTACCTCCAGACAAAATGGAGACCCTTGTCTGTCAGGCCTCCAAAGTGGCTTCTCTCAGGACCATCCCTGCCCGTGAAGTCCTTTGCCTTCTGGACCTGATGGTGGCCTCCATAACTACCGTTCCCCTTGCAAGGCTTCACATGAGGATTACTCAGTGGTCCTTGCGGGTGCAGTCGGATCAGCTCCTGGAAGACCTGGACCATCCTGTCCTTGTCTCGTCAGCAGTTCAGAAAGACTTACAGTGGTGGAAGGATTCTCGAAATCTTTCTCTGGGGCTTCCCTTTCAGAACCCTGCACCAGTGGCCACCCTCACCACGGATGCCTCGAATATGGGGTGGGGAGCTCATCTTGGGGAACACCAAGCACAGAGACTTCTCTCCACATCAATGTTCTGGAGTTCAGGGCAGTCCTGTACGTGTTACAGGCCTTTCAGACCCTACTTCCAAAGGAATCACTGCTAATCCAAACGGACAATATGTCGGTAGTTTGGTATATTAACAAACAAGGAGGAACCCGGTCATACCCCCTTTGCAGGGAGGCGACATGGGTGTGGAACTGGGCAGTCCAGCACCATTTGGTCCTAGTGGCCGTGCACGTTCCAGGTGTTCTAAACGTCCTGGCGGACAGTCTCAGCAGGTCTCGGACCCTAGCTCACGAGTGGGGACTAAATCAGGAAGTGGCAGAATCCATCTTCCAAAATTGCGGGCATCTAGAAATCGATCTCTTCGCCTCCCAATACAACGCAAAACTTCCCAAGTTCTGCTCACTCGTTCCAGAGCCAGGTGCTTTTTGGAACGATGTGTAGTCTCTATCCTGGACAGGGAAATTCTTGTACGCTTTCCCTCTGTTTCCCATTCTGCAGAGGGTTCTCCTCAAACTCCAGGCGGAGAGGGCAAAGAGGCCGAGACAGATCTGGTTCCCGCTGCTACAGCAGCTTTCCCGGGAGCCACCAGTTCCACTTCCAATGACTCATGACCTCCTGACCCAGGATCAAGTTAGAATGGTACACTCAGAGCTCAGGACCCTGCATCTCCATGCGTGGCTCCTGCAGTTATAGCGATATCCCACTTCTGGGTTTCCTCCAGGGTGGCTCAAGTCCTCATCTAGGCTAGGAAACCGTCTACCTGTTCCACTTGCGCCATGAAGTGGAAGTGGTTTTCCATTTGGGCGACTGCTAAGGGCTGGAACCCCTTCTCTTGCTCGGCCCCACAAGTCATGGAATACCTCCTTCACTTGTCAGACTCCGGTCTGTCCTACTCTTCCTGAAAGGTTCATATCTCAGCTATCTCAGCGTACCATGATCTAGTGGATGGTAAACCCGTGGCTCAGTTGGAAGTCTCAAAAACCTTTCTGAAAGGGATTCTCCATCTGAAACCCCACATCCGCAGCCCAACCCCACCTTGGGACTTGAACTTTGCACTGGAAAAGCTTGTGCTTCCTATCTTGGAAGGCACTTTTTCTTGTGGCTATCACGTCAGCCCGAAGGATTTGGACTTCACGCTCTAGTCTGCAAGGAGCCATACTTGATTTTCCATGGGGACTGGGCGGTCCTCAGAACTCATCTGAGGTTTCTTCCCAAGGTGGTGTCAGAAGCCATGCTGAATCAGTCAGTAGAGCTTCCAGTGTATTATTCGTCCTCCTCTAACAGAGGTGAGGCACTCCTCCATAAGATGGATGTCCATCGGATTCTACGGTGCTACACCCATCAGACCAAAGAATTTCGCCCTTGTGACCAGTTGTGTGTCTCCTTTGTCCCGAGATCGAAGGGCAAACCGGTTTCTAAGCAGGGCCTTTTCAAATAGTTAGGGAACTGCATTCGATACTGTTACCAGAAGTACGATAAGCCTCTGCCGGGTACAATCAGAGGTCATTCTACTAGGGACATGGCTGCCTCCGCGGCCTTCCTTCGGAATGTTTCCGTGGCTGACATTTGTGCTGCCGCTGCTTGGAGTTCTGTCCATTCCTTTACCAAACATTATAGTCTGGACATTGCTTCTAGGCAGAGGGTTGGCTTTGGCCTAGACGTCCTGCAGGGCCTTCTGTCCTACACTGGGTCCTTTCTGGACTTCAGTTTTTTTCCGTTGGAGTTAGTTTTTCCTTCCTCCCTAGTTTTTCTCGGTCTCTCCTTGGAGGGACTGCTTGGGACTCTGTCCTATATGTGATGACCTACTGAAGGAACCCTCTTGAAGTAAGATCGTACAGTTACGTAGGAACTTACTGTAACTGTAGATCTTCAAGAGAGGTTCTGTCAGTAGGTCATATTTTTCCCTCCCTCCTTCCCCTCATTTTATGTTTTACAGGGGCTCCAAATCCTGTTCGCTCCTGCTGTCAGGCCTCTTCCTGGCTCCGGCAGGAGAACTGGAGGGCAGGTGTGGGGACCGCCCACTATATACAGTCACGCTGACGTCAGTCACGTGACGTCGGGTGGGCGGTCCCCCGTCAGGTATTGCTAGAAAAGTCTGCCATGCGGCCTGACACCAGGTGGCGCTAGTCCTACATGTGATGACTTACTGAAGGAACCTCTCTTGAAGATCTACTGTTATGGTAAGTACCTACGTAACTGTGCTTTCCCCACCATAGGTCTCTGTCTCCAGACAGGAGCCCTTCATCGGACTCTGAGTCTGATTCTTCCTCCTCAGCCTCGGGCTATGAATCCCCTCCTTCAAAGGCCCCTAAACCCAAGGAGACCCCCAAGTTTCCAGAGTACCCTTCCTTTACAGAAATCCTCCGGAAAATACAAGAGGCCAACGGATGGAAGACCGAGGACCAAGATCCTCAGTGTAGAAGACTGGCAGAGCACCTTGACTTGCCAGAGCTGACTCCGCTCCTTATTCCCCCGTGGATGGGGCTACATGACGATTTAGCCACCACCATTTGGCAGCAACCGTTGTCTGTCGGAGCCTTTGCTAAGGAGGCAGATAGATTATGCCATGTCCGGGGGGTGGAGACCACTGCAGCACCCACCCTAAAGCCGATTCACTGGTCATTATTGTGACTCAGGACCGCTCTACTAAGCCTAAGCACATGAGTACCTCTTCTCCAGATAAGGAGTCGAGGCAACTGGACCAGTTTGGATGCAAAGTCTACTTGTCCTGCACTTTGGAACTGAGGGTCTTGAATTACATAGCCCACATGGTATGCTACCAGACGCCTGTCCTGGGCTAGTTCAGATCTGAGTTTGAGGCCCTTCCAGATTCTGAGACCAAGATCAAGCAGATGGTTAGGACGGCAGAGATTATGTGCCATCATACCTTATGGGTGAAATACGACGCCATTGATGCATCTGCTCGGAGCACTACGACGGCTGTCTGTTTGCGCAGACACTCTTAGCTGCGGGTGTCTGGATTCACCCAGGACATTCAAGCCTCCAGCCTGGACACTCCCTTCCAAGGCTCGGTTTTCTTTGGAGGGGATGTCAAGGATATACTGACGGAATTGCAAGAGAGTGGGAAAGCCCTCCATCCTGTGCAGTTGCTGTACCCTGCCAATACCATGCCCCAGCAGCCTTTTTATTTTTGCTTATTCTTTCTCTCTCCTACTACTGCCCCTGATCACTCTCTCAGAACTCCCCAATGCACCTCACAGAACCATCCAGCTAGCGGTACCGAGGAGTCTGGTCCTAGAGTGTGGCATACTTCTCTTACCTTCAGGGTGTCCGGATTACCCTTCAGGCAGGGTGAGGGAAGGACTCCCCAGACTTTCCCCTCGATCCTCGAGGAGCACGCACACACATTAGAGTCTGCCCCCGGTTCCTGCCTTGGACGTGGTGCTGGAGGTTCATCACCTAGATCCTGGGCAGGGTTTTTTCCCTGTTCTAACCCCAGTAATACTCAGGTATTCATAACTTTCTACAGAAAGCCTGGAGGGTTGGACTGCCCAGAGAGAAAGCAACGTATGCAAATGATGGAATCATCAGCACGTGATAACTTTTCAAATTATGCCCTGTACTAACTGCCAGTGTTCTAAACCTCCTCAGATTTTACTCTCCGCCTGAACAGTCTGGTCGCTCGGAGTGTCGCTCTTCATCTGTCAGAAGTGAAGAAACTTATAAAAAACATATAAGTATTGCTTTATTTTTCCAGTTGCTGCCTTATATTGATTGTTTTATTTAGCTAAACTTGTTTTTGTAGTAATTTAGTTATTTTTGCCGGTTCCTCTTTGTTTGGGATAACCGGGACGGAACCGGGTTAGTTTTATAGTCTAGGGGTTTTCTAGCGTAAAACCCGCTTTATTTTTGTTTTAAATATTGTTTAAAAGTGTGTTTTTGTAACCGAGGTTATCGTTTACTGAACTGCTAGTACCGGTTCCAGAATTTCTGTCGTTTCGGTTCCTCCAGTTCCCTTTTGGTTCCGAAACCAAACACAACCGCATTGTCGTTGTTTACATTTTTGCCTATTGCGGTTCTCTTTTTGTCGGTTTAAATGGCAGAAAAACCGAAGAAAAAGACCGACGAGCCCAGTTTTAAGAATTGTACTCAATGTGGGGACGTTTTTGGAAAGGCAGATAAGCACACTATATGTGTTGCTTGTCTGGTATATGAGCATCTTAAAGAGGATTGTCAAGTCTGCCTGACTTTCCCTGAAAAAACAATTGAAAAATGCCTGGAACAGCTAAAGAAAAAGCTCCCCAAGGGTCCCTCTGGCTCTGACCAGCCGATACCCTCTGTTACTGTGGCTGAAACCACACGTGTTGTTACTTCTACCCCTGATACGGGTGATAAAATTGCTAAGAGGTCTTCTGAACCGGCTAGCTCCCTGGTTCCCTCTAAAAAAGCATGCAAGCTAAAGCATACAGAACCCCCCAAATGTTAACCAGGGGACTTCTGTATCTGCTAGTGTCATGCCAACTCCTCTGGAAATTGCACAGGCTTTTAAAGTTATTCAGGCTTGGCAGGGTTTGGTGCCCCCTGCACAGCAGCCACCTGTCACGGCAGGACAGCCTGGCATTATTCCTCCTATTGAAGAGGTGGAATGCAGTGATTATGAGGAGGATGAAGGGGAACCCATCTTGCCTGAGGTCTCCCCTGAACAGGACTTTGGATCACCCCCCAGGACATCTGAAGAGTTTTCTTCTCACTTTACCTTTGTGAGAAAGATGGCAGATGCCCTTGACATCTCCACAAGGAAAGAAGTGAAGGATGAGGAGGAAATTGAATATCTGGAGATGATAGGGTTAACTCCCACCAAAGCCCTCCTCCTCCTCCCAGTCAATACATTTTTTAAGAAAGAAGCTATAAAGTTGTTGCAGATTCTGTCCCCCCTCTGGATAAGAGGCTGGACAAGAAATATCAGTTGGAGAGGGAAGGGGCAGAATTCCTTTTTTCCCATCCGGATCATCAAGGGGTCATCCAAGAGGCAGCCTGTGACAAGGGTAGAGTCCCTCTGGCATCCCACTCACCAGATAAGGACTCTAGGAAAATAGCATGGCAAGGAAAGGATACCTGTCAGCCTTCCTAGCCATGCAGCAGGCTAACTTCCAGGCCTATGCTGCCCAGTACCAAAAGTCCCTGTGGCAGTCAGTATTGGCCATTCACAGAAAGCTCCCTCACCCCTGTCTGATGACCTAGCAGAAACAGCTAGGTTTGGGCTAGAGGCAGCTAAGCACCAGTTCCAGATGTCTGCTGATACCAACGATACTGCAGCCAGATGGATGGCAAATACGGTAGCCCAGAGGAGATTTGCTTGGCTGAGGGCCACAAATCTCACTGCTGATACACAGTCTAAGGCCCTGGATTTTCCTTTAGAGGGAAATACTCTTTTCAGAGAATCCACTGGCATACATGAAGAAGGTGGATGAGTACAAGGCCACCTATAGAAGCAACTCTAGTAGAGAGAGAGAGAGAGAGCTTCTTCATCCACCAGGCCTTATGGAAGGGGAGGCTGGGGCAGGTCTTTCCAAACCAGGCCCTTTTTCCAAGCAGTGGCCATACCCCAGTACCAGCAGTACCCACAGCAGGGGTACTTTAGGGACAGGGGTCAAAGGAGATCTGGGCATGGAGCTCAAGCACAACCTCCACCCCAAGCTAAGCAGACTCTCTGAAGTACAGGCCGCCTCCTCACTCCCAGTCGGAGGCAGATTTTCTCACTTCCTCCAAGCTTGGCTGAGCATCACCACAGACAAGTGGGTCCTGGAGGTAGTCGGTCAGGGTCTGTCTCTGGGTTTCAAATCCCTTCCGTCTTTAACAGCCAAGGGTTTCAGTGCACCTTCCCTGGCAGAAAAGATTCTGCTGGAGGCAGAGGTCCAGAAACTGCTACTTTTAAAAGCAGTGGAACCTGTCCCATGCTCATTGAAAGGAAGGGGCTTTTACACCAGATACTTCCTCACCACAAAGAAAAGTGGGGAGTGGCAGCCTATATTGGATCTCAGAGCCCTAAACAGGCATCTAAGAAAGCCAAAGTTCAAAATGGTAACTTTAGCATCGATTCTGCGAACAATCCAAAAAGAGGATTGGTGGCGTCACTGGACTTGAAAGATGCCTATTTCCACATTCCCATAAAGGAGTCTCACAGGAAATACCTCAGATTCAGACTCCCTTCAGGTCATTACCAGTTTTCAACCCTGCCTTTTGGCCTGTCTTCGGCCCCAAAGTGCCTAGCACCAGTGGTAGCACACCTTCGAAGGTAAGGTGTAACTGTTTTTCCATATTTGGATGACTGGCTGTTGGTGGGCAAATCACCACAACAGGTCATTCAGTACTTAAGCCTTACTCAAGGCCTCCTGGAATCCTTAGGATTCATTATCAATCTCGAAAAGTCAGTCCTACTCTTGCACAAAGGTTGTGGTTCATAGGGGCAGAGATAGACACCCTGCAGGACAGGGCCTATCTCCCTCTGGACAGGGTCAAAAATCTTCAAGAGGTAGCAAATTCCTTCACCTTGAACACGAGCAAACCTGCAAGACAGTTTTTGCAACTTCTGGGACATATGGCTGCATCCACAGCCACGGTGCTGGGTTCGAGGTTTCAAATGAGGGACATCCAGTTCCACCTCAGGGCTCACTGGAGTCAAAGAAAAGATTCTCTGTCAGAATCCATTCCAGTCACAAGAACCCTGCTGCAAGCCTTGCAGTGGTGGAAGGAAGTACCCAGTCTAAGGGAAGGTGTTCCCTTTCAGAAAGACAACCCCTCAGTTGTTCTCACAACAGATGCATCCCTTTTGGGCTGGGGCGCCCACTTGGGAAATCATACAGTACAGGGCACCTGGTCAGCGTCAGAGTCCCTCCAGCACATAAACCTGTTGGAAGTCAGGGCTGTTCTTCTGGCTCCAAAAACTGTTTCAGGACTGGTACAGTCAAATGTGGTACAGGTCAGAACAGACAATGCCACCACAATGTACTACATCAATAAACAGGGAGGCACCAGGTCAGGGCCCCTTTGTACAGAGGCCATGAAAATTTGGACCCTGGCGTATTCTCTGGGAGTCTCCTTGCAGGCAACACATCTGCCAGGAAAGGACAATACCCTGGCAGATGCCTTGAGTCGAATCAACCAGGCCCATCACGAATGGACTCTGAACAAACAGTTGGTGGACATAATTTTCCGAAGTTGGGGCACTCCAGAGGTGGACTTGTTCGCATCCCACCAGAACCACCACTTGCCTCAGTATTGCTGCAGGCCACCAGATCAGGGCACTTTGCCACTGGATGCCCTGACTCTAGACTGGTCAGGGAGGTTCCTCTACGCTTTCCCTCTTTTTCCCCTGGACTTCAGAGTGTTGCTCAAAGCTCAGGTCCCATTCAGCATCCCTGATCCTAGTAGCCCCAGACTGGCCCAGGCAGCCATGGTACTCTCTAATGCTCTCAATGTCTGCAGCCAAACCGATAAGACTCCCTCTGAGGCACAATCTATTGACCTCCAACCAGGTGACCCTGTTATACCCGAACCTCAGGTCCCTCAACCTCAAAGCTTGGTTCTTGAGGAGTTAGAATATGCTAACTTGCAACTCTCTGAATCGGTGCTTCACATTCTGAGGGGCTATAGGAAACCCTCTACTAAGAAAACTTATTCTTGTAAGTGGGAAAGGTTTTCCATCTGGGGTTCGACTAAGGATTTGATTCCATTACAGGCTGGGGTCCCAGCTGTTTTGGATTACCTCTCTCATTTACATTCTCTGGGTCTACAACCCAATTCACTCAAGGTACACCTTGCAGCATTGTCTGCTTACATTTCTGCTGGTGCTAGGGTTATCACTAGCTTCAGACCCCATTTTTAAAAGGTTAAAGGGTTTGGCCCATTTGCACCCTCCTCACAGGGTACCTGTGCCAGCATGGGACCTTAATGTTTGTATAGCCAAGCTCATTGGGGCACCCCTTTGAGCCTGTGGCTACAGCTCAACTTAAATATGTCACTTGGAAAACAGTTTTTTCTAGTGGCAATTACTTCTGCAGGAAGAATAAGTGAACTACAAGCTCTCTCTGTGGAGCAGGATTATATCTCTTTTCAGAGAGATAAGGTAGTGTTGAGAACAAATAGAAAATTCCTACCAAATTTAGTCTCTGATTTTCACATCAACCAATCCATTACCCTACCTGTCTTTTTCACTGAGCATTCTACTTCTGGTGAAAGAAGACTTCATAGTCTGGATGTGAAGAGAGCCCTTAGTTACTATATTACAGCCACTAAAGACCATAGGCAGGACAGAAAACAGCTGTTTCTGACCTTTGGGGATGTGGGAAAAGGTAATCCAGCTTCTAAAAGATCTATTTCTCGTTGGATAGTCCAGTGTATTCAATTCTGCTACACAAAAGCTGGTAGGGAGCCCCCAACAGGGTTGAGGGCACATTCCACTGGGGGACAGCTGCTACGCTCGCAGCTGCAAAGGATGTTCCTCTAGTGGATATCTGTAAAGCAACTACCTGGAAAACAGTACACACCTTTACAAAGCATTACAGTCTAGACATCCAGTCTAGAAGTGATGCTAGGTTTGGTGCAGCAGTCCTGCAGAGTCTATTTCCCAAGTAAATGTTCTGTGCCCACCTCCAGTGGTACTGCTTTGTAGTCTGCAGAAAGTTATGAATACCTGAGTATTACTGGGGTTAGAAGAAAAAATTACTCACCTTAGTAATTATGTTTCTTCCCAGTGATACTCAGGTATTCATAACTTCCCACCCTACCTCCCCTTCCAGAACTCAAGCCTCTGCACTTCTGTATGCTGGCTACCATAAAAGGTACACCACAGTGTGTGTGTGTGTGTGTGTGTGTGTGTGTGTGTGTGTGTGTGTGTATATATATATATATATATATATATATATATATGTATGTGTATATATATATATATATACACACACACATATGTATATATATATATGGTAAACAAGGCTTATGGCCTTAATTCTTTGCATGTTTTGCTGGCATGCTGACTTTTCAGTAATGTTTCTGTATTTTCTCTAGTTGGAGTTTTTCTCTTATGACCAAATTGGGGTCATTTTTAATTATTTTTCTCTTTTTGAATACTTTTCTTTTTTTACTGGGTTGCTTGTCTATTCAGGCTGCTAGAAAATCTGAGGCGGTTTAGAACACTGGCAGTTAGTATAGGGCAACATTTGAAAAGTTATCACATGCTGATGATTCCATCATCTGCATACATTCTATTCTGTCCAGGCAGTCCAACCCTCCAGGCTTACTGCAGAAAGTTGTGAATACCTGAGTATTACTGGGAAGAAACAGAATTACTAAGATGAGTAATTTTTTCTTCTATGCCCTCCCCTACTGATGTCTGCACTCGAAGAGGGCCAATGGGACAGAGGCGTCCGGAGACTCATCTCTGCCCAGGACCCTCGGCCGATGTCAACCCCTCCCATCTAGTTGCTTTCCCTGGCTGCACTGCCAGTACCTAGATCACCCAGGAGGTGGCAGGCAGTAACGGGGTGGGGCCTGCTTGTAACCCTCCCCAGAGAGGGAGGGCAGCCGTCGGGCGCTTAATCTCTTCCCCCGGCCGACTCTCAGCGACCTGAGTCCGTCACTGAACCCGGGTCGCCGACGTGCCCCCGCAGCCTTTTCATCGCCAGCAGAGGCGTCCGGCAAGATAACAGCTTGCCAAGCATCAGGGCAAATGTCTGGCTCCCTCAGCTTGCTCCACCGCTCCCCCAGCCAAGTTTCAGAGGGCCTCTGGAGGGGCACTTCCCATCCTTCCTGCCACCTCTTAACTTGCAAATTGCCCCCCCCCCCCCACCACCACCACCAGTTCCGGAGGAGTCAGTAGGGGGCAGATTCACCAGTCACCTACCCAGATGGGAGGCGATTACAGGAGACTTGAGTCCTTCAGCGCATTGCTCAAGGCCACACACTGGAATTTGTAGAGACTGCCAGAAAATCCTCCAGGTCCCTCATTACCTGAAAGGTCACATTCCGCTCATCAGAAAGGAAATTGAGGCTCTGCTGGAAAAGTCAGCCATAGAGCCCGTTCCTCAGGGCCAGGCAGGAAGGGGGCATTAACTCCCACTTCTTCCTGGTACCCAGAAAGACAGGAGACCTTCGGCCAATACTGGAACTCAGCATGCTCAATCTGTGCGTAGAGTACAAGAGATTCAGCATGGTGACTCTCCTAGGTCTACTGCCACTGCTTCAACAGGGACACTGGCTCTGCGGTCTGGATATGCAGGATGTGCATCTGCATGTTCCTATCTTCCCAGCCCACCGCCACTTTCTCAGATTTTCCTTCCAGAGGGAGCATTTTCAGTTTAAAGCCCTTCCCTTTGGCCTTTCCTTGGCACCCAGGGTGTTTACCAGATGCCTAGCGGTGGTGGCTGCAGCTTTGCAACACCAGGGGCATTATGTGTTCCCATACCTTGACGACTGGCTCCTGTCGACTCCGTTTAGGGTCGGCCTGGAAGCCTCTCTGTCAGATACCCTGGCTGTGTTCCACCAAGTGGGAGTTATGGTGAACTACCCCAAGTCTCACCTAACACCCTCCCAGCGCCTCCAAATCATTGGGGTGGTGCTGGACACAGCCCAAGGTCGAGCCTTTCTCCCCTTGGACAGGGCAGAATTGCTGCAAAAGCAGGTCAGACAAGTGACTCCCAGCCGCTGGTCTACAGCCAGGTCAGTCTTACCGCTCCTAGGCCTTACGGCTGCGGCTGTTCCCACTGTTCCTCAGCCAGACTCCACATGCATGTCATGCACTGGACGCTACAAGTAGACTCTTCATGTATGGTAGATTATTTCTTTCTTATTATGACAAGTGCTGTTAGTATGTTAATTGAGATTATTGTATAGTCTTTGTGATGTGTATTCATATAATGTGTCTATTTTAGATATTGTTGCATGTGCAATTATTAATGAAAATAATGGGCCTCCTTTGAAATGCGCATTTGCTCAATGGAGTATGTAACAACTATCTAACTTCATGAAATTTGAATAAAATTTTAAACAGTTGGACCAGAGGTCAGATGACCTGGACCACAGGGTCCTGGTTTCCAACCCCATGTGACAGGATCTTCTCTGGTGGCAGGATCTAAACAATCTCTGCTGCGGGGGGGCCCTTTCCAGCCCCTCCCCCCTCCGGTCCAGACCATGACAATAGATGCCTTTAGTCAGGGCTGTGGTACTCACTTGGGGAGTCACAGGACCCAGGGATCCTGGTGTCAGCAGGCGCTCTCCTTGTACATCAATGTGCTGGAGATCCATGCGGTGCTGTATACCTGTCAGGCCTTTCAGCCCCTTCTCCTTCCAGGCTCACTGCTGGTCCAGTTGGACAACATGTGTGTGGTCTAGTACCTGAACAAGCAAGGAGGCACATGGTCGTACCCCCTATGCAGGGAGGCGATGCATGTCTGGAGTTGGGCAGTTCAGCATCGCCTTCAGCTAATGGCCGTGCATGTTCCGGGTGTCCAAAATGTCCTAGCAGACACTCTCAGCTGCACTCAGGCAAGGGCACACTAGTGGGAACTGAGGCAGTCAGCCGAAGACATCTTCAGCTTTTTGGGTCACCCAGTTCTAGATCTGTTCGCCTCCCCATACAATGCAAAACTACCCAGTTTTTGCTCGTTAGTTCCAGGGCCTGGTGTTTTCTGGCGAGATGCACTGTCTCTTTGCTGAACAGGGAGATTCTTGTATACCTGCCCTCCTTTACTGCTACTGCAGAGGTTGCTGCTCAACCTACAGGCGGAGGGTCTCGCATGATTCTGATTGCCCCATATTGGCCTCGAGAGATTTGGTTCCCTCTGCTCCAGCACTTGGTAGTGGAGCCTCCAGTTCCTCTACCCCTCTGCCATGACCTTCTGACCCAGGAGCAGGGCACACTGGTTCACCCAAGTCTCAGATCCCTTCACCTTCACGTGTGGTGCCTTCAGACATAGCAGCCTTGTGATTTGGTGTCTCTTATAGGGTTGCTCAGGTTCTTGTGAAGGCCAGAAAGACATCCACAAGGACCAAGTACGCATGAAGTGGAAGAGATTCTCTGTCTGGGCAACCTTGAAGGGTTGGGTCCCCTTTTCATGCCCTGTCTCTCAGGTAATGGAGTGTCTCTTGCTTCTCTCTGACCTGGGACTTTGCTATTCTTCGCTGAAGGTACACTTGTCTGACATTTCTGCCTACCATCCTCTGGTAGACAGCAAGACCTTGACTCGGAGGTTTCCTGCACTTTCCTGAAGAGAATCGTCCACATGAAACCCCTAGTCAGGAACCCTGTTCCTCTGTGGGATCTGAATGTCATACTTGAGAAAAAACTCTCTGCTTCCCTTTGAACCAGCCACTAGTTGCAACCTGCCCTATCTATCCTGGAAAGTGCTGTTTTTAGTTGCTATTACTTCTGTTCAAAGGATTTCTGAGCTTCAGGCCTGTATGTACGAAGCCCTATTTGATTTTTCAGTGACCTGGTGGCTCTGCATACAAATCCTACGTTTTTACCAAAGGTGGTTTCTGAGTTTACCTTGAATCAGACCATACACTTGCGGTGTATTACCCTGAGCATTCTAATCAAGGGGAGGCTATTCTGCACATATTGGATGTGCAAAGAATTTTACGTTGTTATATGAATCGGACAAAGTCAATTCATAAAATGGATCAGCTTTTCATTTCCTTTGCACCCAAAAAAGAGGGCCTGGCAGTTTCAAAACAATGTTTATCCAAATGGTTGGACAAAATGCATTCTGTTTCGTCTGAAGTATAACGAACCCCTTCCAGAGGGAGGTTAAAAGGCATTCAGCCAGAGGCATGGCTGCATCTACTGCTTCTTTCAGAAATGTGTCTGCCACAGTCATCTGTGTGGCAGTTGCTTGAACCTCTGTCCACACCTTCACTAAGCATTACAGTTTGGACAGTGCCTCTAGGCACAGGGCTGGCTTTGTACTAGCTCTCCTTCAAGGTCTTCTGTCTTAGACCCTGCCTACTGCAGACCTTTTCCTGCCTCCTGTGTTCAGTCTTTGCCTGACTTACACTGCTTGAGACTCAGTCCTAATGGTTATTGCCTACTGCAAAAGCCCTCTTAAAGTAAGATAGTACAGTTACGCAAGAACTTACTGTAACAGTAGATCTTTGAGAGAGGCTCTTGCAGTAGGCAGGGTTTCCGTCTCTCCTCCCCCTTGCTGCTGCTACTTTCAGCCTTTTTTCTTGGCTCAAGGAGCCCACTCCTTTCTCCTGTTGCACCTTCTTAGGTCTTTGGCGGGAGAACTGGAGGGCGGGCGTGGGGACTGCCCACTATATAGCGCCGGGCCAACTTCGATCACGTGACGCCGGGTGAGCGGTCCCCAACCAGACACTGCTAGCTAAGTTTTCCATGTGGTCCTAGCGCCTAGTGGCTCAATCATAATTGTTATTGCCCACTGCAAGAGCCTCTCTCAAAGATCTACTGTTACGGTAAGTTCTTACGTAACTGTACTTTCAGTGCCCTCAACCTTTCTTCATATGTCTTACCCTGCGACCCGCTGTCATCTTTTTAGCCTCCTTTGAACCTTCTCCAGCAGGTTATCATCCTTTTTGAGGAGTGGGCACCAGTACTAAACTCCATACTCTAGATGTGGCCTCACCAGTGACCTGAGATCTCCTCCATAGAGCCCCACATATCAGACTGTAAGCCGCCAGCAGCAGAACCTTGTGGAAAATTTTGTCTTCACATGCCTTGTCATCACTTGTATAACGTGGGTGACCCTCATACACTTCAGTTCCTTTTTTTTTTTTGCCTGCTGTCGAGTGCATGTCTGACCAGTGGACACTTTACTTTGTTGGCATTTACTGTTGTCTGAGACTTTTTCCTTACTACTGTACAGGGATTGTTACGATTGTATGGACCAAGGATGGCTCAAGTAAAACTCTTGTTTTTGTTTTATAAGTCTTGTTTGTAATTTTATCTTACCAGGAAGTGGGCTGGGGTTAAAACTCATTTTAGCAATTCTTAAAGACACCAGTGAATGAACAGTACTTAAATTACATACAGCCGGGTTACCTGCGAGTAATATCAATAGAATATTACACGTTCACTACATAAACATTTTTATTAAAAATCATGGCCACTATCTGTGTTGGTGCATCATGATTTTCCTAGTACGTTTGTTCTTAATGTAGCTTCGAGACAAAGTCAAAGTTACACCTACTGGTAATTAATTCAGAAAATATGGGACAGTGTATGAAAAGCACCATTCACCAGATTTGTTTTTACATTCTTTCTCAGTAAAACATCTTGCAGTAGATTGCTTGGTGAAGACTGAGTTGTCCTGTTGAAACTGGACTAGGAGAATAGAGATCTATGTGCAGAAATGTAAGATCATCTAAAAGAACAGAGTAAAATATTTTTAGGCAGAGGAATATGTAGCATATATATTACCGTGATGAGTCTGTCAGTTACCATTGGATTCTGAGGCTTCCAAAGTGTCCTCCTGACAGTCTCTCCTGCAACGTATACCATTGCCATAGCGAAACTTTTACAGCAAAAGTACATAACAGCGACAAATTGACCATGGTGCTGCAATGTACCTGCAGGACTGCAGCAGTGCTTTCTTGTGGACTTGCACCCCCTCCATGAATCAACTCCGACTTGGAGTTGATTATAATATATACCGGGAGTTGATTATAATATATATGGGGGCAAAGTCCTTACAAAAAGACTTGTTTCTGTGATGGCTGTCTGCCGACTGTCAGCATAACAGCCATCACTGTACTAGTGGTCGACAAGTTTTCTGTCGAACTGCTGACATCGAACCCTCCTGCAGGATGTTCATCTCTTTTAAGAATGTCGCTCTTCTTAAAGACCAACAGATAAGTAGATGGAAATCCTCTATGATAACACTTTGTGAGTTGGCTGTCATGGTCTCAAGAGTGTTGACTGCCGGAGCATATCAGACTGTGGCCTCTAAACCTTTGCCAGATATACAGATGTGCTGAAACACCTGTATACAACCCCCCTCACTTTCCATGGCTCTTTAATTGATGAGCCACATGACCTGCTATCTGACTGTTGTAATCTTTGATTTGCCTTTGTTCACAGCCAAAGGTAAGTGGATGTCAGACCTTGTAAGACCAGTCTTGTGAATGTGACCCTGTTCCACATACCAAATCAATCCTTCCTTGTTCCACAAACCATATCCTTCCTTACGCTCGCTTTATTCTCCTTGGCTGGCTCACATCGGCCTGACCTCTGCCCCCAGCCCTGTCACCTGTTCTCCAGGGCTTACAGGGCTCGGCCTTCCGGCGGTGGTGGGGGGGGAGAGGAGGCTGGGCCCACTGTTCCTCTGTCAAAACCTGAGGCTCAGTGTCTGGGGAGCACTGTAGGGCAGTGGTGCGAGATCTGCAGGGTGAGGCGAGTAGTATACCATACGGCCTTATTTTCCATTTTCTTGGTCAGGAGGCATGGCATGCTGTGACGTCAGTGGCCAAACTCAGACATCTGCCTCACCTCCTCCCTTCAGCAAGTTCCAGTGGTTAGTTCCCCTGGCCTCCACTAGGGGTCCGTCGAACACCGGCAGCTGAGCCCCCCACCCCACCTCACCTTTGAGGAGGAGAGCAGTCCCTAGGACACTCGATCCTCCTCCTCCCCTCGGCTGTCCCTCTGACTCCTGGGCCCGTTCCCGAACCCGAGTCATCTGCATTGCAAGCGGTAGCACTACCACTGTGCCGGCGGGCCAGCACACTCACATACCAAATCCTAAAGACATGTCTTGCAAGTTTACCATTTGAGAGACACCGGTTGTTCAGGGGTGGGCTCCACCATGCCCTGAAGGACAGTGATGATTGAGTGGGCTTATATCTTATTGGCTGGCCCAAGAAAATTTGTTTCAGCAGGTCGTCTTCTTGTCATTCAGATAGCTTCATGAGATCAAGATGGTATTCTTTTTGTGTCCACTAGTCCTCCAAAAGCACTGTGTTCAGCAAAGGCCTCCATTCTTCCAGGGATTCCAGTTCAGTCCCTGTCCACCGAGATGTGGTCGTCACAATAGCTGTCCCAATTCTGAATGCTAGTTTTACTTGTTAAGTCCTAAACACCTGAAACTTGCAGGTGGGAGATTCAGAAGGGTCATCTGCAAGGACTTTCTGACCGAAAGAATGGTGGACAAGAGGAGCAAGCTGCTGGAGGAAGTGGCACAGGCTAAATCAGTCATGGGCATATGGGATTAGTCAGAAAAGGAGTGGGAGAAAGAAAGGTGGCGGTAGCCGCTAAGGACAGAACAGAGTAGTAAAGTAGGGTGGGAAGATTGAATGGGCCTATGGGCCTTTTTCTGCTGGCATTATCTGTATATCTGTGATTGCTTTGGGAGGAGTTCCTCCAGGAGAGGTGCCTTCTGGTGGATTTATTTGTAATTCAGTGCTGCTAACATGCAAAAGAGGAGGAACTGCACCCATGGCACAGCAGACAGAGCCAACCACAGCATAGTAAGGTGGCTGGAGTGTCAGCCAAAAGAAACCAGATTGACTGATTTGGGGGGGGGGGAGGGTCCAGTTCACCGCTTTGTCACCTAGGAAAACTGGGTTCATGAGCAGACTATGGTATTCTACCATCGGGCAGATGGAGGATGAAGGACAGTGCTGAGGAGAAGTGCTTACCTCCAGGGGTGGGAGAGTGTGGAATGTCTGGTACTCATCCACCCCATACCAGTAGACTATAGAAAAGCAGACTGGCAGCTGTGAAGCCAATCACCTTACCAGAGGACAGAGGTGTGACCAAGGTGATCCCAATGGCTAGGGTGGGGACAAAAATAGGAGTTAGCCAACAAACTCTCTGAAATTCAGTTGATAGAATCCAAGTACAGAAAGTCGGTTTCATGAAAACAGTATTTTTATTTTCATCCTCCTGACATCTGTCCTGTTTCAGGGTCTTCCCTGACAACTTCACAGTCCTGACACTTCTTACTGTACTGTGTGGTTTGGTAAGGTGCAGGGCCTAAGGCCCTGTCCACACTACACCGCTTAAATGCTGTAACAGTTCCAAACCGTTACAGACAGTAACTGTTAATGTGTCCACACTGCCCGTGAACAGTCTCAGTAATGGTGTGGAACCGTGACAGCCTATCCGCATTCTGAGTGCCGTGGGACCATTACGGACGGCACCCTATCCCACAATGCAGTGCGTTCTGCACTGAGGGACAGCTGGAACAACATGCTTATGCGTCCACACTATAACTGCTAACATTACCGAGGCAGAACCGGTTTCGTAACCGTTGTTGAAACCACCTCATATGTGGTTTCAACAACGGTTACGAAAACGCGTTCTATAACATTACAGGTGTACATGCAAACCAGTGCGGTAATGGTTTGGACCCTCTGTAATGTTACAGATGGGTTTTCGGGGTGTAGTGTGGACAGGGCCTGAGAGTGCTGAGGCCATTATTGTGTGGCCGGTGCTTTTCACGTTTTCTGCCCAAGACTCCTCTTGCAGGTGGGCCTGCTTATGTGACTCCATACTTTGTGTGTGTGTGCGTGTGTGTGTGTGTGTGTGTGTGTCGGTGGGTGGGTGGGGTGTTTGTGAGTGAGGTCTAACAGCAAACCGCGCTCCAGCCGCTCTGCTGTGCCAGGTATAAACAACAAATCTCAGAAACCAACAATACAGGCACCAGAAGTACGTGAAAAATCAGGCTTTATTCAAGTGTTAAAAAAACAAAAAAACGCCATACAGCTCAGGTGCTCCACACATCCTCTCGACCGGTTTCGCTGTGTGCTACAGCTTCACCAGGAGAGACTGACTTATGCTGGTTGAGAGGATCTTAGTAATATGCTTACTTGAACACTTGAATGAATCCTGATTTTCATGAACTTCTGGTGCCGGTATTGTTGCTTACTGTGTGTGTCGGGCAAATTTTGTAGCTGGTGCCAGTGATGTAGGACCACTCCCATTACCAGACAGAGTAAGTGCTGATGCAACAGGGAGGGTGCTGCCTTTTCTTTAACTCCCCCGCCCCCCCAAGTCCATGCACCACCTCCACAAGTGCTCCTGCAGTTCCACTGGCACAAGGCTGGTAATCAGGCTTGTGCTGCAGACTCTGGTCTCCCACATGGTACGGCATGGAATTACCCCAGTGCCTCTGAGCTTCATGAAAGCATTTTTTTAAATTCGGACTCGGCATTGGAAGTTTGAGAATCTCAAGTTTTCTAAAGTTTGGACTAACAAAGAAAGGAATGTGGTACAAGAGTGCATTCAGTTGAAGGAGGTTTAAAGCAAGAGAGATGATTTTTGTGCAGTTTTCTCAGTTCCCAAAACATAACCATTAACTGATGATTTTATGCGTATTCTCTCTTTGTAAGCATGCCTTAAGAATGTATGCTTTTTTCCTGTGTTGCAGTCTGGCCTGGTATACACGGAGGAGGAATGGCAGAAGGAATGGAATGAGTTAATAAAGCTGGCATCAAGTGAACCCCGCACGCACTATGGTACAAATGGAGGAAACTGTGGAGGGTAAGTGAAGTTGATAAGTGGAGGCTTGTACTGCTTTTTTAAGAAATGATCTGATGTTTATGCACACTCTGTCTAATTTACTGGTATTTGCTTACTAAATCAGCTGTATGTGTAAAGATTCAGCTGTTTCTCTTTGAGTTCTCTACCTGGCCTTAGGGTAATACAGGGATATTGTGATAATTTTATAAAAGTTTATCTGACATGTCCCTCAGCATCCAGCTGTTCGGAATGTTTTTGCACCTGTGGTGCTAAATGCCATAGTCACTGTGCATAAGCAGCTTTCCGCTAACAAACTGATATTGCCACTGTTCATTGAGGTGGGGTCACAAAAAAACCATAGTGAAAATACCAATGAATGCCTGAGTTATTAGGGTTTCCAACCATAACGCCCAACCCTGTAGAGAATGACAGGCATCAGGGTTGTGACTTGGGATTCTTTCCTGTAATGCTCATACCATTCCACACCCTGCAGCCAGTGAGAGGCATCGAGGTATGCCATGGACTCTTCGGCCCCAAAGTTCACCCCATTCTCCTATACCACACCCATCTCACCATACTTCCTGATGGAATGGGGTGCACATAAGGGCCAAAGACCCCAAGGCACACCGTGACACTTGTCGGTGTCTGCAGGGTAGGGTGTGGTGAAATGGCGTGGCCGTTATGCCTGATGACCCAAAGGCACACCCCAATGCCTGTCACTCTCTGCAGGGTGGTGGTGGGGTTGCCTTCAGTTCAATACTTCACTGCCATTCCTATTACGCAGCTCTGCAGCTTCTACACTACCACTGCCAATGCCAGCAAGCAAACGTTCGGCATTGACAAATGCTTGTTGTAGTAAGTTTTCATGTTGTGTGTAAGATGTCTGTTATAGCATAAGAGCATCTTCTCACATAGTTTGGGCAGACAGAACCACTTAAATTCACTTATACCATAAGAGACATCTTGTACAGCACATAAAAATTTAGAACAGAAACTATTAAATCTTTGTAAAAAGTTCTAATTTAAAAGCTTTACAATTTAAAATACAATCATAAGTTAATATGTATCCTTCTGGCTATAAGAGACTCCAGGCATGAGGTTGGTCAAGAGGACTGCAAAGCTGAGTAGTTCTGGCTGCCCAAACCTGTTGAAAGGAGTCTCTTACACCATGAGACACCCAGCGGAGGCCCTGCTATTTATTTGCCCTTTTTTTGTGTTTTTAAGCTTTGTTTATTATTTAAAAAAAAATACAGTTTGATATTACAAGCAAAGACCTTACAGATGAAATACTATATTCAATGAGAGCGCCACTCCTCTTAATCGCACAACCAGTTTGTATTGCTATACAGTACGTCCGGGGGGGGGGGATACCAATTTAATAAACAGGAATCTAAAAGTATTGACTGTAAGGTGAACCCAAGAGCAGTATGGTGTAGGTCCTACAAAGTCATAACATTAGAGTCCAACCTGTCCATACCCTCAGTGAGGGAGAAGAAAAGTACCATGCTCTACCATTTTTTTTGCACTGAATGTGCAGTATAAATGAGTGACAGAAACTCGGCCATTAGCTAATTAGTTAAAAGATTAGACTGTCCGTGCTGGAAAAACCTCACACCGAACTCACTGGTTCGAAATAACACCAATGTTTTCAGCAGGTATGACAGTAGGGTGATTAAAGCACATCGGAAACCCAAACCTTAAAAAGCAAGCATGGATACAAACACATATCAGAAGAGTCCTGGTAAAGTGTATGCGTCACAAATATGGTAACACGCTTTTTAAAAGAGCTAGTGCTAGCTGTATATTAAGCTATCAAAATGTCAAACATCTGAGCTTCCAAAACTGACCAAGTAGTCTGGAAACTGTATTAAAAAAAAAAAAAAAAAAGAAATAAAGTCCGGAACAGCTTCTGTAAAGGATAAGAAAGTGACCCGGGTATCATAGAAGTTTCCATAGAAATTGCCCCTCAACAGTCAGTCTTACCTGGGTACACTGTAATCACCCAGCCTGAGGAAAGTAAAGAAAAAGAATGTAATTAAATACCCAAGTGTCCTCATCTGACGATCAATCCTCTGGAACTTCAGTATGAACCCTAGTAGTAGCATGTTTTTGGCTCCACTTCGTCACCTCTGTGGGATTAGTAAACAGATAAATCCTCCCTCGGTGTGCAATGCGAAGGCGGGCCAGGAAGATCATACCATGCGGGATCTCGTAGCACAGCCCATACTCCATCAGATCTTTTCCTCTTTTGCTGCATTGAAAAGATGATGTCCAGGAAGAGCTGAATAGCTGGCCATTGTGTAGGAGGGTTCCTCTTTGACGTGCCAAAGCCAGTAAGTAATCTCTGGTGCCAGCTCCATCTGTTACCATTACAATCGCTCTGGGAGCCTCTAGGTTATCCAGCTGACCTTGATGGGTAACCTTTTAGGCCTTCTGAAAGAACTGGGCCTTTGGTTCAGTGACTTCGCCCAGTTGCTGTGGGAACCACTCCTCCAAGAACAACAGGAGTATAGTGCAGTGGTTTAAGGCTCTGAGCTGCAAATTTGGAGACCTGGGTTTGAATCCCACAGCCCCCACTTGCATACTGTGTGACCCTGAGCAAGTCACTTAACTTCCCTGTGCTCCCGGGTTGCACCTGTAAACAAGCTTTTAGCTTAGTGTGTCTCACCTGGTTAAACAATTGGGGAAAAAAAAATAAATCCCCCTCGCTGCCTTTGGGTATCCCCAGAATACGGATGTTAGGGGACCAAACTTGGTTCTCTAGAGTCTCTAAACGTGCCTTCCAGTGGGAACTCTCCTTAATGACTGTGGTGACAACCCCCATTGCATAGTCTGCACACTTCGAGGCCTCCACTGATGTATTCTGAAACTTTTCCAGGGTAGTCTCCAGCACTGCCACTGGGTTAGTGAGTCCGTCAAATTTGTTGGACAAATTGGCCACCGACGCAGTAAGACTGGTGAGCTTCACTCCAATAGACTATAATGTTTCCTTCCCCGACACATTGGGTGTTTCTTCTCTCTGGGTCTGGGTAGACCTTGTGGCTGGAGTTGTTGAGGGATTCTTTGATTTTGCTCCCGATCCCTGTGACTGATCTTTACAAGGATTCCCCATTTTGCAGTAGAGGGGTTCCGACATGATACCTGACGGTGTTGAGTCCAGTGAAATGTAAAAATGCTGCATTTAAATGTTAAATTCTGTCATCTGGCTGTTGAGCGTTGTCAATAAGCTGCCATCTTGCTCGGGCTCCACAGCACCCCCCCCCCCCCCATTTATTTCATTTATTTGCTTTTTGATTACCAGCTAAGTGCACTAGACAGTAATATGCCTGTTTTCAGGCACGTCCCAGAACAGTATTCTTGCAAGTACAGTGGAGTACAAATACAGTAAAGAAATAATGACAGAAATATTATGGAAAGGGAATGGGGGTAAATGAGCCAGAGATCAGGTAGGATCTGCGGTGGTACTATAGGCAAGGCAAAATGGGCAGACTAGGTGGTCCAAGGGGCCCTTATCTGCCGGCAGATTCTGTGTTTCTGTGCTTCTATAGTTACACAATGCAATACTTAAGCACTGGCTATACAAAACAATACGTGAATCTGGGTAGTAGGGAGACCCAGTACACTGCCACAAAACATTGCAACAGAAACAACTGGAGCATAACATACATCAGTAATCAAGTGCATTAGATGGCCGGCCCATGCGCTGAAGGTTGAAATTCTGGATGCCACACCTTGCTCCACGCCGGCAACCTGGGCTCGGCAGCGAACTCGGGTTGCGCGGGGGGTCAGCAGGGGAGGGAGAGGATAGAGTGTCTGACTGATGGCTCTCCTCTCCTGAGTAGGGAGGGAATGACTTCTGCTTCGTGGCTGCCTCCTGGTGGAGGTCAGGTGCCAGCACTGGAGTTAGAGAAGCATAAACGTGGCTATGTGGTGTGTGCGCATGGCCATGGAGAGGGACAAAAATGAGGAAAAAGGGTGACCATAAGCTTCATGAAGCCCTGCCTGCCAACCGGCATCCCGCTCCGCTGCTGGATTGCCGGAAGCCGCGATGTGGATTGTAAGACCTGGATGGGAGGAGGACAGCCCTCCTCTTCCTGACCTCGCCACGGGGGGAAATCTGTGGAGGAAGTGGGGCTCTGCAGTACCAGTGGGAGCAGTGGACAGACATGGGGGGCAGGGCAGGGTAGAACTAGCTGCCTGTGGTACACCGTGGGGTGAGAAAAATGTATATGAAAGTAAAAAAGTGTATCAGATAATTAAACAAATTTACCAAACACTTTTCTTAGCACAAATAACGTAAACTACACAAAGGACAGCAGCAAACCAACCAAAAGTGTGATGGAGGGTAGACCAAGTGATAGCAGGAGTCAGAAGATAATTGAAAGTGTAATAGATGCCGACATAGGTATAGTATTCAGGGGAGCAGTCCGAAGATAATTGAAAGCGTAATTAATAGATGCCGACATAGGTATATTATTCAGGGAGGAGTCCAAAAATAATTGAAAGTGTAATAGATGCCGACATATGTATATTATTCAGGGAGGAGTCCGAAGATAATTGAAAATGTAATAGATGCCGACATAGGTATATTATTCAGGGAGGAGTCCAAAGATAATTGAACGTGTAATAGATGCCGACATAGGTATATTATTCAGGGAGGATTCCGAAGATAATTGAAAGTGTAATAGATGCTGACATAGGTATGTTACTGGGGGGAGGGGGGGCAAGAAACATGTACATGAGTCGGGGACCACTAGATGATGGTAGAGCTCCCTTTTGAAACTGACATGTGAGGGGGAATGTTGGAGGGCTACCTGAAGGGGAAGTCCAGTAATTTGATGCAGAGTGGGAGAAGTACTGAAACCCCATGTTGATAGTAGGCCTAGGAGTAGTTAGAACAGACAGATCACCTGATTGGAGGGGTAGGCAAGGTCAGGGGGTTTCAGCAGAACAGCTAGGGAGGAAGGCACCCCATTACTAATAATTTTGTCTGTAATGGCACCCAGAGCAAGAGAATGACTGCTAGCCTCAGGAGATACCAGTTTAACCCAGAGTAAAGCTGACACTGGTGAGTAAGTCAGTTTGAGGCAAAGGTAAAGCAACATATGGTAGGTATCGTCCCATTTGTGGAGGTTGGCTTTAGAGGTGTAAGAGTAAGTGGCAGCGCCATCGGTGAAGCTGGGAAGAAGGATGCCCTAAACAGTGGCAGTTCGGACAGAGGGAGTGAGGGCATATTTGGTTCAGTAGGCCAGGACAAGCTTGATAGTCATGGATTTACAGGTATTTGAGATAAGCAATGCAAAATCTAGAGGAGGGTCAAGGATTATACCAATGTACTTGAAAGAGTTAACATTTTTAAGCAGGGTGCCATCCATACTGGAAATTGCCTTGAAGCCAGTACACTTCTTCAGTCTAGGGGCTGAGCCAAATAGCATGGAATGTGATTTATTAGCATGGAGTAGTAGTTTGCTGTGGGACAGCCGGGAGTGGACCTTATGGAAATCAGAACTAAGGTTAGAGTTATTGTCAGCCAAATTTTGTGAGCTTGCATAGAGCACCAGGTCATCCGCATAAAGCACAGAACAGCAAGATATTGGGTTAAGGGAGAGATCATTTGCAAAGATAATGAAGAGAAGGGGACCCAATATAAATCCTTGAGGAACACCAGTATTAAAAGAAATTAAGTCAGAAACCGCTTTATTGAATTTGACAAACTGTTTTCTGTTTTTGAGGTTACCATTAAACCAAGAAACCACCTCTGGAGAGATGTTCAGAGGTAGCAGTTTTGTTTTCTAAAAAATGGTCCACTTAAATCAAAGGCCTTAGGTCAATAAACACTGCACCTGTGAACAAGCCTTTATCTGTGCCTTGGTATCATTTGTGAACTGAAGGAGTGCCGTAGTAGTAGTAGTACTGTGGCCTTTTCTAAGGCCGTGCTGAACATCAGAGAATAGGTTGTGATTGTGGAGATGATGAATTGTCTGGACAGCAACAAGTTTCTCTAGTATTTTGCTCAGAACAGAGAGGGTAGCGATTGGGCAGTAATATGTAATAGATTTATGGTCACCTTTCTTGAAAATGGGGATGATTTTGGCAACTGTCCAGACTTCAGGAACAATCCTAGAGCAGAGGGATAGATTATAGATTCTGGCCAGTGGAGGAGATGAGTGGGAAGAGGCCATTCTGAACAACCTAGGCTCGAGGCCATCAAAGCCAGCACTACTGCAGACAGAGATGGAGTTCAGTAATGGACATACATACTAACATACTATTTGCCAGCAGATTAGGCCTTACGGTCTATCGAGTCTGCTCGAACCTCATATCCCTAGTTGGGTGCCGAGGCCCTCCCCTCCCTTGTGTTCCAGAAACCCCAAGTGGAGATACCTCCAAGTTTGTGATCGCATGTACTGTAGGTAGAAAGGGGGGGGGGTGGAGAGGGGAAGGGATGAGGGCAAGGAGCATCCATAGAAATGAATGAGGTGGGAGCAGAGGGTACTGGGTTGGGACAAGTGCATTTGGACAGATCTGAGAAGTGGCGGTTGAAGGCCTTGGCAGTAGTGACAAGGTTATTACAGTTAATGCCATTAAGCACAGTATTATTCGTGAAGTGGGTGCATCTCCCCCCTAACCTAGTAAAGCTCTTAATGTGGTTCTGGAATTTCCAGAAGTCCCCAGCAGCATTGGCAACAAATCCATATAGTGGGAGCTGTAGGTGAGACATATGGCCTTTTGCATGCATTCTTCCCAGTCTTGTAAACAACCCAGTCAGATGGGCAATCAGAGGATTTAAATTTGGCTTAACTCTTATCCGTATCCCTTAGTAAGGCAAGGAGGTCCTTGTGCAGCCACCTGGTGGGTGACCATTTGATTCTGTGCTTCACTAAAGGGGTATACAATCTTGGAGGGTACTAATGCAGGAGATGAAATAGTTTAGGGCCTCAGTAACGTTATCAGTATGATATAGTGGCGTTGAGTCCATCATTGACAGGTCAACAAAGAAAGCGACTGAATCAAGCTTTGAGAAATCGTGGAGTGATATTTCTTAAGGAGGGCAGAAGGGTGATCAAGCCCCCCAGATGCAGTTGACATCAGAATGACTACTAATAGTATCTGCAGGAATACCTGCCTCGGTGATCCCATCCTTTTTATTAGTCATGACCCAGTCAGTTAACTTATGACTACCCGTAGCAAGAGAAAGCCTGGTTATATCAGAGATGATTTGGGTCAGGTGGTATTTTTGTACTAGAGAGTCAAGGGATTTAGGTGATTTGCCACACCAATTCTGGATTTAGATGATTTACCACACCAGGCAAAATTGAAGTTGCCAAATAAGATAATTTCATTATTACCAGATGAGACAGTATTTTTAAGTAGTTCAGTTAAGCCTGCCATACCTTTTTCTTGGGAGGGTTATAAGGACATAAAATGTGGCGCTTCTTTGTTTCCTCCAGGAATAGAACAGAGTGCAATGCCTCACATGGTGACAATTCAGAGATAGATAATGTAGAGAGATTAAGGTGCTCCATATGATAGAGTGCTATACCGCCTCCTCTTTTAGAAGAGGGGCGGTCACATCTTAATAGGCTATAGTTTGTCAAGGAGCAGTCAGTCAGTTATGAGAGGCTAGAGCCAGGATTCCGAAATACCTAGTATATCAGGTTTGTACTAGGACACTCAAGCCTCAGACTCAGGGAGATTACCTAGTAGTCTGTAGACATTTAGGTGGGCAGTGTTTAGTCCCTTAGGTACATCCCAGTGAGGGTCAGAGCCACTAAGAGGGGCTGAGGGACCAGGGTGTAATTCAACATCACCTGGTAAGTTCAAGGTAATAGTAATATGATATCCTATGCCACAAATGTCAGCGGTAATGGAGCAACCATACAGAGTATAGAAGTGGTAGTTATTCACAAACTTCAGTAGTAAGTATAAATATATTGATTTCAGGAGTGGGGTCAGGTTAGGATGAGACACCCAGAAAGCAAAGGTGTTGGAGTATGTAAAATCATAGAGCTCCTACAAGGCAGCAAACTTGAGCAATATGGAATTGGGAGGGATGCTGTCTCTCAACAGGAGTAGGGATAGCAGAACAGTACTGCAGCGCATTACAAATGAGGGATGCAGTTTGGGGGGAGGTAGAATAAATTAGTTGCTGAAAGGTAACTAGTTGGGGGTGACCAAAATGAACCACGAAGGTACAGTGGATTGAGACTGCGATTACAAAACTGAGTCAGGTAGAAGCTCCCTTGGTGAGACCCAGCATGGTAGGTTACAGGAACTACACCTAAAGAATGCAGGTATATTACAAATGGTACCCACAGCACTAGCTAACTAGGTGGTACACATTGGCTATGGTACACTTTGCAGAGTATGAACTTCAGTGAAATCGGTAAGGAATAGGCAGGCTGACACTGAACAACAGTAGCAAACCCCTGTGATAGCCAACAAGGCAGGTACAGTTACATGTAGGATCGGCATACGCTTTAGGTTGAAGTTAGTCAAAAGATTGTCAGATAACTTAAATAATGAGTCCTTAAAATCAAACAGTTCTATGAATCACTCCAGTTAGCATTAGTGATTTACAGTAAATTTCAAGTTTGTTTTTTTTATTTCAAAAGATAAATAAAGCTTTTCTCCCCTACAGTTGTAAAGTGGAACAGGCCATTCCTAAAGTTCCTGCATGAGACTTCTGTACTGGGATATGAGATACAGTGGCCTATGCACTGATTGACTGAAATCTTGTAAAGGATTTATAATAAATTGGACACACACTTGCCTGGCTCAAAATATGCCTCTTAGCACTTGTGAAAGAACAGAACTTACAGGAGAGACAGGGAGGGCGGGGGGGGAGTAGCCTCTATGTAAGGGAAGGATAAAAGCAACCGAACAAAAGAGTAAACAGGGAGGAGACGAGGCACTGTGGGTCACCTTAGAGTCTGGAAATGGCACCACAATCCGCACAGGGGTTGTATATAGACCCCCATGTCAGGGGGAGGGAATGGACAAAGATATGATAGAAAGCATATTTAGGATGGCAGAGAAAGGGGAGATACTGTTGGTGGGGGACCTTAATATGCCAGATATTAACTGGAGCACCTTTGCGGCAGCCACATCCAAAAGCAGGGCCATTCTTGATGCCCTTCAGGTGGCATGCCTCAGACAGCTAATTTTGGAACCTACTCGTTAGGGAGCAATCTTAGACCTCGTTCTCTCAAATGGGGACAGTGAGAGGATCTCAGATCTAGAAGTGGGTAGCCATTTGGGAACAAGTGACGACCAAACAGTGTGGTTCACGATAAACTCGGCTACAGAGTCAAGCCATACAAAAGTGAGGGTTCTGGACTTCAGGAGGGCTGACTCTGGCAAGATGGGAGAGTGCCTTAGAAAAGCACTAGCAAACAGGCTAAAAGGAGGGGTGGAGCAACAATGGGGAAATATCAAAACTGCCATCACAGAGACAACAAGCCTTTATGTGAAGCAAATAAACAAATCAAAACGAAAGAAAAAGCCACTATGGTTCTCAAAAGAGGTGGCGGTGAAGGTTAGGGAGAAAAAGATAGCATTTAGGAAGTATAAGAAAACACAGAAGGAACTGGACAGAGAACTGTACCAATTAAGGCAGAAGGAAGCAGGGAAAGTAGTCAGAATAGCAAAGGCACAAACTGAGGAAAAGATAGCTCACTCAGTTAAGAAGGGGGATAAAACCTTTTATAGGTATATCAGGGAGCGTAGAAAGACAAAGGGAGGGATAGTGAGGCTGACTAGAATGGATGGTGGGTGAGCAGAGAGTGACAGTGAAAAAGGAGGGATACTGAATGAATACTTCTGTTCAATATTCACAAAAGAGGAAGTGGGGGAGGTGCCAAATCCAGTTAACAGAAGCACTCTGGAGAGGGGGGGGGGTCGATCCCAATCCTTTCACTGAAGAAAGGGTTCTGAAAGAACTCCTAAAACTGAAGGTGGACAAAGCAATGGGGCCAGACGGAATTCACCCTAGAATTCTAACAGAATTAAGTAGAGAACTAGTGACACCACTGACTACCCTTTTTCACAAATCATGGGAGGATGGTGTGGTACCCAAGGACTGGAAGAAGGCGGATGTGATTCCCCTTCACAAAAGTGGGACCAAGACAGAGGCAGAAAACTACAGACCTGTCAGTTTGACCTCTCTGGTAGGGAAAGTGATGGAATCACTTCTGAAGGAAAGAATTGTTGAGTACCTAGACCCCAGTGGGGCACAGGACCGAAGGCAGCATGGGTTCACAGCGGGAAGGTCATGTCAGGCGAATCTAATTGATTTCTTTGACTGGGTGACCAAAGTAGTAGACCAGGGAGGGGCTGTGGACATGGCCTACCTAGACTTTTAGCAAGGTATTTGACATAGTCCCACACAAAAGTTTGGTAGTCAAATTAACCAGCCTGGAAGTGGGTCCCAGGGTGGTAACCTGGGTAAAACATTGGCTGAACAACAGGACACAGAAGGTAATTGTAAATGAGGTCCACTCTGAAGAAAGGGGGGGTTACTAGTGGGGTACTGCAGGGTTCAGTACTGGGTCCTGTCCTTTTTAATGTCTTTAAAAGTGACATTGCAGAGGGACTGGAAGGAAAAGTATGCCTCTTTGCAGATGACACAAAGATCTGCAACAGGGTTGATATACAAGGAGGTGTGGAAAGGATGAGAAGGAACTTGGCAAGGTTGGAGGAATGGTCAGAAGTATGGCAGCTTGGATTCAGTGCAAAGTAATGCACCTGGGAAACAAAAACCCAGGGGAAAATTACACAGTGGGAGGGGGGAGGTAGTAACAACGACAAAAATGGAAAGGAACCTGGGGGTAATCATAACAGCTGACCTTAAGGTTGGCAAGCAATGTGAGAAGGTGGTAGGGAGGGCTGGGGGGATACTGGGATGTATAGGGAGAGGTATCACCAGCAGAAAACAGGAAGTTATTATCCCCCTGTACAGACAGTTGGTGAGACCCCATCTGGAGTACTGCGTCCAGTTCTAGAGACCCCATCTCTGCAAGGACATAGACAGGATGGCGGCAGTTCAGAGGAGAGCAACTAAAATGGTGCAGGGTCTGCAAGAGAAGCCATACGAGGAGAGACTAAAGGAACTTAATATGTATACCCTTGAGGAAAGGAGGAGGGGGACATGATAAACGTTTAAGTACCTCAGTGGAATCAACTAAGTCCAAGAGGGTAGCATCTTGCAGAAAAAGAGATGTGCAAGAACAAGGGGACACAATCTGAAGATGGGGGGGGATGGCTCAGGGGCAATGTGGGGAAGTATTTTTTCACAGAGAGGGTGGTGGACGCATGGAACAGCCTTCCTGAGGAGGTTGTGGGGTCTAAAACTGTGGGAGAATTCAAGAACGCGTGGGACAGACATAAGGCAGTTTTTGTGGGGGGTAGGAAGAAATAGGCTGTTGGTTAAATAGGATCTGTAGCTTATCTTCTAGGTAGGAAAATGGGCAGACTAACTGGGCCAGGCGGTCCTTATCTGCCGTCAAAGTCTATGTTTCTATGCATAACTCACTCGTGATGCTGCTTATGAGTTATTGTCCTGCTCCACACTTGTAAAGCTAAATTGCCTCTCCTAAGTCAGGCCTTTGCATATCCCAGATTTTATCAGTGCAGGCATTTTATAAAAAGACCCCAGACTAAAAAGAAACCGGCACCAGCAACGGACTCTGTGATACCAATAATTATATTAAAGTGCTAGTAGTGAGACAAAAGTGCAGTGAAACAGGAAGGGCACTTGAGGCAGTGGACGCCACACCTGGCGCTATGCCGGCGACCCGGGTTTGGGAACAAGCCTGGACCGCCGGGGGTCGGCAGGGGAAGGAGAGGATCGAGTGTCCTGAGGACAGCTCTCCTCTCCTGGGAGGGAGGGAAGGGACCCCTAGGGCCGGAGCTTGATTGCCCTCTGGCAGAGGCCAAGGGCACAGCAAGTTCCCTGTCTGACAATGTGGGGTAAGTGTACGGCAGACATCGGCAGGAGAGGACCTTGATGTCGGGGATGCACACCAACACAGGAACACCGGAAAATCGCCCTCTAGGCTTCTGGAAGATGGAGCACTCTAGCGCAGACCCCATAGCCTGCCTGTCTGTCCTGGTCTGGTGCCCTGACGAAATAGATATAGTTCGGGGGTGTAGATGCCCCATCCCTGTCCCCTCCTGGAGGGCAATCCGAGGCTACATGGAGGGAATACTGCGGTGCAGGTAGGACAAGGCTGGGGCAGATGCAGTCAGTGACTCCTGAGGTGGTGGAGTCTGGGGGGCAGGGGAGGAGCATAAATAGCAAGTAGAGAAAAAAAAAAGAAACAAACAGGCAGGGCACCCAGAATGGAGTGTACCGAATCTTGAAAGGTAGGAAGCAAAACCGATCGAGTCTGTACACTGTACACACTTCTCTGGGTGCCCTACCTGTTTCGTTGCACTTTCTTCTCACTCCTAGCACTTTAATAAAATTATTAGTGTCACAGAGTCCGTTGCTGGAGCTGGTTTCTGATGTGTATTGTTCCAAGCCAGGCACGGTGTCTGCAGAGGGGTGTTTCTGTTTGCTTCTAAATTTCGTGAAAAGATACTTGAAGTTAAATAACTTAATATAAACAGGAAGTGGTTTAATCAGATTTTACATGAACAAGAAGAGATAATTTGCTACCTGTCTTTTAGTTATCATCCTTTGCTGCTGATGCCAGTTTGGGTTGACACGCTTTCTGTTCATTCCTTTTTAGTGTTGATAGTTCGGAGGAGCCAGTCTATGAGAGTCTGGAGGAGTTCCACGTGTTTGTTCTTGCACACGTATTGAAGAGACCCATCGTGGTAGTGGCAGACACCATGCTGAGAGACTCTGGAGGGGAAGGTAGGGTACATGTAAATTATATCCTGTCCATCAAGATACTCTCCCAGCAGTGATGCCATCACGAACGTCTTGGAGCATAAAACCCTATAATAGGCGGACATTTTTTTAATCCTCCCTCTTTATTTTAATTGTAGATCTTCTTCAAGGATATCTCTTTCATCAGGCCACACCTATGGAATTGTAAACCACCAGGCACCAGGACCAGATGGAAACTTTGCAAGCAGTCAGCCAATGGCCGCCCACTGCAACGTCTGCCATCAGCTGCTGGGTGGCTCCTCCTCGCCTCAGTTCTTTTCCCACTGTTGACTGTACTTTTGGACTGCTGAAGGAAATGCCGCTGCAGTAGCCGCCATTTTATTTCTTTTTTTGAAAAAGTAATTACTTTTAGAGTGGTTTTTGGCAACCTGTTTGTCGTCAACAGAACCATCGAAATTTTTTTGGTATGGTGCCTGTGGTGAGAAAATATACACAGGTGACTACCACGACGTTTGTGTGTGCCACCTAGACCTGGACCACATTGTGAAAGCCTGCAGAATCTGTAGCCCCTTCAGTTCCACGACCAGGTAACATCATGAGGGGACCCTAGAAAAATGTCTCCTCTGGCCAGCCCGCTGGTGCTGAGGGTTGAGGCGCTGGACGCCACACCTCACACCACATTGGCGACTCGAGTTTGGGAGTAAATTCAGGCTGCTAGGGTTTGGCCGGGGGTGGTGATGGAGGGAACGGAGCAGGATTGAGATGCCACAAGGCAGCACTCCTTTCTGGGGAGGGACGTGAGGGTTCCCTGGCTCTTGGCTGCCACCTGGTGGAGGCTAGTTTGTAGCACCAAGCCACAATGGAACCCTGGCATTAAGCCAGGTGGTGGGCAGGGGCCGGCACTGGAGCCGTGGAGCGCATATGCGTCTCTTTGTGCAACCGCGTTCCGGGGTCCTGGGGCAACGGGGAGAAAAAACAGAAAAATACATGTCTCTCCTGTTGCCAAGAAAGGCTTAGGTGGTAATGGGGGAGGAAAAAGTATTATTAAAAAAAAAAACAGTATGACCTCCACTGCGGCAGCTATGCCATTTCCCCCGCGCCCTTCCCCCAACCATCGACTCGACACCAAGATTGGGGTTCGGCACTGTCACTGCCATGCCTAATACAGCTGGTACATTGCCGTCGACATCGGTGACTGACTCCCCGTCAATACCTCCCGTCACATCCATTGACCACACAGGCGCTGTCACTCAGGTGATCCTATCCTCCTTTTCGCATATGATTCGATGCCTGTTACCTAACTTTCTGGTTACAGGGAGTCCATCGATGAGGCCTACTACTATACCTTCCTCGATGCCGCAAGGTACACCCTTGCCACAGCCGCCTTCTATTTTTTTTTTTTATTTAATATGCTTTATTTAAATTTCACCATACAAAACAGTACAAAGCATATGCAGAGATAAAACACATACAGGCAATACATTATAGAGTACAGTTGGTAGTCCACCTTAACCAAACTAACCCCCTTCCCCCCCTTCAACCCACCCAGTTCCACCCACCCCCACCCCGTGAGAGCATTTGTGAAGACGTAGCAAAAATCACAAACTAGAACTTGAGAAGAATGTCGCCTGAACACTAACTAAACCTTCTATATCTAGGGGCCCATATGTATAGTAGGGGTTGAAAGGAAGGAAAAGGGAGAGAAAACAAGATATATGCAATTGATTTTAAGGATGTACCCTGGTCCTCCTCTGGGTCCACCTGTTCCACCCTAAGGAGTGGAGGTGATGGACAAAAGCGTGTGAAGGTTCTCCTACCTTGCCTGGTATTGGGACATCCTACCCTTAATACTAGCTATTGATTTTCCTAACTTGAGATTGTAAAAAAACTCTTGTGATCCACTCCTGGTAGGAAAGAGTAAGTTGGTCCTTCCAATGTCTCAATACCAGCTTTTTAACAGAGAGGGAAATGAGGTTAATATGGTGTAGCGTCTTTCCTTCACCTTGACTGTGAAGAAATCTCCTACAAGGCAGATTTGTGGAGTAAATAAACTTTGTAGGTCCAAGAGAGGGTCTGCCTTGGCCTGTACAGTAGCCCATAAAGGGGCCACCTTAGGGCATTCCCAGAAAACATGCAGCATTGTCTCCTGGTCCTGTCCGCATCTGAAACAAGCTTGCACTGGCAGTTTCCCTATCCCATACATTTTGACTGGTGTGAAGTAAATATTGTGTAAGATGTAAAACTGTATCAGTCTAAACCTCTCATGTGCAGTATATAGATAGACGCTCCGCCAAATTTGTTCCCAGTCAAAATTATAGAAGGAAAGGCTTTTGACCAGTATAAAGAGTGACTCACTACGGTGGGATTAAATGTGGTATATAGGGCTGATACCAACTGAGACACAGCATGAGGTTGCCAGGCCAAGACTTGGGAGTTTGTGAAGGGCTATTGCCTGATTAGTTTCCCATTGGCCAAACCCAAACCATTTGGTTAACATGTATCTGATTTGATAAATGAGGAAAAAATACTTTCTCGGCAGATGAAGAAGTTCCAGGAGCTTCTCTTCTGTCCTCATCCTCCCCTGGGTGACCAGATCAGTAACCGTGATCTGTGGTGCTATAGGTATCCCCTGTGCCATCAGCATGCGCCCACCCACTAGAAGATTGGTTGCCAAACAAGGGCTGCGAAATGTCCTCCTGATTGTCATACCTAAGGGATTTGCAAAACTGCCTGTGGACCTCTGCAGATGTGTATATTACTGTAGCCACAGCTGCCTTCTAGAGCACCGCCAACATCACCAGCCCGCTCCCTTGTCCCCATTGACCCACTCGACAACGAGTACGAATGTCATCTTAACCTGTAATGCAGAATGAAGAGGAGGAGGCTGAGGATTATGCTGAAAGCCCTTATGACAGGGGCACCAGCTCCACTGTGTCCTCCTATAGTGAGGACTCTGTGATAAATACACCATGGCCCCCACAAGAGGATCCCACTTTCCTCATCATGACGCAGCATTTACAAGCTGCCATGGGCTTTGACCTGGAGGAACAGGACACAACCAAGAAAACCCTTATAGAGTTTCTGGACTTGCCAAAACCTCCTGCAGTTGTGGTGCCACCTCTCCTCCCTGCCTTAGAGGATGACACCTTTACTGCCTGGTACAGACCCAACAGTATCCCAGGTGTACCAAGGAAAGCAGACAAAATATACATGGCCCACTCTGGGGAACCATTTTATATAATCCAACCTGAGGCAGACTTGGTATTCATTAATGCTGCCCATGACTGGTGCACGGCACCTAAGCATCTGAGTTCCCGCCTTGCTGATAGAGTCCAGGAGATTGGATGTTCTGGGGAAAAAAGACTTTTGCTTTAGCATCATTGAACCTTATCATTGCTAACTATCAGGTCCACATGAAGTACTAGAATACCCTCTGGAGCAAGGCCAAGACAGCTGCACAAGCCTTGCAAGAGGGTACTCCCAAACAAGAGTTTCTTAAAACCTTTTCTGCTGGGGCTGTTGTGGGTAAGTATCTGCTCCGCACAGCCTGTGATGTCTCGGATGCCTCTGCTAGGGCTGCAGTCAAAATATCTTAGCCACTGTTCAGGCCTCAGGCAGAACCTTGCATTCCCTCTGTCATACACAGCCTAGAGGTAGGAGTAGGGGTTCTTTTCCTTCAGCTGGCGTCAGACAGTAGCCAGGGCAGGGGCGAGGGACCAAGAGCCTTGCCATCCCCCCAGTACAACCCAAGGTACCCATTCAAAAGGCCCTAGAGGCCTGGTGGCACTGAGGGTTGAGGCGCTGGACGTCACACCTCGCATCACGCTGGCGACCCAGGTTCGGTGAGGAGAGAGAGATTGAGCATCTGGAGGACTGCGCTCCTCTCTCTGGGGAGGGGGATCCAGGAGTTTGCCCAGCATTGCAGTGGCCCCCAGTAGAGACTGGAGGCACTACAACCCTACAGGGCACTGTAGTGGAACGCAGAGCCATGGCAAGACGTCCTCTGGCATCATTGCATGCCCAGAATCTGGAGGGAGGAGGGCGTAAACACCAAGGAAAAACCCTCTGCCTTCAGATAGGCGAAGGAGGGTCCTGGGGTGCCAGCCTACTACACCCAATGTCGGGCTCTTCGCATGTCTACTCTGCTCTCCTCTGCTCTCCTTCATCTCCAGTCTCCTATCTAAATTTTAGATAGAGCGCCAGGAGAAGCAATCTGGTGATCTCACCTCGGGGGACTCAGAGCCGGGGGGGCTGGGTGGCCGGAGACACAGATGGAGAACGAGGCCCAAAGAGGAGTGAGCAAGGGCTTCAGGCGGGTGGGATCAACGCAGGCACAGAGTGACCTCTCAGAAGAGAGTTCCGGAGGTCGGAGTGATAAAGAAAGTTTAAAAAAAAAAAAAGCCCCTAAAGGAGGTGGTGGAACGGGGGAGGCCACCCCATCAGCTCAGCCTGACTCCTTGTACACCCCCCAACCACCTTTACCTCCACGGGTAGTTCTAGGGTGTCACCACTCCCTGTACTTGAATTAGTGGAAAGAGGTGACAACAGATGTATGGGTTCTGGAAATTATAGCTAGAACAGGGCCATGCTCTGGAACATCTAAACATATCTCCAGATCATCCTGCATTAGTGACCCATTATTCTCCAGAACAAATACCTTTGCTTCTGGAGGAAATACAGACTTTATTACAAAAGAGATCCAAAGAACCAGTGCCTCTGGAACAAAGGCACACTGGATTTTACTTTTGGTACTTCCTGGTATCCGAGTGGACAGGTAACCTGCAGATTATCCTGGATCTCTGGGAACTGAACCTCTTCATAGGGTACAAGAAATTCAGGATGGTCACCTTTCAAGGCCTGCTTCCACTGCTGCAAGCAAGGGATTTGATCTGTTCTCTCAATATGAAGTGTGCTTACCTCCATATCAAAATCTGGTACTCACAGAAAATACCTTAGGTTCCTGTTTCAGTGGGAACATTAGCAATTCAGAGCATTACCCTTTGGCTTGTCTTCTGCGCCTTGGGTCTTTACCAAATGCTTGGTAGTAGTGGCAGCAGCCTTTAGCAGGGAAGGCCTCTGTTTTCCCTTACCTGGACAACTGGCTATTGAAAGCCCCCTCCAGGAACCAGCTCCTGCAAACCTTGGCTCGAACCAGACAGCTGTTTGACTCTGTGGGTGTGACTGCCAACATACCAAAATCAGTGTTGACCCCTTGCCAACGACTGAAGTATACGGATACAGCCTTCCTGCCTCTGGACAGAGCCCAGCAGTTGGGTCTCATGGCAGCTACCATAGTGACAGTACCCTTGGCCAGGCTGCACATGCGAATTCCCCAGTGGACCCTGAGTGTTCAATGGGACCAACTTACAAATGATCTAGAACAAATGGTTCTAGTCACATGCACTGTTCACAAAGTGCTCAAGTGGTGGATGGAACCGAGCAACCTATTAAAGGAGGTTCTCTTCCTGTTCCCCTTCCCACTCCAGATTTTCACAGCAGACTGCTCAGGGATGGGGTGGGGCTGCCTACCTGGGCTTCCCTCAGATACAGGGTACATGGTCCCCAGTAGAGAGCATTTTGCATATCAATGTGCTAGAAGTGTGAGCTGTCCTCTGTGGACTCTAGGCCTTCCAGAACCATCTGTCCCCAGGCCCTCTGCTGCTGCAGACAGACAGTGTCAGTGTGATGCATTGAATCAACATGCGGGGGGAATCATTCTTATCCCCTATGCAGGTGTAACCCCTAGATGGCGCTATCCCAGGGGCTACTACCCCTGCCTGATTTGCCACTAACAGGTTGAGGGGCCTGGATCCAATGGCGGGTGCCTCCACCCAGAGGTCAGGGTTTGCAATAGTTAAACTAACTTGGTCACAGCCCTCTGGGACACTGCAACCTCTTTCTTCCCACTAGTGGCCCACACAATATATCAGAATTACCTTCACAGTATACACTTACCCCCAGGTCTGGTTCCGCACTGGGACCTCCTGTGAAATGAGATACAGTGCAACAATCACAGTACAGTACTTTAACATAGACAAATACCTCAGGCAGTATAACTTTGCTGAAACAAGCAGCTCTGATTTATTTAGGGGATATAACAAGGACAGGGGAAATCAGGTTAATTAGCTTATCACTCTAATAATCTACCTATGGCTCTGTGCACAGGCCTATCCTCTATCAGTTACTGTCCCTGGGTACCCAAGCCCTAGTGGCTAGTCCAAACTGCGGGCAGCTGGTAGGGGCCCTTTCACACAGAGAAAAGGAGAATTAAACAGTCAGCAGTACAGTAATTCCATTTGGATTTAATGTGGCAATTCAACAGGGAGCAACCCTGAATTAGTACTCACGACCTCCAAATAAGATAGGGTCCTTCAATGTCAGCAGGGCTCACTTGAGGTACACAAACCTCTTCACACATCCATATAAAAGAAAGTACTATACCAGGCAGGCTGCATCTGTATCCCGATCGCAATTACTGCACAATACCCGGGAGAACACACAGCAGATTCAGTTCCTGACAGACCGAAAGTGCATTTTCAGCAATTCTTCCAGTCTTCACAGGGTGAGCCTGGTTTCTACTCTTCAGAGATCCTTTGATTCTTTTCACAGGACGGATTCAGTCCTAACAAGCTGTTACACAAGCTGCAGACCGAACTCTGGGCCTACACACGCTTTTTTGACTAAAACTGCACACTGAAAAGCACAGGGCTCCTTCCTTCTTCACTGCCAAAGCTCAACTGAACTCCAACTGACGAAACCGGCACTTCCTTTGAGTTCCTCCCAGTTCTTGACTGGATTGGCTGTCACTCACAATAGACTGCTGCTGTTGGTCCAAAAGGCACTGAAGTCTAAACTACATCTCCCAGAGTCACTGCCCATACAATCCTCTTGTGGCTGGCTCAGATTATGAGTCCAAGGCATCATTTTAGAGCTAGCTTACCTCACACTGATTGGTCCAGTTCAGCAGTTCAAAACTAGAATGGGGAACTAGTAGACACAGTTCTGACTGCAAAGAAAGCAGGTTAGACAAACTGTAATTTCATTATTACTCTAAATAATTTCTGGCAAACAGTTACATCTTTCAGATAGGTTCCTTTGCACTCCTAGTGACTGCAAAAATGAAGTGAATTGGCAGCAGCTCGAGTGGTACCAGAGAAGCACACAGTCCCCCATACAACTAATTATGTCTGCAAGCAGACAGCTCTTAAAGAGACAGTACCAGAGGCTCTAAAAACACTCACTGATAAATGGCTTAAATGCCAAACACCATTCAGGCTTGGAGCATTCAAGCAAGCTCCTGGAAGTCTTTTGGGAACCCCCATTTGCAGGGGTTACACCCTTCCTGGCCTGGGAAAGCTTGACGTCGCGGCCAAGCAAGTACCCATAAGTTTCAACTGCAACCATATACATTTGCATTAGGCTCAGACATGTAATCATCAGTCAATATATCATTTTACCAAGAACACATTTCTGAAACATTGCAGTACGTCACTCTTTACACAGTATTACATACATTGTACCATAACTCAAGTTATTACCTCTTGTACATGAAACCTGAAGAGAGGGGCCCTTCCCTATCAGTTACCTTTGGGGCTGGATGGGGCAAGGGCACCATACTAGAGGGCAACACAAGTAACTTGGAGTTAGCACTGATGCTCAGTTTGGGCAATGAGCTCGGGACACATACACTCCTTTATGGACAACATTGAGAGGCAAGTCCACAGGCCTCCCAAGTGAATCATAACTGAGGTGCACCACAGGCTTTACAGCTCGACCAGTCTTTCTAGGGGGAACTGTTATAGTCTCTGCACTCTGAGCCTCATTTTCAGCATTGTCCTCACTTGTCAGGAGTCTCCATGGGGTAGAGAGGCTAGAACCTGGGGCACTTTCAGCTCCAGGAGTTACAGTTTCTGAGTCCACAACATTTGGCTCGCATGGAGAGCTTTCTGACACTGGCAGTGGACTGTCAGGGCACTCAAAATACTCTTCTTGTTCGGGTGTATCACCAGTCTGCCCTCAATCTATCATTTTCTCCCTGAAAGCTCAAACAGTTCAACCATGCACAATGATTCCATTTCATCTGATCTGATGCTTTGCACTTCACTTTCTGGGAGCATTGGCTCCAGGGATGAAGCTGGGGCTTAGACAGTCCAGAAGGCCCAGCTTTGTCTCCAGTATTGACTAGGGATTGCCTGAAACAATTGACTCAGTTCGTAAGAAGGATAGTATTCAAAGTCACTCTCACTTTCTTCCGATATGGACTGACAGTCATGCTCAACTGGGACTTGTGGAGGGGAACACTTTAACTTGCTTCTGTAGGTGCAGACTTTCTTGATCTTTTCTTAGCAGCAGCTCTAGTCACTGGTCCAGAGGGGCATCTTCTAGGGCTCAGACTCAATTAAGATTTGTCCAATGGGCAGTAAATGATTTCTATGCATTGTTTTACATCTTTGAATTATTCTCAGGCCTTACTTTGTACACTGGCAGATCATCTAGTTTGCCCACTACAATGTGAGGGAGATGGTGCCATCTGTCAGCAATCTTGTGCTTGCCATGCAGTCCCAGATTTCTTAGCAATACCCGATCTCCTCCTGGAGTTCCTGCTTTTCACCTTTTATCATACCTTTCTTTGTTGGCCAGATTTCTTTTGGCAGCCATGGTTTGAGCCAGTTGGTACGCATGAGTTAGCTGGGCCTTTAACTTTGCACATACTGTAAATAGTTGTCAGCTTGAACCCCATCAGGAGAGACCCCAAACACACATCTACTGGTAGTCGAGCTTCCAAACATCAGGCGTAGGGGAGAATCCAGTGGCATCACTTTTGGTGCAGTTATAAGCATGTACCAGGGTGCTAATTTGTTGGCTCCATCTAGGCTTGTCCTTTGGGTGCAGGGTGCCTAGCATATCTAGCAAAGTGCGGTTGAAACGTTCAGGCTGTGGGTCCCCTGGGGTGGTAAGGAGTGGTTCTGGACTTCGCACCTCCACAGAGAAAGCATCTCTTTGATCAGACGACTCTCAAAGTCTCCCTTGATCAGAATGGATTCTTTGTGGAGCCCCATAGTGAACAAAAAGTTTTCTACAAGTACTTTGGCTACAGTGGATGCTTTCTGGTCTTTGGTGGGAAAGCTTAGGCATATCTGATGAAATGGTCAGTGACCACCAGCACATTACTGATATTTCTTTGATCTGACTCAAACTTAGAAAATCAATACAGACCAGCTCCATGGGTGCACTGGTGGTTATGTTAACAAGGCAGCCGCTCTGGGCAAAGCTTTCCTCTGTAAGCAGCGACTACAAGTTCGAATGTGTTGCTCCACATCAGCCCCCATCTTAGGCCAATAGAATCTGGATCTCACCAAGTCAAGTGTTCTGTCTATACCAAGGTGCCCCATTGGTTGTGCAAGGACCTCAATACTGAGTCTCGAAGGCAGTGGGCAGCACTAGTTGTTGTTTGTCTACTTGTCCCCTCTGTCTACTGTTTCTCTGTATAACAGTTTATTGATCAGTTTCAACTTAGGACCTTCTTTGTATAACAGTGCAGTTCTCAAATCAGTGGAGCGTAATTTGGACACATCTTTCCTGCATAGAGGGCTTCTAAAGCTGCTTTGATCATGGGATCGCGGGATTGAGCCTCGTCAATACTGTCATTGTCCAGCTGAGGCAGTGCACCAATGTTCTATTGCAGAAAAGTGGCAATAAGCAGCAGGTATGCAATTCTCAGAGGCTCCCAAGCAATCCACCATGCAGTCCACTGCGTCCGTGGACATTTGTTCCTCCCTGTCAAACTTCCGCAGAGTGCCCGAATGTCAGGTTCTGCCAGTCGGACCCAATCATTCTGGGAACAGGCTCGGAGAGAGCATCAGCATCTATGTGGTTCAGACCTGCTCGGTATTCGAGAGCATAGTCATATGTAGATAATGCAGAAAGCCACCTATGGCCAGTGGCATCCAACTTAGCTGAGGTCTGCACATAGGTCAAAGGATTATTGTCAGTTTTACTAGTATTTTAGCCCCATACAAGTACTCATGGAATTGGTCAACAATAGCCACTTCAAAGCTAGGAACTCTAACTTATGTACAGGATAGTTCTTTTCGGATGGGGTCAGGCTTCTACTGGCAAAGGCCACTGGTCTCAGGCCATTCTCGTGCTCTTTGTACAACACAGCCCCCAACCCTTGCAAGCTAGCATCAGTGTGCAGGGACGAAGGTTTTCTTGGATCGGCATAGGCCAGCACTGGAGCATGGGTAAGTTGATATATGATCTCATGAAAAGCAGTCTCACAATCAGAGTCCAGCTGGCCCCAAATACTTCACTGGATGAAAATACACTCTTTCAGTCTTGAGGGATGCTGACTTTTGGTATTTTTTGTGGGTTGGGGATACCCTTGAGTAAGGTTAAGTAAAGGGCGGATCACTCTTGAATAGTCCTTGATGAAGCTACGATAATAACCACAGAATCCCAGGAATCTTGCAGTTCTTTAGATTTTTGGGCTGTGGCCAGGTGGTCAAGGCCTCAACTTTACTTAGGTCGGTCTCTATTCCTCGTGGATACTATGTGTCCCAATACTTTACTGATGTTTGAAAAAATTGACACTTATCAAGGACAGTTTAAGGCCAAAGTCTCAGTCGGTCCAATACCTTAAATAATCTGCTCTCATGTTCCTCCAGTGAGCTGCCAAACACAATAACATCATCTAGGTATACCAGGCACCTAGTAAGTTCATGTCCCCACTGCACGCTCCATCAATCGCTGAAAAGTGGCTGGGGCACCTGAAATCCCTTGAGGCATCCTCATGAATTCATAGAAGCCAAGGACAGATAAAGGCTGTCTTTTCACGTCCTCTGGGGCCATCGGGATCTGATAGTACCCACTGGGAGATCCAACACAGAGAACCACTTGCTCCTCGCTTAGGCAGTCCAAGCATCCTGAATGCGGGCATTGTGTACTGATCAGGATAGTCCACGTTTAAGGTGCGATAATCCACACACATCCTTACTGTTCCATTTTTCCTCACTACCACAATGGGGAAGCATAAGGCTATGGATTCTTGTATTACACCAGCAGCTAACATCTCTTGCAGATGCTGCCTCACATCATCTATGTCAGCAGGTGCCAGGCGTCGAGATCTCTCACTTAAATGGTTTTCGTCATGCAGCCGGATATTGTGCTCAGCTCCTGCACGCATCCCACATCCCATTCCTTTAAAGAAAACACCTGGTCTCTGCAAGCTTTTCACTGATCTTCACTTTCCATTCAGCTGGCAGCGGGAGTCACGAAATCAAACAAGTCAGGCGTTACTCTGTCATTCTTCCTTGAACTCTTGCTTGCTGGTAGCACTGCAGTGTCTGCACAATGCACATTAGCCAGGATGCAACCTCTGTTTACTCGAATGTCTCTTTCAGACACATTATGAACTTGGACCATTACCCTTCTGGCATAAGCATGGGCTCTAGCGGCAAAATACTAGGCTTGACCAGCAGTCCCTCTGGCAATTTTCCATCGCCTGGTGCATCCAACATTAATATTTTATTCTTAACATCCTTTCTGATAACGGACCTCTCCTGTAAGGTACACTGGGCATTTGGCGCCAGGATCAGAGACTCAGGATCCTTCTTCCATACAATTCGACCGGTTCCTCTGGTTCTGTTTTTTCAGCATCTCTGTGCCTCATAGGCCTTCTTAATTAAAGCCGAACTCTTAAAGCTCTACTAGTCTTTTGACCCTGTTTTTCATAACACAACTGTGCCAGCCTTCCTAACATATGAGCATTTGTTCCAATCAACAAAGGACACCATCATACAGTCCAGTGGGGGGACACACTAAGGCTAGGGTCTCTACTTGTTCGGCCACTCCAGCCACGGAGGTGGGGAAAGACAGCCAAATTGATATACCCGGAATAGGGGTAGGCCTTCACTTAACCCCATACATGCAGTCCTTCTAATGGTTGTAAGGGTATGTCTGACAAATGCTTCTGATACCAATCTTGGAACATAATTGTCACTTGGGAGCCACTGTCTATATAGCTTTGTAGACACTCGCTCACCTTTACAGTGTCTCCATGGAGGGACCCACTATTCTGGACCAGTCTGAGAGGCAGTAGTGGGGGCCTGGGCACCGACCTGCCACAAAAGGACGTGAATTAGCATTTTGGTGCCCTCACTGGGATCATGTCGTGCACCTCTTAACCACTGATTTCTTCTCCGAAGCTCTCCTTGTAGCCTATATGCAACTTTGTCAGTGTCTTTTGGGACTGGCATTCCCTTTCATGTGCCCATCTTTCCCACAATTATAGCAAAACATACTTTCTGGAGTTTGAGCTTGGCCGAGGCGCCACACTGGGAGCTAGGGCGGGGTATTACTAACTGGAAACCTGGGTGCCATCTCTGTCTGCGGCGTGATAAGCATTTGGAGACATCTCGTCAGTTTCTGCACTTCCATGGTCAAGGAATTGAGTTTGGAGCTGTTATCAGTAGGAGATACATGGGTGGGTACCCCCACTATAGCAGATGCAGTCGGATATAGGTCAGGGCCTGTACTTGCAGGCGTGGCCTTCATAAAAGGACTGTTTTGAATTCCGGATCTCTCTCAACAGTTCGCCCCATTGTGGCATATCTTTTTCCTTGTCAGAGCACTCATTGACTGTCAACCTCTGCCCCTGAACTTCACTTGATGGGTCACCCTCAGTCACTCGGGTCGTAGCTACAGCTGTTGGTGCAGGTACCTCGAGGTCGCCTTTTCTCAACTCCTCGAATTTCTCTCATTAACTCATCATAGGAGGGTGGGGATTCCAGTCGATTTGCCAGGCGTAACTGAAGCAACAGCAGTTCTGAGAAGGGGCAGACTTAAGGATTCTGTCCAGTCTGGTTCGGTCTAGTTCAATCGCTGGCAAACTACCCTTTCTGAGGCATTCTTTACAACAATTTTTCCAGCCGAGACATACACAGACAACAACTCTTGGTACTGTTGTGCATTTCTTACTCTCCACCATAGGTCCTTCATCAGAATCTGGGCTCCCATACACATTCTCCAAGGCCTCAAGATAGGCCTGTGCAGTCGCTTCAGGGTTACTGGCCCGTTTAGCACGGATGGTAGCCAGGGCAGGACCTCGGAGGCTCTCACTAACCCTCTTTCGCTTTTCGCCTTCCGAGCATTGCCATTCTAGCACTTGGGGGGCAACATAGTCTATCCAGGTCTCCCAGTCATCCTCCCCTTGGGGGGTGGGGAGGGTGCCAGAGAAGATCCTCAACCTTCGGTAAGAGTCGTGACTAATGGCAGGTGCAGAAATAGGAGTCTGCATTGGTTCAGCCACCATTACGGGCACTGGAGCAGGAGAGGGTGTTGGGGGAGGAACACCCCCAGGTGGAAAGAATAGTTTCTTCAAGTCCTCCACAGTTTTCCCCTCTCCCAGCAACCATTCAGCAAATTTCTCCTCAAAAGTTTCAGATAGTGGTGGGGGCTGATTCCCCCCCGGGTCTTTACTGTCCTTAGTTATCACTCTCCAAGCAGTGAGGGCTCCCTCTGGGGTAATGGTCTGTGGCACTTTGGAGCTATCTATGGGATCCTTAAACTCTACTAGGGCCAGGAAAGTGTGGGTGAGCAGATTAGCATGCCACCCACCACCACAGGGTTTTGTAAACCTTCCACCTTGGAAATACTCCCTGCACAGTGTCCGTAGTGATACCCAGGGGATGTCCAGGATAAGCATAGCATTTTGGGGTCGATCTCCTCCCCAGTACACCACTCCACCAGCCGTGCACAGCCACTTCTGTCGGGTACCCATTTTTTTCTTAACAGTGGTTCGTAAATATGGCCACTAGAGGACACGCAATCCCAGCGGTGAGCCTCCAAGATGTAACCCCTAGATGGCGCTATCCCAGGGGCTACTACCCCTGCCTGATTTGCCACTAACAGGTTGAGGGGCCTGGATCCAATGGTAGGGTGCCTCCACCCAGAGGTCAGGGTTTGCAATGGTTAAACTAACTTGGTCACAGCCCTCTGGGACACTGCAACCCTCTTCTTCCCACTAGTGGCCCACAATATATCAGAATTACCTTCACAGTATACACTTACCCCAGGTCTGGTTCCGGCACTGGGACCTCCTGTGAAATGAGATACAGTGCAACAATCACAGTACAGTACTTTAACATAGACAAATACTCAGGCAGTATAACTTTGCTGAAACAAGCAGCTCTGATTTATTTAGGGGATATAACAAGGACAGGGAAATCAGGTTAATTAGCTTATCACTCTAATAATCTACCTATGGCTCTGTGCACAGGCCTATCCCTATCAGTTACTGTCCCTGGGTACCCAAGCCCTAGTGGCTAGTCCAAACCGGCAGCTGGTAGGGCCCTTTCACACAGAGAAAGGAGAATTAAACAGTCAGCAGTACAGTAATTCCATTTGGATTTAATGTGGCAATTCAACAGGAGCAACCCTGAATTAGTACTCACGACCTCCAAATAAGATAGGGTCCTTCAATGTCAGCAGGGCTCACTTGAGGTACACAAACCTCTTCACACATCCATATAAAAGAAGTACTATACCAGGCAGGCTGCATCTGTATCCCGATCGCACTACTGCACAATACCGGGAGAACACACAGCAGATTCAGTTCCTGACAGACCGAGTGCAATTTTCAGCAATTCTTCCAGTCTTCTACAGGTGAGCCTGGTTTCTACTCTTCAGAGATCCTTTGATTCTTTTCACAGGACGATTCAGTCCTAACAAGCTGTTACACAAGCTGCAGACCGGAACTCTGGGCCTTACACGTTTTTTGACTAAACTGCACACTGAAAAGCACAGGGCTCCTTCCTTCTTCACTGCCAAAGCTCAACTGAACTCCAACTGACTAAACTGGCACTTCCTTTGAGTTCCTCCCAGTTCTTGACTGGATTGGCTGTCACCACAATAGACTGCTGCTGTTGGTCCAAAAAGGCACTGAAGTCTAAACTACATCTCCCAGAGTCACTGCCCATACAATCCTCTTGTGGCTGGCTCAGATTATGAGTCCAAGGCATCATTTTAGAGCTAGCTTACCCCACACTGATTGGTCCAGTTCAGCAGTTCAAAACTAGAATGGGGAACTAGCAGACACAGTTCTGACTGCAAAGAAAGCAGGTTAGACAAACTGTAATTTCATTATTACTCTAAATAATTTCTGGCAAACAGTTACATCTTTCAGATAGGTTCCCTTTGCACTCCTAGTGACTGCAAAAATGAAGTGAATTGGCAGCAGCTCGAGTGGTACCTCAGAGAAGCACACAGTCCCCCATACAAACTAATTATGTCTGCAAGCAGACAGCTCTTAAAGAGACAGTACCAGAGGCTCTAAAACACTCACTGATAAATGGCTTAAATGCCAAACACCATTCAGGCTTGGAGCATTCAAGCAAGCTCCTGGAAGTCTTTTGGGAACCCCCATTTGCAGGGGGGTTACACAGGGAAGCCGTGAGGGTTTGGTATTGGCTCTGGAACATGGTGTAGACCTGTCAGCAGTACATGTTCCAGGTGTCCAAAATGTCTTGGCAGACAGGCTAAGCAGATCCCAGTCCACGATGCATGAGTGGGAACTGCTGACTTCAGTTGTAGAAGACCTGTTCGACAGATAGGATCATCCAGAGTTGGACATTTTTGCGTTCCCAAACAATGCAAAACTGCCACTTTTATGCTTGCTTGCTCCAGGGCCTGGAGTTTTCTGGCAAGATGTGTTGTCCCTCTCTTGGAAAGGGAGGTTTTCTGTATGCTTTCCTTCTCTTTCTTCTAATTCAGAGAGTGTTACTCAAGCTCCAAATGGACGAAGCTACTGGTACACATTGCTCCCCTACGGCCTTGGCAGATTTGGTTCCCCTTAGTACAGCAGCTATCAGTGAAACTTCCAGTGCCTCTGCCCCTGTGCAAGGGTCTACTGTCACAGGAACAACGAAACCTGGTCCATCTGGACCTCGGATCTCTTCATCCGCATGCATGGCTCCTGAAGACACAGCCATTGCTCATTTTGAGGTGTCACAAAAAGTGACTGATGTTCTAATGGCTTCTAGAAAGCCTTCTACTGGGTCCACTTATTTCATGAAGTAGAAATGGTTTGCCTTATAGGCAGCTTCCCACCGCCTGGATCTGTTCACCTGTTCAGTCGATTAGATTTTAGAGTATCTGTTGTCCTTACTGGATTCAGGCCTACAGTACTTCTCTATCAAAGTGCACTTGGCTGCCATTTCAGCTTTCCATGTGCCTATAGAGGGTCGTACAGTTGCCCAATTGGAGGTGGCTCGTACGCTTTTGAGAGGCATTCTACATCTTGAGCCTCCCATTCGTAATCCAGTCCCGGCTTGGGACTTGAATTTTGTTTTGGAAAAGCTTACTTTGGCTCCCTTTGAGTAAGCCGTGAGTTGAGGCTTACGCTTTCTTTCTTGGAAAGCAATTTTTGTAGTTGCAGTGACTACTGCTAGAAGGATTTTAGAACTGCAGGCTCCAACATGTGAGCCTCCTTATTTGATTTTCCACAGAGACAGGGCGTCTCTGTGTACTAATCCTACGTTTCTACAAATAGTGGTGTCTGAGTTTACTTTAAATCAGACCATCCACCTGCCAGTTTATTATCCTGAGCATGCCAATCCACTGGAAGCATTGTTCCATACTCTGGATGTATGTAGAATACATAACACCGTATGAAGGACTGCAGACAGTCCTCCAGTTTTTTGTTTCATTTGCCCCTGGGAAAGTGGGTGCCCTGTTTCCAAACAGTACCTATGGGTGCCAGTGCTCAACTTCATTATTGTGATGTGTTGGCCTGCTGCTCTCCTAGTCAGGCACTACTCCCCCTCCGAACTCCGGGACATCTGGCCCTTTTATTGTCCTCCCTTGCCCGCAGCAGGCTATAGCCGCTGTAGGGCAGTGGGTATTGTCATCAGGAGATGAGGTGGATTGGGGATCCTGGACTTCGGGTGGAGGGGAGTGGCCGTTTCAGGGTTGTACGGACCAGGAGATGCCCTGGGGTGAAATGGTCGCTGGAACATGGTTCTCCATATCTAGTTGCCATACCCAAGGGCTCCAGTATTTCTGGGCAGATAGCTCGATCAACCCCGGAACCCCGTCCTACTCGAGTGGTGTTATGCAACACCAGGTATGTTAGGAATAAGACAGCAATTAGTGCTGATCTTGTTGGGACAGGGGACCTGGCATGCATCACTGAGACCTGGCTTGATGATAACGTGGGCCCCATTTTGGAGGCGGCGGCTACGGCCAGGTTCTCTGTGATACACCGCTCAAGATCGGGGGGGCCATTCGTTTTACATCAGAATTGGGCTTTACTGGTGTGCCAGTTGATGAAGTCCGATCATTTGAGTTTACCATAGTAGCAGGTGTGGGCTGCAGGATCCTTCTCATCTACCGTCTACCCAGAGGTGAGAAATTGTTCCTGCAGGAAGTAGCAGACTTCATCGTCGATATGGCGTTTGAGTCGTCCAGGTTGATGGTCCGTGGCGACTTCAATGCCTGGATCGACGATGTAGTCTCGCAGTCTGGCAAAGACTTCCTCCAACTTATGAATTCGTTGGTGTTCACACAGGTAGTTAGTTGCCTCTGCTACTCATAATCAAGGTCACTCACTTGATCTGGTCTTCCTCCTGGGGATCAAGACCTCCAACTTGGTGGTGGAACCAGTTGTATGGTCCAATCACCACACGATAAGGTTCAAATTCCAGGCCCCCCTTATAGGCCTGCCCCTGTGGAGATGGTCAGATACCACCCATTGAGGGATGTGACCCTGGAAGGCCTTTTGGCAGTATTGGACCTACTGGGATTCTCCGGGGAAGGTGGGGATCCAGAGAACTTAGTTCAAGCCTATAATAAGGCTGTTATTGAGGCTCTGGATTCTATCGCCCCAGTCCGTGTTCAGCCTCTCTCTCACCACCCTCAGCCCCCGTGGTTTGATGGGTCCTTGAGGGAGCTGAGACATGAAGGACGAAGGCTAGAGCATCACTGGTGGAAATCTGCTCTTGATGCCGACCACCTTAGATTAATAGATCATTATCAAAGCTGTCAATCAGCAATCACATGTAAGAAGGCAGAGTTCTGTCTGGTGAGATTGTTGCTACACAGAACCGACAGGCTCAGCTCTTTCAAACCGTTGACAGGTCATGCAGCCCAACCTGTCTACAGGTTCAAGGTGCATTTTCACAAGTTAAGTGTGATGGAGTTTGCTCGATTCTTTGCAGATAAGGTGGTCGACATCAGGGCAGAGATCCATCCAGCACCCTCTATAGGGATTGGCGGTGGTCGGTGTGCGGTCGCTCCACCTCGTTTTCTTTTTTTTGGATATCTTTCGACTGGTCTGAGATCGTGGACATCGTGCAGATTGTCCAGAATTTGTGGCCAACATTCTGTAGTTTGGATCCGGGCCCTACACGCCTATTACTGGAGTGTATTGAATCCATCAGCCTGGTCCTTGCAAAGATTGTCTGGTGCTCCTTAGATTCAGGTGAGTTCCCTAGCTCCCTGAAGGAGACAGTGGTGACACCGCTCCTTAAGAAAGCTGCTTTGGACCCAAGCAACTGCGTTAACTACAGACCTATCTCTAACCTTCCCTGTGTTGGGAAGGTGATTGAGAATGTGGTTGCACTGCAACTGAAGAAACATATTACCATCTACGATGTCTACAACCCTCTCCAGTCTGGTTTCTGGAAAATACATAGTACCAAGACCGCTCTGGTTTGGGTGCTCAGTGATCTCCTGTTGACGAGGGATCAGAAGCACAATTCCATCTTGGTAGTTCTTGATTTGTCCTCAGCATTTGACATTGTGGATCATGGGGTGCTGCTTGAGGGTTGTCTGTGGCCTGGCTGATCCAGTTCTCGGATTGTTTCAATCTTTCCTAGCCGGCAGATCTCAAGAGGGTGGTGGTGGTGTTTTTTTTTTTTTTTTTTTTCCTCTCACTCATTCTCTGCCGTGTGGGGTCCTTTAGAGCTCTGTGCTGTCCTGTATGTTGTTCGCAGTGTACATGCTGCCCCTTGGAGACATGTAAGATGATATGGGCTGAGGTTTCACTGCTATGCTGATGATACACAGCTCTGTCTGTCTTTTGCACCTGACCAGGATAGTGCGGTCTCGATGTTTAACAGCTATCTGGTGGAGATCTATGACTGGATGAAGTCCAGCTGGTTGAATTGAATTCCAGGAAGACTGAGGTGCTAGTGGTGGATCTGGGTCCCAGATAGAGAGATCGGTAGTGGGTTTACCCTCTGGGCTTTGGCTTGAAGGTGTACAGCTTTCTACCTCTGAACAGGTATGCGATCGGGGGGTGATTCTCGATGATGGGCTGACACTGTGTGCGCAGGTGTCAGCAGTCGTCAAGTCTTCCTTTTAACCATCTTAGGAACATCACCAGAATCAAGCACCTTATTCTGTCTGGGGATTTGCCAGTGTTGATCCACGCCTTTGTGACTTCACACCTGGACTACTGCAACTCCCTTTACCTGGGGCTTCCGGGAGTTGATATCTGTCGCTTGCAGACCAAGCTATCTGCAAGAGCTCCTGACTCCCTACAGCCCTGGCCGTCCTCTCCGCTCAGCTGACGGGTTGTTAGAGGCTCCCAGGGTGCAATTGAAAACATTTGGGATGCTGGCTTTAATGTTAGCTGCCCCATCCCTGTGGAACTCTCTACCTCGTCAGGTTAGATTGCCAAACCATGGAGAGCTTTAAAACAGGCTTGGAAACGTATTCATTTAAGCAGGCATTTTGCACTTGGATTTTATATGAAGTCAGATGTTTTAATCGAAGTATTCATATTATTCTATAAAGGTTTTAACAGAATTGCTTGTTTTATGATATTTAAAGTATGTACGACGCTCTGATTTTTAGAATTGTGCTAAATAAATAAAGCTATAATTATTATTAACTGCTCTCGGTTGGATGCCCTACGAGGCTAAATTACGGTATGCCACCGTAAGCTACATATTCAAGCTTGTCCATCGTTTCACCCCTCCCTCCTTAGCTGACTTAGTAATCCAACGCCAACTCCCTCAGCGTGCTCTTGGATCTGCCTCCCTACCCCTACTTTTTAGTCCAGACCTGCGGCTCTCTGTGTCCTGGAGATCATTTGCCTTTTTTGCTGCATCTAACTGCAGTTTACTTCCCTCCTCAATCCTTGCTTGCTCACTTCTCTCTCAATTTCAGTGCTCGTTACGAGCATACCTAGCTGCCCCACCCTGCTCCTGCTTTCATTAACGCCTGAGCTTGTTTGCTCAGATTAACTGGTTTCTCAAATGTAAAAATGAATGTTTTTGCCTGTAAATGAGGTCAGCTGCCTTAATTGCTGCAATTTGAATGCAGAATCATTGCTGTCTTTAGACTGAATATATTTTTTAGGTGTCTGTGCTTGTACTAGCTTGTGTTGCAGTGTGACTTGCTGTTGTATCTAAAACTTACTGTACTTATGTAATTTCCTCTCTGTATAATTGTAAGTGTATACTACTGTACTGTCAATGTACTGCACTTTCTGGGTCGCCACTGAAAAAGGGTCTGTCTTGTCTCAGTGGGTCTAGCCTGTTACCAAAAGTCAGTAAATAAGTGGCTAGCCAGCTGTATTATTTTTTGTTACAGGAAGTACGATAAAGAACTTCCTGGGATGGTTCATGGTCATTCCACAAGAGGCATGGCCACTTCTGCTGCTCGCTTTAAAAATGCATCTGCTGCAGATATTGGTGCAGCTGCTACCTGGAGTACTGTCCACACCTTCACTAAACGCTACAGTCTGGATGTTGTCTCTCACAAAAGGGCTGGCTTTGGCCTAGGTGTGCTCCAAGGGCTACTTTCTTAGGCCTGTAGTCTCCAGCCACACTGACTATTCACTGTCAGTACTGCTTGGTACTCAGTCCATAGGTGTGGGCTGATGAAAGAGAGATTGTCGAAGAAGATAGAACAGTTACGTACCTGCTATAACAGTAGAACTTCGAGAGAATCTTTGCCATCAGACCATGCCATACCACCCTCCTTGCCCCTATTGTTCTTGGGCCTACTCTAGTCTGAATTGCTCCTATCTCCATTCTAGTCTACCCTTAGCCCTCTGCCTTGCCTGGGTTCTCTCCTTAAGGCTTCTTTTGGCTAGGCAGATTTACTGTGTGATATTTTCTTTTGTACTCACAGGGTTTGTTACTGTCTTTTGCTAACATTTTACTGCTTTATTCTCTGATTCAAATTGTTACAGGGTATACTTTCTGCTGCATTATTACAGGGTGTGCCTACATGTTTGTTACTATTTCGTGCTTACAGATTACTGCTGTAATTTTCTCTGATTCAAATTGATTTTTGCAAGGTATATCTTCTGTTACTGCTTTATTTTTCTCTGTAGCAAAGTGATTTTTGCAGAGTACATCTTCTGTGAAATTATTACAGGTGGTGTTTTACAGTTTTATCTATCATTAGGCTCAGCTTTCAGGGCTACTGCATTTGTTGTTGGTTGATTGTTTATGCTCTTACCTCCTTGTTTCTTTCGTCTGTGGTTCTTCTTTTTCAGCATAGGAAGGGGCCAGGCCACCCACCCCCATCCACAACCACATCATGCTACACTCCTTTTATAGGGTAGCACAGTCATGACATTTCCTGTAGCAAAGCAGGAAGGGGAGGATCAGAGGGGTATCCACACAGTGACCTTACTTACAGGGGCACAAGTAATTTAACTTGTTATAACAAGTTATAGCAAAACAAATAAAGCAAAAAATCTAACTTTTGCTTTCATTTTCCTCCTTCTAATTACTTGTACCAGGTTATAAACCTGGCAACTCATCTGGAATGGGTATTAACTGCAGGTACTGCGGGACACTTTTCAAAAGGGCAGTTATACAGGATTTAGGATGCTGTCCTACGTGCTGGACCATTGGAGATCTAAGGGCTAAGCTCCAGGCAATATGGGCAGAGATTGCACGCCTCAAATCACATATTCAGGTGGAAATGTATTATGAGAACCACCCACCATTTCCCAAACATCCAACTGAAGCACCTCGACCACGGAGGGTAGTTGGTCCGGGAGGTTGGCAGGTGGTCAGGAGGGGCAAGTCGGGTGCCCCATCACTCAGTGCTCTCCAGCGTATCACATTCACAAACCAGATAAAAACTACAAACTGGTATCTGCCTCTATCTCCAAAATCAAACAAGGGGGCAGAGGACACTGCAGAGCAGGACACTGCAGCACAGGAGCTAGTGCAACAAAACTCGCCCAAAACAGGGATAAGATAACCCAAAAAAAAGGCAAAAAGGAAATCCAAGACACTTCTGATCATAGGAGACTCCATGATTCGGGGAGTTGATACCTACCTCCAGCAGGGGGTAATGGTCAGATGTCTCCTAGGTACATCAGTGTGGAGAGACACTGACCGCATTGCTAAAATTTTGCAGGAATCAGGAGAAAACATCAACGTCCTTGTACACATGGGGACTAATGATCTCACCAGCCGGTCAGTTGTGGAGACCAAAGAACACCTGACCAGGCTGGGAGACGCACTGTCATCCATTTCGTCCGGCATCTCCTTCTCTGAGATCCTGCTGGTCTGGGAGAGGGGAGCAGATGGATGGAAGGTCAGAGAAGGGGAGATAGGGGAGCTAAACATGTGACTTGAGGGCTGGTGCAGGAAAAGCGACACAGGTAGGTAAGTGGCAACAGTTTTGGGAGCGAAAGTTCTTTGAATTTGATGGACTGCATCTGACTAAGGAGGGAGTCAGTGCATTGGGGCAGAAGTTTGACATCTTTGCAGAATATTTAAACTAGCAAATGGGGAGAGGAGTGCAGCACCTGATACATTGAATGGAAAGAACACCCCTTCCCCTCAGCTAGTGATCAAACAGGAGTTCAGCATGTTTGTAGTTCATTTGCATCACCAGGTAAGGAAAAAGGTCTGGCATGCTATACGTGCTGGGGACACGCCGGACCTCGCCCAACAACTAACACACTGAAATCTGGCCAATGGAAAATCACGTACACAAATGCCCGCAGTCTGGAAAACAAGATCCCAGACCTGCAGGCAACAGTGACAGAGGCTAAACTGGACATAGTAGCCATTAGCGAGACATGGTTCACCAGTAAGTACACTTGGGAGACTTCAGTGCCCGGCTACGTACTGTTCAGAAGAGACTGAGGTGCAAAAAGGTGGGGGTGGAATTGCCCTTTATGTTAATGAAGATGTCAAAGCTACAGAAATTCAGAATACACATAAAGAACCAGAAGAACTGTGGGTCACCCTGGAAACAGGAAATGGGACAGCCATATGAACTGGGGTTGTCTACAGGCCTCCAGACCAGGGGGAGGACACAGACAGATTACTGTTAGAAGATATACAAAACATGACAGCTAAAGGGGAGGTTCTGATAATGGGAGATTTCAACATGCCAGATACAGATTGGTCAGTACCAATAGGAACAGCCACCCTGCAGGGGGAGGGCCTCAAACAGCTGGTACGACAACCCACAAGAGACAGGGCTATCCTAGATCTAGTACTGACTAACTGGGGAAAGGATCAATGATCTCCAATTAGAAGGTCACCTGGGGGCCAGTGACCATCACATGGTATGGTTCAATTTCACCATTAGAACTAAATCATCCCATTCCTAGGCAAAAATATGAGATTTCGGAAGAGCTGACTTTGATAAGATGGCCAACAGAGTTAAGCTAGCAAATTCCCAGAAGTTTGCGCTCTCAAATGAACAAGACGGACTGCACACAGCACTTAGCAACAAAATGTTGGATTTATTAATCACCGCTTGTTCGTTTGAGAGAGTAACCTTCTGGGAATTTGTTATGGTGTGTTACAGGGTTGTCTACCTTGGTTGTGAACCCCTCCGTGTATGAGCGCAGTAATTTTGCTACTTGGAACATTAGAGTTAAGCTAGTCCTGGCAAGAGGAAATACAGGTGAGGGGGTACAGGCAAAGTGGGCAAGAATTAAGGATGCAATACTTGAAGCAGTATCCCATTGTGTTAGAGAGAAAAGCAAGAGCAAAAGAAGGAGGAAACCACTTTGGTTCTAAAAACAGTAGCAGAAAAGGTCTGAGCCAAAAGGCTGGCCTTCAGGAAATATAAGGGAATGCAGTGGGATGAAGATAGGGAGGCAGACCAAACTTCCCTAAGGGACGCAGGAACGGCAGTAAGGCAGGCAAAGGCCCAAACCGAGGAAACACTAGCATGAACAGTAAAAGAAGGTGACAAGACTTTCTATAGATACATTAGTGAAAGGAGAAAGTCCAGAGGGGGTATTGCTAAGATCAAAGGGTTAATGAGGAGTGTGTGGAGGAGGACCAAGGAAAAGCATCTGTCCTAAATAGATACTTCTGCTCAGTATTTACTGAAGAGAAGGTAGGGCAGGGCTCACAGTTCAGCACCATGGACACAGGGGAGGGGGGTGTGCACTAGTCCATTCACAAAGAAAGGATCCTATAAGAGCTCGCTAAACTCAGGATGGACAAGGCAATGCGACCTGATGGCATACATCCCAGGGTACTAAAGGAGCTGAGGGTGGAACTAGCAGAGCCATTAGCAGAACTGTTTAGTAAGTCTCTGAACATGAGAGGTCCCAGAAGACTAGAGAAGGGCTCATGTGATCCCACTCCACAAGAGTGGTAGCAGGGAGGAGACTGGAAACTACAGACCAGTCAGTCTTACCTCAGTAGTGGGCAAGATTATGGAGGTACTCCTTAAGGAAAGGATAGTGCAATACCTGGAATCCATAGGAGCACAGGATCCAAAACAGCATAGGTTTACAACAGAAAGGTCCTGTCAAACTAATCTCATAGATTTCTTTGACTGGGTAACCAGAGTGGTGGACCGGGGGGGTGCAGTTGATGTCACCTACCTTGACTTCAGCAAAGCTTTCGATACTGTTCCACATAGAATATTGATTAATAAGCTGGGTAGGCTCGGGGGGGTTAGAAGTTGGTCAACTGGGTGGCAAACTGGTTGGCGGACAGAAAGAGTGGTGGTAAATGGTATACAGTCAGAAGATATGCATGTCACAAGTTGGGGTACCTCAGGGATCAGTCCTGGGGCCAGTCCTCTTCAGTATCTCCATCAGTGACATTGCAGATGGACCGGAGGGTAAGGTTTGTCTGTTCGCAGATGACCCCAAGATCTGCAGCAGAGCAGATGATCCAGATGGCGTGAGCAGAATGAGAAGAGATCTGGATAAACTGGCAAAATGGTCGGAAGAGTGGCAGCTGGGGTTTAACACGAAGTGCAAGATCATGCAAATAGGGAAGAGAAACCCTGAAGCCACCTGTTGGTTGGGAGAGGAGTTGCTGGCAATCACAAGGGAAGAAAGGGACTTGGGCATCATCATCACAGATGACCTGAAATCATCCAAGCAGACCACTAAAGTAGTAGGTAAGGCTAGAGGGATATTGGGGTGTATTTGTAGGGTTATCGCAAGTCGTAAGAGGGAGGTAATAATCCCTCTTTACAAGACACTGGTTAGGACCCATCTGGAGTACTGCATGCAGTACTGGAGGCCACACTTGCACAAGGACATTAACTAAATGGAGGCAGTCCAGAGATGGGCAACCAAAATGGTGCAGGGACTGCATCCAAAAACATATGAGGACAGATTAACGGAGCTCAGTATGTATGCCCTAGAACAAAAGAGGGAGAGAGAGGTGATATGATCAAAACATTCAAACATCTTAAGGGCATTAACAAGGTGAAAGTGTCTGACATGTTTCAATATAAAAAAAAAAATAGTACAAGAGAGAGGACACAGCATGAGACTAGAGGGAGGCTGATTAAGGGGTAATGTGAAGAAGTTCTTTCCCACAGAAGGGGTGGTGGATGCATGGAACGGCCTACCTCAGGAAGTGGTGGATATGAATACAGTGCAGGGCTTCAAACAGGCATGGGATAGGCATAAGGGAGCAATACAGATAAGTATGAATAGATAGGCCATTGACACAGTAAAGGCCTATGGCACATTCATAAGGTAGAAAAAATGGGCAGACTGGATGGGCCTTGCAGTCCTCATCTGCCGTCAACTTCTGTGTTTCTACAGAGAGGTCCTCTGACCATAATGCACGACCTCTGGCAGGGAACAGCAGGGAGAAGAGGCCGCCCACATTTAAGTAACAGCCGACGTCTGATGTTGTCGTGAATGGCTTCTGGCTGACTGCTTGCAAAGTTTCCATGTGTTCCTAGTGCCTGGTGGCTTATAGTTCCATAGGTGTGGCCTGATGAGAGATGCTCTCGAAGATCTACTGGTCTTTCTTTGTGAGGGCTCCTGTAGTAGTACTCACATATAGGACTAAGCCACCAGGCGCTGGGACCTCATGGAAAACTTCCAGCTAGCAGTGTCTGGCGGGGGACAGCCCCCGACGTCACGTGACTGACATCAGCATGGCGCTATATAGGGAGTGGTCCTCATGCCCGCCCTCCAGTTCTTTCCCGCCATCTACTTGTGCACATCGGACCTCGCAGAAGATCATTGCTATTGTCAGCGCCATCTTTGGATGAGTATCACTTAAACTTAGCGTTTGAATTACTGTTCTCTCTCTCCTAAGCTGGTCTCTGGGCTTCCTTACTGCTGGGCTGTACCTCCTGATGCTGATAGGAAGGCAAGAATCAGACCTCTGCAGCAGGGGACATCCAGCCCTGCACTTCCCGTCTCCCTCAGTTTACTTCCTGCCTTTAGTGGAGCAGGTACTCTGCAGCAGAGCCCTGTCACATGTGGCAGGGCTGAAGAAGACCGTCAGTCATAAATTCCTTTTTTTTCTACTTTTGGATACAGCATTACTGTTGGAAGCGATTTGGATGTGCTCCATGGTGGGATCCAGTTTCAGCCTTGCAAGCTGCACAGACTGGCACCACCTCGCAGCAGCTCATTATTTTTCCTGCAATTTTGGCTTCCCACAACGGACGTCTGGAAGCCTTTAAGGCTAACTGAACTCCTCAATTAAGCACCGGAGTGCTTTTGGGGACAAGTGCCTTTTCATCGCCAAATGGCTTTGGGGAAAATTACAGCCACTTGTCTACAGTACAGCTCATCAGCACAGATCAAAGCAAAGCGCCAAGCTGCTCGTCGACTATCAGCTTTCTCATTGACGACTGTTGAGGAGAGCCAGGCTGCTTGTTAATGTTCAGCTCTCTCGATGGGCGCTAAGGAAAATTAGTGCTGGAGCGCTGCAGGATATTCTCATCGACCAACGCCCACTAGCTTTGTAGTGCTCATACAGTGACAAGGATAGCAGTGCTGGTGGATCCCCCCGCCAAAAAAAAAAAACAAAGCCAGAAAGCCTTATTTTGTCTTAAGGGTCTCTCAGTGCTACACAGCTCTTAAAGGGACAGCACCATAAACTAATGGGAGCCTAGGTTACTGCAAGAAAAGGGTAATTCTTTAAATAAATAAATAAAAGTCAGTGTTTACAGCAAACCAAAGAAAAGGGAGCTCGGGCCAGCAGTGATTCAGGCAGCTTTAACAGCATAGCCAGGAAACCTCCAGGAGGAGGGGGTACACTGTAAAAAGGAGTAGAACCAGTTGGAGCATGGCCTCAGACAAACTTTTCAGGGGCATACAGGGGGAATCGTCCCTGCTTCTAATCACTGTCACTGGGTCGCTTGGCCTAATTTGTGAGAAGGCAGTGTCTGCAAATGTCGAGGACTCGAAGGAGGCAGCCCCTTCCTCGACTCAGACCGATAGCCAACAGACGGACAGGTCTGAGTGAGCAGCATCCACCAGATAAGAGAAAGCAGCGGCCACCGGGAGACTCAGCAGTCCACAGCACTCTCTCTGGCCCCAGACCTCATCCAGACACATTAGGACCGTTGCACTGGACCCTGCATTCTTGACATGCACCTCAGGGGTCATCAGATGGGAGACCTCACAAGAAGGCAAAAGAAGGAGAACACCATCCCCATCTGAAAAGGAGCAGTTGTCCCCACATCATTACAGTCTCAAAGTAGGTCTAGGGGCACTAATAAGGGAGGGTGTCACAGGGGAGTGTTCCCCAGACTCCTCACACTCCAGTTCATCTCCCCCCATCGTCAGACTCTGATGACTCATTGTCCAGAATGTCTGACCTGGAGGGCCTAGACTTTTTCATAACCCAGGTCATAGTCGAGATTTACCTCTGATCTTCCCCGGGGCTCCCACCCAGCTGAAAAAAAGGCTTTTCGCCTGGCAGGTGCCGCCAAACCAGCCACAGCCTCCCTCTTCCTTCAGACATAGAGGGCTTGCGATAGGAGGAATGGCAAGGTCCAAGCTTCTCAAGTTTGACAAGAAGCAGTCTGAAAAGTGGTTAGACTGCCCTGCAGTCAACCCCCAGATTTCAAACCTAACCAAGAAGATTAATCCCAGCTGAAGGAGGGGCGTCTCTCAGGGATCCAGGAGATAGGAAAGTGGATGCCGATACCAACCAGGCCTTCCAAGCTTCGGCTACTTATCAAGGTGGCAACCAGCAATCTTTTTTCGGCCAGAGCTGCTCTGTCGCCCTGGATTTTTGGCCTTTTCAATTCACTGTGGACCTAGAGAAGAACATGCCTATGTTTCATCAGCTGCAGTTAATGGGTTTGGCTTAGGATTATGCAGCAGAAGTGTAGGAGGAGGTGGTCAGGTGTGCCGCTCGGACCATGTTTTATCAAACCTTAGCTCACTGCAACCTCTGGCTTTGGGCCTGGCAAGCAGTCGCCTCTGCGAAGAGCTGTTTGGTTAACGCACCCTATGAAGGTTTTCTCCTGTTTGGTTCAGCCTTGGAAGAGGCAGCAGAGGAATCCAGGGAGATGGCAAAGGTGCACAGGCCATTGTCAAGAGGCAGGGGCCAATCTTGGTCCTTAGGCCAAAGACGCTTTTTTTTTTTTGTTGTTACCAAGGTACAATAAGGGTCAAAACATTAACTACTCATGGAAAAAGAACATGCTATCCGGGCCCATCCCCGAGTAGGGGGCATACATTTAAAAATTTTCTCGAGGAAGGGGTTCAAACCAAGTAGGACAGAGGGGTCCTAGACATTATCAGCAAGGGTTACCTAATACAAGCCCCTACTATCTCATGTGGTGCCCTCCCCTATCTGTGGCAACCCATCAAAAAGACAGATGACGCTACAGGTCTATCCATGGCAACCCATCTAAAAGACAGGTGACGCTACAGGCCATTACAGACCTGTGGCAAGCAGACTCAACCCTGAAAGGAGAAATGGCAGAGCTAGTCAGGTCTGCTAGATCTGTGTGCAGACGTACGTTAAGAGCTACCTATGATGCAGTAGATGCTGCTGGTAGAGGCTCAGTGTCAGCTATTGGCCTCAGACATCACGCATGGCTTAGGATTTCAGGATTGGCATCTGAAGTCCAGACAGCCATACACGACGCCCCTTTTAGGGGTACAGTTCTGTTTGGGGGAGATGTCAAGGACATCATTACTGACTTACAGGACAAGGGCAAAGCTTTGTGCTCTGTCCAATTCATGCACAAGCCACCCCAAAAACAAAAGCAGCCATTTCGGAGACAACAACATCGACAACAAAGACAACCTCAGAACCGACGTCAGAACAAACGCTGGGCCCCTTTGGTTGGTAGAGTTCCCGCAGCCAAATCCCAAAAGGCCTCGAGAGCTGCAGCCTCCTCCCTGCCCACTGCCTCCTGACTCTCTAACTCTGCCACCTCCACTGGATGGTATTCCTGAGGAGCTGGTAGGAGGAAGAGTCTCCCATCACTTGCCGGAGTGGGAAAATATCACAACAGTCTCATGGGTGCTGCAATTGGTGGCAAAATGCCACACAGTAGAATTCACGGAGAGACCACCCAAAAATCCTTCAGATCACTCATTTTACACACCTCACCACATATCCTTGGTAAGAGAGGAAATAAACTTCCTGCTGGCAAATGCAGCAGTAGAGCCAGCCCCAAAACAACATCACAGGACAGGATACTACTCGCACTTCTTCCTGGTTCCCAAGAAGACAGGTGATCTCAGACCCATTCTTGATCTGAGCTCTCTGAACCTCTTCATGGCGTACAAGAGGTTCAGAATGTTGTCTCTTCCCAGCCTACTTCTCTATTACAGAAGAGTCATTGGCTCTGCGCTCCGGACGTGCAGGATGCCTACCTGCATATCCCGATTTTTCCACCACACCACAAATTCCTCAGGTTTTGCTTTCAGGGAGAGCATTCTCAGTTCAAAGCTCTTCACTTTGGCCTTTGGTCAGCACCCAGAGTGTTCACAAAGTGCCTAGCGGTTGTGGCAGCCTTTCTACGCAGGCAGGGGGTACAAGTTTTCCCATACCTCGACGATTGGCTGATTTCAGCTCTGTCGAGAGACACTCTGGCCAGCTCTTTGGCCCTTACCCTGAATATTTTTCAGCAGGTGGGCATTACAGTCAGTCATGCCAGATCCCACCTTTTCCCTACCCAACAGCTCCAATTTATTGGAGCAGTGTTGGACACAGTCCAGGGCAAGGCCTTCCAGCCGCAGGACAGGGTGGCAACATTGCAGCAGATCTCCCTTCACCAGGGTACCTGCTGCTGGGCTATGTCCATAGTTATCCCACACCTGGTTATCCACCCATCAGGGTACCAGACGTCAGGATACCCAACACCAGGTTATGGCTACGGTTTTCAGCCTGTGTACCAGCCTCCCCCCACCTCCTCAACCACAGGCAGACTTCCGGGTCATTTTCCAGTCCTGGTGGACAGAAACGAAGTCTCAACTAGTCTCAGACTTGGACAGTCATCATCTGGTAGCGGCCTCTACCCTGGTGCACCCAGATCTGACACATCGGTCCCCTTCGCCAGGGGAGTTCCATCCCTCCACGTCAGACCTGACTAAGGACACGGCTATCTCTCATAAGGGTGGAACTCTTGTTCCCCTCAGGGAGGTTCCCCACCCAGGAGTCATATCTCCGGTCCCAATTCATTCGTTGGACTCAGATTCAGACTCAGATTCCTCTTCCTTAGTCTCTGGCTTCGAGACTCCTCCACCGGATGAGCCCAAGGCTAAGGAGTCTCCGAAATCTTCTCCGGAAGATCCCTCTTTTTTGGGCCTCCTCAGAAGGATTGCAGAGGCCTATGAGTAGAAGGCTGTTGACCAGGACCCAAAATGAAAGAGGTTGGCTGAGCATTTCGACATTCCTGAGCTGTCCCCAGTCCTCAGGCACCCATGGTTGGAGCCTCACGAGGATCTCGCTTCCACCATCTGGCTAATGCCTTCCTCCATTCCGGCAGTGGCCAAGAAGGTGGACAGGACTTGCTGTACGTCAGCAGGCAATGACCACCTTATGCACCCTAAAGCGGACTCAGTAGTCATTTATGCAGTGCATGACAGATCTACCAAACTTAAATACATGAGCACCTCTCCTGATAAGGAGACGAGGCAGCTTGATCAGTTTGGGCATACATTTTATTCACCCTCTATACTGGCTATGCGCACCCTTAATTGTGTGGCGCACATGTTGGTGTACCAAAAAATTCCTCTTTCGCCAATTAGAGCCTGTCATGAGCCCCTGGCCCCCAGCCCGATAGGACCTCCTGTTTGCAGAGAGGATCCCCCTTTTCAAGAACTTGTGAGCAGGAGTAAGTGTTCAAGAAGACTTACCAACCTTCCTTTTCCCAGTGGGAGGGTGGAAACAGTTTCGAGTTCCCTTGACTCTGTACTACTTTCAGTATTTGAATCCCACCACAGTCACTGGCTGTCTTGCTTAAGTAGTTTGGTATGATAGCCGTGCAGTACGATCTTTCAAGGCATAAAGTCTTTCCAAAACTCATCTGTTAAAATGTTGGATCACAGTCAGATACCCAGGCAGAGTTGATAAGAAAATCATTAAAGTTTACTTAAAAGCAATACAGAAAATTCTACCGTTTGGAAGAACTTTGAAATGCAGACAATATGAAAAGTAAAACTGGATGGTTTACAGAAAAACACTAGATACTGTTATTCTAAACTGTACCTTGTTTTGATGTTAGAGTTCAGACAAGATTTTAAATGTCCTTGTAGAGATGAGTCCTTCAGCAACAGTTTGTAGCAAGTTTGTATCCCAAGTCAGTTCCTCTGAATGTCCTTTTAAAAAGACTTCCAGTGCTTCCTTGGTGAAAAAGGCTTGGTTTCCAAAACTCTGACTTAAAATCAAAATTTCCTGTTCAGTCTGTGAAAAGTCAAAATTTCCACACACTTGGGTCTGGTTTTCGAGATTTTTCCAGGCTTACACATCTGCTTCTGGTCTTCAAGTATATGCCAGCTGGAAACGCTATCTGACCCCCAACTAAACTATTTATCAACTGCTCTGAGTTCAGAAGGGAGGCAGTATAGCACAGTGGTTTAAGGCTCTGAGCTGCAAATCTAGAGACCTGGGTTTGAATCCCACAGCCCCCACTTGCATACTATCTGACCCTGAGCAAGTCACTTAACTTCCTTGCGCTCCCAGGTCGTACCTGTAAACAAGCTTTCAGCTTAGTGTGTTACTCCTGGTAAAACAAAAACATAAAAAAATGTGTCTTATACATACAGGCTGGTCATCTTCAAGCCACACCCACAGTGTGATGGGGTGCAACAGTTTACCTTTCCCTGTAGGTATCACTGTGGTTCCATGACAGGTTCCATGTCAACTCCCAGTCGCATCTGGTTCATGCACTTGGCTTGACCCCTGACCCCAGGTCATTACATTACCTTTTTCTGTCATGGAAAGATACATGGGATATTTTATGCCTTCCTAGGCCATATACCTGTCTTCCTTATCTGGAGACATACCATCCACCCTAGCCATTAAAACAATTAAGGCTATTTTTGTAGTTTCATTCCTAAAAGCGTTTTAAAGAGACAGTGTCTTAATTCTAAAGTACATTACAGCATATACAATATGAACCCACACAAATGGATATAGGCATGTCATGCGACAGAGCCGGTCATTAAGGCCGTGCGGGATGTACTCTGATGCGAAGGACACTTTCTCTGACACCATTAGGTCAGCTAAGATCGCTTGTCGACACTTTTTGAGGGCGACTTATGATGCTGTGAATTCTTCAGCTAGGGGCATGGCTACCGCAGTCTGCCTCCGACAGACAATATGACTGCCATGTTTTACATCAACAGGCAGGGGGGCGTAAGGTAAGCCAAACTCTGCATAGAGGCAATGAGGATTTGGTCCCTGGTCTACTCCCTGGACATGTCCCTGTCAGCCATCTATCTTCTAGGCAAGAACAACACTCTGGCGGATGCACTAAGTCGCATCAGTCAGGGCCACCATGAGTGGACCCTCAACAAACAGGTCCTAGCTATAGTTTTCAGACGGTTGGAGGTTACAGATCTGGACCTATTTGCGTCCAGCCTCAACCACCAGTTACCTCAGTACTGCTGCAGGCCCCCAGCTCTGGGGACCATTCCAGTGGATGCTCTGGCCTTGGACTGGACAGGGAGGTTCCTCTGTGCTTTTCCTTCCTTTCGTCTGATTTACATGGTTCTCCTCAAGCTCAGGGCTCAGCCAGCCACCATGATTCTGGTAGCTCCGGATTGGGTGAGACAACCTTGTTACTCCCTGCTCCTTGCCCTGTCAGTCAGGAAGCCCATCAGTCTTCCCTCATTCCACAGTCTCCTGACTCAGCCTCAGACAGAAATAGCATTCCCCAACATCCAGTTCCTTCACCTCAAAGCCTGGTTCTTGAGGAGTTAGAGTTTCCCCAAACCCCAGTACTCTGAGCAAGTCCTGAAGATTCTGCGAATGGCTAAGAAATCTAGCACTAGGAAAACTTATGCTTCCAAGTAGAAGAGATTCTCTCTGTGGTGCAAGGATAAGAATATAGAGCCCTCGCAGGCTTCTCCTCCTATCTTGCTGGATTATCTAGTACACCTTCAGGCAGAAGTCCTGAAAGCTTCATCCTTAAGAGTACATCTGGCGGCCATCTCGGCCTATATTTCCACTAGAAAAGAAAAAAACTTCATCTCACAGCCCATTTTCAAGAAGTTTTTCAAAGGGCTGCTACACCTTTAGCCCCCTCTAAGGGAACCAGTTCCCCCTTGGGACTTGAACCTCTGTATAGCCAAGCTCATGGAACCTCCTTTCGAGCCCATGGCTACCGCCAATCTCAAGTTTGTAATCTGGAAGACAGTCTTTCTAGTGGCCATTACCTCCGCCAGATGGATTTTGGAGTTGCAGGCTGTTTGTACAGACCCTAACTACATCATTCCTCACAAAAGTAAAGCAGTCCTTAGGATGAATAGGAAATTTCTGCCCAAGGTGATCCCTGAATTCCACCTGAAGCAGTCTGTTTCCTTGCCGGTTCTTTTCACATACAGTCCACTCCAAGTGAACTCAAGCTGCATAGCCTGGATGTCAAGAGAGCCCTGTCTTACCACTTAGATCGTTCTAAGCAGTTCAGAGACTGACACACAGTGCTCTTTCTCACCTGTGGTGAAGTGAGCAGAGGGAAACCGGCAACCAAGAGATCCATTTCCCACTGGATTGTCTCTTGTATCCTGTTCTGTTACAGCAAAGCTGGTAAGCAACCCCCTCCAGGCTGAGCTCACTCTACTAGAGGAACTGCTGCCTCTGTGGCAGCCTCAAGAGACATTCCTTTGCTAGAAGTTTGCAATGCAGGTACTTGGAAAACAGGTCATACATTCACAAAGCATTACTGCTTGGATGTGCAGTCCAGATCTGGTGCCAAATTTGGCAGAGCGGTGCTACAGAGCCTCTTTTCTAAGTAGGTTTCTGTGCCCGCCTCCCAGTAGTACTGCTTTGTAGTCTGTACCTGTTAATACATGCTGAAGAATTCCTGGGGTGAGAAGAAAAAATTCTATGTTTGTGGATATGTTGATCTTACTTCGAGAGGGTTCCTGCAGTAGGTCATAACAAGTAGAACTGCGCCTTCTGGCATCAGGACCGCACGGCAAACTTTTCCAGCAGTGTCTGGCGGGGGACTGCCCACTCAATGTCACATGACTGACATCCGCAGGGCCCTTTATAGTGGGCCGTCCCCGCGCCTGCCTTCCAATTCTTTCCTGATGTTGACCTGAACAGGAACCTCACAGTAAACTACGCTTAGTCAATCACCATCTTTTTCTTTATTTCTACGAATTCAGTCCAATCCTTTGACCATTTATGTCTTCTCCACCTACTACTCCGAAGGCAGAGAAGAAGTGTGACAAGTATGGGGCCCAGATTCCCCACAACGACGGTAATCATCCCTGTCTCTTCAGCCTGGGCCCGAATCATGACAGCCTGTCCCGACAGCCAGCCTTTCAACCAGGCCACTCTCAAATGATGACAGCAGGCTACCTGTAAGGAGGAGATGCAGAAACTTCGGGACACAGCTTCTTCCCCTTCTTCGGAGTCAAAGCAGAAGAAGAAGAAAGACAAGGAGAGGCACAAGGAAAGGGAGCACCCAGAGGACAAGGACCTCTTCCGGGGGAGGTCAGAGGTCACTCTACTAGAGGCATGACTACCTCTACAGTGTTCCTGAGGAATGTTTCTGCAGCAGAGATTTGTGTGGCAGCAACCTGAAGTTCAGTCCATACCGTCACGAAGCATTACAGTCTGGACATGGCCTTTGGGCGTAGGGCTGGATTTGGCCTTGCTGTTCTGCAGGGCCTCCGCCAAGCCTGCACAATGAAAGGATACCCGTCACGACCACTCTGGGTTCTCCCATGAGGCGCCAACTTGCGCCACTTCCTTGCCGCCTGGTCCACTGTCACAACGGACAGGTGGGTCTCAGAAGTGGTTGGCCAGGTGCTGCCTGTGGAGTTTGAGCAGTACCCACCATGCCATGCCCACGCCCCACGGCAGGAGAAGGTATCTCACAAGACACCCTAGTCTGGTTCCTCCCGAGACGACATTGCCCAACTCTTCCGATTCATGGATCCCCCTGTCAACCCAGGGTTCATTTCCAGGTACTTCCTGGTCCCGAAACGGATTGGGGGCTGGCGCCTTATTCTAGATCTGCATGACCTGAATCAGTTTCTCAGGTCGTGCACCTTCAGGATGATAACTCTTGTCTCAGATCATATCATCTCTCAAGCAGAACATGTGGTTCTGCTCCCTGAACTTGCAGGACGTGTTCTTTCATGTCCTGATCCATTTGTCTCACCAAAGATTCCTCCTCTTCATGGTGGAGGGAACCCTCTACGAGTTCCAAGCCATGCCGTTAGGCCTGTCTTCGGCCCCCAGGGTCTTCACCAAATGCATAGCAGTGGCGGCAGCCCATCTTCGGCCTTGCATGGTCAGAGTTTACCCCTATCTCGATGATTGGCTCATAGCAGGTCCCTCCAGATTGGAAGTAGAGAGGTGCAGGGATCTGGCCCTCCAAGCCTACCTCAGCCTTGGCCTCCTGATCAATGAGGCCAAGTCTGAACTCGTGCCTTCAGAAGTGTGATCTTCTTCATCGGGGGAGAGCTCGACTCTTGCCAGGCTCCTGGCGGACAGGGCGGAGGTTCTCTCCTCCTTTGTCTGATCATTTCTGATTAGGCAATTGCGTCCTGCCTGTGACTTCTGGGTTTCCTGGTGGCCTGCACCTCCGTGGTCCGATGGGCCCGGTGGCATATGTGTCCCCTTCAATGGGAGCTGGCCAGCCAGTGGTCTCAGCGTCTTAAGTAATTCTGACCAGCTGGTCACTGTAACCATGAAGATGTGGGACACTCGCCAATGGTGGACTATCCTGGAACATCTGCAGAGAGGGATCCCCTTTGTCTGCCCGAACCGACGGCAGTCTTGATGACTGACGCCTCTGTCACGGGCTGGGGTGTCCACGAGCTCTGGACCCCCGAGGAGTCCTGATGCCATATCAATCTGCTGGACCTCTGAGCAGTCCAGCTGGCACTGACTGCATTTGCTCCGTTCCTTCAGGGTCAAGTGGTCCAAGTCCAGATAGACAACACCACGACCATGTACTATCTCAACAAACAGGGCGGCATGCACTCCCGGCATCTGGACCCTCATGAGCTGACTGGAGGCAGATCTCCTAGCCATCCATGTAGCAGGAGCCTCCAGTCAGTTGGCGGATGCCCTCAGCCATGTAGGCAAGGTGTCCCATGAGACCTGTTTGCCTCCAAGGAGAACACAAAGCCAAGGCTGTTCCATGCCCACCCCCCTCAGCAGGGCTCGCTGCAGGGGGATGCCTTCTCGAGGCTGTGGACCCTGGGCCTCTTCTGTGCCTTCCTACCACTTCCCTTGATCAACAAAGTGCTCCTCAAGGTCAAGAGGAACAAGGCACAGGTGATCCCGGTCACCCCACACTGGCTCCGCCAGGTCTGGTATCCAGATCTCCTCAGTCTCAGCAACAGGCTCCCAATGCATCTTTCAGCATGCCTGGACCTCCTTTCCATCAATCAGGGGAAGGTATTCCACCCAGACCTTCAATTCCCTACACCTGACATCCTGGTTCCTGAGTGGCTAGAGTGCCAGGCTTTGGGTCTCTCCAATGAAGTACTCGGTGTAGTTGAGGCATCTAGAAAGGATTCGACCAGGAGGTGCTATGCCTTCAAATGGAAGAGATTCTCTGTTTGGTGTCAGGGCAAGGGCCTGGGCTCTCCGTCCTGTCCAGTGGCTAGCATCCTTGACTACCTTTGGTCTCTCTCCAAAGGGGGGCTTTCGTCTACGACCCTTAAGGTGCACCTGGCAGCCATCTCTGCTAACTGGGCACAGGACGGTCAGCAGACAGTGGCACAGGAGAAAGGGGGTCTGGTGTTTCTTTAAAGGCCTCGACCATATTTCCCCTCCAGTGCGTGAACCACCACTACCATGGGATCTACTGCTGGTTTTGGCAAAGCTCATGGGCAAGCCATGCAAGCCGATGCACTGGTGTGAGATGTCACGCCTGTCATGGAAGACCACCTTCTTGGTGGCTATCACATCAGCCAGAAGGATTGGGAAGCTACAGGTGCTCTCTATTGAGTCTCCCTATTTGGTCTTCCACAGGGAAAAAATTGTCCTGTGCCCCAATCCGAAGTTCCTTCCTAAGGTTGTGTCAGAGTTTCACCTGAACCAGGTAAATGACTCTGCCGGTGTACTACCCCAACTACATCTCGGAGGCTGAGTACAGGCTGCATACCTTGGACCTGAGATGAGCACTGTCTTATTACAGGGAGTGTATGGCTGAAGTTTGGGGAGAGGTTCACCAGCTGTTTATCACCTACGCTGAAGCCGCACCTGGCAGACGTGCAGCAAAGCGGACATTTGGGAGATGGATTACATCTTGCATTGATCTCTGCTATAGATTGGCAGGTAGGGAGCCTCCCATCGGGCTAGGGTACATTCCACCTGCCATACCACTGCATTGGTGGCTGCTTCTAGGGATGTCCTTATCCAGGATATCTGCAGGGCTGCTACCTGGAAGTCAGCAAACGCCTTCATTTCAAATTACCACATCGACCTAGAGTTGCACTGGGATGCTGGTTTTGTGGCCTCCAGTTCTCCAACCTCTGTTCCCTAAGTAGGGGGTGTGCGTCTTGCCTCCCTCCTCCTGGAGAACTGCTAGGAGTCTGCCAAACAGTGTGGATAGAAAAACATATCCACGATCCTAGAAAAACAGGTTACTCACCTGTAACAGTATTTCTAGGAGCAGTATATGTTGTTCATCCACGCAAACCCACCTGACCTCCCCGGCTTTGACGCACAATGCTCTTCCTCCAGCGGGCAAGATCTGGCATCAAGGAGCAGAGCCAAGGGATATACCACCCGGGTGAGTGGGAGGAGCCAGCTTTCAGACCATCCAGCCAGATTTAAAGGGGAAAGAGACATGCCAAACAGTGTGGATGAACAACATACATCACTCCTAGAACTACTGTTACAGGTGAGTAACCTGTTTTTACTCGCAGCAGTAATGTTATTTCTTCCAAGGGATTCTTCAGCATTATTGACACTCCCGCCCATCCTCCCCTGTGAAACCTGTCTGGGGCTGGCTCTGTTATGGTGTTTAGCCAAATTTGCTGACTTTAACTGGTTTGGTTTGTTTCACAATAATGGTTTAGAATTTTTAGTTTTTTTTTTTTTTGCTAAATGTTTTCCCCTGTTGGGCACAGCTTTGTTCTTTTTAGCTTCAAAACAGTTCTGAGGTCCTTCAGGCTGACTGCAGGCAGCACTCTCCTCTCTCTCTCCTGATTGGCCAATGCCTTCCTCATTTGTATTGACTCCAGCTCTCCGGGGCAGGTTAACCCAGCTGGCATACTGCACCTGTTAATAATGCTGAAGAATCCATTGGAAGAAATAGCATTACTATGGTGAGTCATTTTTTTCTTCGGCGACCCTGGATCTGTTTTCCCAAGGCTCACAAATGGGAACTAAACCAGTTGGTGGTCGAAGGCATTTTTGATCTAAAAGGGTCGTCAAGATCTCAATCTGTTCACCTCCCCATCCACTTGTTCCAGGGCCTGGTGTTTTTTGGCGAGACACACTATCTCTTTGCTGGACAGGGAGTGTCTTATGCACCTTTCCTCCCTTTCCAATCCGGCAGCGGGTACTGCTCAAGTTGCAGGCAGAAGGGCTCACATGATCCTGATCGCCCCGTTTTGGTTGCACCAAATATGATTCCCGCTTCTGCAACAGCTGGCAGTGGAGCCCTTGATTCCCCTGCCCATCTGTTACAACCTCCTGACCTAGGAGGGGGGGTGCTCTGGTTCATCCAGGACTCAAGTCTTTTCACCTTTATGTATGGCACCTTCTGACATAGCTGCTTCACATTATGAAGTTTTCCTCTAGGGTGGCCCATGTCCTCGTGGAGACCAGCAAGCCTTCCACGAGGACCACTTATGCTATGAAATGGAAAAGATTTTCCATCTGGGCCACTTCAAAGGATTGGGACCCTTTTTCATGCCCTGTTTCTCAGGTCATGGAGTACTTGCTGTACCTATCTGAGCTACTCCTCGTTAAAGGTCCACCTTTCAGTCATTTCCATCTACCACATTCCAGTGGAGGGCAAAATTGTTGCTCAGCTGGAGGTTTTCAAAACATTTCTGAAGGGAATCCTCCACTTGAAACCCCCGGTGCATAACCCTGTCCCACCGTGGGATTTAAATTTTATTTGAGAAAAACTCACTTTGCCTCCTTTTGAACCAGCCGCAAGTTGCAACATGCGCTGCCTGTCTTGGAAAGCGCTCTTTTTAGTTGCTGTCACTTCTGCTTGAAGGATTTCCGAGCTTCAAGCCCTGATGTGTAAGGAGCCTTATTTAATTTTCCAGAGACCGAGTGGCTCTGCATACAAATCCTAAGTTTTTGCCAAAGGTTGTTTCTTAGTTTACGTTGAATCAGACTATTCAACTACCAGTTTATTACCCTGAGTACTCTAATCAGGAGGAGGCAATTCTGCACACACTAGATATTCACAGAATTTTGCATTACTATATGAATTGGATGAAGTCGGTGCATAAAATGGATCAACTTTTCATTTCCTTTGCACCCAAGAGAGAGGGCACTGCTGTTTCTAAGCAATGTTTGTCAAAATGGTTGGCAAACTGCATTTTGTTCTGTTTCCAGAAATACAACAAACCCTTGCCCGGGGAAGTCGAATGGCATTCTACCAGAGGCATGACTGCATCTGCTGCTTGTTTCAAGAATGTGTCTGCTACTGACATTTGTGCAGCAGCCACTTGGAGCGCCATCCACACTTTCACGAAAGACTACAGTCTGGACATTGACTCTAGGCACAGGGCTAGCTTTGGACTAGTTGTCCTTCAGGGCCTCCTTCCATAAAATGTCTTGCATCTCTGCAGATCTTTCCTGCCTCCCTTGTTTCAGACTCGTCTGATTTACACTGCTTGGGACTCTGTCCTAATGGTTAATACCTACTGCACGAGCCCTCTCGAAGTAAGATAGTACAGTTAAGTAAGAACTTACTGTAACAGTAGATCTTCGAGAGAGGCTCTTGCAGTAGGTACCTTTCCCTCCCACCTTCCCCCAGTTTCTGCTACTACTTCTTTTAGCTTTACTTAGGCTCAAGGAGCCCACTCCTTTCTCCTGTCGCTTTGTTCTGAGGTCTCTGGTGGAGAACTGGAGGGCGGGCTGGGGACTGCCCATTATGTGGGATCACGCTGACGTCGGTCATGTGAAGTCGGTGGGCGGTCCTCTGCCAGACGCTGCTAGCTAACGTTTTCCGTGTGGTCCTGACGCCAGGGGGTGCAGTCGTAATGGTTAATACCTACTGGAAGAGCATCTGTCAAAGATCTACTGTTATGGTAAGTTCTTACATAACTGTACTATCTTCATCAAAGATAGTTCCTATTTTGGGCCACACCTTTGGAACTGTAAGCCGTTGACATTGGTAGCAGTCATAAACTTTTTTTTTTTTAACTTCTTATTTATTACCCCTGCCTCTACATGCTTCAGAATCATCAAGAGCACCAGTGAGGTCAGCCCCGCCTCCCACCTTACCTAGATCCTCTGGTCTACCCCCATGGAGCCACAGTTCTACCCCCAGTGGCAGGGATGAGGTGGGTGACTTTACACCCCGAACAATTCTGGTTTCGTCGGGGACCACAGGACTAGGCAGGTGGGAGCAATTAGTGGTCTGCCTCAGTGCTCCATCTCCGTAAGCCTGCAGAGTATTTTTCCAGTGTTCTTTTTGAGGGAATGGCACGCACCCAGATGCCTAGGCATCACCGCTGACACTGCCACTCCCCCTCCCCACATCTTCTCTGTGCTTGCCGTGCCTCCAACTTCCGCCAGAAGCCAGACAAGCACCGAGCACGAACCCCTCTCCCTCCCAGGAGAGGAGAGTTGCCCAGACACTCAATCTTCTCCCTTCCCTGCTGACCCCCAACAGCCCAGACTTGTTCCCAAACCCGGGTCACCGGCGTGGCACAAGGTGTGGCGTCCAGCGCCTTAAACTTCAGTGCCACTGGGCTGACCGAGTCATAAACGTTTGATAACCTGGGGCCACCCATGATAACATGCAGTGTTGGCACCTGTATAATCGTGGGCAGCCCCATTGCTTCTTAGTTCTTTCTCCAACCATCCACTTGTCTGACCTGCAGAGAAACAACACCATTTTCTTTGACTTCATTATTTTCTGTACTTTATATTAACTTAACGACATTGTCCTTTTAGGCTGCTGTTAAAAGAACCTGTATTTCTAGGGGTGTGGATATGGTTCACTTATCCATTCTCTGGCAGTTCCACTGGAACGATGTTATTGGCCGGAACATCTTTAAACTAAGCTTCTCCCACCACCTGAGTAGTATAACCACTGACTCTGCCCCGTGATATCAGATATTCTTTTCTGCTGGAAGAACAGATCACTTCCTTTGCGCTCTACTTAGGACTTTTCTGCCCCACAGGCAAACCTCTTCTTTTTGAGATAACTTGCTTGTAGTTTTGTGATCTCAGTCTCCAGGTCAGTGAAGAAACACAAGAGACTTGGATTCAGATTTTGTATTCGGTGCTGGCAGAAGATGTTGGTCACCAGTCCGCATGACATGTGCGTGTACTGTCTGGGCGGGCAACATGATGTGGCTAGCTGCAGCCTTTGCTTATCCAAAATCCATGCTTCATGAGTCCCTCAAGAACAGGAAGCTCTGGTTCTCACTGGGTTGGCCTTCAGAAAGGGATCCGAAGGATTGCCCTAAGGGTTGCAGAAAGGCTGCGGCAAGTTCTCCTGAGCATCTTGTGACCCTTGAGGCAGAAGCAGCGGCTGCCATGGTGGGCACTTCCTTGGTCTCGGCACTATTCCCTGGGGCCAGCGACACAGTGTCTTTCACGTACCAGATCCGTGACATGTGCCTGTCCCTCCAGCACTTGGGGTAGAGCCCTGCCCTCCGTGATTCAAAATCTAAAGATAAGTGCTGCCAGCACTGGTCATGGGACAGGGAGAGATCAAGGTCTTTCCAGTCCCTTGACTTTCCGGACCACTCGATGACTGTCATGCGCCCTAAGCCGAGGGGCAGGTCAAGGGTTCTTCAGCTCCACCGTTGAGCCTTTCAACCTCTGCCCTGGTCGACCAGGCCATTGAGATGTTTCTCAAGACAGTCGACCAATTGTAGGACAAGGCAGAGGAGTCGGCCTTGCAGACCTCAGTGCTCCCTGTCCTCACTCATGAGGATACGGACTGATCAGTGACCTTAGCTGATCCTTCCAGCGGCTAGCCTTCACCTGAGATTGGGTCTTTGAGACCTCTGTTGCTCACCGTCAGTAGGTGCAACATCTACGGCCCACTGCAGGAAGATATTCCTGGCCGTCGGCCAAGCGGTCAGTTGCCGAGGTCGTGGTCAGGGTGTTCACACTCTCGATCCTACTCGAACAGGAGGTGCTGCCATTGGTGGTGTTTGTCCTCCTCATTGTTGGGCAAGGAGAGGCACTGGTGCTACAAGGAGTTCCTCTGGAAGCAGTGGGCTATTGCTTGGCAGGACAGGGCTCTATCTCAGTGACGTCCAGTCCCCTGGCAGCCACCAGTGGTTCCCCCGCTTGTCCAGGTTCCACAGGTGCTCCCCACACCTGTTTCTCTGCCAGGTCGGGTGGAGCCGCCACCCCGACAGCTGTCAGTTGGTGCTTCTACAAAGGAGCCTGCCATTCAGCCACCAGCTTACCTGGAGCAACAGCCCATGCACTGGACTCTCTGGGCAGTCAGGATTACGTGTCCAAGTACTTGGTCCCAGAACAGACGGGTGGATGGGGGCTGGTGCCCCATACTTAGTCTACACAGTCTCAACCAGTACGTGAAGAAGTGCAAGTTCTGAATGGTCATTCAGATCCAGATGATACCATCCCTAGAGCAGAACATGTCATTTTGCTCCCTGGACCTCCAGGATGCATTCTTCCACATTCCTGTCTGCTGGTCCCATCATCGGTACTTCGGTTTCCAAGTGGAAAGTGATCCTGTACCTGTGCCAGTTTCAGGTCATGCCTTTTGGCCTCTTCTGCACCCAGGGTCTTCACCAAATATATGGCAGTGCTGGTGATCCACCAGCAGCACCTATGGGTCATAGTGTACTCCTACCTCAACTGGCTAGTAGTTGGTCCATCCAGAGAGGTCGTGGAACAGTCCACAAGACCTGCCGACACTTGGGCCTGTTGGTCAACCTGGACAAGTCCGAACTGGTACTGAGGTGGGTGATTAAGTTAATCAGGGCAGAAGTAGACTCCCTTCGGGCCAAGGCCCACCTCCCGGCAGACTGGACACAGGATCTTACCTCCTTTACCCAATCATTTCAGGCTGGGCTCTTGCGTCTCGCTGTAAATTTCCTATGGCTGCTAGGGGGTACATGGCATCCTGTACCATCGTGTTGTGCTGAGCAAACTGACTGATCTGCCACCTTCAGTGGGAGCTGAGCCATTAGTGGTCCCAGTGCCTGGGGCACTTGGACCAGCCAGTCACAGTGACCCAGCCAATGTGGGACACCATCCATTGGTGGCTTGTCTCAGAACATCTGGAGGAAGGAATACCACTTGTCCTCCCAGAGCCAACTGTCACACTGTCAAAGATGCATCTCTGGTAGGTTGGGGAGCACATGTGGGAGACCACATAGCCCATGGGTTCTGGTCGCCCAGGGAGTTCCATCGCCACATAAAACTGCTGGAGCTCTGTGCAAGTGCACTTGGCTTCGATGGAATTTGTTTTGCTAGTAAGCGGGTCAGGTCACTGAAGTCCAGACAGACAACATCATGACCATGTTTTACCTGAACAGACAGGGTGGCACACACTCCCTTCCTCTGTGTTGGGAGGTACTACACACCTTTGTGCACGCCTGGGCACCGATCTCTTGGCAGTTCATGTCGCAGGGTGAACAGACAGCTGGTAGACACTCTTAGCTGGGTGGGAGAGATGTCATACAAGTGATCTCTGCACCAGGAGGTGGCGAATCACCTGTTCTCCCTGTGGGGCTCACTCTTAGTGGACCTGTTTGCCTCCTAGGAGAATGCCAAACTGAGGCTGTTTTGTGCCCAACCCGTACAGTCTGGGACACTGATGGCAGCATGCCTTTGCAGGGCCCTGGACCCCAGGTCTCATGTATGCCTTTCCTCTCTCCCCTGATCCACAGAGTACTGGTCATGGTCAGGAAGGGCAAGGCCCATATGATCCTGATAGCTCCACACTGGCCTCCGCAGTTGTGGTACCCAGATCTCCTCAGCTTCAGCAGCATTCTTGAGTGACTGCCTCTCCACTCAGACCTGCTGACCAAACTTCAAGGGACAGTTCTACACCTGGACCTTCACTCCCTGCACCTCACGGCCTATTTCCTGAGTGACTGAAGTGCCAGATCTTGGGTTACTCTGAGAATGTCCGCCACGTAGTGAGGGTCTACAGTATAGAGTCAGCTCATATGTGCTATGCCTTTAAATAGAAGAGATTTTCCATTTGCTGTTAGGGTAAGGAGATTAATCCCCTTGCCTGCCCTGTGGCTAGCATCCTGGACTAGCTCTGATCCCTTTCCCAGCTGGGTCTGCAAGCGACGATCCTTAAAGTGAACCAGGCAGCCACCTCTGCTTATTGGGCGGGGGCTGGTATGCCAACGGTGGCCCAAGAGAAGGTGGTCAGGTGCTTTTTCAAGGGTGTTGACCACTTGTCCCCTTTGGTGCATGAACCATCTCCACCATAGAACTTACTGATGATCCTGGTTGTGCTCATGGGCAAGCTTTTCGAGCCGATCCACAGGTGTATGTCATCATACCTGTTGTGGAAGACCATCATCTTAGTGGCAGTTATGTCTGCCAGAAGGATTGGGGAGCTCCAGGTACTCTCGGTGGACTCTCCGTATTTGGTCTTTTACAGGGACGCAGTCAACTTTCACCCTAACCCAAAGTTCCTCCAGAAGATGGTATCAGAGTTTCACCTTAACCAGATGATTAACTTGCTTGTATGTTTTACCAGCCTCTCTTCAGAGGCCAGCCGCAGGCTCCATACCCTGGATCTGTGAAGTGCTCTCCTACTATGTGGAGCGTATGGCTGGGTTCGGGGATAGGCTTGCCAGCTGTTTGTCACCTACACTGAAGATGTGCCTGTCAAACCAGCAGCAGAGCAGACTGTTGCAGGGTGGATCACATCTTGCATTTACCTCTGCTATAGGTTGGCTGGTCAGGAGCCTCCCATAGGGATTGGGGCTCATTCCACCAAACATACTGCTGCCTTTGTAGTTAATTCCAGGGAGGTCCTCGTTCAGGAGATCTGTAGGGCTGCTATCTGAAAGTCAGCACACACCTTCATTTCCCATCGACCTTGAGTCACATCAGGATGCAAATTTTGGGACCTCAGTTTTCCAGTCTCTGTTCGCCAAATAGGGGTACACCCCCTTCTCCTGAAGAACTGCAGTGTGTCTTGACAGATTGTGGATAAATTAACCATATACACACCACTTAGAAGAATAGGTTACTCACCTGTAACCGTATATCTTCCACGGAATGGTGTCTTGCAGTAGATAGTTACTTCTGGGAGTTTCCAGCAGAGGGTGCTGTGACATGGCAGCTCTTCTAGCAGTTTCGTACCAGGGTCCGCCCACACATGACATCATCTTCGTACTTCCTATGTAAGTGTGGGTGGTACCTGGTATCCTCAGTTCATTTTCGTGCCATCTTCAGCTCGCACAGCAGCTAATTCAACATCTGTGTAGCAGTCATCAACGAGGATTGGATTCCAAAAACTAATGTCTAAAGATTCTTCAAGCAAACAAACTCTTTCGTTCCTGCTACTGTGGCAGGAAGATTTATCACGTTGACTATCACAAATTTTGTGTAAGGTGTCTGGGACCCACACACGACACCAATTCCTGCAACTCCTGTCAGGAGTTTAACAGAGCAACCTGTCGACGACAGTTGCTTGAAATTCAGCACGCACTTACGGAGCAGAAAATGTCTTAGTTGGAGAACCAGGGGGCTCATACCAAGGACTCCACCAGCTCTGGTTCTCGTTCTCGGCAGGGTAAAGAGAGGGGAAAAACCTTCCTCTCATTCCCGGGCGCATTGCCTGTCGACGGCCACAGTTTCTGTGGCTCCTCCGTCAACAGAGCATCTTCTTCCAGCTTCCTCGTCGATTGGGGCTCATAACCCTTTTGTCGAGGGTGCTTCCCAGTGATTTAAATGCTGTGCAGGCTCTGCCTGCTCCATCGACGGGGGCCTATACCCTCTCGTCAACGACGCTATCTAGCTTTCTTAAAGTAAGCCAAATACATGGCTGCTCCATCGACAGGGGCTTCTCTCTCGTCGATGGCATCTGGCATATTTAGTGAGCATGCTTCCACAGGCTCATCGAGATCCTGTGTCCCACAAGGAAAACTAATGGCTTTTGCCTTACAGAATGCCCCTCCAGCCTCACAGGTGGCATCTTACAGGGGGCAAGCAGACAGAGACCGGTACCCTGGTTTATTCTTCCCAGGAGCGAAACTTACTTAAACTGCCCATCCCATACCCTTCATCACCCCCATTGTCTCTCAACCCCCACTGCTTACCTCCCACTTCTTCCCAAGAACAAGACATTACCAAGATAGTGAAGCAGATCTTGCATACCATGCGTTATACCCAGCCCTCCATCCTAGGAGAGCTAGAGGATCCTTTCCAGTCTCGGTCACCTCCACCTAAAAGATTTCACAGAGACGGGGATCCACTGCCACCCTGGTCGTCTCCTCCTAATATGGAAGGCTATTTGTCAGATGAGCCTGAACTACCGGTGGATCTTTCCGGTGATGTTGATGATGATTTCCCAAACCCAAAGTTCCCCTACTCGGAAATCTCTTCCCTGGATGAGGACCTGCCTATGCCACTCGCCACCTCTTCTTCTGATGACCCGACCTTTAGTGAGATGATGGTTCAAATACAAATGGTCATGGGATTCTCTACCACAGACATGACAAACAATGTAAGGATATGGCAGAATATCTCAAGTTGCTGGAGGAGCCAGCCTTAGTGGTTCCCCCACTGATTCCGACCTACCAGAATGCTATGCTGGCTGCCTGGCATCAGCCGTCAGCTATTACAGCTTTTCCCAGAAAAGCAGATTGCTTATATCAGGCTTCTCTGGATCTTTCCTTTCTAGCCACCATCCCAGAAGCGGATTCAGTGGTCATTACTGCCGCTCATGATCATACTAAAAAACCCAAACACGAGTTCCTTACCGCCTGATAAAGAATCAACTACCTGGGGAAAAAGGGTTTTACCTCAGGCACCATGAATATTCAAATTTTCAACTATGTGGGACATATGGTTAAATACCAATGTACCCTTGGGGCTTCGGCCATAGACATTATCAATAAACTTCTTCCTTCCCAGGAAAAGAACAGGTTATTGGCAACAGTGTTCACTAGCAGTTCTGTCTCCCGTCACCTGCTCAGGTCAGGACATACCATAGATACCTCAGCCCTACTCTCAGCTACTGGAGTCTCTCTGCGTCACAATGCTTGGCTTCATGTTTCAGGTTTCGTTCCTGATATACAACATAAAATAGCTAATGCACCCTTTAACGGGTCCATACTGTTCGGGCCAGGTACTCAAACATTGTTAGACGACGTGCAGGCATCAGGCAGAACCCTTCGTACGGTACATGGCATGTACCATACTCCGCAGCCCACTTATCGTACACAGTATTCCTCCTATTCCAAAAGAGGTGGAAAATATAAGGCCTGTAACAGAGGTGACTTTTGAGGTCGTTCCCAAGCAGCAAGGAGCAATGCTTCTGCCACCCGTGACTCCCGTGTCCGTCCCTCAGGAGGGGCCGGGCAACCCAGTACCCAGTGACCTCTCAGGGCTTTCTCCTCATCAACCGGGCCTCAGAGGCTGTAGGGGGTTGTTTTGCCCTCCCATCTAGTGGCCTGGAAAACTATCACTTCAGACAAATGGGTACTTTGAGTCATCCAAAGGGAACACACTCTGGAATTTCTCTCTGCACTACCCCCCTCCCCCCCTTGGTTAGTCCATTATTCTCCAGATCATGTCCCTATCCTTAAAGAAGAATTGAAGGCACTTCTAGCCAACAGGCTGTCTTACCAGTGCCCCTTCCAGAACAACAAACAGGATTTTACTCCCATTTTTTTCTGGTACCCAAATGGACCAGAGATCTCAGACAGATACTAGACCTGAGACACCTGAATTGATGCACTCAGGTACAAACATTTTCACATGATAATGCTAAACTGCCATCATGCCTATCCTAAAACAAGGAGACTGGCTGTGTGCCCTGGATATGAAGGATGCCTACTTGCATATCCCCATTCATCCTGCCTATTACAGATTTCTGTGCTTCCACCTTCTGGGTCAAAACTACCAGTTTCGAGCACTCCCTTTCGGCATCTCATCAACCCCAGGAGTGTTCACCAAATGTCTACTGGTGGTGGCAGCAGCCTCACGGAAAAAAGGGCAATTCGTCTTCCCATACCTAGACGATTGATTAATCAAAGCAAAATCCAGAGAAGCTCTGCTTGCCTCCCTAGCCGCAACTCTGAGCACGTTCAGCGATCTGGGGATAACAGTCAACTGGCCAAAGTCCAGTCCACACACGACACAGTCTCTCCCAATACATTGGAGCTGTTCTAGACACAGTCAGTCAGAGCTTACCTTCTGACTGCTCAACAGGACACTCTTATATCTCTGGCTTCACGAATATACTCAGAAAATAGTTACGGCCAGACAAATGCTGAGCCTTCTGGGTCACGTCTGCAGCCATCTTGACAGTGGCATTCGCCCACCTTCACATGAGACCTGTCCAGTGGACCCTCCAGAATCAGTGGTCTCAAAGAACTGGACAGTTCGACAAAATCAGGGTCACTTCTTCTCTGAAGACATCCTTGATGTGGTGGACAGTCAAAACCAATTTGTGTCAAGGAATGCCTTTCCACTCCCTCCCTCCCATTCAGACGTTAACCACGGGTGCTTCCCTGGATGAATGGGGTGCACACTTAGGTCCTTATCAGACCCAAGACCGGTGGACCTCCTCATGCCATCATTCTCATATTAGTCTCCTCAAGATGAAAGCGGTCCGTCTGGCCCTCAACCTGACCCTTTACCTCAGCAAGCAAGGGGGCACGAAATCACACACCCTTTGCATGGAGACCCTTGCAGTCTGGCAGGAGGCCATCAGACAACAACTTATGCTCACGGCCATCCACCTACTGGGACGCTGCTATCAGCAGACTGGCTAAGTAGCCAGTCATCTGCTCACAAATGGACACTTCACAAAGAAGTACTCCAAGAAATCGTCGACCTATGGGGAACTTCTCAGCTGGATCTGACTGGCTCCCTAGTTACTTCTCCATTGTCCCGAGCAACAGGGACGATCTATCGATGCCCTGTCCCAGCCTTGGACAGGACTCTACTTATATGCCTCCCCCACCCCCCACCCCTGTTCCTCTCTTGCAATTGACTCTATTGAAACTTCAAATGGAGACGGCCGCCATGATTCTCATAGCACCAATGTGGCCTCGTCAACAATGTTGAACAGGATATGGGTGCGATGAACGGATTCATAGACTCCCGGGTTCAGCCACTCTTCCCCTGATATCTTTTTATTAGCGGGCACTCGGTTGGCTCAGCTGGCTCGTCAACGAGTTCAGCATCGACTGTCACAGGGACACAGCCTAACCCCCCCCATCACTGACCTCGGCCCTTGCCTCGGGCCCCAAGCCCTGGTCGCAGTCACCTTCTCCAATGCCAGCCCATGCCAAGGAGCTTCCCCACAGGCCCTAGCCTGTTTAGACGTTCTTCCGGTGTCGACCCCGGTGTTCTCTCAGCTGATGTCCATGGGTCAAACACCGATAGCGATGGACTGTCACTCCATGCTTACCGCCTTATGGAACTTCATGCAAGCTAAGCTTGCCCCTCCCCAAGGCCCATCCCTGCAGTGGCCTCCAGCTTCTTCAGTATGGCCGCAGCCCACGCCTCAGGACCGAGGGCCCTCACTCCCACCTCAGGACTCTGGCAACGAGGATGGTTCTCACCCGAACCTCATCCCTTAGGATGAGGGTGACAATGGAGGAGCCACTCCTTCCAACTCCTCCTCCACGGTCTGGTCCATCGATGAGAAGACCCCAGTGTACATCCCGCGGTTATCCCCCGCAGATGTCCCTCTTTTGTCTCGGTTATCAGACAATTACAGTCAGCCATGGGCTTCAACACTGAGTAAAAAAAAATCCTGCTCAGCGTCGACTGGCCATGTATTTGTGATTGCCGGACACACCACCTCTGATCATCCCTCCCTTGATTGAACCCTTTGAGGATGCCACTATGGCTGCCTGGCACCAGCCTAATTTGATTCCAGCCATGCCAAGGAAGATGGACAGATTATACCAGACTCCAGTTGGGAGGCCTTTCTTCGCCAACCAGCCTCAAGCAGATTTGGTGGTCATCAGTGCTGCTCATAACAGCACCAAGAGGCCAAAACATCTCAGTTCCTTGCCGCTGGATAAGAAGTCCTAGAGGCTGGATCACATTTTTTTTTATTTTATTTAGTTTTAGTTGACCATGTAAGTGCACTAGACAAATCCTGCCTATTATCAGGCACAACCCGGGGCAGGGGGATACACATGAATGCCAACTGACCTTGAACCAGATTAAGCTGTTGATGGTATTTTAAGTGAATGAGGGAAATTTGGCTAGGACACTGGGGAATTTCCCCAACTCTTTTTGATAAGTGCCATGGGATTGTTAACGTCCACCTGAACTACGACCAATCCAGGCAGATGGGACCTCAGTTTAATGTCTCATCCAAAAGACAACACCTCAGAAGTGCAGCACCCCTCTCATGCTGCACTACAGTGTCAGTACTGGGATATTAACCCAAGTGCCAGATGTGGGAACTGAACCCACAGTCCTCTGATCTCCCGGCCTCAGAGTTGAGTGTGCTACCTACTGAGCCACTGACACTTGCCACATTGGCAAGAGAACCTTTGCCTCTGCTACACTGACCATCAGGGTGTTGAACTACATTGCCAGTATGATCCAGTTCCAGAACCAGCTCTGGGACCAGACCCTCAAAACTGCCCAGGCCAGCTGGCCCATCGGTGCAGCAGATGGATTTTCGCTTGTAATGCCTGCGACCCAGGTTCAGAAACGGTCTCAGGCACTGGATGGCCAGCCAGAGGGAGGAGGATTAAGCATCCGACTGACTGCTGTCCTCCTCCTGTGGGAGGAGGGGGAGTGTGGGGAAGCACTCGCTCTGCAACCAACCCCTAGCGGAGGCTATGGGGTCAGTGCAGGTGAAGCTTAGCAGTTCCAGGAGGTGTGCCGGATGTGGGCGCGTGTGCCACTATGTCACTGCACACCACGCTTCCCATTTAAGAGGACAAAATGGAGGCACCAGAATCCAGTAGCCCTGGCCCCACGAAGCCGAGCCCAGAGATCCACAAACCGCAGTACAAGACAATGCGGCACTGTTCGGAGGGGGGTACTTGGGGGTGCTCCACCCAGTGGATCCACCCCGAGGGGCAATCCGGGGTGAATGCCAGCGGGGAGTGACAGTCGTCCTGGAGGATAGGGAAAGGTGAATGGGAGGAAGGTGAGTCTCCCCCCCCCCTCCCAAAAATAAAAAAACAACTTCCCAGGCCCTCCCAGAGGACCCCCTAAAATCTGTCAAAGCAGGTTCCGACATCGGCACACACCTTAGGGATGCCTACAATACCATAGACGCCTCGGCCAGGGCTGCCATGGTGGGCATTTGCCTCCAAAGACACTTTTGGCTGAGGGTGTCAGGCTTTGCCCAGGATGTTCAATTGTCCATCCTGAATGCCCTGTTCAGAAGCGATAAAATGTTTGGGGCAGATGTTCAGGACATACTGTCTCAAATGCAAGCCTCTGGACCAGCTTGTGGTCGGTCCACTCTATGTACCACACCAACCAGCCCAAAAGTGGTCAACAAGTGCCCTTTTCGGTGGTCTTCCCATAGACCCAAGCACTCTTAACAAGCTTCAGGTTATGCACCAGGCTGCCCCGATATTGCACACTCCTTCCTCCTCCACAGGGGAAAAAAACCCAGAGGAGGTGGTGCAGCCCCTGCCAGTTCAGCCTGACTCTTTTCCCGACCCCACCCCCCCAATAAGGCAGGAGGCAGTTGTAGAGGGTTGTTTCTCCGTGCACTTGGACAAGTGGAGGGAAATTACCAGACATGCCTGGCTACTGCAGCTAATAGAATGCAGCCACTCTCTGGAACTTTTGGAGCATCCTCCAGAAAAATTCCCAGTTCTGTCCTCTTATTCTCTGGACCACATCCCAGTTCTCTGGGAGGAAATCCACTCTCTGCTTAGCAAAAGGGCCATAGAACCTGTTCCAGAAACCCAACAGGGCAGGAGGTTCTACTCACATTTCTACTTGGTCCCCAAATGCACAGGGGATCTCAGGCCCATTCTAGACCTCTGGGAGCTTAATCTTTTCATTCAGTACAAAAAATTCCAGATGGTGACACTTCAGGATTTACTGCCCCTTCTGCACCTGGGAGACTGGATTTGCTCCCTCGACATGAAGGATGCCTACCTGCATATCCAGGTACATGCCTCCCACAGACAATACCTAATGTTCTATTTCCAGGGATTACACTTCCAGTTCCAGGTCTTGCTCTTTGGCTTGTCCTTGTCCCCTTGGGTGTTTACCAAATGCTTGACAGTGATAGCAGCTGCCCTCAGGTGGCAGGGACTCTGTCTTTCCCTACCACGACGAATGGATTCTGAAAGCCCAATCCATGGAGTGCCTGGTACAGACTAGAAATTACCATCCTCCTATTTCAGGATCTGGGCATTATGGTCAACCTGTCCTAGTCAGTTCTGACCCCCTTTCAGCGCCTTCAGTACATAGGGGCAGTCCTGGATACCTCTCTGGGCATGGCCTTCCTTCCCCAGGTTTGGGCAGATCACCTTATAGCTAAAGCCAACCTGCTGTACAACAGCTGCTATGTCTCAACCAGAACCTTCCTCCAGCTCTTGGGCCTGATGGCTGCAGCCATAGTCACAGTGCCTCTAGCCAGATTGCACGTGAGGATTCCCCAGTGGACACCGTGGGTCCAGTTGGACCAGTGTACCGACGACCTAGAACAACCAGTCCTGGTCTCCTTTCTGGTGAAAAGGGCTCAGCTTTGGTGGATGGAACCCAGCAACTTATTACGAGGGGCTCCTTTCCTCATTCCTTCCTATCAGCAGATTCTCACTACAGATGCTTCAGGGTTGGGATGGGGATCTCATCTAGGGCCCCATCAGAAATGAGGGACGTTGTCCCAGCTGGAGTCCTCTCTCTACATAAATGTCTTGGAGGAAGTTATTTATGCCTTGCAGGCCTTCCAGACTCTGCTATCCCTGGGTTTTCTGCTAGTGCAGATGGACAACATTAGTGTAGTCCACTACATTGACAAGCAGGGGGCACTCGCTCGTACCCCCTCTGCCAGGAAGCAACGAGAGTCTGGTATTGGGGTCTGGATCATGGTCTAGAGTTGTCGGCTGGCCATGTTTCCGGCATCCAAAACGTCCTGGAAGACATCCTAAGCAGGTTACAGTCAAAGGCACATGAGTGGGAGCTGCTGACCTCAGTAGTAGAAGACCTGTTTGACAGGTGTGGTTGTCCAGAGTTGGACATTTTGTGCCCCAATTCAATGAGAAACTGCTGCTTTTTTGCTCACTCGATCCAGGGCCTGGAGTTTTCTAGTGAGACACGTTGTCCCTCTCCTGGAAAGGGAGGTTTCTCTATGCATTTCCTTCCTTCCTTCCCCCTGCTCCAGAGAGTTCTGACAAAGCTTCAGATGAAAGGGGCCATGATGATTCTCATTGCCCCCTTCTGGCCTTGTCAGATTTTGTTCCCCTTATTGCAACAGCTGACAGTGGAACCTCCAGCACCCTTTCTTCTATGCACCAGCTTGCTCTCCCTGAACCGGGGTACCCTGGTCATCCTGACCTCAAATCCCTGCATCTTCATGCCTGACTCTTGAGGGCATAGCCATGGCTCAGTTTGGGGTGTCACCTAAGGTGGCAGATGTCCTGGTAGCAGCCAGGAAGCCATTCGCTAGGACCACTTATTCAAACAACATGAAGTCTTGCTATATTATGATATATGCAGTTTGTCCCAGCCTTAGAACTGCTCCAGAGGTGAAAGAGTTAACTTCCATACCAGGCATGGAATCTTGAGCGTGAGCTCGGTTGAAAAAACTCTGTCTGTTGATCTTCAAACTGAAACTGTCAGATTCTTTACTCCGCCTCACTGAACAGTTGCTCCGGAGATTCCTCCTACTGCTCGGTTCATTTGTCGGTTAAAAAAGTGTTATTTCTCGGTTTCTAAACCGCATTTGTATATTTTAACCGCAACCGGTCGGTTCAAGCTCTGTCTGTGGTATCGTAAGTAATAGATGGGTTTTACATTTCTCTGTGTGGAACTTGCAAACGTTATCGGGTCGGTTTGAACCGATCAGGTTTTGTTAAAACTTGTTAAATTACATTTAGAGTGTGGTTCCCGGTTCTTATCGGTTCTAAAAAAAACGGATTTCATTACGTTTTTTTCCACGACCCGTGACACCTTTGGGAACCGATAAGAGTGCCTTGCTTGGCGATTTGCCGGAAAAGGGTAAGTTTTTGGTTAGGCTGGCATTATGTCTGAGAAACCCAAAAGAAAAACCGGGCCCACTGGGTTTCAACACTGTAGTGTCTGTGGGGAAGCCTTTGCCAAGGCTGACCCACACACCACATGTGTTTATTGTCTGGGGTTTGACCACCTCAGTGCAGACTGCCAGATTTGCAAGAATTTCCCTGTATCTACCCTGGATAAGAGAAGTTGGTAGGCTCAGGGAACGGGAGGCCTAAAAGTCCGCTGACCTGGATGGCCAGCCCGGTTCGGTTGAGGGAGTGCCCTCTGACCAGGGCGATACTTCCTCGGGCAAATGAAGAGCTGACTCGGAGGAGCCAGTTCCAGCAAAGAGGACTAGAAAATCAGCAGGTGTGGAGCCAAATTTTCCTTCTTCAACCGCTGCAGAGATAGCCAAAGCGATCCAAATTGTCCAGTCGCTTTCCCCGTTTCCATCCGAACCGACACCATCAGGTAAACGGTCGGTTCGGTCGGTTCCACCGGTTCAAGAATATGATATAGAAGAATTTTATGAACCGGAGGAGGGAGGAGGATTATGAAGAGAGTGAATGTGATTTTGAAAGTCTGGATGTGCCCATTAGACCAGACATCTCCCCAGACAGACCTTCAGGAGTGTCTCCCCCTAGGCTTTCTGAGTCCCCTTCTCATTTTCTGTTTTATAAAAAAGTTGCTGAAACCCTCCAGCTCCCTTTGGAAGAAGCTGTGGATGAACAGGAGGAGCCTGACTATGTGGAAATGATGGATATCCCAGAGTCCAGGAGATTGTCTATTCCTTTACATAAATCTTTTAGGAAACAGACAATAAAGATTTTAAAAGCTCCTAATTCTTTACCTCCTGTGGATAAAAAGATGGACAGGAGGTACACATTGTCAGGCTCTGATACAGAGTTCCTTTCACAGCAATGCAGCCATGTTGGGGTAGTGCAGGCTGCAGCCTGTGATAAGGCAAATATTCCCTTGGCTTCACACCCCCCTGACAAGGACTCCAGGAGGATTGATGCCATGGCAAAGAAACAATACATGGCAGCATCCTTGGGACTCAGACAGGCAAATTATATGGCCTGTGTTGCAAGATACCAGAAATCCAGATGGGATACTGTTATGGCTTTAGCGAAACAGGTCCCTGGCCAGCTTGCCAAGGAGCTGGAACAGGTGGCTGCTGATGGTATTACGCATCAAGGTGCAATTCCATGCTGCAGTGGACTCTAATGATGTATCTTCAAGAGTCATGGCTACATCTGTGGCTTTTCATAGAATGGCTTGGCTCAGGTGTACTAGCCTGTCACAGGATACCCAGGCTAAGGCCATGGATTTTCCTGTTGTGGGTAATTCTCTGTTTGGGGAGTAGACAGAGAATTACATGAAGAAAATGGATGAGTATAGGACCACTTATAGGAGTGCATAGGCCAAGGAGAGGCAAGCCACTCCTCAGAGGCAGCTTTCCATTGGCAGGCCTTTTTACAGACCTTTTTACCAAGCCCAGGCCTTCTCTTCAGCTTATGCCCAGAGGGGGTTCTTCAGAGGGAGAGGCAGACGGGGTACGAGCAGGCCTGCTCCCACCCCTCAGCCTAAAGCCCCTGCCAAACAGGCACCCTGATGGGATGCCCAGGGCCTATTCTCCATTACCTGTAGGGGCAGGCTGGCTTACTTAGGCCAGGACTGGGAGTCTTTAACATCAGACAAGTGGGTCCTGGAAGTAGTAAGCCAGGGACTGATTCTCACTTCAAAAATTTCCAAAGATGAGAACCAGATCCTTTCCACCTGCAAATCCATCAGAGACTCTTGCTTTGGAAACAGAAGTCTCAACCCTCCTGGCTCTCAGAGCTGTAGAAAGGGTTCCTCCCTACACCAGGGCAAGGACTGTACTCCAGGTACTTCCTTACCCCACAAAGACAGGAGAATGGCGGCCCATCCTGGATCTAAGATACCTAAACAAGCACCTTTTAAAACCAAAATTCAAAATGGTGACTCTGGGAATTATTTACCCTCCCTAAGGCCAGGGGACTGGCTAGCGTCCCTGGACCTCAAGGATGCCTACTTCCATGTTCTCATCAGAAGCTCCCACAAAGTACCTCAGATTCGAACTGCCCTCAGGCCATTACCAGTTCAGAGCAATGCCCTTCGGCCTCACCTCTGCCCCAAGGGTATTCACCAAATGCCTGGCAGTAGCAGTTGCTCACTTAAGAAGGCAAAAGATTGCCATCTTTCCTTACCTGGATGACTGGCTCATAGTGGGTCAGTCCCAGACCAAGTCAAATCACACCTTCAGGTTACCCAGCAGCTGCTTACATCTCTAGGTTTTCTTCTCAATCTTCCAAAGTCAGTTCTAGAGCCTGTTCAGCTACTCACCTTCATAGGTGCAGAACTGGACACAAAGCAGGCCAGAGCTTTCCTTCCTCTAGAAAGAGTAAAGACCCTGGTGGCTCTGGCCTCCTCCTTCACTCTGCAAGTCTCTCAACCAGCAAGGCACTTTCTACAGCTCCTTGGCCACATGGCTGCTTCCACAGCTGTAGTGCAAGGAGCAAGATTTCAGATGAGGGACATCCAGTTCCATTTGAGAGCCTTCTGGTCTCAGAGGAGAGATCCTCTAACCAAATTGATCCCAGTAACTCGAACCCTGATCCAGGCCCTGCAGTGGTGGCAGGATCAGAGCAATCTGAGACAGGGGTTCCTTTCATCCCTCAATCTCACTCCTTGACCCTTACTACAGATCGTCCCTCTTGGGGTGGGGAGCTCACATGGCGACCTCACCACCCAGGGATTATGGTCCCCTCAGGAATCTCTGCTCCACATCAATCTGTTGGAACTCAGAGCTGTTTTTCTAGCACTTCAGGTTTTTTCTGCATCTGTTCAGAACAAAGTGGTACAGGTCAGAACAGACAACACCACTACAATGTGGTACATCAACAAGCAAGGGGGCACTCGGTCTTCGGCCTTGTGCACTGAGGCAATGAAGTTGTGGTCTCTGGCTTATTCCCTGAACACCTCCCTCATGGCAGTTCACCTCCCAGGCAAGGACAATGTCCTGGCAGATGCTCTCAGCAGGATTTCCCAGGGCCATCACAAATGGTCACTGGATCCCCTAGTACTGGGGTTAGTATTTGCCAGGTGGGACACCCCTCAGATAGATCTTTTTGCAGCCCCAGACAATCACCAACTTCCGCTTTTTTGTTGCAGGCCCCCAGTGTTGGGCTCAGTCCCTCTGGATGCCTTCCTTCTCGATTGGGAAGGGAAGTTCCTCTATGCCTTTCCCCCCTTTCCTCTCTTGTTCAAGGTGCTAGTCAAAATCAGATCTCAACCTTGCAAGATGATTCTGATTGCTCCAGATTGGGCCAGACAGCCCTATTATCCACTCCTTCTGTCCTTAGCAGTCCACCTTCCCCTGTGTCTCCCAGGAATCACAATCTGTTAACCTCTGCCCAGGGGAGAGTTTGGTATCCGAATCTCAAATCCCTCAACCTCAAGGCCTGGCTCTTGAGGAGTTAGAGTTTGCTGACCTACACCTTTCTCAATGTGTACTCGATATCTTGAAAGCTTCTAGGAAGCCTTCCACCAGGGCTACTTATTCTAAATGGAAAAGGTTTTCCATATGGTGCTCTGAAAAGTATATTTCCCCAGAATCTGCTGAGTTGCCCACAGTCCTGGACTATATGGTCCATCTAAATACTTAGGGGCTGAGGCCAGCTACCCTGAAAGTGCATTTGGCAGCTGTGTCTGCTTTTATTTCAGCAGGAAAGCCCTCTTCTCTTTCTGCTCACCCTGTATTCTCCAAGTTTTCAAGGGATTGCTTCACGCAGCTCCATTCAGGGACCCTGCTCCTGCCTGGGATCTTAATGTTTGCATTGCTCAGCTAATGCAACCCCCTTTGAGCCTTTGTCTTCAGCAGAGCTTAAGTACTTGACTTGGAAAACTGTTTCTAGTAGCCATCACTTCTGCCAGGCATAAGGATTACAAGCTTTGTCAGTGGAGCCTGATTTTATCTCCTTTCACAGAGATAAGGTAGTCCTCAGGACTAACAGGAAGTTCTTGCCTAAGGTGGTTTCAGATTTCCACCTTAATCAATCTATATCTCTTCCAGTGTACTTCACTGACCATTCTTCATCTGGCGAGAGGAGGCTGCACAGTTTAGATGTAAAGAGAGCCCTTAGTTACTACATAGAGCGTACCAAGGGTCACAGGTTTGACTCCCCCCAACTGTTTCTCACTTATGGTGAGGTTGGTAAAGGGAAACCTGCCACTAAAAGATCCGTTGCCAGGTGGATTGTCTCTTGTATCCAATTTTGCTATCAAAAACTGGGTAAGGTTCCCCCTTCAGGCCTGAGGGCTCACTCTACCAGAGGTACAGCTGTGTCCCTAGCTGCGGCCAGGGACATCCCTATCTTGGAGATATGTCAAGCAGCTACCTGGAAAACAGTACACACTTTCACCAAGCATTACTCCCTGGACATCCAGGCTAGGAGTGATACTCGGTTTGGCACAGCTGTGCTTCAGAGCCTATTTCCTAAGTAGGATCTGTCCCTCCTCCATGGAGGTACTGCTGTGTAGTCTGCATATGTCATAATATAGCAAGACTTCATGTTGTTTGAAGAAAAAATTACTCACCTTAGTAATGTTCTTTCTTCTAATGGAGTCTTGCTATATTATGACCCCCGCCTGCCCTCTCATAACCTTTGTTTTGGGATGTGGGTGGGAAGGCAGTGTTGGCACTTAATGATGCCCACCTTGTGTTTTCAACCTCTTTTGGGGTGTTTGGGTGTTGTATTTTATTTTATTTTATTTTTGGATCCCTGACTTGAGTCTTGGTTTTGGGACCAGAAAAATGTGTTAATATTTTAGTAGCCAGTTGGCTAGTGTAGGTTTACAGCTTCCACACAGAACCTTAGTGAGTTTTGCTCGTAAAGATCTGACAGTTTCAGTTTGAAGATCAACAGACAGAGTTTTTTCAACAGAGCTCGCGCTCAAGATTCCATTCACATCCAGAGCAGTTCTAAGGCTGGGACAAACTGCATATGTCATAATATAGCAAGACTCCATTAGAAGAAACAACATTACTAAGGTGAGTAATTTTTTCTTCTGTGAAGTGAAAACGCTTTGCACTGTGGGCTGCTTCTCGTCTGCTGGACCTCTTCACCTGCACAGTGAATCAGATTTTGGAGCACTTACTGTCTCTTTCAGTCTCTGACCTGAAGTACTCCTCTCTTAAGGTGCACATGTCTGTCGTATCTGCCTTCCATGTGCCAGTTGACGGCCGTATGGTGGCACAACTGGAGGTGCCCCGTACTTTTCTGAGAGGAATTCTTCATCTGAGCCTCCTGTCCACAATCAAATCCCGTCTTGGGACTTGAATTTTTTGTTCTTTTGAGCTTGCCACAACTTGCAAGCTATGCTTTCTGTCATAGACAGTGTTACTTTTAGCTGCAATTACTTCTGTTTGTTCAGAGTTACAAGGCACTCACGTGCAAGCAGTCTTGTTTGATTTTCCACAAAGACAGGGTGTCTTTGCATACCGACACTTAAGTTTATTCCTAAGGTGGTGTCTGAGTTTACTTTAAATCAATCCATCCACCTTCCTGTTTATTACCCAGAGCATGCCAATCCAAGGGAAACATTGCTCCACACTTTAGATGTGCACAGAATTCTGCATTGCTACACACACCGTACGAATGACTGTAGGAAGTTGTCTCAGTTGTTTTTCTTTTGCCACTGGGAAAGAGGGCGTCCCTTATTCAAAACAGTGCTTGTCCAAATGGTTGGCCAACTATATCATTTATTGGTACAGGAAGTATGGCAGAGATCCTCCCAGTGTTGTTCGTGGCCACTCCACCAGAGGCATGGCTACTTCTGTTGCCTATTTCAGGAATGTGTCAGCTGCAGACATCTGTGCTGCTGCTACTACTTGGAGTTCTTTCCACACCTTTACCAAGCACTACAGTCTGTATATTGCCTCTAGGTGTAGGGCAAACTTTGGCCTAGCTGTCATCCAGGACCTGCTTTCTTAGGCTCAAGGTTTCCTCCACCCAGAATGTGCTGTCTGATGATGGAACCGTTTGGGACTTGTGCCAGAGGTGTTGCCTGCTGCAAGAGATGCCCTCAAAGTAAGATAATACAGTTACATAAGAACTTACCGTTAACAGTAGATCTTTGAGAGGATCTCTTGCAGCAGGCCATATTATCCCTCCCTGCTTTCCCTTGGGCCTGGGAGGCCCTTCTGTGTCTGCACCTCTTTCTCCTTTGTTTCCCTGTGGCAGAAACCATTGGTTCCTCCTCGGTTCCTTCAGCTGGGACTAAGTGGCTTTCCGGCAGGAGAACTGAGGAGGGTGTGTGGGCTGCCCACTCTTACAGGATAGGCCGATGCTGACGTATGATGTCAGAGTGGGCGGCCCCCTGGTAGACTGCTAGCTAGAAAAGTTTCCATGTCCTAGTGCCTGGCGGCTGTAGTTCCATAAGTGTGGCCTGCTGCAGGACATCATTTTGAAGATCTACTGTCACAGTAAGCTGTTACAGAACTACTTTATCTAGCTACATGCCCAGATGTTTGAAGGAGTCTACCTTTTCCCACCTTTCACCTATTAAAGTTGTAATGCCTTACAACTGTAACTGTAAATTGTTAAAGTATGTGTCCTTATTTATTTAGTTTTTGTTGACCAGGTAAGTGCGCTTGACAGTAAAATGCCTATTTTCAGGCACAACCTGGGAGATTACAAAGTGATGAGGAAAAGACAAAACAGCAGGGTTACAATAAATTTGGTAAACAAAATGGACATTAGAATGATGTCAGGCAGCGATCAGCAAATCAACAGAAAGCAAAAAACGATAAGGATAGTACATCATATTGGAATACAGGCAAAGAACAACAATTACATTGGTTCAAGGCATAAGAGCAGTAAACAAGCGGACATAACAAAAGTAAAATATAACCAGTAGTAGATTTAGGAGCAAGAGCAGACATCTGAGGCAGGCAATCAGCAAGTCACTGACAGGAAAATGATCATAGATAGCAATGTAAATTGTGACTACATCCAAAAACCAAGTAGCTAAGGATCAAAACATAAGAGCAACCATCAAATGGACATCATTAGAGTAGTGAAGTAATCCACTGGCAGATTTAGGTGCAGGAGCATATATCTGAGGAACTCAAATAGCTGAGTAGTTCTCTTTTGAATGTGAGGTGGGACCAACAAACCAGTAGGAGAGGTGGTAAAGAGTTCCATACCCTGAGGGGAAATAGGCGATAGCCTGCTCACCCATTTTGGAGAAGTGCTTGGATGGGGTTAGGAAGACCTGATTATTGGAGTGCAGGAAGTAGGCATAATCAGCAGGTAACAGTGGAGGCCAGGAAGGCAGGTTTGGATGACCTAAGGATGTTGTCAGTCATACAGGTTAGGGTATGGGGCGTGGGTGGGGGCAGCCCAGATGAATATAGCGTGCAGCGGTGGGCAGTCAGGGAGCCAATAGGGCAAACCAGCATACGTTATTGTAAGGAGACATTCTATTTGTGGAGGTTACACACACTTGCCTGATAAAAAGAGGTGAGCCCATAGAAGAGGCTGGGAAGCAGGACACCCTGGGCAGTCACAACCCTAGCTGCAGGAGTTGAGACTGCAGAAAGTCCAGTCTGGGATTGGGGATAATGCCTAGATATTTGAAGTGGTCAGCTAGAGAGACAGGGGAGCCATCAAGGCAGTGAATGTCTTGGCCAGTTGCATAAGCCCGAACCTTTTGAGAAGAACCAAAAAGCATGGCCTAGGTCTTGCTGACATTCAGGACCAGGCAATTTTAATCCAGCCAGTTTTGAACTGTGTGGGAATCAGACTTGAGCCTAGTGCTGATATTGCTTAGGCACTTGGAGCTAGAACAAAGCACCATGTCATTAGCATATAGAAGGGTATCGCAGCAGGAAGGGGTGTTTGGGATATCATTAATAAAAATGGGAAATAGAAATGGGCCTAGGACAGACCCTTGGGGAACGCCAACATTAATAGTAGTTTGGGTCGAGTGGGCCTTATTAAGCATAACAAATTGCTGGTGGTTGCAGAGGTAGCTAGAGAACCAACTAGCGGCTGTAGTGGAGTCTCCTGGGGATGCCAATTTGTGTATTAGAAGGGTGTGATTTACCAAATCGAACGCCTCTATAAGGTAGATGAAAATGGACCCAAAAAGCATATCCTTATCCATACAAGATTTTATATCACTGGTGCGCTGAACAAGAGCAGTAGTAGTGCTGTGAGACAACCTAAATCCATGCTTGGGCTAAGGACAGCAGGTTATGTTTTTGTAAGTGGTCCAAGACTTGGGAGGAAACAAGTTTTTCCAGAAGTTTGTTTAGAGTGGATAAGATTGCATTTGGGCGGTAGTTTTCAATGGATTTGGTGTCACCTTTTTTGAACACTGGTATAATCTTTGCCAATTTCCAACTTTGGGGATGGTGGCAGTAGCGAGTGAGGGGATAAAAAGTTGGGTGACTGGAGAGGCAAGAAGAGGAGCAACCAACCTAAGAATTTAAGTTAAGTCCCATCAGGGCAGACACTCCCAAAGGGAGAGATGGATTTTAGGAGTCTCATAACCTCTCTGAGAGAGACTGTGCAGAGATATAACAGTGGGATGGGAGGGCAGTAGGGAGGAGAGGGGACCTTGACGGCATGACATGAGGATCTCAAACCTGGTAAGGCCAGCGAAGTGGGAGTTGAAAGCATTAGCAATGGTGACAGGGTTATTATGGTTGGCGTTATTTATTACCATATCAAGAGGGATATGTGTTCTACTGTTGCCCAAGAGCCCCTTGATTTGGGACCAGAAACTGTTGGAGTCTCTGGCAGAAGCATGTAGGAGCTCCCTGTAGTATTTGTTTTGTGCCGATCTGTTTTCTTTTTTGCAGGCATTCCTCAAGGAATATGCGAGACAGAGTGTTGGGATGTGGATTTGGACCAACATTTGTCCCTAGCCTTGAGCTTGGAGAACAGGGTACAGTGCAGCCATCTAGTTTGTTTACCTCAAACTTGGACCTGGTTAAGGGGATATGTTTTTGTTGGAAGGACAGAAGAGTGGAGGTGAAGTAATCAGGGGCAAGTTAGCAAGTAGCTTTACCTTCCTGTACTCTAGTCCCTCCCACCTGTAAAATTGGGTAGATCGCCACCCAACCCCCAAAAAAAAATAAGATGTTGCAACCTGGCAGATAAGTTGTACAAAAAAAGGTTCAGTGGGAACTACAAAAGGTACTTTCGATTTGTTTTTTTACATCCATTTGTACCCATCTGTCACAGCCTTTACCTTCTCACCCTGACTTCACCAACTGAATAACCTGTTTTCTCTCCACAGCATTTGCACCAATACCCTTTGGGGGTATTTATCTGCCTCTGGAGGTGCCACCTAACAAATGCCATCAATCCCCACTGGTGCTGGCCTACGATCAGGCCCACTTTTCAGCTCTTGTGTCCATGGAGCAGAAGGAATTATCCAAGGAGAAAGGTACACACGCCTTTTCTGTCATCCATTCTTGCAAAAACTATTGGTGGTTCAGAAAACTCTCTTGCACCATCTGGGTTGGATAAAATAGTACTTTCTCATGGGTGATGGTAATTTTTTAAGGGGGTGATGTGGCCCTTTCAAGTGCATACGCTTCAGTGTTTCATAAGTTGCTTAACAGCCAGTATCAAACAGATAAGATATTTCCTTAGACCTGGTTGGCTAAGAACCATACCAAGCTGTGTTCATACCATACAAGCCTGAAAAAAGCTCCTGCCAACTACTTTTTTACCCGATTGTAATGCATGTAATAATGACAGTTACTCATTCCAAAATATGTTATTTAGGATGTCACCTCTCCGGTCATTGAAAGCACAAGGCATCACAGTACACCAGAGGTGTGACATTATCCCATAATGGCACACCCTGCAGTGTATTTTTTTTGTGTGTGTGTGAGGTTTTTAATTCATATTTAATTATTTTTTATAAGTAGAACTTACAAAGTTGATTCATGGTACGAGAGCTTACAAAACATAGCATACATTACAGTAGAAGATGCACATCACATCTTATTTACATCAAGGAGGGTTAAGAACGCATCTAAATTTGAACCCAAAGGGTTCCAGAAGATGAACACTAGATACCCAGCTCAGTGCCATGAAGGGAGGACCTATATAATAAACCTTAGTGTCCAGGATGTCCATAAGTGAATTCTTGAGCTATTAAAGGTCCATATTCAGCTGTGTATTAAAACTTATATTGATTCTCCTGCTGTGTGTAATTCCAACAGCACCCCACCATACAGTATTTTAACAATAAACAACCTGACAAAATTAAATACCAAGAGTATGAGTCTTAAGCCTTTAGCACATGATAGTGAATCCCCAACTCTTAAAACAGGAAAGCCTATGTGGAGGCTTAGTTCTATTGAACATTTGAAAGCTACGTACAATTGTAACTAGAAAGTAGATTATAATACAAACCTTATCAGCACTAAAAATGAGTAGGGACCCTGTTCCTACAAGTGATTTATCATCCTCAACCGGCGGAGACAATGTAAACATATTGTATAAGGTAAGGTGGGAGAAAAAGCTATCCTGCAACAAAGAGGCATGCTGGAACGGGGATAAAGTCCAGCCAAAAATAACTATGCCACTAACATTTGCATGACTACTAGGATTTTTCTACGTTACTCTTCAGTTTTAAAGAGGGAGTCTGGCCAAAAGTGCTACATTGCAGAATTAGAATCAGCACATTCTTAATAAACCTCATACCAAAACTTAGATCTCGGAGTTACTTTGTTTAAAAGTTACAAGCCATTTTGTAACCCTGATGTCACTCACTATTCAAAAGAGCATGTTTCAGTGAAGAGCCACTGATGATGTCATAACCTGAACACTCAGCCTAATCCTGTCAGCAGTCTTTTAGGACTTATTTATCCAAAGTTTAAGAAACTGTAGTTATAGTACTCATTTGACCAGAATGTTCTGATGCATGATACTGTACTTTAGAATGTGGCACAGAGGTGGTTTTGGAATGCAGCGCTGGACATGGCTATGAAATGTCAAGGTTGTGCACAATTTTACAATATTGGGTGGGGCTTGCAATCCTATTTAGTAGCAGGGATGCATAATCTCAGAATGTAGGGAAAGAAACATAGAATTTGACGGCAGATAAGGACCGCTTGGCCCACCTAGTCTGCCCATTTCCCTACCTAACGTATATGCTGCAGATCCTAGTTAACCAACAGCCTACTTCCTCCTACCCCCACACTAGAATTGCCTTATGCCTGTCCCATGCATTCTTGAATTCCCCCACTGTCTTTGACTCTATGACCTCCTCCAGAAGGCTGTTCCATGCATCTACAACCTTCTCTGTGAAGAAATACTTCCTCACATTACCTCTGAGCCATCCCCCCTCTATCTTCAAATTATGCCCCCTTGTTCTTGCACATCTCTTTTTCTGAAAGGTGCTACTCTCTTGGACATTGTTGATTCCCTTGAGGTATTTGAAAGTTTCTATCATGTTCCCCCCTCTCCCTCCTTTCCTCGAGGCTATACATCTTAAGCTCCTTTAGTCTTTCTTCATATGTCTTCTGGTGCAGACCCTGCACCATTTGTTTGCCCTCCTCAGGGACAGCCTCCACCCTGTCTGTCTTTGCAGAGATGGGGTCTCCAGAACTGTACACAGTACTCCAGATGTGGTCTTACCAACTGTCTGTAAAGAGGGCCAACAACTTCCTGTTTTCTACTGGTGATGCCTCTCCCTATGCATCCCAGTATACCCCCAGCCCTCCTTAATGCCTTTTCACATTGCTGGCCCATCTTTAGGTCATCTGATATGACTACCCCAAGTCCCTTTCCATTTTTGTTGTTGTCAGTATCTCACCCCCCATTGTGTACTCTTGCCTGGGTTTTTGTTTCCCAGGTGCATTACTTTGCACTTCTTTGCATTGAATCTAAGCTGCCATACATTTGACCAGTCCTCCAATCTTGCCCAAGTCCCTTTTCATTCTTTCCACCCCACCTTGCGAATCAACCCTGTTGCAGATCGTTGTGTCATCTGCAAAGAAACATACTTTCCCTTCCAGTCCCTCTGCAGTGTCACTTATAAAGACATTAAAAGGACCGGCTCCAGTACTGAACCCTGTGGTACCCCACTAGTAACCCTCCTTTCTTCACTGTTGACTCCATTTACTATTACCCGCTGTGTCCTGTTGTCCAGCCAGTGTTTTACCCAGGCTACCACCCTGGGACCCACTCCCAGGCTGGCTAATTTGTTTATTAATCTTTTGTGCGGGACTGTGTCAAATGTCTTGCTAAAGTATAGGTAGGCCATGTCCACAGCCCCTCCCTGGTCTACTACTTTGGTCACCCAGTCAAAAAAATCAATAAGATTTGTTTGACATGACCTTCCTGCTATGAATCCATGCTGCCTTGGGTCCTGTGCCCCACTGGCCCCTAGGTACTCAACAGCTCTTTCCTTCAGAAGTGATTCCATCATTTTCCCTACCACTGAGGTCAAACTGACAGGTCTGTAGTTTCCTACCTCTGTCTTGCTCCCACTTTTGTGAAGGGGAATCATATCTGACAGACATCTAGGAATTTAAGGGACTGGAAAATTCAGGATATAGTGGGATGCCAACCGTCGAAATGGGACAGGATATACCATTTTATTCTGCAGTTGCTTGTCCCTGCAACACTTTAGAACTGAATGAACTCCTCACATTTCAAATTTGCCCATCTCTGCCACATTCCGACATTGTGCATTCCTGCCACATTCTAAAAGAGCACATCCCTGCCACATTCTAAAACAGTAAGTCCCTGCTACATTCCGAAGTGGTACATCAGTGTCACATTCTGAAATTGTGTGTCACCATCACATTCCAATATTGTGTCACCATCACATTCCAAAATTCAGGATCCCTGCCACATTTCGAAATGGCACATCACCACCATATTCTGAAATTGTGTATCCTGACCACATTCCAAAATCGTACATTCTTCTTTGAGGTTTTTCTCAGTCATCGGGTCACACCGTAGGAACTTCACCATCTGTGAAGCAGGATCCGCACAGAAGATTTTCCAACAGTACCACTGGGGCCTCCCACGCCAGTGTCACCAACCCTGCAAAGATGTGAGTGGCCCTACTGTCTCCTCAGTTCTTTCCCGCCATTGACTCTGCTCGCATGGGTCCCCGTGGAAGCCCAGTCACAGTTTGTCATTTTTGCCTTTGAATTTTTCCTTTACCCTAGCTTTCAGAATCTCTTTTAAACAAGAGATTACTTTACCTCATTTATGTCGAGAGTTACTCCTTCTATATCTCTCTCTTCTGTCGCTGCCACTGCGGAAAGAAGAGTGCGTCTTCAGATGACCACAACCTCTGTCTGCTGTCTTTGGCCTGACCATGACGTCTGTCAAAAATTCAACCTCATAACCCTTAAGTGACACAAAAGGGCTTTGAAGAAATTCCACATGGAGCAGCAGGTAGCCAGCTTTGGGCGGGGCCCTCAAGTCGATCTATTAGCTCTATCACACCCAATCTAGAGCGGGCCAATGTCATTCCTTTCATTGGCCCTCCTGCAAGCAAACTTGGGGTCAGCCTGCCAAGGGTCAGCAGAAGTGCAAGTCCATAGCAACCCCTGCCGCTGCCGCCGTCCGAGACACCAGAGCTCCCACGGCCCCTCTGCCTGCACCCACCTCCACCTCCTGACTCCTTACCCAACACCCCCTCCCGACCGAGGATCCAAGGGAGGCAGACGGGGGTCTGTTCTCCGTTCACCAGGCTGTGTGGAGGGAAGTGACTGCTGACAGTTGGGTGCTCTAGATCATAACTCACGGTCACACCCTGCAATTCCTAGAGTGACCACCTGAAAATCCTCCTGTCCACTCAGTTTACACCCCAGCATACCTGTCTCTGGTTTTGGAGGAAATTCAGGCTCTTCCTCAAAAAGAGTCATAGAGCCCATTCCTCAGGCTCAGTGGGGATGGGGGTTTTACTCCTACTTCTTCCTCATCCCCAAGAAGACCAGGGATCTTCGGCCCATCCTAGACCTGAGTCAACTGAATCTGCACATAGAGTACAAGCACTTCAGGATGGTCACCCTTCAGGGACTTTTACCACTGTTGCACCAGGGGAACTGACTTTGCTCTCTGGGCATGCAGATTACTTATCTGCATATCTGGGTCTTTTCTGCCCCTCATCGTTTCCTTTGCTTCCACTTTCAGGGAGCCCATTATCAGTTTTGGCCTTTCCTTGCCCCCCAAGGTATTTACCAAATGCCTGGCAGTAGTGGCTGCCGCATTGAGGAGGCAGGGCTTCAGTGTGTTCCCCTACATGGACAATTGACTGCTTGCAGCCCCCTCCAGGGAACATTTAGTTCAGACCCTGGAATCAGCCTTCATTTTTTTCCAGGCCTTGGGGATCACCATAGACCTGTCAAAGTCCTGCCCCCGCTCCTTGTCCGTGCCTCCTCTATATTGGGGTAGTCCTGGACACCAGTCAGGGGAAGGCCTTTCTGTCGGTGGACAGAGCAGAGCGACTGATGATGCAGGCTAATCTGGTTTTCTCTGGTCAGCAGGTCCCACCCAGGGTCTTCCTTCGCCTCCAGGGCCACATGATAGCGGCAGTCGCCACAGTCCCTTTGGCCTGTTTGCATATGCGGGTTCCTCAATGGACCTTGAGGGTCCAATAGGATCAGCGTACTGACTACCTGGACCAGTTGGTTCTGATCTCCGTCCCGGGAGGACTCTGTCGTGGTGGCTGGACCCAGCCAACCTCCTTCGGGGAGTCTCCTTTCAGCTCCTGACCCTGTCAGGTTCTCACAACAGATGCGTCTGGCCTGGGCTGGGGCACTTATCTGGCCGAGCATCATTCCCAGTATACCTGGTCACAAGTGGAACAGGGTCTCCACATCAACGTCTTGGAGATGTAGGCTGTTCTTTATGCCCTGCAATCCTTTGTCATCTCCTTCCTGGTCCACTGCTGGTGCGGACGGACGACGTGTGTGGTATACTACATCAAGCAGCGGGGGGACCCATTCTTGTCCCCTGTGTCGAGAGGCGATGAGAGTCTGGTTTTGGGCCATTAAGCACAATCTGGAGCTCTCAGTTGAGTATGTTCCAGGCATCCAAAACATCTTGGCCGATGGTCTCAGCTGCTCCAGTTCACGGGCTCACGAGTGGGAGCTTCTAACCTCATTGGTCGAAGAGCTCTTTGACAGGTGGGGCTGTCCAAAGTTTGATCTCTTGGCATCCCCACTCAATGCAGAACTGCCGCTTTTTTGCTCACTCGATCCCGGGCCTGGAGTTTTCTGGCGAGATTATTGTCCCTCTCTTGGCAGTGGAGTTTTCTGTATGCCTTCTCTCCCTTCCCGCTATTGCAGAGGGTTCTGCTCAAGCTCCAGCTGGAAGGAGTAGAGATGGTTCTCATAGCTTCCTTCTGGCCATGCCAGATTTGGTTTCCCATGCTACAACAGTTAGCTGGTCCATCTGGACCTCAAGTCCCTGCATCTCCATGCTTGGCTCCTGCAGACCTAGCTGTTGCCCACTTTGGAGTATCCTCTAGGGTCGCTGATGTCCTGGTGGTGGTCAGGAATCCCTCCACCAGGGTCAGTTGCGCTGTGAAATGGAAGTGCATCTCCATTTGGGCTGCTGCTTGCCATTTGGATCCATTCACCTGCCTAGTGAATCAGGTTTTGGAGTACCTTCTGTCCCTTTCAGATTCAGGCCTAGGGTACTCCTTCCTTAAAGACATTGTGCAGGACCTAGAAGGCAGAATTTCCCTGTTCACTGATAACACGAATCTCTGTAACGGAGTGGACACGCCAGAGGATGTAGACAGAATGAGGAGGGACCTGCAGAAGCTTGAAGAATGGTCAAGGGTTTTGCAGTTGAAATTCAGTGTAAAGAAGTGCAAGATGATGCATATGGGACACAAAAACCCTGGAACAATACATCAAATTGGGGGGTGAGGATATAGCATGCACCAAGCAGGAAAGGGACGTTGGGGTTATCATCTCTGATGACCTCAAGGTAGGGAAACAGTGTGACAAGGCAGCAGGTAAAGCAAATAGAATGCTGGGATGCATAGGCAGGGGCATCAGCAGCAGGAAAAGGGAGGTCATAATTCCACTCTACAAGACACTAGTGAGGCCCCACCTGGAGTACAGTGTACAGTTCTGGAGACCATACCTACGTAAGGACACAGACAGGGTAGAGAAGGTTCAGAGGAGGGCAACTAAGATGGTACAGGGATTGCATCACAAGTTCTATGAGGACAAGCTGAAGTACTTGAATTTGTACTCCCTGGAGGAGAGGATGGAGAGAGGGGATATGATAGACATACAAGTACCTTACAGGGTGCAGGAATACACTATTTTCCAGTGTAAAAGATGATCTTACTTCGAGAGGGCTCTTGCAGTAGGTAATTACATATAGGACTGACGCCGGCCGGCGGCAGGACCCCATGGAAAAATTTCTAGCTAGCAGTCCCTAGCTAGCAGTCCCTGGCGAGACCCTCCACGTCAAGTGACGGCGTCCATAAGACGCCAGTATAAAGGCGGCACTGACGCCTGCCTTCCAGTTCTTTTCCCGTCAGTTTCGTAAGAAGTCATGTTGAAGCCTATTCGCCAGTCCTGTTACTTCACGGTTTTACGAACAAGTTTTCAGTAGAGAATTTTATTTTTCTTTCGTCAGGTGAACGTCGGTTTATGCCAGTCCCTTCAAAGAATGAAATCGACTTATGCGGGCTAACTGCCTCACAAAGACGGCCACCCCTCTGCCTTTTCTGCTAGGCCCCCACCACACGCCGGGTCGACAGTGTCCGCACTGCCTTCGATTCAACGCGGCCACCCGCAGACGATCGCCAGCAGTCCCTCGAAGCCCATCTCCTCAAAAAGAAGATGTCCACGATGGAGAAGGAGTTGAAGAAACTTCGGCAGGCGTCGACCTCCCCTGAAGGGCATAAGAAGCGGGACAAGGAAAGGCACCGGAGAAGGCCCCTCCCGGCAAAGGTAACATCCCCTCGAGGGATAAGCCTGCGGCAGCCTCAAGGCTTTGGAGGCGTCGGCCCGCCCGTCGGAGTTACGCATTCGAGCCCGCGGGTGTCTCGAGCAAAGGAGACTCTAGCCCCAGTACCGCAGGCCTGCAGCCTACTTGCGGGCACCTCCCTTAAGCTAGACGTCGGCCCCTCTGACGACGCCGAGAAGGCCGCTAAGACGCCCGACTTTCGGGCGGTGCACAGCAGCGCCCCCTCGGACTGGGCCTTCTCCCATACTCTGCCGCCTCCCGACGAGGGACCCCGAAGTCGGACGCCGGCTCCTCTGGCGTCGCGGATTGACCCATAAGCCACGCCGGCTCCTCCAACGTGTGCGGGCCTCGGGCCTCACAGCAAACCCCCTGCGTCTGTCGTACCAGGCTCCCTACAGCCTTCGCTGCGTCAGGAGCCCCAGTCCCCCTGCCCGACTCGGGATTTTCCTCTCCATCCCCGGACGAGGCTTGGGACCCTGGGCTACCGTCCGATCCTCTTCCTGAAGAGCCGGATCTGATGCCGGCCCCCACACTGGCCCCGCCGACGCCGGCGGGGGATATTCCTCTTCCATTGGGCCCTCCACCCCATGGGCCTATCCCGACTGATCCGCCCGTAGAGTACCCGGCTGGGCTGTCTGCTCCGGCAGCTCCTCCAGTGCCTGGGCATCCACCGTCATATCCGACGCTGGTTTTCCCAGGTCCGCAGTATCCTGCGCCGCTGTACCCGGTGCCGACTCCTTCGACGCCGCAGTACCCGACGCCACAGTACCCGGCTCCGGTGTACCCGCAGCCGGGTTACGGATACTCCCCCTACGGATTTCCTCCGTACACCTATCCCCCTCCTCCTTCTCCACCGCCCCCTAGGCCGCCGGTGGATCTTCAGGAGACTCTTGCCTCCTGGTGGGCTGAGGCCAAGGCTCAGCTCACCAAGGAAGTCGAGAGCCATCTTACGGCGACGGTGTCACCCCCGGCTCCCGTACGCCCCAGACGGCACACTCCCTCTCCTCCTCCGGATTCCCGGGCCTTTCCCTCGGGATCCAGAGAGGGGCAGGACATGCGTTCTGGGATTCCCCCCAAGGAACCCGTTCCTCCCCCTAGTCGAGTCACGCAATCTTACTCTGCTTCAGATTCTTCCTCTTCTCTCTCGGACTCCTCGGAGGCTTCCGATGGATGTTCCGAGAAAGACGACGAGCCACGCTCTCCGTCCAAGCCCGGCCGAGGACTCCTCCGAAGTCTCCTCCAGAGGATCCTTCCTTCTCGGAGTTGCTCAGGAAGATCCAGGAGGTCCATCAGTGGCACTCCTTAGAGCCAGATCCTCAACGGGTTAAACTCGCCGAACATCTGGACTTACCCCTTACGGCTCCTACCCTAGTGCCACCCTGGATCGAGCCTCACGCCCACCTTGTTTCCACGATTTGGAAGCAACCGTCGGCTTTAGCCCCGCTTCCCAGGAAGTCGAACAGGCTATACCAGGCTCTGGAGGGTGTAGACATTTTAGACTCTCACCCCCGTGCAGACTCGGTTGTGATTAGCGCCGCTCACGGCCGGTCAGCACACCCAAAACACTTGAGCTCGTCTCCCCCGGTTAAGGAATCTCGCCTTCTGGATCAGTATGGAAGGAAGATCTACGCTTCTTCCACACTGGGGATTAGGGCCCTGAACTATGTAGCACATATGGGGGATTACCAGAAGGCCGTCCTTACCCAGGCGGAATCTAAGATTGACTCTTTGCCTGACTCCCAAGTCAAGCAGGAGTTAGCTGACCTGGTCCATTCTGCTCGTTCGGCCAGTCGTCATATTTTGAGGACGACCTACGACGCAGTGGACACCGCAGGACGGAGTTCTGCCTTTGCCGTCAGTCTTCGGCGTCATGCATGGCTCCGTGTGTCAGGTCTGGTCCCGGAGGTGCAGTCAGCGATCCAAGAAGCACTTTTCAGGGGTTCTGTGCTTTTCGGTTGTGGTGTCAAGGACATCATCACTGATTTAGCAGGAGGAGACGGCCCTTAAATCTGTTGATTCAATGTAGCCCCCATCCCCACGCGCCGCCCTTTGCAGACGCAGCCGGCCTCAAGCGAAACTCTCAGGGAAGGCGGGCCACTAAACGCGGGCCCCCACAGCTGCCAGGCCCCTGCCGCCCAAAAAAGCAACGGGTGCCCCAGCTGCGCGCTGCCTCACACCATCTGACTCCTTCCTCTCCCACCGCCTCTGGCAGCCCCGGAGGAACCGGTAGGAGGGAGGTTCTCCCTCCACCTTCCGGGTTGGGAGAGGATAACATCGGATTCATGGGTGCTTCAGATCATAGCAGAGGGGCACGCCATAGAGTTTCTACAGAAACCTCCGTGTCACCCCCCTCTGAACTCCGCTTACTCAAGGGACCATCTTCCTTTGGTCAGTGAAGAAATTTCGGCGCTCTTTCCGAAACAGGCTATAGAACCCATCCCCCCTCACCTCTTTGGAATGGGTTACTATTCCCACTTCTTCCTTGTACCAAAGAAGACAGGAGATCTCAGACCTATTCTCGATCTCAGCTCTCTGAACCTGTATGTGGAATACAAGAGGTTCAAGATGCTTTCCCTTCAAACCCTTTTGCCCCTGCTTCGGCCAGGCCAATGGCTTTGTGCACTAGATATGCAGGATGTGTACCTGCACATCCCCATTCGCCCTTCGCACCGAAAGTACCTCAGGTTTTGCCCAGGGGTCCACTACCAATTCCGGGTGCTCCCGTTTGGTCTTTCCTCGGCCCCAGTGTATACCAAATGCCTGGCGGTGGTAGCGGCCCACCTGCGTTCTTTGGGAGCTCAGGTTTTTCCCTACCTGGACGACTGGCTCCTGGCGGCATCGTCCAGGGAGGAACTCCTGCATTTTCTCTCCCTCACCCAGCAGGTTTTCACTGACCTGGGTATTACCATCAACCATTCCAAGTCTCACCTGGAGCCTTCACAGAGGCTCCAGTTCATCGGGGCAATTCTCGACACATCACTGTGCAAGGCCTTTCTGCCTCCGGACAGGGGGGCCTCCCTCCAGTCACAGATTTCCTCCTATCGGAACGCAGGAGGGTCCCGGAGAGGTCAGTGCTTTATCTACTGGGGCTTATGGCGGCGGCCATCCCGACGGTTCCGCACGCGCACCTCCACATGAGAATCTCTCGGTGGACTCTCCGATCTCAGTGGGATCAACGGGTAGACGATCTAGATCATCTAGTTCTGATCTCCTCGCTGATGGTAAGAGACTTGCGATGGTGGATGGTTCGAGAGAACCTATTCCGGGGGGTCCCCTTTTTTCATCCTCCCCCGATCAGACTCTGACCACGGACGCTTCAGGCGAAGGTTGGGGAGCCCATCTGGGTGCTCACCGAACCCAGGGCCTATGGTCAAAGATGGAGATAGTTCTCCATATCAACGTGCTCGAACTTCGAGCAGTGCTGTATGCTCTCCAGGCCCTTCACCAATTCATCCTTCCCGGTCACCTGGCTGTCCAAACGGACAACATGTGCGTGGTGTGGTACATCAACATACAGGGAGGGACTCGGTCCTACCCGCTGTGCAGGGAAGCGATGCGGGTTTGGGATTGGGCAGCGCTTCACAACCTTCACCTCACGGCGATCCATGTTCCGGGAGTCGACAATGTCCTGGCAGACACTCACTCGTCGGCTCTACCACACGCGTGGGAATTGGACAAAAAAGTTCTAAAAAGCATCTTCCAGATTTGGGGGACTCCTCAGATAGACCTGTTCGCTTCCTCCCAAAACGCAAAGCTTCCAATCTTTTGCTCGCTCGTTCCAGAGCAAGACGCTTTCTGGAACGATGCTCTGTCTCTAAGCTGGAAGGACAGATTCGTCTATGCTTTTCCCCCAATTCCTCTGGTCCCTCGTGTGTTACAGAAGCTGGCTTTAGAAGGAGTGAGAATGATTCTGATCGCTCCTTTCTGGCCCAGGCAAATCTGGTTCTCTCTTCTACAACAATACTCAGAGGTTCCTCCTCTTCCTTTTCCTCCAGGATTGCTGACCCAGGATCAGGGGACCCTGGTCCATCTGGGACTCAAGTCCCTTCAACTTCATGCATGGCTCCTGCAGACCTAGCTCAATCTCGTTTTGGTGTTTCTCCTAAGGTGGCCGAGATTCTGGTGGAGGCTAGAAAACCCTCCACTAGGTCCACCTACGCCATGAAATGGAAAAGATTTTCTATCTGGGCTGCGGCCAGGAACGTGGAACCCTTTTCCTGCCCTGTGACCATTCTGCTTGAGTACATGCATCATCTTTTTGACCTGGGTCTCAGTCACTCCTCTTTGAAAGTCCATATGGCGGCTATTTCAGCCTACCATGTCCCTTTCACTGACAAGGCATTTGCCCAGCTGGAGGTATCCAAAACTTTCCTCAGAGGGGTCCGTCATCTCAGGCCCCTGTCGGATTCCAGCTCCCCATGGGACTTGAACTTTGTCCTCGAGAAACTTACCCTTCCTCCTTTTGAGCCTGCGGCTTCCACAGACTTGAAGTTTTTATCGTGGAAGACGCTCTTCTTGGTGGCCATTACTTCTGCTCGCAGAATTTCCGAGCTCCAGGCCCTGATGTGCAAAATCCCTTATCTGATTTTTCACAAAGAACGAGTAGCTCTTCGCACGAATCCTAAGTTTCTCCCGAAGGTGGTAGCGGAATCTACCTTGAATCAGTCTATTGAATTACTTGCCTTCTTCACGCAGTACTCCAATCAAGGAGAATACCTGCTCCATACCATGGCTGTTCACAGGATCCTGAGATACTACACCGATAGGACGAAGGATCTCAGAAAGACTGATCAGTTGTTTGTCTCTTTTGCTCACAAAAGAGAAGGCAATGCTGTCTCTAAGCAATGCCTATCAAAATGGTTGGCCCATTGCATCACTTTCTGTTATGACAAGTACCACAAGACACTACCGGGTCAAGTCAGAGGTCACTCCACTCGTGGAGTAGCAGCCTCTGCGGCTTGTTTCAAGAACGTGTCTGCGGCAGACATCTGTGCTGCCACTACTTGGACTTCAGTCCATACCTTTACTAAACATTACAGTTTGGACATTGCCTCTCGCCGTAGAGCACGCTTCGGGTTAGCTGTCTTGCAAGGCTTCCTTTCTTGAGACCTGCTAGATTATTGGCTACTTTTTGGAGTAGTTCCTCCTCACGGTGCCTTTCATTTGTTCCAAACTGCTTGGGATTCTCTCCTATATGTAATTACCTACTGCAAGAGCCCTCTCGAAGTAAGATAGTACAGTTATGTAAGAACTTACCGTAACAGTAGATCTTCAAGAGAGGCTCTTGCAGTAGGTAATTCCTTCCCGGCCTCCATCCCCCTAGGCTTTTCAGCTCCTTTTCCATTGAGGAAATGTCTGCTTCTCTCTCGTCCGGGCCTTCCGGGCCTGTAAGCGGGAAAAGAACTGAAAGCGGGCATCCGGACCGCCTTTATACCGACCGTCGTATTCGTCACCTGATGTGGGAAGGCACCTGCCAGGGACTGCTAGCTAGAAATTTTTCTGTGGGGTCCTGCCGCCGGCCAGTGTCAGTCCTATATGTAATTACCTACTGCAAGAGCCTCTCTCGAAGATCTACTGTTACGGTAAGTTCTTACGTAACTGCACTTTCCAGAACTAGAGGGCATGGGATGAAGTTGGAGGGAGGGCGATTCAGAGGAAACATGAGGAAGAATTTCTTTACAGAAAGGATGGTGAGCACTGGCCGGTGGCGCTGAGGTTGGGGCACTGGGCGCCCACCTCTGACCACCGGGCGACCCGGTTCAGGAACTGACTTGGGATTGGAGCATCCCAACAGATGCCTCCTCCTTCGGGGTGGGATCCTGGGGGGTGTCTCACACCCAACGCACCTTTGCCGGTGGAAGCATGGACACCAGTGCGTAGGTGGCTGTTCGAGAGTCGGGGAAGGGAGGACGTTGTGGGCATTTGTCGGCGACGTGCTTGCTGACGTCCTCGGAGGGTAGGAGGGACTAAGGGGAGAAAAACGGGGGAAAAAAACAAACCTCTGGCCAAGATGATGACCGATCCACCTCAGGATCACCGACCTGCAGGACAGACCCCGTTGTGCAGGCACTCCCAAGGAGTAGGAGAAGGTAGAAGGGATAAAGGAGTATGCCTGGTACTCTAGGGGCAGATTCTCTGGGAGGGACCTGTAGGATTGATCAGAGGTCTGAAGGAGTGGATCGAGGGGGCAGTTAGGTGGGATAAAAAAAAAATAAACAGAAAGGGTGGTGGACAAGTGGAACACCCTGCCAGAGGAAGTAGTGGGGGCTGAAACAATCACGGGATTTAAGAATGTATGGGATAAGCATAAGGGAATTCTGGAGGTCAGTGGTAAGGGGCAACAGACTTCTAGAAAAACATAAAGTGAACTTACAAGCTCAAATGGGCAGACTGGGTGGGCCATAGGTCCTTGTCTGCTGACAGTGTCTATGTATCTATGTAAGGTGCACCTTTCGGCCATCTCTGCATACCATGCATCTGTTGAGGGCAGCACTTTCTTTGGGGACTTTTTGCATCTGAATCCTCCCATTTGGAACCCAGTCCCTCCACAGGACCTTAATTTTATGTTGAAGAAACTCACTTTACCTCCCTTTAAACCAGCCATGAGTTGCGAGCTGTGCTTTCTGTCATGGAAAGCTCTCTCCTTTTTTGTTGCTGTTACTTCTGCTCGAAGGATTTCCGAGCTGCAGGCTCTTATGTGCAAGAAGCCTTATTTGTTTTTTCACAAAGACAGGGTGTCTTTGCGTACTAATCCTAAGTTTTTACCTAAGGTGGTGTCTGAGTTTACTTGAAATCAATCCATCCACCTTCCATTTTATTTTCCTGAGTATTCCAGTCAGGGGGAGGCATTGCTCCATACTTTGGATGGTCACAGAACGTTCCGGTATTACACAAACCACATCAGTTCTTTGAGGAAAACTGAGCAGTTGTCTGTTTCGTTCACCCCCAAGAGAGAGGGTGCTCCTGTTTCCAAACAGTGTTTGTCTAAGTGGTTAGCTAATTGCATTATTTATTGCTACCGTAAGTACAACTAAACCCCTTCCAGGGGTGGTCAAGTGCCATTCCACCAGGGGTATGACTGCCTTCACGGCTTGCTTCAGAAATGTCTGTTGCTGACAGCTGTGCAACTGCCACCTGGAGTTCTAGCCACACTTTCACCGAGCATTAACAGTCTGGACATTGTCTCTAGGTGTAGAGCCAATTTCAGCCTGGTGGTTCTTCAGGGCCTTCTGTCATGAGCTCTTGGCTGCTGGCTTGTCCTCCTCCTCCCGGTAATGTTATCCTGCTAACTGGTACTTCTTGGAACTCTGTCCTACCGGTGTGGCCTGCTGCAAGAGCCTTCCTCGAAGTAAGATAGTACAGTCACATAAGCACTTACTGTAACATTAGATCTTCGAGAGAAGCTTTTGTAGCAGGCCCAACTTTCCCTCCCTCCTTCCCCCTGCTGCTTCTTCTCTGTGGAACCTTTTTCTGCCTGTCTTTTGGCTCTTGAGAAACCTCCTCGGTTCTCCTTCAGCTGCCCGTACAGGGTCTCTGGCGGGAGAACTGAGGTGGTGTGGGGGTCTGCCCGCCTATATAGGCTATGCTGACATCAGTTGACTGACATCGGCAGGGGCGGTCTCCGTGGTAGACTGCTAGCTAGACATTTTCCATGTGGTCCTAGCACCTGTCGGCTTAGTCCTACCGGTGTGGCCTACTGCAGGAGCTTCTGTTGAAGATCTGCTGTTACGGTAAGTTCTTATGTGTGTGTACTTTTCTAGGGACATAGATATGGTGTACTATCCACACTCTAGTAGAATCTTTTCCCTTTAAGAAGAGGCTGGAAGGTCTTCAAGCTGGCTCCTCCCACTCACCCAGGTGGTATCCTCCTCGGCACTGACCTGTGACATTAGATTTTCCTTTCTGCTGGATGCGTCAGGTTCCCTCCACCGTAGCTCCATGCTTGGTGTATGACATAAAACTTTGGTGCGTTTTTCCAGCGTCTTCGAGACTTCTTTTCTTCAGTCATGGACTTGGGACCTGGTTTCAAAAAGTGCCCTTGCGGCCAGATGATGTCTAGGACCAATCTGCACACTTTGTGCGTGTACTGTTTGGGGATGGAGCATGACCCGCAGGCTTGCGGCCTATGTTGGTCTCTCCACCCCTCCACCTTGGAAGATTATTATGCGCGCCTCCTGCTTGGGCATTCAGACAAACTTAACCCGCCAGTTCATTCGAAAGAAGCCTGTCATTTCGTCTCTTCTTTCTCTGCAGCAGCCAGTTTGGCTGAGCAACTCACCGCACTTGAGGAATCCACGGCTCAGGCCACTTCAGTAGTGTCATCTGCGGCGGCGATCTTTTCAGCAGGCACTGGCGCTTCCTTCACCAGGGTGTTCCGGGACCTTTGCCAACCCTCCAAATCTTCTAAATGGGACTCTAAATCAAAGAAGTCCCGTCATCAGTCATGGGACCACGAGCACTCATAGGCCTCAGGTTCCTGCGCTTCTCCTGGCTACTTCTGTCCTGGCTGCTGGCCCCACGGTTTTCCTATCGGCTGAGACACAGATCGACCAGGCAGCCAAGATCTTTCTCAGAGAGGTCAACCCATTGTCGCAGGTCAAGGGGATGATTCCCTCTCCAGGACTCCAGCTCTGCCCATCGTTTCCCAGGGAGCGGACCATCTTGCTGATCCATGCCCCTCCCTTCAGGAACAAGACCTGCAACAGTGAGTTTCGCTGATCCCAGCTTCTCCTCCTGTTGATCTTCCTGACGGTCGAAGTGCAAGTCTCAGTCCACAGTTCGAAGTCAAGCAGCTTATGACACCGCCAGTCCAGCGCTTGGGCAGGAAACAACATCGATGTTTGTCCTCTTTGGGGGAGGATCGGCTCCACTGCAAAATGCCATGCTGCTTTAAGGAGTCCATCCGGCAGCAGCTGCTGCATGGTGTGAGTAACAGGCCCCTGGTTGTGCCTCAGTACCCTCCAGCACTCCCTTGATCGCCTCTGTTGGTGCCAGGTTCCATGCCAGTTCTGATGGAGCCCCCACTCGTTCAGCCAAAGGACAGGGCTCCTTCCAAGTCTGCTCATCTGGCCTGTGATTTGCCACATCGAATGTCAGTTACTGTTTCTCATCACGTACTTGGGGGCTCACCCAGTGTTTGAAGAGTCCTTAGAATTGGAGACTTCTTCAATGCACTCCCAGCTTTGACCAGGACTCTGTGGAGGAACTCTTGGTGGATCAAGGGCCTACCTCCTTCGAGGCCCTTTTCCGCCTGACACTGAATCCACTGGGAGTCCAGAAACAGGCTTGCTACCCCATCATGGAGATTCTGAACAAAGACAACTCCCCTGTGGTCATCTTTCCTATCATGGAGACCATCTTAGGTCCTGCTTTGAAGCTTAGGCAGCGTCCTTGTTCCACTCTGTTGGTCTGTATGGTCCACAAGTATGCGGTTCCACCGAACACTGTTCTGCGGAGGATTTGGTGGCAGACTCTGTCTTCCACTGTGGGGGATGTGGACAAGCCTCAAGACAGGGAGTCTACAAAGCAGGGCCACATGGCCAAAAAGGTCTATGCCTTCAGCAGGTGAGTGCCACGTTACGCATGGCCAACTTTGCCCATGGCTTGTTGGGCACCTTAGATAAAGTTATCCCGTCGCTTGCCAGCTGATCTTCAGACTCCCATCAACCTGGTGCGGGACCAAGGCCATGCAACTGCCAAGCAACAGCTCCAAACGGCTCTTGATATCAATGACCCATGCACCCAGTCAGTGGCCACCGCTGCTATGGCTATGTGCCACAGGGCTTGGCTGCGGATCTTGACTTTTACAGCTGATACGCAGCACAAGTTGGTGTATGTACTTTTCTAACCCCATGAATTCTCCAACATTCATAACTCTCGCAGTCTGCCTTTTAAGTAGAACTGCCCGGAGATGGAATGTACGCTAATGATGGAACCATCATTGGCTCATGCTAGTTTTCAAATGCTGCCCTTATCAACTGCCAGTGTTCTGAAGCTTCAGATTTCATTCTCCGCATGTACTGATCATTTGTTAATAGTGCTGTGGCAAGAGTGTGAAACCCTACGTGATTATCTTCAGTCTAATCTGTTATACCTTATGGTGGGGGGGAAGACCTTTGTGTGAGTGTTAAGGGTATTAATGTGCTTCCTTTTCTTAAAAAGCATGCTGAACAGACAATGCATTGTCTTTACTCCAGTGTATGCATGTGTTCTATATTTTTGGTACATGCTGCCTGTATTTTGACAATACTTAAATAAAAAATAAAAAAAACATTTTATTCTCCATCTGACAAGTACAGACGCCTCAGAGTGCTGTCTTCATCAGTCGCTCCTGTCTTGCTGAATTCAGAAAACTTGAGTATCTTTATCAAATTTTTTTCATTTGCTGCCTTTATCTTTTGTTATATTATCAACCACTAGTTAGTTAAATTTTTTTTCTTTTTTTCTTGGTTTCTCCCAGTTTGGGATAACCGGGGAGAGACCAAGCTTTAGTGTCAGTTCCGGAGTTTTTTGAAAGTAAAACTCTGGTTAGTTATTTAATTCGTTTTAATACTTTATTTTGAAGTTTACTGCTAAGTTTGAAAAAGTAACCGATAATTTCATTTCACAAGGTGCCACTTCTCAGTTCTTATTGGAACTTTTATCGGTTCCGGAACCGACCGCAAAAAAACACTTTATATATAAAAAATAAAAAAAAAAGAAAAAGCTTTTGTGGTTTCTATTTTAATAATGGTTTTCACTATGTCGGATAAACCAAAGAAGAAAAACTGTGAACCTGGTTTCAAGACGTGTACCCAGTGTGGGGAAGCCTTTGCCAAGGCAGACAAACATACCTTATGTGTTGTCTGCCTTGACCAGGATAATTTTTCTGCAGAATGTGATATTTGTAAAACCTTTCTTCCTAAAACAGTGGAAAAACGTTTGGAAAGGTTGCAGAAGAAATTACAAAAGGGTTCCTCTGACTCTTACCAGCCAACACTCTCTAAACAAGCGGGTGAAACTGCAGATCTTACTTCGAGAAACCGCTCTTGCAGCAGGTTACACCATTAGGACTGAAGCCGGCAGGTGCCAGGACCCCACGGAAATTTTCTAGCTAGCAGTATCCAGCCGGGACTACTGACGTCGGCCCGCCCGGCGTCAGGCATCATACAAAAGGGGGCAGTTCCCCAGAATCCCCAGTTCTTTCCCCGCCGTCGACTCGCCAGCATCGGCCTCACAGTCCCACTCCAGCGAACGACGATCAGAACTTCCAGCTTTCACTCTAAATGTCGGCATCTCCTACTCCTTCCTCAGAAGGACACTCCTCCAAGTGTGCCTGCGGCAAACAGATACCTTTTAAGAATCTGCACTCATCCTGTTTGTGGTGCCTAGGCCTAGAACACGACACCAAGGCCTGCCCATTTTGCCAGCGGTTCAGCAGTCGCACCAGCATCCGCTGCCAGAGGGGACTTCAAGGGTTCCTCTTGGAAGAACAATTAAAACTTATGGAGAAAGACCCTGCCTTCATAGGTGAGTCCTGGGAGAAGGCCAGGTCCAGATCCCCGAACTGGGCCTCGGACTCGCGTACTAGCTCCGGCTTTACGCGTTCAGTCCGCTCTCCCTCCAGGGCTCGCTCTCAGCCCCCTCCCGTGAAGGTTAGGACTTCTGGCAGCTCTTCGGCTTCTTTACATCTGATTAAGACTTCCAGGACCTCGGACCCTTCTCCAACGCCCTCCCGGGCTTCCACAAAGTCTACTGACCATCACAGGTCCAAGTCCTCTTCCAAAGTCACCCATTCTTCCTCGGACAAACGCCGGGAACCCGATGCCAGATCTGCATCCCAGCCTCCTAGAGGACCAGATCCCCCTCCCAGGAAGACTAAGGACCTGACGTCCCTTAAGCGGATGACTGACACGAAACGGGCTGCCGACCCATCCCTGGTTAAGGGCCCATCAAACCAGACATCGGGCAAACACCAGACGTCGGCCTCACGTTCTAAGGAGCCAACAACTGCCTCTCCGTCACCGGTGGACACCGGTCGCCAGGAGTCTATGGAGGAAGATACGATGTTGCTGATGACCAGGCAGGTGACAACGAGGACGTCGAGCTTCCGCAGGAGTCTTCGCCTGATCCGGTGACGCCTGGGGACCCAGCGCCCGATACCGGCGACAGGCCAACCCCGACACCAGGACCGTCATCCGGTATGAATATTCAGGAGGTTAAAGACCTCTTGACTTTTTGGTGGGACACAATCAAGAGGGATGTGATCCCAGTAAAAACTCCTCCGCCTACTCCTCCTCCTCCTCCTCCTCTTACTCCTCCTCCACCACAGGGGCCAGTAGGAAGACCACCGACCAAGGAGCCTACCCCGCCTCCTAGGGGCAGGTCCAAAGAAAGGAGAAGGCCCCCTTCAAGATCTCCCTCAGGGTCTCCCAGTCCCAAGCGACCAGATGTCAATAGTCCACTCCGCAGGGGGATGACTCTAGACCTGACACCTCAGATACCTCCAGGTCTCCTCCTCCGATCAGCATCCCATCACCTGACCCACGAGACCTCCCCAGGTCACCTCCGGATGATCCATCTTTCTCCGAAATCATGAGGCACATCCAGGAGAACATGGGATGGGACACGGAAGACTTAGACCCCGAATGACAGCGCCTATCCCGTTCTCTTTGGCAGAAGGACCCTAAGCCTGTGGTGGTCCCACCCTTGGTGGACACCTTTGCGGACGTCACCAAGGCAGCATGGAAACATCCGCACTCCACCCCCATGGTGCCGAAGAAGGCTAATTGCCAGTACAGGACCCCTGCAGAGGGCCCGTACTTAGCGCAGCAACCCTTGGCTGATTCCCTGGTCATTACGGCCTCCCATGATAGGTCTCAACGACCACAACGTTTGAGTACACAACCTCCGAACCAGGAGTCCAAGCAATTGGACTCACTGGGTAGGCACATGTATGCAGCTGCTATGTGCTCCATTAGGTCCTGAACTATCTGACACACATGGTTCAGTTTCAGAATGCCCTATGGGAACAGGGTCAAGACCTAGTTAAAGTACTTCCAGATGGTGAACAGAAGAAGGAGCTTCTCAACCTGCTCCACACTGGGTCAGACGTGGTGACCCTGGTTTTGAGAGCCACCTACGACTCGGCGGACTCCGCAGCAAGGGGAACAGCCTCAGGCATCTGTCTCCGGAGACATTCATGGCTTCATGTCTCCAGATTTACCCTGGACGTCCAGAAAAACATCCTGGAAGTTCCGCTGCCACAGCATGACTCCTTCCCGGACCCCGCACCTCCTCTGGATCAACGGGCAGAAAAGGTGGGTGGTCGCAGCGCTCACCACTTATCAGGATGGCAGTCGATAACCGCCGACTGGTGGGTCCTTCAACTGGTCAAGAGAGGACACTTTATAGAATTCCTCGACCACCCACCGTCAAGACCTCCCCTGCTTTCCCGTTATTCAGGTCAGCACGCACTGCTCATACAACAGGAAGTGCTCGCGCTTCTGAGAAAGGAGGCTATAGAGCACATACCGAGGAGCCAGAGAGGTGCAGGTTACTATTCACACTTCTTTCTGGTTCCCAAAAAGACAGGGGACCTCCGTCCGATTCTGGATCTCAGCGATCTCAACGATTTGGTCGTTTACAAATGCTTCCGCATGGTGACCCTTCCCGGTTTGATACCCATGCTCAAGCAGGGTGCCTTCCTAGCGTCTTTGGACATGCAGGATGCCTACCTGCACAGACCCATAGCTCGAGCGCACAGCCAGTTTTTGTGCTTTAAATTTCTCAGTCGCCATTATCAGTTATGAGCCCTTCCCTTCGGACTGTCCTCGGCACCTCTGGTATTTACGAAGTGCATGGCAGTCGTAGCGGCGGCTCTAAGGAGACAAGGCCAATACATGTTCCCATACCTGGATGACTGGCTCCTCATGGCCCCATCTCGGGAGGCTTCTGATGTCCACAATACACTGTACTCAGTCCCTCTTCGGGGCATTGGGCATCATCATCAATCAGGAGAAGTCACACCAGGTTCCATCGCACAATCTGCAGTTCATAGGTGCAGTTCTGGACACTGTCCAGGGGAGAGCTTTTCTGCCTCCGGACAGAACGGAACACATCAGGTCCCTCATCAGGGACATCTCGGCAAAGAAGACAGTCCCGGCCAGACTGGTCCTTTGCCTGCTCGGACACATGGCTGTGGCCATTGCGACAGCCCCCGTTAGCCCATCTCCACTTTAACCCATCTCCACATGCGGGTGGACCAGTGGATGTTGCGGGTACAATGGGATCAGAAACAAGACTATTTGCTGCTTCCAATTCGGATCACGAATCCCGTCATCCGGGATTGGCAATGGTGGCTAGATTCAAAGTACCTGTCGGCGGAAGTCCCCTTCATTGTGCTGTCTCCGATTGTGACACTCTCCACGGACACCTCAGGGTTCGGCTGGGGAGCACACCTCGACGGGATCAGGTCTTAGGGCTTATGGACACCCCAGGAAGCTCATCTCCACATAAATATTTTGGAAATGAGAAGCAGTTCTTTATGCCTTGCAGGCCTTCCAGTCAGAGATCCCACTGGGTACTCTGCTGTTACAAACAGACAATACCATGGTGATGTATTACCTCAACAAACAAGGAGGCACCTATTCCTACCCACTTTGCAGGGAGGCCATGAGGGTGTGGGATTCGGTTCTGCAACATGGCACAAACCTTGTGGACAACATCATCGCAGACTGAGTTGCTCTCAGGCCAGAGTCCACGAGTGGGAACTACTCCAGGAGGTGGTAGAGGATCTGTTTCACAGATGGGGCACACCAGAGTTGGATCTTTTCGCGTCCCCATCCAACACAAAACTGCCCAATTTCTGCTCGCTAGATCCAGGGCCTGGTGTTTTCTGGCAAGACGCATTGTCTCTCTCCTGGACGAGCAGATTCCTCTACGCATTTCCTCCCTTCCCGTTGATCCAGAGGGTCCTTTTGAAACTCCGCAGAGAGCAGACAACACTGATACTAATCGTGCCCTTTTGGCCCAGACAGATTTGGTTCCCTCTGCTACACCAGCTGTCCCAGGAACCTCTGGTGTCTCTGCCAATCAGCTCCCACTTATTGTCCCAGGAGGCAGGTTCTTTGGTCCATCCGGACCTTCACTGTCTGAACCTGCACGCCTGGCTCCTAGAGACATAACTATCATGCGGTACGGGGTCTCGCAAGAGGTAGCAGATGTTCTAGCGGCTGCTAGAAAACTGGCCACTCATGCCACATACGCCATGAAATGGCGCAGATTTTGCCTCTGGGCTCAAGCACGACGGCTTTCCCCGATGGATTGTCCAGAAAGGTCGGTTGTAGACTACCTTCTGTCTCTTTTTCCAGGCAGGCTTGGCCTATTCCTCTATTAAAGTACACCTTTGTGCCATCTCAGCCTATCATACACCTACAGGCCTATGGTCCATAGCTCAGTTGGACACCGCACAAGCCTTCCTGAGAGGCGTTCTCCACCTTAGACCTCCAATTAAGCATCCTATTCCTCCATGGGATTTACCCTTTGTCCTGGAGCAGCTCAGGCTGCTACCTTTTGAACCAGCCGCGGATTGCGAGCTACGTCTCCTGACATGGAAGCAGTTATTTTTAGTTGCTGTTACTTGGGCCAGAAGGATTTCTGAGCTTCACGCACTAATGTGCAAAGAACCTTATTTGTTTTTTCACCAGGACAGGGTGTCCCTAAGGACAGATCCAAAGTTTCTACCTAAGGTGGTCTCGGCTCTCACCCTCAATCAGGACATCGACCTGCCAGTGTAGTTCTCTAAATACTCGAATAGAGGAGAGGCCCTGTTGCACACTCTAGATGTGCATAGGTGTCTTAAGATACTACCTGACCAGAACCAGGCACCACCGTAAATCTGATCAGCTTTTTGTCTCCTTCACCCATAGGATGCTGGGAGCTCCGGTTTCTAAACAATCGCTGTCCCGGTGGCTCATCCTTTGTATCACGTTCTGTTACCAGAAACGTAACAAACCCCTACCAGGCTCGGTTAAGGGACATTCCACAAGGGGGGTGGCTACCTCCTTTGCGGCTATGAAGAACGTGTCCACTTCAGCCATCTGCGCAGCAGCTTCTTGGAGCACCATGCACACCTTTATTAGGCATTATAGCCTGGGCATCTCATCACGGCGAAGAGCTGGTTTTGGTCTAGCAGTCCTTCACGGACTCCTATCTTAGGCTTCGGTCCAACTCGCGATCTCTACCTAGCCTCCTCCCAACTGCGAGGGATTTCCAGTATTGCTTGAGAATCAGTCCAAATGGTGTAACCTGCTGCAAGAGCTGTTTCTCGAAGTAAGATAGTACAATTATGTAAGAACTTACTGTAACAGTAGCTCTTCGAGAACAGCTCTTGCAGCAGGTAGTTTCCCTCCCACCATCCCCTCTGGCGGTAGAGTTGTTCCGTTATCTCTTTACCTAGGATCAGGTGTTTCTAACACCACTCTGAATACCTTTTTGATGGCGGATCCTCAGTCTCCACTTCTGATGGCATCTAGCGGCCAGGAGTCTCCGGCGGGAGAACTGAGGATTCTGGGGGACCACTCCCTTTTGTATGATGCCTGACGTCAGTGGCGTGGCCGATGGGGGGGATACTACTAGCTAGAAAATTTGCATGGGGTCCTGGCGCCTGCCGGCTTCAGTCCTAATGGTGTAACCTGCTACAAGAGCTGTTCTTGAAGATCTACTGTTACGGTAAGTTCTTACATAACTGTACTATACTGTTCAGACCACCCAGATAAGAGTGCCCAGGGCAAAAGACCTACAGAACCGGCTGACTCCCTGCTTCCTTTGAAGAAATCAAAAAAGACCAGACACATTGAACCCACTACCAGTCGGCCTAAGGGGACTTCAACTGAGTCTGTAGTAGTAGTGCCTTTACCTGAGAAAATTGCTTAGGCCTTTAAGGTTATTCAAGCATTGCAGGGGTTGGCACTGGTCCCTGTCCTCTCTATTCAGGGACAAACTCTTTCCAAGCAAGCCACCCCTTCTGCACAGCCCTAAACCCATCACTGTTTAGAGGCTGAGGACTACGAGAAGGAGGAGGAAGATATCGAACCAAAAGTCTCACCTGAACAGGAGTTTGATTCCCCTCCTAGAACATCAGAAGATTTCTCATCTCGTTTTTCTTTTGTCAGAAAAATGGTAGATGCTTTGGACATCACTGCCAGTGAGGCTGTGGAAAATGAGGATGAGGCGGAGTACCTCGAAATGATGGGACTCACACCTACTAAAAAGCTGCTGCTTCCTATATATACATTTTCAGAAAAGATCCTTTTAAAATCTTCCAAACTCCTCATTATATCTCTCCTGTAGATAAAAGGTTGGAGAAGAAATATCAGTTTGACAAGGAGGGTGCTGAATTTTTTTCACCCATCCTTATCATAAGGAAGTGGCACATATAGCAGCTTGTGACAGAGCAAAAGTGCCTTTAGCATCCCATCCTCCTGAACAGGACTCCAGAAAGATGGATAGCATGGCTAAAAAAGGATATCCGTCTGCCTCCTTGGCTATTAGACAGGCCAGCTATCAGGCATATGCAGCACAATATCAGAAGACACTGTGGCAATCTGTTTTGGATAAGTCCAAATAAAGCCCAGCCTGGCCACTCTGAGGATTTGGCTGAGACTGCCATGTGTGGGTTGGAGGCTGCGAAGTACCAGTTCCAGGTGGCAGCTGACTCAAACGACACTGCTGCCAGATGGATGGCAAATTCTGTGTGTTTGAGGAGGTTTACATAACTCAGGGCACCCAAGCAAAAGCTACGGATTTCCCCATAGAAAATAATTTGCTTTTTGGGGATAAGACAGAGTCTTATATGAAAAAGGTGGACGAATACAAATCCACCTGTAAGAGCAACTCAACTAAAGAAAGGCAGTCTCCTTCCACCAAGCCTTATGGAAGGGGAGGCAGGGGTAGATCTCTCTACAGCAGGCCTTTTTACCAGGCCCAGGCTGTTCCACAATACCAGCAGTACCATCAACAAACAGAGTACTTCAGGGGCAGGGGCATAAGGGGATCCAGGTGAGGTTCCCAGGCTGGCCAGGCTCAGCCCCAGGCAAAACAGGCTTCCTTTACTGCATTGGCAAGGCCGCCTCCCCGCTACCAGTAGTGGGCAGATTGGCTCATTATTTTCAGGCTTAGAAGAACATTACCACAGACAAGTGGGTCCTGGAAGTAGTGAGTCAGGGTTTGTCCCTAAGCTTCAAATCCTTCCCAAACCTAACATCCAGAGTATTCAAGCCAGCTTCCATAGCAGAAAGGAAGCTAGTGGAAAGGAGATTCAAAACTTGCTGCTATCAGAAGCAGTGGAACCTGTTGCTTCACAGCAAAAGGGAAAGGTTTTTTACTTGAGATATTTTCACACAACAAAGAAAAATGGGGAGTGGTGGCCTATCCTAGACCTCAGACTGTTAAACAAGCATCTGACAAAGCCAAAGTTCAAAATGGTAACATTGGCAATGATTCTGCCAACACTCCAGAAAGACTGGCTGGCATCCTTGGACCTAAAAGTTGCCTATTTCCACATCCCCATAAGGGAGTCTCACAGAAAATATCTCTGGTTCAGACTCCCTTCAGGTCACTACCAGTTCTCAGCACTATCATTAGGCCTCACTTCGGCCCCAAGAATGTTCACAAAGTGCTTGGCAGTAGTGGTAGCACACTTGCAAAGGTTGGATGTCAGTATTCCCACATCTAGATGACTGGTTGGTGGTGGGAAACTCACCACAACAGGTAAGGGAACACTTACAGCTCACCCAGGGCCTCTTGGAGTCCCTAGGGTTCCTGATAAATCTCAAAAGGTCTGTCCTTCTACCTGCACAGGTACTGCAGTTCATAGGAGCAGAATTGAATACCCTGGAGGGCAGGGTTTACCTGCCTCCAGACAGGATAAGAAGCATAGTTCAGATGGTGGGCTCCTTCAGCCTGAACAGACCAAAAACTGCAAGGCAGTTTCTTCGGTTACTGGGCCACATGGCTGCAGCCACAGACAGTCTTGGGGTCAAGGTTCCAGATGAGAGACATTCAGTTCCACCTCGGGGCAGAGTGGTGCCAAAGAATGGACCTTCTCTCAAAGTTGATTTCAGTAACAAAAACATTACTTCAGGTTCTCCAGTGGAGTAAAGAGGAAGCCAACCTAAGGTAAGGGGTTCCTTTCCAGCAAGATCCCCCATCAGTGATTCTCACAACAGATACATTACTGCTAGGGTGGGGGGCTCATCAAGGAAATTACGCCACCCACAGTATGTGGTGAAGTGCAGAGTCAGTTCGGCATGTCGGTCTTTTGGAGCTCAGAGCATTGCTGCTGGCTTTAAAGGCCTTTGCTCCACTGGTGCGAGGAAAGGTGGTACTGGTCAGAATGGACAATACCACCACAATGTAGTACATCAACAAGCAGGGAGGGACAAGATCAAGCCCTCTGTGCACAGAGGCCATGAAAATATGGAGTTTGGCTTACTTTTTGGGAGTTTCCCTTCAGGCCATCATCTGCAAGGGAAGGACAGCACTCTGGCAGATGCTCTCAGTAGAATCAGCCAGGCCCATCACTAATGGGCCCTCAACAGACAGGTGTTAGAAGCAGTTTTCAGAAGGTGGGGTACCCCAGAGATAGATATCTCTGCATCCCAAGAGAACCATCACCTGCCAAAGTACTGTTGCAGGCCACCAGCCCAGGGGACAGTCCCCCTGGATGCTGTGGCCTTAGATTGGTCATTTCACTAGACTCACTAGAAGGTTGAGAAGCAGAAGGCAAAAAGCCCATAAAGCTTCTGTCATTCACCCGTAATAGGCAAATGTGTTATTTTCCAACAAAAAATCAAGTCTATTTCTAAAGGTCAGTTTAGACTCACTTATAACAATGTCGAGGGGTAACGAGTTCCATGGTTTGATTATTCTTTGAGAAAAAAAAAAAAAAAAAGCGTGTTTCTTAGTAGAAGCAATATTACGTTTTAGTTAAAGAGGGTGCCTCCTAGTGTTAATGTCTATTTGCTTAAATTCAAGCCCTATTTCATTCATAAAATGTTAGTCGTTTATAATTTCTCTTGCAAACAATAAGTCGCCACGCAGTCTTGTTTGTAAGGACGGAAGGCCAAATATATTTAATCTTTCTTCATAAGGCATTGCTGAAGCTCCTTTAACACATGTTGTTAATTTACGTTGGATTTTTTTTCTAGTTGAGCGGTAGCTTTTTTTTTTTTGTTTTTGTTTTTTTATGGACGTCATAGTTGGGAAGCATGGTCTAGAATAAGGCGAACATAAGCCCTGTAAAGTGGGAGAAGTACAGTTTCATTTCTAGACTTAAAATCATGTTTTATGGACCACCACACCTTGTTTGTACTAGTAAGCTTTTCAGTCATTTGGTTATCAAACGTATGCCTTCCCTCCATTTCCCTTGGTGCTCAGGGTTTTGATCAAACTCAGATCCCAACCAACATCAATGATCTTGATAGCACCGCATTGGCTCAGGCAGCCTTGGTACTCTCTGTTGCTCTCCATGTCTGTGGCCAAACCGATGCACCTTCCTTGGAGGCACAACCTTTTAACCAGCAATCAAGGAGGATCCTATATCAAACCTCAGATACCTCAGAATCAAGGCATGACTCTTGAGGATTTAGAGTATGCAGGCTTGCACCTCTTGGACAGAGTTTTAAATGTTTTGAGGGGGTTACAGAAAGCCATCTGCTAAGAAGACATATGCTTCAAAATGGAAAAGATTTACTATTTGGTGTTCCAACAGTGATGTGGTACCAGCAAAGGCAGGGATCCCAGCCTTGCTGGACTATCTTATTCATTTACATTCTCTAGGCGTGCAGCCCACTACTTTGAAATCCACCTAGCTTCAGTGTCTGCCTACATTTCAGCTGGGAAGAGTGCCTCCTTGGCATCCAATCCTATAATCAAGAGATTTTTCAAAGGTCTGGCTCATCTGAACCCCCATAGGGAACCGGTACCAGCTTGGGACTTGAATGTTTCTATAGCCAAGCTCATGGGTCCCCCATTTGAGCCTATGGCATTAGCTAATTTGAAATGTCTCACATGGAAAACAGTTTTCCTGGTGGCAATAACTTCTGCAAGAAGGATCAGTGAACTTCAAGCTCTGTACATAGATCAGGACCGTATTTCATTCCACAGAGATAAGATAGTCCTGCGAACAAACAGGAAATTTCTTCCCAAGGTGGTTTCTGATTTCCATCTAAACCAGTCCATTACTCTACCAGTCTGTTTCACTAAACACTCTAGTTCAGGTGAACGCAGACTCCACAGTCTGGATGTCAAACGAGCACTTAGCTACTACATGACAGCTACTAAGGACCACAGACAGGACAGAAAACAGCTGTTCCTCACTTATGGGGATGTGGGAAAAGGAAATATCCTCTCTAGCACACTGCACTGACAATATAAGCATACACATTGTATAATATATATATTTGTATATAACAAACCAATCACACACACAAACACACACACAAAAAAAAGGTAGATAAACATGTGGGGAGTAGTGCAATGTAATGGCTGTGGGGCAGCAGTCTTCCGGGAGTCTTTCTGGAGGCTGAGATGCTGCCCTATTTGCAGACAACTCTCTGCCCTGAGGGAGGAAGTTGCCCATCTTCAGGCCACACTGGACAGTAGTAAGGGAACCTTCCCCCAGGCCACACTGGATGGTAGGAAGGGAACCTCCCCCATCCAGGGGAGCACCACAGCCATCACCACTACCTCAGAGGTTGCGAAGAAAGCACAGCAGTTGGACCACAGTGGGCTCAGGGAGGGTGAGGATGGTGGAACAGAGGCACACCCAGTCAGTTGTTTCAGTCCACAATCCATACACCATTCTGGGGGAGCATAGCTCCCCTATGGATGCACCCGCAGAGGAGACTAAGGAGGCTGAGGACAACTGTCACAAGGGAGGCCCACAGGAAGGAGGCAGAGGACACCACAAGGAAAGGAAGCAGCTCCTGGTGGGGGACTCAGTTATTAGGGGGCTAGAACTGGGGGGAGCAGGAAAAACTGAAGTAAGGTGCCTGCCTGGTGCCATGGCTTGGAGGGACAGGAAGCGCATCCTCAGGATCACGAGAACAACTGCATGGGAGTCTGAGCTGGACGCCATTGTCCACCTAGGGACAAATGACTTGGCTCAACATGAGATTAGAGCAGTGCAGAAGGACTTTGTAGAATTGGGGAGGGGCCTAAGACAAGTAGTGCACACAGTATCCTTCTCAGAGGTGCTGCCTGTCAATGGCATGAGTGAGGCGAGGGTACTTTGTACCATGCAGTTTAATGAATGGTTGAAAAAATGGTGTGGAGCACAGGGGTTTGGCTTCATTGGGGACTGGGGTTCCACCTGGAGGGACACCAGCCTATACTGGCAGGATGGTCTGCATCTGTCCAGGAAGGGAACAAGTCTTTTGAGCAATCGGTTTAAATGCTTCATTGGCAAGCTTTTAAACTAGTCAAGGGGGGAGGCACTGATAAGCAGCAGGAAAATCCCAGCCTCTCCCTACAAAACAGGGTACTAAATGAGAAAAAGACCGAGGTAGAAAGGTCAGTGGGGGATGCTGCAACAGAAGGTAAAGCCATCAGAAAATGGAGAGCAATGAGTATCAGTGCCCGTAGTCTGAGTAACAAGCTTCCTGAATTAGTGGCCTTGATAGAGGAAGAACATCTGGATATCGTGGCAGTCACAGAAACATGGTACACACTAAACCATGACTGGGATGTAAACATACCAGAATACACTATCTACAGGAGGGACAGGGAGGGTAAAAGAGGAGGAGTAGCTCTTTACATAACGGAAGGAATCAAAGCAACAGAACAAAAGGGTAAACAGGGAGGAGAAGAAGCACTGTGGGTAAATTTGGAGACCGGCAATGGCACCACAATCCGCACAGGGGTTGTATACAGACCCCCTTCTTGGGGGGTGGGGGGAGGAAATGGACAAGGAAATGATAGAAAGTATACTTAGAATGGCAGAAATAGGGGAGATATTGCTGATGGGTGATCTGAATATGCCAGATGTTAGCTGGAGTGCAGTTGCAGCAGCCACTTCGAAGAGTGGGGTTATTCTAGATGCCCTACAGGGGGCATGCCTTAGACAACTAGTATTGGAGCCCACTCGAGAGGGAGCAATGTTAGACCTGGTTCTCTCAAATGGAGATGAAGAGAGGATCACAGATGTAGAAGTGGGTAGCCATCTGGGAACTAGCGACCCCATCGAACATTATGGTTCTAATAAACACAGCAATAGAGTCAAGCCATACAAAGGCAAAATATACTGGACTTTAGGAGGCTGACTTTGCTAAAATGGTGAGTGCCTAAGGAATGCACTAGCAAATGGGCAGGAAGGAGGGTGGAAGAACAATAGGGAAGAATAAAACTGCCACACAGAGGTAACAAGCCTTTGTGTGAAGCAAATAAACAAAGCGAAACGATGTAAGAAACCACTATGGTTCTCAAAGGAAGTGGCAGTGAAGGTTCAAGAGAAAAAAAGCATTCAGGAAGTACAAGGAATCACAGAAGGAGCAGGACAGAGAACTGTATCAGTTAAAGCAAAAGGAAGCTGGGAAGGCAGTCAGAACAGCAAAGGCCCAAACCGAGGAAAGATAGCCAACTCAGTTAAGAAGGGGATAAACCTTTTCAAACAACATGAAGTCTTGCTATATTATGACAAGTGCAGTTTGTCCCACCACTAGAACTGCTCGGAGGTGAAAGAGTTAACTTCCATGCAGAGCATGGAGCTTAGAGCGCGAGCTCGGTTAAGAAGCTCTGTTAGGGTGGTTTCAAACCGAAACCGTCAGATTCTTTACTCCGCCTCACTGAACAGTCGCTCCAGAGATTCCTCCTGTTGCTCGGTTCATTTCTTCGGTTTAAAGCGCTATTTCTTGGTTGAATTTAACCGTGATTTAATTATTTTAACCGCAAAACCGATCGGTTCAAGCTCTGTCTATGGTATTGTAAGTAATAGATAGGTTTTTTTCTGTGTGGAACTTGTAAATTGTTATCGGTTCGGTTTGAACCGATCGAATTGTACTAAAACTTAGTTTTAAAGCCTTTTAAGGCTTGTTAGAGTGCGGTTCCCGGTTCTTATTGGTTCTAAAAAAAACGGATTTCATTACGGTTTTTTCCACGACCCGTGACACGGTTTGGAACCGATAAGGGTGTCTAGCCTGGCACGCCATTAAAAGGGCAAGTTTCTTGGTTAGGCTGGCATCATGTCTGAGAAACCCAAAAGAAAAACCGGGCCCACTGGGTTTCAGCACTGTAGTGTCTGTGGGGAAGCCTTTGCCAAGGCTGACCCACACACTACATGTGTCTATTGTCTGGGGTTTGACCACCTCAATTCAGACTGCCAGATTTGTAAAAATTTCCCTGCAGCCACCCTGGACAAGAGAGTGGGCAGGCTCAGGGAACGAGAGGCCAAAAAGTCCGCTGACTCAGATGAGCCAGCCCGGTTCGGTGCCAACCGAACCGGAGGGAGTGCCTCTGACCAGGGCTAGACTTCTCGGGCAATGAAAAGCTGGCTCTGAGGAGCCAGTTTCAGCAAAGAAAACTAAAAAATCAGCAGGTTTGGAGTCCAAAATTCCTTCTCCAACTGCTGCAGAGATAGCCAGGGCAATACAGATTGTCCAGTCTCTGTCCCCGGTTCCCTCCGAACCGCCACTGTCTGGCAAAAGGTCGGTTCGGTCGGTTCCAGTGGTTCAGGAATATGATATAGAAGAGTTTTATGAACCAGAGGAGGGGGAGGAGGATTATGATCAGTGTGAATGTGACTTTGAAAGTCTGGATGTGCCCATTGAACCGGACATCTCCCCAGACAGACCTTCAGGTGAATCTCCCCCTAGGTTTTCTGAGTCCCCTTCTCATTTTTTGTTTTATAAAAAAGTTGCTGAGACCCTCCAGCTTCCCTTAGAGGAGGCTTTGGATGAGCAAGAGGAGCCTGACTATGTAGAGATGATGGATATCCCAGAGTCCAGGAGATTGTCCATCCCTTTGCATAAATCTTTTAGGAAACAAACAATAAAAATTTTAAAAGCTCCTAATTCTGTGCCTCCTGTAGATAAAAAGATGGACAGGAGGTACACTTTGTCAGGTCCTGATACAGATTTTCTTTCACAGCAATGCAGTCATGTTGAGGTAGTTCAGGCTGCAGCCTGTGATGAAGCTAATATTCCCCTGGCTTCACATCCTCCTGACAAGGACTCCAGGAAGATTGATGCCATGGCCAAAAAACAATACATGGCAGCATCCTTGGGACTCAGACAAGCAAACTATATGGCTTATGTTGCGAGATACCAGAAATCTAGATAGGATACTGTCATGGCCTTAGCCAAACAGGTCCCTGGCCAGCTTGCAAAGGAGCTGGAGCAGGTGGCTCTTGATGGTATTGAGGCATCTAAGGTGCAATTCCATGCTGCAGTGGATTCTAACGATGTATCCTCTAGAGTCATGGCTACATCTCTGGCTTTTCAGAGATTGGCCTGGCTCAGGTGTACTACTTTGTCACAGGATACCCAGTCTAAGGCTATGGATTTTCCTGTGGTGGGAAATTCTCTGTTTGGGAGCAGACAGAGTATATGAAAAAATGGATGAATATAGAACCACTTATAGGAGTGCACAAGCCAAGGAGCGAGCAAGCCACTCCTCAAAGGCAGCCCCAGGGTAGGGGCAGGCCTTTTACCAGACCCAGGCCTCCTCCTCTTCAGCCTATGCACAGAGGGGTTCTTCAGAGGGAGAGGCAGACAGAGTGCAGGCAGGCCTGCTCACCCTCAGCCTAAAGCCCCTGCCAAACAGGCACCCTGATGGGATGCCCAGGGTCGACTCTCCATTACCTGCAGGGGCAGGCTGTACTTGGTCCAGGACTGGGAGTCTCTAACTCAGACAGGTGGGTCCTGGAAGTAGTGAGCCAGGGTCTGGTTCTCAGCTTCAAAAATTTCCAAAGATGAGAACCAGATCTTTTCCACCTGCAAACCCTTTAGAGACTCTTGCTTTGGAAACAGAAGTCTCAACCCTCCTGGCTCTCAGAGCTGTAGAAAGGGTTTCTCCCCCACACCAGGGCAAGGGTCTGTACTCCAGGTACTTCCTTGCCCCAAAAAAGACTGGAGAGTGGCGGCCTATCCTGGATCTAAGATATCTAAACAAGCACCTTTTAAAACCAAAGTTCAAAATGGTGACACTGGGAATGATTTTACCATCCCTAAGGCCAGGGGACTGGCTAGCCTCCCTGGACCTCAAAGATGCCTACTTCCGTGTTCTGATCAGAAGCTCCCATCGAAAGTACCTCAGATTCGAACTGCCCTCAGGCCATTATCAGTTCAGAGCAATGCCCTTCGGCCTCACTTCTGCCCCAAGGGTGTTCACGAAATGTCTGGCAATAGCAGTTGCTCATCTAAGAAGGCAAAAGATTGCCATTTTTCCCTACCTGGACGACTGGCTCATTATGGGTCAGTCTCCAGACCAGGTCAGATCACACCTGCTAGTTACCCAGCAGCTGCTTACCTCTCTGGGCTTTCTTCTCAATCTTCCAAAGTCAATTTTGGAACCTGTCCAGGTACTCACCTTTATAGGCGCAGAACTGGACACAAAGCAGGCCAGAGCCTTCCTTCCCTTGGAAAGGGTAAGGACCTTAGTCGCCCTGGCCTCGTCCTTCACTCTGCAGGTCTCTCGACCAGCAAGGCATTTCCTGCAGCTCCTAGGACACATGGCTGCCTCCACAGCTGTAGTGCAAGGAGCAAGATTTCAGATGAGGGACATTCAGTTCCATTTGAGAGCCTTCTGGTCTCAAAGAAGAGATCCCCTATCCAAGTTAATCCCAGTAACTCGAACCCTGATCCAGGCCCTTCAGTGGTGGCAGGATCAGAGCAATCTGAGTCAAGGGGTGCCTTTCATCCCTCTGTCCCACTCCTTGACCCTTACTACAGATGCATCCCTCTTGGGATGGGAGCTCACATGGGCACCTCTCCACCCAGGGGTTATGGTCCCTCCGAATCTCTGCTCCACATCAATCTATTGGAACTCAGAGCTGTTTTTGTAGCTCAGGTTTTTCTGCATCTGTTCAGAGCAAGGTGGTACAGGTCAGAACAGACAACACCACTACAATGTGGTACATCAACAAACAAAGGGCACTCGGTCTTGACCTTGCACCGAGGCGATGAAGTTGTGGTCTCTGGCTTATTCCCTGAACACTTCCTCATAGCAGTTCACCTCCCAGGTAAGGACAATGTCCTGGCAGATGCTCTCAAGCAGGATTTCCCAGAGCCATCACGAATGGTCACTGGATCCCTTAGTACTGGGGATAGTGTTTGCCAGATGGGGCACTCCTCAGATAGATCCTTTTGCAGCCCCAGACAATCATCAACTTCCACTGTTTTGTTGCAGGCCCCCAGTGTTGGGCTCTGTCCCCCTGGATGCCTTTCTCCTCGATTGGGAAGGGAAGTTTCTTTATGCTTTTCCCCCCTTCCCTCTCCTGTTCAAAGTCCTAGTCAAAATCAGGTCTCAGCCCTGCAAAATTATCCTGATTGCTCCAGACCGGGCCAGGCAGCCCTGGTACCCACTCCTTCTGTCCTTAGCAGTCCATCTTCCCCTGTGTCTCCCCAGGAACCACAATCTGTTAACCTGTGCTCAGGGGAGAGTTTGGTATCCAAATCTCAAATCCCTCAACCTCAAGGCTTGGCTCTTGAGCAGTTAGAGTTTGCTGATCTACAACTTTCTCAAAGTGTTCTCGAAATCCTGAAGGCTGTTAGGAAGCCTTCCACCAGGGCTACCTATAACTCCAAGTGGAAAAGGTTTTCGATATGGTGTTCTGGGAAGCATGTTTCCCCGGAATCTGCTGATCTACCCACTGTATTGGACTATATGGTCCATCTTAATTCTTTGGGACTGAGGCCAGCTACCCTGAGAGTGCACTTGGCAGCTGTCTCTGCCTTCATTTCAGCAGGGAAGCCCTCTTCTCTTTCTGCTCACCCTGTATTTTCCAAGTTTTTTAAAGGATTGCTTCATACCAATCCTCCATTTAGGACCCTGCCCTGCTTGGGATCTTAATGTATGCATTGCTCAGCTGATGCAACCCTTTGAGCCTCTGTCTTCGGGCAGAGCTTAAGTATTTGACTTGGAAAACTGTATTCTGGTAGCCATCACTTCTGCCAGGCATAAGTGAGTTACAGGTTTTATCAGTAGAGACTGACTTTATCTTTCACAGGGATAAAGTAGTCCTCAGGACTAACAGGAAGTTTTTGCCTAAGGTGGTTTCAGATTTCCACCTTAACCAATCTATTTCACTTCCAGTGTTCTTCACTGACCATTCCTCCTCTGGTGAGAGGAGGCTGCAGCTAGATGTTAAGAGGGCCTAAGTTACTACATAGAGCGTACCAAGGGTCACAGGTTTGACTCCTCAACTGTTTCTCACTTATGGTGAGGTTGGGAAAGGGAGACCTGCCACTAAGAGATCCATTGCCAGGTGGATCGTTTCTTGTATCCAATTTTGCTATCAAAAGCTGGGTAAGGTTCCCCCCTCAGGCCTGAGGGCTCACGCTACCAGAGGTACAGCTGCATCTCTAGCTGCTGCATCTCTAGCTGCTGCTAGAGATATCCCTATCTTGGAGATATGTCAAGCAGCTACTTGGAAAACAGTACACATTTTCACCAGGCATTACTCCTTGAATATTCAGGCCAGGAGGGATGCTCGGTTTGGCACAGCCGTGCTTCAGAGCCTATTCCCTAAGTAGGTTCTGTCCCTCCTCCATGGAGGTACTGCTGTGTAGTCTGCACTTGTCATAATATAGCAAGACTTCATGTTGTTTGAGAAAAATTACTCACCTTAGTAATGTTGTTTCTTCTAATGGAGTCTTGCTATATTATTCTCCCCAACCTGCCCTCTCAGAACTTCTACTTTGGGTATGGGGTGGGCAGTCCTTTGTTGGCATTTGATGCCCTCTTTCATGTTTGGGTGTTGTGTTTATTTAGTTATTTTATCTTATTTTTCTGGTCCAGTGACTTGAGTCTTGGGGTTGGGACCAGGAAAATGTGTGAATATGTTAGTAGCCAGTTGGCTAGTGTAGGTTACAGCTTCCACACAGAACCTTAGTGAGTTTTTGCTCGTAAAGATCTGACGGTTTCGGTTTGAAACCACCCTAACAGAGCTTCTTAACCGAGCTCGCGCTCTAAGCTCCATGCTCTGCATGGAAGTTAACTCTTTCACCTCCGGAGCAGTTCTAGTGGTGGGACAAACTGCACTTGTCATAATATAGCAAGACTCCATTAGAAGAAACAACATTACTAAGGTGAGTATTTTTTTCTTATAGGTACATCAGGGAGCAAAGGAAGACCAAGGGAAGGATAGTGAGACTTAATAAAGGGGAGGGAGGATGGGCAGAGGGCGACTGTGAAAAGGCAGAGATACTAAGCAAATATTTTTGCTCAGTATTTACAAAGGAAGAGGGGGGGAGGTACCTAAAACAAACAGTAGAAACACTCTGGATACAGAAGTTGATACCAGCCCATTTACAGAAGAAAGGGTTCTGAAAGAACTCTTAAAACTGAAGGTGGACAAAGCAATGGGGCCTGATGGGATTCATCCCAGAATTCTAAAAGAACTAAGGGTAGAACCAGTGACACCACTGACTACCCTCTTTAACAAATCATGGGAGGATGGGGTGGTACCCGAGGACTGGAGGAGGGCAGATGTGATTCCCCTTCACAAAAGTGGGAGCAAGGCAGAAGCAGGAAACTATAGACCTGTTAGTTTAACCTCAGTGGTAGGGAAAATGATGGAATCAGTTCTGAAGGAAAGAATTGTCGAGTATCTAGAGGCCAGAGGGGCACAGGACCCAAGGCAGCATGGATTCACAGCAGGAAGGTCATGCCAGACAAATCTGATAGATTTCTTTGACTGGGTGACCAAAGTAGTAGATCAGGGAGGGGCTGTGGACATAGCCCACCTAGACTTTAGCAAGGCATTTGAAACAGTCCCACACAAAAGATTAATATACAAGTTAGCCAGCCTGGGAGTGGGTCCCAAGATGACAACCTGGGTAAAGAATTGGCTGGAGAATAGGACACAGAGAGTAATAGTAAATGGAGTCCACTCTGAAGAAAGGGGGGTTACTAGTGGGGTACCGCAGGGTTCAGTATTAGGACTGGTCCTCTTCAATGTCTTTATAAGCGACACTGCAGAGGGACTGGAAGGAAAAGGATGTCTCTTTGCAGATGACACAAAGATCTGCAACAGAGTTGATGCACAAGGTGGGGTGGAAAGGATGAGAAGGGACTTGGCAAGGTTAGAGGAATGGTCAAATGTATGGCAGCTTAGATTCAATGCTAAGAAGTGCAAGGTAATGCACCTGGGAAACAAAAACCCAGGGGAAGAGTACACAATGGGGGGTGAGATACTAACAACAACAAAATGGAAAGGGACCTGGGGGTAGTCATATCAGATGACCTAAAGGTGGTCAAGCAATGTGAGAGGGCAGCAAGGAGGGCTGGGGGATACTGGGATGCATAGGGAGAGGCATCACCAGTAGAAAACAGGAAGTTGTTATCCCTCTGTACAGACAGCTGGTGAGACCCCATCTGGAGTACTGTGTGCAGTTCTGGAGACCCAATCTCCATAAAGACATAGACAGGATGGAAGCTGTCCAGAGGAGGCAACTAAAATGGTGCAGGGTCTGCACGGAGGACATATGAAGAGAGACTTAAGGAGCTTAATATGTATAGCCTCGAGGAAAGGAGGGAGAGGGGGACATGATAGAAACTTTCAAGTACCTCAAGGGAATCAACAAAGTCCAAGAGGGTAGCATCTTTCAAAAAAAGAGGTGTGCAAGAACAAGGGGCACAATTTGAAGATAGAAGGGCTCACAGGTAATTTAAGGAAGTATTTTTTCACAGAGAGGGTTGTGGATGCATGGAACAGCCTTCTGGAGGAGGTTGTGGAGTCAAAAACAGTGGTGGAATTCAGGCATGCATGGGACAGTCATAAGGCAATTCTAGGGGTGGGGGTAGGAAGAAGTAGGCTGCTGGTTAACTAGGATCTGCAGCTTATCCATTAGGTAAGGAAATGGGCAGACTGGGTGGGCCAAGCGGTCCTTATCTGCCGTCAAATTCTATGTTTCTGTGTTTCTAAATCCAGCATCTAAAAGGTCCATTTCTTGCTGGATAGTTCAGTGCATTCAGTTTTGCTACTCTAAAGCTGAAAAAGCCTCCAGCAGGGCTGAGGGCTCATTCTACAAGGGGCATAACTGCTACTATAGCAGATGCCAGGGATGTCCCACTAGTGGAGATCTGTAAAGCAGCTACCTGGAGAACAGTACACACCTTTTCAAAGCATTACAGCCTGGACACACAGTCCAGAAGTGATGCCAGGTTTGGCACAACAGTTCTGTAGAGTCTATTCCCAAAGTAGGTTCTGTGCCCACCTCCAAAGGTACTGCTTTGTAGTCTACAAGAGTTATGAATATTGGAGAATTCTTGGGGTTAGAATAAAAGATTACTTACCATAGTAATCTTGTTTAGTCCAGTGTATTCTCCAATATTCAGAACTCACCCACCCTACCTCCCCTTCTAGAACCAATAGCTTCTAAAATCGAAGCTGAGTAACCATGTGTGAGGGTGCCACATACAGGCATATCTGTTTTTGAGCCCTGTGGGGCATTGGTTTCCCCTTCTTCAGGTGATTCTGACATTATAAGGGATGATTTCTTCCCCCAGTTGTGGGGTTTGGTTAGGTTAATTTATGGTGGTGGTGGTGGTGGTTATTGTTATTATTATTATTATTACTATTAGGTAGCTGTGGTTATTGGCAGGACCTGTCCTTGCAGGCTCTCCATGAAATCTGAAGTGTTAGAACACTGGCAGTTGATAAGGGCAGCATTTGAAAATTAGCATGAGCCAGTGATGATTCCATCATTAGCATACATTCTATCTCCAGGCAGTTCTACTTAAAGGGCAGACTGCAAGAGTTCTGAATATTGGAGAATACCCTGGAAGAAACAAGACTACTATAGTAATTTTTTCTTCTCAAGTACCAACCTGTTCAGTTCTGGGTTAGATGGCCATCTCACTAGGATTGAGAATTCCAGTGCTATTCTGGACTCTGTCACCTTTGCCCAGAAGGACAAAGGGCTGAAACAGAAAAAGAAGCCCTTTCAGTTTCAGCCCTCCTCTGTCCCTGCCGGCCGTCCCATGTTTCCCTCAGCATCTCTGCAACAGCAACAGTCCTGGCAACCCCGGCCGAAGTCCTCGTCCTCAGCCGCCAGATAGTCTGGAGGGGGAGGGCCAGTGGCTTCCTCGGCCAGTCCCTCATTGGCCTCCCGATCTGCAAAGTGACAAGTTGACGGTGGCCTTTCCCCTGCCCATCCTGCCTGCCCCAAGCCCTTCTGTGGGGGTTGGCTCTGACACATCACTTCCACCTGGTCTGCCATTATGACAAACAGGTGGGTCCTTGGAAGTGGTCAGCAGCGGTCTGCCTCTGAAAGTCAAGTCTCCTCCACCCAGCCATGCCCATGCCCCATGAGAAGATGCATTGCCCTCGGACAACAGGTGGGTCCTTGGAAGTGGTCAGCAGTGGTCTGCCTATGAAATTCAAGGCTCCTCCACCCATCCATGCCCATGCCCCACGAGAAGATGCGGTGCCCTCAGATATGGTGTCCGCCCTTCAGGAGGACATTCACCTCCTCCTCATTGAGGAAGTGGTGGTCCGTGTCCAGGACGCCGTGTCCAGCCCAGTGTTCGTGTCCAGATATTTTCTGGTCCTGAAGTGGAGAGGGGGTTGGTGCCCCATTCTGGATCTGCGCAACCTCAATCTGTTCTTGCGCCTTCACAAGTTCCAGATGGTCACTGTGAACCAGATAATCCTGTCCTTCAGTCAGAACATGTCGTTCTGCTCTCTGGACCTCCAGGGCACCTTCTTCCACATCCCCATCCACCCGTCCCTCCAGCGGTTCCACCAGCTCTGCTCGGAGGGGTCTCTGTACGAGTTCCATGCCGTTACACCTCTCCTTGGTGCCCAGGGTCTTCACCAAGTGCATTGCAGTTGTGGCAGCCTTCCTGCAGCGCCAGGGAGTCCAGCTATACTCCTATCTGGTTGACTGGCTGATAGCGGGAGCCTCCATGTTGGAGGTGGAGAGGTCCATAGATCTGACCCTTCAGACCTGCTCGGCTCTTGGTCAGTGAGGCCAAATCAGAACTCATTCCATTTCAGGCAGTTCAGTTCATCAGAGCAGTGCTCGACTCCTGCCGGGCTACGACCTGGTTACTGGTGGACTGGGCAGAGGATCTTACCTCCTTTGCGTGCTCATTTCGGTTTGGGCATCTGCACCTCCTGGGCCTCATGGCAGCATGCACCAGCGTGGTCCGTTGGGCCCGCTGGAGAATGTACTCCCTGCAGTGGGAGCTGGCCAGGCACTGGTCTCAGTGTCATGTTTGCCTCGATCAGTTGGTCTTGATGACCCAGAAAATGTGTGAAGCCATCCAGTGGTGGCTGGTCCCAGTGTATCTCCAAGAAGGAGTCTCCTTCTTCCGCCCAGAGCCAATGGTCTCCCTGTTGACCGATGCCTCCCTCGTGGGGTAGGGTGCCCACTTCAGGTCCACTGAGTCCACGGACTCTGAAACCCCGAGGAGCCTCGCTGCCACATCGGCCTGCTGGAGCTCCAGGTGGTGCGTCTGGCACTGTCAGCGTTCACTCCCCATGTGCCAGGTCAGGTTGGTCAGGTCCAGACAGACAACACAATGACCATGTGCTATCTCAGTGTACAGGGCAGGATGCACTCCCTTCTTCTCTGTCGGGAAGCTGTCCGCATCTGGACCCTCATGCACAGCTTGGACACTGCCTTCTGGTGATTCATGTGGCCGGAGTGTCCAGCCAGCTTGCGGACGCCTTCAGCCGGGTGGGCGAGGCATCTTGCAAGTGGTCTCTTCATCAGGAGGTAGTCGACCATCTCTTTGCCCACTGAGGCACTCCCCAGGTCGACCTGTTTGCCTCTAGGGAAAACGTGAAGCTGAGGCTTTGTCCACGCCCCCCCTCAGTGCAGGACACTGCAGGGGGATGCCCTGATTCATAGGGTATTGCTCAAGGTGCAGGTGATCTTGGTGGCTCCAGACTGGCCACGCCAGTTCTGGTACCCCAATCTCCTCAGCCTCAGCAGCAGGCTTCCGTGGTGTCTTCCTCTCTGCCCGGATATGCTATTGTGCTCCCAGGGGAAGATTCTCCCTCCCTGTCCCATACCTCAACCAACTATGCTAAACCCCTTGGGGTGCTATCCCTTGCTACTCTAAACATTTGTAGCTACTCCCAAAGCTTGATGCCCTGCAAGCTTTTGCAACCCAATACAACCCTGACATTCTCCCGGTTGTCGAAACCTGGCTAACACCCAAAGTCCCTGACCTGGCAATTGCCCTACCAGGCTATAATGTTCTCAGGCTGGACCGGAAGTCTAAATGAGGTGGGGATGTGCTGTTTACCTCAGACACACTCTCTGGGGGCCCATAACAAAGCCCTTACAGTAGTCTCTGTGTACATCCCGCCTAAGGAACAAGGGAAAGGTCTCAGTGCCATCCTGGATTTCATCAGTACCTGACCTTCAGGCTCAGAACTTATCCTGCTAGGTGATTTCAACATAAACTGGCTGGCACTGGATTCAGGGGGACTAAAAGATGCCATTTCCTCAGCAAACCTAACTCAGCTGGTTATCTCCCCAACCCGAATAAACTACAAAACAGGCACCGGCACTCTCCTGGACTGGGTTCTTGCTAGCCATCCAACTCGCATTTCCAACATCTCCATCCTCCCTAACTCTCTCAGCAATCATTCCCCCGTTACATGTGGATGGTCAAGTTCTGCAAACCCTCCCTCCCCCCAAAACTCATCACCAGCAGAGTCCTTCCTTGTGGGCAGTTATCTCACCTTAAATCCCGACTCTGTAAGCATGACTGGACTCCCATATACAAGGCAACGGATGTCAACTCTGCCCTTGACTACGTCATCAGTGCTTTCAAGGAAGCCTGCGATTCATATGCCCCTTTCAAGAAGTGCAGAGTCAAAACCCTGTGCAACCCATGGCTCTCTGCTGAGCTCATTACACAGCTAAAATCAAGGGACCACCTCTGGATGCTGGCACGGGCCTCCGGTGCACAAACCTACATACAGAACTATAAATGTGCCCAAAACGACTGCACAAAATCAATCCAACAAAAGAAAAGTGACTACAACAATGATGCTCTCACTAACACGTGGGGTAATGGCGAGCTTTCTGGAACAATATTAAAGAAGTTACTGGGAAGCTGCCCAAAACCTCCCCTACCATGTTAAATGTTGATGGGACCACTATACTTGACCCAACGCTCATTGCGAACACCTTCAGTGCTGCTTTACTGACCTCAGCAATGTTTTCCACCCAGATTTTTTCCAGGATAATGACACCCCTACTCCCCACCCAAGCTTTCCTGCTCCATCTAAATACCCGCCTTTCTATGTCAAATCAGTCAAGATGCATGAAGCCCATAAATATATTACCAAAGCAATCTCTAAATCTAGATATAGTGGTGATACACTTGACCTCAAAATACTTTCTCACCCTTGAAGAAGTGTTATGTCCCTTGACAAGGATCTTCAACCTCTCTCTGCGCCTCAACCAGTTCCCTGAAAAATGGAAATCCACTACTGTTACACCGGCCCATAAAAGTGGTGGCAAGGCCCTCCATGGGAACTATAGACCGATCTCTGTATTACCTCCCCTCTCCAAGGCCCTTGAACGCACTGTCACTGATAAACTCACTGACTTCCTGGACAAACGCAATATTTTGTGCACACAACACAGTTTCAGAAAAGGACATAGCACCACATCTTCCCTCCTAGAATTCACTGGAGCCTTGCACAGTTCTCTGGACAGTGCTCAACTCACCGGGTCAGTCTTCATCAATTTAACAAAGGTGTTTGATACCGTCCACCACTACTTGAGCAGCTTCTGAAGGTTGGGCTCTTCCCTGATTCCATAGCCTGGTTTCAAAGTTACTTGGAAAATCGGTCGCAAAGGGTAAAAATTGCTGATGTCCTCTCTGATGCAAGACCGGTCCACTGGGGTGTCCCACAGGGATCTATACTGGGACCACTACTATTCAGCCTTTTCCTGAACACCCTCCCGCAATCCTGCTCTGAGCAAATCATCATTCTCTATGCAGATGATGCTGTAATTCTCACTTCCCATAAGGACCCCTTACCCCTACAAAACAAACTACAGCTTGGTTTTTTCTTTGTTGAAGACTGGTTTAGTAAGCACAAGTTGGTCCTAAACTACAAAAAAAAACAAAGTCAATGCTTTTCAGTAGCTCCCAAAACAGGCACAGGCTCCATCCACTATCCATCACAAACTGCCTTGGATCTATCCTTGAACAAGTGCAATCCTTTAAATACCTCGGGATATTGCTTGACCCCAATCTGTCCTACGACACTCACATAAATTGTGTTGCCAAAACAGCAAATATACACATCTTGGCCTACTTTTCAGGCACAGGCAACATCTCTCCCCCTGAAGCCTTGATGGTCGCTGTCCAGAGCTCTGTTGTCTCTATCATTGACTATGGACTGAACATTTATGGCTCTGCCTCAGCTACTGCTCTCAAATGCTTATCTACTTGCCTCAACAAAGCCTGTCAGCTCCTCACTGGTTCACACTGTCTTACACATACGTGTGATCTTTATGCTCAAACTGGATGGCTTCAACTGTCAAACTGCATAAAGTATCTAACCTGCATTATGGCGAAGAAAATCACCATGGGCCTCGTGCCCCCTGGAGTCCAGTCTCTGCTACACCCAAGCAATAATCCTCGCCTCACCAGGTGATCCATAACCCAGCTCCTACAGGTCCCATGTTGTTGAACCGCACAGGGTCAATTATCTTTTTCTTATAGGGCCCCCAGCTGGATAAATGGTCTCAGCAGTGACATCTCCTCCATTTCCAAACTGGGCATGTTTAAATCCAAGCTCCGCCTTCTTCTCGTTGCCTCTAGTTACTGTGATTGCCCCAGTTAAATAGCTCAACTTACCCCCACCCTAGTGCTATCTGCCCCCCTCTTCCTAGCACTTATAGTTCTCTAGCTTCCCCTTTGGGGTCTCTGTTCTCCAGTCTCTTTTTCCCAGGTAGGGAGTATGCACTTGTTTCCTCCTCCCAAGAGAACTGCTAGGAATCTGCTTAAGGTTACCATCTGTCCCTATTTTCACAGGACAGTCCTGATTTGGGCAGCTGTGTCCTGCACAAAAACATGAAATACTACATGTCCTGACATTATAGTAGACAAATATTTTTCTGATTTTCCTCTAAATGTTGCAAAAAAGTATAATACCTAAACTAAAATACCTTAAAATAATAATGAACACTAGAAACAACTGAAAAACTGTAACACTTAGTCTTAATTCTGATTATTAGAGAAAACAAGTCTGTTGTATTGGTCAGGACTACATATTGTCCTGCAAAAAATCACATTTCAGTAGGAAATGTCCCACTTTGGCCTTCTTAAAAGGTGGTATCACTAAGTCTGCTAGTGTGTGGATAGTACACCATATCCATGCCCCTAGAAAAATAAGTTACTTTCCTGTAGCTGTAGTTCTAGGAGTGGTATGTAGACTGGAAACCACTCTGTCATTGATTGGATCCTCGTCTCCTGCCCGGCCCGTATTCTGTCAGTAGGGATTATGGCCGACTCCTTGAGCAATCACTCGCCCACTTTCTGCATGTGGTCCAACAAGCCCCCAGAAATTGCCACAAATATCATTGAAACAAGAAACTACAGTAGATTTGTACTTGCAGACTACTGCTCCCAGCTGTGGAACTCCGACTGGGCCCCTATCACCTCTCTCCCCACACTCGACGAGGCTCTTGAGTATTTCACCCAGATCTTTTTGTCTGCATCTAACACTCTCGCCCCGATAAAAAAAGCTCAGGGTACAGGGAAAATGTCATAAATGGCTGAGCCCTTGCCTCAAGCATTCCATGCTCCTCCGGGACAGAGCTTGGGGTACCTTCAAATCCTCTGGCAGCCCAACAGACTGGGAAAAGTACAGAGAGCTGAGAATTCAGTGCAAAAAATCTTCGAAAAAAGCCAAGTCTCAATACTTAAATGAACTACAAACTAGGCACCTATGGGACCCAAAAAAAAATTCTGGGGCCACCTAAATCTACTTATCAAGGGCTCCTCAAGCAGTCAAACGGACTCCATCATGGTGGGGGACTCTCTGACAAATGACCCAGCCATAGTTGCTGAGGCCTTCTGTGCCTCCTACTCTATCCCGAGTGGGTCTCCCCCTCTGGTTCCCTATGGGCCTAACCTATACTCTGGAGATGTATGGGCTCATCCTCGGCCCCAGTTTCACCTAAAGCTGGTCAAACAGGCAGAGGTACTACCTCTCCTACACAAAATTAACCCTTCTTCCTCGCTAGGGCATGATCAGCTTGAACTTCGCCTTCTGAGGGCTGCCGCCCCGGCTATCACCCATCCTGTCACCTTACTTATAAATAGGTTACTTCAGGAAGGAAAGGTTCCAAAAATGTGGACGGTAGCGACCATTGTACCTGTCCACAAAAGTAGGCCCCGAGACAAATTGGGAAATTATAGACCGATTTCCCTTCTCAGTCCCCTGGGGAAAATTCAGAAAAGGCTAGTCTCAAACCAACTACAAGACTACCTTGAGCTGCACTCTCTCATGGCTGATGTTCAGCATGGTTTTAGAAAGGGCCATGTCACTGACACTGCGCTTATCCGACTCACTACGGACATCCTCTCCTATATGGACCAAGGTTCCCCAACGGGCGCCCTCTTCATTGACGTATCCAGGGCCTTTGACTTGGTTAGCCATCATCTCCTCCTCTCCAAACTCCAGACCTTGGGACTGGATCACCACTCACACTCCTGGTTCGAGAGCTACCTGAGGGACCGTTCCCAAAAGGTCCGCTGGAAGGGTGCACAGTCTGGACCTAGATCAGTCTCTGCTGGGGTACCTCAGGGCTCAATCCTGGGCCCTCTGCTCTTCTCATTCTTCCTCAGTAATATCGAGGGAAACAGCCCCTGCAGCAATCTCATTCTGTATGCTGATGACACTGTCCTATACTGCAGTGACCCCCAACCTAGTGTCATCTCAACTAAACTGCAGGATAGTCTCTCCACCCTTGAGGCCTGGTTCTTCGCAAACTCCCTTAGACTCAATGATGAAAAACAAAGCCGTACTGTTTGGCTCGAGATGCCTGGGCTCTGACAGAAGCCAGTTCCTCCAGATCTGTACCAGCCAAGGAAAAAGAGTTGAGGTCCTGTCTAGTTTCAGATATCTTGGGGTCCATCTAGACCAAGAAATAACCTACCAATTCCATATCAACTCAATAACCAGGTCCACCCATCAAAAGCTTGGCCTCCTTTTCCACCTGGGGAACTCCTTATCCTCTATTGCACGTCGTGCAATCGCCTGCTGCAATCTCCTTCCATCCATCCTATATGGGGCTCCACTTCTGCAGTTCCTCCATGAGACGGAATATAATAAACTCTCTGTACTCTATAACCGAGTGGCCCGTTTTGCCACTAATTCCTCTCCTAGGAGACATCATTGCAAGGCCCTAAAGGAGCTAAACTGGCCCACTCTCCATCATAAGCTAGCCTATCCTGTTGCCTGCCTAGCTTTCAAGTTTACTTACCTAAGTCCCCCTCTCCATCTCAGAGGACTTCTTTCCCCCAGAAAACATACCAGAATCCTGCGATCAACTGCAAGTCACCCTCTCGTCATCCCTAGAACACGCTCAAACCATGGCAAACGCTTCTTCAAATTTGCTGCCCCTTACCTATAGAACTCCCTACCACCTGGCTTGACTAACTCACCCACCCTCACTCAATTCAAAAATGGACTCAAACTACATCTTCTCAATCTTAGTCTCTGTGGCTGTAACCGCTAGCTCCCCTGACCAGTCCCCACTGGCCGTTGCACTGCTGTGAACTCTCCCTTTGACTTGAATGAAATGCTAATATGGACTCTGATTACTGGCGGAACTTATGTACATATTGTATATAATGTGTGAGGTCTAAACATACTGTTTATAATATGAGTCTATATGTGAACCCTTCTGTTACCCTTGTATAAATGTTATCATTGTACTATGGTATAACAAATGTAACTAATGTAATTATTGTTTTTAGTGTCCTTTCTGTAACTAACTCCAGGTCGCCCCTGAAAAAGGGACCATTGGTCTCAGTGGGCTTACCCGGTAAACAAAATCTAAATAAATACATCCACACAACCCACCCAACCTCCCCAGGCAAGTGGCACACCTGTCTTGCTTCCAGTGTGAAATATCTGACGTCGAGGGGTAGTGCCGAGGAGAATACCACCCAGGTTGGTGGGAGGAGCCAGCTTGAAGACCTTCTGGACTCTTCTTAAAGGGAAAGGATTCTGCTGGAGTGTGGATGTACACATATACCACTCGTAGAACTGGAATTACAGGCGAGTAGTTTGTCTCTTCTGTTTATCCACATGACAGGTACAGCACAGGCAATCACAGTGCAGGCTTCTCCACACTGCTCCACCAGTGTGCCTCAACCCTGCCATGGAGGGACCACCACATAGATGATAGGGTAGTTCAGACTCCTTGCCCATTCAGTCTTTGGCCTCTCATGTGCAACTGCCAACAAGGGTGCCAGTTGTGCTGGTGGTCTTTGTGATGTGGATCTGCCCATTGTGAACTGGACTAAGACCACCACAACTCATTTCATGTGGGCCACTGAATGACCCTTGGGTGATAATGGTTTTGAGACACTACCAACCTGTGCTGGATTTGAACCAGTGACCTAAAGGTGAAAGGCTTCTTAACCCACTACCAGTCTACTGAGCCATACAGTTCCCCCCCCTCAGATGTGGACTTGATGCAAGTAGTGTGACATCTATTACATTCTTGTTAGAAATAAGAGTTGCCTACAATCTACAGGCCAGTTCTGATGAGCAGATGATCATTTAAAATGATCTAACACCTTATGCACTTTTTGTTTGTATTCCCACTTTTTTTTTTGTGCAGCAGTAGTTCCTCTGATGGATTCTGAGCACAAGCTGCTCCCGGTTCATTTTGCAGTAGATCCTGGCAAGGACTGGGAGTGGGGCAAGGATGACCTTGACAACGTGAAACTGGCAAGGTGGGTACAGTATTTGACACAGTGAACCTTAGGAGAGAAAGATTGTCTTAAAAAAATGATTTAACAGGTGGGGCCACCAGAATACATATTTTGGTGCAATGTGAAGCAGTTTATCTCCCTCTGCAATAATTTTATTTGGCCAGCTGATTTCATAACATTAAAAAAAAAAATTAAAAAAAAAAATGCCATTCAAACTGGAAGGGGTGGCCAGCCCATCGGTGCAGCAGTAGTGCTACTGCTCACGGCCCAGATTCAGAAGCAAGAGAATGGGGGCCAGAAACTGAAGGAAGATATGAAAATGTGAGTAACAAAAAAAAAAAAATCTGGAAAGGGGGCTCCTGATGCAGAGTTTGTAGCATTTAGCACGCTGAGCACCACTGATGCAGAAGGCTCCCTTACATCATGCCTCCCTGTGCCTACATAGGCAAAATTTCCTAGTGGCTGCAGTAACTGAAGAAGTCACTAGGTCATAAATAAACTTATTACTTTTTGGCTCCTTTCGTCCCTTGTCTCCAGTGGCATCCCCCCAGCCCCATCACTGATCTGTCCTGTGGACCTGCTGGTTAATTACCACTTACACAATGCCGTGTTTGGTGGGTGGCCTGCCATGTGGGGTTGTGCAGTGCCTGCAGGAGATGCCAAGTGAGCCATGACATTTTCATCCTGTTTCTGTACTCAGGATGTCTGCATGTGAAGTGAGGCACGCAAGTGCATGTTGATGCACTTACGTGCTGCATCAGCAGATTCCCTTCCCATCTCTGCTGATCCAATTAGCACTATCACCTGGCCTCCGCAAGATGGCAGTCAAGTGGCGAGACTCGGGAACCCTTGTCCCTGAGGTAGGAGAGCTGTCCTTTGAGTGCTCAATACTCCCTCTCCTGGCCAACCCCTGAGCGACCCTGGTCCTTTCCTGAATCCCTGCTGCACCACTGTGCTGGTGCAGGACCACTGCTTTTCTGCATTTTCATCGACGATTAGGAAGCTAGAGCCTCCAGCGGGCTGCTTAAGTTTGCTGATAACGCTGGCCAGGGTGGTGGACTTCCTTGAGCATAGGGACTGAACAAGCTGGCCAACTGGTCAGATACCTGGGGCTGGATTTTCAAAAGGTCTAGATTGCTGCAAACCCAGGGTTGTGACAAAGATGTGGTGCACCTGGATTGTGGCAACCTGATTGGATTTTTGATCCCATGTGGCACTTGCCGCAAGTTGGATCATCTTTTTGTGTGCTTGCGTCAATCTTGGGGACCCGTTTTACGGAGCTTGCCCCCAAGATGTGGTGCAAGCTGCCATTAATCAGGTAAACCGTCACAATTGTGTCCTAACTGTGAAAATCAGACACAGTTATGGCAAAAGTGTTGGGAGTGTCAGCAGAACCAAAATGTTATAACGATGCCAGCGCTACACCACCCTTTGAAAATCTGGTCCCTGGAGTCTTATGCTCAGTTGAGCCAAACGCAAGGTGCTGCATTTGAGGAGGAGAAACAAAGGTAGGACCTCTGCACCAGTTGGGGCTTCTCTATCTACAGTGATGGAGGAGAAGGACGTGGGGGGGGGGCATAATAAACAAGGGGCCAAAGCATGACAAGCAGTATACGGCTGGTTTCAGGAAGGCTAGAAGAATGCTGAGGTGCATTAGTGGAGGTGACCCACAGTGCAGAGGAAGTAATACTCCTACTTTGTAAGGCCCTTGTTAGGCCTCACTTGAAGTATTGCACTAGGAATGGTGCACCAAAGAGTTACTAAATGATCAGGGACTGGAGACACTTAACATGTTCACCCGTAGAAAGGGGGGGGCATGATCTCAGTCGTCCACATACTCAAGGGTACCAACATGGTCGAACAAACACAGGTGCTTGATCTGGTGTGCTCTGGCAGAATGAAGGGACACACCCTGAAGCACAGAGGTGGTAAATGCAGGGGTAGCATCAGGTTGTGCTTCTTCTCCTAGAGGGTCTATACCTTGGGAACAGCCTTCCAGTGGAGATGGTGGACATGGAGACAGTACGGATCGTCAAGATAAGCATATACAAATTTCTTATTATCTTGAGAATCACAGGCTTTTTAACATTAAATTAATATGTTACAGCGTGTAAATTACCCTTCTTAGCCAGTCAGGATTGTTCCTTTCTAAACACTCCAGGTATTCTTATGTATGTTACTACTGCTGCTGTTACTTTTAACTTTGTAAGAGTGGTCTCGTCTGCATTCTTTGGGTATGAGAACTGTGAACTGAAGGTGAGCGGTTCTTTTACCCTAAGAATGTCAGATCACTCCTACAACCATAAGAATGCTTTCTGTGACAGTATTACTATATTATTGACCGAAATTGATCACTAAGATATATATAAAAAAAAAAAAAAAGACACCCCCCCATTTTGAATGAGCCTGTTTCCAGGGCTTCATGGAATGTGTGCCTCATGCAAAGGGGACAGAAACAGTATCGGAAGCGCTCCTTTGATCTATAGTACGTTAAGAGGGTATCCCATGCTAACAACCTTTGAGCTTTATGGCATGTCCTTGCATTCTGCTGGGGCACACCAGTTCCAACATTTATTTTTTGCCATAAAGGTATTTATCCTCGCCATGCAGAACAGGTGGCTTATCAGCCCTGTCCCCATGGTTTGTGACAGTCTCTTGCCTGCACCATCTCTTGCCTCCACCAGTCAGGGATCCTAGTTCCCCTGCGGATTCCCCCCAGTGGCGGGTTGTGAGGGAGGCCCCCCTTGAGAACACATCAAGAATACCTCCCGACCCAGCAGCAGAGCAAGCCACGACACCATGGGCAGGGCTTCTCTTAGTTCATCTCCGTGTTTTTCCCCTGGGTTTTCTAGCTCCTCCCTCCCTGTAGCTGGGGCACACACATTGATGCGTGCGTGTGGAGGCACATGCATGCCGCTGAGTCCCATAGCTCTCTCCATGTCGCTGTCGCACTCGTCCCACCACCAAGCCTCCACCTAGTGGCAGTCACGCGGTGGAGCCAGCAACCGTCCCTCCCCGGGAGAGGAAAGCAGTCCAGCAGATGCTCTGTCCTCCATCCCCCACCCCACCCTTGCTGGCCTCAGTAACCCGAGATTGCATCTAATCCCGGGTCGCCAGCATGGTGGGCGGTAGTGCTACCAGTGTGCTGTGGACCCAAGATCCAACATATCTGTCTGTATTTGTTCCTGCCCATGTTTCTTTTTTCAGATGTACTGCATCATCAGATTTGTCCTACTGGCACCACATCGAGCTTTGTGACAGGCAGTGGCATCTGTGAGGAAGTCTGCAGTTGCTCCAGTCCCTGCTTCTCCCAGCAGACGGCAGTGATGTTCAAAAGGCTACTTTGTGGAAATAAATGAGGACAAAGCAAGGACAATTTTTGTATTAATTTGTATCTTTTTACTTTCCCTTCTAGTGTAACCTTGTCATTGGAGGCGAAATTAAGTTTACTGCATAGCTATATGAGTGTCACATGGATTTCCCTGCCTTGTGAAATGCAGGTAAGCACATTATATAGGGATCAGTACATGGGTAGGTGTGTGGAGCCAGAATTTTACATGCACCTGATGTGTGGGATGCCATACAGCCCCTGAGTGCAACTTTCTAGCTTATGAAACCATCCCACACTGAGGGTGTGTATAAAATTCTAGTTACACACACCCACCCATTTTTTTTTTATTGTTTTTATGACTACTGTCCAACATTTGTTTGTAACAAGAGAGGGGTTTGGAGAAACATAGAGATGGTTCAGTTACCTATGTTCATAGTGGAGCTCTTAGGTCGGTTATACTAACATACTAATTGCCAGCAGATTAGGCCTTACGGTCTATTGAGTCTGCTCGAATCTCAGATCCCTAGTTGGGTGCCCTCCTCCCCCTTGTGTTCCAGAAACCCCTATCATCCATCCCAACCCCCCTGGGCCAGGCCATCATCTGATACATCCGCTTTCTGTGTCTGTCCCACCCTCTCTTGAAGCCCTCCACTGTGAATCTCTGAACCAGCTCACCAGGCAGCGCATTCCAAGGGTCCACCACCTTCTCAGTGAAAAACCTCCTCCTCTTTTGGCCCCTCACCCTTTCACCTTCCAACTTCAAACCATGCCCTCTGGTGATACCTCCCTGCTTTAATCTAAAGATCCCCTCCATGTTTGCCCTATTTATTCCTTTGAGGTACTTGAAGACCTCAGTCATGTCCCCCCTGTCTCTCCTCTCCTCCAATGAAAATAGGCAGAGCTCCTCAAGTCTATCCTCACATGTCAAACCCCCTAGTCCTCGTATCATCTTAGTTGCCCTCCTCTGTACCCTCTCCAGGAGCTGTATGTCCCTCTTCAAGTGTGGTCTCCAGTACTGTACACCGTACTCAAGGTGTAGTCTAACCAGTCCATTGTACAGTGGCAGAATCACTTCCCTGCTCCTAGAGATGATCCCCCTTACGATGCATCCCAACATCCTGTTTGCCTTGCTAGCTGCTCTCCTGCACTGCTCAGAGTTATTCATACATGCATCCACCATGACCCCTAGGTCTTTTTCCCCTGTTGAGGCCTCCAGCGCCTCCCTTCCCAGGGTGTACCTGTGTTTAGGGTTTCCCCGCCCAAAATGTAACACCTTGCACTTGGTGATATTGAAATTTAATTTCCATGTGTGAGCCCAGCTTTCCAGGGTGTCCAGGTCCCCTTGCAGGGCCAACCTCCTCTCTTCCCCCTCAACTACTGCTCCCATCTTGGAGTCATCAGCGAAGAGACTCATTTCACACCCTATGCCCTCCCTGATGTCCGATATGTATGCATTAAACAGGATCGGACCCAGGACAGAGCCCTGAGGTACCCTACTACCGACCTCTCTAGGGTTCAAGAGCTCCCCACTGACCACTACTCTCTGGGTGCATCCAGCTAGCCAGTTTTCAGTCCATCTGATCATCAAAGGGCCTACTCCCAACCCTCTCAGTTTCTCCACCAGACCATTGTGGGGGACAGAGTCAAAAGCCTTGCTGAAGTCCAAGAATAATACATCCAAATGCTTTCCCCTGTCCAGTTCTGATGTTACCCATTCGTAGAACTCCACAAGATTGGTTTGACATGATCTACCTGGCACAAACCCATGTTGCCGACTATCCAGACCTCCCACCTCCTTCAGGTACACCCCCAGTCATTCCTTTAGTATACTCTCAATCAATTTTCCCACCACTGAGGTCAAACTGATGGGTCTATAGTTACCTGGTACTTCCCTCGACCCCCCCCTTATGGATTGGCACCACATGTGCCTCTCACCAATCCCTGGGTACCCTCCCTGCCTCAAGCGACCTGTTGAAGAGCTCCACCAGGGGTGCAGCCAGTATGTCCGCCAGTTCCCTTAGTACTTTTGGATGAATGCCATCCGGCCCAGGAGATTTATCTTTCTTTAGGGCCTTGAGGGCTAACCACACCCTTTCGGTGGAGATAGCATCATCCATCCCCTCCACCTTACTGGCCTTTTTATCCTTATCCTGATGTGACACCCCTTGGGTACCTCTTCCTCCCTCTTGCTCCATTTCTTTTGCTCCCCTGATCCCACTCACTATCACTTCTATCCCCATCTTGCCTTGCTTTGTAGACATCCCATCCCCCTCCCTAGTGAACACAGAGGCAAAGTACTTGCTTAATACCTCTGCCTGGTCCCTCACCTCTTCCATCCACCCTCCTTCTGATCTCAATCTGCCCAGATGGCCCTTAGTTATGTAAACTTTGTTCTAGGATCTTTGATATGTTGTTCATCCACACTCTTTGGCATGTCCCCTTCCTCTTTAAATCTCACCAGAAGTCTTCAAGCTGGCTCCTCCCACCCAGCCGGGTGGTATATACCTCGGCTCCGCCCCATGACACCAGATCTTCCTTTCCTCTGGAAGAGTCAGGTTGCCTCCCTCATGCTTTCGCATTTCATAGGCCCTGGCTTTCAAACCTTCAGTTTTACCGAAACTTCGCATTGTTCGTATTAGTGATCGTAAGTTTGCAGCTTTGATCATAGAAGAAAAATCTTCCCCCAGATTTCGTCGGTGCCCGTGCGACCAGAAGATGTCGTGTACCAGTCCCCGTATCGTGTGCGTCTACTGCCTCGGCGTCGGCCATGACACCTCGACTTGCAGCCTGTGTTTGGCTTTTCATCCCAATGTCCTCAACCATCATTTCGCACGCCTGAAACGGGGGAGGCTGGAGAAGAGGAACCCTCCTGTGAAATCCAAGGAGGCTTGATGGGCAGTTTCCGTGGCTGCAGGATCCGCCGAGCTGTTGGAACACATGCAAGTGTTCGAGGAGCAGGTGGCTCGTGCCACTGAGTCTTCGAGGAGCTTTTTCGTTCACTCAACCTGGGCTCCACCTTCTTGGGTTCCTTCTGGGAGTTGTGCCAGTCTCTCCCTACCAAGGGAGAGGTGCCTGCGGGCTCGCGCCTGTCTTGATCCCGTTAGCGGGAGAAGGATCCGAGTGCATCTTTGTCTCGATGGAGACAGTTTTGGGAGCGGGAGAAATCTCAGTCCCAGGAACATGCGGTCTCGACTTCAGTCGAGATTGCTTCTTCGGCCGCCGGCTTTTCAGACTTGCTGTCAAGCCAGCTGACCGATGGTTTGGTTGACTACGTGGAAATCTTCATCGATCCTATTTACCCTTTGTCACCGAATCTGGTTGATGACTCCTTGGAGAGGACTCCGGTCCTTGTTTTCCCTGATGAGGAGACCCAGCCTGCTGGAATCCCCATCAAGGAACCAGTCCCAGACTCTGGGAAGTCACCAGCCCCGGCGGTGTCTCCTGACCAACCGAGTCGGCCTGCCCAATCTTGATCGAGGTCTAGGACCCCCTCGACCGACAGGCTGAGGAAGAGCCATAAGTGATCCAAAAAGAGGCGATGCCATCGGTCGTCCTTGTCCTCCTCGGATGAGGAGAGGCTCCGTCGGAAACTCCGGCGCTACGAGGACCTCATGTGGCAGCAGCTGATTTTGTCTGGGCATAAACCTACCACGGCTTCCACCACGGCCATTACTTGGCTTTCGCCTCCCAGACTGAAGCCGACTCCTTCGGAGCTGACCAAATCGGTTCCCCAGCCCGCGGAGCAGGCAAGACCACCTGTTCAGCCAAAACAGTCTCTCCATCTATTGTAGTGGAATCTCCCCCCAAACAGCCTATGGGAGGGGCTCCTTTCAAGGAAGACAGACTGGACACCGGGCTTCCCCAGTGATTGTCAGTCACGGTCACCCCAGACCACCCTTGGCGAGTCAAAGGTGACCTGGGCGGTAGGCCATTGTACCCGGATTCCTTGGATTCGGAAGTCACCAGTTTACATTCACATCCAGGCGATGATGAATCGACCACTGGCCTAGAGACAGAGGAAGGTCCCTCGTCTTTTCCAGGGATCTTTCACCTCATCTCTGAGTCTACAGGGATGCCCCTGGAGCCAATCCAGAAGAAGACGGAGTACTGTCTTATGGACATCCTTTAAGAGAGGGGATACCCCGACGGAGGCCTGTCCTGTGGCAGAGGCCATTGTTGGACCAGCCCTGGAACTTTGGCAATGTGCTGCCTCTTGTCCAGCTCCATCTGCTTGCATGGCATGCAAATACGCGGTGCCCATGGGTCCCTGGCGGGGTTCACGGAGGACCCTTCGGCCGAGAGCCTGTTGACCGTCTCTGTGTTCAGGCATACTGGCAGTTCTGCTAGCACTGACCAACCTCCTGATAAAGAGTCCAAGCCCTTGGACCATTCAGCCGGGTAGGTCTATGCGGTCTCCTCCTTGGGCCTTCGTCAGGCAAGTTCGGCCGTCATCATGGCACACTTTTCTTACATCCTTCTGGGGTCGCTTAGATGAAGTCCTCCCACATCTCCCCACGGACATGCAGACCACGGTCAAGCAGGTCCGGGATCAGGGCCGAGCTGTTGCCAAACAGCAGCTCCAGATGGCTCTAGACATTGGGGATTCTTGTGCCCGCTCGATGGCTGCCGCAGTTGCCTCTCGTTGCAGGGCTTGGCTGTGGCTTTCTTCCTTCCCAGTGGATACCCAGCACAAACTAGCTGACATGCCCTTCCTAGGGACCGACTTGTTCGGCCCAGGAGTGGCCGGTCACCTTCAGCGCATTGAGTAGTCCAGTGCCTCCTTGGACGCTACCTCTGCCAAGAGTTCTTTGGGCAAGAACCAGCAGAGGAAAAAGAAGCCTTTTCGGCATTCTTCCCCTGTGGCTCAGCAGTCCTCATTTCAAGGCAGACAGCAGCAACAGCAGCAGGCTCAAGCTTGGTGCCCTCGGCCCAAGCCCGAACCCCAACAGGCCCATAAAGGAGGCCGAGGCTCAGGTCCTGGAGTCGCCACCTCCTCCAAGCCTGCTCAGTGACGGGGCGGGGGCTGCCACCCCCTCTCCCGTCTTGCCAGCTCTGGGTCCTCCCGTGGGGGGCCAGCTCCGTCACTTCCTTTCTGCCTGGTCCTTTGTCACTTCGCACAGGTGGGTTCTCAAAGTGGTCAGTCAGAGACTACCTCTGGAATTCGAGCAGTATCCTCCAAGCCAAGCCAAACACCTCAGGAGGAAAGCGTATCCGCTCGGGCCCAGTCGGCTCTTCGAGACTACATTGCTCATCTCCTCCTTAAGGAGGCAGTAGCTCCAGTGGCGGATCCTCCAGCAGACCCAGGCTTTATCTCCAGGTACTTCCTGGTGCCCACGTGGATGGGGATCTGGTGCTCCATTCTAGATCTGCACAACCTGAATCAATATCTCAGGTCACGCACCTTTTGGATGGTCACTCTGTCCCAGATCATACCATCCTTGGAGTGAAACATGTGGTTCTGTTCACTGGATCTGCAGGACACGTTCTTTCACGTCCCAATCCATCCATCCCATCAGCGGTTCCTCTGTTTCAGGGTCAAAGGGACCCTGTATGAGTTCCGAGCCATGCCATTCGGCCTGTCATTGGCCCCACGGGTCTTCACCATCTCCGGCATCGGGGGGTCAGGATCTACCCCACTCGACGACTGGCTCCTAGCAGGTTCCACCCAACAGGAGGTGGAGAGGTCCAGGGACCTGGCCCTCCAGATCTGCTCTCAACTCAGCCGCCTGATCAACGTGGCCAAGTCGGAGCTCGTGCCTTCTCAGGTGATGAGCTTCATCGAGGCAGAGCTTGACTCGTGAGAAGCCAGAGCTTGGCTCCCGGCGGACAGGGCGGAGGTTCTTTCCTTCTTTGCCTAATCATTTTTGGTTATGCACTTGCGCCCTGCCCGGAACTTTCTGCATCTTCTGGGTTACATGGCGGCGTGCACCTCAGTGGTCCATTGGGCCCGGTTGCACATGCACATCCTCCAGTGGGAGCTGGCCACCCAGTGGACTCAGCGCCATGGTCATTTCGACCAGCTGATCACTGTCATCCAGAAGATGTGGGACGCTCTCCAGTGGTGGACCACCCCGGAACGGTTGCAGGAGGGGATCCCATTTGTCCGCCCTGTGCCGACGGTCGTACTCACAACCGATGCCTCTCTCATGGGCTGGGGAGCCCACATGGGGGACAGAAGGGCCCACGGGCTCTGGACCTCCGAGGAGTCCCGATGCCACACCAACCTGTTGCAGCTCAGAGCAGTCAGACTGGCATTGTCAGCTTTCGTTCCTCAGCTCCGAGGTTAAGTGGTTCAAGTCTGGACGGACAATACCATGACCATGTACTACCTCAACAAACAGGGCAGCACGCACTCCCATCTGCTGTGCAAGGAGGCACTCTGCATCTGGACCCTTGTGAGCTGATTGGAGGCAGATCTCCTCACCAGCCATCTGGCGGATGCTCTCAGCCGCTTAGGCCAGACATCCCATGAGTGGTCTCTCCATCCAGAGGTAGCTTACAGTCCGTTCTCCCGTTGGGGCAGACCGATGGCGGACCTGTTTGCCTCCAGGGAAAACACTAAGCTGAGGCTGTTTCATGCCCGCCCCCCTCAGCAGGGCTCGCTGCAAAGGGATGTCTTCTCGAGGCCGTGGACCCCAGGCCTCCTCTACGCTTACTCTCCATTTCCCCTTGATCCACAGGGTGCTCCTCAAGGTGAGGAGGGACAAGACGAAAGTGATCCTGGTAGCCCCAGATTGGCCTCGCCAGTTCTGGTATCCAGATCTCTTCAGCCTCAGCTGTAGGCCCCCGGAACGGCTTTGCACATGGCCGGACCTGATCTCTCTCAGTCGGGGATAGGTATTCCATCCAGACCTTCAATCCCTGCACCTCACAGCCTGGTACTTGAGCGTCTAGAGTTCCAGGCTTTGGGTCTTTCTGAAGATGTCTACACCGTGGTGGAGGTGTCCAGAAAGGAATCGACCAGGAAGGTGCGTGAACCTCCACCTCTGTGGGATCTTCTGCTGGTACTGGCAAAACTGATGGGCAAGCTATTCAAACCAATGCACAAGTGTGCCTTGTCACACTTGTCATGGAACATGGCCTTCCTGGTGGCTGTCACATCTGCCAGAAGGACAGGGGAGCTCCAGGTGCCTTTGGTGGACTCCCCTTATTTGGTCTTCCACAGGGACAAGGTTGTCCTGCGCTCCCACCCGAAATTCCTTCCGAAGGTGGTGTCAGTTTCACCTTAACTAGGTATTGACTCTGCTGGTATACTACCCTAATTACACCTCGGAGGCCAAGTACAGGCTCCATACTTTGGACCTGAGACGTGCTCTCTCTCCTACTATTAGGAGAGGACTTTGGAAGTTCGGGGTGAGGTTCGCCAGCTGTTTGTCACCTACACTGGAGCCGCTTCTGGCAGACCTGCAGCAAAGCGGACTATTGCAAGATGGATTACATCATGCATTGGTCTGTGTTATGAGTTGGTGGGCAAGAAGCCTCCCAGAAGGATAAGAGCTCATTCTACCTGCCATACTGCTGCATCGGTGGCTGCTTCTAGGGACTTCCCTATCCAGGAGATCTGCCGGGCTGCTACCTGGAAGTCAGCAAACACCTTCATCACCCATTACCACATCGACCTTGAGTCACACCGGGATGTTGGTTTTGGAGCCTTAGTTCTCCAATCTCTGTTTCCTAAGTAGGGGGTGTGCACCTTGCCTCCCTCCTCCCGGAGAACTGCTAGGAGTCTGCCAAAGAGTGTGGATGAACAACATATCCACGATCCTAGAAAAACAGGTTACTCACCTGTAACAGTAGTTCTAGGAGTAGTATGTTTTTCATCCACACAGACCCAACCGACTTCCCCGGCTGCAGACGCACACAACCAGGCTTCCAGTGGGCTAAGATCTGGCATCATGGGGCGGAGCTGAGGTATATACCACCTGGGTGGGTGGGAGGAGCCAGCTTGAAGACTTCCGGTGAGATTTAAAGCGGAAGGGGACATGCCAAAGAGTGTGGATAAACAACATATACCACTCCTAGAACTAGTGTTACAGGTGAGTAACCTGTTTTTTTTTAACCTGTAACATTTCAGCTGCTTTTCAGTGAAGGGACACTTACTGTTTAGAATATGAGGCCGTTATGTTGTTGGGGCACACAGCTTCAGCAGTGCAAGTTTGACTGCTTGCAGTTAAACATGACCAGTTTTAACCAAATATTACAACATTGTTATTAGACTATTGAAAATGCTGGCCAGTAATTATACAACGTTTTTAACCCTTAAAAGATGTCTATTTTTTGCCTGCATGAGACTGTAGTGTGTGCGAAGTTCACAGGAGAGTTCCAGCAAAGCACCTGCCACTTGGTGGGTAACTGAAACCTCAGAAGGTTCTGGACTTGGAAAGCAGTTGGTGTTGATGCTCTGATACATTGATCCTCCATGATACAGACTTGCTACTTAACGACTTCCAGTGTGATGCTGTATTGTGTTTGTAAAGTTCATAGACTTCATTGCAAAAGCACAGTAGCCTGTGGTTTCCCCTAGATACCTGTCTCCTCATGAATTCACAAATTATCCCTGCACAGTATCTCTCCCCAAGTCATGTACATACAGTAAATAAGAAAATAAATATGAAGTGACTTTAGAAACAGGGTGGCTTAGTGGTTAGACGGCCAAGTTATGATCCGATCCCGGAGACTCAGTTTGAATCCCACAAATGTCCAGTATAGGCCATAGCATTACTATATACTTAAAATTTAGTTGCTGTTGCTTGGGGTTACCACCTTTTAAGAAGCCCAAAATGGGACATTTCTTACTAAAACATGATTTTTCACAGGACAGTACGTAACCTCGACAAGTGCAACAGACTTGTTTTCTCTATATAATCAAAATTAAGGCTAAGAATTGTAGTTTCTTGGTTGCTTCTGTGGTTTCATATCATTTTAATGTATTTTAGTTAAGGTACTGTAGTTTTCTACAAGATTTAGTGGAAAGTTACAAAATATTTTTCTACTAAAAAGTCAGGACATGTAGGGTGAGATATTCAGAAATGCGCCAGGCAGGGGCGCAAGCCGGGCGCAGCGCAACTGGGATGTGCCAGGGAGTGTGCTGGGTGATGTTCAACAGTGCTGCACCATGGCACAGCAGCGTTAAATATGGCAACATGGCATGACACAGTGGCACTGCACCAGCACAAGTGGCAAAGGAGGAGCAGGGGGATGTGCCAGCGCAAGTGCAGTTGCACTAGGTATAGGAACTGCAATATTCAGCGGTGGATATGCAAATGGAGCCATAATGCACGTAAGGTGCAACTGGGGCCATTAGCATGTCATTATGGCCCCATTTGCATGCAGGTGTGTCGATCCCCGGCGACTTGCGCCTGGTGCCCTGCCAGGAGGCAGTCGTCTGGGACCGACGCCCCCTGCACATCGCGGCAAAGTGCTCCAATGCCTGATCGCGGGCATAAGTAAATAATAATCCATGTCCAATATCCCTGGTGGTCCAGTGGACCACTTCTAGCACGATCGCGGGCATACGTAAATAATAAAGCAAGTCCAATAACCCTGGTTCTCCAGTGGACCGCTTCCAGCCCAATCGCGGGCATAAGTATCGTAAAAACAGTCTAGATCATCCCTGGTGGTCCAGGGGTACTCCCCTCCTTACCCACCCACTGAGCCCCACCACCCCGCTTCCCTCCCCACCTGCAAGCCGCCTGCCCGCCGACTGACAGTGTACAGTACAGCTGTACGCAAATTGGTCCACAGCGTGGGCCAATGGGCATGCAGACCATACCGTACTACACAGTCCAGATATGTGAAAGGAAACATTCACATATCTGGACTGTGTAGTACGATACGGTCTGCACATCCATTGGCCCATGCTGTGGACCAGTGGGCGTACAGCTGTACTGTATGTCGGCGGGCCGCCGGGCAGCTTGCAGGTGGGGAGCTGCTGCCTGCCACTGACCGGGGGTTGGAGAGCAGGGTGGTGGGGCTCAGTGAGGAGGGGGGTACCGCTGGATCACCAGGGATGATCTTGACTGTTTGTAGGATACTTATGCCCGCGATCAGACTGGAAGGTCCACTGACCACCAGGATATTGGACTGCTTTATTATTTACGTATGCCCAGATGGCAGGAAGTAGTCCACTGGACCACCAGAGATCATCGGACTTGATTTATGATATACATGTGCCTGTGATTGTGTGGTGTGGGCGCAACTCCGACAGCTCCTGGCTCCAGAGCTGGTGGCCACCCACAGCTGGCGGCCGCCGTGGTTGCACCCTGCAACACGGCAGCTCACCTGTGGGTGGCCAGCCCTTGCTCCTATTTCTTTGTAGCTCAACTTTGAGCACCAGTGTGCGGCGCAAGTAGGGGTTGCACCAGCATATGCGCCGCACATCCCTGGCTGAATATTGGGATGTGCGGAATATGCATGGGCACGCCCCCCACCCTTGCGCTGCATACATTACTGATGCGCCCCAGCGCATCAGGATCTGCGTGGCGCAACATCCCCTTTTGAGTATCGCACCAGGGCACATCAGTGGCGCAACCCTTTTGAATATCCCACCTGTAGTATTTTTCATGTTTTTTTGCAGGACACAGCTGCCCAAATCAGGACTGTCCTACGAAATTCAGGACAGGTGGTAACCCTGCTGTTGCTCAGCTCAGTAGTGCAGCAAGCCAGGTCTCTCAATACCTTCCCCTGCTATTGTGCCATTATAGGAGCCGAAATAAGGATCTGAAAATTAAGAACTTTGAATAGATCCTGGTATTGGCATTTCAAACCCCAGGAATCCATCACTGTGCTTAGAGCAGCTGACATCTTTGGGAAAACTTTAAAAAACACAATATTCAGATACAATTCGGCTGTTTTTTCATGTATCTTCTATATATTTTTGTAGATTTCTTCTGTTCATTATTTTATTACTGATGAAATTACAGCAAAACCAGGATCTGTATCTCTTAGAGTTCATCTGCCTTTATAATTTATTTCCTGCATACTGTGGCATGCCCCCTGTACTGAGGGATTCCTGGGGTTCGAAATGCCAATACCGAGGATCTGTTCAAAGCTCTTAATTTTCAAATCCTTATTTCGGCCCCTGTAATGGCACAGTAGCAGGGGAAGGTGGCGAGACCTGGCTTTCTGTACTACTGTACCTTCTCAGAGATGCTGCTTGTCTATGGCATAGGTGAGGCTAGGGTACTCCAAACACTGGGATTCAATGAGTGGTTGAAAAACTGGTGCAGAGCACAGCGGTTTCGCTTTACTGGGGACTGGGAGTCCACCTGGAGGGATACAAGCCTATTATGGCACGATGGTCTGCATCTGTGCAGGAGGGGAACCAGGATCCTAGGTGATAGGTTTAAATGCTTCATTAGCAAGCTTTTAAACTAGCCGGGGGGGCACCGAGAAGGTGCAGGGAATTCCCATCCTCCCCCTACAAAACAGGGTAGTTAGGTCAATAGGGGTTGGGACAAGGGTAAATGGAGAAAAAGGCAAAGGCCTTAAGTACAGGGATGGGGGCAGAAGAGGTAAGGTCATCAAAAAATGGAGGGCGATGAGTACCAATGCCCATAGTCTGGGTAACAAGCATCCTGAACTAGTGGCCTTGATGGAAGAGGGACGCCTGGATATCGTGGCAGTGACAGAAACTTGTTACACAGAGAACCATGACTGGGATGTCAACATACCCAGGTGCACAATCTACAGGAGGGATAGGGAGGGTAAAAGAGGAGTAGGAGTAGCTCTCTATATAAGGGAAGGGATCAAAGCAATGGAACTGAAGGGTAAATGGGGAGGAGAGGCGGCACTGTGGGTCACCATGGAGGCAGGAAATGGCACCACAGTTTGCACAGGGGTTGTATACAGACCCCCGTCTCAGGAGGAGGAAATGGACAAGGAAATGATAGGGGCATCCTTAGAATGGCAGAAAAAGGAGAGATATTGTTGATGGGGGACCTGAGTATGCCACATGTTAACTGGAGTACATTTGCTGCAGCCACAGCCAAGAGCAGAGTCATTCTTGATTCCTTACAGGGGTATGCCTCAGGCAGCTAGTGTTGGAACCCACTCAAGAGGGAGCAGTCTTAGACCTGGTACTCTCAGACAGGGACGGGAGAAGATCTCGGATTTAGATGTGGGTAGCCATCTGGGAACAAGCGACCACCAGACAACGTGGTTCACAATAAACACAGCCATAGAGTCAAGCCATACAAAAGCAAGGGTACTTGGCTTTCAGACGGCTGACTTTGGCAGAATGGGAGAGTGCCTAATGAATGCACTAGCAAAAGGGCAGGAAGGAGCGGTGGAGGAACAATGGGGAAAAACTCAAAACTGCCATCACAGAGGCAACAAGCTTTTGTGTGAAGCAAATAAAACAAAATGAAGGAAAAAACCTCAATGGTTCTCAAAAGAGGTGGCGGGGAAGGTTAGGGAGAAAAAGATAGCATTCAGAAAGTAAAAGGAACCACAGAAGCAGGACAGATAACTCATATCAGTTGAAGCAGAAGGAAGCGGAGAAGGCAGTCAGAATAGCAAAGGCCCAAACCGAGGAAAAGATGGCCAACTCAGTTAAGAAGGGGGCTAAAACCTTTTATAGGTATATTAGTGAGCAAAGAAAGACCAAGGGAAGGATAGTGAGGCTTAATAAAGGGAGGAGGGGGGGTGTGGGCAGAGGGTGACAGTAAAAAGGCAGAGATACTAAACGAATACTTTTGTTCAAGTATTCACAAAAGAAGAGAAGGGGGACATACCTAAACCAGCAATAGAAACACTCTAGATAGGGGGGGTCGATACTATTCCATTCACAGAAGAAAGGTCCTGAAAGAACTCTTAAAACTCAAGGTGGACAAGGCAATGGGGCCTGACCGGATTCACGCCAGAATTCTGAAAGAACTAAGGGGAGAACTAGTGACACCACTGACTACCCTTTTTAACAAATTATGGGAGGATGGTGTGGTATCTGAGGAGTGGAGGAAGGTGGATGTGATTCCCCTTGACAAAAGTGGGAGCAAGGCAGAGGTGGGAAACTACAGACCTGTTAGTTTGACCTCAGTGGTAGGGAAAATTATGGAATCACTTCTGAAGGAAAGAATTGTTGAGTACCTAGAGGCCAGCGGGGCACAGGACCCAAAGGCAGCATGGATTCACAGTGGGAAGGTCATGTCAGATGAATCTAATAAATTTCTTTGACTGGGTGACCAAAGTAGTAGACCAGGGAGGGGCTGTGGATATGGTCTACCTAGACTTTAGCAAGGCATTTGACACAGTCCCACACAAAAAATTAATAAACAACTTAGCCAGCCTGGGTAAAAAATTGGCTGGACAACAGGACACAGAGGGTAATGGTAAACTCAGTCCACTCCAAAGAAAGTGGGATTACTAACGTGCTACAGCAGGGTTCAGTACTGGGGCTGGTCCTCTTTAGTGTTTTTATAAGTAACATTGCAGAGGGACTGGACGGAAACGTATCCCTCTTTGCAGATGACACAAAGATCTGCAACAGGGTTGATACACAAGGAGGGGTGGAAAGGATGAGAAGGGACTTGGCAAGGTTGGGGGAATGGTCAAAAGTATTGCAGCTTAGATTCAATGCAAAGAAGTGCAAAGTAATGCACCTGGGGAAAAAAAAAACATGGGAAGAGTAACCGGGGGAAGGTGGTACTAACAACAACAAAAATGGAAAGGGACCTGAGGGTAGTTATATCAGATGACCTAAAGGTAGGCAGGCAATATGAGAAGGCAATAAGGAGGGCTGGGGGTATACTGGGATGCATACAGAGAGGCATCACTAGTAGAAAACTGGAAGTTGTCATCCCTCTGTACTGACAGTTGGTGAGACCCCATCCGGAGTACTGCGTGCAGTTCTGGAGACCCCATCTCCACAAGGACGTAGGATGGAGGCAGTCCAGAGGAAGGCAACTAAAATGGTGCAGGGTCTGCACCAGAAACCATAAAAAGAGAGACTAAAAAAAGCTTAATATGTATACCAGAGAGAGAGAAAGAGAGAGGACATGATAGAAACTTTCAAGTACCTCAAGAGAATCCGTAAAGTCCAAGAGGGTAGCATCTTTCAGAAAAAGAGATGTGCAATGACAGGGGGGCACAGTTTGAAGATAGAAGGGGGACGGTGCAGGGGCAACATGAGGAAGTAGTTTTTCACAGAGAGGGTGGTGGACGTATGGAACGGCCTTCCTGAGGAGGTCGTGGGGTCAGAAACAGTGGGGGAATTCAAGAATATATGGGACAGATATAAGGCAGTTATAGAGGGGGGTAGGAGGAAGTAGGCTGTTGGTTAACTTAGAATCTGCAGCTTATCCAGTAGGTAGGGTGAGGTTATTCATGTTTGGAGTAAGGTAAGTTTCAGAGATATTAGCCAAGGCAAGTACTGGCAGCGGCTGGGGATAAGGCGAGAGAGGATATACCTCAGAAGGGTAAGTAGGCAAATTTGTACTGATCCAAAGGATGTGGGAACAGACTAAATAAGTGCAAAGGGGGTTTGATGCAGGGGATAGGCAAGCTGAGATATGTTAGGCTTGGAACAGGGTTAGTTTTAGAGATACAGGCCTGTCAAGCAGGGGGTGCACCTGGGGAGAGGCGTAAGAGAAGAGACATTGAAATGGTATTTCGACAGAAGCAGGTTAAAAACTGCAGCCAGGGAGGAGGACAGGGAGCTAAGGAGGTTTAAAGCAGGAGCATTGGTTAGACGAGATGAGATAGTGACGGAGAGCTTTTTTAAAGGTGTCATGAGTGGGTGCTAGGCAGACATCAAGAGGGAAGGAGTTCCACAGCCAAGGAGCATGGTGGGCAAAAGCACTAGAACCTGTGGTGGTTGTGTATTTCAGCACACATAAGAAGGATTTATCAGTTGAGTGCAGTCCATAGTTGGAGGTCTGTGGAGTGAAAAGTTCCGCCAGTGATTTAGGGGGTTGAGACCTCATAATACTGTCAGTAGTGGAGCCAAGGGAATAGAGCCTGGTGGCATTTGGAGATAGCCAATTAAGATCAGAGTAGAGAAGGCAGTGGTGTTTCCGCCTATGGGACAAGGCAGTGTACCGACATATATTATTATAGGCAACGTCCCACCTATGGAGATTTGTTTTAGGTATGGCGGCATATGAAGATACCCCATAGGTTAGGGTCGCAGGAGTATGCCTCGGCAATAGCTAGTCTCGCTGAGGGGGTTAAAACATAGCTAGTATGGTATGCTACACCTAGCTTGGAGTTCACAGACTTACACATGTTCAAAATGTGATATTCAAAATTTAAGGATTGATCCAAAGTGACTCCTAGGTACTTAAAAGAAGTAACTAAGCTAATGGGTGAGCCATCTAAGCAGGAGACCCTAAAGTTGTTATGGTATGATTTGAGTTTTGAGGGGGTACCAAATAGCGTGGACTGGGTTTTAGTCTCAAGAACAAGTTTATGATCCGAGAGCCAGGTTTGTGTGTGTTGGAAGTCAACAGAAAGTCGTAGATTGATGTCTGATACATTTTTCGCACTGGTATAGAGGACAGTGTCATCCGCATAGAGTATGGAGAAGGAGATAATGTCATTTATGAATATTGAAAGAAGTAGTGGTCCCAGGATAGAGCCTTGGGGTATCAAGTTGGGAAGAAGTAATAGCAGATAATTAACCCTCAAGGAACAAAAATCCTGTTTTCATGTTTATGATTTCCATAACGAACAAGTATTTGTCAGTGCCGAATGTTATCTTGTTGGTATTGGCATTGGTAGTGCAGGAGTTAAGAGAGATGCATAATAGGAATAACAGTCAAGTATAGAGCCGACGTCAACCCCACGCCACCCTACAGAGAGTGACAGGCATTGGGGTGTGCGTTTTGGGTCGCTGGCCATAACGCTCATGCTATTTCACCTCACCCTACCCTGAAGAGTCTGACAAGTGTCGCGTTGTGCCTTGGGGTCATCTGGCGTTATGCTCACCCCATTTCGTACGTTGAGATGGGTGCAGCATAGGAGAATGGGTTGAACTTTGGGGCTGAACTATCCAAGGCACACCTTGATGCCTGTCAGTGGCTGCAGGGTGGGGGTGGAGGACCAGTGGCGTGAGCAGTACAGCAGACAATCCAGAGACACACCCCTGATGCCTGTTAGTCTGAACAGGATGGGATGTAATGGTTAGAAACCATATCGCCCTGGGCATGTGTTGGTATTTGCACTCCAAATTTTAAAACATGGCCTTTTTGTGACCCCACCTCATGAAAGCATTTGGGACCTCTGGTCATGAACAGTGTTCATGTGATTTTGTTAATCTGTCTCGAACATCGATTTCCCACAGTGACCGCGCCATTCCGCACCACATTAAAATGTCAGCTGCACCATTGATAAGGAGGTGTGAAGAGATGACAATGTTGAAAATCTGGAGTGAAAATATTAAACATTCTTGAAGTTACGAGCGTGTGTGAAAACTGCACATCGTACACTTGTAACACTGTTATTTAGAGGAATTATTTCACCAACTTTTTAACATAGCCATTTTAGGACCTCTGCTCATGAAGAATGGCACTATGAATATCTTTAATCTGCCCCGAATGTTGATTTCCCACAGTGACCGCACGATTGTGCACCATGAGCAACACTACATTTCGGGCAGGATGTGACAAATGACAGCTGTACTGCTCATAAGAAGGTGTGCAAAAATGACAATGTTGAAAATCTGGAGTGAAAATATTACAAATTCTCCAAGTTACGACTGTGCATGGACACTGCACACGCACGCTTGTAACAGTCATTTTGTGGAATTTTTTCACCAGATTTTTAACATAGGCATTTTGGGACCTCTGCTCATGAACAGAGTCACTGTGATTTTCTTAATCTGTCCCAAACACTGATTTCACACAGCGACCACGCTATTCTGTGCAGGAAGTGCGAAAACACAGTTCGGGTAGGATGTAGAAAATGAAAGCTGTACTGTTCATAAGGAGAAGTGAAAAAATGGCAATGGTGAAAATCTGGAGTAAAAAATATTAAAAATTATCGACGTTACGAGCGTGTGTGGAAACTACAATGCACGCTCATAAAACAGTAAAAAAAAATTTTTCCACCAAATTTGCAACATAGGCTTTTTGAGAGCACACCTCATGAACAGTGGCACTGTCGTTTCGTTAATCGGTTCTGAAAGGTGATTTCGCGCAGTGACCGCAAAATCACCTGTCAGGACTGAATAACGCCACAACAGTGACTGAATTCATGAGGAGGGGTCCCAATAACCCCGTGTTGAAAATTAGGTGCCAGAAATTTATTTATTTATTTTATTTAGCTTTTGTTGACCGGGTAGGTGCGCTAGACAAATCCTGCCTATTTTCAGGCACGACCCGGGGGAGGGGGATACAGATGAATGCCAACTGACCTTGAACCAGATTAAGCTGTTGGTGGTATTTTTCGTGAATGAGGGAAATTTGGCCAGGACACCGGGGAAATTCCCCTACTTCCTGTGAGCAGGGGGGACCCATTTTCTGGTGGGACCAAGATGGCGGAGGAGGATGTCTGCTTGGTAGGAGAGAGAGCCTCGTCTTCTACTATTTTCATGTTAGAGGCTGCAGCCGGTGTTTCGGCTGAATTTATTTCAGAATTTAAGCTCTCGAAGGAGAATCTTCAGGGAGCTTACTAAGGAATTTACTGAAGAACTACAGCCAGAGGTGTTGCCTGTAAAGGCATCTGCAGATCTTGAGGAAGAGAGTGGCTCTGAGCACAAGATTACAACCCGGGTTGTGAATTCCTTATTTGCTGCAGCAGGATTTGAACCTGGAACCTACGATTTGCAATGGCAATACAAGGATGGATGAAAAATGGTGGAAACAAGGCAACCAGAGGTGGTCATGGAGCAAGAAGAAGAAGGGAAGAGATTGGGAGAGTCTGTGAGCTGGCGGCTGTCCAATGGAACTGTGCCCCGGGTAAGGCGCGAAATTCAAACAGGTACTTTTATTTTCCCAACACCGAGAATTTGCCTGTTCTAGCTCCAGAAATGACTGTAAAGTTGTCCAAACAGGTAGAATTGCCTGTCATCTTGCAGCCAAGCTCGTTTTCCAAAATTAACACTGCTACTTTTGGTGTAAAAGCAGCTCAGATCTCGGCTTTTAATGACAGAAAATAGCACTATGAATGACCGAGCTCTGAGCGCTCTGCTGCAATATAGTCGGGAGGATTTAAAAGAAGAAAAGTCTGGGATGCCTGAAAGCCTCAAAAAACTGTAGCCTGTCTTTTCAGCCTGCACAAAGGAAGGAGGAACAGGACATTATTTCAACTAATGCTGAAAAGAGCTGTACCACTTTGCCTATGGATTTTACTGACTTTGCTGTCCTATGGATAAAATAAAAGGTTTTGTGTTGAATAATAATATGAAGCAGGGGATGCAGTAGAGGCAAATAAAATGTGGTTTACCAGTCTAATGTAGGTTCGCAATTAGGGGTTACAGAATTTTCTTTTCTGAGGGGCACACAAGGAAAATGTAATTCCCATGCCAAATGCATTAGGTTTAGGTAATAAAGCAGCGTCTATTATAAATAATGAGGGCAAAAGACTGGGCCTAGAAAAAGCTCTAAGTGGGGCAGGTTGGTCTCTGTTGGAATCAGGTGGATGGATTCCTGACCCCACTTGGAGCCAAGTCATCCTTTTCTCAGGATTCTCCTGAGTGGGCTCCAAAGGTGCAACTGCAGGAAAATGTTTCAGGTACAGATAAGAAGGTAGAGGTGTATGTTTTAGGTACTGCAGGTAACCTGAATAACTTGAGTGATTCAGCTGAGGGCTGCTGTGTCTCATAAGGCCTTACCTAAACCTGCAGTGGATTGTTAGTACCCCAAAAGGAACCAGATAAAAGCCTTTGCTGTCGGAGCTCTTTTCCAATGCACAAAGAGAAGCTGCTCAAGGAGGAATGCAGTGCGTTACGGTATAAAGGGGATTGGAAGTCAGACCCGACAGACATTACGTAGGAAAGTTTTACTGAAAGATTCTTTGCATTTTCTCCTAAGGATGTTTATGCATTTATACACATTTCGGGTGAAGATAATTTTGATATCAGCTTTAGGTCTCAACAAGCACTTGACCTTTTCTGGTTCGCTATGGGCAAGTAAAATTTTCTCCAACATGGACCCCCTTTATTGTGATACCATTGTCAAAGCCCTTGATTAAATTTGTCACTATAATGTTTGGAATGAAGGGGTCTGGGTAGAAGATATTACATTCTGGCTAAAAAAAGGTGTGATGTTTAAGTGAACCTGAGCCTATTTTAGACTCAGAACAATTTTGAGAGGGAGGGTGGAAATATAAAGTTAAGCTTAAGCAAAATGAAGCAGGAATTGAGCACATTCCAAACTCTTTTTTGTTAGGAAAGGACAGAGGAGTGTGCTTTTACAGTGGACAGCCTCGTGCCTGCTATAAATGTGGAGCAAAGACTCACCTGTCTAGCGTTTGTGATCAACCCAGATGCGATAATTGTGGGGAGGTAGGGCACGTAACTATGTTTTGTGGTAATCCATCTTGCTGCGATTTATGTGAGGCAAAAGGTCATGTGTTTAAATTCTGCCCTTGGGCCGCACATAATTTGTCACATAGTTCTGGTTCTGAGTCTTATATACAGAAAGCACAAGAAGCTGTGGTTCTATCCACCCCCTTGCAGGAGGGTTCCATTTCTGTTCCTAGTTCTGTGGTACAACTCCCTGAGGTCAGAGGTACAACAGAAAGGAAAACTAGCTTGGTTTCAAAAATGGTGGTAACAGGGGAAAAAGTGTTTCCTGAAAATCAAAGAAATAAGCAGGGTACTGATGTTAGCAAAAGGACACTTAAAAAGGATGGAATGGGTCCTCTGAATATCTTAAACATTCCCCCCGTATGTTTTTCTGATGAGAAAGTAGGGAAAACAGAAATGGTAAAAAAGTCAGAGGATACTTTTGTACCGGTTCCGCAGCGCAGATCAGCAAGAAATCTGCATGCTAAAGCCCCCAGATTGCCAGATGGAGACTAGCAATACTTATGCGGCTCTGTTTACATCTTGGGGTAAGACAGAAGGGGACGAATCAGACTCCCAAAAATCCACTATTTCAACCAAATCTCAGATACTAGACAACTATAAGGATAAAAAAAAAGAAAAAAGGAAAAAATGAAGGGTATTGACCATCATGAAGGACTATGGTGTGCTCCTGGGGTTCATTAAACACTCATAGCTTATTAAATAAAGCTAAACGGCTAGCTGTGTTTAATTTTATACATGATTTTCCTTTGTCAGTCTGGTTTTACAGGAGACATGGATGTCCACCATTGACCAAAGGTTAGCATTTAAAAAGATTGGCTGTGGGGCCCATCCTATTGGTCTTTGGGGAGGATGTTAGATGGAGTGGGGATTTTATTCAACTCTTTTTCATTTCAGTTGCATAATCTGATAGACTTGGTACCAGGAGAGTTTTGATTTTGGATGGGAAATGGTGTGGGTTTTGTTTTCGCTTTATTAATATCTACAATCCTCAAACTAAATCAGGTAGGGTGAACTGCCTAACACTGGTGCAGCCTTTTTTATTCACGACGGTCAGAGTTTTATGGGGAGGGGACTTTAACTGCACAGTTCCAGATCTTATACATGGTAAACAAAGTGGCAAGAAAACCTACTGCGATACTAACGCTTTAGGTAAAATCCTTAGAGATGCAGGTTTAGTGAGTTGTAATACCTCTTTAAATCTTAAGAATAAGTTTTCTTTTCAAAAAGGGAAATCTTTTTCTCTCATCGACCATATGTTTGTTTCTTCAAACATTCACATAAACTCATTCCAAATTTTTCCCTGAATTTTCAGATCATTCATTTTTGGTAAGCACCTTTTTCCTTCCAGAGATGACAGAAATAAGACACATAAGATGGAAGCTTAATAATTCAGTGCTAGAACTAAATTTTATCCAGATTAGGATAAGAAACCTATTGAAGGCTAGGCTTTCAGTAGCTTTTTTATACACAGATATATGTATATGGTGGTTAGACACAAAAGCAGATCTACGTAACCTGTTCAAAAATACTGGGAGGAAAATTAAAAATGAAAAATTTCTGCGCTAAGTTTGAGACAGCAACTTCAGAGAATTTTATCCTTAGCTTACACATCTAGGTGGGATTACTCAGATCAAATCTCCTTATTAAAAGATGCTATGAAAGAATATCAGTATGACAGAAGTAAAACAATGCAGGCCATATTACTTAATGGAGTAAAGAAATCACCTCTTGGGGACCCCTTTCAGATGTGCAAAGAACTTAGAGATTCAATGGGTTTGGAGGAGCTAAAAAGATCTGATGGGGGTGTAGTAACTTCAGAGCAGGAATTAAGAGAGGTAATTAAGGAACATTTTGGTTCCTTAATCCTAAAAACTATTTCTATAACAGAGATAGAGGATTATTTAAATAAGATTCCGGTATCATGTATAAGGCATAACAAGGAAGCAGAATGGGATACTATCTCCCAGAAAGAAATTATGGAAACTATCAGGTCTCTAAAATTAAATATTTCACCTGGTCTAGCTGGTCACAAATAACTTGTATAAACAGTTTTCGGATGAACTAAGTCAATGCCTGGCCTATTATTTCAAGATTTTCTAGACAAGAATCGCATCTACCCTCCTTTTCAGAAGGTTTATTAACTTATATTTTTAAATCAGGTGACAGGCAAGATATGGGGAATTGGAGACCAATCACCCTATTAAATACTGACTATAAAATCTTTGCCAAAATATTGAATGAAAGGCTTAAACATCACGCGGGGAAGTGATTTCCTAATCAATATTGTGGCTTGCCAGGAGAAGAATTCAATCTGCCATCATGCAGATAAGAGATGTAATTGACTATTTCAATGAGATGGGATTAACAGGTTGTTTAGTAGCAGCTGATCTGGATAAAGCATTTGACAGGGTCCATTTGCCATTTCTTTTTAAAACTTTGAGGCATTATGGGGTGCAGGTTAAGCTGACAAATTTAATTGAGCAATTGTACCAGAGTGGGATGGTTTTTCCTTTTGTGAGAGGCGAACGGCTGCTGGATTTCTTAACCACGGGGTTCGCAAGGGTGCCCTTAAGCCCCTTTTATATACATTTGCTATTGATCCTTTACGAACTGCATTGGAGGCAAAGAAATGGAAGGGATACAATATAGAAAACAGTCTAGCACAGCTACATATTCAAGCTTATGCTGATGATCTGGTTATATATTTGGAGGACTGTTCATCAGTTACGAGGTTTATGAGAGCATTTGAGAATTTACTACAGTGTCTAACGCAAAAATAAACATAAATAAAACAAAAGGACTGATTATAGGGGTGTGGGATTTTGGAACTATGGCTGGAGAAAATTCATTTTCTAGAGACCGCTCAATTTTGGGCATTAACTTTGGTCCTCAGAATGTTCCTAATGATAATTGGCAGAGGATACTTAGGAGTGTTGAAAATAAAGTTTCTAGATGGAAGCAATGGCATTTGTCTAAAATTAAAAGTTCAAATAATTAAACAATTCCTTTTGCCCATTATTCAATTTGTAGCAATGATATTTCCACTACCAACAGAATTTGAAACCAAGTTATATAGCATCTTTTTCAGATGCTTTGGGGTAACAACGTCTAAACCCGGTTAAAAAGTTTTACTTACCTAACAATAAAACAGGGGTTTAGGAATGATAGACCCAGTGGTATACGCCCATGTTTTCTTTATTACCAACTCCTTGAAAGAAGGGTTGATATCGGAATCCAGATCTGAAAATTCATGGAATTTAATAATTATGGGAAATACTTTAAGTGTTGGACTTCTTTAGCCCTAAACTTAATAAATATCTACATATTCCAGAGCACTTTCGATAACGGCACAAAATTATATAAATGGGAAATACAGAAGACAGTAGCACTCACATATAGTACAAGGGACTTGTATCACCATCTAATGGAAAAACTATACCCACAAGAGCGAATTTAAAAACTGCCCATTAACTTTGAACCCCATCGTAGTGGCTCAATTGAATAATCCTAGGTTGCCCAAAATCAATGGGAGGTACAGTGGTTAATTTTCTATGGAAGACTGAATGTTAGGGGAATGCGAAATATAAAGTCTTACAGGAAAGGTTATGCCCTTACCTTGAATGCATTAATAAGGAGGAATCCATGGTCCATTTTTACTAGATTGTTCCTATGCTTCAGGATTGTGGGTTTTAGCAGATGTATGGAACCTGACATGGCTGAAAAATATGACATATGAATTCTTAGCTTTAGGAGTGTCTCCAGTGGGTTCATTCGGATTGCATAGGGACTTTGACTTTATTTTGGGATGTCTCAAATACTTCCTGTGGCAAGCCAGAATACAATGGGTTATATATCAAAAGAAAATGTCGTATGTTTGCATTAGTAGGCTAATTGTTAAAGAGTTGGAGAACATTTTGCCTCTGATATGTTAAGAGTATCCCCAGGATTACTAAAGAAATTATGGAAAGGGTTTTTCATTTTATTAAGTATAAATAAAGAAACTGAAGAAGCAAGAATAAATGTGAAAAACAGTTTGATAGCAGGTGTTCAAGAAGTGGATCTAAGAAGTTAAATGGATATAGTGTTGTAGTCTTTTTGGCTATTATTTGATTTCTGTGAAAACGTGTTGTATTCTATGTTTATTTTTGCAAATAAAAACACCCCTACTCTTTTCAATTAGTGCCATGGGATCTTTAACATCCACCTGAACTACCACCAATCCAGGCAGATGGGACCTCGGTTTAACGTCTCATCCGAAAAGACGGCACCTCAGAAGTGCAGCACCTCTCTCATGCTGCACTACAGTGTCAGTACTGGGATATTAACCCAAGTGCCAGATGTGGGAACTGAACCCACAGCCCTCTGATCTCCCGGCCTCAGAGGCGAGTCTGCTACCTACTGAGCCACTGACACTGCCAAATGCCCGAGATATGCACCAAAGTTGAAAAAAAGACCTATTTATGCCATTATATAGTTTACCGGCATTTCTTCAGTTCGCAGTAGGCTTTGAAGAGTGCAAGACATGTTCCCGGTCCACCAAAGATCACCCCCCCCCCAGGCTCCGGAAGTAAGAATGGGGTGGGGGGTGTGGGGAGATGGAGTAAGCAGTGGGTGGGCACAGGTTGGGGGCCACAGACAGTGAGGGACAGTTTTCTACTTTACAGGGTTAAAAAAAAAAAAAAAAACATCGTAAGAAGGTTTTTTCTTTTAACAGGTACTTTTGGCACGCTGGGATGGACTCCCAGAATGCCACCTGCGTGTTTTGGGGGACTGAAGCCAGCGGGGAGTGGTCACCCCGTCAGCAAATAAAAGGTGTTTTTGGGGGGATGATGCCAAGGGGAATTGGGCTCCCAGTCGGCAGCTGAACTCAGGAGAGGGGCATGATGATGCCGACAGGGGGATTGGGCACCCCTGACGTCGGCTTTTCTGGGGACTATGCGAGGCCGACAGCATAGCCGCTGCCATGTCTGATTTGAAATGTTACACCAGGAAAGGCATGCCCTGCAATGAGGTTGAGTTCCTTCATTGCACCGGCTAAAACGTTTTAAGTTGGTGGCATGCTTTTGCACTGCTGTCATAGACAGTGTGCAGTCTAATTCGAGCCATGGAGCCCAGCCCCAAAAAGCAGTGGCACCACTGGCCACAACACAACCGTGCCTCCCAAACCTGCTATTCCAAAGTTGCCGCAACATGTTTCTTGAGCACGCACAAGACAACATAATAATGGGGATAAGAAATACAAAGTCAGTGAGAAATTTAAAGCTGTTTCGTGTCCAAATATGTTTTTCAAAGTTCTTCTTGAGGGTTCAGTGGCTGTTTAACTAATGCAGTCAGCCTCGTATGTTGAACTGCCCCTGAGAGATTGGAATGTATGCAAATGATGAAATGTATCATTGGCTTGTGCCACAATTCAAACTGCTGCCCCTAGGTGCTGCTGCGTTCTAAAACGCTGAGATTCATTTTCTCCACCTGCTTAGTAAAGTGCCTCAGAGAGCTCTCCTCGGCATCTCAATAAACTTTGTTGTTTTTTGTTTAAAAACTCCGTACTTCAATAGTGAAAGATGACACTGCCCCTAGTATTTTCAGGTTTATTTTGTTTGTCTTTTTTCCCCTTAGTTTTTGGTTCCACTCCTGTTCCGTGGAACTGAAGGGAACCATTCCCTCAGCGGGTTTACTGCATTTTGTTTCTACATTTAAACTCCTTTGCTCCGGTTCCTTTTCTTGGGAACTGTGGCAAATAGTGGTATTTTTTGCTTTTTTTATGGTTCCAAGGACCCAACTGAAATCTCCTTTATTCACTATAACTGGGGATGTTTAAGGGGGTTTTGGGAACCATCTGGATTTCTTTTTGCTATGGTAATGTTTTTTTCTTTTTGTCTCCTGACAAATTGATCATGTCAGAGAGACCCAAAAAGAAAACGGGACCGACTGGTTTTAAAAGTTGTATCGAATGAGAGCAGATCGTCACCAAGGCTGACCAGCATGATCTATGTTAAGTTTGTCTTGGTCCTACCCACGTTTTCGCCAGTTGTCAGATTTGTAGTACTTTTAACCTAAAACTCTAAAGAAAAGGGCTAAGAAACTCTAGGAAATGGCTACCACCTCGTCTCCTTCAAAATCCTCAGAAGAGGCCTCCTCCTCACATCCCTCATAAAGATCGGCCCAAAGACCCTGTGGAGCCTAAAACCTCTGAAAAAGGTGACTCTTAAGTCTGAGAGGCCTGCGGAACCGGCTCCTGCCAAACAGAAGCACAAGGAAAAACATACCACTGCACCCCTAGCTGAAAAAGCAAGGGAGCTCTCAGCGAGTAAACCAACAGTGCCCTCAGCAGAGGACATAGACAAGGATTTACTGGTCCTGCAGGCTTTACAAACTGCCTGTTCCATGGTTCCCAGCCTGTCTACCCCAGTTCAGCCACCGGTTGAAACCTCAGTTTCCCCCACCCAGGAACCAGAGTTCCTCTATGAGGAACCGGAGGAGGAAGGGGAGAACCAGTCAGACCAGAGGTGTCCCCTGAGCAGGACTTCAGTTCCCCTCTGAGGAGACAGGAAGATTACACCTCCCATTATGCTTTTGTATGGCAGGTGATGGATACCCTCGGCCTTGCCACCCAGGAGACAGTGGAGGATGAGGAAGAGGTAGATGGGCTTAGTCCCCACGAAGAGACTCTTGCTACACATCCACAAGTCTCTTAGAATGGCTGCTCTTAAAATCTTGCAAACCCCGACTTCCATACCAGGGGTAAATAAAAATATTGACAAAAAGTACCAGCTTGACAGAGCAAATGCTGAGTTCCTTTTTGTCCACCCAGACCATGAGGGTGTTGCCTAGGCTGCTGCCTGTGACAAGGCCAGGATATCTCTGTCTTCACACAAGGAGTCCAGGAAGCTGGACAGCATAGGAAAGAAAGGGTACCTTGCAGCTTCCTTGCTTCTCAGGCAAGTTACCTACATGGTCCGTACACTGTAGTATCAAAAGGTCCTATGGTCATCTGTCCTATTCATGGCTGACAGAGTCACTCAGCAATGATGTGGCTACTGGCCTTGTGGACACAGCTAGGACATTATTGGATGCCACCAAATACTAATTTCACATGGCAGTGGATGCCAGTCACACAGCGGCCAGATTCATGGCCTTTGCCATCTCCTTGTGGAGAATGGATTGGCTCAGGGTAACCAATCTGTCACAGGATACTCGGGCCAAAGCCGTGGACTTCCCCTGTGAGAACTTCTCTCTCTTGTTGGGGATAAAACTGAGGCCTACATGAAAAAGGTGGAAGAGTACAAGTCCACTTTTATGAGCAACTCTGCCAGTGACTGGCCCTCTACATCATGTAGGACCCCAGGTAGGGGAGGCAGTGGCAAAGCTACATCCCGTAGGCCTTTCTTTCAGGCCCAGGCAAGACTACCAGCAACCCAGAGATTACTTCAGGGGTAGGACAGGAGGCCCACAAAGTTGACTGAACAAGCATCAGGGGCAAAGACGCAGCCCAAACAGAATCCCTGACGTGTTTGTACAGGTCACCACTCCACCCCCTGTGGAGGCCAGTTGGCTCACTTCCTCCAAGCATGGCAAGCCTCTACCACAGACAAGTGGGTCTTGGAGGTAATGAGCCGGGGCCTTTCCCTGACCTTCAAAGCATTCCCCAGACTGCAAAGCAGACACTTCAGGTCTGCAACTTATGCAGAAAGAATCCTGTGGAGCTAAAAATCCAGAAGATACTGTAGATGAATATAATAGAACCTGTCTCCACATTCCAAATAAGGAGAGGCTTTTACTCCAGCTACTTCCTCACACAAAAGAAAAATGGGGAATGGCGGCCCATTCTGGATCTCAGACTCCTGAACAGATACCTAACAAGGCCAATATTCAAAATGGTCACTTTGGCCATGATCATCCCCACTCTGCAACAGGAAAGCTGGCTAGCATCCCTGGATCTCAAAGACACCTACTTCCACATACCAATCAAACCCAGTCACAAAAAGTACCTGAGGTTCAGACTTCCCTCAGGTCATTATCAGTTTGTAGCACTCCCTTTCGGGCTTACTTCTGTGCCCAGGGTATTCACAAAGTGTGTGGCTGTGGTTGTGGCACACCTCAGATTACTGGGTGTCAGTCTTCCCCTACCTGGATGATTGGTCGCTGGAGACTCCCCTCACCAAACCAGGGAGTCCCTCTCCTGCACCCAAGGAGTCCTGCAGTTCATAGGCACAGAGTTAGATACTCTGCAAGACAAAGCTTTCGTGCCACAGGAAAGGGTAAACAGCATACTAACCCTGGTACACTCCTTAAAGCTGGGTAAGCCCAGAGTGACTAGACATCCTGCAGCTGCTGGGCCACATGGCTGCCACCACAGCCATGGTACCAGGTTCCAGATTCCAAATGAGGGACATTCAGTTCCACCTCAGGTCCTTTTGGTCACAAAGAAAGGATCCCCTATCCAAACTAGTGCCTGTCACAAGGCCCCTCCTCCAGGCCCTGGAATGTTGAAAAGACAGTCTCAGGGAAGGCGTACCTTTCCAGCAACTGGCTCCCTAGGTCATTTTGACCCCAGATGCCCCCCCTCCTCAGTTGGGGGCACACCTAGGAGAACTGACAGTAAGTGGTACCTGTTCTCACTGTTGCACATCAGCCTGCTAGAACTCAGAGCCAGTCCTGCTAGTTTTACAGTCCTTTGCCCCTCAGGTAAGGAGAAAGGTGGTGCAAGTCATAACAGACAACACCACAACCATGTATTACATCAACAAGGAAGGAGATACCAAGTCCACCCTCCTGTGCACAGAGGCCATAGAAGTATGGAACCTAGCCTACTCATGGCAGGTCTCCCTCTCAGTGATCCATCTGCATGGCAAGGACAATGTCCTGGCAGACTCAGAATCAGCCAGAGCCACCACAAGTGGTCTCTATACAGGCAAGTCCTGCCCTCAGTTTTCAGAAGGTGGGGCACTCCAGAAATAGATCTCTTTGCCTCCCTGGAGAATCACCAGTTGCCCCAGTTCTGCTGTAAGCCTCCAGCTCAAGGGACAATGCCACTGGATGCCCTGGCTCTGGATTGGTTGGGGAAGTTCTGTATGCCTCCTCCCCAACCCCTTTCCTTTGAAACTCAGGGTTCTAATAAACCTAAGGAGCCAGTCAGCATCTATGATACTAGTGGCCCCAGAATGGGCCAGGCAGCCATAATACTCCCTCCTAGTAGCCTTATCAGTGGCACAGTCGATTCACCTTCCTCAGAGGCACAATCCCCTAACCACTTCCCAAGTCAGACTTCTGTATCCGAACCTCAGGTCTCTCTGTTTCAAAGTTTGGCTCTTGAAGACCTAGAGTTCTCGACACCTGTAGCTCTCTGAGGAAGTCCTACAGTTCCTCAGGGTTTCTAGGAAACCTTCAACCAGGAAAACTTAAGCTTCCAAATGGAAGGGATTCTCCCTGTGGTGCAAGCAGAGAGATGTCAGTCCTTCCCAAGCTGGGCTTCCAGTGCTTCTGGTTTATCTAGTTCATATCCGTTCACTTGGACTCGGGCCTGCCACACTCAAGTTCACCTGGCTGCCATTGCAGCATTTACTTCAGCTGACAAGGAAAGGTCAGTGGCTTCCCACCCCATCTTCAGGAAGTTCTTTAAAAGGCCCCTTCACCTACCCCTCAGGGAGCCCATCTCCCCACCGGGACCGGAACATTTGCATAGCTAGGCTCATGGACCCTCCTTTTGAGCCTTTGCCAACTACTGTTTTCAAATACGTTACCTGGATGGCTGTTTTCCTTGTAGACATCACTTCTGTCCAAAGGGTCAATGAGCTGCAGGCTCTGTGTACAGAAACCAACTATATTTCTCTCCACAGGGACAAGGTGGTGCTCAGGACCAATAGAGAGTTCCTTCCCAAGGCGGTCTGAGTTCCATTTCGACCAGTCAGTCTTCCTACCTGTCTTTTTCACTGACCACGGCAGCTCGGGTGAGCAGAAGTTGCACAGCCTGGATGATGTCAAGAGAGCACTTAGCCACTACCTTGACTGCACCAAGGTTTTTAGGACACAGAACACACGGTTGTTCCTGACCTAAGGGGAGGTTGGCAAAGGTAGACCAGCATCCAAAAGAATCATTGGATGCTTGACTGTTTCATGTATCATTTCTGCTACAGCAAGGTTGGCAAACAGCCACCTCAGGGCACACTCTACCCCGGGGTACAGCTGCTTCAATGGCAGCTGCAAGGGACATCTCCCTACTGGATATCTGCAAGGCAGCTACCTGGAGAACTGTACACACCTTTACAAAGCACTACTGTCTTGACATTCAGTCCAGAAGTGATACCATGTTTGGCACTGCAGTTCTGCAGAACCTTTTCCCCAAGTAGGTTCTGTACCCTACCTCCCAAGTTACTACTTGGTAGTGTGCATTAGTTAAGCCTACTTAGGGAATCCTGGGGTTTGGGGAAAAAAAATACTTATCATAGTAATGTTATTTCTTCCAGGGGATCCCTCAGTATGCTTAAATCTCCCACTATGCCTCCCCTACGAGAAACATAAAAGGGGTAATTTCTTCTGCATCCCTGCTGGTCACTTCTTGTCCTGTGATTTGTTTCTTTAAATAATAATTGAAACCAGTCTGTTGTGTTTTCACTGGTAACTAATGTTTCGTTTTAACCCTGTTTGGGACTTAGTTTTTGCTGGGATAGCTTAATTACAAGGGCTTTTAACATAGTTAAGCTTTTTTTTTTAATTTTCATATTTTTGTTCCGGCTTCCCCTTGAGCTCGGATCCTCCCACCGCCCCCATGCCCAAGCTTGGTCTCCTGGGCAGGGCCACCGCGGGGGCACCCCTCCCCAAACAGACACTGTGGGCAAAGCCCTGGCTTACCCTCGAATCGGAGCCATGGGAGCGGGAACCCCAGATGGATGACTGAGCGGGTGGGTCATCATGCCAGGGCCAGCTTTTCCAAGTGCTTTTGACCCTTGAGTGCGGGGATCTGCAGTGAATCTGATTGTTTTAGAACGCAGCAGCACCTGGGGTAGCAGTTTCAACTATGTCACAAACCAATGATACATTCCATTATTTACATATGTTCCAATCTCTCTGGGACAGTTTAGCAGAGGAAGCTGACTGTATTAGTTTATCATACTGAGGGATCCACTGAAAGAAAGAACAGTACTATGGTAAGTAATTTTTTTCATTCTGGCTAACCAGGAACTGTTCAGGCAAATCCAGGAGCAATTTTTTTTTTTTTTTTTAGAACAAATTCAGGGCTAGCAATAATGACCTCAGTGGAACATTTTCTCTGGAAATGAGTAGTGCAGTCAGATTTCCAAGTCTAATGTTACATTTCCACATGGAAATTAAAAATACACTTGGAGGGTTTCAGGAACACTATTTACACCCCCCTCCTTACTGTCCTCTGGATGCCTGCTGGCTTTAAGGGCACTTATTGATAAGTCCTCCTTACTGCACAGCAGTACAAATTTAGAAATTTATGTGAACCAGCTGCTGACTGAAAACTCAAGCAGGCTCAGATCATTTTGGTAAAACAAGCCTGTTACCACATACTTAACAGGCAGTGACTGCTTTTTGTCAGAAATCAGGACTGAAAAGTTGGTTTACATTGGCAGATGTTCACATCACTGGTTAAGATCAGTGCAACTGTCACTCTTAACTGTCTTCGGTGCAGATTAGCAATTACACAGGGCAGCGCAAAAAAAATAATTGTTTAAACTAATGGCACTGTCTATGGCCTAATACAGTTTAGTACCTAAAATAATGCTACTTTTTTAAAAGAAAGTTTTTTGATTTGCTCCCTTCTGTTAGCTCCAAGAAGGACCGCTGTCCACCTCTACTAACAGCCAACCTGACCCTACTTGAGCAAGTGGACTCCTTTAAATACCTGGGCATCACTCTTGACCCAGCCCTCAACTTCCACCACCACATTCACCTACTGTCTACAGCCCTCAACATCCGGTTGGGCATCCTCTACCGGTTTAAACACTGTCTCACTTCCGATGCCCTTCGCCTTGCGATCTCCTCCTCAGTCCTCTCCCTTCTAGACTATGGCATTCTTATCTATAGCGTTGCCAGACCCTCAACCTTATCCAGACTTCGGCTCACCCTCAACAAAGCCTGCCGCCTCACCCTGGGCTGTGATCGTCTAACCCACACATGTTCCCTTTACAATGCCGCAAACTGGCTTAACCTAGATAAAAGAATCGAGTTTCACACTTGCCTCATGGCCAAAAAGATTTCCCTTGGTCTTGCCCCCATTGGTCTCTTCCCCCCCCCCCAATACAACGGGTCCTGTCTCACAGCAGCACACCCATAGCGCTAGCAGGCAACTCCTCGTGGTCCCCCGATCCCGCACCTCCCAATTCCAAAGGTCCTTTAGTTACCGAGACCCATCCTGGGTCAATAGCCTGCCAGTCGCCCTCACAAACTTCAATAGACTAGGCCCCTACAAAACCCACCTTAGGAACCACCTACAGTCTACGAATTTCTGTGACTGCCACCGAACCTGCCCTCCACCCAATATCCATTGACTAGATTTAAATTCCCCCCACAAACTCTAGAATCGCTCATTGTTAGCCCTGCACTGGAGTTTTCAAATGTTCCCATGACTTTGTGACCAGCACCAAGTATAACCAGTATCTAAAATGTTGGCCGATTTAATATATTATTGTACAGTGTTTGCTTGCTTGTGTTACTACTTCTGTATTTGATCTGTACTGTTCTCCTATTGTGTTTATCTGTACTGACATGGGACCTTCGAAAAAGAGTCTTTAACTCGGAGGTATTTTCCGAATCCTCAATAAATAAAAATAATGTGCCAGCATTGAAGTGCCTAAGTGCTAATCTTTGATGTCTTCTTCCTAATCATTTTGAGTGTCTCTTATACCCTGTCTTTCAAACAGGACAGCTCAATATCATGTAATATTGGCAAACCAAACTGAGCGACTCAAATATGAGCAATCCAATATGGGCGCCAATAGGAGCAGCGACAGTGAGGATATAGCGGGGGTTGGGGAATAGCAAGGGAGAAGAGAAAGAACAGTGACTGCTAATGACTGGGTTTTGCAGGAAGCATTGGTTAAATGCAGGAGTGCAGCCTGATGGTGCCGAGCTGGCCGCCTGGCGTGGCAGGTAGGGACGCTGCCTATGGAGATGATGATCCCAGGTTTGGGACTGCCTGCAGGTTTTTTACTTTTACCAGTGTTGGAGTTGTATTTGTAATTTTTGCCGTCATCTGGTTCTGGGGCCACGATAGTCTCCCAGTGTCCACCCACCCCCGATTATTTAAGTTTGGGGGTGCAGGGGAGGGCATAGACCCCGCATTTAACATTAATTTTATTGTGCACTGAATTGGTGTTTGCTGCGGTGTGTTTTATGCCCATTAGGTATTCAGCAAGATGTACTCGTTATTTTGTGAATCGCGCTTAATAATTTAAATTAGCCATCAAGATCAGCAACTTGTGTATGATTTTCTTTGTGTATTTATTTATTTTTTATTTGCAGCTTTTCACACCATATGCCTTGTTAATCACCCTGGTTTAACAGCAGTTAGAGAAGCATTGTCTTCAGTCTCAAGACCCATCTGTACCACTTGATATACCACACGCAGAGTGCAATCCAAAGACAACAAGCACTCACAAATGTACATCACACTAAATTGGAGTGTGACCTGCAGATCCAGCCCAATGACTTCTACTGCCAATCTGTTTAGACCCTCCCCTGTACTTACTCTGCTCTGTAATTCAGCTCATTGTGTGCCCCATCATCACGCTCACGCCCAGCCTCAGCTCACATCTGCACATTGCCTCATAGTCCCTCTTCACAGACCTCCTGGCTCCTTCGCTACTCAAGGCCTTTTTTACACTCTGTCCTCTTCATGGCTCTGCACCGTGCCTCTCAGTCCAGCTTGTGAGCATGCTCTCACTCTCCTCTGCATGCTGCCTCCGTTGCACATGGTTGCAGCCCACTCTTTTCTGTCACACACCCTCACTCACGTGCCAGTGGCTGTGGCACGCACTTGTCTGTCATTCCCTCTCCCCATGCACCACCATACTTAGCACATTGGGCAGCACCCCAAAGGACTGCTTTTTAAAGCAGCAGGTGCAGATTGTGGTCATGTAAGTGCAAATTAATGCCACCTTATTTTGGTCCCTGTTGTACCCCAACCTCCTCCATATTTTTTTCCTTTTAAGCCTTCCGAATCACACAATCGAGATGCAACATCTTAGTCCCAAGATGGGAGTAACCCTCAATACCATTCTTTCTTAGAAATTGGGCCATTACTGCTTTGAAATCCTGACTTCCACAAACTGTCTGGGTGGGCTGTTCCACATGTTAGCCACCCTCTGTGTGTGGTAATGCTTTCTAATGTTTCACCTAATCTTGTCTCCCCTTCAGTTTGAGTGCATGCCCTCAACAGTTCAGACATCTGCATATTCCACTCTATCCCGTTTAGTTTACAGAACACCTTGAGCATGCCCTGTCTTGATTTTTTCTAAGCTAAATAATTTGGTTTATCCAATCTCTCTTCATAACATTCTCACCGATTTTGTACATCTTCTGATATAGCAGGGTGGCAGACTGGAAGGATCACTTTTTTTTTTTCCCTTTTCGGTCTCTTAACTTCCCATGTTCCTGTCAGTATTTAAACTCTTGTGAGATTCCGGTGTGTTTGCAGATGAAGGCTGTTCTTCATAATGGCACCCCGCAGAGAGAAGGAATAACCAATCAATTTGCAGAGGAACTTTTAAAGATCCACTGAGACTTCAAAGAGAACTTTGAAAAATGAAATATTTAGACACAGTTGCAGCGTTCACATGGCTGCATCAGTTCATTTTATGTCAGTTTGAAATCTGTTTGCATGCAAGTGAATTGAATGAAAGGTGTGTTGCAGCAGTTGCACTTCAAACACGTGAACTGCAACTACATCACATTCAGTTATATAGATAATGATGGCAGAAAAAGGCACATAGACCTATCCAGTCTGCCCACCCTACCTAACTACGCTGAAATTGCCTTGGTGGCTATACCCCCACTCCTTTTTTATGTTTGCTTGCGCAACAAACCTCTGGTGGCAGTAGCACATTTCAGAGGTGTGTCAGTGTTGTGGTCAATGCAGCGGATGCTTTATTGGATGCTTCCCCTCAGCCACCAGTCAGTGAGCATACTGCCAATGACAGCAGCTTCAAAGAGAGCCAAAGAGTTAAAAGAAATCTGCCGCTGCAGTCAGTTACAGTTTCGTCACTGCAGCGTCAGATGACAAGACTCCAGCCACACGCATTACAGTGCACAGTAGGCCATGCACTGTAATGCGCATGGCCGGAGTTATGAGCAACATGTTTGCTCAGTGTGCCTTTCGTGGTGAAACATTTCAATAAATAAAGTAGCCGCAGCACAGCTTTCCACAACGGTGGCTTCTGCCGCCTGCCACACTCCCGCAAAGCTGACATTGGGGTGCCCAGTCCCCATGTCAGCATGTATCCCCTCATGTGGCACACTGGGGAGCCCACCCCAGTGTGCCGAACAACAGTTTGTTTTATTTGATTTTGACACCGGATGCTGCTCCCGGTGTCAGATGTGCCTCCTCCCAAACCCCTCTAAATTATTTGTCGACATCGGGTGCCCAATCCCTGTGCCGGTGATGCTCCCCACTATTGTGGCACATTGGGAGCCCACCCCAGTGTGCCCACAATAATAATTTGATTTTCCTGTGAATGAAGAAAACCTTCCTTCAGCTGTTTTTTTTTTCTCCCTGTAAAAAGTAAACTGTCCATCATTTTCTCCCGCCTCCCCATCCCCACCCTCCCTCTGCACACCACCTCCCCGCACCCTCACCCCATGCTTACCTCTGGAGGTTGGGAGCAGTGATCTTCTCTGAACTGGGACACGTCTGCACTCTTCCAAAGCCGACCGGCAAACTGAAGATTTCACGGTAAGTCGTATAATGAGTCAATGGGCGGGTCTCAACTTAGGTTGATATCTCAGCCATTTTTAGGAATTTTGGCTACAGATTTTCAACATGGGGTTCTTGGGACCCCACCTCGTGAACACTGACACTGTTATTTCATTTCTCAGTCCCAAAAGGTGATTTCACGGTCACTGCGTGGAATCACCTTTCGGGACTGATTAATGAAATGACAGTGCCACTGTTAATGAGGGGAGGTCTGAAAAAGCCCATGTTGCAAATTTGGTGAAAAAATTCCAGACAATGACTGCATTACAAATGTGCATTGTGCAGTTTCTATGCACGTTCGTAACTTCGCCAGTGTTTCATATTTTCACTTTAAATGTTCAACATTGCCATTTTTTCAAACCTCCTTATGAACAGTACAGCTGTCATATTTTATATCCTGCTCAAAACGTGTTTTCGCACCTGTGGTGCAGAATGGCTCGGTCGCTGTGGGAAATCAACTTTCAGGACAGATTAACAAAATCACAGTGCCACTGTTCATGAGGGGAGGTCCCAAAATGCCCATGTGGAAAATTTCCAAGAAATTATTGCGTTACGCAGTTTCTATGCACGCTTTTAACTTTGCCAGATTTTCATATTTTCACTCCAGATTTTCAACATTGACATTTTTTTCACACCTCCTAATGAACAGTTCAGCTGTCATTTTTCACATCCTGCCCAAAATGTGTTTACACATCTGTGGCACCATATGGTGCAGTCACTGTGTGTAACAAAATGATAGTGCCACTGTTCATGAGGTGGGGTCCCAAAAAGCTCATTTTGAAAATCTGGAGCGAAAATACCAACAAACGCCCAGGGCATTAGGGTTTCCAACTGTAACGCCCACCCTGTAGAGACTGACAGGCATCGGGGGTGTGACTTGGGTCCGTCTGCTGTAATGCTCACAGCATTCCACCCCCACCCTGCAGCCACTGGCAGGCATCAAGGTGTGCCTTCAGGTCTTTGGTCCTAACTTCACCCCATTCTCCTATACTGCACCCATCTCAGCTTATTTCCTTATGGAATGGGTTGAGTGTAAGGGCGAAGACCCTAAATCACACCGCGTGATACCTGTCGGTGTCTGCAGGGTGGGGTAAGGTGGAATGGCATAAGTGTTATGGCCGACAACCCAAAGGCACATCCCCAACACCTTTCACTCTCTGCAGAGTAGGTTTGGCATTAGTTCAATACTTCACTGCCATTCCTATTAAGCATCTCTCTTAACTCATGCAGTACCAATGCCAGCAAGCAAACATTCGGCATTGAAAAATGCTTGTGTTTCTGCTACCCCTTTTCTAATTAATCCCACATGTCTGTCCCATTCTTGTTTGTAGTAGAGGTGGGCAAGCCAGGAATTTGTCACCTAGAGCCAAGCCAGAGCCTAGCCAAGTGAATGGCTAGACTTTACAGGCCAAAGCACAAGCAGAGCCACAGCTACTGACTGTGTTCTCGTGAGCTGCACAAGAGGAGTTAAATGTTTCACCCACCACACTAACTGCTCAGACTGACACCTGCCTGTTTTGATCATAACTGGCTCGGTTTATCCTTGGCTCTCAGTTGCTTACAGAGGTTGAGCCGAGCCAGGCTCAAGCCTGCTCTGGCTTGCCCACCTTTAGTTTGAAGCTGCTGTTTGCACTGATTTGGTCTTTACCACTTCCTCTTGCAGCTCCTTCCTCTTGTCCACTACTCTTTCAGTGAAAAAGACATCCCCCCCCACCCCCCGGTAGTGTCAGTGAGTTCCCCCTTGTCCCTGTATTTGAGCGTAAGGAGAAAAGCACCTTGGTATCCATCCCGTCTATCCCATGCAGGTACTTGTATGTTTCAATCATGTCACCGCTTTTTCTCCTTTTTGCAAGGGTGTACATTTTACAGTGCTGCAGCCTCTCCTCATGTGTCTTGACTTCTAGTCTGTAAACCATCTTGGTTGCCCTGCACTGTACTGCTTCCACCTTCTCGCAGATTTTTCTCAGCTCTGGACTCCAAACCTTGTGCAGTATTCCAGATGTGGTCGCACCAGTCCACTGCACAATGGGAGGATCACTTCCCTCCTTCTGCTATTTATCCCCCTCCATATGCATCCCAACATCCTGTTTGCCTTACCTACAGCTTTATTGTAGTGTTTTGTTTTTGTTGACCCGGTAAGCGCACTGGGCCTAGAAGTCCCTTTTTCGGGGGGCGGGGGATACAGATGGTAAGCATCTGAAATTGAACCAGAGTAAGGAGAAAGGTAGAGTTAGCCAGAGTCCAGGAGGATTTGAGGAAGGTGGGAGAGGACCTGAAACAGGTAGCACATTCTGTCTTATTCTCGGAGGTGCCACCTGTCCAAGGCATGGGGGAGGCCAGGGCACTCCACATCCAGACCTTCAACTTCTGGTTGAAGGATTGGTGTGGAAGGGAAGGATTTGGTTTCGTAAGGAAATGGGTCCCAACCTGGGCAGATGCGCGCTTATATCAGGAGGATGGTCTGCATCTGTCCGGAAAAGGGACCTCAGTCCTTAGTGAGAAGTTGGAATGCTTCAGCAGAGAGCATTTAAATTGGCCAAGGAGGGAGAGACAGGTGGCTTAGGAACACCCCCCTGCAAGAACATGCAAAAGTACAAGTTGACAACACAATCAGCTGCCGTTAGCAGTGAGGGGCAGGTAGGGGAAACGTTTATATGGGGGGATAAAGGGGGGGTGGGGCAAGAGCACATAAGCATGAATACCAGGGCAGGGGAAGAGGCAAAGCAGAGAAAACAGGAACAGAGGGAGGGCAGGGAGTAAAAAAAATGGAAGGTCATGTTCACAAATGCCTGCAGTCTGGGAAATAAGGTTCCAGACCTGGAAGCCTTGATGGATGCAGACCTTGACAAAGCAGCAGTAACAGAGACATGGTATTCTGCTAATCATAGCTGGGATGTCAATATACCAGGCTATACACTGTTTAGAAGGGACAGGGAAGGTAAAAAGGGAGGGGGTGACCTTGAACGTCAGAGAAGGCATAAAGGCTACAGAAGTACAGGGAAGGCAGGGGGAGGCCAGGGCAGTGTGGGTAGCCCTTGAACCAGGAAATGGCACAGCAGTACATACAGGGGTGATCTAAAGACCTCCGGCACAGAGGGAGGAAGTGGACATGGTACTAGGGGAGGAGATTCACGACATGGCAGCTAAAGGTGAAATTCTGTTGATGGGAGATTTCCATATGCCAGATGTGGATTGGACCACCCAGGCAGCTGCTTCAGCCAGAAGCACGGCCATCCTGGAATTCCTGCAAGAGTTGGACTCGGGCGGCTGGTGCATGAGCCCACCAGGGACAAATCGATTCTGGACCTAGTATGGACTAATGGGAACAGAGTCGAAAGAGTCCGGGTGGAAGGGCAGCTGGGATCCAGTGACCACCAGATGGTGTGGTTTGACATGTTATACACGTAACTGTTATAGGTGACCAATGCGCCCTTAGTCTCTTGGTGACCCTCAAGAATCTTCTGACACTTAAGTAACATACAGCTCCCACCTTCCCTAGTAGTGGGACCCCAGCACTTTGCAACCTCTTTTCTTAACCCCCCCAGTCTACATCACCCTACCTCCCCCCCCCGTCTCCTATACCCTTCCCCACCATACCCCTCCTCTTCCCAAGTCCTATATTAGAATACCCACCGGTCCACGTATCCTAGTGCGTGCCCCAAGGTCAAACCATTCTAAGTTTTTTATTTATTTTGCTTGTTTGTTTAGAGTGCTACAATTAGCATTTAATTGTGTTATCCTTGACTGTATAGGCCTGACTTGGCTCTTCATATGTACAGTGTTTTTTTTCACCTGCCCTATACCTGCCTGTGATTTGTTTTGTTATGTCCAGGACCACTTTGAAAATGAGCTTGTTCAGTGGTGTTATGCCTGGTTAAATAAAGTTTGATTGATTGATTGACATGAAGACAGACAGGGACTCAATTAAGCCACACAAGGGCAAAAGCATTAGATTTCTGGAAGGCAGATTTCCATGAAATGGGTAGATGTTTAAGAGCAGCCCCGGAGAAGGTAGAGGTAATGGAGGGGTGGAGGAACAGTGGGGGAGACTAAAAGTTTATTATGGAGGTAACTAACCAATGCGTTAGGATAGTGGCCAAAGGGAAAAGAAGAAAGAAACACTAAGGTTCTCTAAAGAGGTGGGAGACAAAGTAAAGGCAAAAAGAGCAAGTTTCAGGAAGTATAAGGGGACCCAAAGGGAGACGAACAGAGAGATGTACCTTGAATGTCTAAGAGAGGCAGGGAAGGCTGTTAGGAAAGCCAAGGCACAGGCAGAGGAGGCTTTAGCACGGACTATGAAAAAAGGGGACAAGACATTCTGTAGGTACATCAGCGATAGAAGAAAAATCGGGGGGGGGTTGTGAGGCTCAAAGGGGAGGAGGGGCAGTACAAGAAGGGGGATCTAGATAAGGCAGAAATACTGAACAAATACTTCTGTTCAGTTTTCACTGAAGAGGGAGAGTGTCAAGGACCACAGTTGGGGAACAGAGGCAGTCGGGGGGGGACACCAGTCCATTCACAGTGGAGAGAGTTCGGGAGGAACTCTCAAAGCTGAAGGTGGATAAAGCCATGGGGCCAGATGACATACACCCAAGGATATCAAGGGAGCTGCAGAGGGAACTAGCAGCATCTCTGGCCACCCTGTTCTCAGAGTCACTCAACACAGGTGTGGTTCCAGAGGACTGGAGGGAAGGCACATGTAGTCTTAGTGCACAAAACTGGCAGTAGGGTGGAAGCGAGGAACTACAGGCCAGTCAGCCTCACCTCAGTGGTGGGGAAGATCATTGAGACACAGCTGAAAGAAAGGATAGTGGCACACCTGGAATCCAGTGGTGCCCAGGATTTGAGGCATCACAGATTCACATCAGGAAGGTCTCGTCCGACGAATATGATAGACTTTTTTGATTGGATGACTAGGGAAGTGAATCAGGGAGGGGCCGTAGACGTCGCCTACCTAGATTCTCACCCCAGGAATACCAATATTCCTGACTCTTCCGCAGTATACCTTTAAGATCAGATCCGCCCGGAGATAGAATACTATGCTAATGATGGATTCATTGGCATGAGCCACTTTTCAAATGCTGCCACCTATCAACTGCCTACATTCTAACCCTAAGATTTCTCTCTCCGCCTGTCAAGACCAGGAGCCTGGAGATTTCCTCCTCTTCATCTAGTCAGAAAAGCCTTTGTCAATAACAAATACTTAAGTATTTTTTTATTTATTTTCATTTGCTGCCTCTTATCAGTGTTATTTTAATAACCGTTAGTTTATTTAGCTAGTTTTATGTTGTTTTTTCGGTTTCTCTCAGTTCGGAATAACCGTTGAGGAACCGAGCTACTTTTAGTTAGTTTCGGGTTTTTTTCCCCCGGTTATTTTCTAGTTTTGTAAATTTTTATGTGCTAAAGTCTTTGTTTTTTAGATCAGATAATCCCGGTTCTATTTGTGTCGGTTCTCCCCGATGGGTTCCTGAACCAACCGCAACCAATAAAATTATTGTTTTTTGAATTTTAAAACCTTTAGTGTTTGGCGGTTGCTGTTTTTCTTCATTATGTAAGAAAAACCTAAAAAGAGAACTGGAGAACCTGGTTTTAAAAACTGTTCTGAGTGTGGTGAAGTTTTTGCCAAGGCAGATAAGCACTCCAGTTGTGTTTTCTGCCTTGGCTTAGACCATTTAAAAACTGATTGTGACATTTGCAAATCTTTTCCAAAAAAGACATTGGAAAAACGTCTGGATAAATTAAATAAGAAATTGAAGGGTCCCTCTGGCTCTGACCAGCCGAAACCCTCAGGGTCTATGGGTGACACCACAACTTCTACTGTTTCTACACCTGATATGAGTAAAGAGAGACCCTCTGAACCGGCTAGCTCTCCGGTTCCAGGAAAAAAGGTAAAGAAAACAAAGCACACTGAACCCCCTATGGAAAAGGGGACTTCTGTGATGCCTGCCACTGTGCCTTCTCCTTCAGAGATTGCACAAGCAATAAAGATAATGCAAACTTTGCAGGGTCTGCTGCCTGTGGTTTCACAGTCCCCAGTCCAGACCCCTGCACTCTCCAACCCACCCTCCTTTCCTGAGAAGTGTGGTGAGGAGGAAGAAGGTGAGCCTATAGTGCCTGAGGTCTCCCCTGAACAGGAGTTTGGCTACCCTCCCAAGACTATAGAAGATGATCCTTCTCATTTTTCCTTTATCAGGAAAATTGCTGATGCCTTGGACGTCCCTACCTCTGAAGCTGTAGAGGATGAGGAGTAGGCTGAATATCTGGAAATGATGAGGCTGACTCCTACTAAAAAGCTGTCACTCCCCATAAATAAGTTCTTTAAAAGAGATATTTAAAAACTCCTCCAAGCTCCTGAGTCTGTCCCCCCTTTGGACAAAAAGGTGGATAAAAAGTATCAACTTGACAGAACACAGGCTGAATTCCTATTTTTACACCCTGACCACCAAGGGGTGGTGCAAGCTGTAGCTTGTGACAAGACAAAACTCCCTCTGGCATTCCACCCTACAGAGAAGGACTCTCGAAAAATTGAAAGTATGGCCAAGAAAGGTTACCTGTCAGCTTCTCTGGCCATTAGGCAAGCTAACTATCAGGCCTGTGCAACCCAGTACCAGAAGGCTCTCTGGCAGTCTGTCCTGGACATGGCTGAGAAAGCATCTTCTCTTTCGGCAGACATAGCTGAAACTGCTAGGTTTGGCCTGGAAGCTGCCAAGTACCAGTTCCAAATGGCAGCAGACAGTAATGAGACTGCTGCAAGGTGGAGGGCAAATACCATCGCACAGAGATGGTTTGCTTGGTTGAGAGCCACAAACCTCAAGCAGTTACACAGAATAAGACTCTGGATTTTCATATGGAGGGCAGTTCCCTATTTGGCAGCCATACAGAGGCCTTTGTGAAGAAGGTGGATGAATGTAAAGCCACCTTCCATAGCAATTCCGCAAAAGAAAGACCCTCTGCCTCCTCTAGACCCTTCAGTAGGAGAGGCAGGGGCAGACAATTTCATTCCAGTCCTTTTTACCAGGCCATGTTACTTCCACAGGCACCCCAATACCCACAGCAAGGGTATTTCAGGGGTAGGGGCAGAAAAGGTGCCAGGCGTGGTGCCCAGTCTCAGCCCCAGTCTAAGCAGGACTCATCGATCAGGCTGCCTCTCCTTTGCCAGTAGGGAGCAGGCTGACCCATTTTTTTCCAGAATTGGAAAACCATGACCACAGACAAGTGGGTTCTGGAGATAGTGGGTCAGGGCCTGTCTCTAAGTTTCAAGTCCTCCCCGTTCAGAAAATCAGTTTTTTCAAACCAGCTTCCCTCCTGAAAGCAAAAGGTTAGAAAAAGAGGTGGAGCACCTTCTTTCACTTAAAGCAGTGGAACCAGCACCTTTGCATCAGAGGGGAAAAGGACTCTACTCAAGGTATTTTCTCACCCCAAAGAAAAATGGAGAGCTACGGCCTATCTTGGATCTCAGGTTCCTGAACAGTTTTTTAGCAAAACCAAAGTTCAAAGTGGTGACTTTGTCTCTGATTCTACCAACACTCCGAAAAGGAGATTGGCTGGCATTACTGGACCTAAAGGATGCCTATTTCCACATCCCTGTAAGGGAGTCTCACAGAAAGTATCTCAGTTTCAGATTCCTGTCGGGTCATTATCAGTTCTCAGCTCTTCCTTTCGGTCTCACTTCAGCACCAAGGGTGTTCACAAAGTGTCTGGCTGTGGTAGTGGCTCACCTGCGTAGACAAGGTATCACAGTATTCCCCTATCTAGACGACTGGCTAGTGGTGGCAAATTCACCATAACAGCAGAACACCTGCAGCTCACTCAGCAGCTTCTGCAATTCTTTGGTTTCCTCTTAAATCTAGAAAAATCAGTTTTTCTTCCTTCTCAAATTCTGCAGTTTATAGGGGCAGCATTGAATACCATAGTGGGTAGAGCCTTTCTACCCAGAGACAGGGTTAAAAGCATACTGCAGTTGGCAGGCTCTTTCAGGCTTAATGTCCCAAGGCCTGCAAGGCATTTTCGTCAACTCCTGGGCCACATGGCAGCTGCAACAGGCACAGTGCTAGGCTCAAAGTTTTAGATGAGGAACATCTAATTTCACTTAAGATCTCATTGGTGCCAACGAGAGGATTCTCTGTCGAGGCTCGTTCCTGTAACAGAAACATTTACCCAAGCTCTTCAGTGGTGGAAAGAGGAAGCCAACCTCAGAGAAGGGATTCCTTTCCAAAAAACCTACCTTCAATGATTCTCACAACAGATGCATCCCTCCTGGGCTGGGGGGCTCATCTAGCAGAGCACAGTACCCTGGGCACTTGGTCAAGTACAGAGACTCTTTTACACATAAACTTGTTGGAGCTCGAGGCAGTGTTTCTAGCAATGCGAGCTTTCAAACCACTGATACAGGGAAGGGTAGTGCAAGTCAGGACAGACAACACTACCACCATGTACTACATAAACAAGCAAAGGGGGAACAAGGTCAAGCCTCCTTTGCATGGAGGCTATGAGAACTTGGACCCTAGCTTACTCACTGGGCTCCTCACTTCAGGTCATTCATCTGCCAGGCAAGGACAGTGTTCTGGCAGATGCCCTGAGTCGAATCAGCCAGGACCATCACGAATGGTCCCTGAACAGGCAGGTGGTGCAGCCCTTATTCAGGAGGTGGAGCACCACAGAAATAGACCTTTTTGCCTCTCATCAGAGTCATCACTTACCACAGTTCTGTTGCGGACCTCCAGTAGTGGGGACAGTTCCTCTGAATGCCCTTATTCTGGATTGGTTAGGGGAGTTCCTGTATGCATTTCCCCTGGTATACAGGGTACTGTTGAAACTCAGGTCTCAGTCAGCAACAATGATTCTGGCAGCCCCAGACTGGGCCAGGCAGCCATGGTACTTCCTGTTACTGTCCATGTCAGTGGACAAACCAATATATCTTCCCAGAAGGCACAATCTTCTAACCTCCAACCAGGAGAGGCTCCTGTGTCCGAACCTCAGGTCACTCAGGCTCAAAGCCTGGCTCATGAGGACTTAGAGTATGCTGGTTTACATCTCTCTGAACCAGTTATGGATGTTTTAAGAGGATACAGGAAATCCTGTACCAAGAAAACCTGTGCTGCAAAGTGGAAGAGGTTTTCCATTTGGTGCTCTAGTAGGAGTATAGTGCCAACCCAGGTAGGAGTGCCGTTGGTACTGGACTACTTGGTCTATTTACATTCATCAGGCTTACAGCCTTTTACACTAAAGATTCATTTGGCTTCAGTCTCAGGCTATGCATCTGCAGGAAAGTCTGTTTCTTTGGCATCAAACCCCATATTTAAAAGGTTCTTCAAGGGCCTTTTACATATGTATCCACCGGTGAGAGAACCGGTGTCAGCTTGGCACCTTAATATCTGCATTGCTCAACTCATGGCCCCTCCCTTTGAGCCTATGCGTTCAGCACCTTTGAAGTATGTCACATGGAAAACAGTGTTTCTAGTGGCCATTACTTCAACTAGAAGAATTAGTGAACTCCAGGCTTTATGCATTGAAAAGGACTACATTGCTTTCCACAGGGATAAGGTAGTCCTTCAGACAAATAGGAAATTCCTTCCCAAAATGGTTTTAGACTTCCATTTGAACCAATCTATCACTTCGCCAGTGTTCTTCACTGACCATTCTTCTTCTGGTGAACATAGGCTGCATAGCTTGGATGTCAAAAGAGCTTTGAGCTACTTCATGATGGCCACTAAGCCCCATAGGCAGGACAGAACACAACTTTACCTCACTTATGGGGATGTGGGAAAGGGAAATCCAGCATCTAAAAGGTCCGTTTCTCGTTGGATTGTCCAGTGTATACAATTTTGCTATTCGAAGGTGGGCAAAGAAGCTCCAGCAGGGCTTAGAGCCCACTCCACAAGGGGTACAGCTGCAAGGGATGTACCCTTGGTAGATATCTGTAAAGCAGCAAACTGGCGAACAGTCCACACATTTGTCAAGCATTACAGCTTTGATATGCAGGCTAGGGCTGATGCCAGATTTGGTACAGCTGTCCTGCAGAGCCTGTTTCCAAAATTGGTTCTTCCCGCCTCCTAAGGTACAGCTTTTTAGTCTGCAGAAGAGTTAGGTATATTGGAGTATTCCTGGGGTGAGAAGAAAAAGTTATTTACCATAGTAACCTTATTTCTGTCAGGGATACTCCAGTATTCATAACTCTCCCACCCTGCCTCCCCATTTAAGAACCAGTGGCCTCTGTATTCCATGCTGTACTTTAGTGTTTGCATGCCACATTCTACTTTTATTAGAATTTGTTCTTACGTTTTCTCCTTTTCAGGTGATTCTGACATAGGAACTTGTGGGATTGTTTATGATAAGTTTATATTTCTTCCAGTTGGAGGTTTGGGTGGGAAATTTTGAAGTTTAAATATATATATATTTTTACATTTTTGGCCCTGTCTTTACAGGCATCCACAAAATCTGAGGGTTAGAATGTAGGCAGTTGATAGGTGGCAGCGTTTGAAAAGTGGCTCATGCCAATGATTCCTTCATTAGCATGCATTCTGTCTCCGGGCGGACCGGACCGTAAAGGTATACTGCAGAAGAGTTATGAATATTGGAGTATCCCCTGGGAGAAATAAGGTTACTATGGTAAGTAACTTTTTCTTTCAGCAAAACCTTTGATACCGTCCCACACAGAAGACTGGTTAACAAGATGAGTAATCTGGGCATGGGGCATAAGGTGATACATTGGGTTAGAAACTGGCTGATGGACAGAAGGCAGAGGGTGGTGGTAAATGGGATCCAATCCGGGGAGAGAGGGGTGACCAGCAGAGTGCTACTAGGATCAGTATTGGGACCAGTCCTGTTAAGTGTCTTCACTAGTGACATTGCAGAGGGGCTGGAAGGAAAGGTCTACCTATTCACAGATGTCACCAAGATCTGCAAAATGGTGGATACTCCAGAAGGGGTGCAGAAAATGGAGGGACCTGGAGAAGCTTGAAAGATGGTCGGAGGTGTGGCAACTGAGGTTCGATGCGAAAAAATGCAAGATAATGCACCTGGGTAGGGGAACCTTGGGGAGAGCTACAGGATGGGGGGGAGGTGCTGAATGTCACCAAAGAGGAGAGGGACCTAGGGGTTATCATATTTGATGACTTTAAGGTACCATGCAGTGTGCAAAGGCTGCAGGGAGGGCCAATGGCATGCTGGGGTGCATAGGCAGAGGTATTACTAGTAGGAGGCGGGACGTGGTGATGCCATTGTATAAAACACTGGTAAGGCCTCACCTGGAGTACTGCGTGCAGAACTGGAGACTACACCTGCGTAGGGACATAAACAAGGTGGAGGCTGTCCGGAGAAGGGTGACAAAGATGGTGCATGGTTTGCACCACAAAACACACGAGGAGAGACTAAGAAACCTCAATGTGTACTTACTGGAGGAGAGAAAGGGGCGACATGATAGAAACTTTTAAGTACCTCAAGGGCATAAACAAGGTGGAGGTGGGATATCTTTTCCAATGTAGAAAAGATACCAGAACGAGGGAGCATGATATTAAATTGGATGGGGGGAGAGATTAAGAGGTAACGTGGAAGTTTTTCTACACAGAGATGGTGTGAACGCTTGGAATAGTCTGCCACAAGAGGTGGCAGGGGAAAGCACAGTGGAGGGGTTTAAACATGCTTGGGACAAGCACAGGGGAACCTTGGGTGGGAAGGGAGTGATGAAAAGCCATTGACCAGTTAGGGTGAGTGGATGCATACGTGTATAGGGTCTACAGGCAGACTGGATGGGCCTAGTGGTCCTTATCTGTCGACAATTTCTATATTTCTAATTTGGTTTCACATGCCAGTTTGTTAAATGATAATCCATGCATTCAGACAGCATCAAGTCTTGCTTCATTCAGACCTAATGCAGTTAGCCCCAGCACTTGAACTGTCCTGGAGAGGAAAGAGTTAACTCTGTGCAGAAGCATAGAATATTGAGCTCGATTTTCAAACCTCTGTCTGTGGTACTTCCCAGTGTAACCGTAAGATTCTTTACTCCGCCTAACAGTGAAGTCGCTCTGGAGATTTCCTCTGCTCGGTTCAGTAAAAGTAAAGCGTTCGGTTTAAACCAATCCTTTTTATTGTTTTTCGGATTCCCAGCCTCTGTCTATAGTACAGGTAGTGCTGTAGATAGGTAGTGACTGTGTTTAATTTTAAAATCTGTGTGGAAATGGTTTTTCTTTGATTTCTTTTCGGTCGGTCCGGTTGGCACCGACCTTGTGTTTTCTTCTGTCTTAAATTAATATTTTCTGGGATTAGAGTGGTGTTCCAGTACCGATCGGTTTCAAAAGAACCAGGCCTTTTTCCTGGTTCTTTTTCAAAACCCGTGACACGGTTTGTTACCGATCGATTGTTATTACCTGGCTTGAAAGCTGCTATAGGGTAATTTTGGTAGGTTGGCCATGTCTGAGAAACCCAAGAAGAAAACTGGTCCCACTGGGTTTCAGCACTGTACTGAGTGTGGGGAGGCCTTTGCCAAGGCCAACCCCCACCTCGTCTGTGTTTATTGTCTGGGGTTTGACCACCTCCAATCAGACTGCCAAATTTATAAAAACTTTCCCAAAACCACTCTAGAAAAGAGATTGAGTAGGTTGAAGGAAAGGGAGGCCAAGAAGTCGGTGAATCTGGATGGCCAGCCCGGTTCGGTTGCGGCCGAACCTTAGGAGGTGCCTGCTGACCTAGGCGATACCTCCTCAGGCAAAAGGAGAGCTGACTGTGAGGGGTCGGTTCTGTTGAAAAAGAAACAAAAGTCTGCCAGTACAGATCCTGTATCGCACTCTCCAACCGCGGATGAAATAGCCAAAGCGATTAGCATTGTTCAATCGCTTAGATCGGTTCTGTCCGAACCGGTACTGCTAGTTTGGCAGTCTGTTCGGTTGGATCCGTCTCCTCCGGTTTATGATCCAGATGTTTATTATGAGGAGTGGGAGGGAGACGAAGACTATCCCGGTGATGATGATGATGATGATGATGATGAGGGGGTCTGGATGTGCCCATTGAACCAGACATCTCCCCAGACAGGCCCTCAGGTGTCTCTCCTCTCAGACTCTCTGAGTCCCCGTCACATTTTTTGTTCTACAAAAAGGTGGCAGAAACCCTGCAGCTTCCCTTGGTTGAAGCCGCAGAGGAGGGTGAAGATCCTGATTTTGTGGAAATGGTGGACATCCCAGAATCCAAAAGACTGTCTATCACTTTTCATAAATCCTTGGGGAGACAGACTCAAAACATTTTTACAAACTCCTAATTACCTCCTGTGGATAAGAGAATGGACCGGAGGTATATGTTATCAGGCTCAACCGCGGAGTTCCTTTATAACCATTACAGCCATGTTGGGGTAGTGCAGGCTGCAGCCTGTGACAGGGCAAAGATTACTTTGGCTTCACACCCCCCTCTCCCTGGCTAAGGACTCCAGAAAAGTGGATGCCATGGCCAAAAAACAGTATTTGGCATCCTCTCTGGGACACAGGCAGGCTACTTAAATGGCCTACACAGCCAGGTACCAGAAATCTAGATGGGATACGGTTCTGGAACTGGCTAAACAGGCTTCTCCCCAGCTAGCCAAGGAGCTGGAGGAGGTGGCTGCTGATGGACTTGAGGCATCGAAAATGCAATTTCATGCTGCTGTGGACTCCAGTGATGCGGCATCTAGAGTCATGGCTACATCTGTTTCTCTGAAGACATGCTTGGCTCAGATATACTAGCCTTTCACAGGATACCCAGACTAAGGCTATGGATTTTCCTGTAGTTGGTAACTCTCTGTTTGGGGAGCAGACAGAGGCTTACATGAAGAAAATGGATGAATACAGGACGACGTACAGGAGTGCACAGGCCAAGGAAAGGCAAGCCACTCCGCACAAGCAGCAGTCTAGGGGCAGGGGCAGGCCCTTTCAAAGGCCTTTTTACCAAGCCCAGGCCTCCTCTCCCTTCCCACAGAGGAGGTTCTTCAGAGGGAGGGGCAGGAGGGGGATGAGCAGGGTGGCTCCCTTCTCCTCTCATTCTAAGGCTCCTGCCAAGCAGACACCCTGATGTGTCAGCCTGGGTCGACTCCCCATTTCCAGTAGGAGGCAGGCTGGCTTACTGCTTCCAGGCCAGGAAGTCAGTGACTTCAGACAGGTGGGTCCTGGAGGTAGTAAGCCAGGGACTGGCCCTCAGCTTCAAAAAGTTCCCAAAAAAGAGGGCCAAGTCTTTTCCACCTGCATCAGCCTCAGAGACCATTGCCCTAGAGGCAGAGGTTTCCTCTCTTCTAGCTCTCAGAGCTGTAGAAAGGGTTCCTGCTCAGCACAAGGGGAAAGGATTGTACTCCAGGTACTTCCTTACCCCAAAGAAAACAGAGGAGTGGCGACCCATCCTAGACTTAAGGTATTTGAATAAACAAATTGTAACGCCAAAATTCAAAATGGTAACTCTGGGAATGATCCTTCCCTCTCTAAGGCCAGGAGATTGGCTAGCATCTCTGGACATCTCTAGACCTCAAGGATGCCTACTTCCATATTCCTATCAGGTGCTCCCACAGAAAATACCTCGGGTTCGAGTTGCCTTCAGGCCATTACCAATTCAGAGCCATGCCATTCGGCCTAACATCAGCTCCAAGGGTGTTCACAAAGTGCCTTGCAGTAGTGGTGGCTTACCTCAGAAGACAGGGTATCAGCATCTTCCCGTATCTGGATGACTGGCTCTTAGTGGGTCAGTCATCTTTACAGGTCAAGTCAGCTCTTCAAACTACCCAGGACCTCTTCAGTTCCCTGGGATTTCTTCTCAATCTTCCGAAGTCTGTCCTCGAGCCAGTTCAACTTCTCACCTTTATAGGCATAGAGTTGGACACTTTACAAGCAAAAGCTTTCTTTTCCCTGGCAAGGGTGAAGGCCCTAGTGGATCTTGCTTCCTCCTTTCGACCTCAGGTCTCCTGCCCAGCAAGACAGTTCCTCCAGCTCCTGGGCCACATGGCAGCTTCCACGGCAGTGGTGCAGCGAACAAGGTTTCAGATGAGGGACATTCAGTTTCATCTAAGGTCTTTTTGGTCTCAAAAGAAGGATTCACTTACCAAACGGATTCCAGTGACTCAGACTCTGGTCCAGGCTCTCCAGTGGTGGCTGGACCAGGACAACCTCTGACAAGGGGTTCCATTTCTCCCTCGAGTCCCATCAGTAGTTCTAACTACGGATGCTTCTCTCCTAGGGTGAGGAGCCCACCTGGGAGCCCTGACAGCTCAAGGGGTATGGTCTCCACAGGAGTCTCTCCTTCATCTCAATCTCCTGGAACTCAGGGCAGTTTTCCTAGCCCTGCAGAGCTTCTCAGCTTCAGTCAAGGGCAAGGTGGTCCAAGTCAGAACAGACAACACCACCACAATGTGGTACATCAACCAGCAGGGAGGCACTCGGTCCTTGGCCTTGTGCACAGAAGCTATGAAGCTGTGGTCTGTGGCCTGTTCTCTTCAGATTTCTCTGGTAGCTGTTCACCTTCCAGGGAAGGACAACGTACTAGCAGATGCTCTGAGCAGAATTTCACAGGGACATCACGAATGGTCCCTGGATCCTCACATCCTGAAGGTCATCTTCTCCAGGTGGGGCACTCCAGAGATGGATCTCTTTGCAGCACCGGATAATCATCAACTTCCTCTGTTTTGTTGCAGACCTCCAGTCCTGGGGACGGTTCCCTAGGATGCTCTCATTTTGGACTGGAAGAGCAGATTTCTCTATGCCTTCCCTCCCTTCCTCTGCTGTTCAGAGTTCTGATCAAGATCAGGACTCAACCCTGCACAGTGATACTGGTGGCTCCAGATTGGGCCAGACAGCCTTGGTATCCTTGTCAGTGTCACGTTCCCTGTCTCTGCCCAGGACATACAATCTTCTGCCCTCCTCCCAGGGGTGGATTTGGTACCCCAATCCCCAGTCTCTCAATCTCAAGGCCTTGCTCTTGAAGAGTTAGAATATGCAGCACTACATCTCTCCCAGGGAGTTCTGGATATCCTGAAGGTCTCCAGGAAACCTTCCAATAGAAAAACTTACAACTCCAAATGGAAAAGGTTCAGTATTTGGTGCTCTTAGAAAGGCATCCTGCCTGATTCTGCAGACATTTCCACAACCTTAGACTGTCTAGTTCATCTGAATGGTCTAGGCCTTAGGCCTGCCACGCTGAAGGTTCATCTAGCAGCTGTCTCTGCATTCCTTTCAGCAGGGAAGGGCTCTTCCCTGGCATCTCATCCTGTTTTCAGAAAGCTTGTCAAAGGTCTGGTTCACATTAACCCTCCTTTTAGGGAGCCCACTCCGCCTTGGGATCTTAATGTTTGCATAGCTCAGCTTATGCAGCCACCCTTTGAACCTCTGGCTTCAGCTGAATTGAAGTACTTGACCTGGAAAACGGTGTTCCTGGTAGCTATTACTTCTGCCAAGCAGATTAGTGAGTTACAGGCTCTGTCAGTTGAACCTGACTTCATCTCCTTCCACAGGGACAAAGTGGTCCTAAGAACCAGTAGGAGGTTCTTGCCCAAAGTGGTATCAGATTTGCATCTGAACCAGTCTATATCTCTCCCTGTGTTTTTTACTGACCATTCTTCTTCAGGTGAAAGAAGGTTATACAGTCTGGATGTTAAGAGGGCCCTTAGCTACTACATTGAGCATACTATGGCACATAGAAATTACTATCTTCCATTGTTTCTCACTTATGGTGAAGTGGGGAAAGGTAAGCCTGCCACTAAAAGGACTATTGCCAGGTTGATTGTTTCTTGTATACAATTCTGTTATAACAAGTTGGGTAGCATGCCCCCTTCAGGCCTGAGGGCTCACTCGACTGCTTCTGTAGCTGCGGCCAGAGATATATCTTTGTTAGAGATCTGTAAAGCAGCCACCTGGAAAACAGTACATACTTTCACCAAGCATTACTCTCTGGACATCCAGGCTAGGAGTGTTGCTATGTGTGGCACAGCAGTACTGCAGAGCCTCTTCTCAAAGTAGGTTCTGCATTTCCTCCTCCATAGGGGAACTGCTTGGTAGTCTGCATTATGTCTGAATACAGCAAGAACTCATGTTGTTTGAAGAAAAAATTACCACCATAGTAATGTTGTTTCCTCTAATGGAGTCTTGCTGTATTCAGAACCCCCTCCCCTCTCAGAACCTGGTTTTTGGGAAGTGGGCTGGCAGGTAGTGTTGTACCCTCTACCCTCCCTCTTGGGTGGGGTAGATGTTGTTATATTTTCTGCTGTTTCATACTTAAATGTTGTCACTACCTTTCCTTCTTGGGTTCTCGACTTGAGTCTTTTGGGGCCCAAGAAGAATCTTTTGCCTTTTGCCTATATGTTGAACAATTTCCATACTATAGAATCTAGTTAGTTTGCTCGTAAGAATCTGACGGTTACACTGGGAAGTACCACAGACAGAGGTTTGAAAACCAAGCTCGAACTCAACGTTCTATGCTTCTGCATAGAGTTAATTCTTTCCTGTCCGAGGCAGTTCAAGTGCTGGGGCTAACTGGATTAGGTCTGAATACAGCAAGACTCCATTAGAAGAAACAACATTACTGTGGTCAGTAATTTTTTCTTTCCATTGTTGTGTTTAACTCCATTCCTGCAAATTGATTATCTGCAACTTATTCCAGTTAACATGAAAGTAACAGATAGAATACAGTTACCAAATTGTTTTCATTGGATTGCAGGCAACAGTCCTATAAACTGGCTCTGTACTCTCTGGTGGAAAAGTCAAGATTGGGAGCTTGCTGTGGTGTGGGCTTTGCTCCTGCCAGATGGCACTATTGTATATGAGTTATAGTTATAAACTACTTTACGTGGATATTTCAACAATTTTTCTTTTCCTTTTTTTCTTAGCAAGCTCCTCTGGCCCAACCTGAGTCCCCCACTGCCTCAGCTGGAGATGATGCCCGCTCGGTGGTAGAGTCAGGAGAGTCTGACAAGGAGTCAGTCTGCAGCAGTTCCAACAGCAATGGCGGCAGCAAGAGCAGCAAGGACAAGGAGAAGCAAAAGAAGGACAAGGACAAAAAGAGGGCTGACTCTGTTGCCAACAAGTTGGGCAGCTTTGGCAAGAGCCTTGGCAGCAAGCTGAAAAAGAACGTTGGGGGTCTGATGCACAGCAAAGGCAGCAAGGGCAGCTTGAGTAATGGGCAGTCAGACACTCTAGAGAAGAAGAAAAAAGGATCCTTCAAGTCTCGAAAGGGCAGCAAAGATGATCCTTCTCTGGCAGATGCAGCAATGCCCTCTGAGAAGAGTGGACTAACAAAATTGTCATCGGACAAGCTGCAGTCGGACCCCTACAAATACAGCAACGATGTCAAATTGAGCCTGAATATCCTGCGGGCGGCCATGCAGGGTGAGCGGAAGTTCATATTCGTCGGCCTACTCATGACCAGCAACCGCCACCCGTACCAGGAAGAGATGATCCAGCGGTACCTGGCCGATGCGGAAGAGCGCTACATGGCCGAACAGAAGCAGAAGGAAGCAGAAAAGATGGCGATGATGAATGGCAGCCTTGGGAAAAAGCCAGAGCAGGAGACATTTCCCCACAGGCGATTTGAGCACAAGGACAGCATGGGAGATGATTTACCTCTAAACACATTCCCACCAGCACAAGGATATGGTGGCCCAAACCCAGGGTATCCCATGGGATCCAAACTGACAACGTGTTCTCCTCCCGTTTACTCTGGAGTGTTTACCATTCCACGACCGTCAGTGGTGAACGTTGGGGATGGGTCTCAGCCTCCCAGCTATCAGGAGGTTCGGCGGCAGGTTGGGGGTGGGACCTGTCACAGCCTGCCTTCATATGCCACCTTACCTCGGCACTACTCCCAGGGACATCCTCACCCTTATCCAGCCAGTCCCACCCCCTTGGGGAGGTTCTCCCCCATAGAGCAGGATGATCCCCCAGACTATCCCCTTGAATGTGACAGCTCCTACTCCCCACACAGCAGTGGCTATAGGGAAACCCTAGAGAGGGACAGCTTTCAGCGGATGACCTCTTCAGACAGATCCAAAACCTGGACCGCTTACACCGTCCAGCAAACCAAATGCCGGCAGCCGAACTGCAGCTTTTATGGGCACCCAGAGACTAGCAACTACTGCTCCTGCTGCTACAAAGAGGAGCAGAAACGCAATAGGGACAGGGAGCATGAATCCTTCTCGCACAGGTTCTAAGCGCTTTAAATGAAGGTTGTTTTTTTTTGTGGTTTTTTTTTTTACTTCAGCTATGTTGGACCCATTGAATATGGGATATGCAATAAAGTATTTCCCCACCCCTGTGGGGAGAGTATCTCCAGGTGTGCACAAATTTGAAAAAAAAAAGGAATGGATGAAAGAATGATGACACTGCTGTGGTAAAGTGGTGTAATTCCCAGGGGAAAAGAAGGGAGCGGCTCTGTGCCTGCATGAGATGAAAGACTGAAAAAGGTTTTGTCAAGCAGAAGTCTTCGAATTGTGCATTGCTAAGAGCTTGGCAAGCCCTCATGGTGAGCATGGCTCATTGTGCATACGAGATGCAGTTGGCATCATTGAAACTGTCCAGCAGTGGTTGACTGAATACTTTCTATCATTAAATATATATTTTTAGCTTGAAGGGGGAGAAAAGGGTATGTTGGAACTTTCATGTGCTTTTTTTTTCCTCAAGCAAGCTTTCCACTGTCAGCAAAGGCATTTAGAAGCCTCCCATTCCTGACACCAGTCGACGACTGAGCAGCACTGGACCCAAGTTACTGAGGAAGGTGGTCCTCATTTTGCTGCCGACTTGGAGTTTTACCCCGGTTTCTCCCTGCCCTCCTTTGGATACATGCTCGAGATCTGCAGCATACCTGTGGAGGAGACCGAGCTTCTTGGCCCTCCACAGTGGTTACTGCAGGAGCTGAACTAAGTGCTTCAGTCCCCTGGGCCAGGAAGTGCTGCCATCAAAGCACCCAGACCCTGGGACTGCTGGACAAGATGAGTTCCAAGCTTGTTCCCAAACCTGGGTACCCTGCATGGTGGAGTGGCACACAACCATTGAGCTGTCGACGTTGCCCACTACATCCATGTATTAAATGCATTTCTATAAATACTGATACTTAGTCTATCTGAATTTTACTTTTTGTTTTCAAATTCAGTTCATCTTTCCCCACCCCTCTGCTCCCCCACCCTCTGATTTCAGTCAACATATCCCCTACAGGCCAGGGTTTGTGCTGTAGTCTAGAGGCTGGCAAGCCTGGCAGGGTTTTTAGCTAAGAGTTTGTCGTTTGACAGTGCAAACAGTTAGTGCAACCCTCTTTGTTTCCAATACAGTCAGACAAACTTACTAAGGACCAGGAGTACCTGACTTGACTTGGCCCGTGGGGATCCACACAGCAATAAAAGCAGGGGTGGGGTGGATGAAAAGTGGCCTTGGAATGTGGAATTGGGATTCCTACAGTTGGCTATACAGAAAATTGACTGGTACAGTATGCAGTAACTGTTCATGTGGTGCTTTGGCTGCCCTCTTAGAATCCATCCTGTCTCGTAAACAAACACAGACAATCTGTTTGAGATGGGCTGAATTTAGTGGACTCCTGTTTGGACAAGGGTCCCCAAGGAATTTGAGGCTGGCGTGATAACATATCCTTGCATGATGAGCTCTATGGTTATTTTAACCACTTTCACGCCCCTTTCAGGATCCATGTTGCCCCAAGACAGCTTGCAGTGTCATTGGTGATGTGCAGTCACCTTAGGATCCACTGTGTCTGGGGGAGGGGTCATAGTTGAAATTTAAATTGTATCACCAGATGATGGTGAAGCAGGTGGTTTAATGTCATTCCACCTCCTGGGATGCAAAGTGGGATGTTTGTGGGGTGGGGGGAGGTTCCAAGGTCCTGCTACTCCCTGAACTTTCACTGTAACCTCAAAATTGAACTACACGCTGCAATAAATACCAGCGAGATGAACACTTGCAGTTGTGTAAAGGGCTCGACTCTTAACAGGCACTTTATGTTCTCTTTAACGGCATATGCACTCTCCTGTAGTTCTTATTAATGACGTTTGACTGGTTTCATCCCTGTCCAAGGATTGTTGAACAAAACAAAACCACCTCAACCTCTGTTTTGTAGAGCAGTGTGAATGTAAAATTGGAAGGAAAAGGCAACGTCACTATCAGGGGCACTAATTTGTGGTGATTATAGAAGTAATCAGATTCCATTTATGAGGGTTGAAATTTTGGGACTGCACCAGTAATTGCTAGCCTGATATATGGAGTATTGCAGGATTCTGTTGTATAGCATTTGTGCATAGAAATAAGAATGTAAGAAAAGATAAATATGTTGTAAATTAAGAAAAAAAAATGCAAATAGTACAAGAAATAATTTACAGCAGAATACATGAAATGTAGATGCACTGCTCTGGTACAAAGTTACAGGCTCTGTGAAACCCTGTGGTTTTACTGGTATGGGGACAGTCAAGTTCTGTGAACCCCCACCCCCACCCTCCATTCTCTGGTGAACACCATAAAACAGTGGCCCATTGATATGTGCTGCCTCATTTTCATGTCTGACTTGCAAATCAATGCAGAGGACTTCTGCTCTGCTGTCTTGTTGCTCTGGAGGTTATGGTTCACAAATACATCTCCATAGGTCCTGAAAAAGGAGATCAACTGTGCAAAAGCAGTACTGTGTATGTGTGTGGTTTGGGGTGGGGTGGGGGGCAGTGTGACTATGGAGCAGGTCACGGTGGTTATGTGTTTGTAGTGCACAGTGAGATCTGGAAGAAGATGGGCAGCAAAACCCCATTTCACTGAAGCTGTGCTTCCTTTTACACCTCACTGTTTTTACACAGCAGTATGTACTTCCATTTCAGAGCCTATGAGAATCCCAGAACTGTATGTAAGTGGGGCTTTTGATTAAGAGAAAGACACCAGAATCCGGCTGCTCAGAAGTTAAGTAACAGTACCACAGATGAAGCATTTATCTTACAAGAGAATTAAGGGGGAGAGGCAAATTTGTACATTTTAGCCCCAGCACTTAAAGTTTTTTTTTTTTGGTTTCAGTTGTCCAGAAACAAACTGAAGGCAAATGATTAGGCTGGCTTTCTGATGCCTGACTGCGTATATCTGCATCAGTTAATCTTTGAATGTGTTTACAGAGCTACAAAGTCCCATTCTTGCTTTTACTCTGGTTTCGGCACTTCCTGCTGCACTTTGGGGATAAAAAATGTTAACACCCCCTCTCCCCCAGTAAGACCAGCTGAGAAGTGGCAGCTCATAACAGTGGGGGAGGAGGCACGTCTGTCTGTACCCTGTTATACTTGTGCCTGGGATGACTGAAGCACAAGGATGTCATGTGACTGAACCCTTAGTCATGCAGCAAAGTCTGAGCCAATAGCTGAGCTGAGATTCATTACAGGTTGTTGTAACTCGCAACCCTTTGCACTGACTAGCTGATGATGTGCCTGTTTTGTATTGTTCTGTTTCCATTTTAGTGAGGGGGCTGGTTAAGGGAAGAAAAATACCTGGTGGCTTAGCAGTAGTGTTGCACAGATAGTATCTTAGAAATTAGGACACAAACAGATACCTCCCATTTGGCCAGATAGTTGCTGTGGTAGTATAGTAATATTATCTAACCATGGATCCCACCCTCTAGGATCCAGCTCGGATCCTAACTATCTGACCTAGGATCCCTGGATCTGACCATCTGACCTAGGATCCCTGGATCTGACCTAGGATCCATCACTATCTGACCCTGGATCCTAACAATCTGATCTAGGATTTCTGGATCCTAACTAGGATCCATCGCTATCTGACCCAGGATCCTAACTATTTGACCTAGGATCCCTAACTAGGATCCATCAGTATCTGACCCTGGATCCTACATCTGTCTTCGGTAGGATTTCTAGTAGGATCCAAGGCAGGATACCAGCACTATCTGATAGATAGTGATAGGATCCACAAAAGCACTATCTGAGCAACACAGCTTAGCAGCATGGTAAACTTGATCTGCACCCTCCCCCCACCACCACCGAGCCCGGTGCAGAGTATGGGCATCACAGAAATTATGCATTTGCTGTTGGAGTGGTGTTTGAGTAAGATATGTGCCACTAAATTGCCCCCTCACCCCAACCAGTAGGTTACCATAAGGAACTTGGCAGGCTCAGTGAAGACTACTTGTGACTAAGGGTTGGTGGCCACTCCTTGATTGTTTATCAGGGTGCACAAATAACTGAACTGCCTGTATCATCCCACGTCCGTAGCAGAGTGCCATGACTTCTCATTGTGCCTGGCCCTCAACGGACTGCAGTGTCAGAGTCTGGGGTTCATATGCAAACCCTGGTCTCCCACATGGCACCTCAGCTGGGCAGCCATCCCTTATATTGACTGAGTGTCCGAACCAGTCAGCTTAGCTTGGCAATTCTTTCATCCTAAAAATGCATGGGAAACACTCTTATAATAACAGTGAAGAGATGTCAGTAATCCCATTGTAATATATAATGAGGAGTTGGACTTTTTCTAGCAATGAGAATGATTGGTGGTGATATGCAAATTGCAGCATCTCAGCCCTGAGGCATTGCCCCAGAGATAGAACTTTAGAATGTTAAAGGTCAGATGCTGGAGTGGAGTCATGGTCCCCTGACATTCCAAAAGTAGATTTATTTATGTGCTGAAGAGCTCAGTCACCCTGGAATCCTATTCCAGTCTCTTAAGTGTTCTTGGTTTTGACTACTGGTTTATTATTTTACAAAGTTTTCGAGTTTATATGATACTCTGTGTTAGTGGAGCCTCATTTTAGTATTTTACCGATTCCATTGTGGTTTCCAGAGCCCAGAGAACCGTGTCTTTCAACGGCTCCCAGTTTGAGTTCTCGTTTCAAATCAAGCAAAAATAAATTTTGATTAAACTGGACTTCATTTTTAAAACAGTTGTTAATTTTTCTTGAATACTTCTAAAATGAATCTTGCTTCCTGTCACATTGGCAAGACGGAGAACAGGGCCTACAGGATTTAAACAGTATATATTCTGTAAGCATCGGGTGGCAAAAGAAGACAGCCACACTCTTTGCTTTGATAATTTGGCCCCAGATCAAGATTTTTGAAAATTGTGAATTCTGCAAAGGTGTTTTGCCCAAAAAACAAAGGATAGCTAAACATAAGTCGTTGTCTGCACCAGCTTCCACAACAGCTTCACGAGAGTACTCTCCTGGAAAAACAGCTTCAATATAGAAACAGAATTTGCTGGCAGAAAACACTGCTTGACTCACACAGTCTGCTCTCATGTCCCCTGCCTGATCTGTCTCCGCAGACCCTAACTGGTCTTAGAGACTCTCCCTCCTCCCTGCCTATCTACCAATATACCCCTTTGCCTAGCGCATGCAGTCTTGACGCCATCTGTTATTTTCACCTCCACCACTTCCACTGGCAGTCTTTTCCAGGCATCTACCTTTCATTGAAGAAGTACTTCTTTACACCCCCCCCCAGCTTCATCACATGCCCCTGATCCCGGTGCACTTTCTCATTTGAAAGAGACTCCCATCCTGCACCCTGTTCACTCCTGGGAGGTACTTTTAGGTCTCCAGCATGTCCCTCTTCGCTCTCCTCTCTTCCAGGGTGTACATGTTGCGATCCCTCAGTCTCTCCTTAAAGGGCTTCTCATGCAACTGCTGCATCATTTTAGTTGTCCTCCTGAAGACTGCCTCCATCCTGTCCATGTCCTTTTTGAGGTACGGCCTCCAAAACTGGACACAATACTCCGGGTGGGGTCTTACCAACAAGTGATACAGTGACACCACCACTTCCATCCTTCCTACTGGAATGACCTCTCCCTGTGCAACCCAGCATCACATTAGCCCTACCCAGTGCTTTGTCACACTGCCCTGCCACTTTGAGATTGTCAGGTATGATAACCTGATAACCCCAAGGTCTCTTTCCTGCTGTCAGTACCCCCCCCCCAAGCTTATACTCCGCTCCTGAGTTCCTATACCCCAGGTGTATGATTTTGCACTTTTTTGGCATCGACTCCCAAATACCATGCTCTTGCCCACTGGTTTCCAGAGATCCCTGTTCATTCTTTCCATACCCTTCTGAGTGTCCACCCAGTTGCAAATTTTGGTATCATTTGCAAAAAGGCATATCTCCCTTCCATTTATTCAGCTATGTCACTTATGAAGACAGTGAAGAGGATTGGTCCCAGTACTGAGTCTTGTGGCACCCAGCTGATCATTCTTCCATTGAGAGTGAGTGCCATTAACCACCACCTTCTGTCACCTGTTAGTTTAACCAGTTTCTAATCCAGTTCACCACTTTGGCTCCCAACCCTAGGCTGCCCAAGTTCTTTCAGTCTCCTGTGTTGCACAGTGTCGAAGGCCTTGCATATGTTCAGATAGGCCACATCTGCTGCCCTCCCCTGATCTACTTCTGTGTTCATACAGTCAGAGGAATTCATCAGATTTATCTAGCATGACCCCCCTTCCCTCCAAAATGAATCCACACTGCATGTGGTCATGCAACCCATTGTATTCAGAGTACTCTGCCAGTCTGCCCTTTAGAAGGTTTCCATTAATTTCCCCACCACTGAAGTAAGACTGACGGGCCTGTTGTTGCTAGTCTCCTCCCTGCTGCCACTCTTATGTAGAAGGGCCACGTCCGCTCTTCTCCAGTCCTCCAGAACCACGTCTGTTTCCAGTGAACTGTTTAATAAGGCTGTCAGTGGTGCAACTAGCACCTTCCCGAGTTTCTTTAGTACCCTTAAGTGTATCCCATCCAGTCGCATAGCTTTGTCCACCTTCAGAGCTGCAAGTCTCTTCAGGACCTTTTCCTGTGAAAATGTACTTGTGTGCACCTTCCTCTCCCCTTGTTCTTGCTATTCCCTGGTGGTCTGTTCCCCTTCCTTCCACTGTGAAGATGGGCAGAAATACCTGTTCAGGATGTTTGCTTTTTCTTGATCCTCTTCAGTGCAGTCTCCCCCTCTGCCTTTCTAATCCTCACTATCCCTGTCCTTGCTTTCCTCTTTTCACTTATGTATCTGAAGAAAGTCTTATCTTCTTTAGCTGTTCTTTCCTCTGTTTGCACCTTTGCTGTCCTCACCACCTTGCCTGTTTCCCTCCGCTTTACTAAGTATTATCTCCCTATCGCCTCTCTGTGTTTATTTATACGTCCTGAATGCCACCCTTTTTTCCTTCTCCACCTTTGCCACTTCCTGTCTTTTTCCTTATGGTTTTTATGCTCTTCATTCTTGCAGAGGTTAGCTGCTTTAGTTATACCGTCCTTTATTTTTGACAAGTGTGCCTCCACCCCCTCCCTGTCGGCCCCCTCCCCCGAGGCAGTTTCCCATTGTTTCAAATCCACCCTCCTAAAGTCCAGAACTCTCGATTTTGTGTGATTAGTCTCTGTTCCTGTCTTAATGTAAAACCACACCGTACAGTGATCACTGGTACCTAGGGGACTGCTCACTGTGACGTCTGCAATGCTGTCCCTGTTTGTAAGCACCAGGTCCAGCACTGCCCCATCCCTAGTGGGTTCTTTCACTAGCAGCCTGAGAAAAGCCCCTTTGTAGGGAGTCCAGGCTTGTGTATAAAATTATGGAGAAAAGTACCACTGAAGGTAGAAAGAACGCTTCAGATGACTCTTCTCCCAGCGGTCTCTGGCACCCAAGGAGACTGAAAAAGCTGCAAAGCACTCTGGCACCCAAGGAGACAGAAAAGTCTGCTAAGCCATCTTGTAGTAAAGAGCACAGGACACATAGCTGAGGACACTGTTACTGTGATGGCAGCCATACAAAGCAAAAAAATGTTTTCTGAACTCCAGCCAGGTACTATAGCTGGCAAAAAGGAGAAGCACCTTAAGGTTCTGCTGTCTTAAAAGCAAATAGAGGAACCAGTGCAAAGTGAAAACATGCCCTCCTTGGAGGACTTTAAATAAACGTGGCTGTGGTTCAGAACAGTACATAGCTTTAAAGAGCTACTGACACCTCAAAGAAAACTTTAAAAAACATAATTAGGTACAATTCTGCCTGCATTACATTTATACTTTACATATTTCTCCTCCCCATTATTTATTACTAAGGAAATTTGTATGAATATATGAACTTTATCCCTCAGTGCTCCTTTAGAGTCCATCTGCCTCTATAGCTCCCTCCCTACTTCAAGTCATAATCCTGTGTTGTGACATCACAGTCTGTTGCCATGGGAGTAACTGTGATGTCACAAGCAGTGCTCTGTGACTTCAAGTAGGGAGAAAGCAGGAATAGACAAACTCTTCAGGAGCAAAGATCCTGTTTTCATATATATGTCCTCAGTAATAAATAATGGGGAGTAGCCAGCCCCGGTGGCGCAGAGGGTTGAGGCACTGAACGCCATAGCTCGCACCACGCTGGTGACCCAGGTTCGGGAACAAGCCTGGGTCGTCGGAGGTCGGCCGGTGGGGGAGGGAGAAGACTAGAGTTGGCAGCCGACAGGTAGCCCTCTACCTCGGGGTTAGAGGTAGCAGGTATCTTGGAGCTTGGCCACCCTCTGGTGGAGGCCAGAGAAGCGGCACCTATCCGAGGATCTTCGGCGCTAGGCCGTTCGGGGGAAGGAGGAGGAGACCCCATCTGGAGCTGTGGTACGCAAGTGCGCCTCCACATGCATGCGTTACCACTTCCGAGGGTCTCGGGAAGTAGATCCACGGGAGAAAAACGGAGGAAAAAGTGGGGGTTCACAGAGGATACCACCTCTGGACCAGCTCTGGGGATCTGCCGGGGCGCGCATGGCGCTACAAGCCCCCCGAGTCCGGTAGGTTGGTGGACTGTGATGGAGGACCTGCCACAGGAGGATAAAGAAAGTTAAAAAAATAAATAAATAAATAATGGGGAGGAGGAGTACTGCACTAATGGGAAATACAAACTGGACTGTGTCTAAATATAAGGTTTTATTAAAGTTCTCCTGAACATGTCACCAGTTCTTTAAAGGGGAAGAGTCAGCACTGAGAGCCTGACACCCAAGTTTGAGGCTGGTCCCAATTTTCACTTTGAGTAAAACTTTTTTTGTTTGTTACTTAGTGTTTACTGCAGTATAGTAGATTGGACAGATTTCTGATGACTTACTTGCAGGCTGACATTTTCTGTAACTACAAATCTCAGTATCCCCACAAGCTGACATCAAAGGAGGGCTGCAACAGTGAGAGATTCGGCAGCCTGCAGTGCATGTTAGAGTTTTTTGAAAGCTGTGATCTTTTGTATGCTAGTCCTGCTGTCCTCCGTGGGCTACGTACAGTCCCAGAGGACTGTACTTAGCCCCAGGAGAACAGCGTGACTGGCAGACATCTGATCAGAGCTTATTAAAGCTCTAACATGCTCTGTTGGCCACTGAATCTCCCACTGCTGCAGTCCTCTTCTGATGTCAACTGCAGGGGATGCTGGGATTTGTAGTCATAGAAAATGTCAGTTTGCAAGTCAACAGAATCAGTCTGATAGAATTTATGATACGGCAATAAACAGGATAAAAAAATGTTCTTGCACACCAAGTGCATATTGGGACTAGCTTTACCCTTGGGTGTGGGGCTTTTAGTGCTGACTGGTCCCCTTTAAAAAAAAATGCCTCCAGTGCTCTCCTAGTTTACCCTCCAGAAAGGGTATTTGTGGAAAAAAGAGGAAGTGGAACTGATTTCCCCAGAGAATACTGGTGAGGAGGACTTAATTTCCCCAGCCAGGGTAAACGAGTACTATTTATCCTATACTGCATTTTTTTAGACAAATGGCTGACTTGCTGCATCTACTTGCCACTGAGTCAAAGGTGGACATAGAGACGCAGAATTCATGAGTATGCTGCATCTGATCTAGACAAAGGGTATTCATACTCATCCATAAGGCTTTTAAAAATGGCACTAAAAAACATTTTTTGCTGTGCCTTCAGCCTTTACGACCAGTGGTGGAAATTGGAGGATCTAGGTTCTAGAAGAGAAATTAAAAAGTCCAGCTTTGTTTCAGAAGTAAAATGGTGAAGGACTGCTTTTGTGTAAAATGCATCCCTACCCGTCATAAAACAGACTAAAGTAAAAAAGTACGCAAATATTGAGAAAATGTGTCCCCAGATCCCTTTGAGGTAACTGTTTCCACAGTTCACCAGTGAATTGTTCTTTTCATTTCCTGTGCTACCTGTGGCCGCAGACAGGATGGTTGAGAAAAGACGTGTGGTACCCAGCAAAGGGTCTGAGTTTGTTTGTACTCACCCTGACTCTGAAGAAGTTATTCAAGGAGCTACATTCGAGAAAATGAAGATTTATTTAAAAGAAAGGCTTGTTCAGTAAAGGTTAGGAAAAAAAGGGTTGCATCTGGCAGTGAGCCTTGGCTCAGTGTGCCTTATCCACTTACCCATTTTTAAATACATAAATGATTTCTCAGCTGCACCTCTTAATAAAGATTCCAGAAAAACTGTCCTAATGGCTAAAAGGCGTACAGTATCTTCGCCCTGTTGTTGAGGCAGGCAGCCGGCCTGAGTTATTCTGCATATTATCAGCAGGCTCTGGAACACAGTGTAGTCACCTGTCACTGTGTGATAGCTTACCTTCCCAGGAGAAGCTTCACCTAGCACATAACAGTGACAGCTGGTTTGGGAGCTACTAAACACCAATTTCAGATGGCTGTTGATGTGAATGACTCGGTATCTAGTGCTCTAGCAATATTAATTGGCTGCCTGGAAATTTGCATGACTTAGAACAACTGGGTTGTCACAGGACATGCAGAATAAGGCAGCTGTTTCACTTTTGAATGTACCTCCTTCTAAGGTGGCAAAACAGAGGTATACATGAAAAAAGTTGATGAACAAAAAACTTTGAAAACTTTGACTGGAAAAAGTGTGCAAGGTAGCCACATGCTCTACAGTACACACCTTCACCTCTCACTAATGTCTGGACATCCAAGCCAGAGGAAATGGCAGATTTGGAATTTCTGTGCTTAAGACCGCCTTTCTAAATGGCTTCTAGACCCTGCCTCCCATGTTCTAGGTGCATGGATATGATTCAGTTATCCACAGTCTGGCAGTTCCACTGGAATGCAGTAGGCTGAAACGTCTTTAAGCTAAAGTCTTCCTACCATACAGGCAGTATCCCCACTCTGCCGAATGATCTCAGAGCTTTCTTTCTGCTGGAAGAACAGGTCATCTCCTTCGCGCTTCGCTTAGGATTTTTCTGTGCTATTGATGAATCTTTCTTTTCAAAGTTTTTCAGTTATTTGTAGTTTTGCAGTTCTTTTGATTCTATCTCCGGACCAACAGTAGAACACAAGAAACCAGGATTTACGACAGAACACCTTAAATTCATGCCCGCTATATGTAGCACTCCAAACACACCAGATATGTTCACGCCATCTTATTTTCACTGGTGGAACATCAATGCTGCTATTGTATAGTGATTCACCCAGTATTCACTGTTTTTTTATTTTCATGCTAATGTGAAACTAGTGAATATAGTGAAAATAAAAAGACAGTGAATATTAACTGTTACCTAGTAAATTCTGTGTTCAGTGTCACCAGAAGATGTCGGTCACCGATCCACACGACATGTGCATGTACTGCCTGGGTGGGCAGCACGACATCACCGGGTGCAGCCTATGCTTATCCATGCTTCCTGAATCTGTTGCAGACAGGAAGCTGTAACTCTCGCTTTGGTTGGCCTTCGGAATTAGTTCTGAAGGATCACCCTAAGGGCCACAGAAAGGCTTTGATTGCAGCTGGGTGTGCTGCTCAACTTGTGGCCCTTGAAGTGGAAGTGGCAGCTGTGGTGGGCACCTTCTCGTCTTGACACTGTGCCCACCTAGTGTCAGCATCAGAGGAACTTTCACTGACTAGTTCCATGGTATATATAGGTTCCCCCACACCTTAGGGGAGAGCCCTGCTCCTCGTGGTTTTAAAACTAAATATAGACACTGCTGTTGCTGGTCATAGGACGGGGAGATCACGGTCCTCCTAGTCTGTCAATTCGCCTGACTGCTTGAGAGTTGTCAAGCACCCCTCAGCTGAGGGGCTGGTTGGACAGGTCGAAGGCTCTTTGGCCTCACCATCAAACCAGTCGACCTCCGCTCCAGTTGACCAAGCCATCAAGATTTTTCTCAACGCAGTTGACCAGTTGTCTAATGACACTGAGGAGTCTGCCTTGCAGACCTCTGTGCTCCTGGTCCTCACTGAGGAGGATGTGAACTGATCAGGGACTCTGGTTGATCCTTCCAGGGGCCATCCTCCACTCATGATCTGGTCTTTCAGCACCCTTATTGCTAAATGTTGGTAGACATGTAATCTGTTGCCAGCCACAGGAAAATCCCTCTCGCCATCAACTGGGCAGTCAAGGTCGAGTTGTTCATGCATTCGATCCCACTCGACCAGGAGGTGCGGTCATCGTTTCTCGTCCTCTTCATCTTTGGGGGAGGAGAGGCACCGGCAGATTGTGCGCCAGTGCTGTGAGGAGTTTTTCTGGCAGCAGTGAGCCGTCGTGGGGCAGGGCTCTACCCCAAGAATCTCCGGTCCTCTGGCAGCCACCAGTGGTTGCCCACCATCCAGGTTCCGCAGGTGCTTTCCACACCTGCTTCTTCATCAATGATTATGGAACTGCCCCCCAACAGCCGCAAGTTGCCACTCCAACCAAGGAGGAGGCCATTCGGCTCCTGGCTTGCCAGGCTGGTTATTGGATTGGGTTACTCTGGGTGAGGAGTCCTCGTAGGTCTGTGGCTCATTCAAGGAGCCTTCCACCGACCTTAAGCAGGTGTTCTTCATAGGGCTGCTCTGACTTATCTTGGAGTCCATATCAATCCCATTAGAGCGAGTCCAGAAGAGGGTTAAGTACCCTTTTACGGACATTTTAGACTGGGATGAATCCCCGAGGGTTGCCTTCCCAGTGGCTGAGGCCATCTTGGGACCGGCCCTGGAGCTCTGGCAGCATTAATCATCCTGCCTGGCAACACTCAGCCCACGTGGTCTGCAAGGAAGCAGTCCCTGTGGCCTCCCTTTCAGGGCTTTTGGACCACCCTTCGGCCGAAGGTCTAGTCATGGATTAAGTGTTCCATAAGTCCAGACACCAGGGAAACATGGACAAGCCTCTGGACAAGGAGTCCAATAAGGTTGACCATGCTGCAGAAAAGGTGTACGCTGTGACTACTCTAGGTCTCAGTCAGGCTAATTATGCCATCATGATGGCTAATTACAGTCATTCCCTAATGGGAATCTTTGATGCAGTTCTCCCCCACCTCCATCCAGAGCAGCAGATGGTGGTGGAGCTCATCAGAAACCATGATCAATCGCTGGCTAACACCAGCTCCAGACAGCCTTGGACATGGACGACCCTTGCGCCTTTGTGGTGGCAGTGGCTGTCTCTATGTGTTTCAGGGCTTGACTGTATTTGTGCACCCCTATGATAAACACCTGACAAAAGTTGGTCAGTGTTCCTTTTCCTGGGCACTGATCTCTCTGTCCCTGGGATGGAAGGGCATCTCACTCGATTGAGAAGTCCAGCATCTCTCTTGACTCTGTGACTTGGTTCTAGAAGGACCAGAAAAAGAAGCCTAAGAAATAGGTTTCAGTACTGGTCTTTTCAGTCACAGCCTCCCTGTCAGCAGCCCCAGGAAGGGCAGTTTCAGGCATGGTGCCCCAAGCAGAAGTCCAGGGCCCAAGGTACTAAAAAAGGGGGGGGGGCAGGGGTAGTGGTACCCCTCTGACAGCAGCCACTAGTACCCCCACAAAAGCTGCCCAGTGATGGGTTGGGGGTGTCCTCCGTCCACCTGTCCTGTCCCTGACTGCTCTCCCTCTTGGAGGCCAGCTACGTCACTTCTAGCCATGTTGGTCTGCTGTCACAATAGACAAATGGGTTTTGGACGTAGTGGGCAGAGGACTGTCTCTAGACTTTGATGCTCACCTGCCCTACCCACCTCTACATGCCTCAAGAGTTCAGGGCGTCTCAGGACACACTGTCCGCTCTCAGGGAGGATATTGTTCAGCTCCTTGTGAAAGGGACAGTAGCCTGTGTCCTGAACGCCCTGGGTAGTAGGGGTTACGTGTCCAGATATTTCCCGGTCCTGAAATGGAAGGGGAGCGGGCACCTCATACTGGATCTACACGGTCTTAACCAGTACATGCGGAAGCACAAATTCTGGATGGTCACTCAGATTATACTATCCCTAGAGCAGAACATGTAGTTTTGCTCCCTGGACCTCCAAGATGCATTCTTCCACATTCCTGTCCACAGGTCCCACTGCCAGTACCTCATTTTCTGAGCAGAAGAGGTGCTGTACCAGTTCCGGGTCATGCCCCTCGGTCTTCATCAAATGCATGGCAGTGGTGGTGGCCTACCTACGGCACCTAGGGCTTAGAGTGTACCCCTGCCTGAATGACTGGCTGGTAGTCGGTCCAGCCAGAGAGGCTGTGGAGAGAGCCACAGACCTGGCTCTCCAGATCTGCCAAGACTTTGGCCTGTTGGTCAACCTAGACAAGTCCAAACTGGTACCAAAGCAGGTGATCAAGTCCATCAGGGCAGAGCTGGACTCCCTGCAGCCGAAGCATGCCTCCCAGTGGACCAGGCACAGGATCTTATCTCCTTTGCCCAATCATTTCAGGTTGGGCTCTTGTGCCTTGCCCAGAATTTAGCTGCTGGGGTACATTTCATCCTGCACCAGCGTGGTCTGTTGGTCCTGCTGGCACATGCACCACCTTCAGTGGGAGCTGGGCCATCAGTGGTCCCAAAGCCTAGGCCACTTGGACCAGCTGGTCCTGGAACACTTAGAAGAAGGAATACCGTTTGCCCGGCCAGAGCCGACCGTCACGCTGAAGATGAACACATCTCTGATAGGGTGGGGACCACACAGCCCATGGGTTCTGGTCACCCAGGGAATCCTGTCACCACATAAACCTGTTGGAGCTCCTTGTAGTGTGCTTGGCTGTGACGAAATTTGCTCCACTAGTCAGGAGTCAGGTTGTTCAAGTCCCGATGGACAACACCACAACCATGTTTACCAGAAGAGACAGGGTCGCACACACTACATTCCTTTGTGTCAGGGAGGCATTTTGCACCTGGACCCTCCTGCACAGCCTGGGCGCTGATCTCCTGGCAATTTCATGTCACGTGGAGAACAGTCAACTGGCATACACTGTCAGCTGGGTAGGAGAGATGTCGCACGAGTGGAATCAGGAAGAGGTTAAACCTCCTGTTCTCCCTGTGGGGCTCACCTTCGGTGGACCTGTTTGCTTCCTGGGAGAATGCCAGACTGAGGCTGTTTTGTGCCCGGCCCCCACAGTCTGAGACACTGGGGGATGCCATAGCAAGGCCCTAAACTCTGGGCCTCATGTATGCCTTTCCTCCTTTCCCTTTGATCCACAGAGTACTGATCATGGTCGGGAAGACAAGGCACAGATGATCCTGATAGTTGCAGATTGGCCAAGGTAGTTTTGATACTCTGATCTCCTCAACATCAGCAGGAGGTCTCCGAAGAAACTGCCTCTCTGCCTGGACCTACTGATCAGACTTAAGGGGATGGTCCTGCACCTCACTGCCTGGTTCCTAAGTGGATAGAGTTCCAAGCCTTGGAACTTTCTGAGGATGTCCTCCATGAAGGAATTGACTCGTAGGTGCTCCCCTTGCCTGCCCTGTGGCTAGCATCCTGGTCAACCTGTGGTTCCTTTCCTGCTGGGACTGTGAGCGGCGACCCTTAAGGTGCACCTGGCAGCCATTTCTGTTTACCAGGCACAGGCCAGTATGCTGACAGTGGCTCAGGAGAAGGTGTTAGGTGCTTTTTTTTTTTCACTTTCTGTTTATCACTCCTCTCTACCCTCTGTGTCCACTCCTTTGGGCCGTCCATCCCATACCAGCCCCTGAACTCAGGATCTGCCCCTAGAGTGCCTCTCCTTTTTCCTCCACCTGCACAGCGGGGTCTGTCCCGGAATTGATGGTCTGGATGGCTCGGGACGGTCATCATCTAGGACCGCCAAGGGGTATTTATCCGTTTTTCTGTGGTTCCCGTCTGTTCCCAGCCCCCTGAGACGCTGGCGCGAGGACGTACGTCCAGAGGCGCAACGTGCTGACGCACGTCTCTCCCAAGCACCCAACAGCTTCTCCCCTTCCCGACTCCATTAGAGGGAGCCGCCAACCCCTTGTGAGCCCGTGTTCCCACTGGCTGTCTCAGGGCATCTGGTGCATACAGCAACCCTGGTATCCCACCCAGAGGGAGGAGAGCATGCTTGGGATGCTCAATCCTCCCTCCCCCAGCGACCCCTTCGCCGACCCGAGTCCGTTCCCGAACCCGGGTCACTGGCGTAGCGCGAGGTGTGGCGTCCAGCGCCTCAGCGCCACCAGACTGGCCCTAGGTGCTTTTCTAAGGGCCATGACTGCATGGCCCTCTAATCCATGAACCACCTCCACCGTGGGACTTACTGGTGGTCCTGGCCAAGCTAATGGGCAAGCCTTTCGAGCCAATACACAGAGGTGAGTTGTCACACCTATCATGGAAGACAGCCTTGCTGGTAGCAGTTGTGTCTGCCAGAAGGATTGGGGAGCTCCAGGTCCTCTCAGTGGACTCTTCCTATTTGGTCATCCACAGGGAATAACTTCGTCCTTCGCCCCAGCCCGACATTCCTCCAGAAGGTGGTATCGAAGTTTCACCTTAACCAGGTGATTAACTAACCGGTATAGTTTACCAGTCGTCCTTCGGAGGCCAACTGCAGGCTCCATACCCTGGACCTGCAGAGAGTGCACTCCTATTATGTGGAGCGTACAGCTGGGTTTCAGGGACAGGCTCACCAGCTGTTCTTCACCTACACTGAAGCTGTGCCTGGCAGACAGGCAGCAAAGTGGATGATTGCAAGGTGGATCACATCTTGCATCGCCCTCTGCTGTTGGTTGGCTGATCGGGAGCTCCCATTGGGATTAGGGCTCATTTCACCAGACATACCGCTGTCTTGGTGGCTGCTTCCAGAAATGTACCCACACAGGAGATCTGCAGGGCTGCTACTTGGAGGTAGGCACACACCTTCATTTTCCATTACCGCATTGACCTTGAGTCACACCAGGATGCACGTTTTTGGACCTTGGTTCTCCAGTCTCTGTTCACCAACTAGGGGTGCATGCCTGCCCCCTCCTCCCAGAGAACTGCTAGGAGTCTTCCAAAGAGTGGATAAGTGAACTGTATTCGTGCCCCTAAAAGAAAAGGGTTACTCACCTGTAACTGTAATTCTAGGAGTGGTGTATGGTTCACATCCACACAACACTCCCAGCCTCCTCTGGCAAGTTGCACCTGATCCTGCTTCCAGCGTGTAAGATCTGATGACACAGGGCCAAGTCGGGGGACATGAAGCCCAGGTAGTGGAAGGAGCTTAGCTTAAAGATTTTGAAGTCCAGTCACTGCATTCCAATGGAACTGCCAGTGTGTGGATGTGAACCATGTACCATTCCTAGAACTACGGTTACAGGCGAGTAGTCTATTCTTCTTGCTTGAGCATTAAATGTTGCAGTTTTTTACAATTTTTTCATATGGCGATTATTTCTGGTTGCATTTACATTTCTTAATGCATAGTGTGTAAGCAGGTTAGTTGAATGGTTACTCCTGTTCAGCTATAAATTTGCTGTTGGAATGTTAGTGGGAGCATGACCACGCTGCAGTGTTTGAACTTTAGCATTCTGAAGTTCTGTCTCTGAGATAACACCTCATGGCTTAGAATCTACAATTTGTGTGACTCACAAATATGCTCACTAAAAGAAACATTAACTATGGTGAGTCTTTTTTTTTCTTTTCATTGTCTGCCCTACTTGATGCCCAGCAGTAACTATACCAAATTTGACTGTGACACATCCAATTTTATCAGTCAGAATGCTACCCCTGCTCATACTGTGTAACTCTGTGTCATTCTCCCTTGGAAATGTGTCTAATTCCACCTTACGTCTGAACAGTGCTAGCTCCATAACCTCACCTTGTTAGCTATTCCATGAGTTATCTTCTTGTGAATTAATGCTTTCTAATGTATCCTGCATGTTAATACAGTTTTTTTAGTTTTAGCGTTTTTTTTTGTTTTTTTTTTAACATATTTTAACTTTGTGGTTCGGACCCATTTTTGCCTCCATTTACTCACCCATCCAGGCCTGTGCCAGGTCCCCTCTTTCCTGCACTTCTGCTGATTCAAGATGTCACCACACCTAGACAGGTGGGGATAAAGATGCTATACTTTCTCCTTGCAGTACTGAACGCATGTAGATACGGTTGATTACATTCCTGACCCCTGCTGCATAATTGTGCTATGGAGCCCATTGGCATGGAACCCAGGCCCCTCACTTTGTAAATTGAGACATTTACCTTTAGGCCATCAGAACATCAAGCACTTAAAAAATGTGTAATTTTCTAGACTTATCGTTTCATTTTTTTTATGTTCTATTAACTACTTTTTCAAATAGCACTGCTGCCATTCCTGGTGTGTCCCATTCCAGGTCCACACATGCAGACTCTGTTGACCATTGATCAAGGGTCACAAATTGAAGTCTCAGCCCTCACTAGCACTCTGATGCACCACCAGCCAGAAGAAAATTGGTTGGTTTTAAAGTGCTCCTGACATCTAGAGAAAAGTTATTTTAATGTTCTGCATTTAGCGTCCCCTTTTCTATTACAGCTATGCATGTTAAGTATCACTGTCCCCTAGACTTAAATCTGCTCATCTGCTCCTGGCATTACAATCTTGTTTGTTACATCTTGAATATTTGCACAGCAACAGACAGTGATGCCACAAGCAGGGGATTGTGGTGTTGGGTGTAGACAAGCAGCTGAAGTCTTGGGGTGGAGGCAGTTGTCCTGTTTTCTTGTTAATGCACGTAGTTAATATGAAATCAGGAGAGCTAACAGTGAGTATGTGAACTGTAAGCAGATGTGTTTACAAAATTGATCTTCTAAGAGTTCGTCTCCTTCATAGAACCACACTCTCTGGTCTTGGGGCCAAGGCACTAGGACCTCATGAGAACTTGATCTTTAGTGGCCTGTGACACCATATGCACAGCACCACGCAGGGTATTGTGTCGTCTTGACAGTCCTCTGTGCCACTGTCTGTGCCAAGGGGACCCCACTCTACAGCACTGATGTCCATTCCAGTGTGACCCCTCTCCACACCAGTGTCTGTATTTTCGAAGCAGCCCTCAACACAGGGCAGTCTATTTGGCACCGATCTTAAGGCACTGTCTCTCAGTTCCCTGTTTTCTTTTGTGGCAGTCTTGGAGTTACCCGCTTCAGTCTCTCCTATGATTTTCAAACCCATAAAATCCTAATCTCTCTCATTGGCAACAATGGGGCATGGCCAGCAGCATGCCCTGATACTGGGACCCCACCTTTCAGTTTTTCTTACTCTGACTGTAGCTTATTTGACAGTGGACTAGCAAACGGGCAGTCTGGAAGAACACCCTTTTCCATGAGTGTCTTCAACTTTGCTGTGTTCAGAGCTTCTATGACTCCACACAGACAGACAAGCCTCATGAACCCCTTGTACAGTGTTGAACTGGTGCAGCTGGATACCTTGAAATTTCCATCTTGCTTCACTCCATTGGAGTCCTACCCAACTTCTAAACCAAAAGTCTTTGCGTGTATCATCTGTTTTCTAATTAGATTGTATTTTATGGTAACTGGGCATAAATGTTAAAATGCAGACATAGAGCCAGTGTACCAAATTTAAATGGAATGCTTATACAGTATGTGTCACCCCTGTGCCCCCTCTCCCCCATTGATTTTTCAGGTGGGCCTCCGGTATTACCTCTTTCCTGGTGGGACCCCTGTACCACAGTCTGGCCCTGCACTTGCATCCATTTCAAATCACCCCCAGCCTAGGGAAACTGGATCGCAGGGGGACACTTAACTTGGCATCCTCCTCTGATGACACTTCCTCATCAGGGGGTTTGCCCCCTGCCCTCCACAGGGGATGCTGTGATCCACACTGTTACAGTAGGGATGCAGGAGGTCCTCTTATTTCAAAAAACATCTCTTGGAATTTTTCAGTATTGCCATTCTTTCATCTTTTGTGATACCCACCCGGCTGATACTCTCTCTGTCCCCTCTGAAATGAGTGTGTGATATGTGTCACCTATGGAGAGAATACTCCATGTCCAACCCTAGAGCAAGCTTGCTGTTCCTACAGTCTCTCTATTTATCCCCTTAAGATATTTGAAGACCTCAATCATATCCCCTCTGTCCCTTCTCTCCTCCAGGGAATACAGGTTAAGCTCCTCGAGTTTCTCCCCATAGGACTGCTCCCCCAGACTCTGTATCATCCCAGTTGCCCTCTTCTGGACCCTCTCCAGAAGAGCAATATCCCTTTTTAAGTAAGGACGCCAAAACTACATGCAGTATTCAAGGTGTGGTGTAACCAGGCAATTATACAGTGGAAGGAGCACCTCCTGGCTTCTCGAGGTTATCCCCCTGGCTATGCACCCCAGCATTTTATTTCCTTGGGCTGCAGCCCTTCTACACTGCTCTGAATTATTCATTTTGGCATCCACCACCACCCCGAGGTCCTTCTTCCTCTAGAAACCTGCAGTGTCTCCCCTCCTAAGGTGTGCACATGAGCTGGGTTCCTGGCCCCCCAGGTGTAGAACCCTGCATTTCCCAGTATTAAACCTCAGTTTCCAACAGAAGCTTCTGTTTGTATCAGTTACAGCCAGAGGTATAAAATCAAACAGCTTTCACCTGCAAGCGGCTTATTACTTCTCTGTCGGCATCCCGTGTGGTTGCAGCAGCTGTAACCATCCATCACCTTGCACTGCTCCATTCCACAGCGCAACCCCAGAATCTAAGTGAAAGATATAAATTCACCTTTCCTTGGGCTCTCGTTTGCGCACTGGGCCCGTTCACTGTAAACATAGAAACTATCAGCTGATAAAGGTCTATCGGACCATCTTGTCTACCCAGACCTGCCTAGTTATGGGACTGTGCCCCTGTCCTCATTTCTTTCTCTCCCAAAACTGCCTCTGGATTTTCCCATGTGTCTGCCCCACTCCCTTTTCAACCCCCCGCCTCCATGCAGATGACCAATTTAGGAAAATTGTTCCAGTTTGACACAACTCTTTATATAGAAAAGTTCTTCTGACATCGTTTTGAAGCACCCCCTGCCAGTTTCATGGAGTTTCCCCTGATGCTCATGTTAAATCTAATTCTGAGCTACTCACTACTGTCCACCTTGTTTATCTAGCGGAAGTACTTAACTGCCTCAGTCATGTTTTCCCTCTTCCTCCAGTCCTACAGTATGTACATTTTAAGACCTCCCTTATTGCCACAGTATCATTTTGGTAGCCCTTATCTGTACTGCTTCCAGCTTGTCCCTGTTTTTCAGGTGTAGGGGGTCTTAAACTGCACACAGTACTACTTGTGCAGTTGAACCAGAGACCTGTACAAGGGTAGTATTACCTCTCTTTTTGCTAGTGATCCCACTCCCGATGTATCCCAGCAATCTGATTTGCCTTTCCGACAGCACTGTTACATTGTGCCAGTGCTTTAAGTGCTCCATTATTATCACACCCAGGTTCCTTTCCTCTAGTGTACCCTCTACTACCACCCCATCCATCCTGCATGCCATTCTCTGGTTTTTGGCCCCTTTGTGTGTTACCTTGCAATGTTATCACTGTCAGCTACCATACTCTTAACTACCTCTCCAGTCTTTCCAGTTCCTTCTTGGAAACATAGACATTTGACTGCAGAAAAGAACCTCCAGGCCCATACATTCAAACAACATGAAGTCTTGCTATATTATGACAATTGCAGTATGACCGCAGGTTAGAACTGCTCCGGAGGTGAAATAGTTAACTTTCCATGCAGGCATGGAACTTAGAGCGTGAGCTCGGTTGAAAACTCTTGTCTGTTGTTCTTCAAAGGTAAACTGTCAGATTCTTTACTCCGCCTCACTGAACAGTCGTTCTGGAGATTTCTTCTTCTGCTCGGTTCATTTTGTCAGTTTAAAAGTATTATTTTTTGGTTTTTAGCTGAAATTAAACCGCAACCGGTCGGTTCAAGCTCTGTCTGTGGTAATGTAAGTAATAGGTTTTACATTAGTTTTTCTGTGTGGAACTTGTAATTTGTTATCGGTTCAGTTTGAACCGATCAGGTTGTATTTAAATCTACTAGCCCTTTTTTAGAGTGCGGTTCTCGGTTCTTATCGGTTCTAAAAAAAAACTGATTTCATTACGTTTTTTTCCACGACCCGTGACACGGTTGGGAACCGATAAGCGTGTCTTGCTTGGTGGATTGCCATAAACGGGCAAGTTGGTTAGGCTGGCATTATGTCTGAGAAACCCAAAAGAAAACCAGACCCACTTGGTTTCAACACTCAGTGTTTGTGGGGAAGCTGCTAAGGCTGACCCACACCACATTATTCTATTGTCTGGGGTTTGACCACCTCAATTCAGACTGCCAGATTTGTCACAATTTCCCTGCTGCCACCATGGATAAGAGAGTTGGTAGGCTCAGGGAAAGGGAGGCCAAAAAGTCCACTGACCCAGATGGCCAGCCCGGTTCGGTACCAACCGAACCGGAGGGAATGCTCTCTGACCAGGGCGATACTTCCTCGGGCAAACGAAGAGCCGGTTCCATCAAAAAGGGCTAGAAAGTCAGCTAATTTAGAGCCAAAAATTCTCTCCCCAACTGCTGAGGAAATAGCTAAAGCAATTAAAATTGTCCAGTCTCTCTCTCCGGTTCCGACCGAACCGACACCTTCTGGTAAGCATTCGGTTTGGCCGGTTCCACCGGTTCAAGATTATGATTTTGAGGATTTTTATGAACCGGGGGAAGGGGAAGAGGAATATGAGGAGAGTGAATATGGTTTTGAAGATCTGGATGTGCCCATTGATCCGGACATCTCTCCAGATAGACCCCTAGGGGTTGCTCCTCCAAGACTTTCTGAGTCCCCTTCTCATTTCATGTTTTATAAAAAAGTTGCTGAAACTCTCCAGCTCCCTGTTGAGGAAGCTGTTGATGACCAGGAGGAGCCAGACTATGTAGAAATGATGGATATTCCAGAGTCTAGGAAACTGTCTATTCCTTTGCATAAATCTTTTCGGAAACAGACAGTAAAAGTTTTAAAAACTCCTCACACTATACCTCCTGTGGATAAAAGGATGGAAAAGAGGTATACCTTATCAGGCTCCGACACTGATTTCCTCACTCAGCAATGCAGCCATGTGGGGGTAGTGCAGGCTGCAGCCTGTGACAAGGCTAATATTCCCCTAGCTTCACACCCCCCTGAGAAGGATTCCAGGAAGATTGATGCTATGGCAAAGAAACAGTACATGGCAGCATCTTTGGGGCTCAGACAAGCAAATTATATGGTTTATGCTGCTAGGTACCAGAAATCCAGATGGGATACTGTGCTGGCCCTAGAAAAACAAGTCCCTGACCAGCTTGCCAGGAAGCTGGAACAGGTGGCTATGGATGGTATTGAGGCATCCAAGGTGCAATTTCATGCTGCAGTGGACTCTAATGATGTTTCTTCAAGAGTCATGGCTACATCTGTGGCACTTCGCAGGATGGCTTGGCTCAGATGTACTACCCTGTCTCAGGACACCCAGTCCAAGGCCATGGATTTTCCTGTTGTGGGAAATTCTCTGTTTGGGGAGCAAACAGAGAATTACATGAAGAAAATGGATGAATATAGGACCACCTATTGGAGTGCACAGGCCAAGGAAAGGCAGGCCACTCCTCAAAAGCAGCTTCCTACAGGCAGGGGCAGACCTTTTGATAGGCCTTTTTACCAAGCCCAAGCTTCCTCCTCCGCCTATGCTCAGAGGGGGTTCTTTAGAGGAAGAGGCAGACTGGGTACAAGCAGGTCTGCTTCCACCCCTCAGCCCAAAGCCCCTGCCAGACAGGCACCCTGATGGGATTGCCAGGACCGATTCTCCTCTACCTGTAGGGGGCAGGCTGGCTTACTTTGTCCAGGACTGGAAGTCTTTAACATCAGACAAGTGGTTCCTGGAAGTAGTAAGCCAGGGACTGGTTCTCATTTTCAAAAAAATTCCAAAGCTGAGAACCAGATCTTTTCCACCTGCAACTCCATCAGAGGCTCTTGCCTTAGAGGCAGAGGTCTCTACCCTCCTGGTTCTCAGAGCTGTGGAAAGGGTTCCTCCCCTACACCAGGGCAAATGTTTGTACTCCAGGTACTTCCTTACCCCAAAAAAGACAGGAGAATGGCGGCCCATCCTGGATCTCAGATATTTAAACAAGCACCTTTTAAGCAAAGTTCAAAATGGTGACTCTGGGAATTATCCTACCCTCTCTAAGGCCAGGACTGGCTAGCTTCCCTAGACCTCAAGGATGCCTACTTCCATATTCCCATCAGAGGCTCCCACCGAAAGTACCTCAGGTTCGAGCTGCCCTCAGGCCACTACCAGTTCAGAGCAATGCCCTTCGGCCTCACTTCTGCCCCAAGGGTATTTACCAAATGTCTGGCAGTAGCAGTTGCCTACCTAAGAAGGCAAAAGATTGCCATCTTTCCTTACCTGGACGATTGGCTCATAGTAGGCCAGTCCCCAGACCAGGTCAGATTACATCTCCAGATAACGCAGCAACTGCTTACCTCTCTAGGTTTCCTTCTGAATCTCTCAAAGTTAGTTCTGGAGCCTGTCCAGCTTCTTACCTTCACAGTCGCAGAGCTGAACGCACAGGAAGCCAGGGCTTTCCTTCCCCTAGACAGGGCAAAGACCCTGGTCTCCCTGGCCTCCTCATTTACCCTGCAGGTCTCCCGGCCAGCAAGGCATTTTCTGTAGCTCCTAGGGCACATGGCTGCTTCCACAGCGGTTGTGCAGGGAGCAGGATTTCAGATGAGGGACATCCAGTTCCATTTGAGAGCCTTTTGGTCTCAAAGAAAGGATCCTTTTACCAAGTTGATCCCAGTAACTCGAACCCTGATCCAAACCCTACAGTGGTGGCAGGATCAGACCAACCTGAGACAAGGGGTTCCTTTTGTCACTCAGTCTCATTCTCTAATCCTTACTGCAGATGCGTCCCTCTTGGGCTGGGGAGCTCACATGGGCGACCTCACCACCCAGGGTCTGTGGTCTCCCCAGGAATCCCTGCTCCGCATCAACCTGTTGGAGCTCAGAGCAGTTTTTCTAGCACTTCAAGCTTTTTCCAAATCTGTTCAGAACAAGAGTATTCAGGTCAGAACAGACAACACCACTACAATGTGGTACATCAACAAGCAAGGGGCACTGCTCACGACCTTGTGCAATCAAGCGATGAGATTGTGGTCTCTGGCTTACTCCTGAACACTCTCTTACGGCAGTTCACCTCCCAGGCAAGGATAATGTCCTGGCAGATGCTCTCAGCAGGATTTCCCAGGGCCACCTGAATGGTCACTGGATCCCTGGTCTTGGGAGTAGTATTTGCCAGATGGGGCACCCATAGATAGATCTTTTGCAGCCCCAGACAGTCACCAAATTTCTCTTTTGCTGCAGGCCCCCAATGTTGGGCTCTCTCCTGCTGGATGCCTTAGCCCTCAATTGGGAGGGAAGTTTCTATGCCTTCCCCTTCCTCTCCTGTTCAAAGTGCTAGTCCAAATCATGATCCAATCCTGCAGAGTCATTCTGATAGCCTCGATTGGGCCAGACAGCCCTGGTATCCACTCCTGCTGTCCTTAGCAGTCCATCCTCCCTGTGCCTTCCCAAGAATCACCATCTGTTAACCTGTGCCCAGGGAAGGGTCTGGTACCAGATCTCAAATCTTTCAATCTCAAGGCTTGGTTCTTGAAGAGTTAGAGTTTGCTGATTTACACCTTTCCCAAGGTGTAATGGATATATTGAAGGCCTCAAGGAAGCCTTCCACCAGGGCTGCTTCATAATTCCAAATGGAAAAGGTTTTCCATATGGTGCTCGGAAAACATATTTCCTCAGTCTCTGCTGATCTCACCCACAGTCCTGGATTATGTGGTCCACCTGAATTCTTTGGGGCTGAGACCAGCTACCCTCAAGGTGCACTTGGCAGCTGTGTCTGCTTTTATTTCAGCAGGTAAATCCTCTTCTTTCAGCTCATCCCGTATTTTCCAAGTTTTTAAGGGTTGTTGCACACCAACCTCCATTCAGAGATCCTGCCCTGCCTGGGATCTTAATGTTTGCATTGCTCAGCTTATGCAACCCCCTTTCGAGTCCTTGTCTTCAGCTGAGCTCAAGTACTTGACTTGGAAAACTGTGGTTTCTGGTAGCCATCACCTCTGCCAGATGCATAAGTGAATTACAAGCGTTGTCAGTGGAGCAGGAGTTTATCTCTTTTCACAGAGATAAGGTGGTCCGTCGGACTAACAGAAAGTTCCTGCCTAAGGTGGTTTCAGATTTCCACCTTAATCAATCTATTTCTCTTCCAGTGTGCTTCACTGACCACTCCTGTTCTGGGGAGAGGAGGCTGCACAGCCTAGATGTGAAGAGAGCCCTTAGTTACTACATAGAGCGTACCAAGGGTCATAGGTTTGACTCCCTCCAACTGTTCCTTACCTATGGCGAAGTTGGCAAAGGGAAGCCAGCCACTAAAAGATCCATTGCCAGGTGGATTGTCTCGTGTATCCAATTCTGCTACGAGAAGTTGGGTAAAGTTCCTCCCTCAGGCCTGAGGGCTCACTCTACCAGAGGTACAGCTGCTTCTCTGGCTGCTGCCAGAGACATTCCTATTCTAGAAATATGTCAAGCAGCTACGTGGAAAACAGTTCACACTTTTACCAAGCATTACTCCTTGGACATCCAGGCTAGGAGTGATGCTCGGTTTAGCAAAGCCATGCTTCAGAGCCTATTTCCTAAGTAGGTTCTGTCCTCCTCCATGGGGTACTGTTGTAGTTGCAGTTGTCATAATATAGCAAGACTTCATGTTGTTTGAAGAAAAAATTACTCACCTTAGTAATGTTGTTTCTTCTAATGGAGTCTTGCTATATTATGACCTCCCTGCCTGCCCCTCTGAGAACCTGTGTTTTGGGATGTGGGTGGGCAGTACAGGGTTGGCACTTTTTTGATGCCCACCTTGTTGTTTTCACCTACCTTTTTGGGTGAATTAGTGTTGTGTTTTTTGCATTTTTCTGGATCTCCTGACTTGAGTCTATGTTTTAGACCAAAAAAATGAGTGTTTCTGTCAACAGTTCTTAAACTTTGTCATAGTGAGCCTCCCCCAAGCCATGGAAAAGATCTTGAGCCTCCCCCAAAATACTGAAATATTTTTGGGCCTCCCCATAGCAAAATAGTCTACTTTTCACAGACATCAGGAATAAATTGAAACCTCTTTGCATGGCTGGTTCTCATGTGATTAGACTTATTGTAACCCCCATCCCCCCACCAAAACAGGACAACATACTTTCTCCAATATTTTGGCTCTCGAGCCATTGTTACCCCTTACTGCCATACCTTCATGGATCAAACTGCTTTTTCTGTTTCCTCTCTATCTGGAATAACCTTCCTGCCGACCTCTGCCTCTCCCCCCTCACCCTGCTCTTAAGCATCTTCTCGGGGATCATTTTGTTCCCTCCTGCTCTTATTCCTAGTACCAGTATGGTTAACTCATGTATTTGGACAGTTCTGCTGCCAGTCTAATTGATCAATTGTTCCTCGCATTGTTGGTTTATTGTTCTTAATTTGTTTGCACTTTTTTCATTTTGTATTGCTTGAGTGTTTTGCAGTTACATTTTGAACTGTATTCTCTCACTACCTTTCCCTGGGTACACCTGAAATAAGCCATGGCTCAGTGTACACTACCTTCCCTGGTCATAGACATGTGAATAAATACATAAATTCACCTACTATTATCCTCATTCAGTTTGCCTTATCCCTTCACACAAAATCTATAAAGTTCTAAATTAAAATATAATACTTTTTCAAGACTTGCTTGAGCCTCCCCTGGCATAGGTTGGGGCCTCCCCAGGGAGGCTGGCCTCACCATTTGAGAACCCCTGGTTTATGTTAGTAGCCAGTTGGCTAGTGTATGTTTACAGCTTCCACACAGAACCTTAGTGAGTTTTAGCTCATAAAGATCAGACAGTTTACCTTTGAAGCACAACAGACAGAGTTTTCAACCGAGCTCGCGCTCTAAGTTCCATGCCTGCATGGAAAGTTAACTATTTCACCTCCAGAGCAGTTCTAACCTGCGGTCATACTGCAATTGTCATAATATAGCAAGACTCCATTAGAAGAAACAACATTACTAAGGTGAGTAATTTTTTCGTCTGCCCATTATACCCTGCCACATAGGTAACCCTCAACCCTAATTCGTCATTGTCCTTACCCCCTACTTGTTGTCCACTGTAACACACATCTTGGTTTTATCTATGAAGAGGCATATTCTAAACCCAAGAATCCATCACTTAATGCAGCAGTCATTTCGACTGAGAGTGACACCCTGGAGAATAGAACCTATACGAATTTGTACTGGAAGTTCGAGCTCTGCATGTGGGCTGCACACTGGCCATTTCTCAGACTTGTTTCTCTGCCTGAAGAGAGCAGTCGCCTGGTAAAGAACTCCAGTAACAGCTGATTCTCCAGTCGGTTTGTGTTCTAAATTATTAAAATACAATTTATTTTTGCTTTAGTTAATTTATTTGATCACTCTGCATTAGCTAGGGGTCGTTCATATATGTTATGGTCTATCTGGTCCCCGATTGAGTCCCAGGAACTGGAGATTATCCTAGCTGGCTTCCATTTCAGTTTGACTTTTTCACTTGTTTAAACCACTTTTCTTTATATATTTTAACGGGTTTAATTTTTTCCTCATACAGTTGACAGTAATGGAATGTGTTCACTTTCTGTTTCTCTCTCTGCCCGTTCACCTAAATTAATCAGTTCCTGTTACAGGAACCATGATTTGACCTTTGTCACAGTTTCCTTAGTACAAGAGTCATTGGGCTGTTGTAATGCAGTGTTTCTTTGTTTTTTGTTTTGTTTATTAAGGATCTCTCAAATTGGTATGTTTGAGAGATCTTATGGCTCTACAATTAAAAAAAAAAAAGTTTCCAGCTCCTGACTAAGGCAGACTGCCACGGGCTTTGTATAAAGTGATTAGGTCTAGAACACGACTTTGTAAATTGTAAGTCCTGTCATATTTTTGCCCAGAAACCTCATTAAAAGAGTAAAAAAGTTAAAAAGAAACATGCCTTCTCAGTCTACCTTTGGATTACCAAAAATAGTAAAACAAACTGTAAGAGAGTTCCCAATGATGGTGGAAAGCACACATCAGAAGGGCCTATCTCGTCTTGTACAGCAGCAAATAATTTGAAAGGTGACAAGAAAAATATAAAGCTGTACAGCCATCAGAAAGGCTTGGGAAAGATGCTTCAGACACCAGGGTGTCCTAAAGGGGGACCTTAATCCAATGATGGCAATAAAAAAACAGAGCCTCAGAAGCAGGCACTGTAAACTGGATTTCACTGTACTAGTTTTCTAGTTTGCAGGCACATCTGTTTAGATATAGTGCCTTTGGTCATGGCCTGCTCAGTATGATCACAGTCAGTAGATCATGCTACCTTTTTTATTTACACAGGATTGGTTCAATTTTTTTTGTAGTTTGTCTTCCCTCTTCTTGGGTCCCTTATTCATTTGAGCAGCAAGGCAAATTGCTTTTCTGTTTCCCTACTTTCCGTATGTTCAGATGTCTTGTGAGCTCCTTACTGGTTCATCCCCAGACATGGTAGGACAGTTCTGGCGATTTAACAGAAAAAAAATCTTTATATGTTTTATGTACCCTCTGCTAGTCTCATGTTGATGAAACCAGTCTTTTGAGGAAAACTGGTGTCAAAGTGGAAGGGGGAGGCTGGGAGTCCAGGTAGGGTCCATGGTTGCAGAATAGGTATGGAAAACACATCTGCCAACAAATTCATTGTTTCTCTATGGTAGGTTCCTCTGAGTGCTAAAGTGAACTGGGCTAGCCATTCGTCGCACTGTTCTTTACTTTCTGTCTGTCTTCTGTGTTCTTCTGCCAAGCATTTTTTCGTGTTTTTCTTATTCCAGTCCTCTTCTCCTACTCAGTAGCTGGTTCCCTTGGTTAAAAAAAAAAAAAAAAAGATACTGAGGTGGTTGGAACAGGCACTGTTGTTTATACGCTGCATGTGTGGTGCTGAACATGTGACTTTGCTGGCCAGAACAGTTCTACTCATTGTGGGATCCTGCTGCCCCAAGACCCAAAAGTGTGGCTCTCTGAAGGAGATACCCAAGCAGATTAAAAGTTATGGGTAAATAACTTTGTTTCCCCTGGTTTACTGTGTAATGTCAGAGGCTCTTCAGTTCAGACAAGCAGTTTTGTGTTCTACTAGATACATAGAAAGTGACAGCCGGTAGAGGCTCACCTGCCCATCCATTCTGCCCATCCTACCTGATGACACTGCTTTGGCCCTTGTGGACATCCCATCCATTATCTCTGCTCCCCCCCGGCAAACTAAGGCCACGTGTCCACTCCATTTTGAAACTGCCCAGTGATTTGGCCCCTGCCACTGTCCACCACTCTTTCGGTGAAAATGTGTTTACGGACATCCTCTTAAATCTCCCTCTTGCCACTTTCGAGTTTTCCCTCATCCCTGTATTTGTGCTCAAGGAAAATATGGCTTTGTGTCTACCCTCTTTACCTCATGCAGATACTTGTGTGTTTCTAAGATGTCACCTCTTTCTCTTCTCACTTTCATGGTATACATGTCGAGGTTTTGCAGCCTCACCTCCTAAGTCATAACTCCAGATTCTGAATTATCTTGGTCCCCCTGTGCTGTACTGCCTCCACCTTATAGCAGTCCTTCCTCCAGTATGGTCTCCAGCATTTTGCACAGTACTCTGGATGTGGTTTTACCAGTGATCCATATAGTTGGAGGGTGACCTCCCGACTTCTGCTGATGCCCCTTCCTGTGCATCTCATCCTCATCCTGAGCTTTATTCCTTTTCATTTTCAAAACCCTAGTCCTATCACAGAATATACTGCTGTATCAGAATTGAAAAAAATATCCAAAATCTGTTTATTAGGTTTAAAAAAAAAAAAAAAAAAATTGTACTTTTTGATAATGGTGGAATCCAAGGGAAGACCATCACTCTTGGTGAATGGCAGTAGACTGTCGTGTTAACTTTGCTCCTGAAGCATGCCAGATTCTGGAGATGTCTTACCTTATAGATTTGTAACTGTCTGGTCTCTTATTTTGTGCTGCAAGCAAAGGGAGAGGAATCCTGGTCAGTTACTTCTCCCTGCAATCTCTGTGCCACTAGAGAAGGCTTTGCGTCAGTTTCGTGTTGGCAGCACAGTTTGATATAGTTCATTCTGTATAAGGCAGTTCAGCCCGTGGCACCCACGACCATATTCTAGGATGTGTGGCACTCTGTACTGCTGACAGAAGTTAAAGGGTTTCAGTTTTGATGATCACCTGATATAAATCCGTGTTCTGACAAGTGAGGCAAAATAGTGATTGTTCCTGCTGCAGCTCTCACCATCATTTCAAAACTTAAGACTTGATTGTGATCTCAGTATGCGGGTTGTGTATGCCTGCATGCACAAGGAAGTCATTTGGTAATGGAGAGGCTGGATTTCAGACTGCCTAACCAGTAGTGAAGTGTAACTGATCAGCCATATATCACCCCTTTTTGGTGTTTTCCCCGACCACTTCCAGTGCCCTTCCTTTTGCCGCTGCCTAGCTACAACTCCCATCATGGTGGATACTGCTGCTGATCTGCCACCACTTTGGGTTTGTCTTGAACCTCTGTCCTTTCGGACCTGAAAGGGGGTCCCGGGGGAGGGGAAGGGGTAGCTCCTGGGCAAGCTAAGGGATATGGAAGGAAAGTATGAGGTAACGGCACAGGTGGAACGTTGAGGGATATGATGCCATATGCAGAAAAGCCCGACATCAAAAGGGAGCAGGCAGCCATCATCTGGTAGTGAGAATGGCACTTTTTTTAACACAAAGGAGAGTATATTTACCCACTTAAAGAACGGGTAACGAGATGATCACCAGAAGCAAAAGGTAGTGCAAAATCTTGTTTATTCTATGGTAAAAAACCCAAAACATATGCAGACAGGTAGGCAAACCCCTGAATGCCATAGCATGTAAACAGTCTGTTTCTGTCACTGGCATGTGAGTTTATCAGCATCTTGGTCTTTAAGTAGATAATTGTACCCTCGTTTGTGTTTATCAGGTGATGTTTTGTGCAGTAGCACCTAAAGCCTTGAGCTTTCCATTTTTGTCTTAAGTGGTACTTTACCAATTTTTCAGTCCTAACTTTGCCCTCAGGGATGTGGGTTGTAATGTTAGGGTGCCTCACCAAGACACAGCCTAACAATGGCGCACGTGTTGCCTCCTTCCCCAGGGAGGAGAGCGTGTAAACTGAAACTCGATCCTCCACTGCTGTTGTCCCTGGTTGGGGGTCACTAGTGTGCATAGCGAACCCATCCTGTTGGGACCATGGAGCTGGCACATTTCAGCCTTTAAAGTGATGAGCTCTCCTTCAGGGTTACCAGTATACTAGAAATGGCCAGTTCATAGATGTAGCTATGCAAAACAAAAAATAAATAAATGTGGGAAATCAACATTGCTGCCTAACTTTGCATAGAATAAAATGCAAGGAAGCTGCACTGTGGAGGTGAGGTGTTTTGCTGCCAGGGAGGGAGGGCAATGGGCTGCCCAGGATTTGTGTAACCCCTGCTAGGCATTCAAGGAGAGGCAGTGACATCAGCTATGAAGACAGACACTCTTCTACTCCACTTTGTGGGTGTGAAGGAGGAGTGCTGTCAAGGCAGTCCTGTTCATCATGGTGGGGTATAGAGGAACCATGTGTGTCGGGGTGGGTGTTGAAGAAACGGTTGAAAGTGAGTTTGTCATTTTGGGGAAACTTTGAAAAGAATATCTAGACACAGTCCCCCACCGATGCATCTGGAAACAAAATGCTACCAGCTTAGTATCTTTCCTGTTAACGTTTTTGATATAAGTATATCATATGTATTTTCTATATTTATTTTCCTTTTACTCTTCAGTACTAGGTTCATTTACATGGAAACAGAATCACAACTCCTGTTTATCTGTTCCAGTTTAATCGTTTGCTGAAGTCTCAGTCTCCTGTTGTGACATCATAATTTCCCCAGCAACAAACTAATGACACAAATTGAGGATTATGACTTCAGCAAAGGACTAAGTTGCATAAATATATGAACTCTAGGAGACGGATCCATTTTCTGTGTGCGTAAACCTAGTAAAGAAGAAAAATGGGAAAGAGAAATGAAGACAAAATAAATGCTGAATTACGTCTAAATATTTCATTTTTCAAAGTTTTCTTAAAAGTGACTCGCTGTAAGGGAATGAAAAGGTGAGGTGCTGGTACAGTTCCGTGTGTGCTAATGGACTACATTCTTCGATATGGTGTTGGGGGAGATTCACCTAAGCTGACCTCAAAGAACTTAAAAAAATTGGGTCAACGGGCCATACATTTTAGGTAATTTTTAGCTGAAATATTTTAAATCCCGCTCTGAATCAGCACAGGGATCAGAGTTGTCTTTTTTTTTTTTTTTTAAACTTTCTACTGCAAACATTCAAAGCTTGTAACCTGGTATGTCATCAAAGGAGAAACACAGTGTATTTTTAACCTGTTTACAAATAACTTCCAGAAACTGACAAAAAAAAGTAAGTGGCCTAAATAAATTCTTGGTTGAAATAATTATAAATAATTATTATTTTTTTAATACTATCACTTTTTAAAGTTATACAGATGTTGCATTGGCAGCCCTTGCTCCTAGCTAAATGCACTGTGTTACAAACAACACTAGATGATGCTATGTAATGTCTTATGGCACCGGATATTTTTTGTATGCTACTACCATAGATTTCACTGACCAATAAAAATATGCATATATTTACCATATGTTTACGCATTCAAGTTTGCTTTCTGTTTATAAAGTCTCGATTGTGGGTGTCATGGTGGTGGGGGAGACAGTAACAAATCTGGGTAGTGTTGGGGGTGAAATTGGGGAGAGGAGTTTTTACTACCTTAATGTGTAGTGTGACCTCTTTCTCTGGATTTGCTAGTCACTGCTGATCTTCCAGGAATCATCTTCATCATTGATTTCCCACTTATGGGTCTTGGGCCGGCATCACTAGGACCCCACAGAAGCAAATGTTTTGTTTTACTTATTTATTTATTTATGTGTATCATCAGAATTACAACCCTTTGAGTCATGGACTTGTTTCCAGAGGCTCCACGTCAAGTAGCATCAGAACAATAAACATACAATTGAGAGCATACAGTACAATATAACAGGTTAAACAGTAGAATACAATAAATGTTATCTGGGCAAGAGTAGATAAGCACAGAATATGCATGTACAAAATGATGTATCTACAGGTACAGCAATGAGAGCAGATGATGCACTAGTCTATACGTGTGGTAGGTAGGCTAATTTGCCATACTGTAGGTTGGTAAGGAGAATTACGTACAGGTTACAGCTAAAGTACTGGAGTGCAGCCCTCGGGAGGCATTGTCTTGAGTCACTTCCCAGGGACGCAAGGAGGTTAACGTGAGCTAAATGGAAAGATTGTGAGTGGCTTCAGTGAGGTCAGAGTATGCGGGTTGAAGTCCATTTGAGACAGAATTGTTAGCGGATGCATTGGCAATTCCAGGAGGATATGATGTGGGCTTTCAAGGCCACTTTGAAGGGTCCTAGGTTGTCTGTGGCAGTGATGGAGGGGGGAAGGGCATTGTACCAGGTGGGGGCTCTGATGAGGAATGATCTTTGGGCTAAGGCAGTCCTGACTCTGGGGACCTTCCATATAGCCTTTGTGGCAGTGCAAGTGGCCATGGAGAGGGTAGTCGACTGAAGAGGCGCGGTGACCCCTTGGGGGGGTCAACCCTAGGTGGATTTTTTTAGTAAGGAGACATGTTTGATAGAGTAGTCTTTCTTCTAGAGTGAGAATATTGGCGAGCTCATAGAGTGTACAGGTGTGTAGTCGATTTGCAGGGAGGGAGCCAGCATCAGCTACTGATGGCACCTGCACACCTCAGGTGGTGCCGCTTGTGCCAGCCAATAACCATCTCTAGTTCCTTCATACACTCTGCTCTGTTCTCCCCGCCATGGAGAGCACACCATGGGAGCAACAGTGCCTCACGTCCCTCATCACCGTTGAGTAACTGCATCACCACTGAGTTTATTTTTGTAGTGCCTTTTCTGTTTTCTGTTTTTCTTCGGGTTCTGTGTTGACAAAATCTGAAAAGAAGGGGGCTAAGAAGAGCAAGACAGTCTGGCAGCTCCCCATCATGAGTCATTGCCACTGTGGGAAGCAGATGGCTGTGGTGGAATGGCATCACCGCTGTATGACCTGCCATGACCCTCAGCACAACGTGGCAGAGTACGATGTCTGCTTCTCCGCTGACTGCCCTATCTTCAAGATCCATGAGAGGAAGTGGGGTCAGCTGACCCTTACCTTTGAAGGTCGGCATCACACTCGTGTGGCTAAGGTAATGTCACTGGGCCTTTCCCCTGTGCCCCTTCCTGGGACCTCTGGTACTGTGGAAGTTCATGGTCCTCCTTTATCTCACCCTGCTGAGGCATCGGAGGCCCTCATGGGTTGGTCTGGTGGCCATCTGGCTCCTTCTGGATGACTGGCTAAAAAAAAACCCAGTCTGTCCGCCTTGGGCAGCAGACATCCCCAGTGGTGAGGCCGAAGCTATATTCTCGGTCTCCCTTGGTGGACACCTCGGTCTCACAGCCTAGTGCCGCCCTGGCTCCTGTTACTGTTCATGATGTTAGTAAGTGGGGCAACACCAGCCATAACACCGGGCCCCTCTCCGACACTATTCACGATGTCGGAGGAAGGACCGGCTTCAAGCCCCAGGAATCCTTCACTATGCTTAACATATGCACTTCAGCCTGGAAGGTTGAGCTGCCTTGGAGAGCGTGGAATATATGTAAATTATGGAACTTGGAACACAATTCAAAACCTCTGTCTTGTGATGGCGCTGCGTTCTGCTGCTTAACGCCAGATTTACTTCTCCGTCTGAGAAAGCAAGTTGCCCCAAAGAGCGCGCTCCAGCTCTACTACAGTTTCTCAGCTTTTCCATAATGCAAGTATTCCGTTTGATTTTTCTGTCATTCTCTCTGCTGTTACCTTAGTTTAGTTGAATTGTGCTCAGTTTTGCGACTTTCTCTGGTTCTCTTGAGGTTCCCAGAAACCTGAGAAGTTCTTGTGTTTTTACTTTAGCGGTTTGTTTTAAATCACATTTCATATGTTTTTTCATTCAAATTTCACACTGTTTTACCAGTTGGTGTTAATTATTTTTGGTTAGTGCTCCGATATTTAGGAACCAAGCCATTTGTTCATAAATCGCTCTAAAAGCCCTTTTTCTTTAAGCTCTCGGGCAAAATTTCTTACATAGTTCACTTTTCTTAAAATCGTGATCTAGGCCTAAACACCTCAAGCACAGTTCGTGTCGGTCTGCCTTTTCCAGGAGTTGGAAAGAGGGTTTATAATTTTTAAATTTTATAGGCCCAATTTTGGTTTTTTTTTGCCCATCAGTCATGCTAATTTGCAGATAGTGCCTTTTGGAATTTCAGTTCCACTTTAACAAAACACCGCTATTTTAAATTAGTTAAATCAAGTGGTTATTAAAATAAATCAGAAAAAATAGTAGGTTTCCTCTGATGGGAACCACATCAAAGCACTTCTCCCGGTCCTGGGAACTGAGCAGGAACCAGAGAATTTAATTACAATAAATGAACACAGATCTTACTTCAAGAGGGCTCTTGCAGTAAGTAATCACCTTGACGACTGTGCCCCCTGGTGTCAGGACCACATGGAAACTTTAGCCAGCAGTATCTGACGGTGGACCACCCACTCATCATTACGTGACTGGTGTCAGCGTGATTCTATATAGTGGGTGGTCCTCAAGCCTGCCTTCCAGTTGTTTCCCGCCGTCGACCTGAACAGTCAGACCTCACGGAGATCGTACGCTGCAGTTCGACCGCTATTCGGATGAGTATCCATTTTTTTTTCTTTAAAAACAACAGTTATTTATTTTTTTATGCATGTCGTCTTCCATCGACAAGCACAAAAATAAGTGTACTTCGTGTGGTGCGCAACTACCGCACAAGGATTCACACTCCCTCTGCTTCTTCTGCTTAGGCCAAGAGCACAAGGTTGACGACTGCGAGGCCTGCGCCAGCTTCAACCCGGCCACAAGGAAGTGCTGTCAGCAGGCCCTAGAGGCCCATTTGCTAAAAAAGAGGATGGACACCATGGAGAAAGAGGCCCAAAAATTATGCAGTGCTTCAACCTCGCCAACCGAGTCCAAGCATGAGAAAAAGAGGATGAAGGAGAAACATAGGGACCAGGACCGGTCCCCTTCGCGTCTGAAGTCACCCACGGGCCCTTTGAATGAGCGCCAGCCGGCCTCCTCCTGGAAGTCCTGCTCCCCCCAAAGAGCAGCCCTTGGTGGGGGCCTTCCAGCCACCACTGGTCCTGGTGGCTATGGGATCCTCAGCTGAGGCCTCGGCTGCACTTAGACCCGTCTCCACGGTGGGGGGGGGGAGGTCTAGTGCACTAAGGGGAGCCACTAAGTCAGTCATCAGACACTCCGATGAACGTCCAGCTCCAGCTGTGGTGTCTGGCTCTGGAGCCTCCGAGGCCCACCAGGTTTTCACCGCTAAGCCAAGCGTCAGCCAGCCCGATGTTCACACAGTCACGTCAGATAAGTTGGACACCGGCCCTGCCGATGCCCGCCTGACTAACCTGGCATCTAGGTCAGGCGATGGCCCTGACAAATCCCTACTGCCGGACCTACCTCAGCAATCCCCGGAGGGTTCTCCCCACCAAGCCTCCCCCCTCCACTGGACGTGGCCCCCCCCTCACTCGCCTGTTGATCGAGGGACGGGCATTGGGGAACTTCCGTCAGGTGTCCTAGATACACCCTCGGACCTGGTGACAGGAGCGGGCATTATACCAGATGGTTCTCAGCCACCTCCTCCGCCATCAGTGGCTGTCGTGCCGCCGATTCACCCCACACTGGCCCTAACCCTACCAGGACCGTCGGGGTTCAGCGTTTCACAAGGGCCTCCGTCGGTCCCTCTGACGAGTTTGCCTCCATTGGGCCCTCCATCAGGGTATCGCCTATCGGGCCTTCAGTCAGGTTACCCTCCGTCTGGACCTTTGTCAGCATTCACACCATCAGGGTATCCAATGCCTCTGGCACTGGTATATAACCCATCAGGTTACCCCCATCAGGGTTTTATATGCTAGGGTATGCTTCAGCCTACCCTACCCTCCCCCATCAGGATACCCGCCTTATCATATGCCAGGTTTCAATATGGCAACAGCCCTCTTCCATCCCGGCTGTTTCCAGGAAGGCTGACAGAACCTACTCTCCCCCCCCCGAAGGGATCTCTCATCTGACTTCACACCCAAAAACCGACTCTATGGTCATCACGGCCACGCATGACCGCTCAACTGAACCTAAACACTTGAGTTAATCCTCACCAGACAAGGACTTAAGACAACTTGACCAGTTCGGTAGGAAGATCTACTCATCCACCTCCTGCACCATCCGGTCACTGAACTGTGTGTTCCACATGGTGGCTTTTCAGAAGTCCTCTCTCACAGAACTGGAGAGGACCTTTAGGACATCCCTGATGAAAACCTCAGGGCTAAACTGCTGGACAAGGTTCACATGAATAAATCATTCTGCCATCATGCACTCCGGGCCACTTATGATTCTGCGGACTCTGTGGCTCGGGCTGCAGCCTCAGGAATCTGTCTTCGGTGCCTAGCATGGCTGCGCCTCACAGGTTTGGCACAGGATGTTCAGTCATCTCTGTTGGACGCACCTTTCAGGGGCTCCGTCCTCTTTGGCGGTGGTGCGAAATACATTATTACAGGGCTGCAAGAGAGCAGTAGGTCTCTTAGAGACGTACACTCCATGTATCAGACAGGTCAAAAGAAACAGCCGTTTCATCACCAGAGAACATGGAACAAGAACCAGAACAAGCATCAAGGTAAAAGATGCGCCACTGGCTCTGGAGCCCAAGCTCCTCAGGCTAAGTTTGCCAACGCATCCTCGGGAACCAAAGCTCTGCTCCCCTCGGCATCCTGACTTGTTTCCCCTCCTCCTGCTCCCTCCGTCCCCCTTGGAGGAACCGGTAGGAAGGAGGTTCGGTCTCCACCTGGAGAGGTGGAAGTCCATCACCACAGATGTATGGGTTCTTCAGCTCATACAAAGAGGTCACTCTATCAAGTTCCTGGAGATTCCACCTTCAGACCCTCTGGGAAGGTCTTTTTACCCGTCGGGTCAGATCCCCATAGTCCCCCAAGAGATCCAGGCCCTGCTGCAAAAAGTAGCCATAGAACCCGTCCCTCCAAATCAACTAGGAAAGGGATTCTACTCCCATTTCTTCCTCGACCCAAAAAAGACGGGGGATCTGTGACCTATCCTGGATCTCAGCACGCTCAGCCTCTTTGTGGAGTACAAGAAGTTCCGCATGCTGACTCTTCGGGGACTCCTGCCCCTGCTCCTGTCAAACACATGGCTGTGCTTACCTTCATATCCCCATCCTCCTGGCCCACCGCCGCTTCCTTCGATTCTTCTTCTGGGAGAACCATTTCCAATTCAAGGCACTTCCCTTTGGCCTGTCCTCAGTGCCCTGGTTTTTCACCAAGTGCCTAGTGGAGGTAGCAGTGTTTGTCCACCACAGGGGCATATATGTGTTCCCATACCTGGATAACTGGCTCTTTTCAGCCCCATCCACAGACAGCCAAGGAATCTCTCTCCTTCACTCTGGATCTGTTTGCCCAACTGGGCATCTCAGTCAGTCTCCCCAAGTCTCAGCTAGTGCCCTCTCAGCACCTCCAATTTATTAAAGCGGTACTGGATACAGTCCAGAGCAAGGCCTTCTTATCATTAGATCAAGCCGACACCTTGGCTTCTCAGGCCACTTTAGTGGCCAAAGCTCAATGGACCCCAGCTCACTCAGTACTCCGTTCTTTTGGGTCTTGTGGCAGTGGCCATTCCTACTGTCCCCCTGGCCAGGCTGCACATGAGGGTTACCAAGTGGTCTCTTTGAGTCCAGTGGGATCAACGATCGGATGACATGAACCAACTGGTCATGATCTCCAACAGCCTTCACTAAGACCTCCTCTGGTGGCAGGACGAGCCCCCTTTCATTCTCTGGCTCCCTCCCAGTCCCTCACCTCGGATGCCTCCGATATGGGTTGGGGAGCCCGTTTGGGGATCACAGAACCCAAGGTGCATGGTCTCCTCAGGAGCAACATCTTCACGTCATCATCCTGGAGACCAGAGCAGTCCTCTGCGCTCTCCAGGCCTTCCAGTCATTACTCCTCCTGGGAACACTTCTGGTCCGGACAGACAACATGACGACTGTCTGGTACCTCAACAAACAGGGAGGTACCCGGTCGTACCCTTTTTGCAGGGAAGCAGTGAGAATATAGTATTGGGCTATTCAGCACGGCCTGTTTCTGACAGCAGTCCACGTACCAGGCATGCACATGTCCTGGCAGACAGTCTCAGCCAATCAGTAGCCAGGGCTCACGAGTGGGTTCTAAAGCAGGAGGTAGTCAACGACCTGTTTCTTCGGTGGGGTCAGCCAGACCTAGATCTGTTTGCCTCCCCATTCAATGCAAAACTACCCAACTTTTGCTTGCTTGTTCCCGGGCATGGTGCTTTTTGGTGAGATGGATTGTCTCTCTCTTGGACAGGGAGGTTTCTATACGCATTTCCTCTCATTCAGGAGGTTCTGCTGAAACTCCAGGCAGAAGGGGCCCACTTGATTGTGATTGCCCCTCTGTGGCCCAGGCAGATTTGGTTCCCACTGTTACAACAACTAGTTCTAGAACCGCCAGTCCTTCTGCCACTGTTTCACTACCTTTTGTCTCAGGAGCAGGGCACCCTGGTCCATCCGAGTCTTCAGTGTCTCCATCTTCCTTCGTGGCACCTATGGACATTGCGGTTTCTCACTATGGAGTTTCCTCTCAGGTTGCTCAGGTCCTGGTGGAAGCCAGAAAACCCCCTACCAGATCCACCTACGCCTTGAAGTAGAAGAGATTTTGTATCTGGGCGACAGCCAAATGCTTGAACCCTTTTTCTTGCTCGGCCCTCCAGGTGTTACAGTACCTCTTACATCTTTCTGAGTTGGGCCTTAGTTACTCCTCTATTAAGGTCCATCTTTCTGCGGTGTCAGCCTGACACCTTCCGGTGGAGGGCAAAACCCTAGCACAACTAGTTTCCAGAACTTTCTTGAAGGGTATCCTTTATATCAAACCTCCAGTCCGGAACCCCTGCCCTCCCTGGGATCTTTTTTTTTTTTGAATTTTTCTTTATCCCTCCTATACTGTTGAGCTGAAAACTCTCCGGCATGGCACTTGGTACGGTCTTGTCCCATCCGCCTGAAGCCCCCAGACTCCACCTCCCCTACCGCACCACCTGGCTGCCCGACCCCCCCCCCGGCTCTGAGTCCCCACAGGTCAGGACCACAGACTCCTCTGGCGCTCTAGGTACAATCTAGAGGGGCGACTAGGGAGTGGAGGGAGTGCTCCCATGGAGCTGAGAGGCCCGGCATTGGACATGGAGACTGACCACTGGACCTGCCATTGCCTATCGGGCACGCCGGGGATTTTTTCTGTTGTTCTGTCCCACCCCCTGCGGAACTCAGTTGTGCAATGACGAACAACATCTGCCGAGCTCCACCCCCGGTGCCTTCTAGCAACATCACATACTTCCTGGCTACCCCCGGCCATCGCCATGGGTCGCTCAGGAGCAAAACTAACCCTACATTCCTCCCTGGGAATGGAGAGCCGTCACACGGATGCTTCAACCCTACCCACCCTTGCTGACCCGCGACTTCCTGGGCTCGTTCCCGAAACCTGTTGGAGAAACTTACTTTGCCCCCTTTTGAACCGGCAGCAAGTTGTGATATGCACTTCCTGTTCTGGAAGACACTGTTTTTGGTTGCAGTTACTTCAACTCGAGGGGGTCTCAGAGCTTCAGGCCTTTGTTTGCAGAGAGCCATATTTAATTTTCCACAAGGACCGGGTGGTCCTGAGGACTAATCCTTATTTTCTTCCAAAAGTGTTTTCGGAGACGACTCAACCAGAGTGTTGAACTGCTGGTCTGTTTTCCTCGGCATTCCAACAGGGGGGATATCTTTTGCACACTTTGGATGTGCATCGGATTTTGAGGTACTGTACCTCCCAGACTAAGGAGGTTCAAAAGTCGAACCAACTCTTTGTGGCCTTTGCCTCCCAGTGCCAGGGCAAGGCCATCTCTAAACTGACTATTTGTAGGTGGCTGGCTAACTGTATTCACTACGCTTACCAGAAATACGGAAAAACCCTTCCATGGCCGGTTTAAGGTCGCTTCACCAGAAGCATGGCCACTTTTGCCACTTTTTTCAGGAATGTGTCAACTGCGGAGATCTGTGCAGCGGCCACTTAGTCTTCCAATCACACCTTCACTAAGCAGTACAGTCTGGACATTGCCTCTAGGCGTCGAGCTGATTTCAGCCTTGCAGTTTTGCAAGATCTTCTGTCTTAAGGCAGATCCTTAGTTTGCAGACGTCTTCCTCTTCCCGGAAACTCGTCTCTGACTCCTTCTTTTTGTTAGACTGCTTGGAATTCAGTCCTGTATGTGAAGACCTACTGCAGGAACCCTCTCAAAGTAAGATATAGCAGTTACATAAGAACTTACCGTAACAGTAGATCTTCGAGAGAAGTTCCTGCAGTAGGTCTAGTTTCCCACCCACCTTCCCCCAGCTCCTGGAAATTTTCCTTTTTCATTCTGTAAAGTCCCCGGGTCTAGCCAGTGCACAGGTTCCCAGGAGTTGTTACTCCTTTCTTTCTGCTATCCTCTCTCTAGGTCTCCGGTGGAAAAGAACTGGAGGAGGGCTGGACCGCCCTTTTATAGTTGGGCTGACGTTGCATCATCTGATGTCGGGGGTTAGCTAGTTTGCTATTCAACCTGACGCCGGGAGTGCAGTCCCATATGTGAAGACCTGCAGGAACCTCTCTCGAAGATCTCCTGTTGCGGTAAGTTCTTGTGTAACTGCTATTTTTCAGACCTCCTTAGGAAAATTGCGGAGGTGTATGACTGGAAGGCGGATGCCCAGGATTCAAAAAGGCAGTGCCTGGCAGAGCACCTGGACATGCAGGAGCGGGCACTCATCCTTACCCCACCCTGGCTTGAACTGCATGAGGACCTGGCATCAAGCATTTGGATGCTGCCCTCCTCTATCCCAGCAGTGGCCAAGAAAGCTGACTGCACATACCATACGCCAGAGGGGAAGGATCATCTCAGCGTGGAGCCCAAGGCTGATTTGGTCGTCATAGCAGCTGCTTATGACCAGTCCTCTAAGCCCTGGCATATGAGCACCTCACTGCTGGTCAAGGAGTCATGGCAACTGGACCAGTTTGGCTGAAAGTTTTATTCATCTTCTACTCTGGCCATGAGGGCTCTTAATTACGTCTGGCACATGGCGGTCTATCAGAAGTCATTTTGCCCAGCTAGAACTGTCCATTCAGGCGCTACCAGATTCGGATTCGAAAACCATATTGGCGGATTCGATCCGTTCGGCAAAAGTGGCCTGCAGGTATTCGCTGAGCACCACCTACGATGCAGTAGACTCTTATGTGAGAGGGGCCGCTACAGCTGTCTGCCTACGTCGCTTCTTGCGGCTGAGGGGGTCGGGCTTGGCACAAGGAGTGCAGTCCAAGATGCACCTTTCAGGGGATCTGTCCTCTTTGGTGGGTATGCTCAAGGCACCATCACCACCCTTCAAGACAAAGGCATGGCACTTCACTCGGTACAAACGATGTACCACCCAAAGTTTCAGCAAAATGAGCCATTTCAGTCCCAGACCAAGCGGCAGCCCAAGCAACAGCAAAAGATGGCTTGACGTCAAAATAAACATAGGGCTCAGTCAGCTTCAGCCGCCCCCAGACCAAGTCCCAGAGAGCTTCAGGTGGAACTTTCCCCAACCCCCCCTCACATGACTTGCCATCTGCCCCTACCCCCAAAATCCAGCAGGGGAGCAGGTGGGCAGAAGGTTTGCTTGTCACCTGCATGGGTGGTGGGCAGTGACAACCAACTCATGGGTCCTTCAGCTCATAAAGCATGGCCATACCCTGGAATTTCTCTTGAAACCTCCTGACAGGCCTCCGGTTCAGTCTCGTTACCGAAGGTGAAACATAGAAACATAGATTTTGACGGCAGATAAGGACCACTTGGCCCACCCAGTCTGCCCATTTCCCTACCTACTGGATAAGCTGCAGATTCTAGTTAACCAACAGCCTATTTCCTGCAACCCCCCACTATAATTGCCTTATGTCTGTCCCATGCATGTTTGAATTCCTCCACTGACCCCACAACCTCTCCAGGAAGGCGGTTCCATGCGTCCACCACACTCTCCATGAAAAAGAATTTCCTCACATTACCCCTGAGTCAGTCTCCTCTAACTTTAAATTGTGCCCCTTGTTCTTCACATCTCTTTTTCTGAAGATGCTACCCTCCTGGACTTTGTTGATTCCCTTGAGGTACGTAAAGTTTCTATCATGTCCCCCGTCCCTGCTTTCATCAAGGGTATACATATTAAGCTCTGTCAGTCTCTTCATATGGTTTCTGATGTAGACCCTGCACCATTTTAGTTGCCCTCCTCTGGACTTCTTCCATCCTGTCTATGTCCTTATGTAGATGAGGTCTCCAAACTGCACGCAGTACTCCAGATGGGGTCTCACCAACTGTCTGTATAGAGGATAACCACTTCCCTTTTTCTACTTGTGATGCCCTCCTATGCATCCCAGTATCCCCTGGCTTTCCTACTGACTTTTCACATTGCATACCCACCTTTAAGTCATCTGATATGACTACACCCAGATCCTTTCCATTATTTTTGTTGTTAGTACCTCCCTGCTATTGTGTACTCTTCTCCTGGATTTTATTTCCCAGGTGCATTACTTTGCACTTCTTTGCATTGAATCTAAGTTTCCATGTCTGACCATTCCTCCAACCTTGCCAAGTCCCTTCTCATCCTTTCTACCCTCCTTGTATATCAACTCTGTTACAGATCTTTGTGTCATCCACAAAGAGGCATACCTTCCTTCCAGACCCTCTGCATGTCACCTATAAAGACGCAGTTGAGGACTGGACCCAGTACTGAGCCCTGAGGTACTCCACTAGTAACCCCTTTCTTCAGAATGTGTTCCATTCACTATTACCTTCTGTGTCCTGTTGTGCAGCCAGTTTTCTACCCAGGCTACCACCCTGGGACCCACTCCCAGGCTGGCTGACTTGATTATTAATCTTTTGTGCAGACTGTGTCAAATGCCTTGCTAAAGTCTAGGTAGGCCATATCCACAGCCCCTCCCTGGTCTATTACTTTGTCACCCAGTCAAAGAAATCGATTAGATTTGTCTGACATGACCTTCCTGCTGTGAAGCCATGCTGCTTTGGGTCCAGTGCCCGCTGGCCTCTAGGTACTCAACAATTCTTTCTTTCAGAAGTGATTCCATCATTTTCCCCACCACTGAGGTCAAACTAACAGGTCTGTAGTTTCTGCTTCTGCCTTGCTCCCACTTTGTGAAGGGAATCACATCTGCCCTCCTCCAGTCCTCAGGTACCACCCCATCCTCCCATGATTTGTTAAAAAGTGTGGTTAGTGGTGTCACTAGGTCCTCACTTAGTTCTTTTAGGATTCTAGGGTGAATCCCGTCAGGCCCCATTGCTTTGTCCACATTGAGTTTTAGAAGTTCTTTCAGTACTCTTTCTTCTTTAAATGGACTGGTATCAACCCCACTATCCAGAGTGCTTCTACTGTGTGGTTTAGGTAACTCCTCCTCCTCTTCTTTTGTGAATACTGAGCAAAAGTATTCATTCATTATCTCTGCCTTTTCACTGTCTCCCTCTGCCCACCTCCCCTCTCTTTTATTAATCTTCCCTATCCCTCCCTTAACCTTTCTATGTTCCCTAATGTACCTATAAAAGGTTTTATCCCCCTTCTTAACTGAGTTGGCTATCCTTTCCTCAGTTTGGGCCTTTGCTTTTCTGACTGCCTTCCCCACTTCTTTCTGCTTTAATTGTTACAGTTCCCTGTTGTGCTCTGTCTGTGATTCCTTATACTTTTTGAGTGCAGCCTTTTTCTCCTTAACCTTCCCTGACACTTCTTTTGAGAGCCATAGTGTTTTTTTATTCCGCTTTGTTTTCTTTATTTGTTTCACACAAAGGCTTGTTGCCTCCATGATGGCAGTTTTGATTTTTCTCCATTGTTCTTCCATCCCTCCTTTCTGGCCATTTGCTAATGCATTCCTCAAGTATTTACCCATTTTTCCAAAGTCAGCCCTTCTAAAGTCCAGTATCCTTGTATTTGTATGGCTTGTCTCCATGGTTGTGTTTATTGTGAAGCACACTGTGCAGTGGTCGCTTGTTCCCACGTGTCTACTGACTTCTAAGTTTGTGATCCTCTCTCCATTTGAGAGTACCAAGTCTAATATTGCTCCCTCCCGAGTGGGTTCTACCACTAGCTGTCTAAGGCATGCTCCCTGTAGGGCATCGAGAATGACCCTGCTCTTGGATGTGGCTGCAGTCCATGTTGCCCAGTTAACATCTGGCATTCAGGTCCCCCATCAACAGCATCTCCCCATTTTCAGCCATTTTGAGAATGCCCTCTATCATTTTCTTGTCCATTTCCTCCCTTGAGACGGGGGTCTGTATACAACCCCTGTGCAGATCGTGATGCCATTCCCTGTCTCCAATGTGACCCAGAGTTCTCTTGTCCTTCCCTTTACCTTTTAGTTCTGTTACTTTGATCCCTTCCTTATGTAGAGAGCTACTCCACCTCCTCTTTACCCTCCCTGTCCCTTCTGTAGATTGTGTACCCTGGTATGTTGACATCCCAGTCATGGTTCTCCGTGTACCATGTTTCTGTGACTGCCACAATATCCAAGTGTCCCACTTCCATCAGGGCTACTAGCTCTGGAAGCTTGTTTCCAGACTACGGGCATTGGTACTCATTGCCCTCCATTTAATGTTGGCTTTATCCTTTTTTACCCCATCCCTGCTCTTATTGCCCTTGTCCATTTTTCCATTTACTCCTGTCCTGCCCTCTGTCAAGCTCTGTACCTCAGTGTTTACCCTACTACCTGCCATGCTTTGCGGGGGGAGGCTTGAACTTTCCTGTTTTCTATCAGCACCTCCCCCCTTGGCTAGTTTAAAAGCTTGCCAAGGAAGCCTTTAAACCTGTCACCTAGGAGCGTGTTTCCCTTCCTGGACAGATGCAGACCATCATGCCAGTATAGACCTTCATCTCTCCAGGTGGACCCCCAGTCCCCAATGAAGCCAAAGCCCTGTGCTCTGCACCAGTTTTGCAACCATTCATTAAACTGCATGGTGTGCAGTACCCTGGCCTCACCCCTGCCATGGACTGGCAGCACCTCTGAGAAGGTTACCGTGCTTGCTACTTGTCTGAGGCCCCTCCCCAACTCCACAAATTCATCCTGTACTGCACTGATCTCATGCCTAGCTAGGTCATTTGTCCCGAGGTGGACAATGATATTTAGTTTCCTCTCCTGTGATGCTGCTTCTGCAATCCTGAGGATTCGCTTCCTGTCCTTCCAAGCCATGGCACCAGGCAGGTACCTTACTTCCCTCTCTTCTCCCTTCCCAGGTCTACACCCTAACAATTGAGTCCCTCATCAGAAGCTGTTCTTTCCCTTGTGTTGTCCCTTGCCACTCTTTGTGGGTCTCCTTGTGGCTGTCCCCAGCATTCTTCTTGGTCTCCAATGAGGGTGTCATCATAGAGGAACTTTGATTTGCCAGACTGACAATGATTTGTGTAGAGGTGCAACTCGGGGCTACGCCTGTTCCACCACCCTCACCTTCCCAGAACCTACTGTGGTCCATCTGCTCTTCACACATGGCAACCTCTGAGGCAGGGTTGTGAACTGGTGCTCTTTGGGTGGGGGAGTCCTCCTTAGTCCTTGCCAGTTCAGCCTGGAGGTGGGCAACCTCCTCCCTCAGAGCTGACAGTTGCCTGCAAATAGGGCAGCAATGCAGGTTCCAGAATGTTTCCCGGAAAATTGCTGCCCCACAGCCAGTGCATTGCACCACTCCCCACATGTCCCTCTTCCTTATAATATACGAGTAATATACAATTTTTTTTTTTGGGGTGTGTGTATACTTACACTTTATGCACTGTGCTGGGTAATTAAGAATATGACAGTTCTGCTCCAAGACCTGTTGAGGAAGTGATGTCAGAACCTTGGCTATAAAGGAAATGCCACAACCACTGGTGACTGTTAGAAACAATCAATTACACCTCTGCTCCACCACCCTGGTGAGTACTGCCCTTTATAGTAAGTCAACCAACCACAATGTACTAGACCACTGCTCCTACACAAACCACTCTACTGAGTCCAGGGATAAAAACAAACTCACTGTTCAGCCAGCAGGACACTTCCAAAATATTGCACAAATATCCTTCCAAATCATATGTGTCTAGCACAGAAATCAAGCAACTTCAGTTGTATTACAACCCCTCTGGTTATAAAATTACTACACTTTAATGGAATCCTGCAGTTCTTAATGCCAATAAGAAAATAATGAAACTTTCTATAGAAAGTGTAGCTTACCTTCCTAGTCCCTACAATATTATGTTTTACAAGTTACCAGTTCCTCAAATGCGTTCTAGTTTGTTCTCTGCAATATTGCCAGTTTCTCAGCTTCCAAAAGGAACAGGCATGTCCTCTCTCCAGGTGCACATTCTTCCCCTCGGAGAAGAAATTCAGGCTCTATTACAAAACCTATTCCTTCGCACCAGATAGGAAAGGGATATTACTCTTAACTTCTTTCTGGTCTCCAGGAAGACAGAAGATCTGCGTCCCATTTTGGATATCAGCAGCCTGAACCTATACATAGAGTACTGACGGTTCTGGATGCTGACCCTTCTGGGTCTGCTGCCCCTTCTGCGCAAGGGTCAGTGGCTCTGCGCTCTGGATATGCAGTATGCCTACCTGCACATCCCTATTTTCATGACCCATTGTCGCTACCTCCAGTTCTTCTTCCAGGGGGAACATTATCAGTTCAGGGCTCTGCCTTTTGGCCTTTCCTCAGCACCTAGAGTTTTCATGACGTGCCTGGCAGTAGTGGCAGCGGCCTTAAGACACCAGGGTCATTGTGTGTTCCCTTATCTCGACATCTGGCTTCTGTCAGCCCCATCGAGAGAACAGTTGGAACTTTCCCTTTTAGCAACCCTGGATCTTTTTCAACAGGTTGGGATTACTGTCAATTTTCCCAAGTCTCAGCGTGTTCCTTCCCAACACCTGTAGTTTGTTGGGGCGGTGTTGGACATGGTCCAGAGTATGGCTTTCCTCCCTCGGGACAGGGCGGAAACCCTGCAGAGATGGGCTTTTTTAGTGGCCTCCAGCCGGAAGGTCTCGGCCAGGTCGATTCTTCGACTGTTGGGCCTGATGGCAGCAGCCATCCCCCACAGTTCCTTTAGCCAAGCTTCACATGCGTATCTTGCAATAGATGCTCAGGGCACAGTGGGATCAGAGGTCTGACGACCTAGACCAGATGGTCATGGTCTTCAATTCCATGCAGAAAGATCTCTTGTGGTGGCAGGATCTTTTGAATCTCACCAAGGGGGCCCTTTATCAGGCCCCTCCTCACTCTCAGACCCTGATAATGGATGCATCGGGGGAAGGGATGGGGCGCCCATTTGGGAGACCTCAGGACTCTAGGCATGTAGTCCCTAGTGGAGTCTTCTCTACACATAAATGTGTTGGAAATGAGAGCGATGTTGTACGCACTTCAAACTTTTCAACACTGGCTTCTCCAGGGCACTCTGTTAGTCCATTCAGACAACATGCATAGTCTGGTATCTCAACAAGCAAGGAGATACCCGTTCATACCCCCTGTGCAGGGAGGTGATGCGGGTGTGGAGTTGGGCTGTTTTGCATAAGATTCACCTCACAGCCATTCACGATCTGGGGGTGTAGCATGTCCTAGCGGACAGTCTTAGCCGCACCATAGTCAGAGCCCATGAGCGGGAGCTAAAACAAGAGGTGGTTGACTCCATCTTTGACCTATGGGGATGTCCAGAACTGGTTCGGTTTACCTCCCCATACAACACAAAACTTCCCAAGATCTTCCTGGACATAAAGTCTCCACCACTCATTCACACTAATGGGAGTACGCCATAGGCACTAGGACCCAGCGGGAGCCAAACGTTTTCAGGAGGGCCGGCGTCAAGATGGAGCCACAAGGAAGCAGCACTGCGAACCAGGCTCGTGTGGTATAGACTGTCTCGGCGTTGACCCTCCAACCACCTCAGTTGTGACAACGTCGCTCACCTGCTGGGAGTCAAACTTCAAACTGCAGCTTCGTTTTCTTTTTTTTCCTTTATTTTTATTTATTGAGACACAACAACATACAGCAGTACATACAATTCAAATACAGGTACTGGGGATAAGACCTGACCAGGCCCATGAAGAGCATTGTATACAAAGCATATAGACAGGTGGATATCTAGACATTGCAGTATGATTAGAAACAGAAAAAAAAAAAAAAAAGCTTGGAAGGTACAAGGAAGGACAAGTGTGTACAACAAAGAAAACTCCTAAGGATCATGTCTGACATCAGGGTACAAATTCCGGGTAGTGTGCTAAGTGGTGAATAACCCACTTCCACCAACAGAGTTCAAAAGCCTCTTTTTTTTATCTAAAAGACTAGCCGAGAGGTGTTCCAGAGAGCAGATTTCCTGAACAATTCCCACCCAGGACATTTTAGTGGGGATAGTTGTGGTCAGCGACAGGAGGGTAATTGCTTTATGGGTGGCAGCCACCAACAAAATGGACTGTTTATGGGGACTGGGTCAACATTCAACCCCTGTGGGAAGGCAGATGTCAACTAGAACACAGGCTGGTCTAAGGCTCCCATTTCATAAATCTCCTGAAGCTCTCCTATCACTTCTCTCTCCAGAAATCCTGCAAAACGGGACAAGACCATAGCACATGAGTCTGTCCCGCACGGCAGGTCCCACACCCTCTCCAACAGGCACCCGTTGGATCCCCACCATATTTGGAGGTCACCAAGGGGGTCCTGAAGTAATGGGTGTAGCTTAGTTTTCAGTTTTCTTATTTGGTATTGCATCACGAAAAGTACCAATTTATATTTTACTTATTCGTACTTGTTCAAGAAAGAAGTCTTCAGCCCTCTGTTGACAGATTCGACCATGAGCGGGGCAGGTGACAGTAGGGAGACTTCACATGAAAGCTGTTCAGTCAGCTGGGCCGGGTCTGGTCCACCACCCTCTCCGGAGGGAGGGGGGGTCTGACAACGGGTGGCCCAGTGCTGGGGGGGGGATGAGCGGAAAGCGTAAAAAGAAACTGTCCCATTCATGGCACTGTTCAACCTTGAGTTCTTCTTCAGTCCACCAGCCAAAGGAGAGAAGGCATCGCTCAAGGTCGCCTTCTGGAAGGTCTGCGGGTAGACGGTTAGTTGTTGGGGGTCAGGGACCGGTCTCCATCTCTTTCGGAGTTGCTGATTTCAGTCTCTGGCAGCCAGCTTCTTCGACATTGGAGCCTCTCTCCACTTTCTAGGGCGTTTCCGATGAGCAGTTTCACCATTGGGTTGCTCTTATGGAGCAGTGGCCTTGGAGGTTGTCTTGAGTTCCCAATCCTGGCAGTCTGTCGCTGGGGCCTTCGGGCCTGTCAGTTTCGAATCAGCAGGGTGGGCAGTTAGGATTTCTGGTCGTGTGGCACCTTCTTCAGTGCCATCAACTCTGCGCCCCCTGGTGTCTATCCCCCTCACATGGCTGCAGTGCTGGGGTCCATGCCGATGTCTTTATCTCCTGCTATTTTTCATTCTTCGCCTTCAGATTGCAGAATGCAAACTTCTGTGGCAGTGCCATGGCCTGCGGTGCCGGTTTCTGTGTTGGCACCATCCTTGGCGTCGGGAGTGGTGTCTGCACCATATGCAGTGCCACCCTCGGCATCGGTGCCGTGCTTCCAGGCAGTGTCCAGCATGGCACAGTTTTCAAACAACATGAAGTCTTGCTGTATTCTGACAATAGCAGTGAGTCCCAACCTTTGAACTGCCCTGGAGATGAGTTAACTTTCCATGCCAGGCGTGGAACGCTGAGCTCGAGCTCGGTTGAGACTCAGTCTGTTGCTGTTTGAACTCAAACCATCAGATTCTTTACTCCGTCTCACTGAACAGTCGCTCCGGAGATTTCTCCTTCTGCTTGGTTCAATTTGTCGGTTAAAGTGCCGCTTTTCTCGGTTTTTAACCGAATTTAAACCGTAACCTGTCAGTTCAGTCTCTGTCTGTGGTATTTGTGAGTATTAGATAGATTTATTATTTTCTGTTCAGTGTGGAACTTGTAAACGGTTCATCGGTTCGGGTTGAACCGATCAAGTTGTTGAAAAATCTTTATCTGTACTTTTAGTGTGTGGTTACCGGTTCTTATCGGTTCTAAAAAAAACTGATTTTATTACGTTTTTTTCCACGACCCGTAACATGGTCGGGAACCGATAAGAGGGTCTTGCCTGGCGGATTGCCATTAAAAGGGTAAGTTTGGTTAGGACTGGCACAATGTCTGAGAAACCCAAAAGAAAAACCAGGCCCACTGGGTTTCAACATTGCAGTGTGTGTGGGGAAGTCTTTGCTAAGGCTGACCCCCACACCACCTCTGTTTGTTGTCTGGGGTTTGACCACCTCAATGCAGACTGCGAGATCTGTAAAAATTTCCATGCAGCTACCCTAGAGAAGAGAGTTGGTAGGCTCAGGGAAAGGGAGGCCAAAAAGTCTGCTGAACCGGATGGCCAGCCCGGTTCGGTTCACACCAAACCAGAAGGAGTGCCCTCTGACCAGGGCGAGACTTCTTTGGGCAAAAGGAGAACCGATTCTGAGGAGTCGGTTCCGGCTAAGAGAACAAGAAAGGAAAAATCAGCTGGTGTGGATCCAAAACTTTCTTCTCCAACCGCTGAAGAAATAGCCAAAGTGATAAAAATTGTGCAGTCGCTTTCCCCGGGTCCAACCGAACCGGCACCATCAGAGAGGCACTCGGTTCGGCCGGTTCCACCGGTTCAAGATTATGATTTAGAGGAATATTATGAACCGGAGGAGGAAGAGGAGTATGAAGAAAGTGAATGTGGTTTTGAAAGTCTGGATCTGCCCATTGACCCGGACATCTCCCCAGACCAACCTTCAGGAGTGTCTCCTCCTAGGCTTTCTGAGTCCCCCTCCCATTTCATGTTTTATAAAAAAGTGGCTGAAACCCTCCAGCTTCCTATGGAAGAAGCTGTGGATGATCAGGAGGAGCCTGACTATGTGGAAATGATGGATATCCCAGAGTCTAGGAGGCTGTCTATTCCCTTACACAAATCTTTTGGGAAACAGACATTTAAGGTTTTAAAGACTCCTAATACTATACCTCCTGTGGATAAAAGAATGGACAAGAGGTATACATTGTCAGACTCAGATACGGAGTTCCTTACACAACAATGCAGCCATGTTGGAGTAGTGCAGGCTGCAGCCTGTGATAAGGCAAATATTCCCTTGGCTTCACATCCCCCAGACAACGACTCCAGGAGGATTGATGCCATGGTAAAGAAACAGTACATGGCAGCATCCTTGGGACTCAGACAGGCCAACTATATGGCCTACACTGCTAGGTATCAGAAATCCAGATTAGACACTGTCATGGCTTTAGCAAAACAGGTCCCTGGCCAGCTTGCCAAGGAGCTGGAGCAGGTGGCTGCTGATGGTATTGAGGCATCCAAGGTGCAATTCCATGCTGCAGTGGACTCCAATGATGTGTCATCTAGAGTCATGGCTACATCTGTGGCGCTTCGTAGAATGGCTTGGCTCAGATGTACTAGCTTGTCACAGGATACCCAGGCTAAGGCCATGGATTTTCCTTGTTTTGGGTAATTTCTGGGGAGCAAACAGAGAATTACATGAAGAAAATGGATGAATATAGGACCACCTATAGGAGTGCCCAGGCCAAGGAAAGGCAGGCCACCCTCAGAGACAGCATCCCAGGGGCAGGGGCAGGCCTTTTCATAGGCCTTTCTACCAAGCCCAGGCCTCCTCTTCTGCCTATGCTCAGAGGGGGTTCTTTAGAGGGAGAGGCAGAAGGGGTACAAGCAGACCTGCTTCCACCCCTCAGCCAAAACCCCCTGCCAAACAGGCACCCTGATGGGTTTGCCAGGGCCGATTCTCCACTGCCTGTTGGAGGCAGGCTGGCTTACTTTGTCCAGGACTGGAAGTCTCTAACATCAGACAAGTGGGTCCTGGAAGTAGTAAGCCAGGGACTGGTTCTCAGCTTCAAGAAATTTCCAAAGCTGAGAACCAGGTCTTTTCCACCTGCAAATCCCTCAGAGGCACTTGCCCTAGAGGCAGAGGTCTCTTCCTTCCTGGCTTTCAGAGCTGTGGAAAGGGTTCCACCCCTGCACCAGGGCAAAGGATTGTACTCCAGGTACTTCCTTACCCCAAAAAAGACAGGAGAATGGCGGCCCATCCTGGATCTCCGATACTTAAGCAAGCACCTTTTAAAACCAAAATTCAAAATGGTGACTCTGGGAATAATTCTACCCTCTCTAAGGCCTAGGTACTGGCTAGTTTCCCTGGACCTCAAGGATGCCTATTTCCATATTCTCATCAGAAGCTCCCATCGAAAGTACTCAGAGAGTCTGAGCTGCCCTCAGGCTATTACCAGTTCAGAGCAATGTCCTCGGTCTCAACCTCTGCTCCAAGGGTGTTCACAAAATGCGTGGCAGTAGTAGTTGTTTCTCTAAGAAGGCAAAGGATTGCCATCTTCTCATACCTGGACGACTGGCTCATAGTAGGCCAGTCCCCAGACCAAGTCAGGTTACACCTACAGGTAACTCAGCAACTGCTCACCTGTCTGAGTTTCCTTCTGAATCTTTCAAAGTCAGTTCTAGAGCCTGTTCAGCTCCTCACCTTCATAGGCGCAGAGCTAGATACAGAAAAGGCCAGAACCTTCCTTCTCCTGGACAGGGCAAGGACCCTTATCACACTGGCCTCCTCATTCACCCTACAGGTGTCTCAACCAGCAAGGCATTTTCTGCAGCTTCTGGGGCACATGGCTACTTCTACAGCAGTGGTTCAGGGAGCAAGATTTCAGATGAGGGACATTCAGTTCCATTTGAGAGCCTTTTGGTCTCAGAAAAAGGACCCTCTGACCAAACTGATCCCAGTGACTCGAACCCTGATCCAGGACTTGCAGTGGTGGCTGGATCAGAACAATCTAAGATAAGGAGTTCCCTTTGTCACTCAGTCTTACTCTTTAATCCTTACTACAGTTGCCTCCCTCTTGGGGTGGGGGGGCTCACTTGGGCGACCTGACCACCCAGGGGTTGTGGTCCCTCAGGAATCTCTGCTTCACATCAATCTGTTGGAACCTCAGAGCAGTATTTCTAGCACTTCGATTTTTTTCCAAGTCTGTTCAGAACAAAATCATTCAGATCAGAACAGACAATACCACCACAATGTGGAGCATACCAGCAAGGAGTGATACTTTGCTCACGGCCTTGTGCACAGAAGTAATGAAGTTGTGGTCTCTGGCTTATTCCCTGACCACCTCCCTCACAGCAGTACACCTCTCAGGCAAGGACAGTGTCCTGGCAGATGCTCTCAGCAGGATATCTCTGGGCCATCACGAATGGTCTGTGGATCCCCTGGTCGTGGAGGTGATATTCTCCAGATGGGGCACCCCACAGATAGATCTTTTTGCAGCCCCAGACAATCACCAACTTCCCCTTTTTTGCTGCAGGCCCCCAGTGTTGGGCTCAATCCCCCTAGATGCCTTAGTTCTCAGTTGGGAAGGGAAGTTCCTGTATGCTTTTCCCCCTTTCCCTCTCCTGTTCAAAGTACTAGTCAAAATCGGGTCTCAACCCTGCAAAGTGATCCTGATTGCTCCAGACTGGGCCAGACAGCCCTGGTATCTCTCCTATTGTTCTTAATAGTCCATCTTCCCTGGCTCTTCCCAGGAATTACAACCTGTTAACCTGTGCTCAGGGGGGTTTGGTACCAATCTAAAATCTCTCAATCTCAAGGCCTTGCTCTTGAAGAGTTAGAGTTTGTTGATTTACACCTCTCCCAAGGTGTTATGGATATTCTAAAGGCTTCTAGGAAGCCTCTACCAGAACTACTTATAATTCTAAGTGGAAAAGATTTTCCATATGGTGCTCTGGGAAGCTTATTTCCAGAGTCTGCTGATCTGCCCACAGTCCTGGACTATATGGTCCATCTGAATAGCTTGGGACTCAGACCAGCCACACTAAGGGTGCATCTGGCAGCTGTTTCTGCTTTCATTTCAGCAGGTAAGCCTCTCTTCTTCAGCTCACCCTGTTTTCTCCAAGTTTTTCGAGGGATTGCGCATACTCAATCCTCCATTCAGGGACCCTGCCCCTGCTTGGTATCTTAACGTTTGCATTGCTCAGCTTATGCAACCCTTTGAGCCTTTGTCCACAGCACAGCTTAAGTACTTGACTTGGAAAACTGTGTTTCTGGTGGCCATCACTTCTGCCAGGCGACAAGTGAGCTACAAGCTCTGTCAGTGGAGCCTGACTTTATTTCCTTCCATAGGGATAAGGTGGTCCTCAGGACTAACAGGAAGTTTTTGCCTAAGGTGGTTTCAGACTTCCATCTTAACCAATCTACGTCTCTTCCTGTGTACTTCACTGACCATTCCTCCTCCTGGTGAGAGGAGGCTGCACAGTCTAGATGTGAAAAGAGCCCTTAGCTACTATTTAGAACGCACAAGGGTCATAGGTTTGACTCCCTCCAACTGTTCCTCACTTATGGTGAGGTTGGTAAAGGAAAACCTGCCACTAAAAGATCCATTGCCAGGTGGATTGTCTCTTGCATCCAATTTTGCTATGAAAAACTAGGTAAGGTTCCACCCTCATTCCTGAGGGCTCACTCTACCAGAGGTATAGATGCTTCCCTGGCTGCTGCCAGGGACATTCCTATCTTAGAGATATGTCAAGCAGCTACCTGGAAAACAGTTCACACTTTTACCAAGCATTACTCCCTGGATATCCAGACTAGGAGTGATGCTCGGTTTGGCACAGCTGTGCTTCAGAGCCTGTTTCCTAAGTAGGTTCTGTCCCTTCTCCATGGAGGTACTGCTTGGTAGTTTTATTGTCAGAATACAGCAAGACTTCATGTTGTTTGAAGAAAAATTCACCACCTTAGTAATGTTGTTTCTTCTAATGGAGTCTTGCTGTATTCTGACCTCCTGCTCCCCTCTCAGAACCCTCTGTTTTGGGATGTGGTGGGCAGTGGCATGTGGGCACTCAGGAGGTGCCCCACTCTTTTTTGTTATCACCCTTTCTTTGGGTGAGTGGGTGTTGTGTTTATTTCATTTTTGGGGTCTCCTGACTTGAGTCTTTGTTTTTGGGACCAAAATATCTGTTTTTATGTTAGATGCCAGTTGGCTAGTGTAGGTTTACAGCTTCCACACAGGACCTCAGTGAGTTTAGCTCATAAAGATCTGACAGTTTGAGTTCAAACAGCAACAGACAGAGTCTCAACCAAGCTCAAGCTCAGCGTTCCATGCCTGGCATGGAAAGTTAACTCTTCCATCTCCGGGGCAGTTCGAAGGTTGCGACTCACTGCTATTGTCAGAATACAGCAAGGCTCCATTAGAAGAAACATTACTAAGGTGAGTAATTTTTTCTTCTGTGTCAGGGCCTTCTCTGTACTCGGCGCCACTCTCTTCGGTGCCGAGGATGTGTATGGCGCCATCTAGTTTCCAGAGGTTTTTGACTAAGATTCTGTCTCCTCCTCCTCCTCTTCTTCCTACTGGTTTTCATTCCTTTCCTGTCTATTCAGTCCCCCCTGGACTGTCAGGAGATGATTTTGAGCCCGATCCAGATCTTCGGCTCGGTGATGATGTTGATGCCAATTCTGCCCTGGAGGCAGGGATCAATCCTCCTGCAGAGCCTGTTGTGGACCTTTCCTTTGAGTCTCTGCTCAAGAATTTAAATTCTGCTCTTTCTCTCCAGATCACGGAAATCGATCCTGGGAAGCTCCTGCGTCTCCAGTATCTTCATGTTCCAGAAATCCCAATGGATTTAACCCCTCTGTACAGCCCTGCCCGAGACTTTACCAGATGATGTGGAAGAATCCGGCTCTTATTCCCATCTTGGCATCACAAGCCTTTGCTGATGCCATATTGGTCCTGGCAGAGAATGATAAGGCTTTCTTCCCTCAGGAATCCATAGCCCATCCTATAAACAATCTCTCAAGATAAACACCTTGGGTAAGAGAGTCTTTGCTGCCTTGACCCTGGGCATGTGTATTGCTAGCTACTAGGGTTATTTTTCTTAATATGAGTACGTTCTTTGGCATTCACTCAAAGCAACGGTAGAAGCTCTGCCTGAGTTGGAGGTTAACTCAGAACTCCTACAGACCATAACTAGAGGTATCAAATCCAGTAATCAACAAATTAAAGCTGCATTGGACGCTTTCGATACTACTTCCAGGGCGGCGGCAGCTGGCATTTGCACCCGTTGCCATTCCTGGTTGTGTACATCGGGCTTTATGAATGACGCCCAACAAAAAGTCATGGCTTTACCTTTCGACGTATGTATCTGTTTGTGCCTCAGGTGGAACAAGCACTAGAGGCTACACAGAAGACTAGGTCTGCCATTCAGATGGCTAGACCTCTGCCCGCTTCCTCTTGAGGTGGGAACAAGTGTCAGTTTCACAACCGTCCATCCTTTCAAGGCAAAGGCAGAGGAGGTTTTACCAGAAACCAAACCCCTCAGCCGCAAAAGAAAATGCAGCAGAAAGCACAGGGCCCAAAAGCACCCAGTGCTACCTTCTGAGTTTCCGGCCCAGGTCCCACCTCAGGTGCCCGAGGGGAAATCTTGCTCGACAGTGGGAGGACATCTGACTCAGTTCTATGACCAGTGGAAATCTATAATATCAGACAAAAGGGTCCTCAGGATAATCCGCGAGGGGTACTCTCTCAATCTGTTAGAAACCCCTCCAGATCATCCTCCCAAGCAGCAGTCCAGGCTGTCTGCGGCACAGTCGGACCTTCTTGCTTCTGAGGTACAAGGCCTTCTAAACAACAGGGCAGTAGAAGTAGTTCCACTGGATCAACGAAACACAGGTTTCTACTCCTATTACTTTCTGGTTCCAAAGAAATCTGGTGGCATGCACCCTATTCTGGATCTCAGAAATTTAAACAAATTCCTTGACAAGGAAAAGTTCATGATGATATCACTCAGTGCCCTGCTACCTTTGATTTATCAACACGATTGGCTAGCCTCCCGGGACATGCAGGATGCTTACCAGCACATTCTAATTCACCCAAAACACCACAAATACCTAAGGTTCATGGCATTGGGTCAACATAAATCAATTCAAAGTCCTGCCTCTTGGGCTATCCTTGGCGTCTCGAGTTTTTACAAAGTGCTGTGCAGTTCTTGCTGCACATCAAAGGAAAATTGGAATCCAAGTATTCCCATATCTGGACGACTGGCTCCTAGCAAGCTCCTCCAGGCAAGAGACTCTGGAGGCCGTGGCCACAGTCTCAGATTTCCTCACATCCATGGGAGTCCTGCTGAACTTCAAAAAGTCACAGTTGCAGCCCTCCCAGAAGCTCCTCTTCATAGGAACCCTTCAGGACACTTCCTACGTGAAAGCTTTTCTTCCAGAGGACAGAAGGAGCGATATCCTACAGATGGCCCAATTCGTCAGAGAACACAGCTCAGTTCAAGCTCTCTCAATGCAGTGGATGCTGGGCCTCATGATATCCTCTGTGTTCACTGCACCTTTGGCTCGTCTCCACATGAGAACCACTTAGTGGATGCTCCGTACTCAGTGGTCCCCAACCACTCGCCCTCAGTCCTTTCTCATCATAGTGACGTAACCTCTGAAGAGGTCACTCACCTGGTGGTCTCAGGAGGAAAACCTTCTGGAAGGATATATCTTTGCCTCTCTGGATCATCAGATCTCCATTACCATGGATGCGTCCCTGATGGGTTGGGAGCTCATTGCCAGGATCTCCACACCCAGAGTGCATGGTCTCAGGATGAGTCTCAGCTTAACATAAACGTCCTGGAAATGAGAGCCGTCCTTTATGCAGTCTGAGCTTTGAAGGACATATTCTGTCACAAGAACATTCTCCTTCAAATGGCCAACAAGGCAGTGATTTATTACATCAACAAACAGGGCAGTGCACACTCTTACCCATTATGCAGGGAAGCAGTGAGAGTGTGGGAATGGTGCCTGGAGCACAAGGCTCTGATTTCGACGGTTTACTTGCCAGGGGTACAAAACAAGCTGGCAGACCATCTCAGCAGAACAGAGACAGACCCTCACATAGAAACATAGAATTTGATGGCAGATAAGGACCACTTGGCCCACCCAGTCTGCCCATTTCCCTACCTGATGGATAAGCTGCAGATACTAGTTAACCAGCAGCCTACTTCCTCCTACCCCCAACCTCTAGAATTGCCTTATGTCTGTCCCATGCATTCTTGAATTCTCCCACTGTTTTTTGACTCCACAACCTCCACAGGAAGGCTATTCCATGCATCCACAACCCTCTCCATGAAAAAAATACTCCTCACATTACCTCTGAGCACTCCCCCTTCTATCTTCAAATTGTGTCCCCTTGTTCTTGCACATCTCTTTTTCTGAAAGATGCTACTCTCTTGGACTTTGTTGATTCCCTTGCAGTACTTGAAAGTTTCTGTCATGTCCCCCCGTCCCTCCTTTCCTCAAGGGTATACATATTAAGCTCCTTAAGTCTCTCTTCATTTGTCTTCTGGTGCAGACCCTGCACCATTTTAGTTGCCCTCCTCTGGACTGCCTCCATCCTGTCTATGTCCATGCGGAGACTGGGTCTTCAGAACTACACACAGTACTCCAGATGTGGTCTCACCAGCTGTCTGTACAGAGGGATAACTTCCTGTTTTCTACTGGTGATGCCTCTTCCTGTGCATCCCAATATCCCCCAGCCCTCTGTACTGCCCTCTCACATTGCTTGCCCACCTTTAGGTCATCTGATATGACTACCCCCCAGGTCCCCTTCCATTTTTGTTGTTGTTAGTATCTCACCCTCCATAGTGTACTCTTCCCCTGGGTTTTTGTTTCCCAGGTGCATTACTTTGCACTCCTTAGCATTGAATCCAAGCTGCCATACATTTGACCATTCTCCCAACCTTGCCAAGTCCCTTCTCATCCTTTCCACCCCACCTTGTGCATCAACCCTGTTGCAGATCTTTGTGTCATCTGCAAAGAGACATACTTTTCCTTCCAGCCCCTCTGCAATGTCACTTAGAAAGACATTGAAGAGGACCGGTCCTAGAACTGAACCCCGGGGTACCCCACTAGTTAACCCCCCTTTCTTCAGAGTGGAACCGTTTACTATTACCCTCTGTGTCCTGTTCTCCAGCCAATTTTTTTACCAAGGCTACCATCTTGGTACCCATTCCCAGGCTGGCTAACTTGTACATTAATCTTTTGTGTAGGACTGTGTCAGATGCCTTGCTAAAGTCTAGGTAGGCCATGTCCACAGCCCATCCCTGATCTACTACTTTGGTCACCTAGTCAAAGAAATCTATTAGATTCGTCTGACATGACCTTCCTGCTGTGAATCCATGCTGCCTTGGGTCCTGTGCCCCTCTTGCCTCTAGGTACTCAACAGTTCTTTCTTCAGAAGTGATTCCATCATTTTCCCTGTCACTGAGGTCAAACTAACAGGTGTGTAGTTTCCTGCCTCTGCCCTGCTTCCACTTTTGTGAAGTGGAATCACATCTGCCCTCCAGTCCTCAGGTATCACCCCATCCTCCCATGATTTGTTAAAGAGGGTAGTCAGTGGTGTCACTAGTTCTACCCTTAGTTCCTTCAGAATTCTGGGATGAATCCCATCAGGCCCCATTGCTTTGTCCACCTTCAATTTTAAGAGTTCTTTCAGAACTCTCTCTTCTGTGAATGGGCTGGTATCAACCCCCCTATCCAGAGTGTTTCTGTTGTTTGGTTTAGGTACCTCCCCTTCTTCACTTGTGAATACTGAGCAAAAATATTTGTTTAGTATCTCTGCCATTTCACAGTCACCCTCTGCCCACCCCCTCCCTTTATTAAGCCTCACTATCCCTCCCTTGGTCTTCCTTCGCTCCCTGATGCACCTATAAAAGGTTTTATCCCCCTTCTTAACTGAGTTGGCTATCTTTTCCTCTGTTTGGGCCTTTGCTGTTCTGACTGCCTTCCCTACTTCCTTCTGCTTTAACTGATACAGTTCTCTGTCCTGCTCCTTCTGTGATTCCTTGTACTTCCTGAATGCTTTTTCTCCCTAACCTTCCCTGCCACCTCCTTTGAGACCCGTAGTGGTTTTTTACATCACTTTGTTTTATTGGCTTCATACAAAGGCTTGTTGCCTTAGTGATGGCAGTTTTGATTATTCCCCATTGTTCTTCCACCCCTCCTTCCTGCCCATTTGCTAGTTCATTCCTTAGGCACTCACCCATTTTGGCAAAGTCACCCTCCTAAAGTCCAGGACCTTTGCCTTTGTATGGCTTGACTCTACTGCGGTGTTTATCGTGAACCATACTGTTTGATGGTCGCTAGTTCCCAGATGGCTACTCATTTCTACATCTGTGATCCTCTCTCCATCTCCATTTAAGAGTACCAGGACTAAGATTGCTCCCTCTCAAGTAGGTTCCAGTACTAGTTGTCTAAGGCATGCCCCCTGCAGGGCATCTAGAATGACCCCACTCTTTAATGTGGCTGCAGCAAATGCACTCCAGTTAACGTCTGGCATATTCAGATCCCCATCAACAATATCTTCCCTTTTTCTGCCATTCTAAGGATACCTATCATTTCCTTGTCCATTTCCTCCCCTTGAGATGGGTGTCTGTATACAATCCCTGTGCTGATTGTGGTGCCATTGCCTGTCTCCAAGTTGACCCACAGTGCCTCCTCTCCTCCCTGTTTACCCTTTTGTTCTGTTACTTTGATTCCTTCCCTTATGTAGAGAGCTACTCCACCTCCTCTTTTACCCTCCCTGTCCCTCCTGTAGATAGTGTATTCTGGTATGTTTACATCCCAGTCATGCTTTTGTGCGTACCATGTTTCTGTGACTGCCACGATATCCAGATGTTCCTCTTCTATCAAGGCCACTAGTTCAGGAAGCTTGTTATCCAGACTGTGGGCATTGGTACTCATTACTCTCCATTTTTTTGTTGGCTTTTCCTCTTGTAGCCCCATCCCTGCTCTTACTGACTTTGCTTTCTCCATTTACCCCAGTTCTGCTCCCTACTGACCTTTCTACCTTGGTCTTTACCTCATTTAGTACCCTGTTTTGGAGGGGGAGGCTGGGAAATCCCTGCTGCTTATCAATGCCTCCACCCTTGGCTAGTTTAAAAGCTTGCCAATGAAGCATTTATACCGATCACTTTAGGAGACTGGTTCCTTTCCCAGACAGATGCAGACCATCATGCCAGTGTAGGTGGGTATCCCTCCAGGTGGAACCCCCAGTCCCCAATGAAGCCAAAACCCTGTGCTCTACACCAGTTTTCAACCATTCATTGACTTGCATGGTGTGGAGTACCCTCACCTCACCCATGCCATAGACAGGCAGCACCTCCGAGAAGGATACTGTATGAGCTACTTGTCTCAGGCTACTCCCCAACTCCACAAACTCCTCCTGCACTGCTCTAATCCCATGCATTGCCTTGTCATTTGTCCTTAGGTGGACAGTGACATCCAGCACTGTCTCCCGTGCAGCTGCTGTCGTGATCGTTAGAATCCAGTTCCTGTCTCTCCAAGCCCCATGGTGCCAGGCAGGCACCTTGCTTCACTTTCCCTTGCCCCCCCCAGTTCTATCCCCTGATAATTGAGTCCCCCACCAGGAGCTGCTTCCTTTCCCTGCCGCGTCCTGTGACACCTTCCTGTGGGCCTTCCTTGTGACGGTTGCCAGCAACCTCAGTCTCCACTGTGTGTGCCTCCATAGGGGAACTACACTCCACCAGAATGGTGTATGGACTATGGAGTAGTACGTCTGAAGGGGTGTACCTCTGTTCCACCACTCTCACCCTCCCTGAGCCCACTGTGGTCCAACCGCTGCTCCTTCTTGGCAACCTCTGAGGCAGAGGTGGTAGCCTCTTTCCAGATTACCCTGTGTAAATTTTTGTTTTGTTTTTGTTTTTTAACTAGTGTGTGGCTTTTACTGTCAATGCAGTGTGCTGTGCTGGTAAGGATATGACGGTTGTATGCTCTCAGAGGAAATTATGTCAAACCCCCTGGTATAAAGGAAGTGACACTAAGGGTGGGGGTGGGGTGTTGGGCTTAAGCTGTGCCCTCCAGACACAATCAGCTACAAGCTCTGACCCACCACTATGATGAGTGTTGACCTTCCTTTCAGCAAGACAACCTGCACGACAAGTTAACAGAGAAAATACCCAGCAAAGGAAAAAACAGAAAAATCAAGCAGTTCAGCACAACACAGGTAAGCTCCCTGACCCTATACAGCCTGGTGTGTGCTCTGAAAGCAATCAGGGGAAGACAATCTCCCCCACCTGAGGCGCTGTCTGGATTCAAATACACAAATTGCAGCCTTTGCTATGAGAACTAATCGGCCACCACCACCAGTAAATTATTTAAAAACAGTTTGATGCAAACTGTCACAGAATACTAGTAGACAGTCCAGTTACTCACAAGGGAAAATCAAATATGCAGTATTTCAACCCTTCTGAAGTTATTCACAAGACAAGCAGTTTTGCAAACCCCCTTCTTGATTTAAGAACTAAAACACAAAGCGATGCCAATGTAAGAATGTAAAGTAAGGAACACCTCCTTCAGATCTAAGCAAGAGAGATTTGTTGCAGATTTCTAGTCCAATATTGTATTTTCGCATGCAGCTCTCAGTTGTTTCAAAGCACACCCTGTTCCAACTTCAAGAAGATGGGCTTCATGAATGGTCTCTCGACTTAACCATTGTTCAGTTACTCTTCGAAGAGTGGGGAACTCTGGACCTGGATCTTTTTGAGTCCCCACTTAACGCAAAACTGCCTTTCTTCTGCTCCAGAAATCCAGGACCTGGCATTTTTTGTCAGGATGCATTCAGGCTGCAGTGGACAAAACGCTTTCTATATGCTTTTCCTCCTCTTCCTCTACTTCAGAGGGTACTGCTCAAACTGGAGGCAGAGGGGGGCAGAATGATTCTCATTGCCCCGTTCTGGCCTTGCCGGATCTGGTTCCCCCCAAATCAACAGACTATCGGAAACCTCTCTGAAACTGCTTCCCCTTCAGATGAACTTTCTGACCCAGGTCCCTGTAGTCCATCCCAACCTGAGGTCTCTTCACCTCCATGCTTGGCTCCTGAGGAGATAGAGGTGAATAGGTTTAATGTTTCTTGTAGGGTTTCAGATATTCTTTTAGCTGCTCGCAAGCCAGCTACCAGGAAAACTTACACAGCCAAGTGGAAGCGTTTCTCTATCTGGTGTGCAAAATCCTTTTTCCTGCCCACCAAATAAAAGTCCTGGAGTATCTCTTAGACCTCTCAAACACAGGTCTGCAATACTCTACAAAGTTCATCTTTGCGTAATTTCCGTATATCACCAGCCAGTGAATTCCATGCATTTGGCTCAATTACCTGTGGTTAAGAGATTTCTTAAGGGTATTCTACATACCAGGCCTCCTGTTAGGTGTCCAGTTGCAGCCTGGGACATTAACCTTGTGCTAGATATGCTCACTCCTAAACCTTTCGAGCCTCTAGCCACTTGTGAGTTGAAATTCCTTACTTGGAAGACTGCCTTCCTGGTGGCCATCACTTCTGCTCGTAGTGTATCAGAAATACACACTCTGGTCACAGACCCTCTTTATACTGTATTTCACAAAGACAAAGTAGTTCTTAGGACTCATCCTAAGTTCCTTCTTAAGGTTGTTTCGGAATTTCACCTGAATCAACCTTTAGTCCTTCCTGCCTACTTTGCAAACTTTCAGAATGAAGGTGAGCATACCCTTCATTCCCTAGATGTAAAAAGAGCCTTGTGGTTCTATCTGGATAGAACGAAAGAAATTTGTAAGGCTCAGCAACAGTTTGTTTCCTTCAGCACAACCCAGCTGGGTCAACCTGTTGCTATCAGGTGTATTTTAGCATGGCTGGTGGCATGCCTTCACCATTGCTATACCATGACACAGGTCAAGCTGGAAGGCAGAGTGTATGCCCACTCTACCAGAGCAGTCACGGCATCTCTGGTGGAAATTCATGATGTCCCCATTGCAGACTTTTGCAATGCTGCTACCTAGAGCTCTGTACGTACTTTTGTTAAGCACTATGCCTTGGATGTCCATGCCAGACATTAGTCATTTGGCAGGACAATTCTTAACGGACTTCTGTCCTAAAAAGTGAGCTCCTCTTTCTCTCCTGCCGCCCGTCTTCTGGGATTATTTAGCTCGGTACTCTCCCCATTAGTGTGAATGAGTGGTGGAGACTTTATGTCCAGGAAGATACCTAAATTACATACCTAGCATAATTCTTAAACTTCTTGGACAAAGTCTCGCCCACCCACCATTCCCCGAGCTCACTTCTCTATTTCTGGTCTTCACTCCCTCAGTGGTTGGACTGTGAAGACTTTGTTTTTGACCCTTAGTACGAATGACCCATGTAAGATCGCATGTCCAATTTTTAGGTTAGTCCTCTCTAGGTTAGTTATGCTGCACCTCCTCGGGGGGGGGGGTGGAAAGGTACTGAGGTGGTTGGAGGGTTGATGCCAAGATGGTCTATACTGCATGAGCCTCGCTCGCGGTGCCACTTCCTTGCGGCTCCATCTCCACATCAGCCCTCCTAAAAAAAAGTTTGGCTCCCACTGGGTCCTAGTGCCTCCAGCATACTCCCATTAGTGTGAATGAGTGTTGGAGACTTCGTCCAAGATGATCAAGAATTACGGTAGGTACATAATTTCCATTTTTGCTCACTATGGGGCTTGGTGTTTTCTGGAGAGACGTGCAATCTCATTGTTGGACAGGGAGGTTCTTGTACGCCTTCCCTCCCTTTCCGGTTCTGCAGAGGGTGCTGCTCAAGCTGTGGGCAGAAAGGGCCCACATGATTCTGATTGCCCCTTTTTGGCCCCACCAGGTTTGGTTTCCACAGCTTCAACAGCTCGCGGAGGAACCTCCAGGTCCCCTGCCGCTCTGCAATGACCTCCTGACCCAGGAGGTGGGCACGCTGGTCCATCCGGGACTGAAGTCCCTTCACCTTCATGCGTGGCACCTCAGGATATAACCACTTCATGCTTTGGGGTATCCTTCAAAGGGGCTCAAGTTTTAGTGGAGGCCAGAAAGCCATCCACGAGGACCACTTATGCCATGAAGTGGAAACGCTTTTCTCTTTGGGCCACTGCAGAAGGCTGGGACCCTTTCTCGTGTCCACCTCTGTCAGTCATGGAATATCTTCTATACCTCTATGAGTCAGGCCTTGTCTATTCATCGTTGAAGGTCCATTTGTCAGCCGTCTCTGCCTACCATACCTTGGTTGACGGCAGGACACTGGCCCAGTTAGAAGTCTCTTAAGACTTTCTTGAAGGGAATTTTACACCTGAAACCCCCATTGCACAGCCCTGCGTCACCATGGCACCTTAAATTTTATTTTAGAAAAGTTGACCCTGCCTCCTTTTGAATCGGCTGGTTTTTGTGACATGCGCTATTTATCTTGGAAAGTGCTGTTTTCAGTGGCAGTCACTTCAGCTTGAAGGATTTCAGAGCTTTAGGCCCTGAGTTGTAAGGAGCCTTACTTAATTTTTCACAGAGACAGGGTGGATCTCTGTACACACCTTATGTTTTTACCCAGAGTGGTTTCTGAGTTTACATTGAACCAGTCGATTCAACTACCAGTGTACTACCTCGAATATTCTAATCGGGGAGAAGCATTTCTTCACATATTAGATGTTCACAGAATTTTGCGCTACTGTATTACACAAACGGGAAAAGGCCTGTACGTAAAATGAATCAGCTTTTCATGTCTCTTGCACCCAAGAGAGAAGGTGCAGCAGTTACCAAACAGTGTTTATCCAAATGGTTGGCAAACTGCATTACTTTTTGTTACTAGAAGTATGATAACACCCTCCCGGGGACGTTAAGGGGCATTTCACTAGAGGCGTGGCTGCCTCAACTGCTTGTTTCAGAAATGTGTCTGCCGTTGACATCTGTGCCGCAGCTACTTGGAGTTCAGTCCACACTTTCACAAAGCATTACAGTCTGGACATTGCTTCTAGGCGTGTCATAATTTTTCTGTGCCAGTAGCAGGTTTTTCCATTCTTGCCTCCCATGTTTCAGTTTATTCTTCTGATTCACACTACCTGGAACTTCGTCCTCAAGGTGATTACCTACTGCAAGAGCCCACTCGAAGTAAGATAGTACAGTTACATAAAAACTTATCGTAACAGTAGATCTTCCCTTCCTCCATCCCCCTTATCTTTTCTGCTCTTTCTTTATGGACTCATTCTGAGCTCCAGGAACCTCTTATCCTTTCTCCTGTTGCACCTCCTTGGTGGTCTCCGGCAGGAGAACTGGAAGGCAGGCATTGGGACTGCTCACTATATAGAATCACGCTGAAGTCAGTCACATGTCGAGTGGGCAGTCCCCCCCCCCCGATACTGCTTGCTAAAGTTTCCATGTTGTCCTGACACCAGGGGGCCGCAGTCCTCAAGGTGATTACTTACTGCAAGAGCCTCTCTTGAATATCTACTGATCTTACTTCGAGAAACGGCTCTTGCAGCAGGTTACACCATTTGGACTGAAGCCGGCAGTCGCCAGGACCCCACGGAAATTTTCTAGCTAGCAGGATCCAGCGGGGCCCGCCCCTGACGTCCAGCATCATACAAAAGGGGGTGGTCCCCCAGAATCCCCAGTTCTTTTCCCACCGTCGACTCTGCAGCATCGGCTTCATGGTCCTGCTCCAGCAAATGATGTCTACAACTTCGAGCATTTCTAATAAATGTCGGCATCTCCAACTCCTTCCTCAGAAGGACACCCCTCTAAGTGTGCCTGCGGCAAACAGGTACCTTTAAGGATCTGCATTTATCTTGCCTGCGATGCCTAGGCCCGGAACACGACACCAAGGCCTGCTCCTTTTGCCAGCAGTTCAATTGTCGCACCTGGATCCTCTGCTAGAAGGCACTTCAGGGGTTCCTCTTAGAAGAAAGACTTAAAATAATCGATAAAGACCCTGCCTCCAGAGGTGAGTCTACATCTAAGTCCCATAAACACCGGGACAAGCACCGGGAGAAGGCCAGGTCCAGATCCCCAAACCGGGCCTCGGACTCGCGCACCAGCTCCGGCTCCACGCGCTCATACCACTCTCCCTCCAGGGCTCGCTCTCAGCCCCCTCCAATCAAGGTTAGTACTTCAAGCAGCTCTTCGGCTTCTCTGCATCCCATCAAAACTTCCAGGACCTCGGACCCTTCTCCAGTGCCTTCTGGGGCTTCTGCGAAGTCTTCTGACCATCACCGGTCCAAATCCTCTTCAAAGATCTCTCAAACTTCCTCGAACAGACGCCGGGACCTCGATGCCAGATCGGCCTCCCAGGGGACCAGACCACCCTCCCAGGAAGACCAAGGACCTCATGTCCCTTAAGTGGATGATGGGCACTAAACGGGCTGCTGACCCTTCTCCAGTTAAGCGCCTGTCAGACCAGACGTTGGGCAAACATTCTCAGGAGCCGACGACTGCCTCTCCGTCACCGGTAGATACCAGTTGCCGGGGCTCTACAGAGGAGGATCTGATGTTGTCTGATGACCAGGCAGGTGACAACGAGGATGCTGGGCTTCCACAGGAGTCTTTGCCTGATCTGGTGACGCCCTTGGACCCGACGCCCGATACCAGCGACAGACCAACCCCAAAGCCAGGTCCGTCGTCCGGTATGAACATTCAGGAGGTGAAAGACCTCTTTACCATTTGGTGGGACACAATCAAGAAAGACGTGATCCCAGTGAAACCTCCTCCTCCTCTTCCTCCACCTCCACCACCACAGGGGCCAGTAGGAAGACCACCGACCCCCAAGGAGCCTGCTCCACCTCCTAGGGGTGGATCCAAAGAAAGGAGAAGGCCCCCCTTCAAGATCTCCCTCAGGATCCCCCCTGTCCCAAGCGACCCAGACGTAGACGGTCCACTCCGAAGGGGGACAACTCTAGACCTGACACCTCAGATACCTCCAGGTCTCCTTCTCCAATCAGCATCCCATCACCTGACCCACGAGACCTCCCCAGGTCACCTCTGGATGATCCCTCTTTTTCCGAAATCATGAGGCACATCCAGGAGAACATGGGATGGGATACAGAAGACCTAGATCCCGAACGACAGTGCCTAGCTTGTTATCTTTGGCAGAAGGACCATAAGCCTGTGGTGGTGCCACCCTTGGTGGACACCTTCGCGGACATCACCAAGGCTGCGTGGAAATGTCTGCACTCCACCCCCATGGTGCCGAAGAAGGCTGACCGCCTGTACCAGGCCCCTGCAGAGGGCCTGTACTTGGCACAACAACCCCTAGCTGACTCCCTGGTCATTACGGCATCCCATGATAGGTCTCAACGGCCAGAACATTTGAGTACACAGCCTCCGGACCAGGAGTCCAAGCACTTGGACTCACTGGGTAGGTGCATGTATGTGGCTGCTACATGCTTCATTAGGTCACTGAACTATCTGACACACATGGTTCAGTTTCAGAATGCCCTATGGGAACAGGGTCAAGACCTGGTGAAAGCACTTCCGGATGGCGCACAAAAGGATGAACTTCTGAACCTCCTTCACACTGGGTCAGACATGGGGACCCAAGTTTTGAGAGCCACCTACAATTCAGCAGACTCCACAGCAAGGGGAGCAGCCTCAGGCATTTGTCTCCAGAGACAGTCCTGGCTTCGAGTCTCCGGATTTACCCTGGACATCCAGAAAAACATCCTGGATGTTCCCTATAACAGCAAAGTTCTATTTGGTGAAGACTCAGAAAAGGTGATCACCAAATTACAGGACGCCAGGAAGGCAGTAAAGACTGTACGGGCCATGTACAGACCCAAGAATCGTTTTCGCGGACGAAAACAACGGCAGCAGCCATGTTCCGGCCAGCAGCCAAGGGGCAACTTCAACTATAAGGCCAGCCTAAGTCCTCCCCAGGCCAAGGTCAGAGATATACCAAATCGAGCCAGCCTGTGGGGGGTAATGCTGCCACACCATGACTCCTTCCCGGCCCCTGCCCCTCCTCTGGATCAACAAGAACAAAAGGTCAGGGGTTGCATTGCTCGCCACTTTTCGGGATGGCAGGCAGTAACCGACAAACGGTGGGTCCTCCAACTGGTTGAGAGAAGATACTCTAGCGAATTCCTCGACCACCCACTGTCAAGACCTCCCCTGCTTTCCCGTTATTCGGGTCAGCACGCACTGCTCATACAGTAGGAAGTGCTTGTGCTTCTAGGAAAGGAGGCTATAGAGCACGTACCGCGGAACCAGAGAGGTGCAGGTTACTATTCCCATTTCTTTCTGGTGCCCAAAAAGACAGGGGACCTCCGCACAATTCTGGACCTCAGCGACCTCAACGTTTCAGTCCTTTACAAACGCTTCCTCATGGTGACCCTTCCCGGTTTGATTCCCATGCTCAAGCGGGGCGCCTTCTTAGCGTCTCTGGATATGCAGGATGCTTATCTGCACATACCTATAGCTCGAGCGCTCAAGAAATTCTTGCGCTTTGAGTTTCTAGGTCACTATTATCAGTTCCAAGCCCTCCCTTTCGGACTGTCCTCGGCACCTCGGGTATTTACGAAATGCATGGCAGTCGTAGCGGCGGCTCTCAAGAGACAAGGCCACTACGTGTTCCAATACCTGGATGACTGGCTCCTCATGGCCCCCTCTCGGGAGGCTCTGATGTCCGCTATCCACTGTACTCGTTCCCTCTTCGGGTCGTTAGGCATCATCATCAATCACGAGAATTCATATCTGGTTCCATCGCAGAGACTGCAGTTCATAGGTGCAGTCCTGCACACTGTCAAGAGGAAAGCTTTTTTGCCCCAGGACAGAGCAGAACACATCAGATCCCTCATAAGGGACATCTTGGCAAAGAAGACGGTCCCAGCAAGACTGATCCTTTGCCTGCTCGGACACATGGCTGCGGCCATTGTGACAGTCGCTCTAGCCCGTCTCCACATGCGGGTGACCCAGTGGATGTTACGGGTACAATGGGATCAGCAGCGAGACCATCTGCAGCTGCCAATTCGGATCACGAATGCCATCATCCGGGATTGGCAATGGTGGCTCGAACCACATCATCTATCAGTGGGAGTCCCCTTCATCGTGCTGTCTCCGATTGTGACACTCTCCATGGATGCTTCAGGTTCGGTTGGGGAGCACACCTCGACGGGGTCAGGTCTCAGGGCTCATGGACATCCCAGGAAGCTCATCTCCACATAAATATTTTGGAGATGGGAGCAGTCCTTTATGCCTTGTAGGCCTTCCAATCGGAGATTCCACCGGGTACTCTTCTATTGCAAACAGACAATACTGCAGTGATGTATTACCTCAATAAACAGGGAGGTACCCATTCCTACCCGCTTTGCAGGAAGGCCATGAGGGTGTGGGACTGGGTTCTGCAACATGGCACAAACCTTATTGCTGTACATGTCCCAGGAGTGGACAGCGTTTTCGCAGATGGCCTGAGTCGGTCTCAGGCAAGAGTCCACGATTGGGAATTACTCCAGGAGGTGGTAGAAGATCTGTTTCGCAGATGGGGCACACCAGAGATGGATCTTTTCCCGTCCCCATTTAACACAAAATTGCCCAGTTTCTGCTCGCTAGATCTAGGGCCTGGTGTTTTCTGGTGAGATGCATCGTCTCTCTCCTGGATGGGCAGATTCCTCTATGCATTTCCTCCCTTCCCGTTGATCCATAGGGTTCTTTTGAAACTCCTCAGAGAGCAAGCGACGCTGATACTAATCGCGCCGTTTTGTCCCAGACAGATTTGGTTCCCTCTTCTGCACCAGCTGTCTCAGGAACCTCCGGTGCCTCTGCCAGTCAGCTCTCACTTATTGTTCCAGGAGGCAGGATCTTTGGTCCATCTGGACCTTCACTCTCTGAACCTGCACGTCTGGCTCCTAGAGACACAGCTATCATGTGCTATGGGGTCTCGCAAGGGGTAGCAGATGTTCTAGCGGCTGCTAGAAAACCGGTCATTCATGCCACATACGCCATGAAATCGCACAGATTTTCCCTCTGGGCTCAAGCATGAGGGCTTTCCCTGATGGATTGTCCGGAAGGTTCTGTTCTAGACTACCTTCTGGTCTCTTTTTCCAGGCAGGCTTTGCCTACTCCTCAATTAAAGTACACCTTTGTGCCATCTCAGCCTATCATACTCCTATAGGCCTACGGTCAGTAGCTCAGTTGGATACCACACAAGCCTTCCTGAGAGGCGTTCTCCACCTTAGACCTCCAATTAAGGATTTTATTCCTCCATGGGATTTACCCTTTGTCCTGGAGCAGCTTATTCTGCCACCTTTTAAACCAGCCGCGGATTGCGAGCTACGTCTCCTGACATGGAAGACGTTATTTTTAGTTGCTGTTACTTCGGCCAGAAGGATTTCTGAACTTCACGCACTAATGTGCAAAGACCCTTATTTGGTTTTTCACCAGGACAGGGTGTCCCTAAGGACAAATCCAAAGTTTCTATCTAAGGTGGTCTCAGCTCTCACCCTCAATCAAGACATCGACCTGCCAGTGTATTTTCCTAAATACTCTAATAGAGGAGAAGCCCTGATGCACACTCTAGATGTGCATAGGTGTCTAAGATACTACTGACCAGAACCAGGCACTACCGTAAATCTGATCAGCTTTTCATCTCCTTCGCCCATAGGATGCTGGGAGCTCCGGTTTCTAAACAGTCGCTGTCCAGGTGGCTCATCCATTGTATCACGTTCTGTTACCAGCAACGTAACAAACCCCTACCAGGCTCGGTTAAGGGACATTCCTCAAGGGGGGGATGGCTTTCTCCTTTGCGGCTATGAAGAATGTGTCCACTTCAGCCATCTGCACAGTGGCTACTTGGAGCATCGTGCACACCTTTATCAGGCATTATAGCCTGGATGTTGCATCACGGCGAAGAGCTGGTTTTGGTCTAGCAGTCCTTCAGGGACTCCTATTCTAGACTTCGGTCCGACTCGCGATCTCTACCTAGCCTCCTCCTACCTGCGAGGAATTTCCAGTATTGTTTGGGAATCGGTCCTAATGGTGTAACCTGCTGCCAGACACATTTTTGCTAGCAGTCTAACTGGTGGCCCCATGCCCTACCGTTCTTTTCCCGCCATGGACCATCGCACTTTGGACTCCACAGAGCACCATCACTTCAGTCAACCGCTGTTTTTCTTGAACTTTCTGAATTTTGTTTTTTCTCACCCTTGCTTTTATCACTTTATTTTCTAAAGTGATTCCCCCTTTTCTTTTTGTTTATGCCTGGTTCCAACATCCCTTTTTCGTCATTGCAGCTGCGGACAGAAGATCTACAATAGCGATTTTCACAAGATCTGCCACAGTTTCAACCAGGCTACCCAGCGTCATCAAGAGGAGCTTAAATCTCTCCTTATGGAACAGAAGGTTGCCACCTTGGAGAAGGAGCTTCAGGGCTCCTCTGCTTCCCCGGCCCCATCCTCAGGCTCCCACTCTGTCAAAGCCCGGAACAAGTTGTTGGGGAAGCATCACCATTGAGCGAAAGACCAGTCCTCCCGGGAGCGCTCTGTCACCATGCCCAGCATGAACCCTTCAGGGTCATCGACCAGACCAGCAGCGACCCCCACCCCCCACCTGCCGCCCACACTGTTTCACCTCCAGGGTCGACTTTGGCAGTCCTCTCCGGTGCTCATCAGCCCAGCGGTGTTTCATCTTCGGCGGGCCTTCCTCTTTTCCCACTGATGATTCCCACTGCCTCCCTCACCCTGTCTGCTACCAGGGGACTTTGGTAGTGCAGCCCGTTGGTGCCGCTGACGCTGACCCTTCATCGCTGGAGTTTACTTCTCTACCCCCACCGATGCATCCACCTCTGCTGAACACTCATCCACCTCCTCAGGGGTTGCAGTCAGGGAGCAATGATGGCCTGCTGGTGGCTGACGACAGTCGTACGTCGTCAGGTGCTAGGCCTCTTTTAGTGATGCCTATGACCATATCTGTGATGTTGGGGCTGCAGGCCACTCAGCTGGTCCCTCTGCCTGCTCCCATTCCGTCATTGCTCCAACCATCCCTCCTGATGCCGGGGCCTCAATACCCCTAGTCAACACTACAGGGAGTTGCACCGATGACAGTAACCATCAATGTCCAAGCTCTCTTTTCTTCCGTCATGGACCTGGTGTAATAGGTTGTCCTGCCTTGGGCCCATCGCCGGTGGGGCCTTCTTGGCCTTTGGTGCTATTGCATCACACATTGTCAAGACCTCCCCCCTCTCGTTCATTAGTGTCATCCATACCATGCTCTGAGCCAGGGGATGATGAGGACTATCGTCTTGACTTCCTCCTACCGGATGAGGAAGATGAAGATATTGGGGCCCAGACTTCCTCTAGCACCTCCAAGGTCTCCTTGGCAGAAGAGGATTCCTCCAGTTATGTCCCAATTTCACCCCAGACAACCCCTCCTTCATTGCTGTGATGTGACAACTGCAGGCCACCATGGGGTTCAATACCATGGAGCAGGACATTACCAGGCAGAACCGGCCCACTAGTTGGGCCTGTCTGGGTCCCCTCCTATTATTATCCCTCCTGTGATTGATGTATATGAAGATGCCACCATGGCAGCTTAGTATAGACCAAACCTTATTCTCCCCCATGCCCAGGAATGTGGACAAACTATACTAGGCCCCCCTCTGGAAAGCTCTTTTTTTCTGGGCCCCCCTTGGGAAGATTTGATGGGTATAAATGCGGCCCATAACCAGTCCAAGAGGCCCCAGTACCTTAGCTCCCTTCCTCCAGACAAGGAGTCCAGAAGCTGGACCTCATGGACAAGAGGGTATTTGCCTCTTCCACTCTGGTGATAAAGATCCTTAACTATATGGACCACATGCTCAAGTACCAAAATGATCTCTGGGAGACAGCCAGATCGGCTGCCTTGTCTCTCCCTGAGGGTCTCCAGACTCAGGAGCTACTCAAGGCCCTCCAGTCTGGTGCTGACATGGGTAGGCATCTTTAGAGGGCTGATTGTGATGCCTTCGATGCCTTGGCCAGGTCCTCTGTGGTGGGGATTTACTTGAGGTGCTCCTGTCTCAGGGTTTCTGGCTTCACCACTGATGTCCATAGTTCATCCTGAATGCTCCCTTCAGGAGCTACAAGCTCTTTGGGGGAGACATACAGGACATTCTTGATGACCTGCAGGCCTCAGGGAGAACCCTGCGATCCATTCAGTCTCTCTCTATTACACCTGCAAGAAGAGTGGGCAGAGGATGCCTTTTCACTGTGCCCCCATAGACCTAGGTCTGGCACCAAGCAGCCCAGTAAATGCAAAGCTATCACATCCCTGCCTCTGTCCCATCCTTCACCACGGGGAAGTCCTCAGGGGGTGGAGGAGTTGGCCCGGCCGCAGGCTTAGCATCAGCCTGACTCTGGCTCCGACCCCCTCCATCCGGTTCCCCAGGATACAGTGTTGGGTGGGGGGCCTTTCTCCTTCCATCTAGATGGGTGGTGGGAGATCACATCCAACATATGGGTGCTGCAGCTTTTAGAACAAGGGCATGCTCTAGAGCAATAGTTCTCTGACTTTGTCACAGTGAGCCTCCCCAAATCCATGGAAAAGATTTTGAGCCTCCCCCAAAAACTGAAATAATCTTAGGCCTCCCCAAAGAAAAATAACATAGTGTACTTTGTGGAGTACACCATGAATAAATTGAAACCCCTTTGAGTACTTGGCTCACATTCAGTTCTTTGTCTTATACTGACGTTGAACCTTTGAAAAACAGCTCCTGTGCTCAGAGGTGTTATCTCGAATAACAAATAAATAAAATAAACAAATATTATTCAGCTTATTGTAACCCCACATGCCAACCTATGTACTCTGCTATTTTCATTCTTGAACCATTGTTACCCCTTGTTGCAGTACCTTCATGTGTCTAGACTACTTTCTGTTTCCTCTTTATACAAAATAAACTTCCTACATACTTTGCCTCTTCCCATCCTTCCCTGCTCTTAAGCAACTTCTCTGGGATTACTTGCTCCTTCCTGCTATTGCTCTTAGCACTTCTATGCTCATCACTTATATTTGAGTTGTTCTGCCATCAGGCTACACATTGATCATTTACCACCACTCATAAGTTAACTGTTCATTGTGTATTTCTTGATTGTTTTACAGTTGCCTTTGAAATGTATTCACTCCTTACCTTCCCCAGGTACACCTGAAATTCACCTTCCCTTGTCACCTGTTAGTAAATAAATACATTAAATTCACCTACTATTATCCTCTTTTAGTTTGCATAATCTCTTCACACAAAATATATAAAACTCAAAATTTAAATACAGTACTTTTTCAGACTTGCTTGAGCCTCCCCTGGAACAGGTTGGGGCCTCCCCAGGGAGGCTGGCCTCACCATTTGAGAACCCCTGCTCTAGAGTTTGTGGAGATGCCTCCAGAGCTCCCTCCAAGACCTTCCTATTCCCCTCAGATCACATTCCTGTGTTGCTGGAGATCCAGACGCTGCTGTGAAAAAGGGCCATAGAACCTGTTCCTGTGACTGAGCACAACAAGGGGTTCTACTCCCACTTCTTTCTCATCCACAGGGGACTTGACAAACCTGAACTGCTATATCCAGTAAAAGAAGTTCAGAATGGTCACTCTCCCTGGCCTGTTGCTCTTGCTCCGGGAGGGTGACTGGATTTATCCCCTGGATATGCAGGGCACGCACCTGCACATCAAGATCTGCCCTCCCCACATGAAGTGCCTCAGGATCCAGTTTCAAGGAGAGCACTGCCAGCTCAGAATCCTGCCGTTCAGCTTATCTTCTGCACCTCTGGTCTTCACCAAGTGCCTAGCTGTGGTGGCAGCAACCCTCAGGAGGGGAAGGCATTTTTGCCTTTCCCTGTCTGGATGACTGGTTGCTCAAAGCACAATCCAAAGAGCAACTGTCCTTGACTTTGGTGCATAGCCCGCAGTTGTTCAGCCAACTGGGGATCACAATCAGTCTGTCCAAGTCAGTACTGACTCTAGGCCAGTGGCTCCAGTACATAAGAGCCATACTAGACACAGCCCAGGGCTCCGCCTTTCTGCCTCTGGACAGGGTGAAGTGCTTGATAGTACAGGCCCAGGAAATTTGTAACAGCTGGTATGTCATAGCCAGGACATACCTCAGACTCCTGGGTCTGATGGCTTCTGCCATTGCCTCAGTTCCCTTGGCGTGGCTACATATGCGCATCCCTCAGTGGACTTTGAGGGTTCAGTGGGATCAGCAGACAGGCAATCTGGAGCAGATGGTCCTTGTCTCTTCCCCGATCTAGAAGGTTCTCCTGTAGTGGATGTAACAGCCATTTGCTAAAAGGGATTCCTTTCCTCATAGCCTCCCCTCAGCATTTCCTCACCTCTGATACTTCGGGGATGTGCTGGGGTGCTCATCTAGGTCCTTGCAGGACTCCGGGGGGGGGGACTCCACTCAAGGCTCAACTCCACATCAGTGTCATTGAGATGAGGTGTCCTCTATGACCTACAGGCCTTCCAGTCTCATCTGTCCCCAAGCCCCCTGCTAGGGCAGACACATTGTCAGTGTAGTACGCTACATCAAACAAGCAAGGGGGTACACATTCTTCACCCCCCTGTGCCAAGAGGCGATGAGAGTTTGGTACTGAGCCCTGGAACATGGCCTAGAGCGGTCAGCCATCCATGTTCCAAGTGTCCAAAACATCCTGGCAGACTAGCTAAGCTGGTCATACTCCAGAGTGCATAAGTGGGAGCTGCTTACCGCAGTAGTAGAAGACCTGTTCAACAGATGGGGTTGCCCAGAGTTGGAACTTTTTGCATCCTCACTAAATACAAAACTAACGCTTTTCTGCTCGCTCAGTCCAGGGCCTGGAGTTTTTTGGCAAGACGGATTGTCCCTCTCTTGGAAAGGGAGGTTCCTTTACTCCTTTCCTCCAGTTCGGGGTGCTAATCAAGCTCCAGATAGTTCAAGTTTATTGCAGGAAAGACTCCGTTGAGCAAGCTCATTCACAAGGAGGTCCTGAGGCACATACACATACAGTTCGCAATTACATAAGAGATATAAAATGTAGAACAACAAAGAAAAAAAATATATAATACAAGAGGTATACACAATAGAAGTCCTTATGCTATATATGCAGTACATTCCAGCTTTAACCTTAATCTAAATTATGCAACACATTTCAGCTTAATAAGTAGAGGGCCAGTTGGTACTTAGGAAGTTGACTTGGCGTTGGGGGGCCTAGTAGCACCTACATATGTCTTTTAATTTAGAGATAGCTAGTGTTTTGTAGGAGTTAATTGATCTGATGCTGGTTAGCTTCAGCATGGCTTGTAGTTGGTTCCAAATGTTTAGGAAGTGTACAGAGACAGCTCTTTGGCCAGCTGTGGTACATGTCCTGGGAACATCTAGTAGGATAAGGTCGGATTTCCTTAGGGAGTAGGCGCTATGCGAGATGTGTATGAGAGACGGTAAATAGACAGGCAGTTTGTGGAGTAGAAATTTGAGGGTCCAAATGCCAGCATGCAGGAGGCGTCTGGTGGCAAGAGAGGTCCGCGCAACTGCTGCATAAAGATCACAGTGGTGGGTCCTGTACGCAGAATTAGTAATGAAGCGAAGAGTACGGTGATAAGAGTACGTCCAGTTTAGATAGGCCCCAGGTTGGGGAGGAGATAAAGATAATGTCTCCGTAGTCAAGCAAAGGAAGGAATGTTGCTTGGACAAGTCTTTTGCGGGTCGTGAGAGAAAAGAGGGTCCTATTTCTAAAGAAGAAACTCAAGCGTGCTTTAAGCCTCTTTGATAGATCCTCGATGTGGTCGTTGAAGAAAAGCTTGTTGTCTATCCACATAAATTGATATTTAAATTTAGGTACGACTTCCAAGGGTTCGCCTAGGGAGGTAACTATGAAGTTTTTAGGTGGGGTAGGTAGGGCACCAGACAAGGCAAGTCTCAAGAAAATCATTGTCTTGTTTTTTTTGGCATTTAAGAGAAGCTTGGCATTGATAAGGTATCTTTCTAACTGGATAAAGTCAGCTTGGAGTGCTTCCCTGACTTGAGTTAAGGACGAGCCTGATGTGTACAAAACTGTATCGTCCGCAAAGAAATGTATGCTAGAGTTCTTTATGTGGGAGTCAAGGTTGTCGATGTACAGGGAAAAAAGGATTGGTCCTAGGATGGAGCCTTGAGGGACTGCTCTGGCAACTGGAAGGGGGGCAGATAGTAGGCCATCAGCTTTGACTTTTTGTATCCTTCCTGTAAGATAACTGTTAAACCGCTGTAAGGTAAGTGGAGTGGCACCTATGTAGGCAAGACAGGTGATTAGGAGGTGATGGTCTACAGTGTAAGGCCTTACTGAGGTCTAGAAAGACTGCACCAGTAACCTTCTTGGTGTCCATAGCATGGACCTAGTCATTAGAGATTTTAGCCAAGGCTGAGATGGTACTGTGCTTCGACCTGAAGCCAGATTGGGCCGGGTTTAGGAGTGAGTGCACTTCAAGGTGATTTTTTTAGTTGGTTGTATATAAGTTTTTCCAGCACTTTGGCGAGAACGGGCAAGATAGAGATAGGATGGTAGTTGTTTAAGTCACAAGGATCTCCTGATTTGAAGAGAGGAAGAATATGAGCAGATTTCCAGCAGGATGGAACAGTGACTGTGGTAATAGAGAGGTTGAAGTTGTGAAGGATGGGGGCTGTGAGCTGGGCATAGCCTAACTGCAAGAAAAATGATTCAAGGCCATTGTCACCTGCACTTTTCTTGGTGTCAAGGCTAAGAATGATGTCTTCAGCTTCTTTGTAGCTAAACAGGCACAACTGGAAGGGATGAGGTGGAGTAGCATGTGTAGTATCTGGGCTAGGGTTGCTATTCGCTCTGCCAGCATATGGGGAGGAGTTGAATGCCAACCCGGCAGTGTCAAAGTGAAGGTTAAGTTCTTCGAGGATTCGCAGTTTATTTTCAACCATCCCGTCCTTGGCCAGAATCTTGGTGGGAAGGGAGGAAGCAGCAGGATGGCCTTCAATGGATCTCAGTGTCTTCCAGATTTTTTGGGAGTTCCCTTTGGCCTGCTCCAGAGTGGAGATGTAGAAGTTTTCTTTAGTAGCATGTACACTTTTAACACAGGCATTTCTGGCAGTTTTAAACACCTGCCAGTCTGCCGGGTCCTTTGTGTGCCTGGTCCTAGCCCATAACTTGTCTCTATTGGTAAGTGCAGATTTGAGCTCTTGGGTGAACCACGGGTGCGAGATTTTCTGCACCCTCATTTTAATAAGAGGAGCATGCTTGTTAATTAGGGTGGTGAGGCTGTCATTTAGGACAGAGATGGCGACATCAGCAGATTTGGCAAGATATAGGTCTTGCCACCTGATCGTAGCTAGATCGGTTAGGAAGTTTACTGAGTTGAATTTACAGAACGAGCATTTGATTCTGAATTTAGGGTGCTGCTGGGTTTTAGATTGGAAGCTTGTACATATAACGATACTGTGGTCGCTCATGTCATTATGGAAAACTGCAGAATGCGAGATTTTATGGGGATGTGAAGTTTAGATGACATCTAAGAGTGAGCTGTTGGCAGAGTTAGAAACATTGATTCTTGTGGGTTCAGTGACTATCTGTGTAAGACCCAGCTCATCACAGATGGCTTTTAGGGAGTGGGATTTAGCAGTGAGCCAATCCATATTGAAAGGTATGGGCCACGTCCAACTGTGCTATCATACAACCTTCAGTGGGCATATGGAAGGCTGATATGGCGGACAAGTGCACCTTTAGGGAAGAATACTTCAGGCTAGCATCTGACAAGGACAGCAAGTACTCTAGAATCTTGTTCACCAGGCAGGTGAAAGGGTCCAGATGATGGGAAACAACGCACAAAGCAAAGCACTTACATTTTCAGGGAGGGTGCTACCCTGATTCTGGTGGCTCTCTTTTAGCGTTGGCAGATTTGGTTTCCACTGTTGCAACAGTTAGCAGTGGAGCCTCCAGTGCTCCTTCCCCTGTGCCCAGGCTTACAGTCACAGAAACAGGGGACCCTTCTTCATCCAAACCTCCAGTCACTTCACCTGCATGCATGGCTCCTGAGGATGTAGCCATTGTCAGGTTTGGTGTCTCACCTAAAGTGGCCGACATCCTGGTTTCAACCCGGAAATCTTCCACCAGGGTGACTTATTCCCTGAAATGGAAGTGCTTTGCTTTGTGGGACCAGACCTCTCCTTTCCCTTGCACCACCGAGACAGAGAGCCTGGGGGGAGGGATCTGATGGACAAGTCCGTTCCCCCTTGGGGGACCAGCTGAGCACCCCTTCCAGTCTGTCATCTTTTGAGGACAGCGGACACCCCTACTGGCGAGGTTGAAGCTACTATACACTGGGTCTACAGCGGCAGACATCTTGGTGTTTTGGCCCAGCAGCACTTCGGCTCCTGGCACTAAGGGCAGTGTTGGTGAGTGTGGCATCACCAACCACAAAACCAGGTCCCCCACACCACCGACACCACTCGTGGTGCTGGGAGAGGGAAGTTCTCCGTAGCCAGTTCCTCCAGGCATCCTGTTGAGGTCTTGGATATTTTCCCCCATGAGAACCCACATGGGGCTGGATTCCAGCATTGAAGGGAACCTTCCTGGGCTTGTGTCTGTCATCGTCATCTGCTGTTGCTGTCCCTCTGGTAGGTGCCAGGACTGGCATTGTGTTCCAGCACCAGCTCAACTTAGGTGCCATTCGTGGTTCCGGGGAGGTTGCCAGTGCTGCTGGTGGTGCCTTTTCCACCACAGTTTCATAGAGGACTCCTGGCTGTGACCAGAGGCCTAGCCCAAGGGGCAGGACTAGTTCAGTTGAGGATGGAGCAGTGAGATCTAGGCTGTCAGCTCACTCCTTGTCCAGAGCAGGTGACAGCTCTGTCAGGTGTCACAGTGCCAACTCAGAACCACAGGATCTTTCAAGAATCAATCTTCAGCATTCATTATTTCATGGGTCTGTGCTGGAGCAGCTAGGAACTCACGGGAGTGTATAACTTTAAAGATTTAGAGCCGACCCACTGGCACAGGGGTTGGAGTTCCACCTGTGATGCCAACGCTCCGGGGTTGAATCCAGACTTTGGGATGGCAGAATGGCGCCGGGGGTGGAGAGGATTGAGCATCCTACGGACTACTCTCCTCCAAAGGGAGGTGTGTGACTAGAGCATGATTAACCCTGGCGGAGGCTGGGGGGGGGGGATACAGCTGCCAGCTCCTGTTCTAGTTGGGAGGTGTGTTTGGCATGACATTTTAACATCATTACACGACACACCACCTGGGGAGAAAAACTGAAAAATCAGAGGCTCCGCATCCACAGGATGATGTCCACCTCACATAGCGGACCTCACACTGTCACCCAGGCTCTGTTCCTGTACTACCTACTCGCGTCAGTTGGGGTGGGTGGAGCACACCTGCCTCTCGGCAGCCCCGTCCTTGAGGGGTAAGCGGGAGGTGTTCAGGGGTAGGGTCTGTCCTGTGGTGAAGGGTATGGGGTGAAATGTGCGGGTTCGATGGCTGGCAGGCATGAGTCAAAGGAAAATAAATATAGAGCTAGGGGAACTACGTCGGGTACAGTGTTGCCCACAAGGCAGATGCATGATGTGTCACTCGTGGGCTGGCCAGTAACCGATGCCGGCTCCCTGCTCATCTCAGTTCTGTTCTTCCCATCATCAAGGTCGCACTCCGTGGGAGCATTCGCCATTTGGTTGCTGTGCCATCGATTCGTCGTCACCAGCTCAACACTGTATCTCTTCTTTTTTATGCCTTTTCTGAGTCTAGTCATCTCTGGTTCTCAGGGGCCTAAAAAGCAGAAGTCGAAGAAGATGAGTACTCCCCCATATGTCAGTGCCCCGTAGGAGAAATGTGTTCATCCTGGACCGGCATAACTGTTGCTGGATCTGCGTTGGAGTTCAACACGACATGGGCCATTGTGATGCCTGCTTCTCGATGGATTTCTCCTGAGTGGTCAGATGACCTGGGGAATGAGGACCGGGATGATCCCAACTGGCTTACGGGAACTGATGAAAGGGGCTTTTCTGGGCACAGTTCTAGGGCTGCATTGACTTCAGTATCATCATCTTTAGTTGTTAGTCCAGTGCCAGCTGCATCGCCATCCCTGTTCTGTCTTTTGGCACCGGGGATGGCCCCAGTTTAGATTCCAGTGCCAGGAAGGGGGTCAGTGCTGGATGTGGTGCCTGGCAGAGTTCTGGCACCGCACTTGGTGCTGACTCTGGTTCCGGCGCCATCCTCAGTGCCAAGGGGAGTTTTGCTACCACTTGTGGTGCCAGCTGTCCCTTAGCTCCAACTCTTGATGATGAGTCTGTCACTAGTCCTAGCACAAAGGAGCAGAGCCCATTATGATGAGATTGTGGCTGATAGATCTCGCTCAGCGCCTCACTCTGTGTCCAAAGTTTGTTGCAGCTCTGGCAAGAGTCAAAGTACTGATTCTAATCCTGTAGCCTCACTGGAATCATCTGGGCCTGTCATAGGTGGGGATAGAGGCTGCCTTGTGGGACCTCTATGGTTCCAGTCTCTAGTCCCGGGAGTCTCTCCCCTTCCCCCAGGGCACCACCTAGATCATTCCTCCATGGTTGAGCATTCTCAGGTGTACGAATTTGTCTGGCCCTCCCCTTGGGTGAGGTCCCTTGTATGCTTCCATAGCCCTGGCAGAGGACCTGGCCTAGTCAGCCATGACCCTCCTACTCCTCCTCCTCCTCTCCCAAGCATTTCGTGTCCTGCAGGGCCCTTGACCTGGGACCAGTTCAGGGTGTTGGCAAGTGCCTTTCCCACCTACCTCAGGGCACTAAACCAGGCGAGTTTCCATCCTGAGACCCCAGCACCCCCACCCCGAGTCCAGCTCCTTTTCATCCTCATCTTCCTCTTCTGAGGAGGAGGATGCTTTCCTTTATGTTCAGATGCTCAGTACCCAGGTTACCAGCAGTTTCTTGTGGAGGTGATAAGGAAGCTGCGAATCTACCATTTTTCAGGCTGCAATCCTGCTTGACTGTTGCTGTCCTTCCTTGGGGGAGTACTGTCATGACTACACAGTCATACCACTGTGGTCTAGGACTTTTTGTGGAGGCATCTAGTGACATCTGGCTCAGTCCCTCTGCCCCTTCTCCAACCCCGAGGAACATGCAGCGCATGTATTGCGCACCCGTGGGGTCTCCTGGAGCCATGCCACACACACCTTCTGGGGTCCAGCTCCTGGACCCCCCCCCCGGGCTTAGGCTCCCAGTGCATAACCATGTTGAAGAGTCTTCTCAGTGGGCGTGCACTGTTTTGTGTATTTTGGCACAGGAAACGCACCAGACATCCTATGGCAGGCATCTGTGGGTAATGCTGGGGCAGCTCCTGGCATCCATGCGAGACAGTGAGGTAACCAGAGAGGTCATACGCCTTTGTGCCCAGGGCCTGGACCTGGTGAGATCTCGGCTCAGATTCCTTCACCTAGCAGTATTCTCCCTTCTTTCGTGGCAGTAGGTCTCCTACACTGCCAGACCAGCTAGCCTTCTACATTTTTCTTTCTCTTACTTCTCTATAAGGGAAGTTCTTAAAAAAAAAAAAGAGAGATGACAAGAGAACTGTAGAAAATCTTTTCGATTTTCTCAGTCGGGCTCCTTCCTTCCAGCATGGATCCTCTCCTCCCAGTTTATTTTCCCACCTCAGGATTGCTTTCCCTTAGCTTTCAAAGTCTTGGTTGTTGTCTCCTCTTTGGTTGGAGAACCTTTACTGATTACATATTTCCAGGACTCCTAGCTCTACTGGGATTCCTGTGCTTTACAACAAAGTGAACCCCTTCTCAGGAGAATTCATCCCATACTTCTGCATTGGTTGTATGGGATTTCTGAGTCCTTGACTTACTTAGGAATTCATGTAATCTGCAGGAAAGCATAGGTTAATCATTCTGGAGTTACAAGCAAAAGCCAACTCTACTGAAGAAACTGCTTTCCTACTGGAGGACATTGATCCCCCACTACACTCTCTGTTGTGCAGTCTCTCTCTCCTGTCCAGTTTGCCTTGGTCATTATTTAACCCACTACCTAGGCTCTCCATCCCAACCTCTTCCTTCTCTTCTCTGGTAGCCTGGTTTTTATTGGTTTGTTCCTTTAATATCCTGTATCCTTTCTTCTATCCCTTGGGCAGTCTTGCCTCATCCTTTCTCTCTTTTTCTGATACACTGTTTCCTCGCCTGGCAAGCAGAACTGAAATGAACAGGGGGCCAGCGTTGGTTACTGGGCATCCCACGGGTGCCACGTCATGCGACTGCCTTTTGTGTGGCACGGTCCCCAAAGCTGGGATTCTAGCTCTACATTTTTAAAGCTGTATGCTCCCGCAGGGTCCTAGCGTCTCCGCCACAAACCCATGAAATAATGAATGGTGAAGATACTCTGGAAGATCAAGAATAACAGTGAGTATGTCATTTTCTTTTTCTCCAGAACCATCTGACCTTGTAACTGGTGGGAACTGGGTTTGTCCCATGGGACATTTATGGCTCCACACACACCCCACCTGGGGGCTTCCTCCCCAAGAGCACCATCCCAACGGGTCCTTACTAGTTGAACGTTCATTGATGGACAAGTTTGCCATGTCCTTCCCCCGGGCGAGGTTCCCCTGAGCATTCTTGTAGCCCTGGAAATAGACCTGGCCTGGTCTTGCAAGACCACCCCCCACCCCGGTCTTCCTCTACCTAGCCTCTCTTCCTCATCCTGGCATCCTGGGTTGCTGAGGTCCTCTGTCTTGGAAACAGTTCAAGCAGCTGCTTGCCAGAGTCTGTCGGGATAATGGATGCAACATTTCCTTTTCAGAGATATTGCCAGTACCAAAGGCCTCAGTGGAGAAAAAAATGAAACTCACAGAGGTTAATGACTGGCTCAGGAAGTGGGGTGAAGAGAGTGGGTTGGGGGTGTTAGGGAACTGGAATGGAGTTTGGGAGGATAAGGGACTATATGCCAAGGACAGACTTCATCTTGCCCATTAAGGAAGGAGTCCTTAAACAGGGATGGCTGACTACATTCAAGAAGGTGGGGTTTAAACTTGTGAGGAAAGAGATAAGGGAGGGCTGACCAGAGCCCTCTCCTCCAGATGAGGAGTAGTCTTCAAGCCCAAGGGAAGGAAACAGACTGGGGTGGAGGTTTCAGGAGGAGCAGAGGGAGGATGGAAGTATAAGGAATCTGGGTGGGGTTTGACAAGAGGATCAGGGATAAGGGTGCGGGTTGGTGTTAGTAAATGCCAGGAGCTTGGGAAACAAGTTGCCAGAGTTCCAGGCCATGCTGTTCGGGGGGTGGATGTGGCAGCAGTCACGGAGACGTGGGCCAACAAAAACCATGACTGGGACCTAAACGTGCGGGGGTACACTATGCTTAGGAAGGATAGAAAGGAGGGCAGAGGGGGTGGAGTGGCTATGTTCATTAGAGATGACATAGACATTGCTAGGGTAGAAGAGGCAGAGGGAAACGTGGAGGCCTTATGGGTCACCTTACAATCCCCAGCAGCAGGAGATAAGGTCAAGCTGGGTGTAGTATATAGGCCCCCCGGGATGAGTGATGTTCTAGAGGATGGTTTGCTGGACAACATCATTGCCCAGTGTGGACCAAAAGGGGAAGGAGTGGTGTTGATGGGGGATCTTAATATGTCTGGTACAAACTGGGGAACCATGTCCTCTAAGGTGTCCAAGGAGCAGAGGCTGCTGGACGGCTTCCAGGATGTGTTCTTAACACAGCATGTGATGGATCCCACAAGGGAGGGGCATGTCCTGGACGTGGTTCTGGCAGATGGGGATCTGGTAAGGGACCTGGTTGTACAGGACCCCCTGACTGGGAGCGACCACAATACTGTCTGGTTTCAAATAAGCAAGGGGAGGGTGAGATCTAGGACATTGGCAGTGGACTCAGGGGGCAGACTTTGTGGGCATGGAAATATTCTCAAGGATCACTTGAAGAGGATTACATCAATGACAAGTGTGGAAAGGAGATGGGAGGTCATAAAACGGGGACTTCATGAGGCAGTCAGGATCTGCGCTAAGTTGAAGCGTAAGGGAGCAAGGTCACATAAACCATGCTGGTGGTCCAGTGAGGTACAGGTAGCAGTCAGAGAAAAGAAGGCGGCCTACAAAAATATAAAACAACAAGAGGGATAGGGATGAAATGTACCATCTTGCATCTAGAAAAGTCACCCAGTATGGTGAGGGGAGCAAGTCCAGTAAAGAAGCAGCGGCCGGCACAGGGATACAAGGGGGGTTCTTTCCGCACATTGGGGAGCGGAGAAAACTAAGGGCCACCTCAGCAGATTGAGATCAGAAGGAGGGTGGGTGGAAGAGGCAAGGGACCAGGCAGAGGTATTTAATGAGTACTTTGCCTCTGTGTTCACTAGTGAGGGGATGGGATATCTACAAAGCAAGGCATGAAGGGATAAAGCGGCATTGAGTGGGATCAGGGAGCAACAGAAATAGAGCAAGAGGGAGGAGGTACCCTAGGGTGTCACATCTGGATAAGGATAAAAGGCCAGTAAGGTGGAGGGGACGGATGATGCTATCTCCACCAAAGGTGTCAGTTAGCCCTCAAGGCCTAAAGAAGACAAATCTCCTGGACGGATGGCATTCATCTGAGAGTACTATGGGAATTGGTGGACATACTGGCTGCACCCTGGCGAGCTCTTCAACAGGTCAGTTGAGACAGGGAGGGTACCTAGGGATTGGCGAGAGGCACATGTGGTGCCAATCCATAAAGGGGGTTGAGGAAGTACCAGGTAACTATAGACCCATCAGTTTGACCTTGGTGGTGGAGAAATTAATGGAGGTATACTAAAGGAATGATTGGGGTGTACTTGGAGGTGGGAGGTCTGGATAGTCGGCAACATGGGTTTGTGCCAGGTAGATCATGTCAAACCAATCTTGTGGAGTTCTACGAATGGGTAACATCAGAACTGGACAGGGGAAAGCCTGTGGATGTATTATTCTTGGACTTCAGCAAGGCGTTTGACTCTGTCCCCTACAATGGTCTGGTGGAGAAACTGATGGGGTTAGGAGTAGGCCCTTTGATGGTCAGATGGATTGAAAACTGGCTAGCTGGATGCACCCAGAGAGTAGTGGTCTGTGGGGAGCTCTCGAACCCTAGAGAGGTTGGTAGTGGGGTACCACAGGGCGCGGTCCTGGGTCCGATCCTGTTTAATGCATACATATCGGACATTAGGGAGGGTATAGGGTGTGAAATGAGTATCTTCGCGGATGACTCCAAGATGGGAGCAGTAGTTGAGGGAGAAGAGGGGAGGTTGGCCCTGCAAGAGGACCTGGACACCCTGGAAGCTGGGCTCACACATGGAAATTAAATTTCAATATCACCAAGTGCAAGGTGTTGCATCTTGGTGGAAACCTAAGCACAGGTACACCCTGAGAGGAGATGCTGGAGGCCTCAATAGGGGAAAAAGACCTAGGGTCATGGTGGATGCATGTATGAATAACTCTGAGCAGTGCAGAAAGCGGCTAGCAAGGCAAACAGGATGTTGGGATGCATCGTAGGGGGATGCGCCTCTAGGAGCAAGGAAGTGATTCTGCCACTGTACAATGGACTGGTTAGACCACACCTTGAGTATTGTGTACAGTACTGGAGACCACACTTGAAGAGGACATACAGCTCCTGGAAGGGTACAGAGGAGGGCAACTAAGATGATCACGAGGGCTAGGGATTTGGCGTATGAGGACAGACTTGAGGAGCTCTGCCTGTTTTCATTGGAGGAGAGGAGAACAGGGGACATGATTGAGGTCTTCAAGTACCTCAAGGGAATAAATAGGGTAAACATGGAGGATCTTTAGACTAAAGCAGGGAGGTATCACCAGAGGCATGGTTTGAAGTTGGAAGGTGGAAGGGTGAGGGGGGAAAAGAGGAGGAGGTTTTTCACTGAGAGGGTGGTGGACCCTTGGAATGCACTGCCTGACGAGCTGGTTCAGAGATCCACAGTGGAGGGCTTCAAGAGAGGGTGGGACAGACACAGAAAGTGGATGTATCAGATGATGGCCCGTCCCAGGGGGGTGGGGATGGATGATAGGGGTTTCTGGAGCACAAGGGATGGGAGGCCTCTGCACCCAACTAAGGATCCAAGGTTCGAGCAGACTCGACAGACCGTAGGTCTAATCTGCTAGCAAATAGTATGTTAGTATGTTAGTGCATTCCTAGTATCTCAGGTCCTTCACATCAGGCCATTTTGGCCTGAGACCCCCCAGCACCTCTTCTGACTCCAGCTCCTTGTCATTTCCCACTTCCTCCTCTGAGGAAGAGGATACCTCCATCCACATCTCTTCTGATGCTGAGTACTCTCTGTACCAGCAGTTTCAACGAAGATGATGATGGAACTTAGCCTTAACCATTCTGCAAGCTGCAACTCTGCTAACCTGGTGCTGACATTCTGTCACAGAAGGTGGCAAATAATTCAGATGAGACAATTTTTCAAGATTAAAAACACACAGGAATGTGACATTTATTTTCAGAAACCATCAAACCAAGAAATCAGAAAATCAAAACTAAACAAAAGTAAGATGCGATGTCAACGATCACTTTTTCCCTCAGTTGTTTCTTGCGATTTCCAATATACAGTCAGAGACCACAGAGTAGCTACGGTCTTCTTACTTCTGTAGTTACTTTACTCTCACAGTAGACCTCCCTGTATCACTTCCAAGGCTCATCTGCCTGAAGAACAGAGTTGGGAGGTATTTATGCTCCCTGGCCAAGGTCACCTGACTAGACCCTTAATGTGCTTAACACAAATATAACACTCTAGAATAGGTTAGGTATCTAAATGTGACCTAAAACCAATACTCCATTAAATACAGTTCTCCTACTGTTCCCATTTATACAGCAGGCTAAAAAAGCTTTTAATTCTATTTCATTGTTAGACTGTTAATTACATAACAAACCATATGTAATGTGTTTCGTAATCATCTGAGTGACCGGGGATTATTATCTAACCATATAAAAAGGTGACAGTAGAGGGCGCTGATCCCTTAGGAACCCCATTCAAAGACCAGCAGCTTCAGGAATCAGCACTGTTCATTTCCTTAGCAACCAGGTAAGGATTTCTACCTGGTTAAACATAGAAACATAGAATTTGACGGCAGATAAGGACCGCTTGGCCCACCCAGTCTGCCCATTTCCCTACCTAATGGATAAGCTGCAGATCCTAGTTAACCAGCAGCCTACTTCTTCCTACCACCACCCCCTAGAATTGCCTTATGACTGTCCCATGCATGCTTGAATTCCACCACTGTTTTTGACTCCACAACCTCCTCCGGAAGGCCGTTCCATGCATCTGCAACCTCTCTGTGAAAAAATACTTCCTTAAATTACCTCTGAGCCCCCCCTTCTATCTTCAAATTGTGCCCCCTTGTTCTTGCACACCTCTTTTTTTGAAAGATGCTACCCTCTTGGACTTTGTTGATTCCCTTGAGGTGCCAAAGTTTCTATCATGTCCCCCTCTCCTCCTTTCCTCGGGCTATACATATTAAGCTCCTTAAGTCTCTCTTGAAGTCTTCGGTGCAGACCCTGCACCATTTTAGTTGCCCTCCTCTGGACAGCTTCCATCCTGTCTGTCTTTGCGGAGATTGGGTCTCCAGAACTGCACACAGTACTCCAGATGGGGTCTGACCAGCTGTCTGTACAGAGGGATAATAACTTCTTGTTTTCTACTGGTGATGCCTCTCCCTATGCATCCCAGTATCCCCCCAGCCCTCCTTGCTGCCCTCTCGCATTGCTTGACCACCTTTAGGTCATCTGATATGACTACCCCCAGGACCCTTTCCATTTTTGTTGTTAGTATCTCACCCCCCATTGTGTACTCTTCCCCTGGGTTTTTGTTTCCCAGGTGCATTACCTTGCACTTCTTAGCATTGAATCTAAGCTGCCATACATTTGACCATTCCTCTAACCTTGCCAAGTCCCTTCTCATCCTTTCCACCCCACCTTGTGCATCAACTCTGTTGCAGATCTTTGTGTCATCTGCAAAGAGACATACTTTCCTTCCAGTTCCTCTGTAATGTAAACATAAAGACATTGAAGAGGACCGGTCTAATACTGAACCCTGCGGTACCCCACTAGTAACCTCCCTTTCTTCAGAGTGGACTCCATTTACTATTACTCTCTGTGTCCTATTCTCCAGCCAATTCTTTACCCAGGCTGTCATCTTGGACCACTCCCAGGCTGGCTAACTTGTATATTAATCTTTTGTGTGGGACTGTGTCAAACGCCTTGCTAAAGTCTAGGTAGGCCATGCCCACAGCCCCTCCCTGATCAACTACTTTGGTCACCCAGTCAAAGAAATCTATCAGATTTGTCTGGCATGACCTTCCCGCTGTGAATCCATGCTGCCTTGGGTCCTGTGCCCCTCTGGCCTCTAGATACTCGACAATTCTTTCCTTCAGAAGTGATTCCATCATTTTCCCTACCACTAGGTTAAACTAACAGGTCTGTAGTTTCCTGCTTCTGCCTTGCTCCCACTTTTGTGAAGGGGAATCACATCTGCCCTCCTCCAGTCCTCTGGTACCACCCCATCCTCCCATGATTTGTTAAAGAGGGTAGTCAGTGGTGTCACTAGTTCTACACTTAGTTTTTTTAGAATTCTGGGATGAATCTCATCAGGCCCCATTGCTTTGTCCACCTTCAGTTTTAAGAGTTCTTTCAGAACCCCTCCTTCTGTAAATGGGCTGGTATCAACTTCTGTATCCAGAGTGTTTCTACTGTTTGTTTTAGGTACCTCCCCCTCTTCCTTTGTAAATATTGAGCAAAAATATTTGTTTAGTATCTCTGCCTTTTCACAGTCACCCTCTGCCCACCCTCCCTCTCCTTTATTAAGCCTCACTATCCCTCCCTTGGTCTTCCTTCGCTCCCTGATGTACCTATAAAAGGTTTTATCCCCCTTCTTAACTGATTTGGCTATCTTTTCCTTGGTTTGGGCCTTTGCTGTTCTGACTGTCTTCCCAGCTTCCTTTTGCTTTAACTGATACAGTTCTCTGTCCTGCTCCTTCTGTGATTCCTTGTACTTCCTGAATGCTTTCTTTTTCTCTTGAACCTTCACTGCCACTTCCTTTGAGAGCCATAGTGGTTTCTTACATCATTTCACTTTATTTGCTTCACACAAAGGCTTGTTACCTCTGTGATGGCAGTTTTTATTATTCCCCATTGTTCTTCCACCCCTCCTTCCTGCCCATTTGCTAGTGCATTCCTTAGGCACTCACCCATTTTGGCAAAGTCAGCCCTCCTAAAGTCCAGTACTTTTGCCTTTGTATGGCTGGACTCTATTGCTGTGTTTATTGTGAACCATACTGTTCGATGGTCGCTAGTTCCCAGATGGCTACCCACTTCTACATCTGTGATCCTCTCTTCATCTCCATTTGAGAGAACCAGGTCTAAGATTGCTCCCTCTTGAGTGGGCTCCAATACTAGTTGTCTAAGGCATGCCCCCTGTAGGGCATCTAGAATAACCCCACTCTTGAGTGGCTACTGCAACTGCACTCCAGTTAACATCTGGCATATTCAGATCACCCATCAACAATATCTCCCTTTTCTACCATTCTAAGTATACTTTCTATCATTTCCCTGTCCATTTCCTCCCCCTGAGAAGGGGGTCTGTATACAACCCCTGTGCAGATTGTGGTGCCATTGCCGGTCTCCAAATTTACACACAGTGCTTCTTCTCCTCCTTGTTTTCCCTTTTGTTCTGTTGCTTTGATTCCTTCCCTTATGTAAAGAGCTACTCCTCCTCCTCTTTTACCCTCCCTGTCCCTCCTGTAGATAGTGTATCCTGGTATGTTTACGTCCCAGTCATGGTTTTGTGCGTACCATGTTTCTGTGACTGCCACGATATCCAGATGTTCCTCCTCCATCGAGGCCACTAATTCAGGAAGCTTGTTACTCAGACTACGGGTAATAGAAACATAGAAACATAGAAACATAGAATTTGACGGCAGATAAGGACCGCTTGGCCCACCCAGTCTGCCCATTTCCCTACCTACTGGATAAGCTGCAGATCCTAGTTAACCAGCAGCCTACTTCTTCCTACCCCCACCCCCCAGAATTGCCTTATGACTATCCCATGCATGCTTGAATTCCACCACTGATTTTGACTCCACAACCTCCTCCGGAAGGCCATTCCATACATCCACAACCCTCTCTGTGAAAAAAATACTTCCTTAAATTACTTCTGAGCCGCCCCCTCCATCTTCAAATTGTGCCCTCTTGTTCTTGCACACCTCTTTTTTTGAAAGATGCTACCCTCTTGGACTTTGTTGATTCCCTTGAGGTACTTGAAAGTTTCTATCATGTCCCCCCTCTCCCTCCTTTCCTCGAGGCTATACATATTAAGCTCCTTAAGTCTCTCTTCATATGTCCTCCGGTGCAGACCCTGCACCATTTTAGTTGCCCTCCTCTGGACAGCTTCCATCCTGTCTATGTCTTTGCGGAGATTGGGTCTCCAGAACTGCACACAGTAATGGTACTCATTGCTCTCCATTTTTTGATGGCTTTACCTTCTGTTGCAGTATCCCCCACTGACCTTTCTACCTTGGTCTTTTTCTCATTTAGTACCCTGTTTTGTAGGGAAAGGCTGGGATTTTCCTGCTTCTTATCAGTGCCTCCCCCCTTGACTAGTTTAAAAGCTTGCCAACGAAGCATTTAAACCGATTGCTCAAAAGATTTGTTCCCTTTCTGGACAGATGCAGACCATCCTGCCAGTATATGCTGGTGTCCTCAGGTGGAACCCCAGTCCCCAATGAATCCAAACCCTGTGCTCACACACCATTTTTTCAACCATTCATTAAACTGCATGGTGCAAAGTGCCTCTCACCTCCCTCATGCCATTTGACAGGCGGCACCTCTGAGAGGATACTGTGTGTGCTACTTGTCTTAGGCCCCTCCCCACCTCTACAGGAAAGTCCTTCTGCACGTTTCTAATCTCATGTTGAGCCAAGTCATTTGTTCTTGGGTGGACAATGATGTCCAGCTCAGACTCCCGTGCAGCTGTTCTCGTGATCCTGAGGATGCGCTTCCTGTCCCTCCAAGCCATGGCACCAGGCAGGCACCTTACTTCAGTTTTCCCTGCTCCTCCCAGTTCTATCCCCCTAATAATTGAGTCCCCCACCAGGAGCTGCTTCCTTTCCTTGTGGGTCCTCTGCCTCCTTCCTGTGGACCTCCCTTGTGACAGTTGTCCTCAGCCTCCTTAGTCTCCTCTGCGGGTGCATCCATAGGGGAGCTTTGCTCCCCCAGAATGGTGTATGGATTGTGGAGTGGGTTAACTGACTGGGTGTCCTCTGTTCCACCATCCTCACCCTCCTGAGCCCACTGTGGTCCACCTGCTGTGCTTCCTTCGCAACCTCTGAGGTAGTGGTGATGGCTCTGGTGCTCCCTGGATGGGGGAGGTTCCCTTCCTACTGTCCAGTGTGGCCTGGGTGAAGGTTCCCTTGTTACTGTCCAGTGTGGCCTGAAGACGGGCAACTTCCTCCCTCAGGGCAGAGAGTTGTCTGCAAATAGGGCAGCATCTCAGCCTCCAGAAAGACTCCCAGAAGACTGCTGCCCCACAGCCATTGGTTAAACCTTAGTTCCTTTTAAAAAGTAGTTTTTCTTTAAACAAATGCAAGCTGTTTCATTTCAGGGTGCACAGTATTACTGAGCGATTAGTTTATAGTTTTACCCTCTTTTCTACAAGTCTCTGTGCTTCTGATGTTCATGTTCTTACTTTGTTTTAATGCTTGCATGTTGTTTTAAGAAAGGGAAGCCTCTCATTCTAACTTGCCTGAAATACAGTGACTTCCAAGAACAAGTGAGCTACAATAGCACTGCAGGAGCGGCGGCTGAAATTCAGTACATTTTTACTCGGCCACTAACTCCTTTAGCTGTTTACTCTTAACAGTCTTTTCTTTCAGAAGCTTGCTACTCGAAGTCTCAGCACCTTCCCTTAAGGATACTGAGCAGCAGCCGCTGTACAACAAAAAGGGGAGAGATCTTCCTGGACTAAGTCTCCATCACTCATTCACACTAGTGGGATAGCACCGGAGGCACAAGGACCAAGCAGGAGCCTAAAATTTTCTGAAGGGTTGGTGCCGAGACAGGACCATGCATGCGCGGCTCCGTGAGACTAGCTCGCGCTTGTGTAGGCTATCCTGGCGTCGACCCTCCAACCACCTCAGTCCCTTTTCTCCCACCATAGAGTGCGCTTGGATGTCGACGTCGTTCATCTGCCAGAGTCTAAATTTTCGTCTATACGACAGCAGCTTTAACATTTAATTTAATATTTTAAGTAGTAATTTCTTATTTTATGAGGGAGATTATGAAGAAGAAGAAAAAGAAATTATTTCCTGTCATCAATGAAGTCATCCTTAGACAGTAGCGGTGATGGTAGGAGGACTTCATTTGAAAGTTTTTATGGCAGAGGGGCTGTGTCTGGTCCGCTGCCCTTAATTAATGGGGGGGGTCCGACTATGGACAGCCCTATGCTTGGGAGGGGAGGACAGTCCTCCAAAGCACAAATCTAGTTGTTCTGGGGATCCGGCTCCGCTTAACCTCAAGCTCTTCTTCCTCATTGGGGGAAGATGAATCGGTGCCGCTCGAGGTTGCCCGTTGGTACGTCTGCACGAGGATTGTTCGTCGGGAGGGGCGTTGGGCCTGAACCGACTTTGGTGGGTTCCTCTTGGCCCCGCTCCTAATGGCTGCATTCTTGACTCCGAGCTCCATCTCTGTCCTCGTTGGAGCTCCGGTGGGCAGTTTCACCTCTGGGCCGCTCCTATGGAGCAAGGGGTTTGACTTTCCAGTTTTTCCTGGCTCTGTTCCTGATTTCGGGACCTCCGGGCCTCAGAGCCATTGGACCAGAGCCGGGTTGATTGGATCACGATGGGCGGGTCCCCTGTTGGTGCCTTGCCATCGTGTGACCACTCCATGCCTACCCCCTCTCCCTTTTCCATGCAGGGGCTGACACGGGCACGACCTTTTTCCTTCTCCCCTTCTCAGGATTTCCATTGGCATTTTCCTTCGGCGCCATGGCTCGGGGCCTTGGTTGGCGCCAAGCCTCAGTGCCTTGGTCAGCGCCTTGCATTAGTCTGCGCCGTGGGTCGGCGCCATCGCTCTGTGTGGTTTCATGGGTGCTCTTGTTACTGCCATTGTCTGTCTGCACCATCAGTGGTGCCATGGGTGTCTGGGTGGCATCGAGCACTCACGGGTGGCACTGTGCACCTGCGGGTGGTGCTGTGGGTGCCATGGGTGGCGCTGTGAGTGCCCATGGGTGCCACTGGTGCCATGGGTATCACTGGTGCCACAAGTACCATGTGTGGCACCATGGGGCACCCGTGAGTGCCATGGGTGGCACCACAGGTGCCCATGGGTGCCACTGGTGCCCTCAGGTGCCATTCTTGCCATGGGTGTCATGGGTGCCGTGGTATCATGGGTGTCGGGGGTGCCCTCAGGTGCCATTGCTACATGGGTTCCGGGGGTGCCTACAGGTACTGCCATGGCTGCCCTCGGGTATCGCCCAGGTTGACATAAGCACAGCTTGGTGCCCTCTTGTGCCACGAGTGATGCTGGTGTCGCACTAGTGCTAGTGGGTGCTGTATGGCAGAAGTAGTGACACATTTTTCCTTTTCGGACTTCCTTTTCCACAGAACTTGTGACAGGATGTTTATCGCAGAATGAACTCCTGTTCTGCGGATTATTTTTCCACACGTCTTAGTGAGTGGCGGTCTATGTGGGATCTTGTGTCATCAAGCAGTTTTCTGCTGACTGCTCTGCCAGCGGACTCTCATTCTGCTCAGCACTTTCTTGGCTCCCTACATGGTACCAAGCTCCTCGACATCCTTCCTGATGGCGAAGTCTCTAGTGGCTCTGACCTAGACCTCTCTTGGAGGTCCTTCTAGGGCAGAAGTGCATCTAGATGGTTCTTTCCCTGTCCTTCTGGTTAGTAATACAGCGGACGACTCATTTTATATACTGAAGGGCGCATCCTCTCTATCATCAGAGTCCGTGATGGAAAATCTTTTCAGTAGTTACTCAGTAATGGGGTCCACTATAGTATTTCACACTGCATCTGTGGACCATACACTTCTGCGTCTAGACTTTTTCAATCATCAAGACAGTTACACTCTGTGGAACATTCTAATTTAATGGTCGGGAGCCACTCTGGCTCTTCTGCTCCCTTGATAGGGATATATAGCTCCCTTGTGATACTGTCCCTTCTGTGGCTTCTTCGGCACAGGTGGTTAACATCTCTCCAGCTGTAATTATTAGTCTGGTCATGATTTCAGTATGGACACTCAGGCTCCTTCTGCACTCAGATGGAGAACATCTTCGTCATTTTGTATCAAGACAATCCTGGTGAAATAGCAGCCTGAAAGCCTTGTTAGGCATAGACTAAAAAAAAAAAAAAAATTTTATCACATCACAGGGCCTAGCCAAAATTACCTGATACCCCCCTTTTTGGATCTGGTCAGGTTCTGCATCACCCCTGAGGCGCTCGTCTCCAGAGTACAGTAAAGAGTACCTGACTACTACTTCCCCTAGGGGGAGTCCTATCCAGTGGCCGTATGGGTCATCTCTTTCTCTGAGAGATTTCTCTCATTCAGAGACATCTCCTAGACCTAGGCGACTACCTAGTCTGTTAATTTCTCTTTCCTTTTATCAGGCTTTCTTCTCTTGAGCTGAGCCTTGCAGCAGCAGAAGCGACTCTCCACCGAGTCGGAACTCAGGTTCCTACTTCCTTGCTTGCTTGACTTAACAGGCAATTTTCTCCTTCTTGATGGAAGGTCAAGTAGGTCTTTTTTCTGCGGTAGCTTCTCAAATATTCACACCTTTAGTTCCTGCGCACTGGTCCATGCCAGTCGCTCACGAAGCTATCCTCCTCAAGTGCGTGATGGAGTTATGATGTTTGTTTTTCAGCAAACAAACTAGAATTCTTTCCTACTCCCTTCAGGGAGGCCAGAGTGGGTAGTGCCTCACTGCATTGAGTCACTACCTCTTTCAGTCACTTCAACAAATGGGTTGGCCCTAACTTGGTCCTGCTGTGTCCCTCCTTGACGCACATCTGCCTCTATTTGCCTTAGAAATCCAGCCCCTGTTTTTTTCTGTCAGAATGTTTTTTTCCGCAGAGGACACGTCCTCCTGTACACTTTTTCCTTTCTTCCCTGAGTTCAGATACTGCTACTACAGCTGTACACACAGGGACAGGATGATTACTTTGGAATATGCAGTGGGTAGGATCTGGTTCTACTAGACCACCACGAGAGGCTTCAAAGTGCTTGGCCTTCCATCAGGAAGGTTCCTGTGACTAAGTGGAGACCATTCTCCTTGATGGACTAACCCCACCTGGACCCCTTGCTCACCAAGTAAGGGGTTCAAGTGTTCCTGGACCTGTTGTTTACAGGTCAGCCATACTTGATAGTGGGAGTTTCCATCTGCACTTTCCAGTCTACCCTGAACCAGTAGACTTTACCTCTGACTCTTTCAGTTCTTGAGGTCCCTTTACATTACATTAGTACATGTCTTGGACACTATTAATTTTGGTCCTAGACCACATTGTGAGGCCAGGTTCTTGCCGCTGTCCTAGAGTGGTTGCAGCTTCCTGGCAGACTTTCTTTTTGTGTCCATTGCAGTCATCTGCAAAGTGGTGAGTTACAACTCGAGCGCTTATCTTGTAGGCACTATATTCTAGTTTCTCTTTACAAGACAGGTCTTTTTATTAGCAGGACAGTCCTTGGCTGTCCTTTCGGAGTGAACCCTATCTTCTACCACCCTATGCAGGGTTGTTGGTTTTAGCTCTGTACTCTCCCACTAGTGTGAATGAGTGATGGAAACAGTCCAGGAAGATACGGAAATTACACACTTACTGTAATTATTGATCTTCTTGGACAGTCTCCATCACTCATTCACACGTCCACCCACCGTCCCCTGGGTTCACTCATTTTCTTTCCTGGTCCTATGATTCAGACTGTGAGGACATTATTCTTTGACCTTTCTTGCAAAGGCCATCTGGGCCCTCTCAGGCCCAGAAACTCAGGATGAGTTATTCTCATTAGTTACACTGCTCCTCCTTGGTTGAAAAGGTACTGAGGCGGTTGGAGGGTCGATGCCGAGATAGCCTACACAAGCGCAAGCTAGTCTCGTGGTGCCGAGCATGCGTGGTCCTGTCTTGGCGCTGACCCTTCAGAAAATTTTAGGCTCCCATTTGGTCCTAGCACCTCCGGCGCTATCCTACTAGTGTGAGTGAGTGATGGAGACTGTCCAAGAAGATCAATAATTACAGTAAGTATGTAATTTCCATTTTTAAAAGATCTTTTATTCAGACCTGCACGGTTCCCCTGCTGTGTGACTCATGCAGGAAAGTGAAAGCTATTGACTTTTCCTTGCAGGCGGCTGCCATTTCCAACGCCGCCCCACCTCTCCTTCTTAGGATACCTCTCTTCCTATGGCCAGGACATCCATTTAAACCTGATAGAAAGGCCCCTTCTAACCACATTAAATACTCCATTTTGCTCAGTTCACAGGAGCTGCATGCGCCAAGTATAAGAGGGACATTTCTAATTATTTCTTTACTCGGCTACAAATGTGGGCATCGCTGTTAACTGAGTGTATGCGGGAAATTAATTCGACACAGCTTTTTCTTCAATACAACTTTTTAAATATCTTTATACATTATACCTAATGCAATATCGTCCATATCATTATTTTCCCAGATCCTGTCATTAATCACAAGACAGTACGATAGGACAGTGTGGCTGGCTGTTTGTGTTTGTCTCTTGTCAGTAGTTTAGTTTTTGTGGATTTTCATGCATTTCTGCTTGGAGGAACTATACCATTCTTGGACATAACATCTATGAACATTTCTTGGACTAAGAAACTGCAAAACATCAACACCAGGTATTGGCATTCTCATCACAAATCAACTTATTTGGAAGCCATCAAAGTCAAAAGTAAGGTCAGTAAATCTGTTATACAAGCACGGAGTTGTGGAGTGCTGCATTGAATCCACATTTCCGTCTGACTTGTTCTTAAAAGATGTGTACTTGTCTTTGAGGTCTATTCAAAACCATTTTGGAAAACAAAGGGAAGAGACTAACAAAGGATTTTTACATCCTGCATATGCCCCAGGCCAATGTTCATCACCTTCAGGAATTTATCACATTCTGGATCTTTGAGCTACAGTAACAGTTTTCTGGTCACAGGTAGTTCACCATTTCCTGTGGATTTGATTACTTTTCATCAATCAATTGGCACCTCTGAGAACATGGCTCTGTATATTGTGCTCTGCAATATCACAGGGAAAACACAGACCAGCAAGGCCAAGAGGACTAGATGCCCTACAACAAAACTAGTCTGCAAAATGATTAAAGTGTACCTTCTTAGGATACTACTTATGCTACTTCTGATATCTGGAAATGTTCATCTTAACCCGGGGCCTACCGGCCTAGCACCCCAAGCCACAAAAAGGTGGGAGGGGTCCCTCACATTAGCCTCAATCAATGTCTGCAGCCTCCTTAACAAACTTGACATCTTGCAAACCTGGGTCCAGCAACATAGCCCTGATGTACTCTATGTTGTCGAAACATGGCTTAATCCCAAGATACCAGACGCTGCAGTCACCATCCCTGGATACTCTATATTCAGGCAGGACAGGGTTTCCAAATGAGGTGGGGGCTGTGCCATCTAGCTGAAGAATTCCTATCTGGGTCAAGTCTTCCCATTCTCAAACCCTAAACCACCCTCACAAGGTTCTTGCTATTAAAGTTCTGCTCGGGGCGCACAACAAGGAGCTCACCATTGCCTCTGTGTACCTACCACCTAAAGATCAGCACAATGGATTTATGAGCATATTGGAAAGCCTACAGGGATTACACCATAACTCTGAACTCATAGTACTAGGTGACTTCAACATAAATTGGCTGTCGCTGGAGGCCAGAAACTACAAGGATGCTGTCACGTCACAGAACCTCACCCAGCTTGTTACCACCCCCACCAGATGCAACTATAGGACAGTGTCGCAAACTCTTCTGGACTGGATTCTAACTAATCACCCTGAATGAATCTCAAAAGTCTCAGTGCTCCCTGATGGGATCAGTGACCACTCACCGGTCACATGTACCTGGACAAACAAATTCATTAAGCCCCTCCTAAAATAATCCACACCAGAGTGTTAAAGCAGGGGTACCTTGAACTACTAAAGACACACCTAAGCCACCTGGACTGGACACCAATCGACTCTGCCATTGATGAAAACCAAGCCTTAGACCTTTTCATCAGCCACTTCACTGCAGCCTGCAATATCTTTGCACCTCTCAAAAAGCTGAAGGTCAGGGGCAGAGCTAACCCTTGGATAACCCCTGATCTAATCACTTTACTCTAACATAGAGATCATCTCTGGCACTGTGCCCATGCAACATCCAAACCTGGGGATATTCATACATATAAAGCTGCCAGAAATGAGTGCACGTGGGCAGTTAGGAGAGCCAAAAGCAAATACTTCAAGGAAACTCTCTCCAACTCCTGGGGTGATGGGGAAAAAAATGTTGGAGTAACTTGAAAGACCTTACAGGCAAGGACCCTAAGTCACCACCCACCATGCTCAACATAAATAGAACACCAACAACTGACCTGTACACCATCACCACCACCTTTAACAATGCATTCTCCAACTTGGATAGTGTCCTCCCTTCTAATTTATTTGATGCCCCCTCTGGTAGTAACACTCCTGCAACTACTCCTCTCCTACACCCTGCCCCACAATTCTACTTCAAGGAGATCCCAATGCATGAAGCCAAAACCTATATTCGGAAGGCCATTCACAATGCAGGCTACAGCGGTGACTCCCTTGACGTGAAGTTGTTAGCACTTGTCCTTGAAGAAGTCCTTGAACCCTTGACAAAGGTCCTCAACCTATCACTAAGAATGTCCCAGTTCCCATCTCACTGGAAACAGGGCGACCATCACACGGTACACAAAAGTGGAGACAAATCACTGCACTCCAACTACAGACCTATCTCCATCCTCCCTCCATTGTCTAAGGCCCTGGAGTGCATCGTCTCAGACCAATTAGTCAAGTACCTGGAAAAATACGACATCCAGTGTCCTGAGCAACATGGTTTCCGAAAAGGGCACAGTACCACCACTGCACTATTGGAATTCATGGGCTTCATCCATACCACACTTGATCAAGGAAACTGTGTAGGGGCAGTATTCATCGACCTTACGAAAGCCTTTGATACTGTGACCCATCCACTCCGACTCAAGCAATTATCAAACATTGGGCTGTCCAATGAAGCGCTGCTCTGGTTTTCAGGCTACCTTGGGGAGAGGGTCCAGCGGGATAGGATTGCCGGTGTTAGCTCGGAAGAAAAGCCAGTCCTTTCAGGGGTCTCACAGGGGTCCATCCTGGGGCCATTACTCTTCAGCCTCTTCCTCAATGACCTTCCCAGTGTCTGCCACCAGAAATTACTGCTTTACGCCGATGATGCAGTCATTTTCACCAACCATCAAAATGCAGAGCTCCTTGAGAAACAATTACAACTTGAATTCATGCACATCGAAGAATGGTTCAAGTCACACAAACTGGTCATGAACTACAGCAAAACAAAGGTTATGACCTTCTACAACGCAGGAGCAAGTACAAACCTATGACCTCACCATCCTAAACCAAACAGGGACCTTACTTGAACACGTTCCTGATTTTAAATACCTAGGTGTCACATTGGACAGCTCACTGTCCTACCATCGACACACAGATTCTGTTGCCAAAGCCACCAACATCCGTATAGGCCTGCTCTACAGGGACAAACACTGCATGACTTCTGACACTCTCTGGTTGGCTATCAACAGCTCTGTCACCTCCATCATCGATTACGGGCTAGCAATTTATGGCTCTGCCTCCACCCTCCGCAGAATTACAGTTGCACTCAACAAAGCATGCAGGCTGCTAACTGGGGCTGATCGACTTACACACACTTGTGACCTGTACACTCGGGCAGGATGGCTACCTCTCATCAGCCGGATACAGTATGCAACCTGCCTCTTAGCCAAAAAAGTCTTCCTCGGGGTCATGCCCCCGGGCATTGAAAAGCTCCTCATTGACCACCACAGCACCCAGAGAACTAGAAGTTCACAACAACTAACCTTCCTTGTCCCTAGATGCCGGACTACCATGGGCCAGAGGACCTTTGCCCACAGAGCACCACAGTGGTACAATACTCTCAACAAAGAAACTTTTACTGCTGCTGCTCTTGGCCCTTTTAAGAGACAACTCCGACTTCATCTCATTTCAACTAGTCATTGTGACTGCCTCGCCTAATCAGGGGCCCACTGTTCACTGCCCTCCACTTTAGTCTTGACAGCTATCTCTCCCCGCCTTGCCCCCTTCTACCTGCCTACCCCCTTGCCCCTCTCCTTTCCTCCCCAGGGTATTCTTGACTTTTATCCCTCCTCTCCTCCCTTTATAGCTCTTACCTCACCCCTCTACCCTCCGACAATGGCCTTCCTGCCTGCATATACCCCCTCTCACTGCAGTGCTTATTTCCAAGTTTGTCCTTGGCTGGTGTGTCATGCTACCTAACATTTGGCACATTTTGAATTACTGGAATTTCCTAAGCCTCAGTCTCTTACTTCTTGTTATTGTGTAACTATGTATTATTATGTTGACCTTTATATGTATGTATACCCCCCATTCCTTCGATGTGGAACCTTTGTAAACAAGCAGTTCCTGCTCAAAGGTATTTGTAATCCTAGATTTCAATAAAATAAAAATAAAAAAATTTGTTTTACTCTTTATCACTTATGTCTGAGGACAGTATTACTTTATTAACTCCTTGCTCCTAGGAGTTGGAGGGCTGTATGAACTGAAAGTGAAAGTTTTTTAGACTGAGCTAGAGAATAGAAATGAAGTACAGAAGTAGATAGTATTGTTTTATCCTAGGTGGCCTACCTAGGATAATAGAAAAAAGTATTTAAAGTACAAGAGATGAGAGGGTACTATAGCAACAGAAGTTTTAAGGCGGAAGAAAAAGAAGACAGGATAGGGTTCACCAGTCCATTTTTAAGGAGTTTAGCCTAGATTTGCCACACACCTCCATGTTTGTAAAAAAAAAAAAAGTTGTAGCCATGTTAGTCCAGTCAACAATGTAGAGAAAAAAAATACAACTGTAACCCTCCTACAAATAGGGTTCCTGAAAGCCTTCCCAGAGCTTGCCTAAGTGCTCCCAGCCTAACTGGCATTCGGCATAAGGCCGCTTAAGTGTGGGCACTATGAGTGCTTTTAGAGCCTCTGGTACTGTCTCTTTAAGAGCTGCCTGCTTGCAGGTTTTATTATTTTGTGTAGGCGGACTGTGGGTTTATGCTCGAATCCCACTCGAGTTGTTGTCTGAATTGCTCCGTTTCTGCAGGCGCTAAGAGAGCAGAGGGAACTTAGTTAAAAGATGTAACGGTTTGCTGGAAAATATGTAGTGCCATCACAAAAATGTAGTTTGTTTAACCTGCCTTATTTGCAGCTGGGACTCTGTGTGTTCAGCCCCTCCATTTTGGACCCGAACTGATGAGATGGACCAACTGGGGAAAGGGGGCTTTAAAATGGAGACTGCTGGAGCCAATTAGAATTTGGACTCCCACTGGGAGCCTGCCTGAAGGGGAATATATGGCAGGTGCTCCTGGGAAGTGTAGTTTTGGACCCTGGCACCTTTTTGCACCAATAGAGGGTGTATGGAGTGACTGACAAAACAAAGCAGCCAACCAGAGCCCTGTGGAGGAGAGGAAACTGCCCTGCAACTGTCCTGAAGGGGCAGAGTCGTTAGTGATCGTTATGGTAGAAGGAGCTCTGGCTTCTGCGCTGTGGAAGTCTTTGCGTGGGAAGCGCGTGTGGCAGGCCAAGAAGTTGGATGATAGCATCACCAGAAGGAGCGGAAAAGATCCATGGAGGAGTGCAGGCGGAGGAGGCTGCATGTTTACGGCTACCTACCAGGCTCACCCTGTAGAGGACTGGAGAATCTGCTTCAATCACGCTCGGTCTGTCAGGACATGTGAAGCTGCGTCGTTTGGCCCGGTTATTGCAGTGAAAGCGATCGGGAGTACAAAGCAGCTGCCTGGTATGGTACCCTCTGCTCTTCATATAAATGTGTGGAGAAGTGTTTTGATCTCAGGCTCGGTCCCGCGAAAGGGTGTGAGATCGATCTTTCTGCAAGAGTCATGAGTACTCAGTCAGGGTAGCTCCCTGTCAGATGTTCCTTAGAGGGCAAGATTTGTCTGTCTGCTTTACTGGCTACATGAACTGAGCCTGCTGGCTCTGCTTAATCCACTTGGGTATCAAATGCTCATTTTCTGCGTCAGGGCCCCAACCAGCTGCACCGAATAGGCTAGCCTTCTATTGCCTGGATACCCAGAGACAGTGACTTATAGGTTTGGCCTGTGCACAGTGCCCTAGGTTTATATATATATTAGAATGTTGAGCTAATTAACCTGATCTCCCCTGTCCTTGTTACTTCCCCCTTAATAAATCAGATTTGTTGTTGCAAGTTATACTGTTTGAACTACGTGTTTGTGCTACCCTTTTGTGCATGGATATTTGTATAACTGCACCTTATTTTACAGGGGGTCCTCAGCACCAAGCTGGCCATCCCGACCTCGGGGTAAGTGAGTCATAATGACAGTGTGGGAATCGCTGGTGAGCCACTAGTGGGAAGAAAGGGGGGTTGCAGTGACCCAGAGGGCTGTGACCAGGTCACATCTGATTGTTCCAACCCCGACCTCTGGGTGGAGGCACATGCCATTGGACCTAGGCCCCTCAACCTGTCAGTAGTCAGTCAGGCAGGGGTAGTAGTCCTTGGGATAGTGCCACCTGGGGGTTACACAACAAATACGTTGCAGGTGATACCTTTTATTGGACTAACAAAATTATTTTTAAGACTGGCTTTCGAGAGATCAAGCTCTCTTCCTCAGGTCTTATGCAGTGCCCGTCGGGTCCCTCTTGGGGTCCTTGGAGCACCCCTCAGCTAAGGGGTTAGTGACCGCTTTTGTGTTCAGATGCACAGGCAGCTCTGCTAATACAGATAGACCTCCAGACAAGGAGTCAAAAAAACTGGACCACTCTGCCAGGAAGGTCTATGCAGCCTCCTCTCTAGGCTTCCTTCAGGCAAGCTCAGCTGTCATCATGGAGCACTTCTCCCATGCCATCCTGAGGTCCTTGGACAAAGTTCTCCCATGCCTCTCTGTGGACCTTCAGACTGTGGTCAAGCAGGTCCGGGACCAGGGCTGTGCCATTGCCAAGCAGCAGCTTCAGACAGCCTTGGACCTTGGAGACTCTTGCACCAGTTCGGTAGCAGCTGCAGTTGCCTCATGCCACAGGGCTTGGCTGAGGCATTCCACCTTTATGGCGGATACCCAGCACAAACTCACGGATGTTCATTTCCTGGGTACCGATCTCTTCAGCCCAGGTGTGGATGGTCATCTTCAGTGAATCGAGCAGTCCAATGCCACCTTGGACTCAGCCACTTCTACTCAAAGTGCTCCTGCCAAGAAGCAGCAGAAGAAGAAAAAGTCTTTTTGGCACCCTGCTCCTGTGGCCCAGCAGCCCTCCTTTCACAGTGGGCAGCAACAGCAGGCACAGGCTTGGCACCCTCGGCCCAAGTCCAGGCATCTGGCAGACAAGGAAGTCTGGGTTCAGGCCCTGGACCCTCCTCCAGGCCTGTTCAGTGACTCGATAGGGGTTGCCACCCCTATCCCCATCACGCCAGCTCTGCATCCTCTGGTGGGGGGTCGGCACTGCCACTTTCTTTCTGCCTGGTCCGCTAGTACCATGGACTGGTGGGTATTAGAAGTGATCTGCCAGGGTTTGCCTCTGGAATTTGAGCAGTACTCTCCTTGTGCTGCCTGCACCCCACAGGACAAGAAAGTATCAGAACACACTCAGTTGGCTCTGAGAAACTACATAACCCAGCTCCCCCTCAAGGAGGCAGTGGTTCAAGTAGCAGATAATCCAGGGTTTGTTTCCAGGTACTTCCTGGTCCTGGAGCAGACAGGGGGCTGGCACCCCTTCTAGATCTGCACGACCTGAATCAGTATCTCGGGCCATGCACCTTCAGTATGGCAACTCTGTCCCAGATCATACCATCCCTAGAGCAAAACATGCGGTTCTGCTCTCTGGATCTCCAGGATGCATTCTTTCACATCCCAATCTGTCTGTCCCACCAACGGTTCCTCCACTTCAGAGCAGAGGGAACCCTATATGGGTTCCGAGCCATGCCATTCGGCCAGTCATTGACCCCATGGGTCTTCACCAAATGCAAGGCAGTGGTGGCAGCCCATCTCAGGTGTCAAGGGGTCAGAGTGTACCCTTACCTCGATGATTGGCTCTTGGCAGGTTCACCAAGCAAGAGGTGGAGAGGTCCAGGGACCTAGCCCTCCAGACCTGCTCTCAACTTGGCCTCCTGATCGATGAGGCCAAGTCAGCGCTCATGCCATCTCAGGTGATATGCTTTATTGGGGCAGAGCTCGACTCTTGCTGAGCCAGAGCATGGCTCCCAGTGGAGATAGTGGAGGCTCTCTCCTCCTTTGCCGAATGATTTCTGGTTGGGCACTTGCGCCATGCCTGGGACTTTCTGCACCTTCTGGGTTACAAGGTGGCCTGCACCACCATGGTCCATTGGGCCCAGTGGCATATGCACCCCCTTCAGTGGGAGCTGGCCGTTCACTGGACTCAGAGCCTAGGTCATTTTGACCAGCTGATCACTGTGACCCAGAAGATGTGGGACACTCTCCAGTGGCGGACCATCCTAGACTGGTTGCAGGAAGGGATCCTGTTTGCCCTGAGCCAATAGTCGTCTTCACGACCAGTGCCTCTTTCACGGGCTGCGTAGCCCACATGGGGAACAACAGGGCCCATGGGTTCTGGACCCCGGAGGAATCCTGATACCATATCAACCTGTTGGACCTCGGAGCAGTCAGACTGGCACTATCAGCATTCGCTCAGCAGCTTCAGGGTCAAGTGGCTCAAGTCCAGACGGACAATACCATGACCATACCTCAACAAGCAGGGCGGCACACACTCCCAGCTGTTGTACAGGGAAGCGCTCCACATCTGGACACTCGTGAGCTAACTGGAAGCAGATCTCCTAGCCATCCATGTGGCAGGAGCTTTGAATCAGCTGGAGGATGCTCTCAGCTGCATAGGCGAGACATCCCACAAGTGGTTTCTCCATCCAGAGGTAGCTCACAGCCTGTTCTCCCACTGAGGCAAACCGATAGTGTACTTGTTTGCCTCCAGGGAAAACACCAAGCTGAGGCTGTTTCATGCCCACCCCCCTTCAGCGGGGATCGCTGCAGAGGGATGCCTTCTCAAGGCCGTGGACTCCAGGCCTCTTCCGTGCCTTCCCTCCATTTCCCTTGATCCACAGGGTGCTCCTCAAGGTGAGGAGGAACAAGGTGCAGGTGATCCTGGTACCCCAGACTGGCCCTGCCAGTTCTGGTATCCAGATCTCCCCAGTCTCCAACAGGGTCCCGAGGTGTCTTCCAGCATGCCCGGACCTGATCTCAGTCAATCAGAGGAAGGTATTCCATCTGAACCTTCAATCCCTGCACCTGACAGCCTGGTTTCTGAGTGGCTAGAGTTCCAGGCTTTGGGTCTCTCGGAGGATGTACTCACTGTAGTGGAAGCATCCAGGAAGGAGTCGACCAGGTGGTGCTATGCCTTCAAATGGAAGAGATTTTCCATTTGGTGTCCGGGTAAGGGCTTGGACCTTCTGTTCTGCCCAGTGGCTAGCATCCTAGACTACCTTTGGTCTCTGTCCAAAGGGGGTCTTTGACCCTTAAGGTGCAGCTGGCAGCTATCTCTGCTTACCAGGCATGGGTAGGTCAGCAGACAGTGGCACAGGAGAAGGTGGTAGGTTGCTTTTTCCAAGGCCTCGATCGCATATCCCCTCTGGTGCGTGAACCTCTACCTCCACGGGATTTACTGCTGGTCATGGCAAAGCTCATGGGAAAGCCATTCAAACCAATGCACAAGTGTGAGATATCACACTTGCGGAAGATGACCTTCCTGGTGGCTATCACATCCGTCAGAAAGACTGGGGAGCTCCAGGCACTCTTGGTATAGTCTCCTTATCTGGTATTCCACAGGGACAAGGTTGTCCTGTGTCCCCCACCTGAAATTTTTCTCAAAGGTGGTGTTAGAGTTTCACCTTAATCAGGTGTTGACTCTGCCTGTGTTCTACCCGAACTACACCTCGGATGCTGAGTACAGGCTCCATACTCTGGACCTGAGACATGCTCCCTCCTACTATAAGGAGAGGGTGGTGGAAGTTCAGGGAGAGGTTTGCCAGCTGTTTGTCACCTACGCTGAAGCCACACCTGGCAGGCCTGCAGCAGAGCAGATGACTGGCAGATGAATTACATCATGCATTGATCTCTACTACAGATTGGGGGGCCAAGAGCCTCCAAGAGGGATAAGAACTCATTCTACCCACCATACCGCTGCATCGGTGGCTGTTTCCAGGGACATCCCTATCCAGGAAATCTGCAGGGCTGCTACCTGGAAGATAGAAAACACCTTCATCGCCCATTACCACATCGAACTTGAGTCATACCGGGATGCTGTTTTTGGGGCCTCAGTTCTCCAGTCTCTGTTTCCTAAGTAGGGCATGTGCACCTTGCCTCCCTCCCCCCAGAGAACTGCTAGGAGTCTGCCAGCAAGTGTGGATAAGAACAACATATCCACATCCCTAGAAAAACAGGTTACTCACTTGTAACAGTAGATCTTTCGCGGAATGGTCTCTTGCAATAAGTCATTACTTCTTGGAGTTCCCGATAGGTGACGCTTCAGCATGGAAGTTTCTTCCAGCAGTCTCCACACCAGGGACTACCCAACTGGCCTCACTTCCTGGGCTGTACCTATAAAAGTGGGTGGTCCCTGGTAATCTCCGTTCATTTTCCCGCCGGCTTCAGCTCTGGCAGCATCTCTTCTACTGCAGTATACAAAGTGGATTGACTATGTCACCTGGGGTGCCTGGACTTCATACAAGGCACCAGGCTCCTGTACTAGATAAGACTACTACAATGGATGTCTCCCTGTCAACATTCAACAACAAAAATAGGGAAGGAAACCCCTTCACCTAAAGTTCTGCCTGACTGCCTTTCAACGGTCATACCTCCAATTAGATAATTCAGAAGACTTTCTTGATCGATGGGCATTCACTCCCATCGACGACAGACAACACTTCATCAAAAGAGCACTGACTGGCATTCATCCCCATTGACATGCAGGCTCTTCTTCATTAAAGGAACATTCCTCATCAATGGAGCTTCGTTCTTCAGCTCCCCCATCGACGTGGCTACCCTCACCATCGACGACGGAGGTCCTGCTACTTTTCCTATTGATGGGAGGGCTCTACAAGACATTCTCATCGATGACACCACATCATCCATAAACGGAGCACACTCTACATGCTCAGTCATCAACGGGGCTGCCTCCCCCGTCAACAGGACATGCTTCAAAGCTCTACCGACGATAGGATGCCCAACACCATTGCCGGGGCATGCATTCACCTTCTCATTATTGACGGAGCATGTACTCACTATTCCATCATTGACGGAGCATGTCCCACCATCGACTAGTATGTGCTGTCTTCCTCCTCATCGATGGAGTGTATTCCACCATCAATGGCTTATGCTTTTACTTACCCTTCATCTATAAAACATAATACTTCACTGATGAGGCATGCTTCTCTTCCTCTTCCATCGACTAGGCGGCTGCCACCATCGATGGTGCAGCCCCTGCATCATAGAATAGCATCTTTAGCTGCATATAATACAGTTATGGAGGATCCTTATTACAAGTTTACCATGGACTTCCATGAATACTTTCAACAGCATGCATCAAAAGATACTATGGGGCTGCATCACTACAAAATAAAGAATTATATGCTACAGAATGCGGGGGCTTACCAGCCTCATCTGCTCTCATGCATGATACTCATACACCATTTATCACAGACTGTGTCTCAGCCTCTATCGACACTGGCCTGCACGGGGCTGGACTGCCCGCCTGTCATGCCTCTTCATGAATATTCAAGAGAATATGAGTCCTCATATGTTATACCATCTAGCAGGGCTGACAGAGTGCTATAACAAAAACTGTACTGCCGTACCTGAACATACAGGAACTATAACCAGTGCCTGGTAAGTATCTCTGCTGGTGACCTTATAAAGAGACTACCTGCATCCTCTGAAAAAGATCCGGATGCAACATTACCAGTGCTTCAGCTTCAGCCTCTGCAGTCGGTATTTTCTACACCGTCAGGCATGGCTCCGACTCTCAGGGCTAGCACCTGATATTCAACAGCATGTGGCTAATACCCCCTTGTAAGGCAACCATCTTTATGGCCCCAGGGCTCAAATGAGACTGGATAACCTACAAGCCTTTAAACCTGTGACCGCCCCTCTGGCAGGCCAAGCTCCTCTTCTTCTCACTAAAGACTTCAACTGAAACCTGAGGCCTTTTTCCACAGCCTCTATACATTTAACCACTTTTCAGAGGGATCACTGTTACAGACCATCACGGCCATTCCATCGGGATGCCTCTCAGCCTGTTGTGCGCCGTCCATGTCCCTCCCACGAACAGGTCCGCCTACTACTACGCACATGCTGAGACTCAATCGATATATCCTGATATGGATTATATTATCTTCAAATTTCTACTGCTATAAGCTGCTTTCACTTGATAATGAACACAGATCACATGGACAAGGGTGAGTAACCCATACAGACATTAGTCTTAAAAACTGTACATGTCTTTTTTACTCGGTCAAAAACATTTTTGTTATATGTGTATACACATTATGTGTTTGTGTAATCTCAAAAATGAGATCCACTGCCTTATGATTTCGATTATATTGTTCATTATTTAGCTTCTGTTTTCCAAACAGTACACATACTTGACTCATCATACGAACATTTCAGATTTACGCCAAACAAGGTTGCAAGCCTGGACATACCTGGGACCCCCTTGTAAGTAAGATTATCAATACAAGATGGATATATCAACATCAGTCTGTTACTTAACATGTTCTATAAACCACCTACAAGATTGGTTATAGCTGCTGATTCTAAAAATCACTGACTTCCTTTATGTCACAGATACAGTGTTTCATTTCGCAACATTATCTGCTACTTCAGTATCCTATTACTACTAAACGGATACAATTTCTACTGTCTGAACAGACTGGGCATGGTGAATACATAAAACCTGCATAAAATGCAAGATTTATCAAACTTGCTGATCCATGCTACTTGGACAACAAACTATGGACAGGTCACAAACCTTATGATGTCTTACATTTCAAATCTCAGGCATGAGATCACGACTCCTAAATCTGTAAGTATCTACATCATTGTTTTCATGTCTGTTCACCTGACAGTATCAACAAAGGGCCCATCATACTAACGTTTCAGGTTTATGCCTGACGAGGCGGTAGACCCTGGCATGCTTGGGACCCCCTTGCAAATGAGATTACTAACACATGATGGAACCAAATTCATCACTCTGTTGCATTCTATGTCCTTACACTAAAACGGATACGATGTTGCCACTGACTCTTAAGTGTCACTGGTTTCCTTCATGAAATAGATACATTATTTCACAGCAAATAAGAACTACTAAATTGCTACATTGTAACACTACAAAATAACATTGTATTATTTGGGTTACTATCCCAGACTCAAAACCCAATAAGATTTGACATAGACTGTCTTTTTCCAGTGCATGCCACTGAGATCTACCAATTACTCGATTATATGGCTGACTTTCCTATGATCTATTATAGTACTTGATGTGCCATACCCTAATCGGGTTTACATCTCCTTAGACTCATCTGATGATGCAAACTATGATCCTATAACAAATGATATAATGGATTACTTACAAAATCCCTTTTTTACATGCTGATACACTGTTTTCAGCCCCTTTCGGTTCTAAGACCACACTAAGATATATGACAGAATGCCATATATGGCCACCCTCTACTCAATAACTGCTTGGGAATCTCCCAGAAGTAATGACTTACTGCAAGAGACCATTCCATGGAAGATAATGCAGTTACACAAAGACTTTTGCTGTAACAGTAGATCTTCTAGGAATGTCTCTTGCAGTAAGTAGTTTCCCTTCCTCCAACCCCCTGCCATTTGCAACAGGAAAAACTATGTAGGGTTGGGAAGCTTTGGTACATCGGTTCCCTCGGTCCCTCGCTTCTGAGCTGAAACTGGCGGGGAACGGAGATTGCCAGGGACCACCCACTTTTATAGGTACAGCCCAGGAATTGAGGCCATGTGGGTGGTCTCTGGTGTGAAGACTGATTGAAGAAACATCCGTGCTGGAGTGCCACTTGTCGGCAACTCCCAGAAGTAATGACTTACTGCAAGAAACATTCCTAGAAGATCTACTGTTACAGCAAAAGTCTTTGTGTAACTGCACTTTCTAGGAGTGTTATATGTTCATCCACGCTGACCCACCCGATCTCCCCAGCTGCGACGCACAACCTGGCTTCCAGTGGAATAAGATCTGGCATCATGGGATGGAGCCGAGGGTTATACCACCCAGGTGGGTGGGAGGAGCCAACTTGAAGATCTTCTGGCAAGAATTAAAGGGGAAAGGGACATGCCAACAAGTGTGGCTGAACAACATATACCACTCCTAGAACTACTGGTACAGGTGAGTAACCTGTTTGTTGCAACTTTGTATCCAACCTCACCTAGGTTCAACATACAAGGGAGTTACAGCTAACGTAGTGCACGGAGGGGTTACAGATTTGCATGCACACCATGTCTGAGGAGGCCATATAGGTACAGTGGGAGGGAATTGTTAGGGGTTAGGTGGTGAGACAACCAAATCAGTACAAGAAATCAAGGACCTGGACTCGGGTAGTGTGTGGGGGAGTGGGAGCTTGTACAGGCAACACATAACCAGGACTAGGGTGGCATGCTGTAGGGGGTGCGGGGCAGCAGTATTCCTGGGAATGCTGTGGGAGGTGGGTGATTGTCTGGTAAGTCGGAATCTGAACCACCTGATGGTAGAAGTGAGACACCTTCGATTGGAGTTAAGGCTAGTGATGAACAGAGGGGAGGGGACAGGGCTGGGGAGAGAAGGGCATGTGGGGACAGCACAGGTGAGTGAGGCATGCATACAAAGGAGGGTTGAGGAGAGGTAGTCCTGGTTGCTGTAGGTACCCATGCCTCAGAGGGAGAAGGATCCCAGGGAGGGGGGGGATGGAAAGAGGTCGGGGTAGAAGTGGAGCCACAAGGGGTGGGACTGGAGTAGGAGCACCTAGATGGGCGCCATTGTGGAATATATTCTGCCCACTGACTCAGATTGGTGGGGTTGAAGGAGGGAGGGGTCAGGTACAAGTAACTGTGACTGCGGGGTTTGGGAGGAGCATGAGGATGAAAGGGTAAATGGCAGCAAAGGAGGAAGGGGCAGAATGTCAGAGGAGAGTGGCATATGGGGAAAGGGGAGGAGGAGGAGGAGCAGGAAGGGCATCAAGGCAGGGTGTTTAAGCTGTGCAAGAGGGCAGATCAGAGCAGAGGGAGGGAAGGTAGGAGAGGGGGATAAAGGGAGTCAGTCACATGAGGTGAGGAGTAGGGGGGAGGAGTGGTATGCGAGGGGGGATCAGACGTGCAAGTAAGTGGCTCGAGGAATAGGAGGGGGAGCCATTATAGGGGAGGGAGTGTAAGGCTGTAATCCTGGGAGAATGGATAGCTAAGAGTACTCACTGGGGGACAAAGGACCCATGTACAATGAGGATGGTGATATGTATGCCAGGGATGACAACAGAGAGGATGTGACCAGGGATTGATCAGCTAGTGCAAGGGGTTGGGGGAACCTCATGTGATTATCCATCTAGGTACGAATGACCCACTTGGATAAGAGGTAAGAGTGACACAGGATAGGTTCAGGGAAGAGGGGAGGATCTGTAGAGGGGTAGCCAGATCAGTTGCATTCATGGAGGTGTTGTCAGTACTGAGAGCCAGCATGATCAGGAAGGAAGGGATAGAGGAGTTTAATAGCTGCTTGAGGGAATGGTGCAAGAAGGGAGGTTACAGCAGTGTTAGGGGCTGGGGGGATCCTGGTCTGACAAATCCCTATATGTACCAGATGGGCTGCACATCAGTACAGGGGGTTCAAGAGTCTTTATGGATAAATTGGTGCGTATTTATTGGGAGACCTTAAATTTAAACTGTTGGGAGGGGCAGAGTGGGCCTTCAGGCCCAGAGTCTCCTGGAGGAGGAGGAGGAGGTCAAAAGGCCTCCCCCATACTGAGCAGGGAGAATTGGAGGTGAGCTCTGGAGTGAGAGAAATAGGGGAGGTAGAGGCTGGGGGAGGAAGCAGTCTAAGGAAGGTATGAGGTACGGCAGAAAGGCCAGGGTAGGCTCAGATTCAAGGTGGAAGGTGGTGTCCCTGAATGCAAGAAGTGTGGGAAACAAGATGCAATGGCATGCAGACATTGTTGACAGAAGGGAGTGTAAATATTGAGGCATTTGCTGAGACATGGGCTGCCCCCAACAGTGACTGGGACTTGTCGATCCCTTGGTACAAAATAATATGTGAGGGATAGAGGGTTAGGAAAAGGAGAAGGGGTTGCGGTTTATGTAAGAGAAGGTATAACTTTTACAAGGGAAGACTTGAGAGGAGGGGAAGGAAGAGAGGTGATGTGGATGCAGCTACTGTCCAGTAAAGGGGGAAGTTGAGGTGGGGGTGTTTATCAATGGCCCAAGCAGGAGAAGGAATAGGACAAGTTGCTGGGTTCAGTGATGAGCACAGCTACAGTGAAGGGAAAGGTGGTTATTGTGGAGGACTTTAACCTGCCTAAGGTGGACTGGAACTATCCCCGCCATTACCTGAGCCAGGTAATCCTGGATGCTGTACAGAGTGGATTCCTGACTCAGGGTTTAATGGTACCCACCAGGATGGTGGCAGTCCTCGATCTGGTATTGATCAGTGGAGACCACATCCAGGACATCCAGACCATGTTAAGAAACCCTTGGGTGGGAGTGACCACTGCAGTGTGTTTCCGGTTAGACCTGGGCAGGGAGAAGAAACCCACAAAGAGCAAAGTCCTGGACTTCAGAAAGATGGACTTCAGAAGGATGGGGGGGGCAACAAATGGTCCATTATTAAGGAGATGATAGCAGCGGTCACAAAGGAGTGTATTTTGCTTAAGGGGAAAACACGAAGGTCAAAGCACCAAGCTGGTTAGTAAGGAAGTTGCCAGGCAGTCAGGGACAAGAGAATTGCCTATAGAAAGTTCAATAGGACCCAGAGGGAGGAGGAGGAGGAGAGGGAGAACTATCTGAAGAATGCTATTGAGGCAAGAAAGGTAGTCTGGTGGGCTAAAGCTGAGAAAGAACTACAGCTTGCTGAAGGAATTAAAGTTGAAAAAGCCTTTTTTAAGTACATCAGTCAGAAAAGGAATAAAAAGGATGGAATAGTATGGTTCAGAAAGGAGATGGGATGGGTGTAATTGAATGGGGACAAGGCAGAGGTACTGAATGAGTACTTCTGTTTGGTCTTCACTAAGGAAAGGGAAGGTCCACTTCCACAAGGAGGTGGGGAAGGGAGATCAGATGGGATTGAGGTGGGTAGGGTAAGGAAAGAGTTGTTACCTGCGAGGGTGGACAAATTCCTAGGCCCAGGCAGCATTCATCTAAGAGTGCTGGGGGGAGCTGGCAGAGGAACTTGCAGGTCCCCTCAGTAATCTGTTCAGCAGTTCACTGGAGATGGGTGGGGGGGTACCTCAGGAGTGGAAAATGGCACAAGTAGCACTGCTCCGTGAGAGCAGTTCCAGAGATGACCTGAGCAACTACAGATCGGTCAGTCTGACTTCACTAGTTTGCAAGCTTATGGAGGCCATACCTAAGGAAGGCTAGTAGGATACCTCGAAGAGAATGGCCTTCAGGATGAGTGCTGGTATGGATTCATGGCAGGAAGATTGTGCCAAACAAACTTGGTCAACTTCGTTGACTGGATCACTAAAATGGTGAACAAATGCTAGGCAGTGGATGGATATCGTATACTTGGACTTCATCAAGGCCTTTGATTCTGTGCCTCACAAAAGCTTGATCAGGAAGCTGGTGGATCTAGGGGTAGGGGAGAAACTGACTGGGTAAGTAGCTATCTGGCTAAAAGGCAGGACCCAGTGTGTGGTGATGGAGCTCTTGTATGTTAGGGAGGTTCAGCAGCCGATTACACCAAGCTCTGTGAGTGGGTGGACACCATGGAAGAGATGCAGGACCTAAAGGAGGATCGGCCAAGACTCAAGAGGTGGTCTGGAATAAAAGTATATGGTTATGCACATTAAAGCTAAGAACCCAAAAACTGACTACAGCCTGAGAGGGGTCCTGGTAACTCAAAACCGAAGAGGAAAAGGACTTAGGAAATAAGATGCCTGAGCTTCAGGCAATGCTAGTGGAGGGGGCAGTGGATGTGGCAGCTGTCACTGAGACCTGGGCCACCCAAGGGCACGATTGGGACCTAAACCTGGAGGGCTACACTATGTTCAGGAAGGACAGGGGAGAGGGAAAGTTGGATAGCACTGATAGTCAAAAATTGCATTGGTACAAGAGGGGTGGAGGCAGCAGAGGGGACCATGGAGGCAATTTGGGTCACCCTGCAAATGCAGGGGGGGTAAGAGAGTAAAGTTAGGGGTGGTATACAGACCACCCACACTGGCGGAGGCTGTGGAAGAGAGTTTGGTGGCAAATGTTGTGGGTCACTGTAGATTGGGCAAGGGAAGGGTAGTGGTGATGGCGGACATAAACATGCCTGAAATGGACTGGGGGACTATGACATCCCCAGTGGGCAAGGAACAAAGGTTGCTGGATGCCTTCCAGGACACGTTCCTGACCCAGCAGGTGGGAGAGCTGACTAGGGAGGCCAGGACATTGGATGTAGTCCTGGCAAACAGTGACCAGATTGGGGGCTCGGAGGTGAGGGACCCGTTTACAGGGAGTACACGCCACAGTATGTTTTTTTCCGACCTGGGGGGATATGTACAAAGATGGTGGTAATTGACTGCAGGGGTGTGGATTTCAGGGAGATGGGAAGGATTCTTAAGGGTCAGTTGGACGGGATAAGGCCAGACATGGATGCTGACAGTATTTTTATTTTATTTATCTATTTAGTTTTTGTTTACCAGGTAAGTGCACTAGCCATAGCAATGACTATTTTCAGATGTGACCCGGGAGAGAATAGCACATCAATACAGAGAAACATTTTGATACAAGTACAAAAATAGTTGCTAATGGTTATACAGTTACAAGCAAACATTTTGATACAAGTACAAATTATTTGGCAGTAGTATACAAGGCAATTTGCAGATGTAACAGTGTAGAGAAAGATAAAGATAAGAGAGGAGCTGTACAAACCAGAGACTACCAACAATTTGCTATAAGGAAGAAAACATGAAACAGCTTGAAACATTTTAGTGCTAATAAGGGAAAGAATAAAGTAATTAGAATGGATCCTAGTAAGTGATAGAGGTAATAGCCAAGAAAGGAGGGATGAGCCAAGAAGAAGGGATGAGAGAGAATATAAGTAAGGAGGTGGAACAGATTGGTAAGGATAAGTGCATAGTGAAATAGAGGGTCAGGACAGAGAGAAGCCATGGAGAAGAGAGGAGGACAAGAGAGGGGGACAGGAACAGGACAACTATGGAGGTCTGAAGCAGGTACACTTACAGGAGGAGTCAAGATGGTTTCGCAGCCCTTTTTTAAAAGATGCATGGGATAGTTCTTGACGCAAGGCTAGTGGAAGGGAGTTCCAGTATTTGGGGGCATGGCAGGTGAAAGCACTTGCACCTTTTGAGGTTTTGTGTCTAGGAATGAAGACAGGGGCCTGGTCAGCAGACCTCAGCCCATAACAATGTGTCAGATTTTGGAAACGTTTTGCAAGGGATGCAGGTACTGTATTTGTAGGTGGACCATGTTATCAATGATAGAACCATACACATGAAGCTGCAATCCATTAGGAGGAAGCCATCCCAGGTCTGAATGTAGGAAACAGTGGTGTTTCAGTCAGTGTGCAGAGGATGCATAGCGACAGATATTATTATATGTGACATCCCATTACTGAAGGATTGATTTGCACGCAGCGGCATAAGTTGCAACATCACAGGTAAGTGATGGGAGGAGTATGCCACGGGCAATGGCAAGCCTTGCTGAGGGAGTGAGCACATAATTGGTTCGGTAAGCTATTCCAAGTTTAGAGTTGACCAGTTTGCAGGCCTGATTGATGTATAAGTCAAAAGTTAGTGATGAATCAAAGGTGATGCTCAGATATTTTAAATGAGTTTACCACCTCAACTAGTGAGCCATTTAAGGAGGTGACTTTAAAATTAGGATGTGCAAGTTTGAGTTTCACATTTGATCCAAAGAGCATAGCCTGGGTTTTGGACTCATTTAATACAAGTTTGTGAGTGGATAGCCACTCCCGTACTAGCTGAAAGTCAAGAGAGAGTAGACAGTTTATGTCTTCAGTGCATTTTGCACTTGCATACAGAACAATATCATCTGCATATATAGAAAGGCGGTTGTCCTATGGAGGTTAGAGGAGATGTTATTAATGAAGAGAGAAAAAAGTAGGGGCCCAAGAATGGAGCCTTGAGGAATCCCAATGTTTATAGTGGTCTTATCTGAGATAGCAGAATAGTATTTCACAGTTTGAGTCCTGTCTGCTAAGTAGTTCCCAAACCACCTTACAGCACTGTCTGAGGAGCCTAGTGTTCCAAGGGTGGCAAGAAGGATGGGGTGATCAACCAGGTCAAATGCCTTGGTCATATCTGTAAAAACTGCCCTAGTGAGTAGGCCACAGTCCATAGCCACAAGAGTATCCGACATGAATTTGAGAAGTGCTGTAGTGGTGCTATGGCCTTTACGAAAGCCATGCTGGGCTATGGAGAGTAGATCATGTTTTCAGAGGAAATCAGTTGTCTGGACAGTGACAAACTTCTAAGAATCTTATTTAGGATGGACAGTGTGGCAATGGGCCTATAGTTTGAGGGATCTTTTCGATCTCCTTTTTTTTAAGATGGGTAATCCTAGCAGTTTTCCATATCTCAGGGATGTAGCTCTGTCACACGGAGAGCATATAAATCTTGGCTAGGGGAGAAGCTATAACAGGTACTGCGATCTTACGGAGCTTTGTTTCTAGATTGTCGGCGCCAGCTGTGGTGCATTCCAGATTACCGTTTAGCAGTCTAAACACTTCACATTTTGTGACAGATCTGAAATAGAAATGAGGACCATTTGCATTTTTCTGGCAGGATATGTCTGGCTGGACAGGAAAAGAGGAGGTGTAATTAGTCAGGTCTGAGAATTTGTTGCTGAAGAAGTTGGCAATGGATCTAGGATTATTACAGTGTACTCCATCAAGAGACATGTTGTAAGAGGTGGATGGTAGATTAGAGCCAAGGAAGGATTTAATATGGGACCAACATTTTTTGGGGTCACCATAGGAGTGGCAAGTATGTCCTTGCAGTAGGAGCTCTTGGCTTTTTTGATGTCCTTTTTACAAGCATTGCGCAGAGCCCTGTAGGTAATAAGATCAGAGTTTAGCCTCAAGTTCTTATAGTGGAGCCAGCTTTTATCTCTCTGCTTAAGTTTAGCTAGTAGGTCTGATTTCAGACAATAGATTTGCCTGATTTTTACCTGACAAGTTACCAGTTTGCAGTGCTTATCTTGGAGCACTAGGAAGTGTTTCAAGAACAGGTTAAGGGCAATCTGAGCATCACTGGACATGAGAATGGGGGACCAATCGGTAGTAGCAATGTTATGTAAGAAAGACTGAGGGTTGAAATCTGCATGCTTGCGGAAGGTAGTGAAGTGAGGCACCATTAGAGGAGGCCTATTTTTGCCTCAGATACAGTATGTTGGGGAGTGATCAGTGATGGCATCCAGTAGAATTCCTGAGGTAATTATATTTTGAGGACAATTGGTCGTAATCCAGTCTAGTAGCACGTTTGTGTTTGTATGGAGGACATGCCTGGTAGGTTCACCTATCAGTTGGTGCAGGTTATAACTCTGCAATTTGGTCATTATTGTGGCTTGGTTACTACCCAGCCAGGTAATGTTAAGGTCTCCAAGTATGAGGACCTCATTTCTTCCAGCTAGGCATGATATTTGGTCTGTTAGCTCAACTAGGCTTGTTAGACCATTAGTTGGTGGATTGTAGGCGCACACTTTATGTAGGTTTTGGGTCCCAAGAGTGAGCAGGACATGAAGTGCCTCACAGTGGTGCAAGGTAGATGATTTTTGGACAGAGACATCGAGGTGATCTATAAAGTATACAGCTGTTCCACCCCCTCTTTTAGGAGCAGCTCTGTCAAGTCTTAGTAGATTATAATGAGGAAGGGGGCATAGAGAATCAGGTATGGATGGTTTTAACCAGGTTTCAGTTAGGTATCTAATATGAGATGGGAGATCATTAGGAGAGGGGTACAGGAGGCTACCAGGTCCTGTGCTAGAGAGAGGCGCAAATCCGTTAAGGCCAGAAAACCCTGTTAGTGGACCCAGATGGTTCAGGAGGTGGTGAGGGATAAGAAGGCGGCCTATAGGCACTTCAAGCACTCAAGGAGCAAAAGGGACCAGGGGGAGTATGAGCAGATGGCCAGGAGTGTCACCAGGGTGGTGAGAGCAGCTAAGACAAGGAAGGAGCAGATCTTGGCCAGGGAGCTCAGGAAGGGGGGGACAAGGACTTCTTTAGATACATTGGGGAAAGAAGGAAAATGGGCTAGATCAGTAGGATTAGGATGGGGAGGGATGGGCATAGGATTCGGGGAAGCAGGCTGCAGTACTAAACGAGTACTTTGCCTCAGTTTTAACCAGGGAGGATGGGGAGCTACGTCTGCCGGGGGGGGATGGGGTAATCCAGTGGAGGGTGGGACCTTGGAGATGGGGGAGCCCTGACGGTCTGGGGAGAGGAAAGGGCCAGTACCGTCAGGTGGAGGGATGACAGTACAGCGAGCGGGGGTTGGGGGATGAGGAGGTTGAAATTCCAGTAGAAAGACTGAGGAAAGCCCTCAGGTCTCTTTGGACAGAGAAAGCACCAGGGCCAGATGAAATACATCCTAGAGTACTGAGAGAACTGGTGAATGTCTTGGCGGCCCCCCTGGCAGAGCTTTTTAACATCTCTCTGAAGATGGGGTGGGTACCCCAAGACTGGAGGGTGGCCCATATCATGCCTATCCACAAGGAAGGATCAAGAGAGGAGGCAGGGAGCTACAGGCCCATTAGCCTGATGTCGGTGGTGGGCATGGTGATGGAGGGTATTGCAAGGAAAGGCTGTGGGAGTACTGGAGAAAATGGGGTACCTGGACAATGGACAGCATGGATTCATGCCAGGAAGATCGTGTCAGACCAACCTTGTGGAGTTCTATGACTAGGTGATGAGTGCCCTGGACTAGGGTAGGCTGGTGGACGTCCTCTTTCTAGACTTCAGCAAGGTGTTTGATTCGGTACCCCATGGTGGTCTGCTGGCTAAGCTGGGGGAAATGGGGGTGGGGATGCAGATGATCAGATGGATAGGAAATTGGCTCTTGGAGCATACTCAGAGGGTAGTGGTTGGGGGGCTAGTCTCATCTCCAAGGAGGGTCATTAGTGGGGTTCCTCAGGGATTGGTACTAGGGCCTCTCCTGTTTTAACACATATGTCTCAGACATAAGGAAGGGTATCAGGAGTTAAATGTCTCTTTGTGGATAGCTCTAAGCTGAGTGTGGTGGTGGTGGATGGGAAGGAGGGGAGAGTGACCCTGCAGGAGGACCTGGAGGCTCTGGATAGGTGGTCAGGAAAGTGGAAACTGAGGTTCAATGCAGGTAAGTGCAGGGTTCTGCACATGGGTGCCAGAAATTTGGGCCAAGGGTATACCGGGGAAGGGGCACATTACAAGTCTCAGAGGGTGAGAGGGACCTGGGGGTGGTGGTGGATGTCAGAACAAACAACTCTGAGACTTGTAGGAGGGCAGCGGCAAAAGCCAATAGGATGCTGGGTTGTATCACTAGGGGAATTACCTCTAGAAGGGCGGAAGTGATCCTTCTTCTGTATAACTGCTTGGTTAGGATGCACCTTGAGAACTGTGTGCAGTTTTGGAGACAACACTCGAGGGACATTGCACTCTTGGAGAGGCTACAAAGAAGGGCAACCAAAATGATCTGGGGCCTGGGGGAAAGAATGTACGGGGAGAGACTCAAGGAGCTCAACATATACACCCTGGAGGAGAGGTGAGGAGAGGAGGGATGGGGGGACATGATAGAGGTCTTCAAGTACATGAAAGGGATCATTAAGGGACTCTCAGTCAAGGTGCTCCAAAGGAAGTGGGGGCAACTGGAGGACATGGGTGGAAGCTGGAAGCTCAGGGGGTAGAGGAGGAGGTGTTACTTCATGGAGAGGGTGGTGGAACCATGGAATGCACTGCCCAAGGGACTGGTGGAGGCAGAGACTGTGGAGGGGTTTAAGAGGGGCTGGGACAGGTATGGAGGAGGGTGAAGCTGACAAAGTCCAATACAAGGAAAACATCTTGGACTGGGGACAGAGAAACCCGGGGTGGGGGTGGGGGGACAGGAAAATCAGCGCCCTGTATGGGTGCTGACTATCGAGCAGACAGACACGAAAGACCAATAGGCCTCCTCTGCTGGCATTTTAGTATGTTAGTATGTAATGATCACTAGCGAATGAAAGCTTTCCACACAAGGGAACAGCAAAGGCAAATAGAATGTTGGGTTGGATTGCTTAAGGGATCAGCAGTAGGTGGGAGGAGGTAATACTGCCACTGTATAGGTCACTGGTGAAGCTATGCCTGTAATACAGCATACAGTACTGGCATCCATACCTCAAGATGGGGGGTGAGACATGACTGAGACCTACAAGTATCTGAAAGGAGTAAACTGGGTGGACAAGTAGAGTGTCTTCAGGCTCGATGGGAACAAAAACATGAGGGGACACAGTCTTTTTTTTTTTTCTGTTCTTTTTGGTGCCATTGCCCATGTAGCTCAGCCCCAACTTCCCAGTCCCAGCTCACCCCCCAGGACTTGCCTCTAGCTGGTGATCCAGCCAGGCTTGCCCCCAAGGGTGGGGCCGCCGAATAGGCACACCCCTGACAGAGACTGTTATCGAGGTTCTCGGCAGCCCAGCTTCTGCCAGTATTCCTCCCTGGGTGGGTCTGTTCCCGATGAAAGACTGAACTCGGTCTTCAGCTGAGGGTCACAGTGGGCCCAGAAAGTGGGGCATCATCAGCAGGACTGGCATTTTCTATACTTTTGTAACCCAGGAGGCATGGTGTGTAGTGACACATTGTGCTGAAGCGCAGACATCTGGCACACCTCCCTAACAACACAGCTTCAGTTGCTGCTCCCCCTAGCCTCTGTCAAAGGTCAATCACATGCTGAACGCTAGCCCACCATACCCCTGGCTGGCCCGCTGACTTCTTGGATCCATTTCTCAACCTGGGGCATCAGCATTACAGGCAGAAGCCCTACCGTTGCACCGGTGGGGCGGGGAGGAGGGGCTTGGTCTTATGTTAGAAGGATAGAGGGTTAAGAGGAAGACAATAAAGTATTTCTTCATGGAGAGGGTGGTGGCAGGTTGGATTGGGCTCCCAGAAGCTTTTTTTTTCCTTCAATTAGTGAAGTTTCTCTTGCGGCCCCAAGCTGCCCTCCAGACACTGGCCACCCCAGCCCCACTCCTCTCCAGGACTTGCCTTTGCACTAGCGCAGTGTGGCCTGGGTGCTCAACAGGGTGCAAGCCTACTGGGTGTCCAGGATCAGTTCCAGCTCAGGATACCATTTTCCAATTTCTTTCCTGGGGGTGGTGTGTAATGCCACCCTGACATCCCCATGCACGCTTCTGTGCATGGAGATTCAGCAACTACCACTCCCTCTTCCCTATGCCAACAGTCTCAGACTGCCTCACCCCCAGCCAACACTAGGCCAGGTGAATGCTGGCACTGAGATTCTTCCTCTCTGGCAGACCCCCTATGACCTGAGTCCACATCCAAACCTGGGTTAGTGGTGTGGTCCGAAGTATGGCGTCCAGCACGTCAATTCTATGCGCCACCAGGCCAGCAGGGTTCCTTGAGGAAGTGATATCACTCAAAACAGTAGATGGCTTCAAAAGAGGTTGGGACAGGGACAGGGTCAAGGGGGCTAGGCAGAAAGGCAGGGGTATTGGGTGGTGAGGGGGGCAGAGTTCTTAGCTGACGCTGTGGACTCTGCAGTGTGAACAGACTTGATAGACTGAAAGGCCTTTTCTAGGGACATGGATATGTTGTTCATCCACACTTATTGGCAGTATCCTTGCCGCTTTAAATCTTGCCGGAAGGTCTTCAAGCTGGCTCCTCCCACCCACCCGGGTGGTAAAACTCTCGGCTCCGCCCCATGATGCCAGATCTTCCTTACCGCTTGGGAGCTCAGGTTCCCTCCTTAACGCTCTGCGTATAAGACTGGTTCCTAATTCTTCAGTTTTGCGAATTTAAAAGTTTTTGCTAAAATAGACTTCGGTCTTCTATCCCTCGCGGCTGCGATGGACAAATCGACTCCCGGTTTCCGGAGATGCCCTTGCAGGCAGAAGATGTCTTGGACAGATCCACACTCCATGTGCATCTAGGCCTTGAGCACGACCCGCAGGCTTGCGACCTGTGCTCTTCCTTCTCGGCCTACGTCCTGGAAGACCGTGCTGCCTGTTTGCAACTGTGGCGTCCCGAGAAGCGTTTCCCTCCAGTGAAGTCGAAAGAGGCCCGGTTGGCGGTTTCCACAGCGGCGGGCTCAGTGGATCAGCTCGAGCAGATGATCGCCCTCGAAGAGGAGGCGGCGCAGGCCGCATCTACCTCGGCCGCGGCATTTGTCCCGCTCTCTCTGGGTGCCTCTTATTCAGCTTCCTTTAAGGGGCTTTGTCTGTCCCTCTCTACTAAAGGAGAGGGACCAACTTCTGCTGGACTCCTTTCTCGGTCCAAAAAGAGAGACAAGGGTAAGTCACTCCGTCGACGCTCTTGGGAGCGGGAAAGATCCCTCTCCCCGAGTCGTTGGCCATCGACTTCGGTCGACCGCTCTGCTTCGGTCACTGGTCTCACGGTGTCCCCGTCAGTCCAGTTGACCGAGACTCCCGTCAACGCGGTCGAGATTTTTCATGACCCGTTGGATGGGTTGTCGACAGGAGAAGCTGAGAATCCTCTCTTCCCGGTTCCCCCGGTAGGAGTTGAGGACCCCGTGGGCTTGCCAGTGCCTCCGGTTCCGGAGCCTTCGGGTGAACCCTCCGAACCGAAGGGAGTGCCGGTTCCCCACGACACCTCCCCGCACCGTCCTCGGGAAAGCCAAGGTTCTCAGTCTTGGTCTCGGACTTCTTCGAGGTCCAGCTGATCCCGCCGTCATAGGCGGTCTCGGCACCGTGGCAAGTGGCGTCGCCGTTCATCCTTGTCCTCATCCTCGGATGAGGGGAGGCTTTGACGTAAGTTACGTCGACGATACAAGGACCTCATGTGGCAACAGCTCCTTCTGACCGGGAACAAGCCGACGCCGTCGCCTTCCCCGGCCATTAGGTGGCTGTCACCGGAGTGGCCGAAACAACCCCTTGACTTACCCGAGGAGCCTGTTCCCAGGCCGGTTGTTCAGCCAAAACCAGCTGCTCCACCGATCCCGATGGAACCTCCGCCTCCACAGCCATTATTTGGGGCTCTGACCAAGAATTCTCGGTCGGCTCAGGGCCTGCCCCATAGGCTGTCTGTTACCCTCACTCCCGATCATCCTCAGCAGGTGGAGGGAGGCTCACGCCCGAGGCAGCTCTTTGTGGACTCTTCCGAGTCCAACGGCGATTCCTCCCTTTTCTCCAGGCGAATGGACTTGGAGTCCTCAGGAGGACAGTCGGTGGACGATAGCCCTTCATCCTACCTAGGATTGCCTCGGCTCATCTCGGAGTCCACCGGGATGAAGCTCAAACCCGTCTCTAAGTGGGCCAGGTATCCCCTCACGGAGATTCTGGACTGAGGGGATTCTCCTATGGAGGCCTAGTGGGCCCGGCCTTGGAGCTCTGGCAGTGCCCTGCTTCCTGCCCTGCGCCTTCGGCCAGGATGGCCAGGAAGTATGCGGTCCCTAACGGTTCCTTGTCCGGTTTTTCCGAACACCCCTCGGCCAAGGGGTTAGTTACCGACAGCATTTTCCGGCGTGCCGGGAACGCTAGGGACGTGGACAAACCTCCCAAGGAGTCCAAGAAATTAGACTATGCCGGGCGAAAAGTCTACGCTGCGTCCTCCTCGGCCTTCATCAGGCCAGTTCGGCCGTCCTCATGGCACATTTCTCTCATGCCCTGTTGGGCTCCCTGGACGAGGTTGTCCCTCATCTTCCCGCGGACCTGCAGACCACAGTTAGGCATGTGCAGGACCAGGGCAGGGCAGTGGCCAAACAGCAGCTTCAGACTGCTCTGGACATTGGGGATTCATGCCAGGTCTGTAGCGGCCACAGTGGCTATGCGTCATCGGGCTTGGCTGAGGATATCCACCTTCACTTCGGATACCCAGCACAAGTTGGCGGATGTCCCCTTCTTGGGGACTGACCTCTTCGGCCCTGCGGTGGAAGATCACCTACAGAGGATCGAGAAGTCCAATGCTACCTTGGACTCTGTCTCATCGACTCAGAAGGACAAAGGCCGCAAACCACAGCCTAAGCCCTTTCGTCCCTCTGCGCCCGCGGCACATCCGGCCCAGCAATGTAAGGGCCAGCAGGCTCGAGCTTGGCATCCCAAGCCCAAGCCCAGGACTTTCTCCAACAGGAAGCAGGGAGGTAAAGGCCCAGGAGGTCCCTCGGCCGGTCCCTCCTCCAAGCCTGCCCAGTGACGGGTTGAGGGGTGTTGCCCCCCAACCCTGTCACCTCACCCCAGATTCCCCCCATGGGGGGACGGCTTCGTCACTTCCTTTCCACGTGGTCCGTTATTACCACGGACAGGTGGGTGTTGGAGGTGGTGGGAAAAGGCCTGCCCTTGGAATTCGAGCAGGCCCCACCCTTCAGAGCCGTTGCACCTCGGGGGCATTGGGGTCCGCAGCCTCACTGTCGGCTCACCGAGCCAACATCGCCTCCTCCTCCTCCAGAAGGAGGTGATCAGGGAGGTGGTGGACCCTCCCTCAGACCTGGGGTTTGTGTCTAGGTACTTCCTGGTTCTGAAACGGATGGGGGGCTGGCGCCCCATTCTTGACCTACACGACCTAAACAAGTTCCTAAGGTCTCGAACCTTCAGGATGGTCACTCTGGCTCAGATAATACCATCCTTGGAACGTGGCATGTGGTTCTGCTCTCTGGACCTGCAGGACACGTTCTTTCACGTCCCTATCCGTCCGTCACATCAGAGATTCCTTCGCTTTTGAGCGGAGGGATCCCTTTTCCAGTTCCGAGCCATGCCCTTCGGCTTGTCTCCAGCTCCCAGGGTCTTCACCAAATGCATTGCAGTGGTGACAGCATTCCTGCGGTGTCGAGGGGTCCGGGTGTACCCTTACCTGGATGACTGGCTGATAGCAGCCCCCTCCAGACAGGAGGTGGAGCGGTCCAGAGATCTGGCCCTCCAGGTTTGCTCTCAAGTCGGCCTTCTCATCAACGAGGCCAAGTCGGAACTCGAGCCGAAGCAGGTGATTCTTTTCACTGGGGCAGAGCTCGACTCTCTTCGAGCCAGAGCACGGCTCCCAGCGGACAGGGCCGAGGTTCTTTCCTCCTTTGCCCAATCATTTCTGGTTGGGCAGTCGCGCCCTGCCCAGGACTTCCTGCACCTCCTGGGTCTCATGGTGGCCTGCACCAGCGTGGTCCGTTGAGCCCGCTGGCACATACGTCCTCTTCAGTGGGGACTGGCCAGCCAGTGGTCACAATGCTGCGATCCATTGGACCAGCTAGTGACGGTGACCCAGGAGATGTGGAATGCTCTCCGGTGGTGGACCGTTCCAGTTCATCTGCAGGAGGGCATCCCGTTTGTCCGCCTCGAGCTGATGGTCTCTCTGTCTACCGATGAGCCTCTGATGGGTTGGGGTGCCCATCTGGGGGAACACCGGGTGCACAGCCTCTGGTCCCTGCGGGAGTCCCGATGCCACATCAACCTGCTGGAGCTCCGAGCGATCCACTTGGCTCTCACCGCCTTTGCTCCGTTTCTCCGGGGTCAAGTGGTCCGAGTCCAGACGGACAATACCACGACCATGTACTATCTAAACCGCCATGGCGGGATGCGCTCCATGCTTCTATGCAAGGAAGCTCTCCACATTTGGTCACTTGTGCGCAGCCTGGAGGTGGATCTCCTAGCCATTCATGTGGCAGGAGCCTCCAACACCCTGGCCGATGCCCTAAGCTGGATAGGGGCTGCGTCCCACGAGTGGTCTCTCCTGCCGGAGGTAGTACAAGATCTATTCTTCCATTGGGGCATACCTCAGGTGGACCTGTTTGCCTCCAGGGAGAATGCAAAGCTGAGGCTGTTCCATGCCCGCCCCCCTCAGCAGGGCTCGCTGCAGGGGGCTGCCTTCTCGAGGCCTTGGACCCCGGTCCTCTTCTACGCTTTCCCCCCCATTTCCCTTGATACACAAGGTGCTTCTCAAAGCAAGGAGGGACAAGGCACAGGTGATTCTGATAGCCCCAGACTGGCCCCGCCAGTTCTGGTACCCATATCTCCTCAGCCTCAGCTCCAGGCTCCCGAAGCAGCTTCCAGCTCACCCGGACCTGCTCTCAGTCAATCAGGGAAGGTGCTCCATCCAGACCTTCAATCCCTGCACCTGATGGCCTGGTTCCTGAGCTGCTAGAGTTCCAGGCCTTGGGTCTTTCCGCAGAGGTCCCAGTGTAGTTGAGGCGCCCTGTAAGGAGTTGACTAGGAAATGCTATGCCTTCAAATGGAAGAGGTTTTCATTTGGTGTCAGGACAAGGGCTTGGACCTTCCTCCTGTTCCTTGGCAAGCATCTTGGACTATTTATGGTCCCTTTCTCAGCAAGGGCTTAGGTCGGCCAACCTAACGGTGCACCTGGCAGCCATCTCTGCTTACCGGGCGGGCCGAGAAGCAGTCAGGGCGCCAGGAAGGTGGTCTGCTGCTTTTCAAAGGCCTTGATCACATTTCTCCGTGCAAGAACCTCCACCTCCGTGGGATCTACTGCTGGTACTGGCAAAGCTCATGGGCAAGCCATTTGAACTGATGCACAGGTGTGAACTCTCTCACCTGTCGTGGAAGACCGCCTTCTTGGTGGCTATCACGTCAGCCAGAAGGATGGGAGAGCTCCAGGCGCTCTGAGTCTCCTTACCTGGTCTTCCACAGGGACAAGTTGTCCTGCGCCTCACCTGAAATTCCTTCCGAGTGGTGGTGTCGGAGTTTCACCTTAACCAGGTGTTGACTCTGCCGTGTTCTACCCCAATCACACCTCGAGGGGCGAATACAGGCTCCATACTTTGGACCCTAGAAGGCTCTACTTATTATAAGGAGCGCATGGCTGAAACGAGAGGTTCGCTAGCTGTTTGTCACTCACGCTGAAGCCGCACCTGGCAGACTTGCAGCCACAGACGATAAGCAGGTGGGTCACTCCTGCATAGATGTCTGCTATAAGTTGGTGGGCATGGAGCCTCCCAGAGGATAAGAGCTCATTCTACCCGCCATACTGCTGCATCGGTGGCTGCTTCAGGGATGTCCCTATCCAGGAAATCTGCAGGGCTGCTACCTGGAGTCAGCACACACCTTCATCACCCATTACCACATCGACCTTGAGTCACACGGGATGCTGGTTTTGGGGCCTCGGTTCTCAGTCTCTATTCCCTTAGTAGGGGTGCTGCTTGCCCTCCTCCTGGAGAACTGCTAGAGTCTGCCAATAAGTGTGGATGAACAACATATCCATGTCCCTGAAATACAGGTTACTCACCTGTAACAGGAGTTCTAGGAATGGTATATGTTGTTCATCCCACATCCCACCTGACCTCCCGGCTCCGGCCTCCACCTGAGCTTCCAGCCGGCCAGATCTGGCGCCATGGGGCAGAGCCGAGAATTTTACCACTCGGGTGGGTGGGAGGAGCCAGCTTGAAGACCTTCCGGCAAGATTTAAAGCGGCAAGGATACTGCCAATAAGTGTGGATGAACCACATATACCATTCCTAGAACTCCTGTTACAGGTGAGTAACCTGTATATTCTGCTGGAATGTTTGTATGTTAGGAAATACCCAAGATCTTCTTTGGGGGTATCTTAGTCATTGGGTCACACCTTTGGAACTTCATCATCAGTGAAGCAGGATCCACATGGAAGATTTTCAGCAGTACTACAGCACGATGTCACCAACCCTATAAAGGCAAATGGCCCCACTCCCTCCTCAGTTCTTTCCCATCGACTTGTTCACGTAAGTCTCCGCGGAAGCTCTGATGAAGTTTTGTGCCTTTTTTTGCCTATTGCTTTTCTATGCTTAATTTTTTAGAATCTTTTTCTAAAGAGATTCCTTTACCTCATTTATGTTGAGAGTTAATCTTTCAACTTCTCTCTCTGTCAATGCCACTGTAGAAAGAAGATTGCTTCTACAGATGAACACTCTCTGTCTGCTGTCGAGGGCCTGACCACGAAGTTTCCAACTATGAGCTCTTCCAGAAGTTTAATCAAACAACCCTCAGGTGGCACAAAAAGGTACTTAAAAATGTCCTGGTGGCTCAACAGGTAGCCAGTTCTGGGCAGGGGTCCTCGGTGGTCCCTCCTTCCCAGTCGCCGGCAGGGTTGTTAAGCTCCCAGGCCGCTAAGGCTTGAGACAAGTTCTTGGGGAAAAGTCATAAAAAAGACTGAGATTGGATCTGCTTCCCGACGGCCTCCTTTTCTGCATCCAGGGGTACTCCATCAACTGAAGCTGCATTGATGCATAAATCTGCTGTCCAGGTCTCTGTCCCTACCAGACCCATTCTGACAGCACCTCTGACTGATACCCAAGGCAGACAATAGGCCCTTCTTCATCAACAATGGGATCATCGTCAATGGCCCTCCTCTCTAGGCCTGATACTTACCTAGGCCCTTGGGCTATGGACTCATCAGGCTCTCAGGGCCCTTCTAGTGGGTCTTCGCTTCCTGTGCTGTTGACCTCCCTATATTGACACAATCTCCCACTGTCATCTACCTCAATGATATTTTGACCAAATTCACTATGGTGTTGGTCCACCAGTTTGGCATACATAGACCTGCATGCAAGGCAGCATGGTTTCACCAGGGGAAGGTCATGTCAGACCAACCTCATTGAATTTTTTGACTGGGTGACTAGGGAGGTGGATCAGGGGAGGGCAGTGGACATGGCCTATCTGGACTTCAGCAAGACCTTTGACACTGTGCCACATAGAAGACTATTGCACAAACTGGGGAATATGGGTGTGGGCAGGACAGTAGTGCGGTGGGTAGGTAACTGGCTGGGCAGCAGGTGGTAAATGGCTGTCACTCCACAGAGGGAAGAGTGACCAGTGGGGTACCACAGGGATCAGTGCTGGGACCGGTCCTATTCAACATCTTCATCAGTGACATTGCGCAGGACCTAGAAGGCAGAATTTCAGTGTTCGCTGATGACACAAAGCTCTGTAACAGAGTACACACACCAGAGGGTGTAGACAGAATGAGACAGGACCTGCAGAAACTTGAAGAATGGTCAGGGGTTTGGCAGTTGAAATTCAATGCAAGGAAGTGCAAGATAATGCATATGGGGCACAAAAACCCTGGCACAATATATCAGTTGGGGGGTGAGGATATAGCATGCACCAAGCAGGAAAGGGATCTTGGGGTTATCATCTCTGACCTCAAGGCAGGGAAACAGTGTGACAATTCAGCAGGTAAAGCAAATAGGATGCTGGGATGCATAGGCAGGGGCATCACCAGCAGGAAAAGGGAGGTCATAATTCCACTATACAAGACACTAGTGAGGCCGCACCTGGAGTACACTGTGCAGTTCTGGAGACCTTACCTACGTAAGGACATAGACAGGGTAGAGAAGGTTCAGAGGAGGGCAACAAAGATGGTGCATGGATTGCATCACAAGTCCTATGAGGACAGGTTGAAGGCACTAAACATGTACTCCTGGAGGAGAGGGAGGAGAGAGGGATATGATAGAGACATAAAAGTATCTTACAGGGAGGAACAGGGTGCAGGAATGCACTATTTTTAATGAAAAGATGTTCCAGGACTAGAGGGCATGGGATGAAGTTGGAGGGAGGACGATTCAGAGGAAACATGAGGAAGAATTTCTTCACAGAACGGGTGGTGGACAAGTGGAACACCCTGCCAGAGGAACTGGTGGGGGCTGAAACAATCATGGGATTTAAGAATGCATGGGATAGACATAAAGGAATTCTGGAGGTCAGGGGTAAGGGGCAACAGACTTCTTGGAAAACATAAACTGAACTTACAGACTTAAATAGGCAGACTGGGTGGGCCATAGGCCCTTATCTGCCGACACTGTCTATGTATCTATGTATGCATCAGCTGCGCCATCGACTCCAACCCGGCCTTTACAAGTTGTCCCCCGCAGACTGTCATTGGTCCCTCGGTCATGGGACCTGGAAATGGAACAGGTCGACGTCGAAGAGGAGTACCATCCAGATCTTATTCTTCCTGATGAGAAGGAGGAGGATCCCCTCTCCTCAGACAGATCCACAGCCTCCTCAGTGAATGAGGACTCTGTCAAACACACCCCTAGGTCTCCTCCAGAGAATCCTACCTTCTTAAGTATTATGAAGTAGTTGTCCTCAGTCGTGAGCTTTCATACTGAGGAGGAGGATGCCACCAGAAAGGATCTAGTGGATTTCCTGGAGATCCCATAGTTTCCACCCAAGATCATTCCTCCTATTTTGCCTGCTCTGAGGAATGCTACTACTGCAGCATGGCACAGGCCTGACATGGTGCCACCCATGCCCTGCAGGAATGCTGAACTTTATCATGCCCCTCAGGGTTTTCCGCATTATGCTGCCCAGCCTGAAACAGATTCTGTGGTAATAAAGGCAGCTCATGACAAGTCTAAGGTGCCTACACACCTCAGCTCCCTCCCCAACCCCAGACAGCGTCACACAGAATTGATCTCTGGGCAAGAGGGTTTATGGCCTCCTCCACCCTTGGGCTGAGGATTGCCAACTGACTTTCTCATATGGTTAAGTACGAGAATACCAGCTGAAAGAATAGCAAGGCTGGTGGCCAGGCCCTTCCAGATGGTACCCAGAAGCAGGAGCGTCTTGTGCTTGCAAACTGCTGAAGATGTTGGCAAGCACTTCTTGAGTATTATGTGATATCTGTGATATCTCGGATGCTGTTGCCAGGGCTGCTGCCCCCGGTATTTGCCTCCATGGGCATTCCTGGCTAAGGGTCTCAGGTTTTGCTGTGGGCTTCCAGTAAAAGATGCTGAATGCCCCCTTCAATGGCTCAAAGCTGTTTGGGCCAGATGTCCAGGACATCATTAATGATTAGCAGGCATCTGGCAGGGCTGTTAAGTCTGCCCATTCGCTCTATCATATGCAACCAAAGAGCAGGCAGCACCATCCTTTCATAAGGGACCCAACAGGCAGGGAAGAGCCTCTCAGCCCCAAGGCAAATGCAGAGACTCCACCGCTTTACCTGCCCCCTCCACAGCAGGGGCCATGGCCAAGCACCCTAGAAATAATGGACCAGCCCTGGTGGCTGGATCCACCTCCACTTGACTCCTTGCCAGACCCCCCTCTTCCGTTCCCCAACCAAGAGGTGGTAGTTGGAGGTCGGTTCTCCCTCCATCTCAGTCAATGGAGAATCATCACTTCAGATGCTTGTATACATAGAAACATAGACTTTGATGGCAGATAAGGACCGTTTGGCTCATCTATTCTGCCCATTTCCCTACCTACAGGATAGGCCGGAGATCCTAGTTAACCAACAGCCTATTTCTTCCTACCCCCCACAAGAATTGCCTTATGTCTATCCCATGCATTCTTGAATTCTCCCATAGTTTTAGACCCCACAACCTCCTCAGAAAGGCTGTTCCATGCATCCACTACCCTCTCTGAAATAATACTTCCTCCATTGCCCCTAGACAGCCCTCTTCTATCTTTAAATTGTGCCCTTTGTTCTTGCACATCTCTTTTTCTGAAAGATGCTACCCTCTTGGACTTTGTTGATTCCACTGAGGTACTTAAAAGTTTCTATCATGTCCCCCCTCTCCCTTCTTTCCTCAAGGGTATACATATTAAGCTCCTTTAGTATCTCCTGATACGGCTTCTCTTGCAGACCCTGCACCATTTTAGTTGCCCTCCTCTGGACTGCCTCTATCCTGTCTGTGTTCTTTGCGGAGATGGGGTCTCCAGAACTGGACGTAGTACTCCAGATGGGGTCTCACCAACTGTCTGTACAGTGGGATAACAACTTCCTGTTTTCTGCTGCTGATGCCTCTCCCTATGCATCCCAGTATACCCCAGCCCTCCCTATTGCCTTCTCATTGCTTGCTAACCTTAAGGTCATCTGATATGATTACCCCAGGTCCCTTTCCTTTTTTGTTGTTGTTACTACCCCAATTGTGTATTCTTCCCTGGGTTCTTGTTTCCCAGGTGCATAATTTTGCACTTCTTTGCATTGAATCCTAGCTGCCATACTTCTGACCATTCCTCCAACTTCCAAGTCCCTTCTCATCCTTTCCGCCTCCTTGTGTATCAGCCCTGTTGCAGATCTTGTGTCATCTGCAAAGGCATACTTTTCCTTCAGTCCCTCTGCAATGTCACTGATGAAGACATCAAAAAGGACTGGACCCAATACTGAACACTGCGGTACCCCACTAGTAACTCCTCTTTCTTCAGAGTGGACTCCATTTACAATTACCTTCTGTGTCCTGTTGTGTAGCCAATGTTTTACCCAGGCTACCACCCTGGGACCCACTCCTAGGCTGGTTAATTTGACTATTAATCTTTTGTGTGGGACTGTGTCAAATGCCTTGCTAAAGTCTAGTTAGGCCATGTTCACAGCCCCTCCCTGGTCTACTACTTTGGTCACCCAGTCAAAGAAATCTATTAGATTCGTCTGACGTGACCTTCCCGCTGTGAACCCATGCTGCCTCGGCTCCTGTGTCCCACTGGCCTCTAGGTACTCAACTGTTCTTTCCTTCAGAAGTGACTCCATCACTTTCCATACCACAGAGGTCAGACTGACAGGTCTGTAGTTTCCTGCCTCTGTCTTGGTCCCACTTTTGTGAAGGGGAATCACATCCGCCTTCCTCCAGTCCTCGGGTACCACACCATCCTCCCATGATTTATTAAAAGAGTAGCCAGTGGTTTCACTAGTTCCTCCTTAATTCTTTTAGAATTCTGGGATGAATTCCATCAGGACCCATTGCTTTGTCCACCTTCAGTTTTAGGAGTTCTTGCAGAACCCTTTCTTCTGTGGAAGGACTGGGATCGATCCCCCTTTCAAGAGTGCTTCTGTTAATTGGATTAGGCACTTCCCCTCCTCTTTTGTGAATATTGAGCAGAAATATTCGTTCAGTGTCCCTGCTTTTTCACTGTCCCCCTCTGCCCACCCACTGTTCATTCTATTCAGCCTCACTATCCCTCCCTTTGTCTTTCTACACTCACTGATGTACCTATAAAAGGTTTTATCCCCCTTCTTAACTGGGTTTTCCTCAGTTTGGACCTTTGCTATTCTGACTTCCCTCCCTGCTTCCTTCTGCCTTAACTGGTACAGTTCTCTGTCCTGCTCCTTCTGTGTTTCCTTATACTTCCGGATTGCTATCTTTTTCTTCCTGACTTTTACAGTCACCTCTTTTGAGAACCATAGTGGCTTTTTCTTTCATTTTGATTTGTTTATTTGCTTCACAAAAAGGTGTGTTGCCTCTGTGATGGCAGTTTTGATGATTCCCCATTGTTGCTCCACACTTCTTTCTAGCCTGTTTGCTAGTGCTTTTCTGAGGCACTCTCCCATCTTGCCAAAGTCAGCCCTCCCAAAGTCCAATACCCTCACTTTTGTATGGCTTGATTCTGTAGCTGAGTTTAACGTGAACCATACTGTTTGATGGTCACTTGTTCCCAGATGGCAACCCACTTCTAGATCTGAGATCCTCTCACTGCCCCGTTTGAGAGTCACAGGTCTAAGATTGCTCCCTCATGAGTGGGTTCCAAAACTAGCTGTCTGAGGCCTGCCACCTGTGGGCATCAAGAATGGCCCTGCCCTTGGATGGCTGCAGCAAATGTGCTCCATTTAACATCTGGCATATTCAGGTCTCCATCAACAGTATCTCCTCTTTCTCTGCCATTCTAAGAATGCCTTCTATCATATCCTTGTCCATTCCCTTCCCCTGACATGGGGGTCTGTACACAACCCCTGTGCGGATTGTGGTGCCCTTTCCAGTCTCCAAGGTGACCCACATTGCCTCCTCTCCTCCCTGTTTACTCTTTTGTTCAGTTGCTTTTATTCCTTCCTTTACATAGAGAGCTACTCATCCCCCTCTTCTCCCCTACCTGTCTCACCTATAGGTTATGTACCCTGATATGTTAACATCCCAGTCATGGTTCTCTGTGTACCATGTTTCTGTGACTGCTACAATATCCAGGCATCCCCCTTCCATCAAGGCCACCAGCCCAGGGAGCTTGTTGCCCAGACTACGGGCATTGGTACTCATTACCCTCCATTTCCTGATGGCCGTACTCCATTTTGCCCCATCCCTTTCCTTCTTGCCTTTGTCACTTTCTCCATTTACCCCTGCCCTTCCTCCTATCGACACCTCTATGTTGGTGTTTTCCACACACTTACTACCATGATTTTTTTTTGGGGGGCTAGGATTTCCTCTTCTTTCCAGTGCCTCCCCTTGGCTAGTTTAAATGCGCCAATGAAGCATTTAAACCTATTACCTAGGATCCTGGTTCCCCTCCTGGACAGATGCAGCCCATCATGCCAGTATAGGCTTACATCACTCCAGGTGGACCTCCGGTCTCCAATGAAGCCAAATCCTTGAGCTCCACACCAGTTTTTCAACCTCTGATTGAATCCCATGGTGCAGAACACCCTAGCCTCTCCTTCGCCATAGATGAGCAGCACCTCCGAGAAGGTTACCGTGCGTGCTACTTGTCTAATGCCCCTCCCCAATTCCACAAACTCTTCTTGCACTTTTCTAATCCCTTTCTTAGACAGGTCATTTGTCCCTACGTGGACAATGACATCCAGCTCCCTCTCCTGTGCAGCTGCTCTGGCAATCCTGAGGATTCGCTCCCTGTCCCTCCAAGCCATGGCGCCAGGCAGGCACCTTACCTCCCTCTCCCCTTCCTCCCACAGTTCTACCTTCCTAACAATGGAGTCCCCCACCAGGAGTTGTTTCCTTCCCCTGCAGGGTCCCCTGCCACCCTCCTGTGGATCTCCTTTGTGGAGGTTCCCAGCATCCTCCTTGGTCTCCACTGTGGGTGCCTCCATAGAGGAACCACACTTTGCCAGCATGGCATAGGAATTGTGGAGAGATACAACTGGAGGGATGTGCCTCTGTTCCACCACCCTCACCCTCCCTGAGCCCACTGTGGTCCAACCGCTCCTCTTTCTTGGCAACCTCTGAGGCAATGGCAGTGGCACTGGTGGTCCCTGGATGGAGAGGGGTCCCACAAATCCTGGCCAACTCAGCCTGGAGATGAGCAACCTCCTCCCTCAGCCCAGAGAGGTGCCTACAGATGGAACAACACCGCATCCTCCAGAACGTCTCCCGGAAGACTGCTGCCCCACAGCTACTGCACTGCACCACTCCAATCATGTCTTATTTCTGGTCCCTTAACTGTTTGCAACCCTCACTCTTTCTTCAGTTTTTTTTTCTCTCTCTCTCCTTACTTTCTGCCTGTGTGCCCTTTAAGCTCCTGATTGTCCTGTTCTGAGACAAGAATATCCTATATTTCTCAGACCCCTTACTTGCGCAGAGGCAGACCTCCAGCAGCTAGAGGGGGCCAGAGAGCTACCCTTGTCCTTCTAGGATGGTGGGTCTTTGGCGGCTCTGTGATCACTCACTTCCTGCTCTCAAACAGGAAGTTCCTGTTGTCAGTCAAATCCTGTGCCTATAAAAGTAGAACTAGCTTTGGGTGGGACGGTGGACGGGAAGGAAGGAGGGCAATATAGTCCCAGTAGAGAAGTCCAGTCACACAGCAGTCCTTTCTCCTGGTGTCTTCTGCCAAGCTATTAGCAGAATCTTTCTAAGGCAGTCTTTAAATGTAGCTTCCTTCTAGCTAAGCCACTCCCCCTACTTACTAGCTCTTTCTGCAAGTAATTTAAACCTCACAGCTATTAAGTGCTTTCAATCACCTAAGATTTACACCTAGATAACTGTTCAGATAATCATTCAATTCAGTTAACTCAGACAAACACACACTTTTTTTTTGTTTTGTGTTAGTTTTTTTTTTTTTTTTACCCCAAATTAAAGGTCCAAGTACAAGAGTTGTTCTTCTTTAGTCCCAGCAGAGAAATCCACTCACACAGCAGTCCTTTCTCCTGGTGTCTCCTGCCAAGCTATACTTCAAATCATATAGGAAAAACAAATGCAGGTGAGCAAAAAAAGCAGGCAAAAGCCAGAATAAAGATGTTAAAGTGCAAATATTTATTAGTCAGATGCGCACACAAAAACCGCACTCACTCACTGGTGCTTCGTATCACACTGATCCTTCCTCAAGGGGGCAAAGTATCTCATTATACAATATGTTTTTATGCTCAACTAGACATGTGCTTTTGATTAAATACCTAATACAGGTAAGATACCTCAATCAAACCCATCAGACACATACTTATTTAAATAAATTGCCATCAAGTTGTTTATAAATACAAACCCCGGAAAAGTGAAAAAAAAATCAATAAATAGTACACTGTAATGTAGTTTAATATGACATGTGTAACCCCTAGGTAGCACTATCCCAAGGGATACTACCCCTGCCTACACTGTGGCCTGCAGGTTGAGGGGCCAGAGCTCTCTGAATGGGTGCCTCCACCCGGAGGACAGGGTTGTTGGCCACATGACTGCCTTGAGTACAGCCCTCCAGGACACTGACACCCCCCTCTGGCTCCGCTAGTGGTCTGACTAGGCTTGCAGCTACCCCACACCAATACGTTTTGTAATATACAGTGAATTTCCCCTGATAACCACTTACCCTCAGGGCTGGATTGGCTGGAACACCCTGGAGACCCCTGTAAAACAAGGCCTGTAACATTGGACAGCAATATCACAGAGCTTTCAGTACAGAGATACACCACCACCAGTTTAGATGCAAAAAGATTTAGATCTGATTTATTAGGGGGAATGTGAACAAGGGATGGGCAGTAATCTAGAGTTAGATTCTAGATCTGATTGATTCAGGTTATAAGGCATGCACTCAAAGGTCCCTGTGATACAGTCACACACACTCTGGGTACCCAGTTGGAACTACAGGCTAGCCTGAAGCATTGCCCAGGGTAGGCCAGTGTTGCAGCTGGTTGGAGCCCTTTGTAAGGAAAAAAACACAACATGCACTTTAACCCTTAATTTGTAATCCGGAGCCGGATGGCTCAGTCTGAAAAGATTACCCACAATTATTAAATCAGTTGACACACTGATTTGAGCTTCGTTGGAGGGAGCTACCCTGGTGTTTACTCACGCTACCCAGTACAGAATGCAGAATAGATGAAATGGAGACCTCTGGATGAAGAGCTGGATGGCTAGGAGAAGCAGGGCCCAACGAAGCACTGTGGTGTCGTTCTTGTCTGTTGTTGTTCAGCAGGGAGCTGAATCCGTGGCGGGTCTCTCGTCGGTTGTTTCTCTGTGGCGTGAGCGATTATCTGGGCCAGGTTGGCAAGGCCCAGACCGGGTGAACAATTCAGATACAGTCTGTTTACATGCCTGATACAGCTTCCAGCAAGCGTGACACATTAGGCAAGTGTAAAGGTAGGGAATTACCACAGATTCGGATGACAGTCCGGGTTGCAGTTTACAGTGTCTCTGTGCAAACTCTCTGCTTTGCAGTCATTTTGGAAGTCCTGACAAGGCCGATCACATAAATGCAAGTCTTCGGTCCTTCAGGCGAAATGTAGTCACAATTCAGCAATTCCATCACAATAGTTTTTGGAGCAGTCCGCACTATTGAAGGCTAAAGTTCCTTCACTAGGGAAGATGGTAGCAGGTAGGTCAGACACAACCTTTCCGCCGATTTCCCCTGTACACTTCACAGGAGCAGCTGCCTGAACCTCTTAAGTTGTTCACTCTTTCAACTCCAACTCTTTTCTTCCTCTCTGCGGCTGACTTTCCCTCAGATCCAAAAGGTTTGATTAGCTGATCCACCTGTCTGTCATAGCTAGAGCTATCCCTCTCGATCCATATAGGTGCCAAACTATAAAAACTACAATTCCTACAGAATTTTACTCCCACAAGACCCCCTGGTGGAAGACTCCATTTTAAGCCCCCAACGGTGCTGATTGGTGCAAATAGGCAGTCCAGAACCAAGATGGTGGCACATGACAAAAAAGTCTATGCTGCAAAGAAAAGCAGATTAGACAAACCACAATATAATTTCCATTTAGTACAGATGATCAGCAAACAGAGTCCCATGGGGCTCCCTCTGCACATTTGCGGATGGCAGAAAGAAGCGGCTGTACTGCAGCCCAGGTGGGACTCGAGCCTAGAAACACTCGGTCCCCACCCAGATTAATTATAAACCGCAAAATGGGCAGCTCTTAAAGAGACAGGCAAGGAGGCCAACTGGGCACTTGCATGCAAACACTTATAAACCTGCTAAGACACAGAACACCACCCTAGCAGTGGGCATTTAGGATCCCCCAAGGAAGACTTCCGGGAACCCCCATTTGTAGAGGGGCTACACATGTTAAAAAAGGAAGCTACAGGAGAATATGGACCTGGATTTTCTATGTAATAAATATAAAGCAACAATCTTTAAAGAGCAGGTGCCTACTGTAATTTTTCCAGCCCCCTCAAACATAAATGATAGCTGTCCTGCTCCAGTGTGATGTTGTTCAGGACAGTAACAGTTGCAGCACTCCTAATATTTATCCCAGAACAACAGAGGAGCTTCCTGAACCTACTGACATGCCCACAGCCCCCTTTGTGATGTCAGAAAATGAGGGCTTGTGTGCTCCAGTGACCTGTATGAGCCCTATTTTTCCATAGATGTTAGTACTATTTAGAGTGCGATACAAACAAATCAGAGTGACCACTCGAGTAACAGTCCCTGTTACTCGAGCAGTGGCTTTGATTTTTCTAAATTGCACGTCTGAATAATACTAAAAGCTATGGACAAATAGGGCTCATACAAGTTACTAGAGCGCACACAAGCCCTCCTTTTCTGACATCACAAAGGGGGCTGTGGCTGCCTGCCTGTGGGCATGTCAGCAGGTTCAGGAAGCTCCTCTGTTTTTCCTGGGGTAAATATTAGGAGTGCTGTAACTTTGTTACTGGAATGAACCGCAGGGGATTTTTAATATCCCTCAACACTGAAGCAGGTCAGCTATCATACATGTTTGAGGGGGCTGGAAAAATGACAGTAGGCACCTGCTCTTTAAAATACTCAAGTCCTGTGGGCTCTGGAGAGAACTCTTCAGTTATTTCTCTCCCTGGGCATTACGGTCTGTTTGCCCGTGTCAGTCCTAGTCCCATCCCAGAGGCTGCAGTACATAGGGGCAGTTCTAGACTTGGCATATGGCAAGGCCTTCCTGCCTCAAAACAGAGCTAGTGCCTTATTGCCCCGGCTCAGGAGGCCACCCAGAGCCATTATATCCCTACAAGACTGTACTTGAGGCTGTTGGGGCTGATGGCTGTGACCATCCCCACTGTTCCACTGGCCAGGCTCCACATGCGCATCCTCCAGTGGACTCTCCGAATACAATGGGACCAGCACACATATAATTAGATCAGTTGGTGCTGGTCTCCTCCCCAGTCCACAAGGTGCTCCAGGGTTGGATGGACCCTCTAATCCTGTTACAAGGGGTCCCTTTCCAGATCTCCTCCCCCCCAGCAGATTCTCACAATAGATGCCTCCAGTTTGGCTGGGGGGGGGAGTCATCTGGGCCCCTTTCAAACACAGGGTTCTTGTCCCAGATTGAAACCTCCCTGCACATCAATGTCCTGGAGATGCAGGCAGTTTTGTGTGCCATACAGGCCTTTCAGAATCATCTCCTCCCGGGCCAGCTGTTGATTCAGCCTGAAAACCTCAGTGCTATATATTACATCAACAAGCAAGGGGGGGACACATTTGTATCCCCCTGTGCAGGGAAGCCATGAGAGTGTAGTACTGGGTGTTAGACTATGATCTGACTCTCTCGGCAGTTCACGTCCCAGGAGTGCTAAACATCCTGGTGGACAGCCTCAGCTGGACACAGTCCAGCTTGCATGACTGGGAGCTTCTCTCGTCCATCGCAGATCTGTTCAACAGATGGGGTTGTCCAAAGTTGGACCTTTCTGCATCCCCAATCAGCCCAAAATTGCCCAGTTTCTGCTTACTAGATCCAGGGCCTGGAATTTTCTGGCGTGACACATTGTTCCTCTCCTGGAGTGGGAGGTTTCTTTATGCCTTCTCTCCATTTCCTCTAATTCACCCTCTGAATCAGAGGAAATGGAGGATCTTACTTTGAGATTTACTCTTGCAGCAGGTAAAACCTTTAGGACTGATGCCAGCAGGCATCCGGACCCAACAGACAACTTTTGGCTAGCAGTGTAAAGCGGGGGACCACCCTTACATCGGCCTGCTTCCGACGTCAAGTTTGATATGGAAGGGATGGTCCTCTTGCTCATCCCCAGTTCTTTTCCCGCCATCAGCTGTGCAAGTCGGACCTCTGCAGATCCCTTCAGCTAATTGACCGCCATTTTTCAGCACACTTACCCGTGCTTTATTTACGCCCAAACCAGTGATTTCTTCAGTTCTCTTGCATGTCTTCTTCTCCATCTTCCTCAGTCAGGAGGCGGCTTTTGAAGTGTGTATATAGCATGCAGATTCCTCACAAAGACAGCCATTTGGCCTGCCTCTTCTGCCTAGGCCCAGACCATAATATTGAGGCCTGCCAGTACTGCCAACATTTTAACCAATGCACCTGGCTTCACTGCCAGAAGACCCTTGAAGCCTTCCTGCTATCCAAGAAGCTAGCTGAGATGGAGGAGGAGTTTCACCGCAAGAGTTCATCCTCTTCTTCAGCCTCTGGGACCTCCACCTCTGCTCACAAAGAAAAGAAATCGAGCAGCAAACAAAAACACTGGGAGAAGCATGAGGAGAAACCTCAGGCAGAAGGCCGTTCATGGCCCCCATCTATATCAGTGAGTGACTTGGGATCATCCCCTCACAGGGGGCCAACTCCCTCCACCGTGGCCTTCAGGCTGCTGGTGACCAAATCTCCCTCCCTTATCTCTGTAGCGGGAGAAGGTTCTTTGGGGCATGGGTCTAAGTCCCCACCTCTCAGCCTCTCAAGCTTAGGCCCCTGGTGCCAGCGGGCTCAAAGTTGAGTAGCTCGGCCAGTGGATCCTCAAGCGGCAGGTCCTTACCTGTCACTCTCCCAGCCAGAATGTCTGCTGAGTCCTCCCTGACATCTGGGGCTGACGTTACCAGGTGACACCTGGGACCGTTGCCCTCCTCCTCTGGAAAAGAGGTGCTTCCATCCCGTTTGGTAGCCAGCTCCCCTATCCAGGTGACTCCTCCTCCTAGGTGGCCACCTGCTGACTCCCCAGCCTGGCCTCAGCCTATACTAGTCTCCTTGATGCTGGCTTCTCCAACATCTCCTCGGGTTACCCTGTCACCACCTAACCCTCCTAAGTTGCCGGCGGGGCCTGATGCCCATCCTCCACCGAAGCCCTAGGGCCTGATGATGGGATGCCATGTCCAGTTCATCCGACGCCAGACAGCAGTGTTCCCTGTATCTGACACCAGGTAACCTGGATCTGCCTACATTGATGACTGAGTCACCCTAACCTGATGACCAGACGCCATGGAAATCTAAGCCTAACCCCCCGCCCCGACACCAGACACACCAGCCTTGCCACTGGACCCTTCACAAATCCTAAATGAACTCTTTACAGCCTGGTGAGCCTATTCTAAAGATAAAGAGGCACCCAGAGCACCTCCTCAGCCAACCCCCAGGGCCACCTCTGGACAAGACCTTCAGTTAGCCCACCTGCTCCCCCCCCCCCAGAGGGACTACCCCGACACCAGATGGGGGTGATAACACTCCTTCCTACAGGTTGACCGTGTAAGCAACCATGTTCACCTTCCCACTCTCCAGACTCTGGGGATTTCAATGGGTACCCCCCTCTTCCTCTGACCAAGGGGACTCTGACATGCCATCGGAGCCAGAGGGTGTCAGAAACACCCCTCGGTCCCTGCCTGATGACCCGTTATTCACAGACATGATGAGGTATGTCCAACAACTCAAAGGCTGGGATACGAGAAGCTGGATCCAGAATGACGTCAGCTGGCCACCTTCCTTAGGAAGAAAGACACTCTACCTATGGGGGTTGCCCCTTCCCTAAGGAGGATCCCTTTTATGGGGAACAGCTGGAGGCAGACTCAGTTGTGATGAACACTGCCCACGACTGCTCCAGGCACTCTAGGCATTTGAGTACACAACTGTCAGACAAGGATTCTAAGGAGTTTGGCCACCTGGCCAGGAAGGTGTATTCCTCACCCACTTGTGCCATACGCTTTCAAAACTTCCTTGCCCACATGGTTCAGTATCAGAATGCTCTGTGGGACAAGGCGGTGGAGGTTGCTCATGCCATACCAGATTGCCCAGGGAAGGCAGAGCTCATGGCCATCCTGAAGTCTGGCTTGGACATAGGTAACCACGTCCAGGCATCCTAGGATACCGTAGACTCAGCAGGCAGAGCTGTGGCTTCTGCCATGTGTATCCACAGCTGTTCCTGGCTGAGAATGTCCAGGTTCATCCCAAATGTACAATCCAAGATTATGGATGCCTCGTTTACATGACCGGTCCTGTTTGGTGAAGACTCACAAAATGTCACTCGCCTGCAGGAATCTGGAAAAGCCATCAGGTCTGTACAAACAATGTACAAATCCCAACCCAAAAAGCAATCTAAACAGGCCCTTTGGAGAGAAACACTAGATAGCAATCTGGGGGACAGCAACAGCAGAGGGTAGGAGTCAAGCGAAAGGCCTCTACTCCTGCCTCTGGAGGTTCTGCCCCTCAGGCTCCCAGGACCTCCCAGCCTGCTGTGCCCCTCCCTGGCACCTCAGCCTGAGTTGTTGCCTGACCTCCCCCCGACCCCATCCGATGCCTTAGGGAGGGGTTGATTTTCCTTGCACATCGAAGTGTAACCCCCCCTACAAATGGGAGTTCCCAAAAGTCTTCCTTCAGCTTACTTAAATGCTCACTGCCAGACTGGTGTCCTGCATTTAGCAGTTTAAATATATTGCCAGAGAGTGCCTGTATAGCCTCTGTGTACTGTCTCTTTAAGAGCTGCCTGGGTTGTAGTCATAATTAATCTGAGAGGGAGCCCTGTTAGAAGATGTACTTGTTTGCTAATTATTTGTTAGAGTAGTAATAATATTGCCGTTTGTTCTAACCTGCCTTCTTTGCAGCATGGACAGTTCCGTTTGTTTCTATCATCTTGGTCCTGGACTGCAGGATGGGCCAATCAGTACATTTGGGACTCTAAAATGGAGCCCACCTACAGGGGCTTGGTGGGCTAAAACTTGTAAGAATTGTAGTTTTAGGCTTTTGGCGCTTAAAATAAACTGGAGGTAGAGCCCTTGTTGTGACTGACAGACAGATCAGCCAACCAAACCTTTTGGATCTTGGGGAAAGTCCCACTCTGCTTGCAGTTTCAGTTAGCTCTGAGTTGGAAAGTGAAGAAGTAACAGCTCGAGATAGTTTGAGCAGCAATTCATAGTGGATTCACATGGGAGAACTGTGGAAAGGCCTGAGTTTGGCCTGCATGCCTGCCTGCCTGCTGTCCCTGAGAGGGAACTTGTGCTTTTTTCGGACTAAATCTGAATTTGGAGAGCGAATTAAGCCACTGAATTGTGACCAGGCTTTAACCTGAAGAAGACCGAAGATTTTCTGAATGCGATCGGCCTGTCAGGACTTCCAGCTACCTCTGAACTCAGGATTGTGCAGAGACTCTGTAATTGTGACCGGAGAGACATTTGCCTGGTGCAGTGAAATTTCCTTACATGTGAATGTACTGTGTGCTTATAGTGGGTCGTGATTTGGTTCCCCACTGTGTGTCTGAACTGTGTTTTGCTTGCTGGAGGCTATATCCAGCTCCACGGACTGAATCTGTATCCATTTCCATTTGCCTGGGCCCTGCTACACTGGCCCAGCCAGAATACCTGCTATGCAGAGAAAGACATCGAGAGACTGGCCTGGGGATCAGTCCCCTGCTCAATGCCTTGAACAGGAATGACGTCTCGGTGATTCGTGTGGGCCCTGCTTCTTCGGGCACTCCAGCTCAACAGCCTGCAGTCTCGATTTTGTCCTGCCTGTGTCCAGTATTGGGTATCATGAGTAAACATCAGGGTAGCTCCCTGCAACAACAGCTAAAATCTAAAAGTGTTGTCATCTGATTGTCTCGTTGCCTTTTCTTTAATGAACTGAGCCCTCTGGCTCCGGATTACAAATAGCGTGTGTTGTGCACGTTGCTTTCTTCCATCACAGGGCCCCAACCAGCTGCAACATTCCTGGCTAGCCCACCGTTTTCCTACCTGGGTACCCAAAGTGTGTGACTTTATAGAGACTCTGAACTGCATGTATAACTATCTGATTAATATAGCCTTTAAGCAAATCAACCTGATTATGCCCTTCCTTGTTCAAGTCCCCTGAATAATTCAGATTTAGCTTTGCATTTAACCTGACTGTGGTTCCAGTTTGTGCCAAAAGTATTGTACTGTTGCTATTTGCTGTGCTTAACCTTGTTTTACAGGGGGTCCCCAGGGTCAAGCTAGAGGAACCAGCCCTGGTGGCAAGTGTAAACAGTGTGGGTAATTGCCTGGTGAATAAGGGTCATTGTGAAAGTAATTATTGTATATTGATCAGGCCACTAGAAGGGAAGGAGGGAGGTTAGTGTCCCGGAGGGCTGTGCCCAGGTTAGCTTGACCACTAACAACCCTGACCTCCGGGTGGAGACATCTGTTTTATTACCCAGGCCCCTTAACCTGCTACTAGCCAAGCAGGTAGAGGTAGTAGCCCTTGGCATAGTGCCACCTAGGGGTTACAGAAGGATGGTGCCAGATAGCCACAGATCAGTGGGTCATGCAGCTCATCGAAAAGGGGCACACTCTAGAGTTCATTGAGATGCCCCCAGACAGCCCACTGATCCCCTCCCATTACTCTCAGGCTCACAGCGCCCTCATCACAGAGCAGATCCAGGCCCTACTGCAAAAGCAGGCCAAAGAGCCAGCTCCACCAGCATAACAGGGATCCAGCATGCCTTGACCAGGCCACGGACCCCTCAATTTCTGGAACCTAAACAGTTTTTCAGAAATCCTCTGTACTGCAAGGGATCCAGCGTGCCTCGACCAGGCCATGGACCCCTCAATTTCTGGAACCTAAACAGTTTTTCAGAAACCTCTGTACTGCAGGGATCCGTGCCTTGACCAGGCCACGGACCCCTCAATTTCTGGAACCTAAACAGTTTTTCAGAAATCCTCTGTACTGCAAGGGATCCAGCGTGCCTTGACCAGGCCACGGACCCCTCAATTTCTGGAACCTAAACAGTTTTTCAGAAATCCTCTGTACTACAAGGGATCCAGCGTGCCTTGACCAGGCCATGGACCCCTCAATTTCTGGAACCTAAACAGTTTTTCAGAAATCCTCTGTACTGCAAGGTACTAGCCCTGACTTTTGGATTTGGTACCAGTAGAAGCTGATTTCCAAGTGGCCCTTTTATCTCCTGCTGAACACACCTCTAACTACTGTATCTCCCTCTGTGTCTCTAGTTGAGTTATGTACTGGGGTTTAATAATTTGTTTAATCCTTACAGTCATTTTAAGTTCTGAGTTGATATTAGAAGTGAATTTAGAGGGTTTTTTTTTTTACTTTTCCACTAGCAGATTATATCCTCTCACCACTAGGGGGCTATATCTCTATCTCTTTATCTAGTACGTAAGCCATGTGGGCTCTCTCTGCCTTTCTCTCACCTCTCCTCCTTGCCCTGGCCCCCCCCCTTCTCTCTCCCTGGTCCTAGCCACCCCCACCCTGCTCCCGCCACCCTCTACTCTGGTTTCCACTGCTACTCCAAGGGAACTCTCCACTTCCACTCGAGACTTGTGCTTGGTGCACCGTTTGGATATTCCTGGTTACTTAACCCGACCACTACTCTCAACAAGTGTGGCCACCTCTCTACACTGTACCACCTTGCAGTCCTTATGGGACACCGCCTGGAACCTTGCAACTTCTACTCCAGGAAACAACAATCAAAACTATCTCTCAAAGAGCTGCGACTCTGCTCCTTAAAGCTCCTACTCCTCCTCCTTCTCATCTCAGGCATCGTCCATCCCAATCCTGGCCCTAGAAGCTCAGGCCACACACAAACTCCAGGTGCTCTTATCCTTGCAACCATTAATATCTGCAACCTACTACCAAAGCTGGATGCACTCCAAGCCTTCATATGCCAACACAACCCTGACATCCTTGCAGTGGTGGAAACTTGGCTGACACCTAAAGCTCCTGACTCAGCAGTAACAATACAGGGCTACAATGTCCACAGGCTGGACCGGATATCCAAAGAAGGCAGTGGTTGCACAATCTATATCAAAGACTCTCTGTCTTGGCACCCTGTAGCAACTCCATCACTTTCTGCCTCATCCCAGATTCTGCCAATAAAATCATCCTAGTTCCCAACCATTACGCCCTGACTATTGTCTCCATATACATCCCGCCCAGGGGCCCTAAACATGGATTCAGTGACGTCCTATACTTTATCAACTCTCATCCTCCCGAAGCTGAACTTATTCTACTAGGGGATTTCAACATAAACTGGTTAGCATCGAGTGCCAGTGCCTATAAAGCCTCCATCTCAGCTGCTAACCTCCATAGATGGTAAACTCCCTACTAGGATTAGCTACAAGACTGGCACCAATACCTTCTTGGATTGGCTCCTCAACACTCACCCCACAAGGATTTCTCATACGACCATTCTCCCAGACTCACTCAGTGACCACTCCCCAGTCATGTGTGCATGGTCTAACAAATTCTTTAAGCCCCCTCCCAAAATTATCGCTAGCAGAGTCCTTCCTTGTGGAAAACATCCACATCTCAAACACCACCTGATTCTACAAGACTGGCTACCCATCTATGAAGCAACAGATGTCAACTTGGCTCTTGATCACTTCATCTCAATTTTCAACAAAGCCTGCGACCTCTTTGCCCCTGCTAAAAGGTGCAAAACAAGATCTCTCTGTAACCCGTGGGTCACTGCTGCTCTTCTCTCACAGCTGAAACTAAGGGATCACCTCTGGGCAGTTGCAAGGGCCACTGGCAAACAACTGGACATCCAAAATTACAAACAAGCACGAAATTCCTGCACAGAAGCCATACGGCTAATGAAATCCACCTATTACAAAGACAGTCTCACCAATACATGGGGAAATGGTTGTGCTTTCTGGGACGATATCAAGCATGTCACAGGAAAGCAGCCAAAAACCTCTGGCCATGTTAACGGTTGATGGATCCTCAACCCTTGACCCTAAGGTGATCGCAAACATCTTTAACATGGCTTTTTCAGACCTTAGTGCTGTTCTACCCCATGACTTTTTCAAAAACAGGGCCTACTCCCCAAATACCTCAGCCCCTCAGTCTAACCATCCCCTCTTCTACTTCAGGAAGGTAAGGCTGAATGAAGCTCACCACTATATTACTGCAGCTATCTCTAAATCTAGATCTAGTAGCGACACCCTGGACCTTAAGCTTCTGTTGCTCACCCTCGATGAGGTAATTCATCCATTAACAAAAATCCTAAACCTCTCTCTCAGCTGTGGAAAATTCCCGGACCTATGGAAAACAGCCACCGTGACACCTCTGCATAAAAGTGGGGACAAGGCGAATCCACTCAAATTTTAACCCCTATCTCCATACTGCCCCCACTCTCTAAGGCACTCGGGCATAGTGGCTGATCAACTTACTGACCACTTGGATAAATACAATATACCTTGTCCACAACAACACGGCTTCTGGAAAGGTCACAGCACCACCACAGCCCTTCTTGAGTTCACTGGAGCTTTGCATAAATCCCTTGACAATGGTCTTCTCACAGGGGCCGTTTTCGTCGACCTCTCCAAGGCCTTCAATACAGTACACCATGGACTACTAATACACCAACTACTGAATGTCGGGCTATCACCTGACTCTTCTCTCTGGTTTAAAAACTACTTAGAAAACCGGTCACAGAGAGTAAAAATTGCGGACGCTCTTTCTAACACCCTGCCTGTTCGATTGGTGTCCCACAGGGATCCATACTGGGACCCTCCTTTTTAGCCTTTTCTTAAACTCCTCCCTTACCACTGCTCTGAGCAGATCATACTATATGCCAATGATGCTGTTGTATTCTCCACTCACAAGGATCCTGAAACTGTTACTACGACCTTCAACTTGGTTTCAGTTCTGTAGAGACATGGTTTCTTAATCATAAACTGGTCCTCAATGACAAGAAAACCAAATCTATGCTGTTCTGCAGCTCTCATAACCCACACAAGCTACACCACTTAGCTATCTCCACCACCCAAGGGAACACTCTAGATCAGGTGGGGTTCTTCAAATACTTAGGGATACAGCTTGACCCCAATCTTTCCTATGGACTTCATGTAGAAAATGTAGCTAGAGCTGCTAAAACACGGCTTGGTCTCCTCTACAAACACAAACCACACCTCACGCCAGAAGCTTTGAAGGTTGCAGTCCTGAGCTCTGTGATCTCTGTAATAGACTATGGTCTCATCATTTATGGCTCAGCCACAACCACAACCCTTAGATGCCTCTCAACTGCCTTAAATAAAGCATGTCGGCTCATCACTGGTGCTCACTGTCTCACCCACACATGTGACCTGTACACTCAGACCGGCTGGCTCCAACTATCAAACTGCATAAAAGTTTCTCACCTGCTCCATGGTGAAAAAAATCTATGTTGGCCTTGCACCTTGTGGGGTCTCAACTCTGTTGCAACACCGAATTAACAAATGGTGCCTTAGGAGATCCACGCTACAGCTACTGAAAGTCCCCCACTGTCACACTTCACAGGGACAATGCTCTTTTGCTTATCGAATGCCACTCTGGTTCAATGGCCTCAGCCCAACCATCTCCTCTGACCCAACTATTGGTATGTTTAAAACTAGGCCCCGGGACTATCTCACTACCAACAGCTCCTGTGACTGCCCAACTTAACCTTGTTTCTCCACTTCCCTTTCTGCTCTAGTTGTCCACCCCTCCCCATCTCACTGGATTCTACCCTCACATCTTGGTATACCCAATGCTGCACTTTTCACCCTCTCGCCACCCTTCCTACATTCCTTCTTCCCCTCCCCTCTTCCCTTTCCCTATGACTCTGGCACTTCTTATCTGTTGTCTATTTTCTCTGACAAATGCCGCTGGCTGCCTTGTTACAATGCTACCCTTGAACTGTATTAATCTGTACTCTGTTTGCAATGTCCACATTGTTGTAATGTCTGTCTTGATGTTCCCCATAATTTGTATTTCTCTGACATGGAACCTTTGTAAAAGAGCCATGGCTCAAAGGTATCTGTAATCCTAGACTTGATAAATAAATAAACAGGAGAAAGGGTTTTACTCTCACTTCTTCCTGGTGCCAAAGAAAACCAGGGATCTTTGCCCTATCCTCGACCTCGGGCATCTGATTCAGTATATCCAGTACAAACTATCCCGGATGGTTACTCTTCTCAGTCTGCTCCCCCTCCTCCATCAAGTGGATTGGCTATGCTCCCTGGACATGGAGGACGCATACCTCCGTATTCTGATTTTGCAGACTCACAGGATTTACCTTCATGTCTGCTTCCAGGGAAGGCACTACCAGTTCAGAGCCCTGCCATTCAGCCTGTCCTTGGTCTCCAGGGTTTTCACTTAATGCTTCACAGTTGTAGCCACAGCTCTAAGGAGACAGGGCCATTGGGTCTTCCCTTGTCTGGATGACTGGCTGCTGACTGCTCCTACCAGAGACCAGCTCCTCCACACCATGCAGGCCACTTTCTCCCTTTTTCTGGACTTAGGGGTCACTTTAAATCTCCCCAAGTCCTCTCCTTGTCCAAGCCAGCAGCTACAGTACATAGGGGCAATCTTTGACATGGCTCAAGGCAAAGCCTTTCTCCCTCAAGACAGGGCAGAGCAGCTTGAGACCCACTCTCATCAGATCTCTTTCTCACGTCAGGTCCTGGCCAAGTCTATACTGAGACTTTTTGGACACATGGCGGCTGCCATTGCAACAGTTCCCCTGGCCAGACTGTACATGAGGGTGATCCAGTGAAACCTGAGAGTTCAGTGGGACTAGCGTTCAGATGACATGGAACAACCCGTCTTGGTATCGAACCCTGTAAGACAGGTGTCAGCATGGGATTGAATTCCTCCAACCTCTCCAAAGGGGTTTATCTCTGGAAAGAACCTCCAAGCCAGATCCTAACCATGGATGCATCAGGCCAAGGGTGAGGAGCACAGTTCAGAGACTGTCAGACTCAAGGGACCTGGTCTCAACAAAAGCTACATCTCCACATCAGTGTCCTAGAGATGAGGGTGATTCTGTATGCCCTTCAGGCTTTTCAGACAGTCTTGCTTTCCAGCCCCCTGTTGATCCAGATGGACAGCATGTCGTGGTATTTCACATCAACAAGCAAGGGGGGGACTCATTCTTATCCCCTCTGCAGGAAAGTCATGCAAGTCTGGTCATAGGCCGTGGACCACCAATTGGACTTGACAGCAGTCCATGTTCCCGGAGTACAAAACACCCTGACCAACAGCCCAAGTTGGTTTCAGTCCAGGGCACATGAGTGGGAACTTCACCCCTCAGTGGCAGCAGCAGAGTGACTGTGTGTGTGGAGCTCCCATACTGTAGCTAAGTGTACATTTTCTGTAGTTTTTAAATATTTTTTGTGGACTGAGAAGGAGGGTATTGTTACCTACAGGAAGGTGTGGGATGTGTGTGTTTCATGTTACTTGGGAACAGTATAGCCAGCATGTTTGTTTTGTGGTGAATCATATCTTGTGTAGGTTTCATTTTGTTTATATACAGTAGATAAGCAGTTTATTTGGGATTTTTGTGGGGCTGTCCTTGTCACCAGGATTAACTGGCTTGTTGCTGGGTAGTGGCATGTTGTTTAGGTAGTACTGTGACTTTGTTAGTCACTGTTTCATGGGATTTCTGGTCTGATGATTTAAAAGGCATTTATTAAAAATATTCTTTATGAGCTAGAATCAGGTGGTTGCTAAGAAACTGTTTCCTTGGCATACTGTTCTAGTTTTGTTAGAACACTGGAAGTAGCAGCCTACTAAGTTCTAGATTATTGAGATTGTTACATTTTGATGGTAAAGTGAGATAGAAATTTATATTTTAGATCGAGGGAGTGCTCCCAATCAATCTGAGTGCTCTTTTCCCCTGCGCGTAAGGCACTTTTTCTGTGAAGAGCATCTCACGTGCAGAAGCCCTGGAAACGGGCACGTTCTGGGAACAGTTTTTTATTTTTATGCAACCCCCTTGTTACCCGGGGTTACTAGAATCCCAGTAAGACCTAGTGGTAGGCAGGGAAGGCAGCTTGTGAAACTCCAGTTAAATGGGTTTCACACTTTCTCACTCTGTTCTCAGTCTCAGCTGAGACTGAGGGATGACATCACCAATAGAACTATAGCAGCTGCATGAGCTACATTGGAATCTGCAGCAAAGGGAGTTGGTTAGAACGTTGGGAGGTTTTGAAGTCAGTCTTCAATCAGTTCAGTGTGAAGTTGGGAGCTTGCTGAGAAAACAGCTCAGTGAAGGCTCTAGGAGCCTCAGCCCTGACAGAGGGCTACATTTAAGTAAATAGGGTGTGTGTCTCCACCTTAAAGAGAGACACAAAAGATAACTGAAGTGGTGGAGACCGCTGTTTTCGGGTCTGAGTGCCCCCTCCTTTCGGGGGGGCAGGAAAGGGTTCCCTACAGATGCCTGGGGCAACCCCCTAGTTCTACTTGTGAAGGAAAAGCTGCCTATGTGTTCCAGTGTTTATTTGGGAGAACAAGAATATTTGTGAGTCGCCTGTGGGGCACCTGCAACGAGAGGGTGAGTGTCTGCTCTTGCTAAAAGGGCCTATGTTTTTCACCCTGGGACTTGTGTGACAATGTGGGGATTGAACTACTAAATATTGGGAAGCCTAGAGTAATGGGCTAAGCAAAGTAAAAGTAGGTTCAAGTCCAGAGCTTGTTGGGATGCAAATGATATGTAGAGGAGATGTGACAGACGTCTACCCAGAATCTACATTTGAAAGTTCAGTAAAGGAATTGTTCAGTTTCCAGAGAAATGGCTGGGTGTGGGCTCTGGGAGGTGGGTGGCCCCCCATCTTTAGTGACCAGGTCCACCTCTACGGATTTCTTCTGTGGATTTCTACTTTGCCTCAGGCACTTGGCCAGCGATGGGGGAAGTACCCAGACGTGGGATTGTAAGGAAAATTCTCTCTAAGAGTCAAAGACTCTAGTGTGGTTTGGGGAGCCTCGACAGGATAATTGGTTCTTTCCTGAAATGGACTGCGAATGGGACAATTGGTTCATTTCTCAAATGGACCGCGGATCAAGTGGCCGGCGGGGGAGCTGGGCCTGTGGGGGAAACCCAAGCAGTGTACAAGTCGGGCTGTGTACTCAAAGCTGCGTGCAAGTCCGGGCTATGTGCCTGGTAGGATTAGAGCCTGAGGGCTGGAAATAGTGATAAAGTGTTCTGTTGTCTCTAATCTGCATTACCAGGGATGTAGTCCCGTGGGGGTCCGTCTATGCTTTGTTTGTTCAGCTTGGAAGTGAATAAAAGCCACACTGAAGAATCCCATTCCTGGTCCTGGACATTACAGTTATTGCTTCCTGTGTTCGGATTTACTTGGGTGCCCCTGTGCAGAGTAGTCAAACCATGGTCCCCTGTGCTGAGTAACCTCATCCTCCCCGAACCCAGTCTCCACCAGGTGCTGTTGTCAGCTTCAGCAGCATGCCACCTGTCATTTTGCCAAAAAGGCAGGGGTGAGGGGTTACAAAAATGGAGGCACCACTTTGGATTTTGTTCTGGGAGGAAAGTGCTTGGGCAAGGGGGCTAGCATTTTGGCTATCTGGCAGTGGGTAGCCCAAAAAGCTGAAGCAAGTAACTAGTGTGTTGCTGTGTGCTGTGGATCTTGTGCTGCTGTTTAAAATTTGCCAACTGTTTACCAGGGAGCAGTAAAGCCAAAGAGTGTGCCCTTGTCCTGCATCAGATTGTTTACAGCATTTTTGCCTGCTTTAAAAATGAACTGTGGTAAAGAAAAGTGTGGAAGACTAGGGGTAGCAACAGGAAAATTGTGCCTTGGATGTTGGAAATGCTTTTAAAATAAACTGTTGTAAAGAAAAGTGTGGAAGACTAGGGGTAGCAACAGGAAAATTATGCCCTGGACATTGGAAATGCTTTTAAAATGAACTGTTGTAAAGAAAAGTGTGGAAGACTAGGGGTAGCAACAGGAAAATTGTGCCCTGGGCATTGGAAATGCTTTTTGAAATGAATGAAAGACTTGCAGGTGTGATGTCTATGTTAAATGGCTGCCACCGTGGAGTCAGTTGGTAAAGGAAAAAAGTTGCATTCTACAGTTTAAATTTGCCTGCTCGATGATCACCGTGAGAAGAGTCCTCATGAGGAAGAAGAGGCTCATTTGCATAGCGTCGTGTGATTGGTCAGGCTGAGTTCAGTCCCGCCCCTCAGCTAGCTCTACAGAGACTGCCCCAGCATTCGAGAGGGAGTGTGAGTGGAGTGCGTGTACTGGCTAGTGGAGGAGCATCGCGGAGTGTTAAAATTGCTGTAAACTTTGTAAAAATAGACTATCTTGTTTAAAATCGGGCTCAACCCGCTAATCAATCGTTGAAATTGCAAAAGTGGTGGTTGAGAAGATGATCGGCAGGACTGCCCACCCGTTTCTGCCCTGAGGCCTCCAAGAACTGGCTGCAGGCTGTTTTTCCCCATCGCAGCAAACTGCTACTGATAACAGTAAGTAACAACCTAAAAAAATGCTCAAACAATGATTTTCTGCCCTATGCCATATAAATGTGTGTGCAGCAGTGTAGTCGCTTTGCAAGTAACGACTGTGTCAAGTCCTACCAGCAGTGCAAGTCTGTTAAGCCATTGACTGTGTGCATAGTAATGAATTCAGCCTCAGTTTAAAGTCTGAAGCCAGAGAGAGACTGTGGGTTGTAGCCAATGTGCAGCACTAGTAATACAGGCAATCCTGTGCTAAAAACCTGAAGCTTTAAGGGACTGTGAATCAAAGAAATATTACCAGCATGTAAAAAGTCTGTGGAAAATCCTGCAAATGTGTTTAAAGCAAGAACAGAGCAAGTTGTGCAGTTTGAGCAAAAGTTATCAGTAGGTTGTGTAAATCGGGCGCGCAGTGGCTTGACCCAGATTCTGAATATTGATGCACAGGAGTGCTGCCCGCTGCCATTACAGGGTGGGGTAGTAAAGTAAACACAGCAGCAGAGGAGCCATTTTACAACTAAAGAGTGTGTTCAATAAAGTGGGACTTTCAGTTACAGTGAACTTTTGTTTGTTTTTCTGCAGTTATGGCCTCAGGACCAGCTCGTTATCCGGATCATACCCGGGTTGCAGTAACAGCAGCAGTAAATAGACCAAGGGATATTGAAAAGTGGTGCTATGGAGGACAACTGCCTCCTCATGTGGCGATTCCTGGTTTTCCAGTCCATGTATGTCAAATATGCTTGAGAGCTGGAAGGGACGTCTTCATGATTCCTCACTGTGCTGGATGCCTAGAAAAATATGGCTTGTATAAAGCGCCTCAAATTTGGTTGGCTCCCACATGGACAAAGGTTCAGAAATCTGCAGTTGGCAGCACACAGCACCAGACGGAGCCTGTGGAGGAAGGCCCCTTGTGGGAGTGTGGCACAAAGCTAGAGGGTGCAGAGTTAGAGACAGAACCCGAAGTTGAAGTTTCAGATGCTAGATCCCAGAAAGAATGTTCGGATAAAGCATCAGTAGACCTCGGGGGGGGTCTAGCCCAAGTCTCTTAGGCGAAGATGAGATGCGGGAGGCCTTTGAGTGGGAGGTGTCGACCACTGCACCTAGTGATGAGTGGATAGTCTCAGGAGTGAGAACGACTGCTCACTCCTGGGCTCAGATCCTCAGTGAAGAGGAAGATGAGGGGGAACCTATGTGGTCTTGTGAAAAGGGAACGGGTACACAGCCTAAAGATCTTGCCTCTGAGGAATGTATGGAAGAACATGGTGATGCCACTGCCCTGGCTTCGCAAGATGAAGAAGTCAGGGATCCGTTTCTAATGTCTTTAAGGATGCGTAGCTGGTAGAACCAGGACTGGCCACCCCCAAGCCAGGCCAGCGGTCTCAGATTGACCAAAGCAAGTAAAGAGGAGAGACTGGTTCGTAGGAAGGCAAATGAGATCTATGGTATGACCTTTCCTACCTTTCCTTGAAAAGTCTGGGAGGAGATTGAGAACAGCAGGAAATCCTGGATCTGGGATGAAGCAATGAAAAGTGTGCATCCAGTGGCCAACAAGCACGTAAAGAATGGACTGTTTCACGAGAAGTATACCCAGTGGAGGAGAGGCAGGACACTGTTTATAGACAGAGTGAGAATAGTGGACGGAGAGGGACGTGAACTCTCCCACTGTGTGAATTATGTGCGCCCAGATGGGGTAATAATTCAAGCTCCTGTTCCCCGGTTCTACTGGCCTCAGTGCAAGGACCTCCCAGCAAATGTGCCCGTGCCTACAAAATGGAAAGCCGAGCAGTGGTAGTCAATACTGCCACACCAGACTGAAGTGTCTTTATTGATCCGCCAATATGGACATCCAGGACTCGGGTGCCCCACATTCATCAGTCTACAGTGTACTGGCCTTTCCAGAAACCGACTGGCCTACTAGATGACTTCAGATCTAGAGAGGACACCAGCCCAGCTGTATCCTGTTCATTGTCTGGTAATCGGATGACGTCGGACCAGCTGTTTTCTTTTTGTTTCTGTTCTAAGGTTCCATCTCCAGAGACAAAATCATCCCAGCAGTTCCCAGATGTGCCCTCCTGTGGTTCCCAGAAGATGTCCGCCCAACTGTATCGGAAGAAGCGCTGCCAGGGGGAGTCTTCGTCAGAGGTGCAGGTCGGTCCCAAAAATTTCCATTCTACAAGTGGCTGGTAAGTCCGAACTTTTCTATCTTTATAACATTGCAGTACACACCCTACATTAGCAGACTTCAAAATGTGTGAACTGTCCACAAAGACTCTCCCCTTCGGGACTTTGGCCTGTTAGAACTGTGCTTCACCGGGCTCCTGCCCAGGAGAGACACTTGATTGGACTAGCCTTCGGGCATTGTGGTCACTAGTTGGGACTTTCAGGGCACTCCATCCCCCAAATGTGTATTGTAAATAATGTTGTTGTTTTTTAATGTAAATACTGTTTTTCTACCTTCTTTTCTAAAAAAATCTTTTTGGGATTTTTCAGTGTTTTGATGGTAGGGGTCTAGGTAGACTGTGTATGCAGATTAGGAGTGTGTGTTGTCTGTCTTTTTCTTACAGGTGTTCCTTGGAAGACAGAAGAGAAGACAAGAGGAGGAGGAGGAGGGGCTCATTGGAGTTCCTCATTGGTACTTTAGTGAATAGAAATTAAAAGTACTGTGGTGTTATTGTTGTTGTTACTGTTTTAACCCTTTCCTTCCACAGGTGTGGTTGAGGGGGTAGGGAGGAGGCAGTAATGTGGTATTTCAGTGGTGTGTAGTTGCAGGTTACCCAAGGTCGGGGAGGTCCCCGGTTGTTTTTGTTTTGGGGGTATTAGGTTAGAAGCAGATAGGTTTTCCCTAGAGGGTTAGGGGGGATAGACAGGCTGTGGTCCTGAATGGCCATTGGGACCGCAGTGCTGATCTATCAGGTCTATGCTCTGGATAGTTCTACCAGAGCTACTAGGCGTCCATAGTAGGTGGATAGAGTAGAGGCTGATATGTCAGCTAAAGGCCTCTAGACCCTTAGTGTTGTCTGCCTGTGCCTGCACATGGTAGGAGGGGGCCTGATTACCCCCCTCCGCAGGTAGCACATAGGGTGGGATGGCCTGAGGCCGGGTAAATAATGACTGCGGACAGTCATTTTCCTGGTCAAGGGTGAGTGTAACCCCCTTGTTACCCAGGGTTACTAGAATCCCAGTAAGACCTAGTGGTAGGCAGGGAAGGCAGCTTGTGAAACTCCAGCTAAATGGGTTTCACACTGTCTTACTCTGTTCTCAGTCTCAGCTGAGACTGAGGGATGACATCACCAATAGAACTATCGCAACTGCATGAGCCACATTGGAATTTGCAGCAAAGGGAGTTGGTAAGAATGTTGGGAGGTTTTGAAGTCAGTCTTCAGTCAGTTCAGTGTGAAGTTGGGAGCTTGCTGAGAAAACAGCTCAGTGAAGGCTCTAGGAGCCTCAGCCCTGACAGAGGGCTACTTTTAAGTAAATAGGGTGTGTGTCTCCACCTTAAAGAGAGACACAAAAGATAACTGAAGTGATGGAGACCACTGTTTTCAGGTCTGAGTGCCCCCTCCCTTGGGGGGGCAGGAAAGGGTTCCCTACAGATTCCTGGGGCAACCCCCTAGTTCTACTTGTGAAGGAAAAGCTGCCTATGTGTTCCAGTGTTTATTTGGGAGAACAAGAATATTTGTGAGTCGCCTGTGGGGCACCTGCAATGTGATGGTGAGTGCCTGCTCTTGATAAAAGGGCCTATGTTTTTCACCCTGGGACTTGTGTGACAATGTAGGGATTGAACTACTAAATATTGCGAAGCCTAGAGTAATGGGCTAAGCAAAATTAAAGTAGGTTCAAGTCCAGAGCTTGTTGGGATGCAAATGATATGTAGAGGAGATATGACAGACATCTACCCAGAATCTACATTTGAAAGTTCAGTAAAGGAATTATTCAGTTTCCAGAGAAATGGCCGGATATTGGCTGTGGGAGCTGGAGGTGGGTGGCCCCCCATCTTTAGTGACCAGGTCCACCTCTACGGATTTCTTCTGTGGATTTCTACTTTGCCTCAGGCACTTGGCCAGTGATGGGGGAAGTACCTAGACGTGGGATTGTAAGGAAAATTCTCTCTAGGAGTCGAAGACTATAGTGTGGTTTGGGGAGCCATGACAGGATAATTGGTTCGTTCCACAAATGGGATAGTTGGTTCATTCCTCAAATGGACCGTGGATCAAGTGGCCGGTGGGGGAGCCGGGCCAGTGGGGAAAACCCAAGTAGTGTGCAAGTCAGGCTGTGTACCCAAAGCTGCATGCAACTCCAGCTGTGTGCCTGGTGGGTTTAGAGTCTGAGGGCTGGAAATAATGATAAAGTGTTCTGTTGTCTCTAATCTGCATTACCAGGAATGTAGCCCAGTGGGGGTCCATCTATGCTTTGTTTGTTCCGCTTGGAAGTGAATAAAAGCCACACTGAAGAATCCCATTCCTGGTCCTGGACATTACAGTTATTGCTTCCTGTATTCAGATTTACTTGGGTGCCCCTGTGCAGAGTAGCCAAACCATGGTCCCCTGTGCTGAGTAACCTCATCCTCCCCGAACCCAGTCCCCACCAGGTACTGCTGTCAGCTTCAACAGCATGCCACCTGTCATTTTGCCAAAAAGGCAGGGGTAAGGGGTTACATTTACATATATTCTTGATCGCTCTCGATCAATAATATATTAATGCGTCCCGCGTCACCACTTGTTGCTGAAAAGGAGTGGTTTCATTTGCCTTCAGCTTGAGCCAGAACAGCTCAGCTTCACTTTGCTGTTCTTGCTCAGCTGAAGGCGTGTGAAACCACTTGTTTTCAGCGAGTGGTTCCGGGATACATATTAACATATGTATTTTTGAATTTAGTTATGTATAACTGGAGGCTAGGAGAAGCTGGGCTGAGAGGATGCAGGGGAATAGGTACTGTACATGTATGGGAAGCAGCAGAGTGGTAAAATGCAATAGTTGTGGGGCAGCAGTCTTTCTGTGGGTGATGTGGAGTAAAGGGGCTGTCCTGTGTGTAAGAGCCTGAAGTTAGCCAAGAGCTGAAATAAGGCTGCTCAGATGGGAGCTGGGGAGGATGATGTGGGAAGTCAGAAGAGCAGACCAGTGGAGGGAGAGGCAGAGGAGTGATGCCCAGTGGCATGAGGGCATCAGGCAAGGGATGGGAGGCATTCGATTGGATGACAGCATTCTAGACAAATGCCTCACTCTAAGCTCCATAATTGCCTTCCTCCCCGACTTTTCACAGCAATATTTTTAGTTTATTTAAAGTAGCCTGTTACTTTAGTAAGTAAAAAATGGAATGCGGAGAAGTTAGTTTTGTCCGGTCAGATTGCAGGCGAGTTTTTGAGCATAGAAACTATTGACTTTACCATTGTAAATTAACGTTGTGCTTCCATGGGTTGTAGTACAAACACTCGCGGGGAAAACGTCCAATTAGCCGCACAGCGCCACACAGCGACGACATTACAGTTTCTTTCCTCACAACAGCAAGTATATCAACAGATAGTAAATCAAAAGCTGTACCGAGATCTAGAATATCTTAATAGCTGATTGGCGGTATTTACAGAGTTCTAGTATCTCAGGCTCCCACTTCTATCAAAGGCCCTAACTGTGTTAATTTTACAAACATGGATTTAGACAACAACCGAGTGACTATGCGAGATGAAGCTATAGCATTAAAACGCCCTTCACCAGACTCAGATAGCAGCTCTGATGATTTAAATGAACACGTCCCAAAGAAATCTGCTACTATAACTTCACTAATAGTAGAGCATTTTGATATTATCATGTCGGAAATATCAAGACTAAGCATAAAAATATCTGAGATGCATACTGATTTTAAGGGATGTTAAACAAGAACTTGGGACTCACAATATGAGAATATCTGACGCTGAAACTAGAATTAGTAGCCTGGAAGACACAGTAAATAAAGTACAGACAGAATTGCAGACAATCATAGGATTAGCAAGTTAGAAGCTAAGATTGAGTATCTAGAGACTAGAAACAGAAGAAATAATCTCAGATCTTTTGGTCTCAGAGGGCATGGAAGGAACAGATCCTCTCTCCTTTGCTAACAATCTTCTCATAAAAATAGCTGGTCCACTTGTTGACACTAAATGTTATATGATTGAAAGAGCCCATAGCTCTTTGAAGCCTAAACCAAATGTAGGAGAATGGCCTAGGTCCGTTATTTTGAGGTTTCTAAACTTCCAACAAAGTGCATGTCCAAAGAGTCCTTCGAGATACTGTAAGACCAACGTTATTTATGAAGGCTGCAAAATCAAGGTTTTTAATGATCTAGCACCTGAAACTGTTCAAAAGAGGGACTCCTTATTTCATATGAAAAGACATCTCAGAGAAGTAGGACTAAAATACAGCTGTTTTTTTCCCAACTGTATTAAAAGGTTGGTCTCCAGAGGGGACAAAGGAATGCAATGGATTTGCGGCTGCAAAACAGGACTTAAAAACTATTTCCCTGCCTTGTTTAAAAACTTTGACTTTCTGCACTAGAGCATAATGTTGATAAAACATTGGTGGGCTCCCCCCTTGTTTTTTTTATCTGCCAGAACATTAAAATTACTTGAGGCATTCAGTTATTTTTTTCATTTGGGAGGCAGAGGGATTTCTGGAGCCTAAGGGTTACTGTTAAATCGTTTCCACACCTGGGGGGCATCACTGGAACAGGTCTATTCTGAATTTTAAAGAGAAACGGAGCCTCTATTTGTAGTCTTTGGCAGATTAGTTCTTTGTACCCCATGCTTTGATTTAAGAGGTAACACATTAGATTTAGGTCTCTCCTTTTTCATCAATCTTGTCTTGAGGAGGCTACCTGATTTTGTTTGTTAATGATAATGGGATTCTGCAAGCTGGTAGAAGGTAGTGAAGTCTGTGCATATGTGTCTTGGGTAGTGTGGGTGGTGGTCAGTCTTTGTGATGGCAGCCTTTCGCTGAATCTATTTCTTTTTCTTTAAAGAAAACTTTCAATTTTTGTCTATAATATTGCACAGCCTGGGTGAGTCGGGGAGTCCTAGTAAATCTGTCCCTTGTGCTCAAGAACTTGATTGTGTGCCAGTTCTAAGAATGAGTAAATGAGAGAAAGGGGCTTGCTGGCAATAATAATCCCCGACTATTTTCTCTGGCTGATGCAGTTAAAAAAAAAAAAGATTTACTAATTGCTCATTTTTGCTTGCCTCAGCAATGACTGCTACATACACTGCCCTGGGGATTTAGATAGTCACTGAATATGTATATTTTGATAATAACTGCTGATTTTATCTACATTTAGAGACAATCAAGTGCCCTTTTGGGAACAGGAAGACGAAGGAGAGTAGGTCTTGTCTGTTTTTCCCCTTTGATCGCTTTGGGAGAGTGGATCTGGCTGTCACTCCATGACTGTATATTTTCTTTTTTTTTTTTTCAGATTTGGCCATATTGTTTAGAATATTTGTTTAAATTTACCTTGAGGTTCCAATGGCCTTCTTTTGAGGATTCCATGGCCACACGAGGCTGCTCCAGTGGTGCGCGCACTAGGTGGTGAGGAGTTCACTTGATATTACAGTGAACCCTGAACTGTTTTCTCTCTGCCGTTTGCTCTGAAAATCGGGGAGCTTAAAGATGCAGCATGGGAATGTAATGGTGATCAGATAGGTAAAGTGGGTCTTCCCTTAATCTATTTCACTAAGATAATTCTTTAAAAAAGTGAGGGGATTTATTTTAGAAAGGGAACTGGATCTGAATAGGAGTCTGTTTAGATTAATTGTTGAAATGATATTGGGAGCAACGAATATACTTCAATTTTAAACGAACAAGTGGGGTAACATGGAGGAGGGAGATCTGAATTGTTCATATCTCATTTATTGTTTGTTACACTAATACCTGCAGCCACATATGAAGACATTAATGACTCAAGGTGACTTCTGCCCTCAGACACAACGGGGAGTCAGATTGGTGGGTTACTTGGATGTCATGTGAGTACTCTGGGGCTTACTTGTCAATTATTTGGGGAAGATCATTAATCTGAAACTTATTTAGGAAATTTTATTTAGTTTCCATTTTTGCTTGTACTTATAGTAGATTATATGTACTAAGACTTTAATTAGAGATTTTGTTTATGTTTTAGGTTGGGGTAATGTTGGTTTCTAGGTCTTGCTTAACAGATGCTTACTTAAATATCAAATGAAGAATGTGTCATTGCTTCTGGTTATAGTTTTATATATAATTCATACTTAATAAGCTACTGATGAGATCAGGGGGAGGGGGGAGTCCATTTTTGAACAATTTCATCCCAGAATGTGTTGGCAAGGGATCATTACACACTTGGTACTGTGAACCTCGATTCTGAGGGATATTTGCCAAATGTGGTACAATGGTAGCCATATTGTTGATTATAAGAGTCTGATATGTGAACATAATGACATATGTTTATTAATTTTGCATTACAATAAAAAATGTACTTTTCTTCAAACAGTTATCTATTTCTTCTGTTCTTACTATGGAGGGCAGAGAAATGAGAGATTTAGGTCACACCTTACTTTTCTGAATTTGGATTCCTGTTTTTTAATAGGTATGGCGTACATTAGGAAAGAACATAATGGCCCAGATATTCAAACTGCGCCCAAAAGTGTAATAGCAGGAGCAAGTGCAAGTCTATTTAGCCCTTAGCACAAGAGACGCCGACATTCAAAAAGAAGGGGCCAACTTGCCTACAGCCAACGACTGAATATCGCGACCGCCTGCCTATACCCAACTAGAGAGGGAAGCTGAGCAGATCTGATGCCCATAGTGCAACAAGGATGTCCAGTTGAGCAGTCCAGAGCGCCATAGCGCAAGCAGGGAGCCCCCCAGCTGCAGAGCAATGTAACTGCACAATCAGGGAGGTAGGGGCCCACCACCCATGCCACAGATGGGCACAGGAACACACAGCAGAACAGACATTGTCCCCCCACACCCCAAGCACATCACAACCAGGGGAGGGCTGGAATAACCACTGGTCCATGGAGACAAGCAACCAACCCACAGCTTGGCCATGATGCCCCATCACACCTACTGGCAAGCTGTGACTGGCACACAAGGAGGGCAGACCACCCTGTGCCACACCATCCCCCACTGCACAGCACACCACTGCGACCCCAAGACACCCCCCCATGAGCAGTGACCACCACAGCAGGAAACCCCATGCATGCCACCACCCCCACAGTGTCAATGCAACCCTGTGCACCACAGAACCATGCAAGCCAGCCCCACCATGAGCACCCATCAGCAGGTTGCAGCACACAGTAATGCAACAACAGCAGACACAGTGCCACCACGCACAGTCCCCCGAGGTACTGCTGAGAGACCGACCATGCATTGGCACAAGAGTTACCCCATATGGGACGGTCGTGTCCTTGACACTACCACCAGTGGTACAGCGCTCTGCACAGTATTCCAGTGACACACCCCGGCTCACCACTGGCCACAACAGCCAGCACAGACACCCACAGTGGTGTATGGAAGCATGCACCACACCGGATGCCACACAGGGTCTGGACAGACACCCACCCATACCCAAGGGCACAACACCACAGGGACGCAGTGGTGGGGCAACCAAGCCCCCATTGTGGGCCCATGTAAGCCGTGTACACACAACCCGCAGTCCACCATGGCACTGGAGTGCCAACCACCCTGCACAGGCACCATGGACCCACACACCACCAGTAGTCACCCGGAGCACAAGCCACAGACATCCCCTGCAACACACACAAGCCACAGCATGGAGGTGGGACAATGACCGTGTCTCCCACAGTGCCACCTGAGCCAGGCATGCACCACACCAGTGACATGGGCAACCCAGCAAAGCGACTGGTACAGTGTCCGTCCTGCAGGGAATGCCACCACTGACATGCCAGCGGACCATGCAGGTCACAGACAGGCATGTGTGTCTGCTGCACAGGCCATAGACGGGCCGATGGGTGCACCATGGACACAGAGCACACGCCATGGACCACTGCACACAGTCATCCAGTGCACAGGAAACAACACACACACAACACAGACACTGACTGATGTCTACCCCCACACCATAGTCTCCTCCACACGGAAACACACACATACCCATGACTGCACCACCCCTGATGCCATGCACACCACTGCAGCTGAGCACCTATAGCCCGCTGCAAATCAGAGACCACCACAGTATTCATATAAAAGTCAAATGTATTGTAAAAATAGAAAACTCAACTATGTACAAGAATAAAACTGTTTACAGGTTTGTGGTGGGGGACACAAAAAAGGTGGTGGTGGGCAGGGGGAAGGGGTGGACAAATGGGATGGGATAGGAGGGGTGTGAGGGTGGGTCCAGGGGGGAGGGGAAGTCAGGGACCAAGGGACTGTTAAAGGTTCCGCCGTTCCTGGCTCTGGCTCCCTCTGACTCTGTGTCACCGCAGAACCCCTGACTCGTCCAGCCTCGTCAGTATTTCCACTGTCTCACGGGCCAGATTCAGGAGCTCCTGCATTGTGTCCCTGATTTCCCTCAGATGTCTGGCACCTAGGACAAGGGAGCACAGTCAATGTGTGTGAATGCACAACCCCCATACAATCCGCCCACTGTGCATGGCATATGGCCATAGGACATACCACTGTGATGGTGTGTGACCACCCGCAGTGATCACGTCCACAGGACCTGCCCACCCAGGGGCATACAGCCATGCGGAACGCTGCACACACCCACCGGCCAAGTCATGCACAGCACCACTGTGGCCGTTTAGTGACATGGCTATGTGGTCAAAGAAAGTGGCACAGCCATGCACCTGGTGCAGGCATGGACCACCAGTGACACACCCAGACATGCATTGCCACTGGACAGTGTTGACTGTAACAAGTGGCGTGCATGGCAGTGATGTTAATGAATGGTGGCCATGCCCCGCTGCCCACCTTGTCACACAGCGTGCAATACTAATCATGGATGTCTGGCACTCACCCGCATCGGGCTGGACAGGTGGGCATTGCTGGTCCTCGGTCCGCCTGGCTGCAGTCTCCACACCCCTCCGCTGCCCTGCCCGCACCCTGTGTAGTTCTTCCAGGCCTGTGGGGACAAAAAGGAGAGAACATCATCAGTACATTCCCGAAGCAAAGTCCCCTCCTACCCCAAGGAGTGTGCCCTCCCACCCAGCCAGACCCGCCCACCCCACACCCTGTGAACACCGCCACGGCCAACCCCATACAGTCCCTCCCCTATGTGCTGGACACATACAACACTGTGACTCATATGGACGATAAAAGTGTGTTGACAGAACCCCTATCTGGATGTGGCACTGTGCCTCTCCTGGCACGTGACTGCAGTCGGGCCAGTAGCTCTGGCTCCCTCCTGCGCAGGTCACCATAGCGGTGCCTGCACTGCTCAGCTGAATGCCCCCTGCCTGTTGCCTCATTCAGGGCAGTGGCCACCTCCTGCCACACCTGGGTCCTTGCCCTATCCAGGGGGGCCTCTCCAAAGAGAGGCCCATGGTGTGGCTCGACTATGGCCACCAGATTGGCCAGCTCAATGGCACTCCATGGAGCAGCTCTTCTACACGCCATTCCAATAGCTATAGTAGGCAATATGGCGCTCTGCAGTGCAGCTCCCCGCATGCAGATGCTGCGTGGTACAGCGCTGCCATTCCCTATTGCGCTGTTACCGAACAACGCGATAGAGGTGCACCTATGCCTGACGCATGGCGCCAAGGGAGCAAAGGTCGGGCACAGGGTCCAGGGACTCTGGTGCAAGGCCACACGTAGCGCCATCGGATGACAATGCATGTAGCGCGATTGGCTACCTGTGTGCCAGTGCCACAGCGGGCTATCGAGCAGTTGGGCCATTGCACCTATGAAGACCCAGTGCCACAGCGCCATGTAGCGACCATCGCTATAGCGCCACTGGCACAATGGTGGTTGTGCCCTGCATTGCCTACTGTGCACAGCATGTCATCAGCATGGCAAATGCCTGCATCAGCAACCCAGGCATGCGCTGTGAGGTGTACTACACATGCCACAGAACTGTGCCATTGGCTCAGCACGTACAACACAATTGCGCAAAGCGCAAAAGCGCAATATTCAGCCATCATATGCAGATCATCCAGTCAGCCATTCAATGGCGCAGCACTGCAATTTGCATCTAATTCAAGTTCAAGTTCAAGTTTATTGCAGGAAAACTCCATTGAGCAAGCTCATTCACAAGGAGGTCCTGTGACATAAACACTTAAAGTACAAACACAGATAGGTAATAACAGTATATACATGAAATACACATTACATGGTACAGGCTGGATATACATACAAGGGTACCACATAGAGTGACCGCAGGTGGTAAACATTGATATGAGACAGGGAAGCGACTTACAGGTCGCATACTGATAAATGAAACATGATGACTGGTGTGTGCAATACATATACAGTATTTTGGCAGCTAGAACAAACAACAGTCTACAACTGATATGGGGGGGAGGAGAGATTTGATAGAGCAGCAGTGGAGCGTAAGCAAAGATAAAGCCAGGAGTAGAAGAAGAAGGGGAAGGGAAAGCAGTTAATATGACAAATCAATTATACCTTACCAGTGGATAAATATGTCACACATGGGGAAGGAAGAGACTTAATGACAGTTACAGGTGTCTTTTATTTTGGCTGAACTTAGCGATTTGTAGAAGTTTATTTCAGCCTTAGTGCCTCACCTCATTTGCATGGCTTGCGCTATAAAGGTGCGACAATGTGCTGCAGTGGCCATAGTCGATTACTGCAGTTTATTGGTGAGTTGCATGCTGTTTGGGAGTGTGGACTGTGGATTTTGGGACATGCATGGGACTGCACAGTCAGAGGTAACAACTGCCATTCTTATAGGCTATATAATGACCGAGCACGTTCTTGGAGAGGAGGACAACAGTGATGGGCGGAGGAGGAGGAGGAGGCCGAATTTTACTAAGGCTGAAACCAAGGCCCTTTTTGAGGCCTACCTGGATCAAGAGCCACTGCTCAGTGGACGGTGGGGCACCCCTCAGGCCCGTGCTGTTGCATGAGAGGGGGTGGCACGTGCCGTGAATCTGCATGGCAGCCACCAGCGCTCTAAGCAGGAGTGTAAGAAGTAGATGGGCACAGACAGGAGGAGGGTGAAGGAGAAGGTGGCTGCCATCAGGGCAGCACATGCTGGAACAGGTGGGGGACAGCAGGAAGTGGTACAGCTCACCCCAGCGGAGGACAGGCTTGCTGCAAGCATGCACCAAAGTGCCATTGAGGGTGTTCCGGATGGTGGCTTCCAGACGGGTGGTGGCCCATCACTGCATGGTAAGTCATGGTCTGTCTGGGGGGGGCAGGGTAGGTCACACGCAGTAACGCAACTTTGCTTTCCCTTACAGATCCTGAGCATCTGCATGGGTCAGCGGTGGTGGGTCTGTCCACTGCGGACAGTTGGATGGAGTTGGAGGTGGGACCATCCACCTTCACAGGTATTTGTGGATCAGTACAAAAGTGGGGCCGCCTGGCTGTCCACACTGATGTTGTTGAGACAGGTGTGGAGGAAGCCCTGCCTGTGTCCCAGCGTGCTGGCATCCATGGATGCCAGCACACTGTGGCTGTGGCCATGGCAGAGTCCGGCACCAGTGATGATGACATGACCGTCTTGGGCAGTGACACGTGTGTGCCACAGGATGGACACACAGCAGGGCAATTTGCACCAATGGCTGTGGGTGGTGCCGCCGTGGAGGCCTGCATGTCAGCACAGTCTCAGGCTGTGCCTGTCAGCACCAGTGGGGCAGCACTGGTGTCTGTTCAGGACAGTGGGACTGTTGTGGCCACTGCAGCGGCACCACTGAGCCCTGGGGTGCGGCAGCCGGAGGGGCAGCATCAGCAGTCACCCACTGGGCTTGGGGGTACAGGGTTCAGTGGCGGCATCTGTGCACCACCTGTGGACATGTCCAGAGCTGGTCCTGGTGCACAGCACCCACCCTCAAGGGGTGCTGAACATCAGGCCCTTACACACTCTGAGGGACAGGATGCCTAGGAGGCTGATGATCTCTTGGACGAGCACACCCGCCTACTGCGAGCATCAGTCCAGCAGCAGATGCGGCTTTGCGACGTCCGTGGTTGCACTGCGTGTGTCTCTGGAGCGTGCAGAGGAGCTTCGCAGCAGGGATGCCAAAATGATCATGGCATGGATGGACCGTTTGCGGGAGTATGTGACCGCTGCCATTGACAGGCATGCACAGGTGTTCATTGTTGTCATGGCCACAATGGGCACACACTCAGGTGTCCATGCATCTCAGACACCACACAGTGCACTATCCACCCCCTGTTCCCGGTGTCGTGCGACTCCCACCCTGTCGACGCCGGGTTCAGCTGTGGGCATCCCGAGCAGTCCTGGTGCAGGCATGTTCGGTGTGCTGCAGACCTCTGCGTGGGCACGGTCACGTTCACGCAGTGGAACTCCTGGGGGGACCATCGGTGCCACTCCATGAGGCCAGTGGTCAGCCTGCCAGTGCTGGCGGGTCTCGGTGGGGCCATCCACGCATCTGTGGCGGCCATGGTACTGTGTCACGGGAGTGACCTGTCTCCCAGCATGGCTACTGTCTGGTGCTGCCCTGTGTGTATTGTGTGTGTCAGTGGGCAGTGCACGGGTGGGTACCCGGCCCTGCACGCGGACACACAGTCCACCTGCACACCCTCCCGGCTGCTGTCCACAGTTGCATGTGCATGATGATGCCTGCATTGCGCTGTACACCAAAGTACAATGGTGCTCAGCATCTGACACATGCACATGGACAGGCAGTGGGCGTGGTGGCCTGTGGACATGTGTGTTTGCTAGAGTGTGCGTTCTGGGTTGGTGTGCCTTCTGCCCTCTGTGCATGTTGCATTGTGTGTGTGCGTGTGTGTGTCCTTCGGCGTGGCATATTAATCCTCACCCATCCCTGGCTGTGTGTGTGCCTCTGTGCCCTGCCACTTCCCTTGATGGCATGCATCCCCAGTGTGGGTTCCTGCATGTTTATGGGTTGTGCCATGGCCACTGGTGGTTGCGCATGGCCCCATGACTTACCTGTGTTGGCTGAAGTGCTCCTCTGTGATGGTGTTCAGTGCAGCTGTGCCAGCCGGAGCAGTCGGGGGTCCCGTCGGCCAAGGGTGGTCTGCCCATCACCATCGTCACCAGCGTCCCCGTCGCTGTTCCCCTCTTTGACCTGTATGGCTATCCCACATTCGTTGGCCTTGTTGTGCAGGATGCAACAGGCCAGGAATATCCCACAGGCCTTTGAGGGGCTGTACTGTAGGGCACCACCAGAGGTGTCCAGGCAATGGAAATGTGCCTTCAGCATCCTGAACACCCACTCGATGATATTCTGTGTGGTGGCGTGTGCCTCATTGTAGCATTGCTGCGATGGGGTCATGGGCCGCCCGTAGGGTGTGAGCAGCCAGGGACAGAGTGGGTATCCACTGTCACCTGTGTGTAAAGGGTGGAGGTTAGTTTGATGATCAGCATCTCCCTGCCCCAGGCCATGTAGGCCACTACCCATGGCACCTCTGGCCATGCCCCCCTAGGCTCTATATTTGTCCATGTGGTTTGTATACTCACCAACTAGGTGGCCAGTGGGGATGTCCCCACTCTTGAATCTGTGGCACAGTGCCGACTGGTGCCAGATGAAAGAATTATGTGCTCCCCCAGGGTGCGTGGCATAGACATTGATGATGTGCCCCCTGGCATCGCACACCACCTGGCAGTTGATGCTAGCATAGCCCTTTCAATTTATGTACGCGGTCCCCTTGGGGGCAGGTGGTGTGCGTATAGCCACATGGGTGCAGTCTATTGCCTCTAGCATGCCAGGCATACGTGCTACCCTGTGGAACTCCTGTATACATGCTGTGCACTCCGCCACTGTGCTGGGGAAATGGGTGTACTCCTCAGCATGTGGCAGCAGTGTGCTGAGGAATTGGGTGAGGTGGCATGACATGGCCAACTGGGTTATGCCTGTGGTGTCCCCAGTTGGTCTCTGGAAGGTACCAGTGGCAAGCAAGCACATGCAGGCTGTTACCTTGGTTTTCACTGACAGAGCATGGCTCTGTCGTGTGTGTGCCTGCATCACATCACTGCACAGCTCACAGAGCCGCCTCAGAATTGCCCTGTTCAGGTGGTACCAGCCCACAATCTCAGTATCTGTGTACAGCTCAAAGCTGGTGCTGGCTCGGTACTGCCTGCTGGGGGCATACCACCGACGGGCCCTTCCACGGCCACGCCCCCCTGCTGCCTGCCTTCTCACCCCCCTCATTATGGCCTCCATGTGGAAGGTGGCACTGGCCATGTCCCTGGCTTGCGTTCACCCCCCCGGCAGCTGTTACTTTATTCCCCCCGCTGTCCTGGCTGCTACCTCCCCTGCACCGGGTACACCTGCCTGTGCTGGCCTCTGTTCTGTGTGGATCCCCACAACTTCCCTGTGCCTGGCTGTTAACTGTGGCCTTTCTCTGGCCTGCCCTGTTCATGCCACTTGCCTTGTCTGTGTGCCTCTGCCTCATGTGGCTTCCCTGTAGCGTTCTTGTGCCTCTTCCTTACTCCTTTTTAATTTGGCTCATTTCGCTATGGCACAACCCGGCTTGCTCTTCTACTGTTGCGCATTGCGCAAATCTTTGGAATATTACACTGCGCCATTTATGCATGGTTCCTCCCTTTCAGTTGCGCTTCATTATCATTGCGCTTGTTGCTCAGCATGATTTCGGGGCGAACTGCCTCCTGCTGAATATCGCGAGAATGGCGCAATTTCGGACTTGCACAGGCGCAACCCTAGTGCGCATGGCTCAACTCTTTTGAATATCTGGGCCAATGTCTCTAAGTGACAATAAAAATTTGTAACATGGAATATTAGAGGTCTAAATCATAAAATTAAAAGCCATTCAGTGTTGACATTTGAAGAAATTAGATAAGTCTATTGCCTTTTTACACGAAACACATCTCAAGGAAGGACACTATATATTAATGCAAAAGGAGTGAGTAGGTCAAGTATTAGGAACAGGTGATCATTCAAAGAAAGCGGGGGTTTTAATCTTGTTTAAATGTGGCCTGAATTTCCTCCCCATTACAATGTTTGAAGATCCCTTGGGCCATTACATTATTGCACATGGTGGATTGGGACTTATTAGACTGCAGCATCATAATTGCTGGTGATATGAACAGCACTGTAAACCCTGTACTGGATAGGTCCATTTTTCATCCTAACAGAACCAAAATTGATAAAGATTTAGGTCATTTAGTAGAGAATCTAGGTTTGGTGGATGCATGGCATGTGCAACCACATAGAAAAACTTAGAAAGGAGATTGAGGGTCTGCAGGAGGAACTAAGACAGGCAAGGCAGATTGGGATGGGTTTAGCCCAATACTGGAGGGAAGAAGAAGGGGAGATGAGGGAGGGCAATTTAAGCCAACAGTGGTGAGGAGAGGGTCAGAAGAAGGGAAGCAGAGACAAAGGGGCCCAGGCCAGGAAGAACAATTGCCGGGGAAACCAGGTCAGGAGACAAAAGGCAAAATGGAAGGAGGAGATAGGGATTTGTGAGGGAGGCGAAGAAGTGGTAAAAGTCATGGAGTGGAAAGGAGAGAACAGGTTACTATGAAGAGAGAGGGAGCGGGCATTTGTGAAGGTCAGTCAGAAAACAGCTCTGCACTAGAGAGAGGAAGAAGGTGGAGGAGGGAAATTATGAAATTAGAGGAGTAATTGATAAATGCCTGGACCAAACTGGAGCGGGGGAAGTTCTGCTGGGAGAATTGCAAACAGGGGTAAAGGGGAAATAATGTGCAGGAGGGAAGAAGAGGAGCTGGAAATGAGAGAGGGAGATGGATGGAAGCAAGCAGAGAGTAAGAGCGGTGGAATCTTAGTGCTGGGGGACTCAATACTAAGAGGAGCTAGGTGGGGTAGCAAGGAGGAGAGGCATAGTCGCATTTGGGTGGAGGCCATGCCAGGAATGACAGCAGAAAGGGTGGGACAGTCTGTTCTGAAATATGCTAGAAGGGGTAGGGACAAGCCTCATTTAATTATACATCTTGGGACAAACGACCTGGCTGACAAGACAGTAGATACAGTCCAGAGGAGGTTTGAGGAACTAGCACAATTATGTGAGGGGGCAGGAAGATCAGTAACTTTTTCAGAGATACTTCCGGTGCCAAAGGCAAGCACAACAAGAAAGCTGAGAATAGAGGAATTTAATGGATGGCTAAGAACCTGGAGTTGTGCTAAAGGGTATGGGCTGTTGGGGGTGGGGAGGAACCTGGGAGGACAGTAGTCTCTATGCCAAGGACAGACTACACTTGAGTGAGGAAGGAAAGAAAGTGTTGAAACAGAGGATGGAGAAGTACATAGAGGAAGTTGGGAATTTAAACTAGGAGTGGGGGGTGGCAGTTGGGGAAGAGATATGCAGAGACCACAGGTTGGGAAACCATATGAACTTACCCCCCATAACAGTGACAAAGGACAAATGGCAAGTAGTGTTGGTGATGCTAGGAAAGGAGGGCAGGATGGGGGGAAGGGTGGAAGGTGGTTACCCATTAATGCTAGGAGCCTTGGGAGGAAAACTGCAGAGTTACAGGTTCTCATGGCAGAGGGAGAGGTGGACATTGCAGCCATCACGAAACATGGGCCACCCAATACAATGACTGGGACCTGTCTGTACCAGGGTACAGGTTATTTCGAGGGACAGGTGATTGGGAAAGGAGGGGGTGGCACTATATGTGAAGGAAGAACTGAAGTGTATGGGATGAAGGGAGGAGGGTAGTACAGAGTCACTTTGGATGCAAACCAGGATTCCAAGAATAGGTTTCTTAGAATGGAAGTGGTGTACAGGCCACCGTCTCAGATGGAGGAGTTAGACAGGAACTAGCGGGACAGATCAGGAGGACCTGCAGAGAAGGGTAGTGGGTGATTGTGGGGACTTCAACATGCCAGGAGTGGACTGGAGCACCCAACAACCAGGAACAGAAGGGAGCAGATGCTGCTGGATGCCTTCCAGGACAGCTTCCTGCTGCAAATGGTCAGTGAACCAACCAGGTTAGGGAATACCCTTGACCTTGTGCTGGCAAATTGGGACTTTGGAGAGAACTTACAGTGGAGGAACCGCTGTCAGGAGTGACCACCACCATTATGGCTCACATTGGATATGGTCAAGGAAGGAGTGGAATATGGCACAATAGTGCTGGACTTCAGGAGGGTCGACTTTGGGAGGATGGGGAAAGTGGCAAAGGGTACCTCACAGAATTCAATCTAGTGTGGACACTCACCAGAGATGGAGCTCATAAAGCTGGGGATAGTGGAGGCAACCAAAACCTGCTGCAAAGCCTAGAGCAAGAAGGCTAGGCTAAGAAACCGATCTGGTTGAGCAAGGAGGTCATGAAAAGGTAAGGAGGAAAAGAGCTGCCTTTAGGAAGTACAAGAAACAGGGAGGGAGGACAGGAGGAGTACTTGACAGAATCAAGGAGGTGACAAAGGTAGAGTAGGAGCCAAAGCACTCTACGAAATCAGGCTGGCACAAGGCATTAAGAAGGGGGAGAAGGACTCTTTAGGGTACATCAGGGAGAAAAGGAGCTAAGGACCACATAGTAAGGATTAGAAGGAGGGGTTGGGTGGAAGCAGGGTATGGCAAGGCGGAAGCACTAAATGAGTACTTCTGCTCAGTATTTATTAAAGAGAAGAGGGGTGACACCAAGGTGGGAGAAATGGCAGAAGCAGGTGGGAAGTGGTGACAGATGGGGAAATCATGGAGAGCAGAGTTCGAGAGGGTTTGAAGGCACTGAGGGTGGACAAGGCGCCAGGCCCAGATGGCATCTACCCCAGGGTACTGAAGGAGCTGGCAGAGGTCCTTGCAGGACCTTTGGCAGACCTATTTAATGCCTCACTACATTCAGGGTATGTACCTCAGGCCTGGAGGATGGCTCATGTGGTGCCCTTCCACAAGAGTGGCCCCAAGGATGAATCGGGAAACTACAGACCAGTGAGCTTCACAGCCATCGTGGGTAAGCTAATGGAGACTATCCTGAAGGAGAGGCTGGTGGCCCTCCTAGAGGACAAAGGACTACAGGACAGCAGACAGCATGGCTTCATACGTGGCAGATCCTGCCAAACCAATCTGGTCGAGTTCTATGACTGGGTAACTAGGCAACTGGACAGGGGCCATGTAGTGGATGTCCTGTATCTGGACTTCAGTAAGGCATTCGACCCAGTGCCACATGGAAGGCTGGGAAAGAAGTTAGTAGGCACAGGGTGGGTGCAAGCTGGTGAGATGGGTAGGGAAACTGGCTGCAGGAAAGGCAACAGAGGGTGGTGGTGGTGGGGGAGCCTCACACCCAAGGGCAGTGACAAGCGGTGTTCCACAGGTTCAGTGTTGGGACCAGTGTTGTTTGGGATATTCATGCAGACATATCATGGGACATCAAGAGCAAGGTCAGTCTGTTTGCTGATAGATACCAAGGTAGGCGAGTGGTGGATGACCTAGGGGATGGCAGGGGTTGCAGGATGATCTGGCAAAGCTTGAAACCTGGTCAGACACCTGGCAACTGGGCTTTAATGCCAAAAGTGCAAGGTGCTGCATTTTGGGATGAAGAACCCAAGGAGGAGTTACCAGCTGGGGGGAGTGCAGCTAGCCCAGACAGAGGAGGAGAAGGATCTGGGTGTGCTCATTACAGGGTCAATGAACAACTCAGCACAATGTAGGAAGGCAGCTGCAAAGGCCAACAAAATGCTGGGTTGTATTGCAAGGGATATATCCTCGAGGAGGGAGAAGGTGATTCTGCCACTGTATAGGTTATTAGTTAGACCACACCTGGAGTACTGCGTGCAGTACTGTCGTTCATATCTGAAGAGGGACATTAAGTTACTGGAGGGGGTGCAGCACAGAGCGACAAAGATGATCAAGGGGCTGGGGGACTTATCATACGAGAGGAGGTTGAAGGAGTTGAACATGTACTCACTGGAGGAGAGAAGAGACAGGGGTGACATGATTGAAACCTTTAAATACATGAAAGGAATAAACAAGACAGGTACAGAGGGGCTGTTCAAAGTAAGGGAGGGGAGGGACACCAGGGGCCATGAAATGAGACTGGAGCAAGGAAGGTTCAGGAGCGAGATGAGGAGACACTTTTTTACAGAGAGGGTGGTGGCTGGGTGGAATGCGTTACCTGATGAAGTGGTACGCAGTAGAACAGTGGACTGCTTCAAATGAGGATGGGACAGGACAAGGGGGAGGGTTAATGAAGGGGAAGGGTGGAAGGGAGGGGCAGCTGCAGAATAAGGGGTGCTAGCTGCACATTCGAGCAGACTTGATAGACCTCTAGGCCATTATCAGCTGGCAAATTTTGTATGTTCGTATGGCGGATCTTTCACCCTAATGTAAATGAGTATACATTCTGGTCTCAGTGTAATAATTCAGGTTCTACATTAGATCAAATTTATACCGCAAAAAAATTTATTCCTAGAATACTTAGAGCTAAGATTGAATCGCAGGTAATATCTGACCATTCCCCTGTGTCATTATTTTATATGGCTACCAATTCTCACAAAACATGGAGTTGGAAAATTAACAATTTTCTTTTGGAAAAAAAACTGACATTTGCAATAAGATTAATGCTAGTATCAAAGAATTCCTCGCTTTTAATGACCCAAATGATACTTCACGGAGCAACACTTGGGATCGTCTCAAGTGCTGTTTGAGGGGTGTTCTAATTAGAGAAGCTGCCTTTAATAAAAGGAAAAATAACCAAAAACAACAAGAGATTTTGTGAAAAATGAAAGAAATGAAGAAAACGTTAGTGAGTTCGAATTCCCCTGAATTGTGGAAGAATTGGTCTAAACTTAAGGTAGAATATAATAAATCCATTAGTAATGAGGCAATCTTCTCTTTTAGGGAGACCAAATTGAATTATATTGATTCTGGACCCAATGCCTCCAAGATTTTGACTTTAAGACTATGGCAAAATAGTAATGCCATTAACATTACAGCTATTAGAAATTAGGCCACAGGAGATATAGTGGTAGGTCATACTCAAATAAATAGAGATTTCCAAAACTTTTATACAAAACTTTATTCAAAAGTAGATGGTACTAGCTCCTTGCATTTAGATGATGTTTGCAGTGGTGTTACTATTCCCTCTGTGCCAGATACACTTAAAGAAGGACTAGGGGCAGTAATAACACAAGAAGAAATTCTTTGCACCATTAAACAGACAAAAAAAAAAACAAACTCCTGGTCCAGATGGCTTTTTGGCTAATTTCTACAATACCATTGGACAAAAACTAGCTCCTTTATTAGTGGAGGTTTTTAATCAAGCATTTATAGAGGGTAAACTTTCTCAAGAGATGACTAAAGGTTTAATAACTTTAGTACATAAACAAAGGAAGGACTCCCTGGACTGTGGGAGTTATAGGCCGATATCGTTGATTAACTCGGATATTAAGCTCTTGGCCAAAGTACTTGCCAATAGACTGGAGACAGTGACTCATCTCTTCATATCTAGGCACCAAACAACATTTATGAAAGGAAGGTTTGCAGCAGATAATGCCAGGAAACTATTTCATATAATACAGGTGGCAGATCATCAGCAGTTACCTTGTGGACTTGTTTCTCTTGAGGCTGAGAAGGATTTTGTTAGACTTGCTTGGCCTCATATATTTAATTCCCTTAAATTGTATGGATTTCGGATTCATTCCTAAAATGGTACACTTACTTTATCAAAATTCCTCATCAGTACTGGTAACTAATGGTATAATTTCCCTGCTTTTTGAAATAGGTAGAAGTACTAAGCAAGGCTGTCCTCTGTCTCCTTTGCTATTTAATATCACTTGAGACCCTTTGATAAGGCAACTGTCTCATGAAAGGGAAATTAGAGGTATTAAGGTAGGCCAACAAGAACAATTAATTGCTGCTTACACAGATGATATTCTTCTCATGATCACAGATCCTGCCTCATCTCTCCCTCATGTTTTAAAACTAATTCAGGAGTTTGGAGAGATCTCAGGCAATAAATTAAATAGAAAACAAACTTCTTACCCCTTAATAAATTTTACATTAAAGAGGACGTTGATAATGTAGGGATTGCATGGTCAAAAGAATTTATAGAGTATTTAGGTATTCACATTTATAGAAGTATTGATAAGACAATTTCTAAAAATGTAACAAAAGTCAGGCAAAAAGTTTCAGAGGACTTAATTAGATGGAGCAAATTACCTCTAGATTTATGGGGAAGAATAGAAACCATAAAAATGAATCTTTTACCAATATTCTTTATTTATGATGATACCCTGCAGTTTAACGAAGAAATGATTCAGGGAATTACATCTCAGATAGCTCATTTTATATGGGGTTATAAGAAACATAGACTAGCTTACACAAGAATGTGTAGAACTAAAAATAAAGGGGGACTAAAAACACCTGATTTATACTTATATTTTTAGCAGCTAAAATTGTCCAACTATCTTTTTGGTTTAGGACAGGGACCACTCAAGTGTACATTCCAGATTGGGTTCATATTGAACAATATAGTATAAATAAGCAAGGGATAGAAATCAGATCTTTGTTCTTTTCAAAACCTATGGAGTCATTTAGAAATAAAATACTTAATGATTCCATTAGACAGATCAAACAACTATCTCTTTTACTTAATCTTAATTTGAAGCAGACCAAGATTCAACCCATTTGGTGTAACTCAAATTTCCTAGAAAATGATTGTCCGTTTAATAATATCTGGAAACACAAGGGTGTTTATTCACTTCAAAATATTACCAAAATTGGTCAGTTTCTTCCTTTTCTAACTTTGGCAAATGAATATGGAATCTCTACAGAAGATGTTATATACTATTCTTCAATTCAACAGATAATAAATGATAAGCTGGACCTAAAAATATCACTAAATGAAAATTCCATTTCGTTCCTGGGTTGCTTGAGAACTTCTTCTTCAATCTCCTCTTTGTATTCACTTTTAATAGATCTGGTTAAGGGGACAGCTATGGAGACGGCTAGATGGTGGTCTCAGACACTGGGTTGCTCCACAGGTGATTGGAATTGGGAAAATATATGGTCGCTACCTTTTAAAGCATTTATTGCAGTGGATCTTAGATTAATTCAGTTTAAGACACTAAACAACTTGTATTACACTCCTGTGCAGAGATTTAAGATGGGTCTGTCTTCTTCTCCACTTTGTCATAAGTGTAAGCTCAGTGCTGGTACATTACTGCACATGTGTTGGTATTGTCCTCTGGTTCAATCATTATGGGCAGAAGTGAGTCATTTATTTTAGAATGATACATCAATCTCAAACAATATTCAGATAAATGTGTGCATTGTGGGCCATTTTGAAGGAAACTATCATTGGTCGAAAGATCCGAAACACTCACTTCTCCTAATTGGTGCCTCCATCAGGAAGGTTATTTTGAAGTATTGGTTAGAAGATACAGTGCCCACCTTACAAGAATGGAGGCATAGTATAAATACTCAAACTAGAAAGGTCAGCACTGTCTTTAAGAGGTAAGATATCTAGGCCCATAAGAAAATGGAATATCTACATGACATTGTGTGGTGTGGACCAGATTCATAGCCTAATATGATTTGTTAAATATGTCTCTCTCATAGCATCACTTAGAAATGGGTTATGAATGCATAAGATCTCTCATTAAACTTGAAATTATTTAGGAATCCTATACATCCCTCTTCTACAGCTTTGTTTTCTTCTCTCTACTATTTGGCTTACTCTAGATCTTTCGTATTTAATATATTCTATTTATGTACAATATATATATATTTACAAATTAATATACTATACAATCATTAGGTATATTGATATGTGACACAAACTTTTTACAAATGTTCTGGTGTTATGGATTGGAATTTGTTATATTAATTCTTACATATAATGTATATTTGAGATATCAGATACGATACTTGATCTGTTTAGTCACGATTTAAAATAGCTGATAAGCGACACATGGGATTATGTGATTATATGTTAACTCATGCATTTTTCATTTGAGAAAATATGCATTAAGTAATTATATTTACATATATTGTATTTAAGTCATACAAAAAGCAATAAAAATGATATTGACAAAAGGCAGGGGATGGGAGTGGGGAGCAGCACTCAGTATACAGATGTATCTCTTCCTTAGAGGACTAGGGAGCACAGGGTGGAGGAATGGCAAGTTGTAAGGGGAAGGGTGGGAATGTGAGAGTAGCATCAGGGGTGGGAAATTCTAATGGGGTGCCTTTATTAAATAGATTTGCACCACTGTCTGGAAGGAGGGAGGGAGGGAGCCGCAGTAGGAAGGGATCAGGTTGAGCCAGGGCTGAGAGTAGGAGTAGAGGGGAGGGGGAACTAATCAGGGTGGGCAGGGAAGAGGAGGCAGGCAAAATGGAGTGGAGGATGGGGTGAGGGAGAGAAAAGGAAAGGAAGAAGGGAGGGAAAAATGAAGGCAGACAAAGATAGTCAGAAGGTGAGGGGCAGAGTGGGAGATGGAAAAACAGTTAAGTGGATAAATTGTGGATGTGGAGGTAAGTTCACCAGGGTGCAGAGGGAGCAGTTAGGTAGGGGAGCAGCTAATAACGAAGGTAAGAAAGGAAGGACAGGGTGCAGGGGATGGAAGGGTGGCTATCATAGGGGACTCCATAACAAGGGGTATTCACTGGGGACGGAAAGGGGACCCAAATGCAAGCAGGCGGGTGGTTTGTATGCCATGGATGACAGCGGGGAAAGTGGGCCCAAGAATAAGAGAAATGGTAAGGGAGGTTGGAGGAAAACCTAATTAAGTTATATATTTGGGAACCAATGACCTAGCTGGGGGAGGAGGTTGAGGTAGTGCAAAGTAGGTTCAAGGAGTTAGGGAAGATCTGCAGGGAGGAAGGAAGTTCACTGACCTTCTCAGAGGTGATACCAGTACCAAGGGCCAGCACAGCCAGGAAAAAAAGAATAGAGGATTTTAATGACTGGTTGAGGAAATGATGTAGGGAGATGTTTATCTGTATTGGGGACTGGGAGGAGACCTGGTCAAACAAAGCACTCTTTTCACCAGGCAGGCTACACCTCAGTAGGGAGGGTTTGAGGATACTCTGGAACAGACTGGGGGAATACATAACCACTATACTTAATTTAAACTACTGGGGGGGCAGAGGGCATGCAGGCCCACAGACTCCGAGAGGAGGAGGAGTTCAGTAACTCCCCCCCATAGTGATGGAAGAGGTCTGGACGGAGGAGGTGGAAGGGGCAAAAACACAACAAGGGTGGAGGGGGTGAGGAACACATAACAAGGGTACATGGAGGGGTGCACACAGAGGAGATAAATGTGAATAGAAGAACAGAGGGAAGGGAAGAGAAGGAAGGTCAGATTCTAGGTGGAGGGTGGTATCTCTGAATGCGCGGAGTCTTGGAAACAAGATGGATGACCTGCAGGCACTATTAGCAGTCAGGAGGGTGGACATAGCTGGAGTAACCGAGACTTGGGCAACATCACACCATGACTGGGACCTTGCGATCCCTAGATATAAACTATTCAGGAGGGACATGGTAGACTGGGAAGGGGTGGCAGTTTATATCAGGGAGGGAATATCTTGCATGAGGGAGGAGTCTGAGGAAGGGGAGGTGGAGGCATTATGGGTTCAGTTGAGGTCCAATGGAGGGAGAAAAGTGAGGTTGGAGGTGGTTTACAGACCACCCAATCAGGATGAGGAGAGGGATAAGGAACTGAGCTCACAAATATTGGAAGCTGTGGGGAATGGAGAGGCGGTAATTGTGGGGGACTTCAACCTGCCCAAGGTGGAATGGCACATACCCTCCACAACATGTGCTAGGAGTCAGGTGATCCTGGAAGGACTGCAGAGTGGGTTTCTGACTCAGGGCATCGCTGGACCAACAAGAGCTGAGACAATTCTTGATCTGGTGTTCACTAATGGTGAGCATGTGCAGGAAATAATGGTCGGATAGTCACTGGGTGGAAGTGACCGTTGTACATTGTGGTTCCAGTTGGATATGAGCAGGGAAAGCAGCCCGGCTAAGACCAAACTCTTGGATTTCAAGAGGGGGGAATTCAGGAAAATGGGCAAAGTGCTAAGGTGCCATCTGGTGGGCATCACAGCAGATATGAAGGTGGACCAAAGGTGGTCCATCATTAAGGAAGGAATACTGGTTGCCACAGATAAGTGCATTAGACTCAAGGGAAAAACATAAGGGTCAAAGCACCCAGCTGGTTCAGTTCTGGGGTTGCCCAGGCAGTAAAGGAAAAGAGATTAGCCTATAGAAAATTCAGGAAGACCAAGAGAGAGGTGGGTAGGGAAATTACCTAAGGTTGGCTAGTTAGGCAAGTAAGGAGGTCCGGCGAGCAAAAGAACAGAAGGAGCTGCAGATAGCTGAAGGAATTAAGAAGGGAGAGAAAGCTTTCTTTTGCTATGTAAGTGAGAAAAAGGACAAGAAGGAAGGGATTGTTAGGGCTTAAGAAAGGGGTGGAGTGGGTGGAGGATAATTGAGGGGGGAGAAGAGATACCAAATGAATACTCTGTTCTGTCTTTACCAGGGAGAAGGATGGACCAGCCTTCAGGAGGAAAAGAGGAGGGGGGACACAGATGTAGTGATAGAGAGGATAGTGTGAAGGAGGGGCTGCTGGCATTGAAAGTGGACAAATCACCAGGCCCGGACAGAGTACATCCAAGGGTAAAAAAGGAACTGGCTGAGGAGCTGGCAGGGCCACTAGCAGACCTATTTAATAGTTCACTAGAGTCAGGCATGGTACTGCAGGACTGGAGAACATCACATGTAGTGCCCCTCCACAAAAGCGGTCCCAAGGATGACCCAGGGAATTACAGACCAGTCAGTCTGACCTCCATTGTGGGCCAGCTCATGGAGACCATACTAAAGGAAAGGTTGGTGGAATATCTAGAGGAGTATAGTCTCCAGGATGCGAGGCAGCATGGGTTCATGGGGGGGGAGTTTGTGTCAAATAAATCTGATTGGCTTCTTTGACTGAGTCTCTAAGACAGTAGGCGGGCCAAGTGGTAGACATCCTCTATCTTGATTTCAGCAAGGCCTTTGACTCTGTGCCCCACAAAAGGTTGATCAGGAAATTGGTGAATCTTGGGGTTGGGGAAAAGATGACCAGATGGGTAGAAAACTGTCTGAGGGACAGAATCCAGCGGGTGGTTGGGGGAGTTATCTGGCACCAGAGAGGTAACCTGTGGTATTCTGCAGGGCTTGGTGCTGGGGCCGGTGTTGTTCAATGTCTTCATCAGTGACATTGGGGATGGCATTAAGGGCAAAATGTCCCTATTCGTGGATGACACCAAGCTCTGTGAGAGAGTGGACACAGCTGAAGGGATACAGGACCTACAGGAAAAGCTGGAGAGGTGGTCCAGGAGCTGGCAGCTTGGCTTCAATGCCAAGAAATGCAGTTATGCATACTGGAGCCAAGAATCCCAGGACAGATTACTACCTGGGTGAAGTCCGAATATCTGCATCAGAGGAGAAGGACCTGGGATTGATGATCACTAGTGACCTGAAGCACTCTGTGCAGTGTGAGAAGGAAGCAGCAAAGGCAAACAAGATGCTAGGATGCATATCTAAGGGGATCAGTAGTAGGAGGAAGGAGGTTATCCTGCCCTTGTACAGGTCACTGGTAAGGCCACATCTAGAGTATGGAGATCAGTATTGTTGCCCACACCTCAAAAAGGACATTAACCTGCTGGAGAAGGTCCAGAGGAGGGCTACAAAGATGATAGTTGGTCAGCAGGGTAAGGCATACAAGGAGAGGTTGAGGGCACTGAACATGTACTCCCTGGAAGACAGGAGAGAGGGGAGGACATGACTGAGACCTTCAAGTACTTGAAAGAGATAAATAAGGTTGATAAGGAGAGTCTCTAAGCTGAGTGGTAACTATAACATGAGGGGGCACAGTCTTAAGCTGGAGGGTTAGAGAATTTAGGAGGGAGGTCAGGAAGTTCTTCTTCACAGAGAGGGTGGTGGACACTTGGAATGTGCTGCCAGAAGAGGTCATCTCATTGAAGGCAGTGGGCAGCCTTAAGAGGGGCTGGGATAGACATGGGGGAAGGTAAAGATCATAGGTAGGGAGGATGGGAGGAGTGGGGGAAGGAGAGCAGGGACATTAGTTCAAGCTGTGGACCTTGCAATACGAGCAGACTTGATAGGCAAAATGTCCTTCTGCTGACTTCTTCGTATGTTAATAAGACTTCTTTGACTGATAGGGACATCCAGAACAAGATCTATTTGCCTCCCCATCCAATGCAAAACTGCCCAGTTTTTGCTCGCTGGATCCAGGGCCAGGTGTTTTCTGGTGAGATGCATTGTCCCTCTCCTGGACGGGGAGGTTCCTTTATGTGTTTCCTCCCTTCCATCTTCTGCAGCGAGTCCTTCTCAAGCTGCAATCGAAAGGAGCAGGGGTGAGCCTGGTGGCACCTTTCTGGCCATGACAGACTTGGTTTCAGCTACTCCAACAACTTGCAGCGGAACCCCCATCTCCCTGCCCCTCCATTCAGACTTGCTCTCCCAGGAACAGGGAACCCTGGTCCATCCAGATCTCAGATCTCTGCATCTCCATGTGTGACTCCTGCAGACCTAGCCATATCCAGATTGGGGCATCTCCCAGGGTAGCGGATGTCCTGGTGGCCACAAGGAAGCCTTCCACCAGGTCCACCTACACCATGAAATGGAAATGGATCTGCATCTGGGCCACCACTAGGCATTTCGACCCCTTCACCTGCCCGATGAATCTGATTCTAGAGTACCTGCTCTCCCTGTAGGATTCTGGTCTAAGCTACTCCTTGCTGAAAGTGCATCTCTCTCTGCCATTTCAGCTTATCATGCACCTGTTGAAGGCAAAACTCTTGCCCAGCTGGATCTTCCCCATACATTCATAGAGGGCATTCTGCATTTGAAGTCTCCCATTCGGGACCCTGTCCCACCATGGGATCTGTTGTTTGTTCTAGAAAAACTAACTTTGCCTCCCTTTGAACCTGCCGCAAGTTGTGAGTCAAGCTTTCTGTCATGGAAAGCATTATTTTTAGTTGCCATTACTTCCACTCAAAGGATTTCCGAGCTTCAGGCCCTGATGTCCAAGGAGCCTTATTTAGTTTTCACAAGGACAGAGTATCCTTGCGAAATAATCCAAAGTTTCTTCCCAAGGTGGTATCCATTTACCTTGAATCAAGACATCCACCTTCCTGTCTACTATCCAGAGTACTCAAACTGAGGGGAGACACTCCTACACACTCTGGATGTTCACAGAGTACTTCTTTATTACGTGGAACACACCAGAGTCACCAGAAAGTTGGATCAGTTGTTTGTATCATTTGCCCCTGAATGATAGGGGCTCTTGTTTCTAAACTGTGTTTATGCAAATGGTTGGTTAATTGCATTGTTTTCTCCTATAAGTATGACAAACCCTTACTGGGCTTGGTAAAGGTTCAGTCTATCAGGGGCATGGCAGCTTCCTTTGCCTCCCTGAAAAATGTGTCAGCAGCAGACATTTGCGCACCTGCTACCTGGAATTCTGTCCACACCTTTGTCAAACACTGTAGCTTGGACATTGCATCTTGACACAGAGCAGGCTTTGGATTTACAGTCCTTCAGGGCCTACTCTCTTAATTTTCCTTGGGCAACTTCTACCTCCACCAAGCTGACTGGAGTCTCTCCTTACTACTTGGGACTGAGTCCCAAAGGTGTTACCTACTCCAAGAGCGAATCTCGAAGTAAGATAGTACAGTTAAGTAAGAACTTACTGTAACAGTAGATCTTCGAGAGGAGCTCTTGCAGCAGGAACTATTTTCCCTCCCGTCCGCCTGCCCCCGGTAGCTGCTTCTCCATCACAGATACCTTTGTTTCCTGTGTTAGAGGATCCTCCTTGGTTCTCCACTTTTACTCACTTGTTGGGGTCTCTGGTGGGAGAACTGGGGATGGGCTGGGGGACCACCCCTTATATACCATGCGTGACATCAGGGGCGGGCCAATGTAAGGGGCGGTCCCTTGCTGTATACTGCTAGCTATAAGTTTTCTGTGGGTCCTGGCGCCTGCCAGCTTCAGTCTTAAATGAGTTACCTGCTGCAAGAGCTCCTCTCGAAGATCTACTGTTACTGTTAATTTCTTACATAACTGTACTTTCCTTTATGCCTTCCCTCTATTTCCTTTGATTCAGAGGGTGCTAATCAAGTTGCAGATGGAGGGGGCCAGCATGATTCTTGTAGCTCCATTTTGGCCTCGTCAGATTTGGTTCACATTACTACAGCAGATGTCTGAGAAGCCTCTGGTCCCTCCTCTTCTTTGTAGGAATCTGCTGACCCTGGTCCATCCCAACCTCAAGGCTCTCCATCTGCATGCTTGTCTCATGAGAACATAGCCATTGCCAGATTTGGGATTTCCAGTAGGGTAGTGAATGTTCTTGTGGCCACTCGGAAAACCTCCACTCAAACCACTTATGCCATGAAGTGGAAAAGGTTTGCCATCTAGGCTGCCAAACATCATCTGGACCCATTCACTTGTCTAGTGAACTAGATTCTAGACTACCTGTTATCGCTGTTGGATTTAGGTCTTCAGTACTTCTCCCTGAAGGTGCACCTTTCGGTTATTTTCAGCCTTTCATGAGCCAGTGGGTGACCATACCATAGCTCAGCTGGCTGTTTCCTGTACTTTCCTGAGGGGCATCCTGCCTCGGAAACCTCCAATCCATTCTCCTGTCCCAGCTTGGGATTTGAATTTTGTTTTGGAGAAGTTGACTCTGTTTTTTTTTTTTGAGCCAGCTGCGACTTGCAAGCTACGCTTCCTTTCTTGGAAAGCATTATTTTTGGTTGCAATTACTTCTGAGATTTGCAACGAGTATGACGCTGATGTTTCTGTTAGCCCTGTAATCACACTTTGCAGGTGTGTGATCTGGGCAGTAATGTTCGGAAAGCCTGCCTTCATGTCTTGCTGCATAAGTGCAAGTGTGTTTGGAACACCCGCTAGAGATTATTCAAAATACGACACAATGGCTGATGTGGGGGGTGGCGGGATTCAGACGCGAGGTCTGCAGCTTGGCCTACTTCAAGATGAGGATCAGCACTGGAGCTGGACAGCTGTGAGGTACCAAATTAAGCTTCCCCTGCTTGTGCTTTTTTCTTGGAGGTTGCCATAAGCCTTTTTCCCTATACCGTCGCAGGGTGGCTTTTGAAGGGTCAGAATCGCCTTATTAATCACTTAAAAGGTTGGTGCCAAGGGGAGCTAGCGATTAAGCGTCTGCCATATTCTAGAGTTAGCCTGCAATTACTTCTGCTTGAAGGATTTCTGAGCTGCAGGCCTTATGGTGCGAAGAGCCTTATGTGATTTTTCAAGACAGTGTCTCTTTGCGCAGTGTCTCTTTGCACACAAATCCTAAGTTCTAGGATCGTGGATATGTTGTTCTATCCACACTTGTTGGCATGCCCCTTTCTCTTTAAATCTTGCCGGATGATCTGAAAGCTGACTCCTCCCACCCACCTGGGTGGTATAAGCTTCAGCTCTTCCCCATGATGCCAGATTTTCCTTTCCACTTGGAAGATTCAGGTTCCCTCCTTACCGCTCTGTTTTGAGTAGGCCCTGGTGCCTAATACTACGGCTAGTTTACTGAAAATAAAACTCATTTGAGTTTCTCCACTTAAATCGTGATTGCAACCACGATGGAGGACACATCTTCATCTGAGTTTTGCCAATGTCCTTGCGGGCATAAAATGTCCCATACTGACCCGCATTCCATGTGCATCTACTGCCTGGGCCATGCGCATGACCGAATCCAAACGAAAAAGCAGGCTTCACTGCAGATATACTCAATCCAACTTCAGAACCACAAGAACACAATAAAGGACACCATCAATATTCATCAAAATATTAAAAACGTACACGGGCTCTTTAGGACTTGGGGTCAAGCACTATATGGTACTTTGTGTTTGTTTTTAATATTTTGCGATTAATATGCAATAAAAATGATATGAATTGATTGTGAGCGTTGGATGGTGCTTTCCTTTATTGTGTTCTTGCCATGTGCATGACCACCAGGCCTGCGATTTTTGTTGTGCCTTTCATCTGCAAGTTTTGGATGATTGCCTCGCATGCTTGCAGCTTGGATGACCGGAAAAACTGCACCCGACAGTCAAATCTAAAAATATCCATTATGTGGTCTCCGCGGCTGTGGGATACACTGACCAACTGGACCAGATGAAAGCCTTTTAGGAGGAGGCAGCTCAGGCCGCCAAACAATCCTCCTCAGTGTCGGTTTTTGTTCTGCTCAATCTGGGCACTTCCTTCTCCGGATCCTTCAAGGAGATGTGCCAGACTCCCCTATTAAAGGAGAGGGCCTGTCCAGTTTGTACACCTTCTGGTCCCGCAAGAAGGACAGAGGATCAAGAGAAAAGTCTTCACAACATCAGTGCTCTTGGGACAGTCTCAGTCCCAGGAATCTCCTATATTGACTTCGGTCGAAATTGCGACCTCTGCCGCTGGCTTCATGGTACCTCTATCAGGCCAGATGGCTCAGACGTGGGATGATGACCAGGTCAAAATAATAATTGACCCCGTCGACCCGTTGTCAACTGAGGAGGCTGACAATTCTTTATTTAGGACTCCGGTCCTACTGACCGAGGAGGAGATCCAGCCAGCTGGGGCTCCACCCGTAGTCACTGTTCCCGATCTGGAGGACCCGCGATTCTCCCCAGCCCCTTCAGAGAAGCTCTGTCAGTCCCTCCGATGGTCATCTTCTAGATCTCGGACCCCCTCAACTGATAGGCTGAGGAAGTCTTATAAGTGGCACTCTAAGAAGCGGCAACGCCGCCATTCGTCCTCATCCTCCTCAGATGAGGAGAGGCTTCGACGCAAGTTGTGTCACCACCATGAGGACCTCATGTGGCAACAGCTCATGCTGTCTGGTCCAAAGTCTACCCCAGCTTCCACTCAGGCCATCACTTGGCTGTCGCCATCCAGGCCGACGCTGACTCCTCCAGAGCTGGTCGACACTGTTCCTCCACCAACGGAGTTGGTGAAGACCCTCACAGTTCGGCCAAAGCTGGTCTCTCCACCTGTCTTGGTGGAGCCTCCGCCTAAGCAGCATCTGTCAGGGGCTCCTGCCAAGGAGTCTCGGCCAGTTCAGGGTCTCCCGCACTGGCTGTCAGTCACCCTGCCCTGGGCAGGTCGAAAGTGACTCCGATGGTCGGCCACTTTACCCAGACCCAGACTCGGGGTCTGAGGATTCAGACCTGCATTCACGTCTGTGTGACAGTGATTCCATGAGTCTGTCAACTGAGGAAGGTCCCACGTCCTTCCTTGGTATTGTCCATCTATCTCCGAATCAATGGGGATGCCTTTGGAGCCTGTCAAAAAAATGGGCCAAATACCCCACTGATATCCTCGGAAAAAAGGGATTCTCCATCTGAGGCCTTCCCAGTGGCTGAGCCATAGTTAGTCCGGCCTTGGAACTTTGGCAACACCCAGCCTCCTGCTCTGCGCCTTCCACTTTTATGGCCCGCAAGTATGTAGCTCTCATCGACTCCCCCTCGGGGTTTACACAGCACCCCTTGGCTGAGGGATTGGTGACCAAATCTGTGTTCTGGCACTCGGGCAACTCAGGAGATGCAGATAGACCTCCGGACGAAGAATCCAAAAAGTTGGACCATGCAGCCAGAAAGGTCTATGCTGCCTCCTCGCTCGGCCTCTGATAGGCAAGCTCAGCTGTCATTATGACACACTTCCCCCACGCCCTTTTGGGCTCTCTGGCTGAGGTATTCCCTCATCTTCCTGTGGACCTTCAGACCACGGTCAAGCAGATCCATGACCAGGGCCAGGTTGTTGCTAAACAGCAACTCCAGATGGTGCTGGACATTGGGAATTCTTGTGCCCATTCAGTGGCAGCTGCAGTCACCATGCACTGAAGAGTCTGGCAGAAGGTCTCGACCTTTACGGCAGACACCCAGCACAAACTGGAACTGGTGGACATTCCCTTCCTGTGTACCTACTTGTTCGGTCCTGGAGTCGATGGTCACCTCCAGCATATCGAGAAGTCCATTGCCACCTTGGACTCCATTACTTCTGCTCAGAAAGAACCCCAGGGTTCTAAGAAACAACAGAAGAAGAAGAAGAAGCCTTTTCAGACTTCTGCCCCTGCAGCCAAGCAGCCTCAGTATCATACTGGGCAGCAGCAGCAGGCTCACTCTTGGCACCCTTGGCCCAAGTCCGGGGCTTCGGCGAACCATAAGCCTGGAGGGAGAGGTCCTGGTGGTCCCGCTGCTGGTCCTTCATCCTCCAAGCCTGCACAGTGACAGGATGGGGGCAGCCACCCCCATGCTTGTCACGACCACTCTAGGAGCTCCTGTGGGGGTCTGGCTCTGCCTCTTGCTTTCCACCTGGTCCACTGTCACAATGAACAGGTGGGTCTTGGAAGTGGTCGACCAGGGTCTGCTTCTGGAATTTGAGCAGTACCCTCCAAGCCGAGCCCACTCTCCATGGGAGGACAAGGTATCCACCCATACTCGGTTAGCTTTCAGAGACAACATTGCCCAACTCCTCTGCAAGGAGGTAGTGGTCAGAGTCGCGGATCCCCCAGTCGACTCAGGGTTAGACTCCAGGTACTTACTGGTCCCAAAACAGATGGGGGGCTGGTGCCCCATTCTAGATCTGCATGACCTGATTCAGTTTCTCAGGTCGCACACCTTTCGCATGGTAACTCTGTCCCAGATCATACCATCCCTTGAGCAGAACATGTGGTTCTGCTCACTGGATCTATAGGAAGCATTCTTCCACTTCCCGATCCATCTGTCCCACTGAAGGTTTCTCCACTTCAGGGTGGAGGGAATCCTCTACGACTTCCAAGCAATGCCATGTGGCCTATCATCAGTCCCCAGGGTCTTCATCAAATGCGTAGCAGTGGTGGCGGCCCATCTTCAGCATCGAGGGGTCAGAGTGTGCCCCTATCTTGATGATTGGCTAATAGTGGGTCCCTCCAGACTGGAGGTGGAGCGGTCCAGGGATCTGGCCCTCCACACCTGCCTAAACCGCCTGGTCAATGAGGCCAAGTCAGAACTCGAGCCCTCACAGGTGATTTGCTTCATCGGGGCGGAGCTCAGCTCTTGCTGAGCCAGAGCCAGGCTCCCGGAGGACAGGGAAGAAGTTCTCTCATCCTTTGCCCGATCATTTCTGGTTGGGCAATTGCACCCTGCCCAGGAATTCCAGTGAATTTTGGGTTACATGGCGGCCTGCACCACCATGGTCCAATGGACCCGGTGGCATATGCACCCCTTCAGTGGTAGTGGGCCAGCCAGTGGTCTCAGCAACACGGTCATTTTGACCAGCTGGTCACTGTGACCCAGAAGATGTCTGATGCCCTCCAGTGGTGGACCATCCTGGAACATCTGCAGTGAGGGATCCCATTTGTCTGCCCCAAGCTGATGGTCATCCTCATCACCAACGCCTCTCTCACAGGCTGGAGATACCCACATGGGGAATCAGAGTCCATGGGCTCTGGATCCCCAAAGAATCCTGATGCCACATCAGCCTGCTGGAGCTCTGAGCAGTTTGGCTGGCACTGGCTGCACTCGCTGTGTTCCTTCGGGGTCAAGTGGTTCAAATCCAGACGGACAACACCATGACCATGTACTACCTCAACAAACAGGGTGGCACACACTCCTGGCCTCTGTGCAGGGAAGCACTCCACATCTGGACCCTTGTGAGCTGACTGGAGGCAGATCTCCTCACCATTCATGTGGCAGGAGCCTCGAATCAGTTGGCAGACGCCCTCTGCCGTGTGGCCGAGACATCCCACAAGTGGTCTCTCCATCCTAAGGTAGTTCACAGCCTGTTCTCCCAGTAGGGCAACCCTCAGGTGGACCTGTTCACCTCCAAGGAGAACACAAAGCTGAGGCTGTTCCATGCCTGCCCCCCCTCAGCAGGGCTCACTGCAGGGAGATGCCTTCTCAAGGCCATGGACCCCAGGCCTCTTCTATGCCTTCCCTCCACTTCCCTTGGTCCACAAAGTGCTCCTCAAGGTCAGGAGGGACAAGGCACAGGTGATCCTGGTAGCCCCAGACTGGTCCCACCAGTTCTGGTATCCAGATCTCCTCAGCCTCTGCGTCAGGCTCCCTAGGCGTCTTCCAGCAGACCCAGACCTGCTCTCCGTCAATCAGGGGAAGGTATTCCATCTGGACCTTCAATCCCTGCACCTGACAGCCTAGTTCCTGAGTGGCTAGAGTTCCAGATTTTGGGTCTCTCTGATGATGTACTCAGTGTAGTTGAGGCATCTAGGAAGGAGTTGACCAGGAAATGTTATGCCTTCAAATGGAAGAGATCCTCCATTTGGTGTCAAGGCAAGGGTCTGGACCTTTCATCCTGTCTGGTGGCCAGCATTCTTGATTACCTTTGGTCTCTCTTCAAAAGGAGGTCTTCAGTCTACGACCCTTAAGGTGCACCTGGCAGCCATCTCTGCTTACCGGGTGTGGTCCGGTCAGCAGACGGTGGCACAGGAAAAGGTAGTCTGGCATTTCTTTAAAGGCTTTGACCACATTTTCCCTCCGGTGAGGATATCTGTAGGGCTGCTATTGGTAAGTCAGCAAAACACCTTCATTACCCACTACCACATCAACCTAGAGTCATGCTAGGATGCTGATTTTGGGGCCTCAGTTCTCCAGTCTCTGTTCACTAAGTAAGGGGTGTGCGCCTTGCCTCCCTCCTTCTGGAGAACTGCTAGGAGTCTGCCAACAAGTGTGGATAGAACAACATATCCATGATCCTAGAAAAAACAGGTTACTCACCTTTAACAGTAGATCTTCCATGGAATGATCTCTTGCAGTAGGTAATTACTTCCCAGGGTTTCCAGCAGAAGGCATTGTGACACATCAGCTCTTTTAGCAGTTTTCACCAGGGACTGCCCACACATGACATCATCTTCCTGCTTGCTTTATATGTGTGGGCATTCCCTGGTATCCTCAGTTCATTTTACTGCCGTCTTCAGCTCACACAGCAGCTAGTTCAACTTCTGTGTAACAGTCATTGACAAGAATTGGATGGACCTATCCAAGCCCACACCACTAGAGCTATGGCCATTACTGCTGCTTGCTTCAAAGGCGTCTCCATTTCAGATATCTGCAATGTGGCTACCTGGTCCACAATCCATACTTTCACAAGGCATTACAATCTTGATAGTGCCTTGAGATGTAGGACGGCCTTCGGCCATGCAGTCCTACAAACTCTCCTATCGTAACTGTCCTCCCATATGGATGTAACTGCTGGGGATTCTCCCAAAAGTAATTACTTACTGCAAAAAACCATTCTGTAGAAGATAGTACAATTACGTAAAATCTTACAGTAACAGTAGATCTTCGAAGAATGTCTCTTGCATTAGGTGCAACCCTGTCCTCCGTCCCCTCCTTCTCTAACAGAGAAAATTCTGGTTCCAATGATTTAGGGTTGGGACTCCTTGACACCTCGGCTTCCCTGTGGTCCTCACTTTTGTGAGCTGAATCCAGTGGGGGAACTGAGGATACCAGGGACTGCCCACACTTATATAGGAAGCAGGAAGATGATGTAATGTGTGGGTGGTCCCTGGTGAAAACTGCTAGAAGAGCTGCCATGTCACAGCATCTTCTGCTGGAAACTCCCAGAAGTAATTACCTACTGCAAGAGACATTCCTTGAAGATCTACTGTTATGGTAAGATTTTACATAAATGTGCTTTCTAGGAGTGGTATATGTTGTTGATCCACACGAACCCACCCAACCTCCCCGGCTTCGACGCACAACCTCTGCTTCCAGCTAGCAAAATCTGATGTCATGGGGCAGAGCCGAGGCTTAAACCCGGGTGGGTGGGAGGAGCCAGCTTTCAGACCATCTAGCAAGATTTAAAGGGCCAACAACTGTAGATGAACAACATATACCACTCCTAGAACTACTGTTACAGGTGAGTAACCTGTTTTTTCTCCCCAAGGTGGTGTCTGAGTTTACCCTCAATCAATCCATCCACCTTTCTGTTTATTTTCCTGAGTGTGCCAATCCAGGGGAAGCACTGCTCCATATGTTAGATGTGTGCAGAACTTTGAAGTACTACCTGCTTTGCACCAAGGAAAATAGAAAGTCGAAGCAGTCGTTTCTTTCTTTCACCCCAGGTAGAGAGGGCATTCAGATTGCTAAACAATGTTTATCAAAATGGTTGGCTAATTGTATTGTGTTCTGCTGTAGCAAGTATGGCAAAGAGTTAGCTGGAGCGGTTAAAGCTCATTCCATAAGATGCATGACTATCTCCTTGGCCTGTTTTTTGAGGGGTCTTAGCTGCTGACACTTGCGCAGCTGACTCCTGGAGTACTGTCCATACTGTCACCAAGCACTATAGTCTGGACATTTCCTCATGATCTGGTGCTGGATTTGGGAGGGCTGTGCTGCATGACCTCCTGTCTTAAGTTTAAGGATGGCCTTCCTCCAGACTGTTCTGTTGCACCTGTAACTGCTTGGGACTCATTCTTACAGTATGACCTGATGACTGAGATGCCCCTGAAGAAGACAGAAACATAGAAGTTGACAGTAGATAAGGACCAGAAGGCCCATCTAGTCTGCCCATTCTTTCTACTTTATGAATGTGCCATAGGCCTGTACTCTCTCAATGGCCTATCTAGTCATACTCATCTGTATTGCTCCCTTATGCCTATCCCATTCCTGTTTGAAGCCCTGCACTGTATTCATATCCACCACTTCCTGAGGTAGGCCGTTCTATGCATTCACCACCCTTTCTGTGAAAAAGAACTTCTTCACATTACCCCTTAATTGGCCTCCCTCTATTCTCATGCTGTGTCCTCTTATCCTGCTATTTTTCTTATATTGAAACATGTTAGACTCTTTCACCTTGTTAATGCCCTTAAGATGTTTGAATGTTTCGATCATATCACCTCTCTCCCTCCTTTGCTGTAGGGTATACATATTGAGCTCCATTAATCTGTCCTCATATGTTTTCTTTTTTTTTTTCTTTATCTATTTCTGCCCCTCCACTCACCTGGTGACCCCCACTCTTTCGGGCTCCAACAGGTCCTACTCAATCTCCGCTGTCCCTACCTGAGCTCTCTCTATCCTCAAATCACAGCCATCCCTGGGATATCCGGACGTAACTCTTGCGTCACGAGGTTGGACCCTCAGGAGGGAGGGCCTCGAGGGGTTCAGCACACTACTCAATAGGGCTCAGGGGATGCTGCTGAGGAAGGAGGCTCGCCGAGGGCATCGGAAACATCGAGGGATGGGGAGCCATCATCCGGCAGCCATCAGGCGGCATTTCATCTTTTCTGAGTCCTCTTCACTACGTTGCTCAGGCAGTGCCTCCAGTCTCCACTGGGGGCCGCTGCCGAGCAATGCATTCCCCAAACCCACCCCAGGATAGGAGAGCAGTCCCTCTGGATGCTCGATCCTATCCTTCTCTGCCGACCCATGGCTCCCCGGGTCCGTTCCTGAACCCGGGTCACCAGCGTGGGTGGAGGTAAGGTGCCAGCGCCTCAACCCTCTACGCCACCGGGCCAGCTCCTCATATGTTTTCTAATGCAGTCCCTGCACCATTTTGTTTACCTTTCTCTAGACTGCCTCCATTTTGTTAATGTCCTTGTGCAGGTGCGGCCTCCAGTACTGCATGCAGTACTCCAGATGGGGCCTAACCAGTGTCTTGTAAAGAGGGATTATTACCTCCCTGTTATGACTTGTGATACCCCTACTAATACACCCAACATCCCTCTAGCCTTACCTACTGCTTTAGTGGTCTGCTTGGATGATTTCAGGTTATCTGTGATGATGATGCCCAAGTCTCTTTCTTCCCTTGTGATTTCCAGCAACTCCCCCCCAACCTATAGGTGGCTTCAGAGTATCTTTTCCCTATGTGCATGATCTTGCACTTCTCTGCGTTAAACCCTAGTTGCCACTCTTCCTACCATTTTGCCAGTGTATCCAGATTTCTTCTCATTCTGCCCACCCCATCTGGATCATCTACTCTGTTGCAGATCTTGGTGTCATCTGCAAACAGACAACCCTTACCCTCCAGTCCATCTGCAGTGTCACTGATGAAGATATTGAAGAAGCCTGGCCCCAGGACTGATCCCTGAGGTATCCCACTTGTGACTTGCATCTCTTCCAACTGTATACCGTTTACCACCACTCTGTTTTCTGCCCGTAATCAGTTTGCCATCCAGTTGATAACCATTACCCGAGCCTACCCAGCTTATTATCGAGTCTTCTGTGTGGAACAGTATCGAAAGCTTTGCGAAGTCAAGGTAGGTGACATCAACTGCGCCCCCTTGATCCACCACTCTGGTTACCCAATCAAAGAAATCTATGAGATTAGTTTGACAGGATCTTCCTGTTGTAAACCCATGCTGTCTTGGATAGATATAACACTTACATAAGAACTTACCATAACAGTAGATCTTTGAGGAGATCTGGGTCATCAAGTCTGTCTTCCATCCCACCATCCCCTTTTTGGGGGGCTGTTTCCTGGAACTGGTTATCATATGTCCCCAGCCTTTTATTTGGTCCTGGCTCTCTCTCTCTCTCTCTCTCTCTCTCTCTCTCTCTCCTCAATCCCCCATGGCTTGGGCTATGCTCCCTTTGTCTCTGGGGGAAAGAACTGAGGAGGGAGCGGGGCTTCTCATGCCTTTATGTAGTTGGTGACATCGGTAGATGACATCATGTGGGTGGCCCCAGTAGTACTGCTGAAAATCTTCCACATGGATTCTGCTTCACCGATGGTAAAGTTTCTTGAAGTGTGACCTGATGACTGAGATCCCCTCTAAGATCTACTGTTACGGTAAGTTCTTACATAACTGTTCTATTCAGACTTGCAAGCTGCCTGTACCAATTCACAGCCTTACCCTTTGGTTTTGCCTCAGCACCGAGAGTGTTTGCAAAGTGCCTAGCTGTGGTAGCAGCACATCTGAGGAGACAAGGTGTAGTAGTTTTCCCTTACCTGGACAACTGGCTTGTCTCGAGGAAAACAAAAGCAAATGCAATGTGCTCCATCTCACTGGTAAGGAACACATTGGAGAAAGTAGGATTCCTGATAAATCAGCAAAAGTCTGACAGAAACAGTTCAGGTTTTGGAGTTCAATGGAGCAGAACTGGACACCCTGCATGGAAGGGCATTTCTACCTCTGAACAGGGTAGCCAGCCTAATCTCCTGTGCAAGTTCATTCATTGCAGTGCAGCCAAGGCCTGTAAGGGATCTCCTACCACTACAAGGCCACATGGCACCAGCAACAGCCATAGTAGCATGGTCTCGCCTCCCGATGAAGAATGTTCATTGCCACCTTAAAAGGTACTGGTGCCAAAGGTCAGATCCCTTGTCCTACCCAATGCCAGTCACAAAAACTTTGGTGCAAGTACTGGAATGGTGGAAGGAAAAAGACAACCTCAGAGAGGGTATTCCTCCCACTATTCCACACGCAGGTGCTCACAACAGATGCCTGCTTCTGGGGGGGGGGCACCTAAGGGGTCTCACAGTAAATGTCATCTTGAGCCCACATAAGAGAATGGAGCGCATAAACCTAGAACTTGGAGCTGTGCTCCTGTCAGTGCAGTCTTCCCAGTTACAGGGCCAAACATTCCAGATTCAGACTGACAACGCCACAACCATGTACTACATAAACAAACAGGAAAAAACAAGATCCTCAAAGCTGTGCACAGAGGCAATGAGGACCTGATATCTAGCATACTCACTGGATGCCAAAATGTCTGTAGTCCCATCCGCCAGGCAGAGACAATGTGCTAGCAGACTCCCTGAGCAGGATGAGGCAGTCAGTCACGAATGGTCTCTGAACCAGCAAGTGCTGGCTTCAGTTTTCATAAGATGGGGGCTCTCCAGAGATGGATCTGTTCACTCATGGGAGAAAAAACAAGTTCCCTCAGTTCTGTTGAAGGGGGCTGTGCCAGATGATGCTCTCCCTGTGATGTTCAGGAGGCTCCCATATGCCTTTCCTCCATCCCCCCTCTTCCAGAAGGTGCTCGTGAAGCTCAGGAGGGAGCTGGCAACAATGATCCCAATAGTCCCAGACTGGGCCAGGTAGGCATGGTATTCAGTGTTGCGGACCCAGTCATGCGACACTCCTATCACATCACCACTGAGACACAACCACTGACCTTGACTCAGGGCAGGATAACTTCCTGAACCTCAAAATATTATGCCCGAGAGCTTGGTCTTGAGATGCTATTGTTTTCTGGTTCAAGTCCGTCACAAAAGGTATTGGAAATCCTGAGTTTCCTGGAAACCAGGTACTAGAAAGGTATATGCCTCTAAATGGAAAAGATTTTCATTCTGGTATGTCTCCAGGAAAATCAGGCCAGTACAAGCAGGGCTACCAGTAGTCCTGGATTACATGATGTACCTACTATCTGGCTCTGAGGCCTTAAACACTAAAAGCACACTTGGCGGTACACCAGCAAGGAAGGCAAAAATCTCTGACCTTTCAATATTTTTTCAAATGTGTTTTCAAAGGCCTCAATCACCTTCCCCATCCTGCGAGGGAACTTGTCCACTCATGAGACTTAAATATATACATTGCCCAGCTGGTGGAGTCTCTTTTTGAGCATATGGCTACAACAGACATGAAATACGCCACTTTGAAAAAATATTTTCCTAATTGCCATGACATCTACAGACAAGCTCTGGCAGAGCCACTACGACTGTGAATGCATTAACTAGATAAGGGTGTTTCATGGGTTTAAACACAAACAGTTCTTTATTTATTTAAAAAATATCAGATTTACAAACCTTTGAGTCAGAGACTCATTTACAAAGGCACCTCATCGAAACTAATACAAATACAGCACAGTTAAGTCAAAAAACAATGACTCAGAGAGCAGAATGTTATAACAATCATTCACTGGAGATACATGGGTAATAGTAGATAAACAGATGACATAGTTTAGGCACACAGGCACCACATCAAGAAGACCAAAACAGTTCAAACAATATACAATAGCTAAAGCAAGTAGACATCAGGAGTCAAAGAGAAGCCCAGAGTGTTCACATGAAGGCTGTTGCATATACACTAACTGAATCAAAGTACAGAACATTGAGAAAGGGCATATTTAAAAATAATGCCACCTTCTGTATTACAGTTACCTATATGTTTTGCATTTTATTCTATAAACTGTTATAGCAATCAACTCAACAGAACCAGGCCATCATATACATGAAGGTACTGTACCATAACTGAAAACACTGCTGAGACAACTGTATGTTGTGACAAGGTGGAAGATAAACACAATGTTGAGACAAGTTTTTGAAGACATTTGATGTGTTTTTTTTTAAGAGACTGATCTACAGTTCACACACAAAATTCATATAATATAAAAGTGCCCAAATGCCAATGTAAATTCAACACATTTCATTACAAGCTGTTCTCTTGAAGGAAGATATTACTATATAAGGCCTTAAAATGGGTATCAGGTAAATGTAAACTGGGGTAGGTGTGTTATTGAGGGTATTGCATAGTTTATCTTTTATCGCTGTTCCACCGGATCAGCAATATTTGCACAAGCTGTGCCCAGTCCAGATTTTACAGCTCTGGCCTGGGTCTGGTGATGTGAGTTTTACCATACCCCACTGTATGTGGCTTAGTGATATACTGTACAGATGGCTACAAAGTCTAACCCATTGAAGGTTGAAGTTTCAGAAAACCATTATGCTCAAAATATCAAGACTCACTCCCTCCCTCACCCACCCCCAGTCACAGTTAATCCTCTACCAAAGTCATGCTTAAATACTGGTGCCTCTACATCCATGCCACTAAGCTTTTAATGCCAACATCAGGGTTTTATTTAACTCTAAAAATTGATTAGCGTTTTGCTAAAAAAAGTGCTAAAACTTTGTGAAAATTAATAGCTCTTGCCTCACTGTGTTAACAAACACAGCACTTCCAGAAAATCTATATAAATACTTTCTGTACAGTTAGTATTGTCCCAAGAAAAAAAACTGCTAATCAATTATTTAATACCCTGCAACATGCTTCTTTTTTCTGCTGCTGTGAGTTCCCTCATCTGTGAAGTCCCATTCTGCTTGTGGCAGCCCCCCCCCCCAAAAAAAAGCAGATAATTTATTTAAAAACATTTTGTTGAGAAATTTTTGTTTTATTATATCCATGGTCAGGAAAAATGAATTTGTAAAAGAAACCAAAATCCCCATTTATCAGTTCATTGAATCACAATACAGCATGTTATGCATTTTTCAGATTCTATGTGTAACCTACAGTAAGTCAAACAGAAATTAGACACACAAATGCCTGGCTGTTTGCAAGAGAAGCAAATGTTGTTATCATTCAGTTATAAACACCTATAGTCACAAACTGCAAGTTAAGAAAATTCAGTAGAATATTAACACTTGCTCAGAACTGCCTGCCTGAGAATGAAGTTGGTATATTATTTGGAAAAAGGCAAAAAAAACTGGGTCTCTTGTTACAGTATGCAATGTTCTGCAAAGATGGTGGTGTCACATGCCTTAATGAGGTGCTGGGAAGTGCCTAAGGGAACTTGTTATGCAGAACGTTCCAGGAACACAGTTGTAAAAACTGGAATAAGAGGTTCCAAGGAGTAATTAACTCAAAAAGAATGTTAGAAAAAACTACCCTATTCATTCAGAGGTGTCAATGAATGTATTTGTTAACCATGCTGGCTTATCTTCTGCTTCCCTCATAGTAAAAATGTGAAATTACATGCATGTTATTTTAAATGAAAAATGAGTGATAAATAGCTTGTCCAGTTGGATGGCAGCTCTGATAGTTGTTCCAGTCTTTCTTTCCACTGATATAAACTGAGCCAGGAAAAAAAACAACAGCATTTTGTTTCTACAACTAGTTGCTAATTGCAGCTAGTATTTTTAACATGTGCAAGTCAACTCCACTTCTCAAACTTAAAAAGAAGAATACACGTCATCACAGTCCGTGTTTACCAAGTAGTGTGCCCATTTTAGTATATAAATGATTAAGAAAATACCTGAAAGTTGTCTATTTTCCTTGAAGTTGAATCCTTAAGCTGTAGTTTCAGACATTTCTTAGTGTTTCCTTTTGAGACACCAGGTGACTCTGATAATCATTTGTTCCAAGGGTTTCCTTGAAGTTGAATCCTTAAGCTGTAGTTTCAGACATTTCTTAGTGTTTTCTTTTGAGACACCAGGTGACTCTGATAATCATTTGTTCCAAGGGTTTTTAAATCAGTTTGGAGGCAATTTAAGTATCTTCTGTTCTCTTAGTCCTTAACAAAATGCAGGGACTCCACAGATTTGTTGTTCCTTGGTCCACACCCCAAACTCTAGTGAGTCTTCTTTCAGTATGATAGATCCACCTCATGCCCCTCCCACATGAATAAAAAAAAAGGTGGGATGGACCTTTTGGGTCTTCTTGGGTGGTGGTGGGGTGGTGGACCTTACTTCCCCCCCAAAAAACAATGCTGCCTCCTGCTACTCAGGTTCCAATTCTTGTACCACCCATTTAAGAAAGAAAATAGTACCCTGCAACCATTGACTAACATGAAAGCGTATTTATTTGAGGGTGGAAAACATTTATTGGAGGAGGGTAAGGTGGAGGAGACTATTTACACCTTCAGTCAGTTCCATGGACAGAAAACATGACATCACTCCTTTTGTACATGCAATACTCCTGTAGGCTCCGCCCATAGTCATAAAAAATGAGTGAGCTGCAAGCTCTGAGTACAGTCCAAATGATATAGTATTCTGTAGGGATAACATGGTCCTTAGGACAAATAGGAATTTCCTGCCTGTGGTGGTAACAGACTTTGATCTGAACCAGTCAGTAACCCTGCCAGTCTTTTTCCAGGATGTTTTAACACGGGTGAGCAGAAGCTCCATTGTCTTTATGTAAAATGGGCACTGGGCTACTATAAATACAGGACAAAGTATGCCGGGTCTACCAATGCACAACCATTTGTCACGGAGCGGTTGGCAAAGGCAAACCAGTTGCCAAAAAAACTGTTTCTCGGTGGTAGTTTCCTGTATCCAGTTTTGCTATGAGAAAGTAGATGAATAACCTACTAGAGGTCTAAGGGCACACTTCACAAGGGGCACAGCCTCTGTAGCAGCCACAAGGGGCATCCCCCTTCAGGAAATTTGCAATGCAGCTACCTGGAAAACCATCTGCACCTTTACAAGGCACTATTGTCTGAACAGTCAGTCCAGAAGGGATGCCAGGTTTGAGACTGCTGTCTTGCAGAACTTTTTCCTAAATAGGCTCTAGAACCATCTTCCCAAGGTAGTGGAAGTGAGATTGCACTTTTGTATTAGCAGTTTTTTTGGATTCAAGTTGTTAGAGGAAAAAACTTACATTTTTTAATTTTTTGTATAATTATTTTATTGATATCTTGGAGAACACCTGTGAGCGGATGCTCATTTGTAGGTTCCATGTCCGTTACAAGAAAAAATTGAACAGGTACATAGCATTACATTACAAAGAATTACATTACAGTCAAGTACAAAATTGCTCTGGTACTAAACAATACATTACAAGCTAGGTAGACAATAAATTGGTGTGAATTACAAGACTGGGATAGCATTTAGCTTAAGATATAATATTTAGATACTGCTATGGCATTGGTGAGAAGGTGTCTGCATTGGAGAGTTAAGCATACTTGTGGGGGGGGGAACAGAGTGGAGAACAGGCACAGCTGTGGCATAGTGAAGCATATGCCTGCATAAGGTGTTCAGAACAGACTTAAGGAATGTTGGAGACAATGGGGTTAGGAGAGCAGCACACGGGGGCATGAGGGCCGGGACAGGGAGGGGGGTGGGACAGTGAAGTGCTGTGAAGGTAGGTGCCCCTAGGATTAGGTGGAACACTAAGTGCTACTGCTTTACGGTGGTCCAGATACAGGAAAGTTGTTTTGGTCATCATGAATGGCCAATGCAGTGTCAGTTGTCATCTGTGGCAAGGTGCTGCATGAGCTTATGCTTGAAAGCACCAATGGTTGTGGTACCGGAAATGGCCGAAGGAAGGGTGTTGGTCCAGTGTGGTGCATGGTAGTAGAATGCATGTTGACCTTGTGCAGTGTGGCATCTAGGTTCACTGAAAATTTGGCTGTGGGTGCTTCTGGTCAGCCTGGCACTTATATGGTGCGTGAGCAGATTCTGGACTCCTGGTGGCATCAGATTTAGTGTGATTTTTTAATTTTTGGGCCAGTAGACAGGTATAGTACTTACCTCTGCTGTTCAGCTGGAGTTAGCCTGCTTGTGAATAGAGCTCACAGGTGTGTGCAAGCCTTGCTTGTGGTGGTGGAGTATCCCGATTCTGGAACTGATGGCCTTGGCTGTGCTGTCTGTATGCTGTGCATAGGACAGGGTGGAGTCAGGGGTGATACCCAGGTACTTAAAGTGCTGCACAAGGTCCAGCACGTCATCACTGTTGTTCAGGGTGGATAGTGGGAAGGTCTTGTGTTTGCTGTGGGTGCTGGAGTAGATCATAGTCTTAGCTTTTTTGTGGTTAAGGATTAGTCTGTGCTCCTTAAACCATGTTTCTGCAGCAGTAAATCCTAGCTGGAGGTCATTTTGAAGTACTGTAGTTCGGGGCTGGGTTGCAGATGAAAATGACAGCGTCATCAACATACAATAGCATGTGACTGGTGCAAGAGCCTTTTTTTTTTTATTTTATTTATTTGTATTTCGGATGACACCTTTGAGCTGAGGGCTCTTTTATAAAGGTTCCAGGTCAAGGCAATAAGGACAATAAGGTACAAAACATAACATGATCATTATAATGGAACTTACAAAAAAAAAAGACAAGTAAGGTTACAATAATAGCAGCCAAAGGCATTGTCAAGGAATTGTGTTGTGAGTTAATTATACAGTACAAGTCATAGACGGCTCACTGATGCTTTGTTAGGAGTGGGTTAGTGGGGAAAGAGAAAGAAGAGTGGTGGTGAGGGGGTGGTATGGGAGAGAGAGAGAGATGAGGGAGAAATGGGAGGCATTGCTTTGGTATGTGGTAGATGGGGAAATAGCAAGGGAGGAGGAAGGGGGGGTGAAAAAGGAAAGGAGACAGATTCATCCTATACCCAGTAATGGGGGTTAGGAGAGGAGGAGGAGCTCAGGCAGTGAGGAGGGATGCTTGAGGGTAGTATACCTGGAGGGGATTATAAGAAGCAATCACAGAAGGCACTAGCCATGAGGTGTTGACGCAGTTTACACTTAAAAGCACCAATCATGGCAATGTTGGAGATTTCTGTAGGTAGCAAGTTGAACCAGGTGGAGGCTCTGACAAGGTAAGAACGCTGCGCTTGAGAGGTCCGACAGCAAGGTATTGTAAAGGTTAGACTGTCTGATCTCTAGTTAGGTGGCGGACACGCTGCGGGGTCAATATTGATTGGACTCCAGGGGGTATAAGGCCCAGTGATGTCTTCTTAGCTAGGATGCAGGTCTGGTACTTTAGTCTGCCAGATAGCTGGAGCCAGTTAGCCTGCTCGTAAATGTCACACGTGTGAGAAAGGTGGGCAGCTGAAATAAGGAGTCTACATGCCTTATTAAGGGCTACAGCTATGCGCCAGAGTGCAGTATCAGTAGCGGATCCATAGATAACGAACCCGTAGTCAATAGTTGAGATAACAGAGCTCTGGATAGCGAGGTTCAAGGCTTCAGCCATTAGGCAATGTTTATGCTTGTATAGTAGCCCTATACGGAAGGTCACAGTTTTAGCGATATTGTCATTGTGTTTGGTATACGAGAGGGAGCAGTCAAGGGTCAGGCCCAGATATTTAAACATATCCACCTGCTCAAGAGTGACGCCTTCGTGGAGCCTGGAAGTTTATTTAAGAAGATACTGAAGAGGAGAGACCCCAGTATTGATCCCTGGGGGACCCCGCGGAGTGGACAGGTTTGCTATCTGAGACAATGTCCCCAGTCTTGACCTACTGTGAATGATTGCTGAGATAGCTGTTAAACCATAGAATTGTATCAGAAAAGAGACCAGTGTTGGCTAGCTGTTCAAGGAGGAGTATGTGGTGAACCATATCAGTGGCTCAGTAGGTAGCACACTCACCTCTGAAGCCAGGAGATCAGAGGGCTGTGGGTTCAGTTCCCACATTTGGCACTTGGGTTAATATCCCAGTACTGACACTGTAGTGCAGCATGAGAGGGGTGCTGCACTTCTGAGGTGCCGTCTTTCAGATGAGACGTTAACCTGAGGTCCCATCTGCCTGGACTGGTGGTAGTTCAGGTGGATGTTAAAGATCCCATGGCATTTATCGAAAAGAGTAGAGGAATTCCCGGTGTCCTGGCCAAATTTCCCTCATTCACTAAAAATACCACCAATAGCTTAATCTGGTTCAAGGTCAGTTGGCATTCATCTGTAACCCCCTCCACCGGGTCGTGCCTGAAAATAGGCAGGATTTGTCTAGTGCACTTACCTGGTCAACAAAAACGAAATAAATAAATAAATAAAAGCTTTTGATAGGTCGATGAAAGTAGCCCTCACTAGCTTCCCTTGATCCAGGGCTTGGTGGATATAACCAGTGAATTCCAATAGGGCCATGATAATACTGTGGTCTGCTCAGAACCCATGTTGTTCCGGGCATAGGAGTTGGTGCATGTTCAGATATTCCACAAGCTGATCCGCCGCTATCCGTTCTAGTGCTTTGGAGAGTGGCGGGAGTATGGAGATCGATCTGTAGTTATTCTGTAGTGCCTGGTCTCCACTTTTGTGAACTGGTGTTACAGAAGCCAACTTCCAGAGCTGGGGGAACTGAGAGTGGCGGAGGGATAGGTTGATGATGGTGGTCAGGGGGCTTAGTACTCCGGCAAGTGCCATAGCGACGAACCTAAGGTCCAGGGTGTCTCCACTGTGCCTTGATTTGCCCAGCACCTTCTCAAGGTACTTTCTAGCCTCAGTAGTGCTGACTTCTTTAAAGTAAAAAAGTGGACGGTTCCCCATATGGGACTGATCATCCACTGGGTGCTTCTGGACTGGAGGGTTGAAGTAGTCTGCCGGAAGCACTCCAATTAGGCCCATGAAGGCAGTATTTAGGGCATTTGCTATTTGGAGTGGATCCACTGTGGGTACATCATTGACCAGAAGCATGGAGGAGACTGTTTTGGATCCTTGCCAGTAATATCACTAAGTTTGGCCCAGAAGGATTTGCTGCAGTTCCAGGAGTTGGAGAGAGCTTCCTTATAGTAGGAGCATTTTGCTAGGTGGATAGCCTTTGTGCACTTGTTTTTAGCTTTTTTATATACTTGGATAGTGGCACCTGTACCATGTGTGCGTACCTTTATCCAGAGTTGGTCCTGAGCATTGAGTTGTAGCAGGAGTTCTGGCATTATCCAGGGGTTTCAGGGAGCTTTATATTTTCTTGTTTTCAGGGGGTCATGTTTATTGCAAGTGACGTTCAATTTTGTGATGAAGCATCCAAGTGCGATGTCTACATCATTTGATTCATGTAGGTCAGACCAGTCTAGGCCTTGAAGATCCACTCTGAGTTGTAGTTTGTGCCCTTTGAGGAGTACATGGTTGTTTATGGTTCTGGGTGGGGGCTTGCTGAAGTGGTTTTGCCTGGTGCAGGTAATGGGTGAATGATCACTCAGTGAGTCAGGGAGGGCAGTGGTGTTGGTGATGTGGGCTGGTCAGTTTGAGAGGATCCAGTCCAGCAGTGTGCTAGTACCAGTTTTGTAGTTGACCCTTGTTGGGGTTGCCACCATCTGGGAAAAGTGGATAGTCGCTAGAGCGTCTCTCACCATAGCAGCTGCAGGAGAGGGCCAATTGATGTTGAAATCCCCGGGAAGAATGATCTCTGAGTTAAGGCACAGGGTGACAATAAAGCCCATGAGGTCACTAGCACCAGGAATTGTTGTTTTGGGTGGGATGTAGACTGTGAGGATCGCAAGCAACTTGTTGTGAGTTCCCAGTAGGATTTTGATGGGTAGGATTTTCAGATTGGTGCTTCTGTTGGGGAGGAGAAGGATATGCACCTGAAGTGTGTCCTTTACGTAGACTATGCAACCTCCTCCTTTCTTCGAGGTACGGTCCTGCCTAAAAAGAGTGTATCCAGGCAGCACAATGGCAGAGTCTGGTATCTTGGGTGATAGCCATGTTTCCAACATCGAGAGGATTTCAGAGTTGTGTTTGGTAACCCATACATTTAGGTTGTCCCGTTTGGGCAGCAGACTGCAGATGTTTAAGGTGGCAAGGGTGAATCCTACAGATTTCTGTTGTGGGCTATTCTGAGAGCAAGGAGGGCCAGGGTTGGGGTGTATGTTAGCCGATAGCATTAGTAGTAGGTGGGTAATGTGATTCAGAAGGAGTTTGTAGCTTCTTGAGCATTGCCGTTTCCCTTATATCAGCATTTTAGAGGCGCTGTAGTGGGCAAGGAATCCACGGATGCACCAGACTAAGGAGGGATATTTAGGCCTGTGGTCCTGGGGACAGCACATGGGGTGCCCTTTTATAGAGTATGAGCTTGTCCAGGAGTCGGGAGAAGTGGTCATGCCATATGCATTGGAGAACAGTTACCTGGGGGTGAGTTAGGGCAACTGGCGGCAGCTTGCAGCTCGGGGGCTCTGTGGGGCATATCAGTGCGAGTGAGACAAGGCACAGTAAAATCCCAGGTTTCCAGGACCTAACAGTTCCTTTTTTAGAGTGGTTGTGTGTGGATGCATGTCCAGCAGGGCCAGGGTTAGGGTGAACGATGCCTGACATAAGCAGTAAAAGTAGGATGATTCTAAGCAAGCTTCCTTCAAGTTGTTTGTAAAAAGTGTGTACTGTGGACTTGTAGACTTAATTTTTATTGCACGGAATCTGCACTGGGAGCTGCTCCCCTGCGCGGCTGAGGGTAATGTCCCGCCCACCCGGCCCGTTCCCTCCTCCCTTAAATGCTCTCTAGCCTCTCCCTCTAGCCTGGGGAGCCTATTGCTTCTCTCCCTTGAGTGGCCCAGTGTCAGAATCACTGGTACACTGAATATACCCATTAGATGTGCATGTAAAGCTTCACCTTGTTTTTGTTAGAGCTTGCAATAACTAATTACTGTCTGTGTATATGCTGCAACCCTGAGCCAGGAACAGCATCCTCTTGTTTTATAAAACTAGGACTAGTTAATCCACCTGTGCATGTGTGTAGCAACCTTTCTGACTATATATATTCGAGTGAGGCTAACTACCAGAGCTTCCTGTACCAGTGTGGCATTACCTGTTTCCCACCAATCATTCTCCTGAGCCGCTTGGCCCCATTCAGTAGCCCAGGGTAAGACTGAGCAAGGGCACATTACCTAAGCTCCCCACGTCTTCTGCAAGGGTACTGCCACAGAACAAAGTCGTACTCGGGAAACCCGTGGCCATACAGGATGCCACCTCTGACTGGCTGCTCTAGGCTTCATGGTCTGGCTGTACACTTAGCTCAAAACCTTGGTTCTCAGGCCCCCAGGCCTTCTCTGAAGTCCCCCCCCCGCCTTGCTATCTGCCAAAGGCATGAAACTGGTGCACCTGAACGTACTCAGCTTACTACCAAACCTAGCAGAGCTCACAGCTTGGGTGGCACATTATAACCCTGATATTTTGGGGGTCTCAGAAACCTGGCTGAAGCCCCACATCCCTGACTCTGCATGTGCCCTCCAGGGTTATAACCTTATTAGGCAAGACAGAGTAGGGAACAAGAGAGGGGGTGGGGTGCTCCTATACTATAAGGTACACTTAAACGTATCTGCCATAGGTCACACCCCACACCCATCCCATACCTGTGAGTTCTTGCATGCCCTCCTCCTGCTAGGCAACACCAAAAAGGTCCACCTGATCTGTGCCTACAATCCACCTAAGGGTGGTGTGCTAGGGCTCTGCTCTCTCCTCAACGGTCTCAGTCCCATGGTTGGCTCGAATGAGCTATTAGTTCTAGGAGACTTCAACCTTAACTGGGTGAGCCGCAATGTCCGGCAATATGAGCCCTTACTGGTTGGTCTTGCACTCAGTCAAGTCATTACTGAACCCACAAGGCTGTCTCCACGTGGAGACCAGAGCTCCCTTATTGATTGAGTGCTGAGCAACCAACCGGATAGAATTGTCTCCGTGGTACTCTCCCTGATGTAATCTCGGATCACTCTCCCACCTACTGTATATGGGGCATCTCCTCTCTCAAAATTCTCTACAAAGTGATCCAGATCTACTGAATGAACTACTCCAAACTTAATGTTAGAGACTACCTCTCAGACCTGCGACAAACAGATTGGTCCCTGGTCACCGCAGCAAATGACCCCGCTGGGGCCCTTGACAACTTTCTCTCTGTCTTCACTCTGCTGCAAAACAAGGATGATCCCCTCATGAAAAGGAGGTTGAGGGGCACCATCACTAAGTGGCTTCACGGCGGCCTCTTCTCCCTCATGAAACAGACAAGTGCTGGGCTAGATACAAGGCCTCCCTCTCCAGCACAGACCTCGTTGAGTACAAACACCTGAGGAACTCCTGCAAAAGAGCCATCTGCTCTGCTAAGATTGAGTTCTGTCAATCTGTCCTACTCTCCTCAACCAGAAGCTCGAGAAGTTTCTGGCAGAATATCAAAAACGTGGTGGGAGGGTCCGCCAGAGCTCAGGTCACTAATATGCACATTGGCGGGATTAACTGCAACAACCCCCTCACAGTTGCCAGTGCCTTTAACTCCTGTTCACTGACTTGCCAGCTCTCCCCTATCAGCCCCATGACCACAAGGACCAGGGCCCCCCCCAGATGGGGGAACCTCCTGAGCTCCCTTCTACCTCAGGGTCATCCCTGTCATGGAGACCCAGAGGCTTCTCGTGGGTCTCTCCCCTCACACTGGGGTCAGGCAGGACTGCCTTGAGTCCAAACTACTCAGCCTAGGGGCCTCCATCCTAGCCCAGCCTATCACCCACATCTTTACTAGATTGCTAACAATGGGTACCATCCCAGACATCTGGAAAGTAGCCAAAGTTGTCTCTGTTCACAAACAAGGCGACCCCAAAGATCTCAAGAACTACCGCCCTATAGCGATCCTGTCTGCGATCAGCAAGCTTCTTGAAAAGGTGGTTGCCTCACAGCTCACCTACTACCTGCAGACCCACGATCTACCCTCCCCTGCACAACACGGCTTCAGAAAAGGGCACAGTACGTCCACCGCCCTAGCCGTTGTCACCTCTGAGATCAGGTCTGCTGCTGACCAAGGCAAGCTGACTGGAGCCATCTTTGTGGACCTCTCAAAAGCCTTCGACCGAGTTGACCACTCACTCCTGTGCTCCACTCCCCTGCCCTTGCTTGGATCAAAAACTACCTCTTGGGTAGACAGCAGTACACTAAGTTCAACAAGGCCCTGTCTGAGCCCTCCATGGTAACCTGTGGGGTCCCCCATGGCTCTGTCCTTGGACCTCTCCTGTTTTCCCTTTTCATAAACTAACTGTCCTCGGCCCCGGCTCATGGGCGAGCTACTCTGTATGCAGATGACCTAGTCATCCTGACCAGCTCCCAGGACATCTCTGTCATCAGTGCCAAGCTAAACACCAATTTTGACCAAATTCAAACCTGGCTAAGGGACCACAAGCTCACTATCAACCTGCAGAAGACTCAGACCATGCTCTTTGGCTCTGCAGTCAAGACAAAAGTCACTCCTGCCACTCTAAAGATCTCATGTGCCGACGGGTTCCTCCTACATGTTGCAGATACTGTCAAGTACCTGGGGGGTGACACTTGACCCTCAACTGGATCTCACTCTGCACATTTGCAATGCTTGCAAGGCCTCAAACCGTAAGTTGGGCCTTGCATACAGAGCTAAAAGCTACCTCACCCCGGCTGCCCAACTCGCCCTACCCAGGGGGTCCTTCTACCTACGCTCTGCTATGGACTTGTCACCTTTGCCCACATCACAAAAAACAGTCTCTCAATATTGGACACTGCGTACAACAGTGTTTGTCACTTTGCACTCTCAGCTCCCTGCCTCACCCATCGCTGTAAGCTCTACTCCCGGCTTGAGTGGCTCCCACTGGAAAAGCACCGCACCTTTGTGTTGGGCAGTTTCATTGACAATGTGGTCAGAAATGCCACCCCATCTACCCTCGCTGCATCCCTCTTACACGCTACCCCCTCCTACCATCTAAGATCCATTGATTCTCATGTCCTCCAAGTTCCAAAAACCCATACCCAAATGGGCGACCGGGCCTTTGCTGCATATGTGTAACCCCTAGGGGGCGCTACCCTTAAGGCTACTACCCCTGTCTGCCCCCTCTGAGGCAGGGTAAGGGGCCCAGATCCGTGGATGGGTGCCTCCACCCAGAGGTCAGGGTTAGCCCAAGTAAGACTACCTCAGTTACAGCCCTCTGGGCTACTGCAACCCCCCTTTTGTCCCACTAGTGACTCCCACGGGGTACCAACAATTCTGTTCCCCAGTACACTTACACGGAAAATATAATCCAGCTCCCTTCGGGACCCCTGTAAAGTAAGGCACAGTTATGTTGCAATCACCAAGCAGCAGTTCACCATTAATGTACACAATAGCCAGGATGTAGCTGTACAAAACAGTCTGATTTATTCAGGGGGAAAACAACAAGAACAGGCGGAATCAAGTTGATTAGCTTATCACTATACTCATCTACCTATGGCTCTGTGCACAGGCCTATCCCTACCAGTTACTGTCCCTGGGTACCCAAGCCCTAGTGGCTAGTCCAAACCATGGCAGCTGGTAGGGGCCCTTTCCCACAGAGAAAAGAAAAAGTTAAACAGTCAGCAGTACAGTAATTCCATTTGGATTCAATGTGGCAATTCAACAGGGAGCTACCCTGAATTAGTACTCACGACCTCCAAACAAGATAGGGTCCTTCAACGTCAGCAGGGCTACTCTTGAGCTCCCAGAGACTCCTCACACATTTATATGACAAACTGCAACAGGCAAAGTCCTTTAAGGGCAGCAGGATTTAACTTGAGCTCCTCACACATTTGTATGGTAAAAAGCAACAGGCAAAGTCCTTTAATAGCAGCAGGATTTACTTGAGCTACACAAGCCTCCTCACACATTTATATGGTAAACAGCAACAGGCAAAAGTCCTTTAATGGCAGCAGGATTTACTTGCACTACACAAGCCTCCTCACACATTTATATGGTAAACAGCAACAGGCAAAGTCCTTTAATGGCAGCAGGATTTACTTGAGCTACACAAGCCTCCTCACACATTTATATGGTAAACAGCAACAGGCAAAAGTCCTTTAATGGCAGCAGGATTTACTTGAGCTACACAAGCCTCCTCACACATTTATATGGTAAACAGCAACAGAGGGGTACCACACCAGGCAGCTGCTTCCAATGCTCCCACAAACTCACCATCACTGAGATACTGCAAACGGCAGCTTTCACTTGTCTTCGACCGAGCGCATTCAGCAATTTTCTCCAGTCCTTCTTCAGGTCGAGCCTGGTGGGTAGCTGTACAGAGCACAGCCTCCTCTGACCGCCTCACGACGGGTTTCATCCGCTGGAGCCGACAACACACAATGGCCGCTTCAGGCCTTCACGCGCTTCCGCGAACACTCCAGCAGCGAGAAGCACCAGCCCCTCACCCTCACTAGCCACAACGCATCCTGCCTCTCCACAGCTTGGGGCACTCCTTCCATTCTGGCGATCTGTCCAATTGGCTGGTTGAGCCTGCCAGTCACTTCCTCTGCCTCACTGGTGCGTACAGCCCATGGGTCATACTTTCCCAAATACAAACAGTTCCTCTATTGGTCAGCTCGCTCTGTAGGGTCCCGAGGTACTGATTGGTCCAATTCAGCAGTTCTGGACCAAAATGGGGAGACGGTCAAAACAGTCCTGGCTGCAAAGGAAGGCAGGTTAGAACAACTACAATATCATTACTACTTTAATAGATAGTCAGCAACAAGCAATATCTTCTAACGAAGCTCCCTCTGCGCATTAACGATGGGAGAAACAGAGCGATTATCTCTGCAGCCCAGGCGGAGCTCGAGCATAGCAACACCAAACCCCCTCCCATTTCAACTAACTCTGACTGCAACAGGCAGCCCTTAAAGGGACAGAATACGGAGGCCCTAAAAGAGCACTCACCAGGTCCCCATTTAGGCGGCTTTATACTGATTACCAACCAGGCATAAGGCACGTTAGGAACCCCCATTTGCAAGGGTTACACCTCCTGGCCTGGAAAAGCTTGGCGTCTGCCAGGAGTAATCACCCTTGAAGCAAAGTAGGTGACCATCCTGCGCAACACCATATCACATTCTACCTTACATACAGAAATATTAGATCTACAATGCGCTATAGTGTATATACATTATACATATGACATCTCACACTTTTTAACTCAGGTCATAAGGTCCTACCCGTGACCCCGGGACTGAGGGCTCCTCTTCTGTTAGCTACTAACTGGTCCCTCGGGCAGGGCACCACACTCAAAGCCTTTACTAATAGTCTGGAGTTATCCCCAAGGCTAACTTAGGCAAAGAACTGGGGATACATATACCCCTGGAACCACATTTAAGGCAGGTCCACTGGCTGACCCAGAGATTCATAACTCAACTTGATTACTGGCCGTATTGTCGGCCAGATCACCTAGGGGTCTCAGGGACTCTGATCCTGGCCCTGACTCACTCCCATGTCAGGGACATTAGCAACGGAATCCCTTCAAGGAGATCAGGCTCGATACTCATAATGCTATCAGGGCTTGACCTTCTATCCCTGAACCCACCCACTGGGCTCATCTAGGGGCTGTCTAGCTACTAAAGGGGAACCATCAGGGCATTCAAAATATTCTTCCGGTTCGGGCATATCACTGGCTTGTTCCCCCATCTCACTCTCTTCTCCTGAAAAGTCAGATAACTCAGCCAGGCCAGACAGTTCAGCCAAGCCTAAGGACTCAGCCCCTTGAGTTTGTCTGCTACCCCATTCATCTTCTGGAGGCATTTCCTCTGGGGACAAAGTAGAGTGCTCAATCAACACAGATGGACCAGCTTCAGTTCTTGAGCTAATAAGGGGGGTTGCCCCGAAACAATTGACTTAGTTCATAAGAGGGATAGTATTCAACATCATTTTCACTGTCTTCTGACACTGCATGTTGACCATCTCCTTCTGCAGGGGGGGTTGGACAAGGCTCCCTCGGTGGACTTGTTGAAGGCTCCACGGGCTTGGTTCTTTTCTTAGTAACAGATCTAGTCACGGGCCTGGAAGGAGTGGTAGAGGAAGGTTCAGCTTCAATCAAGATCTGCCCAATTGGCAGCAGATGATTTCTGTGTATGGTTTTCACATCTTTCGGAATTGTTTTCAGGCCGCACTTTATACACAGGTAGGTCTGCCAGCTGTCCCACAGCAATATGAGGGAGGTGATGCCATCTGTCGGCAATTTTATGTTTGCCATGCAGTCCCAGATTTCTCAACAACACTCTATCCCCTTCTCTCAACTCTACTGTTTTCACTTTTTTGTCATATCTTTCCTTGTTAGCCAGATTTCGTTTAGCAGCCATGGTCTGGGCCAGTTGGTAGGCATGATTTAATTGGGCCTTTAATTTCTGTACATACTGTAGATGGTTGTCTGCTCACACCCCATCAGGGGAAACCCCAAAACACACATCCACTGGCAATATAGCCTCTCTTCCAAACATCAGTCGATAGGGGGAGAACCCTGTGGCATCACTTTTCATACAATTGTAGGTGTGAACTAGAGTACTAATCTGTTGGCTCCATCTCGATTTATCTTTGGATTGTAAGGTGCCCAGCATGTCAAGCAACTTATGATTGAACCTTTCAGGCTGAGGGTCTCCCTGCGGATGGTAGGGGGTGGTTCGTGATTTGCGTACCCCCCACAAAGATAGCATCTCTTTAATCAAGCGACTTTCAAAGTCCATTCCCTGATCGGAATGAATCCACTGTGGAGCCCCATAGTGGACGAAAAAATTCTCAACAAGTATCTTAGCCACTGTAGTTGCTTTCTGATCCCTGGTCGGAAAGCCTGTGCATACCGGTAAAATGATCAGTGACCACCAATATGTTACTAACACTTTTCAGATCAGGCTCTAAACTCAGGAAATCAATACAGACCAGTTCCATAGGAGCACTAGTAGTAATGTTGACCAAGGGAGCAGCTCTCTGAGGTAACGCTTTCCTTTGCAAACAACGACCACAGGTCTTGACATACTGTTCCATATCCGCATTCATCTTTGGCCAATAAAATCGAGTCCGTACCAAATCAAGTGTTCGATCTATGCCCAGGTGCCCCATCTGATTATGCAATGACCTTAGAACTAGATCTCTGAAAGCTGAGGGCAGCACCAGTTGTTGTCGTTGCACCCGGCCCTCCTTACTCACAGTCTCTATATAGTAGTTGATTGATCAGCTTTAATTTGGGCCTTCTTTGTACAACAAGGAAGTCCGTAAGTCAGTGGAACGCAGTTTGGATACATTCCTTCCAGCCCGAAACATTCTACGGCCGTTCTTATCATAGGGTCACAGGATTGAGCCTGTTGGAGATCATCATTGTTGAGTTGCGGCAGAGAGCTGGTGTCCAAGGCAGAGAAATGACAGTAGGCGGCAGGTATACAGTTCTCCGGCGGCCCCAAACAATCTACCACGCAGTCCACCATGTCAGGAGACACCTGTTCTTCCTTATCAAATTTGTGGCACAGGGCTCTTATGTCAGACTCAGACAACCGGACCCATTCAGTCTGGGACACAGGCCTCCCAGAGAGAGCATCCGCATCTATATGGTTTAAGCCCACCCTGTATTCTACAGCGTAGTCGTAGGTGGCCAAGGCAGAGAGCCACCTATGCCCAGTGGCATCCAATTTGGCTGAGGTTTGTACATAGGTCAGAGGATTTTTATCAGTCTTTACTAATATCTTGGCACCATACAAATAGTCATGGAACTGATCAACAATGGCCCACTTCAAAGCCAAAAACTCTAATTTGTGCACGGGGTAATTCTTCTCTGATGGCGTCAGACTTCTACTGGAAAACGCTACAGGTCTCAGTCCATTCGCGTGCTCCTGGAACAATACAGCCCCCAGTCTTTTCAGACTGGCATCAGTATGAAGAGTGTAAGGCTTGGCTGGATCAGCATAGGCCAACACGGGTGCGTGGGTGAGTTGATATATGATGTCATGGAAAGCTTCCACACACTCAGCAGTCCATCGCTCCCCAAACATATAATTTGGCCGAAAATACTTCTTGTCTATATCAGTGTGCACACCCTTCTTATACTTTTTGTGAGTAAGCGGATACCCCTGGGTGAGATTAAGGAGGGGGCGAATCACTTGTGAATAATCTCTGACAAACCGCCTATAGTAACCACAAAACCCCAGGAATTGTTGCAGCTCTTTTAAATTTCTAGGTTGAGGCCAAGTGGTCAACGCCTCCACCTTGCTAGGGTCAGTCTCTATGCCTTCAGTGGACACTATGTGGCCCACATATTTTACGGAAGTCTGGAAGAATTGACACTTGTCGATTGACAACTTAAGGCCGAAATCCTCCAACCGATCCAGGACTTTAAATAATCGTTGCTCATGTTCTTCCAATGATCGGCCAAACACTATAACGTCATCTAAATAGACCAAACACTCGAATAGGTTCATATCCCCCACAGCTCGTTCCATCAAGCGCTGAAAAGTGGCTGGGGCACCCGAAATTCCTTGTGGCATCTGAATAAACTCATAGAAGCCTAAGGGGCAAATGAAAGCAGTCTTCTCCCGGTCGTCTGGGGCCATCGGGATCTGGTAGTATCCGCTCTGAAGATCCAATACAGAGAACCACTTACTACCATTCAGACAATCCAAGGCGTCTTGTATGCGTGGCATGGTATATTGATCCGGAATGGTCCGCCTATTCAAAGTACGATAGTCTACACACATCCGAACTGCCCCATTCTTTTTCCTTACTATTACAATGGGGGATGCATAGGTGCTCATAGACTCTTGAATTACACCAGCAGCCAACATTTCTTGCAGATGCCGCCGTACATCATCTATGTCAGCGGGAGCCAGACGTCGGGATCTCTCTCGAAAAGGTATTTCGTCGTGCAATCGAATGTGATGCTCAGCCCCTTGTACACATCCTACATCCCACTCCTTCAGAGAAAAAACCTGGTTCCTCTTGGCAAGCCTCTCACTGACCCTCGCCTCCACTCCAGTCGGCAGCGGAGAGTCACCAAAGTCAAACAGATCAGGAGCAACTCTATCACCCGTCCAAGAACTCTTTCTATTTGGTAGTCAGCAGTATCCGCTCAATGAATGCTAGCCAGGGTGCACCCTCTTCTTATCCAAATCTCTTTGTCAGACGCATTGTGCACTTGAACCATCACCCTCTTAACGTAAGCATGGGCTCTAGCCGGCAGAATGCTGGGTCTGAGCAACAACCCCTCAGGTAATCCTCCCTCCCTCCGGAGGTGCATCCAACATCAACAACTTATTCTTGACATCTGTTTTTAGTCGTATCTCTCCATGCAGAACACATTGCTCATTTGGGGCAAGTACCATGGGGGCCGGATCCTTTTTCCATACCACTCCCACAGGGCCTTCAGGTTCCTCCAAACTACCCTTCTCCTGGGTGGCCCTGACCTTTTGAATCACAGCCGGTATGCTCAAAGCTCACCCAGTCTCAAATGCTCACTTCTCTGAGCACAACTGGGCCAATCGTCCAAACATGTGGGCATTTGTTCCAATCAACAAGGGCACCCCATCGTAAAGTCCAGTGGGCGGGCAAACTAACACTAAGGTTTCCACTTACTCATCTATTCCATTTACAGTTGCAGGGAACGTTAACCAGACATGGATGTACCCCAAATACAGATAAGCCTTGTCGCTCAACCACCATACATGTAGGCCAGTTAGAGGCTGCAGGGGCACTTCAGATAAGTGTGCTTGGTACCAGTCCTGAAACATGATGGTCACCTGGGAGCCACTGTCCAATACAGCTCTAGTGGGAATTCCATTCACCTGCACCCGGGTCTCCATAGGCGGCCCGACCACATCAGACCAGTTGGGGGTAGCAACATTGTTAGCCCGGCGGGCATGGGCCTGAGTCACACAACTTTTCTTGGGGGCCCGAGACTGGGTCTGGCGGTATCGAGTGATCAGTCTGCTGTTAACTTTCCTCAAATTTTCCTGCCTCTGGCAGTCAGGCTGGAAATGCCCATCTTCCCCACAGTGATAACAAAACTTAGGGTCCCGGGGGTCACTATTCTGAGGGGGGCCCTGAGGGGAAGGAGAAAGCTCTCTAGGGCTAGGGTTCGGGGCTCTACATGACTCAGGGGCCCCGGGCTGAGTAGGGTACACAGTAGACTGCTTTAAGTCCCTCACCAATTCCCGTAAAGTCCTGATCTCAGCCCTCAACTCACCCTCCACGTAGGGGTCAGAGGAAACAACCCGCATCCCCACAGTACCTGGGAAATCTGGGGACCCCTCGGACCCTCCAGGCGAGCCAGTCTCCTCAGGGGTATTAGTCTCGGGAGTCCCACTAAGGTTAACGGCCCCCACACAGGGTTCCCACCCTTTTCATCAGTCTTCACTTCCCGATTTCCCATCAATTGAAATATTCAGGCGGGTGGCCCGCCGATCATGCAACTTGAGTTTCAGCAGTGTTACACTAGAGAATCTGGCAGACTTTAAAACATGTTCTAACCAAACCTGATTTAGGGCTGTAGCAGTGATTCCCCCCTTTCTATAGGCTTTCTGCAAGGCCCTCTCCACTCTGGTAACAAAAGCGGACAGTTTTTCATTTCTCCACTGCTTAGCAGACCTGAATTTCCATAATAAATCTTCACCAGTCTCTGTACTCCCAAAAACCCCTTCCAAAGCAGAGAGATACTCTGCAGCGGTGGCTTCCGGATGGGTGGCCCGGAAGAATCTAATGGCTTCTAAGGCAGGACCCCGTAGACTCTCCATCAGCCTCTTCTGTTTCTCCCCCTCAGAGCATTGCCACTCCTGGACCAAAGGGGTGGCATAGTCCATCCAGGCCTCCGGTGTCATCTTCCCGGAAGGCACTGTACCATGCCAGAGAAAGTTTTAATTCACGGTAAGAATCTAGCTTGTATGGAGGGACTGCCAAGGCGAGAAGCCAACACTGAACTCTTGGTGGGCAAGGGGTGCCCAGGGAACCCCGAGGGTAGTATCACTGACAGATCCAAGGCTTGTAGCAACTCCTGGGTAGTCCTCCTCCACAGCTAACAATTTAAGCAGTTTATCCTTAAACTGTTCATTTGAGGAGACCCCCCAGGAGTGACTGACCCACTTCAGATATGGATTAACCTCCACCCCTGAGACGCACCATCCGGTAAAGTACAGGAGGTACCTTCTCAGGGTCGATGGCCACACTGCATAGGAGTAGCACCTGCAAGGTCTGGTCAAGCAAATCAGCCATACGCCCTTTCACTTCAACCTTATCCAAACACTTTAACCGTTCTGCAACAGAGACAATATCAGCAGCTGGAGTACCCAAGGGCACATCTAACAATAATACAATCTTCTGGGAATCCAGCTCTTCGGCTTCACCCCAGCCCATCAGTTTGTGGACCATGGTTTTGATTGGTCCCAGCTTAATTTTTTCCAACACATCCCCTTCCATTTTTTCCATCTTTGGGGTATCTCCTCACTGAGCCACTAGGGGATGCTAATCCCAGTGGTGCCTCCAATTTGTAACCCCTAGGGGGTGCTACCCTTAGGGCTACTACCCCTGTCTGCCCCCTCTGAGGCAGGGTAAGGGGCCCAGATCCGTAGATGGGTGCCTCCACCCAGAGGTCAGGGTTAGCCCAAGTAAGACTACCTCGGTTACAGCCCTCTGGGCTACTGCAACCCCCTTTGTCCCACTAGTAACTTATGGGTACCAACAATTCTGTTCCTGTAGCACACTTACCCCACAGAAAATATAATCCAGCCCTTCGGGACCCCTGTAAAGTAAGGCACAGTTATGTTGCAATCACCAAGCAGCAGTTCACCATTAATGTACACAATAGCCAGGATGTAGCTGTACAAAACAATCTGATTTATTCAGGGGAAAACAACAAGGACATGGGGAATCAAGTTGATTAGCTTATCACTATACTCATCTCATCTATGGCTCTGCACAGGCCTATCCCTACCCAGTTACTGTCTCCTGGGCAGCCCAAGCCCTAGTGGCTAGTCCAAACCGTGGCAGCTGGTAGGGCCCTTTCCCACAGAGAAAAGAAAAAGTTAGTTAAACAGTCAGCAGTACAGTAATTCCATTTGGATTCAATGTGGCAATTCAACAGGGAGCTACCCTGAATTAGTACTCACGACCTCCAAACAAGATAGGGTCCTTCAACGTCAGCAGGGCTACTCTTGAGCTCCCCGAGACTCCTCACACATTTATATGACAAACTGCAACAGGCAAAGTCCTTTAAGGGCAGCAGAATTTAACTTGAGCTCCTCACACATTTATATGGTAAACAGCAACAGGCAAAAGTCCTTTAATGGCACTTCCTCTGCCTCTCACTGGTGCAAAAAAGCGCCATAGCCCATAATGCCTTTCCCAGATATAAACAGTTCCTCTATTGGTCAGCCAACTCTGTAGGGTCCCGAGGTACTGATTGGTCCAATTCAGCAGTTCTGGACCAAAATGGGGGAGACAGTCAAAACAGTCCTGGCTGCAAAGGAAGGCAGGTTAGAACAACTACAATATCATTACTACTTTAATAGATAGCCAGCAAACAAGCACATCTTCTAACGAAGCTCCCTCTGCGCAATTAGCGATGGCAGAAACGGAGCGATTATTCTGCAGCCCGGGTGGGAGTCGAGCATAGCAACACTCAAACCCCCTCCCATTTCAACTAACTCTGACTGCAACAGGCAGCCCTTAAAGGGACAGAATACGGAGGCCCTAAAAGAGCACTCACCATGTCCCCATTTAGGCGGCTTTATACTGATTACCAACCAGGCATGCACGTTAGGAACCCCCATTTGCAAGGGGGTTACATATGCACCCAGGGTATGGAACTCCTTACCAGCATGCACTCGCTCCATCTCCTCCCATCCCTGCTTTAAAGCCTCCCTCTGGGGCTTCCTCAAATCAGCCTCCTCCTGCCACTGCACTTAATGAACCCCCTTGACCATTCCACTCGGTCTGGCTGAGACGCTACCTTTCTCCTTTGCCTAAGCTGGCGGGTTCCTGCACCTTATCCATGAGTGAAACGTGCTGCTACCAGCTGAAATGACTGTGATGGGTTCACTCTGGCCCGACTGCTCACTAATTGTGTATATGCTATTCTTCTATCTACCTTAAGGACGATGTTGCCCTAGTATGTTGTTTACTGCTTTTATCATGCTGTTGTAGTCCTCCCGCTTGCAATGTAAATCCCTTTAATGTTCATGTATTGACCTTGCCTTGTCTGTTGCTCTTGATCATACCTTGTACTTGTTTTTGCCTGATGTTCTTGAATGTACCTTTGTAATCTCCCGGGTCGCACCTGAAAATAGGCACTTGGTTTCTAGTGTGCTAACCTGGTAAACAAAAACAAATAAAAAAAGCTTATTAGTAATGTTCTTTCTTCTATGGGATCCAACAATAGGCCATGTAGACCCTGAGCTGCCACCCCTTCTAGAACCTGAAAAGGGGTTCCCACAAGAATCGCTGGTGAGTTTTTTGTGCTTGAGCAATTACTGTTATTCATTTTCACGAACTTGAAATCTGCTATAGTGTTTTGAAATTGGTTCTAAACAATTAAAAAAAATATTTTTCATAAGCTTAGATACTGGCGGTTACCATTCCCCTGGCTGTATGGAAACAAACCTGATGATCTTCTTCGAGGATATCTCTGTCATCAGGTCACACCTATGGAACTTAGTCATCAGATGTCAGGATCACATGGAAGCTTTTTCTGCAGCAGTCTATTTGAGCGGTCCCATTCCCTCCTCAGTTCTTTCCTGCCATCGACCACTTGTGTACAGACTCCATGAAAGCTTTGTCATTCAGTTCGACCTCCAAAACCACTTACCTTTTCCTTTGGTACTTGCCTTTGAATCACCTTATTTTAAAGTGATTCCTTTTGTCTTTGTGTGTTGAGAACTGCTCCTTTGTCAGTTCTCTTGTCGCTGCTGCTGTGGAAAGTAGATTTTCTCAACTGACTATCACAAACTCTGTATCTGCTGTCATGGGTTTGGCCACAACGCTCTCACTTGAGCTTTGCCTAAAGTTCAACCTCACCACCCTGCGCTGACACAAGAAACCCTGCAGAAGTTCCTTATGGAGCAACAGGTGCTGGGGTCTCCCAGCGCCCCCCCCAATTGCTGACATCCTCTTTGGGCTGTCAGGCTGCCAAGGCCTGGGACAAGTCCTCAGAGAAGCACTCTTGTTGGGATAAGGAGCAGCCTAAGGACTGTTCCCCCTGATGGCGATCCTGGTACCCATTGGATTCTTCCTCCTCTTCTCCTGGGATTGCCTCGTTGAATGCTTCAGCACCTCACTCTGTGCAGGCCTCTGTTCCTACCAGGCCCCCCCACAGAGCAGAGTTCTCCCAGCCTTCTCAGGACTGTGGAGGGGCCATCGGCCCCTGCTCCACCATTGAGACCTCTTGAATCTCAAGGTGGTACACAGGCACTGGGCCCTATCACTTCTACTATAGTTAGTAGCGGTTCATCGGAGCTGGGTTCCGTGCCCCCTCCATCAATTCTTGTGTCCACGATGCTTCTTTTTCCCACAGTCGACCTTAATGCTGTTCTTTCCTCCATTACCTTGTTTGTTCCACAACCTGGGCTGTCATCACCTCTATCATCGGGTGCCGCCTCCGTGTCAACGCCAGTTTAACCCATCCGCCCCATGCCTTCTAGAGAGCCGTCCATACTCCGACCATCAGTTCCTGCTTCAGAACAGGTCAATGTCAAGGAAGAATACCATCCTGATCTCATCCTCCTTGAGGATGAGGAGAAAGACATTGAGGTAGACACCTCAGATATGTCTACTGTTTACCCAGGAATGAGGACTCTGTCAAACATACTCCCAGGCCCCCCTTCCCCCAGGACCTCTCTTTCTTCAACATCATGAAGCAGCTGTCCTCCACTATGGGGTTCCAAACTGAGGAAAAGGATGTCACAAGGAGGAATCTGGTGGAGTTTTTGGAGATCCCAGAATTTCCACCCAAGGTTATTGCTCCTCTGCTTCCAGCTCTGAATGATGCTGACACTGCTGCCTGGCACAGACCCATCCTGGTACCTGCCATGTCCAGAGAGGCTGATAAGCTTTACCAGGTGCCTCAAGGGCTGCCATTTTATGCATCCCCATCCGAAACTGACTCCATGGTAATCAAGGCCGCTCATGACAGGACTAAGGCACCCAAACACCTTAGTTCCCTCCCCCCTTACCAGGAATCCAGAAGGCTTGCCCTCTGGGGCAAGAGGACTTTTGCCTCTGCCACTTTTGGGCCTTAGAATTATCAACTGTTTGGCTCATTTGATTACGTACCAGAATACCCTCTGGAGGAAGAGCAAAGCTGCTGCGCAGGCTCTTCCTGAGGATTTCCAGAGACAGGAGCTTCTTAAGATTCTCCAGCCCTCAGAAGATGTCAGTAAGCATACCTATGACATTGCTGATACTACAGCCAGGGTGGCTGTCTCCAGCATTTGCCTTAGATGGCACTCCTAGAAACTTAGAAACATAGACTTTGACGGCAGATAAGGACCGCTTGGCCCACCCAGTCTGCCCATTTCCCTACCTATTGAATAAGCTGCAGAGCCTAGTTAACCAATGGCTTACTTCTTCTACCCCCCCACCAGAATTACCTTATGTCTGTCCCAAGCAATCTTGAATTCCCCCGCTGTTTTTGATCCCACAACCTTCTCAGGAAGGCCGTTCCAATGTGTCCACCACCATCTCCATGAAAAACTACTTCCTCACGTTCCCCCTGAGCTATTCCCACTCTGTCTTCAAATTGCACCCCTTTGTTCTTGCACATCTCTTTTTCTGAAAGATGCTACCCTCCTGGACTTTGTTGATTCCCTTGAGGTACTCGAATGTTTTTATCACGTACCCCCTCTTCTTCCTTTCCTTGAGGGTATACATATTAAGCTCCTTTAGTCTCTCTTCTTTATATGGCTTCTGGTGCAGACCCTACACCATTTTAGTTGCCCTTCTCTGGACTGCCTCCCTCCTGTCTATGTCCTTGCGGAGATGGGGGTCTCCAGAACTGCACGCAGTACTCCAGATGGGGTATCACCAACTCGCTGTACAGAGGGATACTAACTTCCTCTTTTCTACTGGTGATGCCTCTTCCTATACATCCCAGTATCCCCCCAGCCATCCTTACTGCCTTCTCACATTGCTTGCTTACCTTTAGGTGATCTCATATGACTACCCCGGGTTCCTTTCCATTATTGTTGTTGTTAGTACCTCCCCTCCTATTGTGTGATCTTCTCCTGGGTTTTTGTTACCCAGGTGCATTATTTTGCACTTCTTTGCATTGAATCTAGGCTGCCATTCTTCTGACCATTCCTCCAACCTTGCCAAGTCCATTCTCATCCTTTCCACGCCTCCTTGTGTATCAACCCTGTTGCAGATCTTCGTGTCATCTGTAAAGAGGCATACTTTTCCTTCCAGTCCCTCCGCAATGTCACTTATAAAGACATTAAAAAGGACCGGACCCAGTATTGAACTCCTGGCTTAGAGTCTCTGGCTTTGTAGCTGATGTCCAGCAAAAGGTGTTGAATGCCCTTTTTGTGGGTCATAAACCCTTTGGTCCTGATGTGCAGGATATTATCAATGACCTGCAGGCCTCCATCAGGGCTATTCAGTCTGTTCACTCCCTTTATCATACCCAACCTAGGAGTAGACAGAGGCCCTGCTTTCATAAGGTCTCTCACAAGTCAGGTTCTGGAACCAAGCTCCAGGGCAAGCTCAGGGCCAGCATTGCCTTGCCTGCCACATTCTCCACCACTGGCTCCTCTGCTAAGCACTCCAGAGGAGGAGGTGTGACCCCAGCCACCGGTTCAGCCTCAGCCTGACTGCTTGACAGACCCCCCCTTGTTCCAAGCCAGGAGGTGGTGGTCGGAGACCGGTTCTCCCTTCATCTGTCCCAGTGGAGAACCATTACTACAGATACTTGGATCCTACAGATAATCGAAAAGGGCCATGCTCTAGACCTTCTAGAACAGCCTCAAGATGTTCCCCCGGTCCCTACCTTTCATCTTCCAGATCACACAGTGGTGCTCAGGGAGGAGGTGCTCACCTTGCAGTGCAAAATGGCCATAGAACTAGTGCCCAGGTGTCAAAGGAACAAGGGGTTTTACTCCCAGTTCTTGGTTCTGAACCACCTCCTCCTTGTCTGTGGCCTTTCTGAGGAGAAAAAAAGAATCTAAATCAAACTAACACTTACATCAGCAATCTCTACAGAATATGACCGTGAACGGAGGTAAAGTCCCCGAACAAAATGTCGCGGTCATTTAATAGCGGATAAAACGTCGATTGGATAGAATATGGCCAGAGAAAAAGTTGTGTGGTCAAAATAGCGCTAGACTAATTGTCGACCACATGAATGAGCGCTGGACTTAATGTCGCATAGTTATATATAGCAGGGAGTTTCTGTTAAAAGCAGTCGGTAGTGCTACTGTTGGGAGTTTCTATGCTTGATGTACAATACTTTATTCATTTCCAGATATTGTGAATGTTGGGAATGCTTGCAGTACTGCATAATCGCCGAGTTAGTAGCAGGAGTTGCTGTTGCGTTGCATCGGTAGTTGTGGTGGTAGTGCTTGATGTACAATACTCTTATTTATTTCCTCTGTTAAAAGCCAGGTATTGTGAATGTTGGGAATGCTTGCAGTAAAACACTTTATTTCTGTTAAAAACTCCTTCATGTTACTTTATTATCTAAAATGCTTACTTATGCGACATTTATTTCTATGACAGCAGCAATGTCCGTTAGATATTGTTTCGGCTGTCTGTTTTCGAAATCCTCACAAATGGAGTGGAAGACCATTCACTCTGATGTACTTACTATTTTTGCGAGGAGCTTGCTGGCCAAGCTGCAACTGCCTCCTTTGAATGGCAAATGTATACAGGCAGTTATCAAGAGACAACTTAGATTTACCCTTCTGTGATACTACGTATTCCATTGCAGGGCTGCCAAGAATGAAATCCAAACCCCAAAATGCTTAGCACTGAGTTATCCATTATATTGATAACTTGCAGAAACTAGTTAACCAAATTGATTACTGTCCCCTTTAAGAGGGAGACTGTACCCGAGCTCAGATGTCGTTGCACACGGAAGTTGGCTTGCACAGTGAGATACTGCTTCCTTTGTATAAGTGGATTACCACAGCATAAAATGAAAGAACTGAAAAGTAAATTTAAAAGTAAGTGATGATTAGGTAATTATTAATTTATTCGTTTCACTGAGATAGGGGTTGATGAGGCAGGGGGGCAAATGGCGCTAAGGCTTGAGAAAGCATGGATGCGGGGTGAGTTGTGAATCCAATTATAGAAATGTCGCCAGTAAAGTAGTGCTTCCGCAACATTCTGACTGCGACCGCTTAATACGACGCCCAAAACAGTTTCACCGAATTACCCGCAACATATTGTCCGAGGCAAAATTTATCGCGACGATATGTCCGTATGCCAATATGACCAATCATAACATGTGGGATGGTGAACTGTGTCCCTTTAAGGCACTCCAGTAGTAGTATTACCTTCATTAGCACCTGCTACCATTAGCATCCTCCCAGAGCATCAACCATCTGCCTGCACTTACCTGCTGACAACTCATTGGGTTGAGGGACCCCAATTCCAGCACTTTTGGTTACACCTACCCCCCAATCATGACATCGCTCCCACTTCCCTACCCACTCAGATGCTCCCAACTACCTTACTCCTTCCACCCACGTTCGCAACCCCTCCTTCTTCTCACCTCTGAGAGCTTCCAAATAGGGTGTTAACCTCTGATGCCAGCTAGCTGCTATATTGCCTAAGCTGTTTAATGCTATTGTACCCTGTAACTTATCTGGACCATATGTAACCCTGTCATCTGTATTGTATTGTCTATGTAACGGACATGGACCTATAAAAAAGCATCTGCTCACTGGTGTAATCCAAGACCTCAACAAATAAATAAAATAAAATAAATAAAAATTAATCTAACCATAGGGACATTTGTCATGGGGCATAAAACACTTGACTACACCTCGTATCCCGTAATCCCCTGGGTGTTTGTAACTAACGGTAACCCAACCCTGGTTGCGCCTTAATGCTTAATTGTTGTATTGTACATTTATTTATTTATTTATTTATTTTTTACTTTTTATTTATGAGTTTTATAATGATACAGTGTGTATTTTTTCACATCAAAATAACAGGGTGAAGTATGCAAACCTCCACATCACATGTACAGTAATGATAGAAGATATACGTTTGAGAAATTAAAGTCCAAGCAAGATGGAATTCACCAGTCCTATCGTTAGGAGAAAAGTCTGAACTGTTCTTCCCATAGAACAGTAACCCTCTCACCTCAGACAGATATTCAGGTCTCTGAAACCAGAGAGGTCAGTTCCCTTGTAGAACTTGCTGGAGGAGGGCAAGATAAACAGACAATAATACTGTAACTCCATTAGATTCCAGATAGTCTGGTCCCAATTAAGTTGATTAGGTTATCCACAGGTATATGCAAGCGTGGCAACCGGCCCTATGGAGTCTGGATAATAAACAGAAGATAGCAAATAGTTCACAAACTGAGAGGTGTCTTCAGCACCAACATTTAGGAATTTACAGTATCTACCTCTATAAGAAATAAGGATATAAAAACCTGATTATGAACCGGCGATCGTAAATGGACGATTCTGATTGGCCGAGAGGTTTTCGAAGCCGTGATGATATCGGGCTACATCATCACGGCTTCAGAAAGCCTCCGTCACCAGCCTCCCTCACTGACCGCAGTGTTCTCATAATTTCCGCAGTCCACAGCAAGTCATACCGTAGTTGGCCGCCATTTAAAAACGAACTCTCATTACGCTTAAACGCATGATACTGCCTGCCTCTCCAGGACCCACAACAATAAAATGAACATTAAAGACATTCTGGAACAGATAAAATAAACCTGCTGCTGCTCGCAGGCTACACTGACCAGACGACGGTTCCCAACTCTTGCAGGCATACGCAGATTCAAAACGGCATCGCCAGACACAATTGTCCTGTCAACCCACTGCTTCCTAATCCAGTAATATTGCTCGTTGCCTTCATTTTCTCTATACAATCTCGTTACCGCGATCATCTACTGCGGGGGGGGGGTGGAGACCGACAAAACACTGTAGAGTTCAAAGTCACACCATCACACTACTGTTACCTCTTATGTCAGCTCCAACTACAACAGCGCCAACCTGCTGTCCTCTAGAACTATTTTTTTTAAATGTATTCCCACACTACCAAAAAGCTTTTTAACAGGTTTAAAAGGTTTTTTTTTTTCTTTATTTATAAAATCATTACTCCTGTTCATAATAGCAATAAGGCACTCAGGGTGTGATATATATGGGATATCGCCACTTTGCAGTGACGACCGGCTCGCGCTCCGTGCCCAACCACCCGGAGGCGTGACGATATCCCACTTATATATATCACACCCTGTCGTGCCTTATTGCTTAATTATACAATGGTGTATGAAAATCATGTAACCTCATTGGTCAAAACATGTCACATGACCGTGGGTAAATCCTGCATAACCCACAGCTGAGGAATGGCATCTATAAAAAACATAAACACATTTAAAATTTATTTTACATATGGGTCCATTGTATAATTGCAATAAGGCACTCCAGGGTGTGAGTTTTTGGGTGATTTACCCACTTCTTCTGTGGTTAAGTCACTTGGCTGCGCCCCGTGACACACCACACAAGGCATGGGTAAATACCCAATAACCCACACCCTGTTGTGCCTCATTGCTTAAGCTACTACCGTGGCAGCAGAAATAACTGATCATTGATATATAATAGACAACCTTTTGTTTTAATACAGTGGCTTACCAAAAGTTAAAATCCCAGTCAGGGCATTAAGCTAATAGATCCTTTTTTAACAAGAGCTAAGCCCAGAAACTGTCTACCAGACTTAGTCCCCAGATCAACCATTTTTTAATTTTTAGACCCATTACCATTACAAGGTAAAATTCAACCCTCTTCTTCTGAGGAACTGGTAGCAGGGTATAAGGCTGTGATCAACTTCTCTGTAAATATTGAAGCCGCTTCTGGGTCGAGAAAGATGTGTGACTTGGCTGCGTGTCGGATGAGGAGCCTAGCAGGAAAATTAAGCCTTGCTTCTACACCATTTTGCAGGAGCTTTTTTTTAACCACCTGTAGCTCCTTTTTCCTGGACTGTGTCTGTGCAGCTAGATCTGGAAAAAAGGAGAGGCGATACCCCTCCCAGTTGATCTCTTCTCTGGAGCAGGCCACCTGAAGAAGTGCTATTCTGGCCTCCAGCATTGAAAGTGTAGCTGTTACTGTCTGTGGCTGGAGTGGAGAATCGCCATGAGGTTTAGGCTATTGGGGAATGGTGAAGACCTTGACAATTTGTATTGGTTGTACAAGGTAGTAATTTTAAGTCTTGAAAAAATCAGTCTGCTTACTGTTGCCTGCAGATCCACAGTTCCAGAATATTTAGCCGGGAAACCCACGATTCTAACATTGGCTTGACTCTGCAGATTCTCCAGGGTTTCAATTTTGGATTTGATAAAGTTCATGTCCCGTACTAAGGCTGCGTTACATTCCTGCTGCCTTATCGACTCCCCCTTCATATCCTTAATCACCGTTGCATTATCTTGAATAGTACGATCGCTTTTTTCGTAATTTAGCTTTTACAGCTGCCAGGCGTTTATTAGTTTCATCCCCCGTCGATTGAATTTTCATTAGCATCGCTAGGATTTGCAATGTGGGGAGATCAGGCACCACCAGTTTTTTTAGAGATACCAAACCCCGAGCTAAGCATTGCGGTCTGCACCGATAAGTAGACATCTAGGTTCTGAGAGGATCTTTTAGGGTCCTTTTTCCGGCTCATTTTGTTGGCAGACTGTTCTGATTGTAGATAGTAGGCAGTTTTGTGAAGTTCAATAGGTTGTTGCATCAATTTGCACTAAATCAAGTCAATAACCAGAGGAGCTTTACTAATAAGTTGCCACTATGTTGGAGTTCCACAGCGCCCTCCCCTACATTTATTTATTAATGAAGTTCTTTATTTAGTTATGGTAACTGGGAGAGGTGCAGTGAGTTGAGGCTCATTTCCAGGTGCAACCCAAGGAGATGGAAAGGGGAGTACAAAAGAATAACACTCCAGAAACAACAGAGCGTGGTTACATAGGCAGCATCACAGGTGCAAGAGCAATATGGTGAACAAGTAGGTAAAGAACAGCGTGGCTAATCATGCTAGTATGATGACAAAGCATGCAAGTGTAAAAATAAAGTGCTCAGTGCCTGATTGAGGAAGGTGACAGTGCTGTGTTGTCCAGACTCAGGCTGGGGGTGTATTCACAGTTGGCCTAAATTAAGTGGGTCAGAGAGGGGAAGAAGAGTGAAGAAGGACAGGAGGGTACAAGAAGGTGGCTTAGCAGGAATCTAGGGGCCAGGAGAAAGGGGGAGAGGAGAGGAGAGAGAGGGCTGGTTCCAGAGGGAAGGGAGGCAGTAGAAGACAGCTGTCCCAGCAGAGGAGTGAGGATGGGGAATGGTGAAGGTACAGGAATCCCTGGAGCAGAGAGAGTAAAAAGGGGAGGGGGGGAGTGAGGAGAGGTAAGGGGGAAGGGAACCGAACCAGAATTTAGCAATGAAGGAGGCACTGTGGGACAGGCGACATGAAGGTAGAGGGAGGATGGAGAGGGGGAAATAAAGACAACAGTGATGAGTATGGAGTGGAGAGTTGGTAGCAAAGTGACAGAAGGCATTGCAGAGGGTATCTGGTCTGGTGAGGGGAAGGGGACAGTATAGTAGACCACATCCACATAGTTGAAGACCAGGAGAATCATGTTGGTGACCAGCTCCCGGCGAACCATGAGGGACAAGCAACCCTTGTTGCAATACAGGGCACAAAGTTTAGGACAAAGTTTGGCATGGATGGCATTGATGTGGGCTGAGAAGTCAGCCTTACTATCAAACCACACACCAAGGTACTTAAAGGCAGGGACAACCTCCAGAGGGGGTACCATCCAGTGTGGAGAAGACTGGTATGGGCGAGAGCCTAGCCAGTTTTTGCCTGGTGCTGAAGGTCATGGACAGTGTCTTCTTGGTGTTGATCCTGAGTTGGTTGGCATGGAACCAGCACAGTACGTTGTGGAAGTTGTGCTGGAATGGTCTTTCCACAGCCAGGGCCGGAGGTGTATATGACCATGTTGTCATATATATATATATATTCATTGCAAAAAAACCTCCATTAATGCATCAGTTTGGGTTGTTTCCACAGTGACAAAAGTGTGGAAATGCGATGTTAGAGTTACTAGACCCTGACCCCCAACCACCCACCAACCCTGTATCCTCCACAGACCAACAGATACTTGAGACATGAGGTCGGCGTTCCAACCTCACCCCATTCCATATGTAAATGTTGATATGCTACAGTAAAGGAGAGGGGTGAGAGTTAGCCGCGACGCACCCCATGGCACACACCCTCGGCATCTGTTGGTCTGGTGGAGGATGGGGTTTGGGGTCAGGGTCTGGTAACCCTAACATCGCATTTCTACACTTCTGTCACTGTGGAAACAACCCTAACTGATGTATTAATGGAGTTTTTTTGCAATGAATTTCCCTTCTTTTTGACAAAGTGTAATATAAATAGTAAATGGTATGTATTGGTGGGAGCGTGGGGCCCTTCAGAACCCACAGTCCCACCAAGCTACCCATTTCTGCATAATGATATGTGTTTGTGGAAGCGTGGGCCCTCCAGGCTCTGCGCTCTCACTTGCACATAAGCACTGAGCCATACAGCAGCCCTATAGGTCAAGGAAGCCTTATAACATTAATTTGCCCATATCTGTGGAACCATAGCAGCTAGTAAAAAAATTGAAGTATGGTTGTTGTCACAAATGCACTCCACAGGTCAGGCCCTTTGCTCCCACAGTGCCAACCTCAGAGTGCAATAGTGTGAACAGGTAACAGACAGGGTAACCCTCCTGTCTGTTTTGGGTCGGAATCACCTGTTAGCCTCAAGTTCTGGGGGGATTCAAACTGTGAATCTTATGCTAGCATACCCAATTACAGGCTCAGATATGTACCCTCTTCGGGACTGCAGTACAATCTTTCGCCAGGGGCACCAAGCCAGGTCTCCAAAATGAACCCTTAAAACTCTATAAGAGACCTTGGGTATATTCTTACCTTCTTTCCCAAGCTCAGTAACACCATCAAGCTATTGAACAGTTGTCAGACTTAACCACCTATACATCACATGCAAAAAGAACTGACAGACACCCTGGCAGTCTTTCAAAGAAAATGTTCTTTACTACAAATTGTAAAACAAGTAAGATAAAATGCAGAACAAATATCAAAGAGCATACAATCATTTAACATAAACAGGAAGTTACAGACAAAACACTCCTACCACAAAAGGCTTACATTTCTTTCTAAGTATGGCCTTTCTAAGTGTGTTTTAAAGTTAGAGAGAGGTTACCTTCTTCTTTCAGAGCCCAAGAGATATACACACATTTCAGACATACTGATACATTTGCAACTCTATTTCCCCACCCCCTTTTGGATGAGGTCAGCAGGATCCTCCCTTAGTGTTAATTCACATAATTTCTACCAGGAGGTATTTTAATAAACGTGAACATCATCAGAAAAAAAAACATTTTCTAAATATGACATCCTTTCCTTAAACATTTCTCTTTCATCTTATTGTGGTTCCTGTTCCCAAGGCAGATCAAAGGGTTTATGACCTCTAACACAATGTTGTTGCCAGATATGTCTTCCTACATGAATCATAAAACTTTACGAGCCCTATATCCTGGCAAAATGACTCGAAGGTTCTAATTAAGACAAAAACAGGAAACCTTTAATCAGGTCTCTCTGGTCATTTTAATTACTTCCTGGTTTCAGCCTGACACTTTGATGTTAGGTCAATTTCCTCCCACACTGAAATGGTCATACACAGACCATGTATTTATGATATAGATATCATACAATAATACGAGAGGGGTTTTCCCGTGACATCTGTAATTATGAGAGTGACTAGTTCCTGCAACATGACGTCGACCAAATCCGTATTGCGCATTGTGTCTGAGATAGGGGCAGCAAAAAATGCTGTGAATACAAAGTCTGTGGGTGTAATAATGGTCCTCGGACGTGAAAATAAGCAATTGGAACAGTCAATCACAAATATCTCAGGAACTGTACAAGGTAGAAAAAAATTTCAAATTTCATGGGTTTCAGGACCTTCCACCCTAGTTTTGGGTTTAGCCCCTCTTGAGGGGGACTAAGAAATTTTGCAATGAAAAGTCTGTCGCTCTAACCGTTTTCGAGATACGGGCTCCGAAAGGCGTCACTGACGCCGCAGTGTCATCCTATGGGAACATTTCTGAACTTTGGAATGCTGTAACTTTAGGCCTCTGTAATGTTTTCACATCAAACTACCTTAAGCCACATCTGTGGGATCTGGGCTTGCTACCCTGCAAATTTCAGCCCAAAGGACCCAACCGTTTTGTTGCAGGAGGGTGACAAAGATTTGCAGTAATTTTGAGCATACTTTCACAAATTACTTTTGCAAATCACGAATGTTTTGATAAATAAATCACAAAACTTTCACATGTGTGAAAGTAGTTTGCGAAAGTATTTTTCTGAAAAAGTTTAAAAACACATTTCTATGGGGTTTAACCCCCAAAGAAAGATATGGTTAGCATCCTCAGGACCTAACTAGGTAAACACAACAATCAGTGAGAGTTCCAATTTTAAATGCCAGGCTTTTTTCTGTGTCACTAATTGTAAGCAAGAAGGCCGACTCACAAAAGTAAAAAGGCCATTTGCGACAGTAAAAATGGCCTCTCACGAAAGTTTCGCTATTTTCTAACTTTACCCATTGACTATAATGGGAAATTTGTGTTTTTGAATGGTTTAATATTTTTTCACCAACTCTTTGGAAGGCACATCGGTGACCAAGGCTGCATTTTCCCTAACGTTTTCGGACCGAATAGACAAACCATGCGGGCTGTGGGCACCAGCAAAAAATGCGTAAAAAGTCCTTTTTTTTGTTTGTTTTTTTGCTTTTTGGCTTTCTGTAGCTCTGAAAACCGTACATCCGACCATAACACAACTTGCCAGAGCCAGAGATCAATGGTGCCAGACTGCACATACAAAATGTCAGGCAAATCCGTAATACGGTGGCAAAGTTATCAAGGTGCAAAATTTGAGGTTTTGCATTATAGTGGCACTGCCGTGCCACACGGATATGTGAAAAGATGCAAACAGAGGGCAGGTCATAGGGAAATAGAGAACAGGATAGGACCCAGAATGAAGCCCTGTGGCATCCCTGCTAGGATGGGGGGAAGGGCAGGACGTCTTCCACCTGTACCAACTTTTGATGGCCTGTGAAGTATGAATGAAATCATTCAACAGTGGGAGCCAAGAGGCCAGCAGAGCTCAGCTTGTCCAGAAGGAGTGGGTGAGTGACCAAGTCAAAGGCTTTGGCCAAATCACAGAATATAGCTGCAGTGATATGTCCCAGATCCATCCCGGAGAGGATAAAGTCAGTTACTTGCAGCAAGTAGGAGACAGTGGAGTGGTGTTTCCTAAAACTAGGCAGGAATGGGGAGAGGAAATCTGAGGAGTGAAGAAAGTAACAAGCCTGAAATAGATAATGATTTCTTGCAGTTTTGCAAGTGAGGGGAGGAGCGAGATTGGTCAGAAGTGGCCAGGGGAGGAGGGGTCACCCCCTTTGTGCAGAGGCAGAACCTTTGCAACCTTCCAGGCCTGAGGAACAGCACAAAGGGAGAAGGAGAAGTTCAGAAGGTGAGAGATTGGAGAGGCAATGGCCAGAGCTGTTATATATAGAAGTTTGGGGTCCATCCCGTCAGGGCTAGACTTTATTTATTATTTATTTATTTAGTTTTTGTTGACCGGGTAAGTGCACTAGACAAATCCTACCTATTTTCAGGCACCACCATGGGGTAGGTGGATACAGATGAATGCCAACTGACCTTGAACCAGATTAAGCTGTTGGTGGTATTTTTAGTGAATGAGGGAAATTTGGCCAGGACACCGGGGAAATTCCCCTACTCTTTTCGATAAGTGCCATGGGATCTTTAACATCCACCTGAACTACCACCAATCCAGGCAGATGGGACCTCGGTTTAACGTCTCATCCGAAAGACGGCACAGCAGAAGTGCAGCACCCCTCTCATGCTGCACTACAGTGTCAGTATTGGGATATTAACCCAAGTGCCAGATGTGGGAACTGAACCCACAGCCCTCTGATCTCCCGGCCTCAAAGGCGAGTGTGCTAACTACTGAGCCACTGACACTGCTTAAAGGGGTTAATTGAGCTAAGGGCAAGAAAGACTTCCTGTGGGGAAATGGGAGGGAATTGGAAGCCCACAAGTGAGTAGGACAGGGGAGGGGCAGCAGAGGACAGGGGGGGGAGAGACCTGGGGAAGGAGGAGGGGGGAGTGCACAGGTGGTGAAGAATTCATTAAAGTGTGCAGCAACCAAGGGAGGATCGGTGACCATTGAGCCATCTATCAGCAGGACTGGGGGAGAAGACTGGGCTGGGGCATCAAAGAGGGAGTGGATAACCTTCCAGGAGCTCGATGGTGAGCTAAGCTTAGACTGTAGGTTAGATTTGAATTAGTAGGCCTTGCTGTGCGGACAACCTTCATGCAGGAGTTCCTGAGTGACCTGTAGGATAAGAGGTCAGACAAGAGTCTGGAGGATTTGAAACATGCCCAAGCTTCATCCCAAGACTTTCACAAATTGATGAGGTCAGATGTAATCCAGGAGTGGTAGTGGCTTATTTATTTATTTATTTATTTATTTATTTAAGAGTTTTACCAGGAAGGCATACTAAGCAGTGTACCACTCGATTCCAGATACGCCCTGGGGGAATAAGGGATAGGCAGGATACAGTAATAGTAGAAGTTACACATGTACATGTTCAATACAATCATAATAGAGTAGTCAAAATCCTTATATACAAATAGCAAATATACCAACAGGGTGGTATAGGTAAGGTAGCAACACACAGAATTACGTATTTACCCAGCAACCAACATCACACAATAAGCAGGGTTGTCAACAATAGGGAAAAATAGCAGAGTCAAATAAACAACTGATAACAAGGCTGCAAGGACTTCAGCGGGGCAGGATGCAAGAGCAAGTAGTAGAGAATTGAATCTTAAGTAGAGCATTACGGTGTGGAGTGCTGGTGTCGTGTCTAATATCGGCTGACAGGGAGTTCCATAATTTGGGCATCCTGAAGCGAAAGCAGCCTGTCCGGACCTGGTGGACCTGTGAGGGATGTAAAGTAGCTGAGAATTAATGTTCCTGAGCGAGTAGGCTGGAGGGGGAAGAACATTCAGGGTTGGCGCCAGATAGGAGGGGAGGGAGTGCGACCAGAATTTTGCAGCGGTTCTAGCACAGTGTACCAATCTCCGATTGTGGAGAGAAGGGAGATCCAAGGACTGGTAGAGGTCACAGTGATGTGTACTGGGAGGGCAGTCCAGGGAGAACCGGCAGAAGGAGTTGAAGAGAGGGTCTAGTCTGGTCAGGGAGGATTGAGGGGCTGCACAGTAGACTACATCCTCGTAGTCCACTATTGGGAGGATCATCTTTTGAATGATAGCCAGTCACGTTGGTAGGGGGATGCAGCTTTTATTACAATATAATGCGCCTAACATGGGGTGTAGCTTCTTAAGTATAGCATCAATATGCGCAGTGAAGTCAAGATGCTGGTCTAACCAGACCCCAAGGTATCTGTAGGAAGTGCAAACCTCCAGGGGGGAGCCTTCTAATGTGTGGAAAGTTGGGGAGGCTGGAAGACGGGACAGTTTGGCCCAAGTGCCGAAAGTTAGGGAGACAGTTTTTTTTGGGTTTAGAAATAGCTGATTTGAATGGAACCGGCGTTGGACGGAGTTGAAGTCCTCCTGCAGGCAGGTTGTCATGGCAGTGGGGGATGACCCAGAGGCAAACAGCACCGTGTCGTCTGCATACATGTGGATGGATGTATGAGGGCAGGCTGCAGGCAGATCATTGAGGAAAATAGAAAACAACAAAGGGCCTAGGACAGATCATTGGGGGACCCCGATGGTAACAGGGAGTGAGGTGGAGATAGCTGAGCCAATATGGACTGACTTTAACCCTGGAATTTTTAAGGGTGGGCATGAATGCCCCAGGTGTGGCAAAATATGATGTGGAAAACACAGAAATATAAACAATGACAGCAGAAAAAAACCCATGGTCCATCCAGTCTGCCCAGGTTTCATAAATCCCTGGGATCATTCTTAGAATCTGATGATCCTCCAGGGTAGTAACCCTCCCGGACCTTTCTCAAGTAAACTTCCCTGTTCGTGTCAGCCCTGGTAATCACTATTCCCTTCTTCTATACCAGGCCTGTTTGAACCCCTTTACTGTGCTCACTCCCACCACCTCAGCTGGCAGACTGTTTCAGGGTTCCACTGTCACATGCCCCTGGCCCCCAAACCTCGGGTAGCCCAGCAGAACCTCCTGTTTGTAGAGAGGATCCCCATTTTTAAGAACTCGTGAGCAGGAGTAAGGGTGTCTGGAAGACTTCTCTGCCTTCCTTTTCCCAGTGGGAGGGTGGATTCTGTAGTTTTGAGTTCCCTTGACTCTGCACTACTTTCAGTATTTGAATCCCACCACGGCCACTGGCTACATCTTGCCTAGGTAGTTTTATACGATAGCCGAGCAGTACTATCTTGTCAAGGCACACAGTCTTTTCAAAACCCTTCTGTTAAAATGTAAAATCACACAACTCCAGGCAGAGTTGATAAGAAAATCATAAAAGTTTACTTAAAATAAAAGCAATACAGAAAATTCTAGTTTGGAAGAACTTTGAAATGCAGACAATATCAAAAGTAAAACTGGATGGTTTACAGAAAACACTAGATACTGTATTCTAAATTATACCTTGTTTTGATGTTAGAGTTCAGACAATATTTCAAAATGTCCTTGTAGAGATGAGTCCTTAAACAACAGTTGTATAGCAAGTGTGTTTTCCAAGTCAAGTCTCTGAAATGTCCTTTTTAAAAAGAAGTCTTCCAGGTGCTTCCTTGGTGCAAAGTCTTGGTTTCCAAAAGTCTGACTTAAAAATCAGAATTTTCTGTTCAGTATGGGACAAGTCAAACTTTCCACACACTCAGGTCTGGTTTTAGAGATTTTTCCAGGCCTACACATATACTTCTGGTCTTCAAGTATATGCCAGCTGGATAGACTGTCTGCCTTCCAATTAAGTTGGTTTTCAGCTGCTCTGTATTCAAAGTGTGTGTCTGATAATACACTTGAAGGGTCATTTTAGGACACACACCTTTTTTTTCCTCCCTGGAGTAGGATTAATGATTCCAAGACAATACAGATATTAGGGTGCAACAGTTTACTTTTCCCTGTAGGTGTCACTGTGGTTCCATGTCAGATTTGATGTCAATCCCAGTGACATCTGGTCCATGCATTTGGCTTGACCCCTGACCCCTATGTCACTACATTACCTTTCCCTGTCATGGAAAGCCACAGTGGGATATTTTATGCCTTTCTGGTCTATGTACCTGTCTCCCTTATCTTGAGACATAACAGTTCCACACTAGCCTTTATAGAAATAAGTTATTTTGTAGTTACCTGTTAAAGGGAAAGTGTCTTAATTCTAAAGTACATTACAGCATATACAGTATGAACCCACATAAATGGATCTAGGCCTGTCATGCGACATCCACCACCCTTTCTGTAAAGAAATACTTCCTCACATCTCTCCTAAATCTCCGCCTGCCAGCTTCCACTTGTGACCTTGAGTTTGTACTCAGGCTAAATAATTATCCGCAGTTCACTTTATTAATTCCTTTGAAGAATTTGAAGGACTGTCGTAACGCCCCTCTCCCATGAGTACAGATTTAGTGCCCTGAGGCACTCCTCATAGGATTTACCCTGCTGACCCTGAACCATTTTGATCACTCTGCATTGCACTGTTTCTAATCTATCCTTATCTTTTCTGAGGTAAGGACTCCAGAACTGGGCATGGTACTCCAGGTGAGGCCTCACCAGGGCTCTGTAGAGGGGTTGTATCACCTCTTTCTTCCTACTGTCAATCCCCCTCCCAATGCATGCCAGCATCCTGTTGGCGTTATTATAGGCCTTGTTGCACTAACTAGTTTAAGGGAGTTACTGATGATAACTCCTAGATCCCAATCCTTGTTTGTAGTGCTGAGTCTCTCCCTCCCATCCACTACTTCATCATGGGATTCTTCTTCCCCAGGTGCATCACCTTGCACTTTTTTACATTGAATTTTAACTGCCAGACCTTTGACCACCCTTCTAATCTTAGCAGGTCCTTTTGCATATTCCTTATTCCATCCTCACAATCTACCCTTCCACGTAGTTTTGTGTCATCTGCAAATAGACACAGCTTGTCCTGGATTCCTTCTCCCGTGTCACTAATGAACATATTGAAGAGGACTGGTTCCAGGCCACATCCCTGCAGAACCTTGGTCATTGGAGAGAGGGCTGCATTGATGTTCGGGGGAGAATAGACTAGGGACCAGTCGGAGGCAGCAAGTTAATTTAGGAGGGCATTTTGTATCAAGCAACCTGAATAACTTGGACCTAGTGTATTTAGGAGCAGATTTATTAGGCCTCACCTTCTTATTTTTTTTTTGCACTTAGGTATTTATTGAGATTTGTGCTGGAGTAAAGGTATGCAATAACATTCAATAATACATTCAAGAAGAGGGTAATCCCATACAAATTGAAAGGTCCCCCTCAACTAAATGTGCTTAGGCCCTGCTCAAAAACATATACATTCTTAACACAATACATAAACGGATAGCCCGAAGGAGAGAAGGGAGCAGAGGAAGAGTAAATATACTACCTCAGTTCATCATGATTAACATCTCGCCCTTTCCCTTTTTTCCCCATCTGCTGGCTGCCCTGCCGAGTAGGCGGAAGGGGGGGGAGAGAGCCCCACGAGACTGGCCTAGCTGGGTTTTAGGGCCTCTCCCTCTCCCTCTCCCCATTAGCCTTCTCACTAAGTCAGAAAATGAACAGTCGTTGGATGTCTGGTCTGGGGCACCTCCACCCAACTCTGCAGAGGAAGTCCACCCCTCTGATCACACCTTGTATATGTTCTGTGGAGCATGTCCCTGACATCTAAGGGACCAAGTCTGGTCTACTATGTGAAATGTGCAAGAACCATATGATCCAGTTTTTCATAATTTTGTCTAATGTGCCTTGTAGCTTAGCTGTCAACGTTTCCATAGTGTATATCTCATAAATCAAGACCTCCCATTGTTTTATCGAAGGCGGATCTGTTTGTAGCCAGTTTCAATTAATAACTTTTTTTCACTGCTCCCAGGAGTATTGAATCTAAATACACCCTCTGCTGCTGCTTAAAACCCAGGGAAAAGTGTAACAGAACAGCCATTTCCTGAGCAAGCCCTGAAAGTTCTTGGAACAACTCCAAGAAGACCTGAGAGACCCCCTCCCAGAATTGGGAAAGTACTGGGCAATACTAAAATATATGGACATGGGTAGAAACTTCCGCCCCACAACCTCTCCAGCACAAAGCATCTTTAGTAGCTGAGAACTTAGCCATTATCTGAGGGGTGCGGAAATATCTGGCTACCACTTTCCACCCAAATTCCTGCCAGGAATACAACCCCGTAATCCGGTGTTAGTGGCGTCATATCCATAGCCAATCCTTCTGTGTGAGATCGATCAGTAAATCTGCCTTCCAAGTCTTCTGAACCCTCTCCCATAAAGGCCTGATCAAGGCCATCTCTGCCTTATAAAGACGTGAGATTACATGTCTTGGAGCTACTTCTCCTTGTATTTGAGCCAGAAGAAGAAAGAGGGGAGGCACGGAAGGAGGGGCTACATGTAGTCCCAGAGTACTCTCTAGGAAGTGTCTTATTTGTAAATAGCAGAGCAGATCTCTCCGTGAGAGTGAAAAATCTGTTTGTAATTGTTGAAAAGACTTGAAATCTCCCTGGTCATAAAATTGATAGGCATGTGATAACCCAAATCTCTTCCACATCCTAAACCCCAAATCCATACTCGCAGGCTGGAAAGAGGGGTTCCATGCGGGGAGCTCAACCCACTGTGCCCCCTGTTTATTCCTGGGGAGTTTTTAGAATCTGATCCAACTATGTAAATAGCTCTTTGTGAATGTTGATTTCTCAGCCCCAGGAACCACCAACAGTGGCTGAAAAACTGTGGAATGATCTAGAGGAAGAGAGGAGCTCACTCTCTGTCATGACCCACTGCAGCTCCTGAGTCTAGGGTCCAAGCCATGCCATCATATGTGCCAACTGCGATGCCATGGCATATCCTGACCAACAGGGCAGTGCCAGGCCCCCCCCTTAGGTGCTTGTAATCTTAAGTGATACCCGTGGTCTGCCTCCCTGCCATAAGTAATTGGAAATTAGTCTATTCCATTTTCTTTCCTCATTTCTTGGGAATGCCAGGGGGATTATCTGCATTAGGTAAAGTAGCCATGGTAGGAGGTTCATCTGAACTGATCGAACTCTGTTAAGGAGTGACATAGGTAAGTGTATCCAGGATTTAATATCCTCCTGAATCTGAGAGAATAAGGTATTAAAATTAAGAGGGAAGATTTGTTTTGGATCTGCTGAAATATTAATTCCCAGGTATTTGATTGAGTGACATTGCCATTTATAGTGGTGTTTGCTTTTTAATTCAGGGGAGAGAGTACCTCCCACAATCAGGGTCTTGGTCTTGTTAGCATTTTATTTTATACTCCGATAAGTTTTCCACCTCACTTAAACACTGTTCCAACACAGGGAGAGAAGTATCCGGATCGGAAACATAGACCAGAAGGTCGTCTGCGTAAAGTGCGACCTTATGCTCATGGTCCAGTGTAACCCCTCACCCCTGCCTTTTTGCCAAAATGACAGGTGGCATGCTGTTGAAGCTGACAGCAGTACCTGGTGGGGACTGGGTTCGGGGAGGATGAGGTTACTTGGCACAGGGGGACCTAGGTTTGGCTACTCTGCACAGGGGCATCCAAGTAAATCCGAACACAGGAAGCAATAACTGTAATGTCCAGAACCAGGAATGGGATTCTTCAGTGTGGCTTTTATTCACATACTAGCTGAACAAAACAAAGCATAGACGGACCCCCATGGGGCTACATTTCCTGGTAATGCTGATTAGAGACTACAGAACACTTATTCACCATTTTCAGCCCTCAGGCTCTGAACCCACCAGGCACACAGCCCGGACTTGTACACAGCCCGACTTGTACACACTTGGGTTTTCCCCACGGTCCATTGGAAGAATGAACCAATTATCCTGTCATGGCTCTCCACACCACTTAGAGTCTGCGACTCCTAGAGAGATTTTTTCCTTACTTGTTGTGACCCCAACCCCAGAGAGAATTTTTCCTACTTGTTGTGGCTCCTACACCACTTAGAGTCTGCGACTCCTAGAGAGATTTTCCCTTTGCAACCCCACGCCTGGGTACTTCCCATCACTGGCCAAGTGCATGAGGCAAAGTAGCAACCACAGCAGAACTGTAGAGGTGGACCTGGTCACTAAAGATGGGGTTTGCCTACCTCCAGCTCCACAGCCCATACCCGCCATTTCCTGGGAAAACTGAATCATTCCTTTGCTGAACTTCTAAATGTAGATTAAAGGATAGATGATCTGGTGCATCTCCTCTACATATTACTTGAATCACACAACACTCTAGCATTTGACACTACTTCACTTGTTTGGCCCATTTCTCTAGGCTTCCCAAATGTAGCTTAATCCCTAGATTTTCACACATGTCCCAGGGTGAAGAAAACATTTTGCCCTCTTAGTCAGAGCAGACACTCACCCTTTAGTTGCAGGTGCCCCACAGGCGACTCACAAATCTTCCATCTTTCAAAATAAATGCTGAACTAAACAGGCAGCTTTTCTTCCACTTGGCAGAATTAAGGGGATTGCCCCAGGAATCTGCTAGGGATCTTTACATCCCCCCCCCCAGAGGGAGGGGGCACTGAGACCCGAACAGCGGTCTCCACCACTTGAGCACACCTTCACTTACTGAAGACAAACTGGACACTGACTACTAACCTTTTAAAAAACTCCCAACGTTCTATCTAACTCCCTCTGCTGCAGATTCCAATGTGGCTTATGCAGCTGCAAAAGTTGTATTGGTGATGTCATCCCTCAGTCTCAGCTGAGACTGAGAACAGAGTGAGACAGTGTGAAACCCATTTAACTGGAGTTTCACAAGCTGCCTTCCCTGCCTACCACTAGGTCTTACTTGGATTCTAGTAACCCCGGGTAACAAGGGGGTTACACCAGGATATGGTACCTCTCAATACTGCCTTGTCTGAGATATTGCACTATTGATTCAGCATAAAGTGCAAAGAGATATGGGGACAGGGGCACCCCTATCTTGTACCCCAATTTAGGGAAAATCGGGCTGAGCAGGAACCATTAACCTTAACCACTGCCTGATGGCTGGAGTAGACACCCATAATATCTTTAACAAAGTCCCCCAGGAAACCAAACCTCATCAGGATATGCTGCAAGAAGGTCCAGGATACACTATCAAAAGCCTTTTGGGCATCAAGGCTAAAGATTAACAATGAGGTGTGATTAAGTATTCAACTAACTAAAGAGTTATTTTTGTGTTATCTGATGTTAGACGGGTCTTTAAAAATTCTGACTGATCAGGGTGTATTGCAGAGGACATTATATTACCTAATCGGTAAGCTAAAATGCTTGTGTAGATTTTATAGTCTTGATTTAGTACCTAAACAGGACGGTAAGAATCGCTGAGGTGTGCTGGTTTGTCTGGTTTCAAAATTGCCGAAATAGTGGCTTGCACCCACAAGGACGGATATTCAGCTGTCTTATGGCTCTCCTGCATTTCTCTGGTCAGGGTGTCTTTAATCCATTCCCATGTTGCTTTATAAAACTCCACCCCATACCCATTGGGACTAGGGCTCTTACCATTTTTAAGATTTTTAATTACAGCCTAGATTTCATGTTGTGAGATAGGTTGTGTTAATAACTGGGAGTGAGTAGGGTTCAGTTGGGGAGGGTAAGGCGTGCAAGGAAAGCTTCTATATCACCCCCAGGAGGAGGGGGGTCCTTGGTATATAATGAGGAGTAATGAGATCTAAAGATTTGAAGGATCTGGGAGGTAGTGGAGTGCAGCTGTCCCATCTGAGGATCTCTGATTTTGGTGGTAGTGGCTCTTCAGATTTACTTGCGGAGGCAATAAGCCAGAACCTGTGAGGCACGAGCTCCTCTCTCAATCTATTTCTGACAGAGCCACAGTAAAGCTTGTTCTGTTTTGGCTGTCAATAACTTTTGTATCTCTTGTTGTGTAGAGGCTATTTGTGCCATAAGAGCGGTGTCCCCTTGCATATGGGCCTCTTGCAGGAAACTCAGTTGTTCTTGTAGCTCCTTAAGCCTAGATTCTGCCTCACACTTTTTCCAAGTTGCATAGGCTATTATATAACCTCAGAGCACCATTTTTAGAGTATCCCATAACAACTGTGGGGGTGTTTGAGAAGAGGTATTATCGTGGAGTATCTCTGGGATTTTGTTCAGAAGCTCTTTAAATTCGGAGTCAGAAAGCAATGAATTATTAAATTTCCAGAACGTGTTTTTCCGATCAGGTTGTCTCTCGAGGTCTAGGGAGATGGAGGCATGATCTGACAAATAGATATTATGTATGTCTGCAGCTTTAATTCCTTCGAAGTGTTCGCCGCCAATACAAAAATAATCTAGGTGGGAGCAGTGCTTGTGTGCATGGGAATAGAAAGTGAATTTTCTTGCGGAAGGATTAATATGTCTCCAGGTATCTATGAACCCAACCTCCTTTAATAATCTGCAGAGGTGTCGCTGGCCTGTGGTAAGTGGTCGGGGTCTGGATGCCGAAGTGTCCAGGGTAGGATTGAGGAGGGAATTAAAATCTCCCTCTAATACCAGAATTCCTTTCTTATATAAAATTAACGTTATCTATTAACTGTTGTACAGCTGAAGCATCACTGCATGGAGCGACATAAATGCTTCCTACGGTGTAATCTTGGTTCTGTTGCCTACCCACCACTAGAGCTAACCGACCCTCTGGATCAGAGTATTGCTGGGTGACCTCGAAGGTGGAGCCCCTGGGGGTCAAAATGACTGCCCCCCTACATCGACCCCAGTGGTATGCCGACACAATAATATGTGAAAAACAAACTTCAGTAATTTTTAGTGTTCAAACAGAGAGGTGAGTTTCTTGTAACAGCAACAAATAGGGTTTGTACTTTTTGAGGGCCTCGGCTTGAAGGCATTTGTAATCCGAGAACAAATAAATAAAAAAATAAATAAAACTGGACCAGACAATCCATTCACATTATGAGAGACAATGCAAAATGTATCACTCATCTAAATAAGGGGTCCAGGGCACAATCTCCCCCCCCCACCCCAGCAGCCAGACATCCTCCAATAAGGAGAATCCAAGCCAGTGCGCCAAAGCACCCATGAGAAATGTGTTGGACCCCATCAAACTGTATGGGCGTAATACTACCCTTCAGAAACCTATTGCAGTACCCAACCCTAGTTTTAACGTTGAGGGAAGGCAAATACAGAAAAATAATTCTATAAACCCAGGGGTGAGGGAGAGGTCAACTGGACCTAACTGTGAGTAACTTATATACAAAGCTGACTTCCATGGTGTAGGTTGCTATTCCTGGCAAACCTACCGTTGACAGCTGGATTGGCCACCAAGGGAGAAGTACACTTCCCTGTGTACACAAAGCTCCCTTAGGGTAACAAATACCCATAATAAGGGGTAGGAGAAGGGAAATGAGGCCAAACATAATATTAAATAATAAAGTGGGAGTGAGGTGGACATCACAGGGAGGGCCATAGGTCAACATAAAAAGAAAAAAAAAACTGCGCCAGTCAGAGCAATCATCCGCCAACTCTGCCCTTAATAAACTCACTTTCACTTATAATAAATAAAGGAAGATTGGATTAAATACAGAAATGTTCACCCTTGCATCAGGGTATATGTCTGTTGTGGTCCGTTTCAAAATAGAGAAATCTTATAGTCCATCATCCTGTATGGAAACTAATTTTATCTATAAAAAAGGAAAGGCAAATAGAAAAAAATAAATAATAAAGGTGGACCCCCCCCACCTTTGTGGTCACAAACTGTATGACTTAAACATGGAGAGAGCTCAACTAGCCAGAAGTCTCTCACATTCTGTGAGCATGCGTCCCCTCTCAGAGTACAGTCTTAGTAGCAGCAGATGAGTTAATCAGGTCCGAAGCGTGAAAAGGCCCTAAAAGATAAAGTCTCGCACTTGTCCCCCAGTGATGCATCCTCGGTTGGTGTTTCCCTCTTCCTTTAGTGTGGGTGCCTTTCCCCGGCTCCGGCAACCCCCCCCCTCCAGAGAGGACCGGAGAGAGAAGGGGCAAGAGCAGCGAGAGGAAAGGCATAGCCAGCCCCCCTCCTTAGGTCATACTAAATTTATCCAGGCTGACTCTCAGCCCCTTGGCCACCGCCAGAGTGCTCAATGCACCCCAGAAGATCACACCTTCAAAGAAGGCGAGCCACTCCCCCCAGACCCTGAGTAGCGCTATCGCTTTAATAAAAAAATAGGTTCAATTTGTTAGTGCTATGGTCAGCTAAATTCAGGCCATCCAGGAGAGGAGGCACACTCCATGGGAGAAGCAGTCCACGGGAGATACCCAGTGCAAGTCTGTAGGTGCCCAGAGTATAAGAATATTATTTCAGAGAGGAGCTCATGCAACCGTGGAACCCTTCAGTCCCCCCCCCCAATGCACCTCCGCCCCTCGTATCTTAAATCTTTCCCATATCTGGGCTGCCCACTTTTCTTTCCACTGACCATTCAAGTCAGAACCCTATTTAGCTAGCTTAATATAAACTCGGTTGGGAAATGCACTAATAAGGCCACCATGACAGAGAGAGAGAGAGCAACCCTATGGAGTGCTCATCTCTCCACACTCCAGTCACAGAACACGCCTCCCCCAGTGCGCCCCCCACCTAGGCACCAATCCAGAGTTGAGTCATGATCTGCAGGCCCGGGAGGACACAAACCAAAATTAGTACTCCCCGACTGAAAATGACAGCATTCTCCCCTGGGAGTCCAGGACCACGGCGGGATCCCCCCAGGCATGCCACACCCTGGACAGCACACAATAAATGATCAATTGCCCTTATTGCCCACCGCCGCCACAGGGGGACAACCGGGAGCCAGCAATCACTGGGTACTCACCACCTCTGTTTGGGAAAATCTTGTATCCTTCAAGCTGAGTGGGGAGGATAATCAATTTCTCGCTTGTCCCACGAGATTCATGGTAGAATTTGATATTATAGGCCTCACAGTCATGGGGGAACAGAGCTCTAGAGTAAAACTTCCATCTCCTGGACTCTAGAGCACGCCTAAAGGGAAGGCAATAAAAATCAAACTGAGGAGGAGGCCCGTTGAAGCATGTCCCTCAGTGAATCGATGGCAGCTTTTTGAGGGGTGTTATCTTCCAAATGATGAGTTGATGGTCTTTATGGCAAAGCTGCTCCGGGGGGTGGGGGTGGGGGGAGTCCAGACCCTGTGCTCAGAAATCCTGCAAGGCTTCAGATGCTGAGGAGTAAGAGTGCTGGCCCATGGGGAATTGCACCAGCAAGGAATGCAACTAGAGCATCTTAAATATGAGCTTACCTTGTCTCAGAATTGGGAAAAAGAGAAATGAATTCCCTGTGGTGCCTCATCGTATATGAGGCATAGTCGTTGTCCATAAACACTCATGTGGTGCCATAAAAACTTTTCTTTTGCGTCCAAGCCTTTTGGAGAATGTTACTTGGTCTGATATCGGAGAAATCTCACTGGTATAGAATGGGGCCTTGCATCGGGGGCAGAAGGTATGGGACCTAGCGCTCAGTGCACTTGTTCAATCTCGAGAGGGGTGTTTGCATCCAGCATGAGCGATGTGTGCAGCAGGGTATCCACAAAGTCCTTGATGTCTCGGCCCTCCACTCCCTCCGGGACCAAATAGATCCTTATGTTGAGGCGTGTATGGCAATTCTCGACGTCCTCCTGCCTATCTGTCATTAGTTGGCATACTTTGACCAGCTGCTGGAGGTGCATTTGATTTTGAATTGCCTGGGCTGCTGTGGTTGTTTGAGTGTCCTCTACAGGCCAAACTCTTTCCTGTAAGGCTGCCACGTCAGTGCGGAGCACTGTAAAAGAATCCTTAAAAGAGTGAAAGTCTGTTTTTATGTCCGTTAATTTGGTCAGTATTCGGTCTAATTTGTTGTCAAGGGATTTATTGCTTACATTGGGGGAATTTTTAGATTTTTGCCTGCTCTTATCTCTAGCGGTCTGGTGCGATGAAGAGTGGGTGGACTGTTGAGAAATCTCTGAGGCCGACGAGTCGGAGCCATCCCAATCCATGTCATCGGCATCCTGTTGCAGGATCACAAACCGGTTGGTATTTCCCTTATCTGGTGGTCTAGCCAGCCCTCGTTAGTGATTTTTCAGTTTTTTTGAGTGCTGGATTAGTTAGTATTGAGGGAGTTATCCTAGGCAGGGTAAGGAGCAGAAAACTCAGGTGGCCATTACCAGGTTGATGTCACCGGAAGTCCTGTGTATTGCGTTGGGCCTCACCTTCCTGATGCAGTAGGTCATACGGTAGTCACTTGAAGGCATCTGGTAGAGTACCTGCTTCAGTGATATGGTGGGGATGTGAGGGGAGCACCCAGTCCAAGAGGGAGTGAGAATTGAGTCGGGTGGGTTTGGTGATTAGTCGAAAAAGGTTTAGGGACTCAGTCCCTTGGAGGGTGGGCCTGTGGGATGTGAAGAATCAATTTATGTTGAAGGTCTCTGAGGAGGATAAGGTCACCAGAGGTGGCAAGGGAAATGAGAGGGAGTCGACCAAAGTGGGAGAGATTTTATGTGAGGCATAGAAGACACCAACAAAGATGGGGAGAGTGGAGGGAAGAGATAGCTTGGTTAGAAGGAGCTCACAAGAAGAGGGGACTGACTCTCTGAAGATGATGGAGCAGAATAGGTTCTGACAGACATATAAGGCAACACGACTTCCATGCTTGCCATGGTCCTAATGGAAGACATGGTAGTCAGGGAGAGCTGCAGTCTGGTACTCTGGAGGAGAGCCAGGATTCAGAGATACACGAGAGACCAGGGGAGTGCTGAAAGATCCAGACTTTGAGGGGTTGAGCTTGTGAAGGAGGCTCCTGGTGTTAGGGTGGAAAATGCTGAGGTCTTTAGGGAGAATAGGTGGAGAGGAGGGAGAGAGGGGGCCAGGGTTGAGTTCGGCATCATCAGCAAGGAGGAGAAGGAGAATGAGGAAGAGAAGGAGAAAGGAATGGGATTTTCATTCTCTTAAAAGGAGGGGGGGGCACTGGGTCCAAAGAGTGGCAACAAGAATAGCATCGGCTTGGACCGCACGGCAAAAAAAAGCGTTGATTTTTCTTTTGTGAAGGGCTCCATCCCCCTGCACCCCCAGACTAAAGGATTCTAACTCCAGGGGAATGGATATCGGGTAAAGTTAAAAATTGTGGGGCCGTGGAATACTGTTTCCACGACCCCACATAAGAGTGCACTAAAATTATTGGAGACCAGAATTAGAACCCTGGTCTCCAATGGCACTGGCCAAGCTGCTCAATGCCCCAGCCCTCCACACCACGGGAGCAACTCAGCCAGCCTCCTGGATCCCGGTGCTCTTCTGTTTCTTCAGTACCACAGACAGTGACTAGGGGAGCGCTTACAGCAAGCACTGTAAATCCCCCCTCGATGTCTGTGGTAGCGCTTACCAGACTAACACTGTGAACTACTATTCTGGTAGCACTGTACTAACCGGGTGCCAAAAGGGCGGTGGTGTGGGGGAGAGAGATGAAGGGAGGAGAAAGTGGAGTGCAAGTCACCCCTCTTGGGGCTGGCTTACTATAATATATTCTCCTCTGTTGTCTAGGTTCCTGTTTGGTCATCCTATGTTCTGCCCCGGGTGGGCATTGCTCCGAGCCCAGGTTTTAAAAGGAGAGAGTTCCCTGCAAAGCGGGGAGCCAGCGGGCTGTATATAAAGTTGGGCTGGGGTTTCGAACCCCCAGCCTGGGTGGCACTGGCTGTTCTAACATCATTTGCTACATGGGTTTTCCTTTTATTTCTGATAGGAAGGGTGACAGGAGTATGGTGACTATTGGGGACTGGGGTCCTGGGGGCTCAGCAACTGGAAGGACAGCAGCTGGAGGTAAGCCCATCATGGCTGGGTTTTGGGAGGCCTAGTGTTCCAAATAGAAAGGTGTGGCAGTGGGGCTGTCTTGGTGGTGGCAGGGCTACGGCAGGGCCCCTTGGAGGTGGCAACTCTGAGCAGATCGGTTTCCTGTTGTGGCATACTGCCATAGGCAAGTGGGTGGGTGCATTCTGGGATCTCATTTTATCGGGCCTGCTGTGCCTGTGCCTGTGCTTGTGTCTGGGGCAGGTCCCGTGTTAGGCCCATTAAAGGAATGCATGAAAACTCAACAGAAAGGATGGAGCCATGCCGTTCGTGCTGTAGTTCAATCAGGCACCCAGTCTCATGGGGAAGAGGATCACGAACTGGTTGGTTTTCAGGCCAGCCGCAGTATGGATTTAAGGCCACATCTCCGGTATCAATTACTTCAGGGTGGGGGAGTAAGGCACTCTCCAAGGTATTGGTTTCAGACATGTTTTCATACCCTCTAAGGTCCTGAGCTTTACTTCGACTGTGGGTATCTTCATTGAGTCTGCACCTGGTCTAATCTTCTAGGCCTGTTTTGAAGCACTTGTATCAGCCTGGTACTGTTTAGTACCTCCCATCTCATGCCCTACATCTGTTCTGTCTCCCAGCTCCATGGAGCTGCATACTCAATTTATTTTATTTTTAAAATTTATATTTATATATATTTAATTTTTAAAAATATAAAATTTTTAAAAATGAGAAACAAAATTACATTTCTTTTTGTTTTTTCACTTTGTGTGTGCTGGGATTATTGAATGAACTAACGGATTCCTTCCTCTAAAGAAGCCAGTCCAGTTTTCATCCTCCCTGGACTGGCCTGAAGTTGCAGTGGGTGGTAAGTTGAAGCCCATGGAAGTGTCACAATCTGAACTACACTGCTAGAACTGCAACCAAGGTAAGGCCTTGTTATTCTTGTGATCTGCCAGCCTTACCCTCCCCTGGAAGATTTTCAGTTTGTACCTCCCTCCCCCCCAGTTTAACATGCAGTGTTAGTGGCTCAGCAGGTAGCACACTCGCCTCTGAGGCCGGGAGATCAAAAGGTTGTGGGTTCTATCCCCACACCAGGCACTTGGGTTAAATCCCAGTACTGACACTGTAGTGCAGCATGAGGGGGGGTGCAGCACTCCTGAGGTGCCGTCTTTTGGATGAGACGTTAAACTGAGGTCCCATCTGCCTGTTCTGGTGGTAGTTCAGGTGGATGTTAAAGAGCCCATGGCACTTCTCAAAAAGTGTATGGGAATTTCTCCGATGCCCTGGCCAAATTTCCCCATTCACTAAAAAAAAAAAAATACCACCAACAGCTTAATCTGGTTCAAAGTCAGCTGCCATTCATCTGCATCCCCGGTTGTGCCTGAAAATGGGCAGAATTTGTCTAGTGCACTTACCCAGTCAACAAAAACTAAATAAATAAAATAAAAAACATCAGGATTCCTAGACTAAAAAATTGAGAGGCAAAAAAGGGGGTGTTACAGGAGAAACTCAAGGTTTAGGGTGGGAGTGTGGAGGAGCCCAGGGTGAACGGTAGGGGTAGAGTGTGTGGGGGGGAGAGCTGAGGGAGAAAGGGCAGGGGAAGAGAGGAGGGGTGGGGACAGGGATAGGAGGGAGAGAAGAGTGAAACAGGAAGGGAAAGGAAAACAGATATGAAACAAATGCAACAATTAAGCAAATTGAACTAAATCAGGCAGGGCTATAAAACAGTAAGAAAGCAACAGCAGTAACCCTTGAAGTAACAGATAGAACAGGCTAGGCGAGCAGATTTGTGACTGTTGTTGGAGCATTAGCAGGAGCAAATAAATCAGGTAGAAATGTATGTAATCTACAGGTATCAGATGCATGTTCAAGGTGACCCAGACAGGCAGCAAGCAAAAGAACTGGTGCTGCAGCTGACAAACATATAGTCCCAAGTATACAGTGACAATGCAGGAGTACAAGGTGACCCAGACAGGGTGTGAGCAAATAATTAACATCTCAGCCAAAAGGCATGTAGTCTCACAAGTTCAGAGCAATAGCAAATGATCAAGGTGATGTGATCGCAAATTCTCTCACTGTAAGTATTACCTGAGCAACCGCTCCCGTCGTCACGGGGCCAAAACCACACCACTGGGTTTTATCTTAACGTCGCTTTATTTGATCAAACCTTTCACATGCATGCGGGAGTTCTGCAAAAGAGAAAGCTCCCTGATTACAATTTACAGCAGCTTTTTATAAGCCAGATTCTGCACTTCTTATCTTGAAAAATACCAACATTTCAGTATAAGCCAATCATATAACAGAATAACAAGTTGATACCAGTGTAACAGAAAAACAAGTTGATACCAATGTATGGGGTACTTTTCCACTGCTTATTCCATTTCTTTCGCAATACTTCTTGATACATATGCCTGGGTCAATTTGACCTGAGTGAAACAATGAGTTTCACTCACACCATAACAACATACAACAACGTACAGCTTGCCTTCAATGCCTCAACGTGCTGTTATCTTATATTTTGCCCAAGCATGTTGTTATCTTATATTTTGTCCGAGCCTGTTATTCAGGCTGGTACAACCAGTTCTGCCCAGTTCTATCTTGCTTTCTGTTTCTACAAATGTACCTCAGTAACCCAGTATCATTCTATAACCCCTGTAAAACAGCATGAACTCAGAAATTTCTACTACATTCATTATGACTTTGTTACAGCATGGCTATAAAGCAAAACATAGCTTCAAGGCATATAATAGCAAATATAGCTTTAGGATATATAACATTCCCTCACACTCTCCCCCCTTTTGATACTTTGTATCAACTCGTTAACTATTATATTTTAGTCACGTCTGGCTCATTACGGAACGGGAAAACAAATGGTGACGGAATTGTATATTTATTACAAATAACTTTTGTTTTGGGAGCCAGAAAGCATATGAGAGAAGTGACTAGCTTGCTACAAATGTCAAAGTAACCTTGTACCAGCAACCAAATGAGGTATCTCATTATTTCTTATCAGTTTTCTGTTAAACATATTTTTTTAACCAAGAGAATTATATGATAAGAAACTTTTAACAGTCAAGGCTAAACACAACTGTGTGCATATTTTGGCCACAGCCTCACTTTATGCTTTCAGCTATTTTCTTCATTCTATAGAATTTTACAATTAACTCTTTTAAAGTCTTACACACACACACATATTAAGTGACATGGTGGTATTTAACCACTTGCAGCCTTTTGCTACTAGATATACTAATTTACATGTTGGCATCATTTAGTCATTTACTAACCATTTTTACCTTTTACTAGCCCTTTAGCAATCTACACTAGCCATTTTACACCTTTCTATTTCCTCAATCTTTTGGTTAGCCAACTACATATTGTTGATAAAAGTTTGGTCACTGATTACTAAAACCTTGGCCACTAGCCACTTTTAATAATTTTACCTTGAAGATAGGAGGCCCCTGAGGGACTCGAACATTTACAAAAATTGAATATAAATGTAAAGATATTAGTTATTAACTGAAGGTTAAAAAAAAAAACTAAACATTTTTACTTTTAGACTGTTAGACTAGGTGAATAGGTATATGATTTAAAACTGGTTGCCAGCATACAGATAGTCAAGGCATTTATAAAAAGCATTCTGTTTTGGAGTTGGTACAGGGGTGGTTACAGACTGAACACAAATTGTGAGTTTGTAAAACATAATACAGAATTGAGGGATGTCAACACCACAATTGAAATATGTGAAAAAAATGCTAACATGTGATACCACATATAACACAATATAACATAACAATTTTGTTGATGAAAAGAGTTCATGGAATCCACTTTGAGAGTGAATAAGGTAGATGCTACCTTGTGTTGAGGTGTGGCACACCTTGAGCTTGATTGAAGAATCTGTTGATAATGTCTCTTGACAGATAAGTCCTTGTAAAACATAACAGTCCATGAAATTAACAGTTCATAAGTTTATATAAGTAACCACAGGTTGGTGTAGTTACAGTACAGGTGAAATGTCATTTGCAGAATGGTGGTAACCCCACAAGGCATATGGGGCAATGCAGACAGTAATTTAAAAACAAAACACCAGCAGAGTAGAAAGTCAGTGTTCATGTTGCTGGCTGCTGGATGGCTGATTAGCAGACACACTGGCCAGGGGTGCATTGAGTCCTTTTAATGGAATAGCCACACACACACACACACACACACACACACACACACACAGGCATGGCATTTGTGTTGTGGTAGTTGATTACACCCCAGCTTAAAGATTAACAGTCCATAAAAAGGTAACAATTGACAATAAACCATTAAGAACACAGTCCATAACAGAGCAATAGGGTTGTAGAAAGTACCAGCCATGTTTGGAACAAGCAGCAGCGAAGAAAATGGATGTATTGCTTGAAGGTCAATTGAAGAAGAAATCTTCTTGCTGAAGTTAGGGAATTGCCCCTACCCCAGACTTAACTTCATAGTAAGCAGAAACAACAAGCTTGATTGCAGAGTCTGAACTGACTGGACCTTCTTCAGTTAATTTAAAGTTCTACAAATAGGTGTAATTTTGCTGAAAACATTACACTTGCAGAGGTAATAATAACTGGATTCATGCAATAGTCCTTATAAGGAACCAGTCAGGCACAAAGATGGTGATAACATTAAAACTGTGGCAGTTGTTTTTCTTTTTTAAGGAAAAAGATGAAGGTCTTGGCAACTTAGATGAAAGTATTACTGCTGTTGAACGTGGAGATCTTATGTGTGCCACACCGTGGAAACCTGCAAACTTGCAAAGTGTGTTAGACACTAAATTAAAAAACACATAAATAACAATCTTGTAAACCATTGGCTTTTTGTTTTGTAAAGAGTGGTGTGACAGGGCCTAAATTCTGGCAATTGGAAAGAGAAAAATAAAAAATGGGACATCAACCGCACACCTGGGGGGTGCAGGCCGAGGTTCAATTATACTATTTGACCATCTGTAAATTATGACAATGTTATGGTTACCTCCTGCTTTTAAATCCCAGAAGCAGTTATGACAGTGATGAACATTATTTCCCTGTCTGTTGCAAGCAGGCCTGACTGAGACCTGAGACCTGAGTTATACAATTTTGTAATGTTACAATAACACGCTTCAAACATATAGTTCATAGCAATATGCCTGTTACACAATGCAATTAGTGGGACAAATACATATGTTGTTGGCCTATGCCAATTTAATAACAGTGCCTATTGCACCTGTGACAAGTGAAATGGTCTACCTTTTTTACCCTGTATAGTGAAATACTCCAAAGTACTGAGTGGGGTAAGGCTTGAAGCATAGGTTTGGAGTACAATTTAAATGTTGCATATTATAATTGTTAAATTTAAATGACAAAACCTGCATAGAGTGCACTTATTTTTAGGGTACCTGTGAGTAATAAGACAAACGGAGCATTAATTTGACTTTTGGTTTTGCTTTGAACATATTGTAGGGTGGGTCAGCAATGCTGGCCCCAGTATTTAGGGTCTGGTTATGAGCATTAAAATGTTATACATGTGGAGCACTTTTCTGAATACACACATGATACAGTGTAGCAAGATGTATATCAAAACATTATAACATAAACGTGAAACATAAGCATGTTTGTATAGAACAATTTCAGTATTGAGCATAATGCATAAAATACATTTTAAACAAACACATATAGACTGTAAACTTAGCTTAGTGTCCAGAAATGTTAGAGTATTGTGAATTTACTGGTTGAAAAAAAAATGCATTCATTGCTGTAAGGCTATGACAAAAGTTGTTTTACATTTGTTTTGACAGTATAAGAAAGCTGAAAAGACAGTCAAAAGAATGAATATGTGTGGACATACATACACAACTTCACCCTCCAGCGTAACTGATTACTTGCTGAGGGCAGAAGCCCTTGTACTAATAATAGGTGTGAGATTTAACTGTTTGCACTAGACAAAGCAGAAGGGCTTGGGCTGGGTTATGCTGTCAAAATACCTGGGTCTTTTAAAAACCTGTAAATAAGAAACAATTATTGGCAAAACACATTTTCCTTATTTACCCCTCTGGGGGACAGTGATATACCTTGCAACCTTTGGGTATTACACTGAAGGGAGGAAGGTAGCTTTACCCCTTCCCCCAAGCTCCTACTGGTGGAAGAGACAGCTCAAATACTGTAGCAATAAAAGGTTAGCTGTGGATGGTGACATGATCCCACCTACTGCACTTTAAATTATAACAAGATAATATTACAATTAGTTTAGTAAGTTTCATACCTTACTATAAAGATGGGGAACTTCTTTTTCTCTAGAAGAAAGAGAAGAAACACAAACAACAAAAACAAACACACACCAGTTTAAAAATAAAACAAGATTATTTCCATAGGATAAAAGAAGCCAAGCGTCCCTGGGTTCCCTTATCCTAAGCATGACAAAATGTCAGCTGAGTTTATAAGATCCAGATTGATGGTAATACTGCACAGTGACCTAGATGGGGAGAAAGCACAACCAAGCGTTGCGTTGTAACGGTGAGCATGTTACCTTGTAGAATGTAAACTTTGTCTGGCAGATATAACTTATCAGACAGTACGAACTGTACTGGAGCAGTGTGCCTGGGCAATGGCTGACACCGGGCAGGCTCCAGATGATGTTCTTAGCACTTGTCCTTCACTCAGAGGTGGCAGCACAGAGGCCACTTGAGCAGAAGGCACTTAAGAGAGACAGAGCCTCTCCCCTGCCCCCGGTTAGGTGACGGCTCCTGTGGATTGTCTGACTCCTGTGGAAGGGGGTGGACCATCTGTAGCAGGTCCCACAGCTGGATTCCCATTCTCCAGCAGCGAATGAGGAGGAGGGAGGGTAGCCTGTTATTACTGGGGCTACCCTTTCAAGTCTCCAGAGTTCCAATCAGGTTAAGAAGAAGCCGTGCTGTGAGCATGTGGTGTGCAGCACAAAGACAGTCAGACATTCATGGGCTTCCACAAGCCCTACCCTGTAAGCTCAGGGCTGGCTTCTATGGAGGGGGTTGGCCATCTGCTGTGAGTCCTGCCACTGGATTCCCGTTCTCCAGTGGTGAACAATGAGGAGGGGGTAGCATATTGTTGCTGGGCTACCGTCTCAAGTTGCTAGGGGTCCAATCAGGTCAAGAAGAAGCCATGCTGTGAGCATGGGGCACAAAGGCAAAGTCTGAAGATCTTTGAGGATATGTCTTTCATCAGGCCTCACCTAAGGAACTATAGCCAGTAGGCACCAGGACCGCACAGAAACGTTTTGCAAGCAGTCTGTTACGGGCTGCCCATGAGTGTCCTACATCAGCACTCCCATATAAACGTGGTGGCCCCTCCCCTCCTCAGTTCTTTTCCTGCCATCGACCATACTCACCAGACCCACCACTATAGTTAACTGCTATTACAGTTATTTCTCCCCCTAGTTTGCTATCACTTTTCATAAGTGATACCCGACGTTGTGTATGTTGTCTAAAGAGTCGATTAAGCTCTTCAGATACTGCAAATGTGGTGAAAGATTTATTTGGGCGACTCGCACAATGTCTGTGTGTGCTACCTCGTCACGGCCCATAATGTCAAGGCCTGCCAGATTTGCCTTATATTTAACACCGCTAGCCAGCAACACAGAAAGAATGCCCTGGAGACCCACCTACTTAAACAGCAGGTAGCCAGAATGGAGAACGAGCTCCAGGAAAAGAGCTCCACCACATCACTGGCCCGCTCCTCGAGCTCTCACTCATGGAAGTCCTGGGAGAAAACCTCCAGACAACACAAATGTAAGCACCAGGAGAGGGTTCTGAAGTTCGCAGGCTTCCACAAGCTTCGCCCTTTAAGCTCAGGGCTCCTGTACATATGGGGTTCCTGCCATTAACTTAACCCTTTTAGAATGCTATCAGCCAATCAGCATGTACAATTTCATACCATTGTTTCATACATTTGGAAATGTGCTTTAGTAACACACTTCCTGAAGGATTGCAGACCCTTGGGTGCACTCATGCCTCATTCACAACCCGTCCAGGGCATGTGTGGTTAGTACAGAAGCACTGTGTGCCATTATATTATTTCTTAATTATAAAATTGATCAGGAAAATCAAGTTTTTAAAGGGGAACAGTTGGCACTAAGAATCCCACTCCCTAACTGTGGGGCAGGTTCCAATTTGCACTTTGTGTACAAAAATACTTACTGTGTACTGCAGTATAGTAAGATTGTATCAGGCTGATTCAGTTGACTTCCAAGCTGACATTTGCTGTAACCAGAAATCCCAGAAGACCCTGCTATTGACAACAGAGCAGGCCTACAGCACTGGGAGATTAGCCTGCAGTCCATGTTAAGAGTTCTTATAAGATCAGATGTTTACCAATCCTGCTGTTCTCCCAGGACTAAGTACAGTCCTCTGTCACTGTACTTGGCCCTAAAAGGACAGCAGGACCAGCAAATAAAAGATAAGAGTTTAAATAAACTCCAGTATGCACTGCAGGCTACGGAATCTCACACTGCTGCAGCCCTGCTCTAATATCGGGTGCAGGGGATTCTGGGATTTCTGTTTACAGCAAATGTCAGCTGGAGTCAGCAGACTTGGCCTTATACAATCTGCTATACTGCAGTAAATAGAAAATAACAAAAAAAAAAAAATGTTTTTGCACAAAAACTGCAGATTGGGACCAGCCCCACACTTGGGTATAGGGCTGTTAATGCTGACTCTTCCCTTTAAAGGCAGTAAGTTGAACAAACCCTCCTGGTGTTTGCATCAGAACAGCCTCTAACTTTTTGTGTGCTATCATCATTTTTATAAACCACAGAGCTATAGGTTCCTTAGTCCACAATCATAATGTAGGAACTAAAACGCTGTGTAAGGAACTTTTCGGATTAACAGACCAGTGTGTTGGTCCAGCTTTCATTGAGTGAGTGAGTAGAAATGCTAATGAACTTGAGTCAGTGTCAACCCCAGTGGGCCAATTTGGTGCCTTTTTAACTTAGAGATAGAGTTGAAAGAGTCCGGAAAAACAATCTAGTTTAGTGTTTCAACTCCAAACACATGTTTATTATTGCTATTTGTCGAGGGGGGGGGGCTTCACTGGTTCCCCCTTCCCCCACCCAGTGCTCAGGGTTGCCAGAGCTGCATCCTTCCTCCACCTGGTGAGCGGGTGAGTGGCTGATTTCTCAACTGACGTCAGTGCCATTCCTTGGTTAGCTGGTGGGGGGGGGGTGTAAATGCTGAGTGTCTGGCACCTTTTCACCAAGAGTCGAACCCCTCACCCCTGTGACATGCCTGGCACCCAGCCAGCTCCAGTGTCAGATTCTGGGTATTGCAAGCAAACCCTGGTTTCCCAGTACACCACACTGCCAACCCATAAAAACAGTTTTTAGGTGTTTTTTTATTTTTTAATTATTTTAAAAGAGAGAAAATAACATTTGTACACCAGGACCCTCTTTGATGCTTCTCCTTCCACTGGTTGTATTCATAGCCCTGTTTGTTGCCTGTCTCCTTGTATACACCTCCTTATCCATTCTCCCCCTTCCCTCAAATTGCCAGTCGCACTGTTCTTCCGTCATCTCTAAATACTGGTTTGGGTCCTTCCCCTCATACCTGTACTTACTCCTCTCCCCCATCCTCCCACTTCCTACACTCTAGGGACCCTTGCACCTTCTCCCTCCCCCACCCTCAGTCCTCGGCTGGGAAATCTACATTCTTCTATTGCCTCACCACCCTCTGGAACCAGCTACCTTCCTTCATCTGTCTCTTCACCTCACTTCTCTATGTCAGGCTAAAACTTCTCTCCTCTCCCTCTGATCCTGCTGTCCCTCTATCTGAACCTTTCCTAGCCCTTCCCACTGAGTTTCTGCCCTCCCCTTACCTTTCCTTTCCCCTAACCGCATGATTTTGTTTATTTTGTGTGTAGTTTAATCAACCTGTTTTACTACTCCCCTCACGACTAGGTCAGTCTCTGCTTATTGAGGTACTAAGCACTTTTTGATCGTGTCCAACTGCACAGCTGATTTGTATGCTAATTTATTTGTCCTCTGTTATATACAATGATCTTGCTTTCTTCTTTGTTCTGCGCTCTGTTGTCACTGTCATTGTAACTGCACCATCTGACTTACTGTAATCTTTGTAATTGTGTTCTCACCTTCTCCCTGCCCCGAGTTCCACCTGGAAGCAAGCCTCGGCTCAGTGTGTGCCTCTCAGTAACCAGTTGTGAAATAAATAAATAAATTTCCTATGTTTTACAATACATAATAAGAGCATGACATTACTGCAATACATTTTATTTGCATTATGGTTGGTTCAAACAAAGCATAGCAATCAGCATAAGTAGAGGTGAGGATCAGGGAGTGGGAACAACCAAAATTGGCAGCCAAGGCCCAGGATAGTACCCTCCCCCACAGAATATCAACTTGTAAGTCATGACATATGTCATCTTCTTCAAAAACATCTTCCTCCATAGAGTCACACCATTGTAACTGTAAGCCATCGATGTCAGAGTCACTGGGAAACTTTTGCCTAGCTGGAGCCATCTGTGTTGATGTGTTACAGTGACATCTATTGTCAATTCTGAGTGACTGAAGTTTACTTTCTTTCTTTTTATATACTTGTATCATTATTGCATGCTCTCATCAGTTCGTCTAAAGAAACCTCCGCTTTTTTGAGAGATGACACACACACTGTGTTGCCTTGGGCTTTTCCATGACAAAAAAAACTGTGCCGTTTGATAAGATCTCACCCAGGCCATGAGAAGATGCCTCCATAAGACTTTAGAAAATTTCATGCGGCAAATGGTGAAAGCCAAGCCATCAACATTGACATCCACCCTGGGTCTAAATGGTGAAAGCCAAGCCGTCAACATTGACATCCACCCTGGGTCTAAATGGTGAAAGCCAAGCCGTCAGCATTGACATCCACCCTGGGTCTAAATGGTGAAAGCCAAGCCGTCAACATTGACATCCACCCTGGGTCTAATCGGTGAAAGCCTAGCTGTCAGCATTGACATCCACCCTGGGTCTAAATGGTGAAAGCCAAGCCGTCAGGATTGACATCCATCTTGGGTCTCCAGTGCCCTTTACCAGATCTGATGCTGGGGAACCCTTCAGGTCTCCTTGTGGGGTGGCCATACTGTTGCCTTCATGGGTAAAATGCCCTCCTGGTCCAGGTTGCCCCTGAATACCCATGAGGGTAATTCTTGAGCTGCTTCAGCAGCCTCTGCTGATGGCTCAACCCTCATTCAGACACCAAGGTCTGGTGCAGGCTCCAGTTTTCCCACTATCAATGGTGTGCAGCCTGTTCCCATCATGTCAACAGTAGGCACTGTCCTGTCACCACCTTCTAAGTTGACTCTGCTGTCTGGTGCCATCTAAACTGGCTCTGTTGTTTCGGCTACTGAGTTATTTCAGCAACTTTTGGTGTCCCTGCCATCGACAATTATTCTGTCCAAGACTCACATGTTCCTGTCGCTTACATCAACGTCGCTTCTGGGTACCTCTGGGACTATGGTCCCTGACCTTATACTTAACCAGCCACTGCCTCAGCAGCCTGTGGCCCTTGTGGTCTCTCCTGTTTCTCAGCCTGAGGAGGAAGAGGGTGAATATGATGCTGACCTTCTCAATGTGAAGGAAGGGATGTTGAGAAAGATCAACCTGTTTATGCGTTTGACTTATGTGCCACTGTCTCCACCTGTAATGAGGGCACTGTAGTCTATACCCCAAGGTCTCCACCAGAGAATGCCTCATTCCAAGCTTTACTTCACCTCAGCAGAACAAGCTAGGCTTTGCTGCTGAAGTGGACTCCACTAAGAGGAATCTGTATGACTTCCATGAGGTCCCCATATCTCCTGTGACCATTCTTCCTGTTTGCCCTGCTTTGGAAGCTACTACTGTGGCTGCCTGCTACAGATTGAGTACATTACTGGCTGTCCCACACAAGGTGGATAAACAATATCCTGCCCCCTCTTCCAAGGCTTTTTATATCACTTAGCTTAAAACTTACTTGGTGTGATCATTATGACCATGCATATTTGGTCCTGCAGACTTTGTTCTGGACTCGCCAGTTGTTCGACCACCTGGGTATCCTGGTCAATGAACCCAAATCAATTCTGGCTTCTTGCCAGTGCATTCAGTTTATTGGTACTGTCTTGGACATGACTCCGGTGCATGCATTCCTTCAGAGCTCCCATGCTGACACTTTGATCACCCAGGCAACACTGATCACCTCCAGCACCCAGATCCCTGCAACATCTTGAATCGAGTAATGGGCCTCATGGTGGCTGCCATTGTGACTGTTCCTATGGTCATTTCCACATGGGTACTGCTCAGTGGATGCTTAGTGCCCAGTGGGCTCAGATTCCGCAATCCCTGGATCACCCTGTTTTGGTTATGGACCCCTTACACAGGGCTCATCATTGCTAACAAGATCGCACTTGTCTGCTTCAGAGGTCCCCATTTCTTCATCTGTCCCCACAGGAGGTCTTCATCACAGATGCCTTCCAGGTAGGTTGAGAGGCCTGTCTTGGTGCAGTCAAGACCCAGTGTGTATGTGGTCTCCCTTGGACTGCTGTCTACGTAATATCATTCTGGAGATGAGGGCTGTTCTTGGCCTGTGTGCCTTCGCCCTTCACATTCAAGGCCACCTCAGTGTTATGCAGTACCTCAATAAAGAAGGTGGTACCCACTCCTAGGCCCTCTGCTGAGAAGCCATACAAGTGTAGGAGTAGACTGTGGCATATGATGTATACATCATTGCCACATTTCTTTTGGGCACTCTGAACAACCCAGCACTCACTTGGCAGGTCTGTTGCTCAGTCACACATGTGGGAGCCCCTGGATAATGTGGTGGAGGACCTCTTTGTCCATTGGAGTTGTCCTGGGTTTGACCTTCTTGTATCCTTGCACAACAAAAATTGCTGTGTTTTTGACCGCATACTCAAGGGCATGGAGTTTTTTGGTGAGACATGCTATCCCTCTACTGGAAGGGGAGCTTTTTGTGTGCCTTTCCCCAGTCTCACTGATTCTGCTAGTACTGGTCAAGCTTCAGGCAGACGGGGCCACAATGATACTGATGGACCCATTCTGGCTCAGACAGATTTGTTTGCCTCTTCTCTGGCAGACTGTACAGAAACCTCTGGCCTGCTCCCGCTACAAAAAGGTTGCTGTCGCAAGACAGTGGCAGTCTATTGTACCCTGACCTTTTCTCCCTGCAGCCTCCTGAGAATGTAGAACTGTCCCACTTCAGGGTCTCCTAGGCAGTTTTGGATGTTCTACTGATAGCTCGTAGGCTGTCTTCCCAGCACACTTCCTGAAATGGAACTGTTCCAATATTTGTTGTGCCTCTTGCTCCCCGGATCCTTTTTATGTTTGCCCTTGTGCTTGTGCAAAGTGAATATAATTGTATGACAGTGGATTTTGAGAGGTATGTCACTGTCCAGTGCAGGACAGTCTGTAAGGGGCTCGACAGTGTCAGACCAATTATCAGCCAGGCTGATCATGACACTGTTCTGGTTTTGCTGAGTGGAAACCTTGTGTCATTCAAAGAAAGCAGCCAGCTGATCATAAGGTGGCTCTTTCCTGTGGTCTGTATAATGCCACCCAGCAAGCAGTGCTGATCAGTGTTATGATCAGTATCATCAGCCTGCTGTGATCTTCCACCTCCCTTCTCAGTTTTCTGACACTAGCGTGCCTAATCCCTGGCACCAGCTAGTAACCCCATGCCACTTGTTTTTACTGCGTGACACTGGGGAGCCCACCCCATGTGCTGCCAAACAGAATACCAACACTGGGTTGTCCAATCCCCAGTTTTGATACCTGAAATAAATAAAACTGTCCCTCGAAGTCTTTTTATTTTTACACACCTTGTAAAAAATCATCAATGTCTGTGGCCACTACTGGCACACCACCACCATTATCTTCCCCCCACATGACCCTTCCATTCAGCACCCACCACCCCACACTCCTTGCTTTTAATTTTCTGACACCACGGTGCCTAATCCCTGGTGCCAGCTAGTACCCCTCCCACCCGCCTCTTTTCACTGTGCAACACTTGGGAGCCCACCTGATTGCCGCCAATCATAACCTCTGACACTGGGGTGCCCAGTCCCCAGTGTCAGTACTCGAAATAAAGAAAACCAAATAAAGAAAGCCATCCCTTGAAGTCTCTTTTTATTTTATATATCCTGTAAAAAGAAAGTCATCCATTGATGTCTGTTGCCACAACTGGCACACTGCCACCATTACCCTCTCCCCACCTGACCCTCCCACTCAGCACCCACCACCCCACACCCCTAACTTACCTACTGGAGGTCTAGTGCTGTAATACTTTCTGGCCTGGAGACACATCATCACTCTTTAGTGCCAGACTGGGAACTGAGGAAATCAAATATGCATTGTATATTTTAATGGGTTTTGAACTTGTCCTCAAAACCTGGTCATTTTTTTTTAGGATTTTTCCCCCAAATTTTTTACATGGCCTTTTTAGTACTCCACTTCATGAACAAATGCAGTAAAATTATACAAATCTGTCCCAAAAGGTGAGTTTGCAATCAAGTCAAATTTATTGGCAGGAAAAACTCCATTGAGCAAGCTCATTTACTAGGAGGTCCTGAACATACCATTTGACTAAAAAAAGACACAAGTATAAAATGATAAAGCAATAATTAGAAGAACAATAAGAGAAATATATACAAGATAATGGATTATACATTGCACGAAATCACCTTTCGGGCAGGAGCTGAACATTTTCTCCACCTTTGTTCATGAGGTGGGGTCATAAGAAGGCTATATAGAAAATTGGCATAAAAATATTAAACAACATAGTTATGCACATACATTGAAGGTTTTCAATGCACACTCATAACTTTGGTAATTTTCAATATTTTGACAATAGCCATTTTTTCACACCACCTCATGAACGTGACACATGTCATTTTTCAAATTCTGGACAAAATGTTATTTCGCACTTGTGGCACAAAAAGAAATCACCCTTTGGGCAGGATTTGAACTTTTTTTTTTTTTAATAGGTATTTTTTATAGTATTTTCTATAGGTTTTCTCCTGCTGTTCCCCCTTCCGAGGCCCTGGCACACGGCCATATGTGCATGTGGAGACATGCATGCACATCAGAAGCCAGCTCAGCCTCGTCCGCCAACCCATACTGCTACCCCTTCCTCACCTATGCTACCCCACCAGACCTCCACCCATTGGGGGCAGAACTACAAGGAGGGGTACAACCCCTTCCAGTTTGCTCAATCCTGCTCCTCCCCCGCCGTGCCAGCACCATGATGACCCGAGGTCATTCCCAAACCTGGGTCTCCGTTGTGGCACGAGATAAGGCTTCCAGCGCCTCAGCCCTCAGCGCCACTGGGCCGGCTGGATTTGAACATTTTTTTCCACCCGTATTCATGAGGTGGGATCATAAGAAAGCTATGTTGAAAATCTGGGGTAGAAATATTAAAAAAACCAAAAAGTTATGAGCATAAGTTTAAATTTTTCAATGCACACTCGTAACTGTGGTATTTTTCAATATTTTGACTCCAAATTTTCAACATAGCCATTTTTTCACACAGCCTCATGAATGCAATAACTGTCATTTTTCAGATCCTGGCCAAAATGTGTTTTCACACTTGTAGTGCAAAATGATATTTTGGCCACTGTCTTATAAATGACACCTGACTTGTTCAGAAGGAGCGGTCATAAAAAAAACTATGCTGAAAATTTGAGGTCAAAATATGAAAAAACTAAAGTTGTGAAGAAACAATGAATTGTTCCAATATTTACTTATACCTTTATTTTTTGCATAGTTTTGCATATTTTGGCTCTAACCACAAGGCCAAACTGTATGTCTCTTTTTACTGTGCCCCCCGCCTGCCCCTCCCCCTCTGGGCAACAAGGTTAGTAAGCGGTGGTGGGATTCAAACCTGGGGCTCAAGGTTTGACACACACCAGTAAATCTGTGTAATCTGTTGGCTAGAGCACAGACCTGGTATCCAGGAGAGCCGGGTTCAAATCCCACAGAGCCACTTACTGTGCGGCCCTGAACATTTCAGTTAAGGTTTCTTTGCTTGAGTCTTTTCAGCTATAAAAATGAATAGGAAGCAGGACCACATTGTTATTGCATCTCAGCATAGCTTTCCTTGGTAAATAAATCATTATACAAAAATACAGACACATTCACACATACCCACAGAGAGAGACACAGATCACTTCATCATTATAAAGACTCACATCTCCCCAGGTGGGGCCCTAGTCCCCCATGAAGCCAAATCCCCACACCAGGCACTTGGGTTAAATCCCAATACTGACACTGTAGTACAGCATTGGGGGGGGGGTGCTGCACTCCTGAGGTGCTATCTTTCAGATGAGACATTAAACCGAGGTTGCATCTGCCTCTTCTGGTGGTAGTTCAGGTGGATGTTAAAGATCCCATGGCACTTCTTGAAAAGAGTAGGAGACATTTTTGTTGGAATTCAGAAACAAATACTAACACATAATATAAGTCATACATAAAAATAAAAATATACAAATGTGAACTCAGATGTTTAAACAAGTATTACGTCATACTTTCCCTTTTTCCACATACTTTAATCATTTTCTACCTTCTTTTCCTCATCTTTTACCACAAAGGGTTAATCTATATATCTATTTCCATTCCATTCCTGTATATACAAGCCTTTTCATCTTCTCCTGTTTATTTAGGCCCATCACTATAGGTCAGCTCTTCTTTTGCTTTTAGATATATTTATATCATTTATATACATACTACTCCTAGTTGACCTCTTACCCTTTCACTTTATACATGTGTCTGTACCCACAGAATTAAAAAAAAAAAATTCTGTCTTTACATTTTTAACCTACCCAATGTATACCCATCCATAGCTGTCTACAAATGTCTACACCTTTCATTCTTTTTTAATATAAATATACTTTATCTAATTCATTTTGTATTTTAAATATAACATCCTGTTGCACTATGTCTTCTTTTAATTAGAATCTTTGACACCTACTTTGCCAGATTGACCATTTTATCACTGCTAATATAACATATACTGTATTCATTTTCCATTTCATCCATTTCTGTTAATTGGCCACAGATCAATATCTCATGTGTCATGTCCTGAAAACAGTTTGTTCCACATTGCATCTAATCCAGCCCCCAAAAAATTCATGCATGGACACTCAGAATACAAATGCCTCATTGGTTCTGTTTGCTCCCTACAACTATCTGCCGTGCACACTCTTTCCTCTTTCATTTTCTGTTTTTGATTTCCCTTTACATTGAGCTTTTCATGCCCACATAACCAAACTATATCTTTCATCTGTAACCCCCTTGTCATCCGGGGTTACTAGAATCCCACTTAGAACTAGTGGTAGGCAGGGAGAGGCAGTTTGTGAGACACCAGTTAAATGGGATTCACACTGTCTCACTCTGCCCTCAGTCTCAGCTGAGCTGGAGGGATGACATCACCATAGAATTCTCGCAGCAGCATAAGCCACAATGGAATGCTCGCCACAGGGGTTAGTGTTAGAAGATTGAGGAATTCAAGTTAGTCTTCAGCCAGACTCCAGAGAAGGAGGAGGTGTGCTGCAGTTGGCAGCCCCTCAGAGCCTAGCTCTGCTTTAGAGCTACATTAGAAAGAGGGTAGTGTGTTCTCACCCTAGAGAGGAACACAGAAGAGACTGGAAGAAGTGGTAGAGACCGCTCCCCGTGTTGTTCCAGTGCCCCATACCCGGAGGGATGGGGGGAAAACCACCATTTCAGGGGCAATCTCCTGGCCCTGCTTGGAAAAGGGAAAAAGCTGCCTGACAGAAGAAATTGTACTGAGGTACCGGAGAATCTGTGTTTTGTGGGAAGAAGCCCTGGGCACCTGCATACCATGGTGAGTCTGCTCTGAAACAGAGCCCATGTTTCACCAAGATAGAGTTGTGTAAAAGTAACTGCCTACTGTGGGGTCAGGAGAAGACTAACCAGGTACAGTACTTTTATTTTTGTGTATGGCTTAAAAGCATCTAAAACTGTGGGGTCTAGGAAGATGGACATAGCCACTTACAGAACTTTTCAAGTCAGGACACCAGCTAAATACAGAGTAGAATGTTAAATGTGATTTACATTTCAAGATAGCATCTACAACCAGAGAGTTCGAAGAAAGGTACAGTTCCAAATGAATGACCAGGTATAGATCTGGGAGCAAGAGGTGGGAGACCCCTATCTGGAGTAACCAGGTTTACCTCTGTGGGTTCACTTTGGGCACCTATAGCTTTCTCCCAGGCACTTGGCCAGTGTCGGCAGAAAGTACCCAGACATAGGATTAAGGATGAGATTTTCCCTTTAGAGATAGAAAGTGCTCATGGGTGGTTGAGGGAGCCACCATCAAACTCCATGCTATATGGGAAAGTGTCCAAGTTCTGGCCGGGGTGCCATGTCAAGGAATCCAAGTAGAAGAGTACCAGTTTGGGACGTGTGAGCCCTGTTGTGTTCAGAACCTGAGGGTATTGTGTAGTAAAGAAGATGTGCTCTGACCTCTGTAAATCTGCATTGCCAGTGTGTGTAGCCCTGTGGGGGTCCATCTTTGCTTTGTTATTCCTGTGTTGATGTGAATAAAAGCCACACCCTAGAATCCCATTCCTGGGTTGGACATTTTTAGGTATTGCTTCCTGTGTCCAGAATTACTTGGGTGCCCCTGACCAGAAGTACAAACCAAGCCATGATGCTGAGCAAATGTTTTCTCCCCGAACCTAGGCTAGCCCAGGTAGTGCTTACAAAATAGAAGCACCGAGAAAAGGGGTTACACATCTTAGCTGGAATCTTAGCTTCTATCATATATCCCAGTAATCCCGTCACATCAATTCCTGGTTCTATATTAAACACAGGGTCCTCATAGTAACATTTTTCCACTAAATCTGTGTAAAATTTATTTTTTTCGATGCCCATCAGCCATTTCAAGTCAATTTTCCACATCCTAATATACTTTAATGTCACCTGTATGTAATGTAGTAACCGGTTCTCTGATGCATGCCATTTTCCCCTACCCCATGCCATCAGAAAATCTTCTACCCATGATCACATTGCATCTAAACCAATCCCTTCCTTTCCTACTATTAGTGGTTTTATATTTGTATACACAAAGTTCCCAAAAAGATACACTAAGGGTTGCAGCATATTTAATCTCCCTTCTTTCCCTTTTCTATAAGTATAAGCCCTTTTTACTGGGTTTAGCTTACTCCCCCATAATAATGAAAAAGAAATACTCATCACTTTAGCATATAGTGAGAACAGCAGTGGATAAATGTGGGACATATATAAAAATATTGGGACAGTATAGGTTTTCATCAAGTAAACCCTCTTTTGTTTTGTCATTTTCCATGATGTCCACCTTTGTACTTTCATCTCTGCTTCTGTACATACTTGCTCCCAATTTTGCTGGGTTGCTTCTAAAGTTCCATAGGTAATTCCTAATATATTTGCTGGCTCTTTTTTGGACCTTACTAGGGAAGTCACAGCCCATCGGAGCTGCCCCCATCCCCATTACTTTATTCTTGTCTTTATTAATCTTGATTCCTGTATATCGTTTCGCTTCTTGTAAAATTTCTATTGCAAGCTTCCCAGACTCCAGATTAGCTACTACTAATGTACAATCAGTGTATGCCATTACTTTTGGGTAGCTAATTCCTGCCTCCGTGGTGATTGAAGTTACGTTTTTACTCTGTTCTATTGCTCTCAACATAGGGTCTATTCCAAATATATACAATAGTAGACTTAAAGGACATCCCTGTCTCACACCCTCTTTTTTGATATGTTGGTATACTGAGTTGTCCATTCACTGATGGTATCACTGTTGCATTTTTGTACATTAGTTTTATTAATTCAACTAGTTTTTCAAACAACATGAAGTCTTGCTATATTATGACATATGCAGTGAGTCCCAACCTTCGAACTGCTCCGGAGGTGAAAGAGTTAACTTTCCATGCCAGGCATGGAACCTTGAGCGCGAGCTCGGTTGAAAACTCTGTCTGTTGTTAATCAAACTCAAACTGTCAGATTCTTTACTCCGCCTCACTGAACAGTCGCTCCGGAGATTTCTCCTTCTGCTCGGTTCGTTTTGTTGGTTAAAGTATTATTTTATCGGTTTTTTGACCGTAATTAAACCGCAACCGGTCGGTTCAAGCTCTGTCTGTGGTATTGTAAGTAATAGATAGGCTTACATTTATAATTATTCTGTGTGGAACTTGTAAACGCTTTTCCGTTCGGTTTGAACCGATCAGGTTATTTTCAAAAGCTACTAGTCCTTATTTAGAGTGCGGTTCCCGGTTCTAAAAAAAATGGATTTCATTACGGTTTTTTCCATGACCCGTGACACGGTTGGGAACCGATAAGAGAGTCTTGCTTGGCGGATTGCCATAAACAGGCAAATTTGGTTAGGCTGGCACTATGTCTGAGAAACCCAAAAGAAAAACCGGGCCCACTGGGTTTCAGCACTGTAGTGTTTGTGGAGAAGCCTTTGCTAAGGCTGACCCACACACCACCTGTGTGTACTGTCTGGGGTTTGACCACCTCAATGCAGACTGCCAGATTTGTAAGAATTTCCCTGCTGCCACTGTCGTGTATGCGGATGACGTCACCACGCTCTCAGGACGTGGGTGTAACAATGCACGAGCAGCAATGGAGTAAAGAAGTCAGAAACTTAAACCCGGTGTCCTTGTGTTTGTTCAATTGGTATACAGGGCATGGTAAAGTCGAGAATAGAACAATGGCGACGAGATGGGATCAGTGAAATGCTGGTTAAATCTGAAACAGAGCGAAAAAAAACTCAAACAAAAAAAAAACAGAGAAATGGAAAGTGCTATACCAAAGTTTGATTGTTACAGTGAACCAGCCACGCTTGGGCCGAGATGGACACGATGGCTTACATCCTTTGAACTGTTTGCTGATGGGAAAGGATTGATAATAGCTGACGATGTGAGTGCGGCTACAAAGCAACGGAGGAGAGCTTTATTACTACATCATGCAGGGACGGATGTACAAGATATTTTCTCGACGCTCGGGGACACCGGCGGGCCAACGGACTATGATTTGACGGTAACAGCACTAAATGCCTACTTTGTGCCACAAGTAAACACTGCGTTTGCGCGGCAGGCCTTCTACCAGCTAAGACAAAAGACAGGGGAGACCGTACAGCAATTTGTCACCTGTCTGAGACAATCAGCCAAAGATTGTGACTTTGCAGGTGATAAGGATAATCAGATAAGGGATGCAATACTAAGTAAGTGTAACTCTGAATATGTACACCGTAAATTGTTAGAGGAGGGGTCTGGGCTGACATTAGCGAGATTACTTGAGCTGTCTGCACAGTGCGAGAGAATAGAGGTAAAATGGTCGCTGGCGCACGTGAACTCAGAGGCCCCAAAACCTGAAACAGTTAATCGGTATTCAAAATGAGGAAAAGCATCGCAGAAGAAAGCCAAAAGGAGAAGAGGAAAAGACAAAACGGAGAAAGTGTGTTACCGATGTGGCCACGCAGATCATTTGGCAAAAGACCCTACCTGCCCAGCACGAGGACAGGCGTGCAAGAAATGTAAAGGTAGAAATCATTCGCTAGAATGTGTAAAACAAAAGGGAATGTGAAGCATACAGTTAAATGTGTCGATTCAGAGAAGCCAGACAGAGACTATGCATTTGTGATAAGGGAAAAAGGCGGCACGGACAGAACGATGTTCTCAGTGGGGGGAGTCAACCTGTTGATGCTAATAGACTCGGGGGCTTCTAGCAATATTGTGGACCAGGAGACCTGGGAAATGCTGAAGAGTAAAAGAATCAAGTGTCGATCGTCAAAGACCGACAAGAAACTGTACACATATTCAGCAACTGAACCACTGGCAGTAAAAGGGATCTTCACATGCACAGTAGCCATAGGCAATCGCAGTACACAGGCCAAATTCACAGTGATATGTGGATATGGTGAACCGCTGCTGGAAAGAGAGACCGCTGTAAAACTGGGTGTACTTAAGCTGGGTGTCAATGTAGCAGCAGTGACTGATGTGGGAGTGCAGATAAGGCAACAATACCCTGGATTGTTTCAAGGTGTGGGAAAGCTCAACACAAAGCAAATAAGTCTGTACATAGATGAGAAGGTGGTACCAGTGGCACAGCCCATTAGGCGAATACCCTTTCACCTGAGAGGAGTGGTGGTAACCAAAATCAAGGAACTACTGGACATGGACATAATCGAGAGGGTGGTTGAGGCCACACCATGGGTGAATCCGGTAGTGATCGTACCGAAACCAAACAAAGAAATCAGGATGTGCCTGGACATGAGACAAGCGAACATGGCGATCATACGTGGCAGGTACTCAATCCCCATGGTGGATGAACTGTTGCAAGGCATGAATGGGTCTACCATATTCAGTAAGTTGGATCTTAAATGGGGCTACCATCAACTGGAACTGACACCAGAATCAAGAGGTATAACAACGTTTGCAGTGCATAATGGGACATACAGATATGAAAGACTCATTTTTGGGCTTTCATCTGCCAGCGAGCAGTATCAGCACAAAATTGTAACAGCACTGGCCGGCATTGAGGGAGTGGAGAACATTTCAGATGATATCATTGTACATGGCCCAGACAAGGAGAGCCATGACCGGCGGCTGCACAAGGTCCTAAACAGATTGGCGAATTCTGGCCTGACACTTAATCCAGATAAATGCCAGTTCAATATGGACAAACTGGTCTTCATGGGTATGTTACTCTCGCAAAAGGGCATAGGCCCCACGACTGAAAGAGTAAGAGCAGTGGTCGAGGCCAGGTAGCCTGAGACAGCATCAGAGGTTCACAGCTTCTTGGGATTAGTGGGATACAGTAGTAGGTTTATCCCTCAGTTCTCTATGCTTACAGAGCCTCTGCGGAAGTTGACAAAGAAGGACACAATATTAAATTTTGGACCGGAGCAAAAGATAGCATTCCAAGCACTGAAGAGCAAATTAGCCGGAAGCGGCAACATTAGCCTACTTCGACAAGGATGCACCCACTAAGGTGATAGCAGACGCAGGACCGGTAGGCATAGGAGCTGTACTGGTGCAGGAACAACACGGAGAAATGGTTCCAGTCTGTTATGTGAGCAGGAGTCTATCAGAGTGTGAACGCAGGTACTCACAAACGGAGCGTGAGGCCCTTGCATTGGTTTGGGCCTGTGAGAAGCTTCACCCGTATGTGTACAGCAAGAAATTTGATTTGATGACTGACCATAAGGCGCTCGAGGCTATCTATAGTCCTCGCTCAAAGCCATGCGCTCGCATTATACGATGGGTATTGAGACTACAACCTTACGACTTCAGAGTTGTGCACATACCGGGGAGACATAATATAGCAGACCCTTTGTCTCGTCTATTGGGAGAGACGGCAATGAAGGAATCACACACACATAGAGCAGAAGAGTACATATGGTTCTTAGCCGTCAATGCAACTCCGGGTGCGCTGACCACAAGAGAGGTCGAGGAAGCGTCGGCTGTCGATGAGGAACTGAGAGAGGTGAGAAGTGCCATTGAGACGGGGTGCTATGAGAAGTGCAGGGTGTATGCACCCATAGCAAGTGAGCTGAGCACAATTGGACAGTTAGTTCTCAGGGGAACGTGCATTGTGTTACCCTATGGACTTCACCGGAGAGCTCTAGCCTTAGCCCATGAGGGACACTTGGGTATTGTGGGCACCAAACAACACCTCAGGAGCAAAGTATGGTGGCCAGGAATGGACAAGGCCGCAGAGAAATATGTCAAGTCATGTCATGGTTGCCAGATTGTAGCGCGACCAGATGTACCAGAACCGTTGAGACCAACGATGTTACCTGAAGGACCGTGGCAGGATCTTGCCACTGATTTGCTGGGTCCACTACCTACAGGACAGTCAATATTGGTAGTTGTCGATTATTACAACAGGTATTATGAATATGACGTGATGCAATCCACCACTGCTGAAAAGGTGATTGATAGTTTGGAGACCATTTTCAGTCGCCATGGCCTTCCCATAACAATCAGGTCAGACAGTGGTCCGCAATTTATGTCGATTCAATTCCAGAAATTCTGTCGGGAGAAGGGAATACAGCACGTGAGGACGACACGAAAATGGGCACAGGCGAATGGTGAGGTAGAGAGACAGAATGCCTCCCTCATGAAGAGGATTCGGATTGCACAGGCTGAAGGACTGGACTGGAAACGAGAGCTACGCAAATATGTTACTGTATACAGATCCATTGATCACTCTACTACGGGCCGGAGCCCAGCTGAGCTTCTTTTCAAGAGAAAACTAAGGGGGAAACTTCCAGATATAACCACACTGGAGAATGACCTAGAGGTACGAGACAGAGATGCTGAGAAAAAGGGGAAGTACAAAGCCTATGCTGACAACCAACGCAGCCAAGTACTGGAGGTGGACGTTGGGATCAAGTCCTGTGAAACAAGACCAAGTAGATAAGTTCGAACACCTTTTAATAAGATACCACATACGGTGATCAGTAAAGAGGGAAACCAAGTGGTTGTTCAGTCACCAACGGGAGCAAGATATTGCAGGAACACAACGTTCATGAAAAGATATATGCCTGAAGAGACTACTCTACAAATGAATGAGAATAACCAACCCGAGGAAACTGGAGGTCAGGATCCTATGGTACAGAAATCGGGTGAGTCCACCCAGGAATCACCACAAAGGCCTATAACACCAAGAAGAGACAGGCCTCATAGGCAAATTAAACTACCTCAGAGACTTAAGGACTTTATTATTAAGTAGTTATACCATAGAGTAGCAATATATATCTATAAAAGAAAAAAAAAAAGTAAATAAATATACGCAAGATTAAGGGAATAAAAGATGTATAACAAGTTTAAATCTAAGTAAAGGGGGGATGTCGTGTATGCGGATGACATCACTACGCTCTCAGGAAGTGGGTGTAACAATGCACGAGCAGCAATGGAGTAAAGAAGTCAGAAACTTAAACCTCCTTGTGTTTGTTCAATTGGTATACAGGGCATGGTAAAGTCGAGAATAGAACAGCCCCCATAGAAAAGAGAGTTGGTAGGCTCAGGGAAAGGGAGGTTAAAAAGTCCGCTGACCCGGAAGGCCAGCCCGGTTCGGGTCCAACCGAACCGGAGGGAGTGCCCTCTGACCAGGGCGATACTTCCTTGGGCAAACGAAGAGCCAGCTCGGAGGAGCTGGTTCCAACTAAAAGGACTAGAAAGTCAGCTGGTGTGGAGCCAAAAGTTCTCTCTCCAACTGCTGAGGAGATAGCTGAAGCAATTCAAATTGTCCAGTCACTTTCCCCGGTTCCGACTGAACCGACACCATCAGGGAAGTGCTCGGTTCAGCCGGTTCCACCAGTTCAAGATTATGATTTTGAGGATTTTTATGAACCGGAGGAAGGGGAAGAGGAGTATGAGGAGAGTGAATGTGGTTTTGAAAGTCTGGATGTGCCCATTGAACCGGACATCTCTCCAGACAGACCGTCAGGGGTTTCTCCTCCCAGGCTTTCTGAGTCCCTTTTCATTTTATGTTCTATAAAAAAGTTGCTGAAACTTTTCAGCTCCCGTTGAGGAAGCTGTTGATGACCAAGAGGAGCCTGATTATGTAGAAATGATGGATATTCCAGAGTCTAGGAGACTGTCTATTCCTTTGCATAAATCTTTTCGGAAACAGACAGTTAAAATTCTAAAAACTCCTCACACTATACCTCCTGTTGATAAAAGGATGGACAAGAGGTATACATTATCAGGCTTTGCTATGGAGTTCCTCGCACAGCAATGCAGCCATGTGGGGGTAGTGCAGGCTGCAGCCTGTGACAAGGCAAATATTCCTCTAGCTTCACACCCCCGAAAAGGACTCCAGGAGGGTTGATGCCATGGCAAAGAAACAGTACATGGCAGCATCTTTGGGACTCAGACAGGCAAATTATATGGCTTTATGCTGCTAGGTACCAGAAATCCAGATGGGATACTGTGCTGGCTTTAGCAAAACAGGTCCCTGACCAGCTTGCCAGGGAGCTGGAACAGGTGGCTGTGGATGGTATTGAGGCATCCAAGGTGCAATTTCATGCTGCAGTAGACTCTAATGATGTGTCATCAAGGTCATGGCTACATCTGTGGCACTTGCAGAATGGCTTGGCTCAGATGTACTACCTGTCACAGGATACCCAGTCTAAGGCCATGGATTTTCCTGTTGGGGCAATTCTCTGTTTGGGGAGCAGACAGAGAATTACATGAAGAAAATGGATGAATATAGGACCACCTATAGGAGTGCACAGGCCAAGGAAAGGCAGGCCACTTCTCAAAGGCAGCATCCCAGGGGCAGGGGCAGGCCTTTTAATAGGCCTTTTTACCAAGCCCAGGCCTCCTCTTCTGCTTATGCCCAGAGGGTTTCTTTAGAGGGAGAGACAGACAGGGTGCAAGCAAGCCTGCTTCCACCCCTCAGCCCAAAGCCCCTGCCAAGCAGGCACCCTGATGGGGTAGCCAGGACCGATTCTCCTCTACCTGTAGGGGGCAGGCTGGCTTACTTTGTCCAGGACTGGAAGTCTCTAACATCAGACAAGTGGGTCCTGGAAGTAGCAAGCCAGGGACTGGTTCTCAGCTTCAAAAAATTTCCAAAGATGAGAGCAAGGTCCTTTCCACCTGCAAATCCATCAGAGGCACTTGCCCTAGAAACAGAAGTTTCTACCCTCCTGGCTCTCAGAGCTGTGGAAAGGGTTCCTCTCCTACACCAGGGCAAAGGGTTGTACTCCAGGTACTTTCTTACCCCAAAAAAGACAGAAGAATGGCGGCCCATCCTGGATCTCAGATACCTAAATAAGCACCTTTTAAACCAAAATTCAAAATGGTGACTTGGGAATTATTTTACCTTCTAAGGCCAGGAACTGGCTAGCGTCCCTGGACCTCAAGGATGCCTACTTCCATGTTCTTATCAGAAGCTCCCATCGAAAGTACCTCAGATTTGAACTGCCCTCAGGCCATTACCAGTTCAGAGCAATGCCCTTCGGCCTCACCTCTGCCCCGAGGGTATCCACAAAATGCCTGGCAGTAGCAGTTGCCCACTTAAGAAGGCAAAAGATTGCCATTTTTCCTTACCTGGACGACTGGCTCATAGTAGGCCAGTCTCCAGAACAAGTCAAATTACACCTTCAGGTAACTCAGCAACTGCTCACATCTCTAGGTTTCCTTCTCAGTCTTCCAAAGTCAGTTCTAGAGCCTGTCCAGCTTCTCACCTTCATAGGTGCAGAACTGAACACAAAGAGGCCAGAGCCTTCCTTCCTCTGGAAAGAGCAAGGACCTTGGTCTCTCTGGCCTCCTCTTTCACCCTGCAGGTCTCTTGACCAGCAAGGCATTTTCTGCAGCCCTGGGGCACATGGCTGCTTCACAGCAGTTGTGCAGGGAGCAAGATTTCAGATGAGGGACATCCAGTTCCATTTGAGAGCCTTTTGGTCTCAAAGGAGAGACGCCTGACCAAATTGATCCCAGTGACTCGAACCCTGATCCAAGCTCTTCAGTGGTGGCAGGACCAGAGCAATCTGAGACAGGGGTTCCCCTTCAGCCCTCAGTCTCACTCCTTAATTCTTACTACAGATGCATCCCTCTTGGGGTGGGGAGCTCACATGGGCGATCTCACTACCCAGGGATTGTGGTCCCCTCAGGAATCTCTGCTCCTCATCAATCTGTTGGAACTCAGAGCAGTTTTTCTAGCACTTCAAGTTTTTTCCACCTCTGTTCAGAACAAAGTTGTACAGATCAGAACAGACAACACCACTACAAAGTGGTACATCATCAGCAAGGAGGCACTCGGCCCACGGCCTTGTGCAATCAAGCAATGAAGTTGTGGTCTCTGGCGATTCCCTGAACACCTCCCTTATGGCAGTTCACCTCCCAGGCAAGGACAATGTCCTGGCAGATGCTCTCAGCAGGATTTCCCAGGGCCATCACTAATGGTCACAGGATCCCCTAGTATTGGAGGTAGTATTTTCCAGATGGGGCACCTCAGATAGATCTTTTGCAGCCCCAGACAATCACCAACTTCCCTTTTGGTTGCAGGTCCCCAGTGTTGGGCTCAGTCCCTCTGATGCCTTCCTTCTCAGTTGGAAGGAAGTTTCTCTATGCTTCCCTTCCTCTTCTGTTCAAGGTGCTAGTCAAAATCAGATCTCAACCCCTGCAAGATGATCCTGATTGCTCCAGATTGGGCCAGGCAGCCCTGGTACCCACTCCTTATGTCCTTAGCAGTCCACTTTCCCTGTGTCTTCCCAGGAATCACAACCTGTTAACCTGTGCTCAGGGGAGGTTTTGCACCAATCTCAAATCTCTCAATTCAAGGCCTGGCTCTTGGAAGAGTTAGAGTTTGCTGAGTTACACCTCTCCCAAGGTGTATTGGATATATTGAAGGCTTCTAGGAAGCCATCCACAGAGCTACTTTATAATTCCAAATGGAAGAGATTTTCCATTTGGTGCTCTGGCAAGCATATTTCCCAGAATCTGCTGACTTACCCACAGTCCTGGATTATATGGTGCATTTGAATACTTTGGGGCTGAGGCCAGCTACCTAAAAGTGCACCTGACAGCCGTGGTGCTTTCTTATCAGCAGGTAAACCCTCTCTTCGGCTCAACCTGTAGTCTCCAGTTTTCAAGGGTTGCTTCACACCAACCCTCCATTCAGGGACCCTGCCCCTGCCTGGGATCTAATATTTGCATTGCTCAGCTTATGCAACCTCTTTGAGCCCTTGTCTTCAGCAGAGCTTAAGTACTTGACTTGGAAAACTGTGTTTTTGTAGCCATCACTTCTGCCAGGCACATAAGTGAATTACAAGCATTGTCAGTGGAACCTGATTTTATCTCCTTTCAGAGATAAGGTGGTCCTCAGGACTAACAGAAAGTTCTTGCCTAAGGTGGTTTCAGACTTCCACCTTAATCAATCTATGTCTCTCCCTGTGTACTTCACTGACCATTCCTCCTCTGGCGAGAGGAGACTGCACAGTTTAGATGTCAAAAGAGCCCTTAGTTACTACATAGAACGTACCAAGGGTCACAGGTTTGACTCCCTCCAACTGTTCCTCACTTTTGGTGAGGCTGGTAAAGTGAAACCTGCCACTAAAAGATCCATTGCCAGGTGGATTGTCTCTTGTATCCAATTTTGCTATGAAAAACTGGGTAAGGTTCCTCCCTCAGGCCTGAGGGCTCACTCACCAGAGGTACAGCTGCTGCCTCTGGCTGCTGCCAGGGACATCCTATCCTAGAGATATGTCAAGCAGCTACCTGGAAAACAGTTCACACTTTTACTAAGCATTACTCCCTGGATTTCCAGGCTAGGAGTGATGCTCGATTTGGCACAGCTGTGCTTCAGAGCCTATTTCCTAATAGGTTCTGTCCCTCCTCCATGGAGGTACTGCTGTGTAATCTGCATATGTCATAATATAGCAAGACTTCATGTTGTTTGAAGAAAAAATTATTCACCTTAGTAATGTTGTTTCTTCTAATGGAGTCTTGCTATATTATGACCTCCCCTGCCTGCCCCTCTCAGAACCTCTACTGGGATGTGGGGTGGGCAGTGTTGGCACTTAGTAGATGCCCACCTTATTTTTTCACCCTCCTTTTGGGGTGTTTAGGTGTTATGTTTTTAAATTTTTGGATCCCCTGACTAGAGTCTTTGTTTTGGGACCAAGAAAAATGTGTTCTTATATTTAGTAGCCAGTTGGCTAGTGTAGGTTTACAGCTTCCACACAGAACCTTAGTGAGTTTTGCTCGTAAAGATCTGACAGTTTGAGTTTGATTAACAACAGGCAGAGTTTTCAACTGACCTCATGCTCAAGGTTCCATGCCTGGCATGGAAAGTTAACTCTTTCACCTCCGGAGCAGTTTGAAGGTTGGGATTCACTGCATATGTCATAATATAGCAAGACTCCATTAGAAGAAACAACATTACTAAGGTGAGTAGTTTTTTCATTCGGTACATGATAGTGGTCTAGTACTTCCCATATAAATTCCTGATTTATAGCATCAAATACTGTTTCCTGGTTTATCAATACTACATAGCCCTCTATTTCCATTTTCCTTCCCTTTTCTACTGTTTCCCTGATCATCGTTAAGTTTTGCTGTACGTTTTGGTTTGGTACTGCACATGTTTGTGCTTTTATTATTACTTTTTCTGCTATTTTTGCTAATCGTACCATCAGTATTTCAGCCAGAATTTTATAATCTGTCATCAACAGACTCAGAAGCCTCCAGTTTTTAATATTTTGTGGGTCTCCTTTTTTAAACAAAAATGTCATTACTCCTTTTACCATACTTACTCCTAATCCATTTTCCTGTTGGATAGCTATAAAAAAACCCCTTTAGCATAGGTATTATATACTCACTATACTCTTTATAAAAGTCATTTGGGATATGATCTTTTCCTGGCGTAGTGTGCAGTGACAATCTCTCAATGGCCCTTTGTATTTCTTCAACTGATATTGGCTGTATTAATTCCTTTTTTCCTTTTCTGTCAGATCAGGAATAGCTATGTCATCCAATATGTATGGCCCTGGGCAATTTTCTTTATCCTGAAAGGTATTCCTAACATGGTCCTGCATTATCTGTTGTATTTCTGTTTGTTCCTTCTTTATGTGCCCATTCTCATTCTTAAGCGTTGTTATAACTTTATTTTTCTTCTCTATATTGTCTCTGTCATATGGATTTATGTCCCACTTAGTACCTTCTGTTAAAAATTGTTGCTTCTTAGCTATACTGTACTCCTTTTCCTTATGATATGCACACATATTTTCTTTCATTTTATTTAACTCAGCCATTCTGTTTTTCCCTGTCTTGGTCATGTTTGTCAAAGTTTTAAGGTACTGGGCTCTTAAACCTCGATATGTCACATATTTGGTTCTTGCCCTGTGCTTGGTTAGCTTTATTAACAAATCTTTGAAGTCTCTTTTAGTATCTTCCCACAGTTCTATGGGGCTGTCATGTAAGAACTTAATATCCTGCCGAGCATCACATAACCGTATTATTTCAGCTTTATCGCCTTCTTCTTAAATAACCGACACATTCATTTTCTGGTAATTTCTTCCTGTTGCATTTTTTTTAGGGTTTCCTATTCCTACCTTAATAGCTAAATGGTCTGATGTTTCTAAGGGCTGAAGCTCTACTGTTAAATCTGTCAAAGTGTTAGATATAAACCAAAGATATATTCTGGGCCCATTTTCTCCTGCTCCTGTATGATTACAGCTTTCCCCATGCTGTACTCATACTTGACACTGTGCCTCCTCTCTCCCAACCGGAACAATAGGTTCCATTAATTTTGCCACTTGCCTTTCCGGGGAGCTCTGCAGGGGTTCAGTCGACTCATCTGTCCTGGCCTCTCCTCCTTTGCTGTTCTCTATCATTGTAGGCTCTTCCTGTTGTGGGACCACCTCGTCCATCACAGTTTCATTCCCCTACTTCCACAACGCCCGCTCTAGGGCGTTCCTTCTTTCCAAGAACCAATGCTCCTCTTCCTGAATAATGCACTGAATCTCCTCCATAGTTCTTTGCTGCATAATGCTTACTCCCACTTCCATCTCCTCCTCTCTCTGGTGAGTGTCCGGCGTTACAATATCCGCTGGTGCCATCACGAATGTTTCTTCTGGCATAAGGTCCATCACAGCTGTGGTCTCTAGCACAAGAGAGACCGGGGAGGAAACCCGCTCCTCGGCCTCACAGACATCCGTCCACTTCGCAGTAGGAAACTGGCTTATTGCAGCACCAGTTGAAAAGAGTAGAGGATGTCCTCTCGTGGCCTGGCCAAATTTCCGCCATTCACTAAAAATACCACCAACAGCTTAATCTGGTTCATGGTCAGTTGGCATTCATCTGAATCCCCCTCCCTTGGGATGAGGCTGAAAATAGGCAGAATTTGTCTAGTGCACTTACTCGGTCAATAAAAACGAAATAAATAAATATACACCAGTTGATTGATATTCTGCCACACACACACACACACACACACACACACACACACACACACACACATACATGTACTAAACACACACAGAAAAGCACTCACCATTTCATCCAGACTCCACATATGCAAACGCACTAACAGTCAGACACACGCAAACCCCTACAGATGCACAAAACACATATGCACTTACACACACAGATGCATAATGCACTTATCCACTGATGAACAGTAACAGATACACTCCCACCCACAGATGTACTCAAACACCCCGAGAAACACAATACACATAGACACACTCACACAGAGCCAGGCTCTGTAGTACACACCTACAGATGCACAGTACACACAGACCTGCACCTTCAAACTATACACTCAGATACAGAACAGATATACAAGCTAACAAACTCACAGATGGCTCAAAATTTAAACTAGTGGATACTTTTGTCTACTGAACTGTAAAAATCCACTTATCTGTTTAATTGGCACAACTGCATTTTGTTCCCGCTTGGCTCACTGCACTTGCTCCAGTCATTTGATAGGGCTGTCTCTCTAATGCACATAGGATTTTAACTGTTACCATGTGGAATCTGTAGCCATTTCAGACTTTGTTGATTAGAGAATCTATTTGCATTCTCATGCAGCTGAGGCTCTACTTAAACAGTGAAAGCCACCTATTGTTAAGCATTTGTTTACCTGTGCGATCTTGTCTGCCATTATCTCTGCTGTTCACTGTCTCTCTACTTTACCCCTGTATTCTGTTCTCCCTTTGCCTGCCCTGTTGGGTCTATATCCCTGCTAATAACTGCCTCTGCTGACAATCTGGGCTTCCATTTTCACTCTGCTGTTTTCTTCTTCTCCTTGCCTCACTCTTCCATTTGCTAAGTTGCCTCCTCCCTCCTCTGCTATTGAAATCTGATTTTTCCTGTAACCTGTTCCCACCCTAGTGATCTCCCACTTCTTTTGTTACCTGCCTTCACCTCCCTATTTATCTCTCCACAGCTCGTCAAGCTACCCCCAGGGCATTCTGCCCACGGAGCTGCTAGGGGACCGCATGCCGCAAACAAGGTACGGAACAAAGGACAATCTGTAAACGGCCAGCATTTAGACAAATGCAAACTTGGCACCTTTTTCTGATGGCCGTTTTGGATGGTCTCCTACTGTGCTCTGTGCTAGCTTTCTTCGCCTGACTGTTGCCTGTTACATTCAGCACCGTAATTCTGCCTAGGGATACTCTGGAGCTGTGTCTCAAACTTCAGGGCACAGTTCTTTTTCTTTGAGTTTGGGCTTAATTAATTTTTAAACACAGTGTAGGTGCCTCTACAGGTGCTGTGTACTGGACAGAGCAGCGTAATCAGGGATCCTTTGGGATTGATTTAATTAAATTTCAGACTCATTTGATCAGGGTCCTTTAGGGCTGATTTAACTAAAGTTTAAGATACAATCGGGTATTCTCCACAAGAGCTCAATTAAATTTAAGATAAAGTTTGGTAGTCTCCATGGGAGGTCAATTAAATTATAAGCCCAGTTCATCGGGATCCTCTGGGATTTATTTAACTAATTTTTGGTAGTCTCCCCAGGAGCTGTGCACTTGATTCATCAGTCTGGGCAGTTCTGGACAAATTAATTTTAAAGCGCAAACAGGAATCGTCGGTGCACTTCTCTTTCGGAAGGGGACTATGTTGCGAGACACATCTGTGCCTGCCACTGCTCAAAACAGCTCAGCCACGTCCGCCCATCCATACTGCCACCCCCTCCTCACCTACGCTACCCCACTGTACCTCCACCTGGTGGGGGCTGAACTACGAGGGGGGGCAACAACCCACCCCACCACCCCTGGAAGAGGAAAGCAGCCTGCCAGCTTGCTCAATCCTGCTCCTTCCTCTTCCCCGTGCCGGCACCCCGATGACCCGAGGTTGTTCCCAAAGCCAGGTCACCTGCATAGCATGAGGCGCCAATGCTCAACACCACCAGGCTGGCTGGATTTGAACAATTTTTTTCTGCCTGTATTCATGAGGTGGGATCATAAGAAGGCTATGTTGAAAATCTGGGGTAAAAATATTAAAAAACAAAAATGTTATGAGCACAAGCATAAATTTTTTCAATGCACACTCATAAGTTTGGTATTTTTCAATATTTTGACTCCAAATTTTCAACATAGCCTTTTTTTCACACCACCTCATGAATGTGATAGCTGTCATTTTTCAAATCCTGGCCAAAATGTGTTTTCACACTTGTAGTGCAAAATGACATTTCTGCCACTATTTTATAAATGACACCTGTCTTGTTAAGAAGGAGTGGTCATAAAAAGACTATGCTGAAAATTTGAGGTCAAAATATGAAAAAAAAAAAAAAAACTAAGTTAAGAAGAAACAGTGAATTGTTCCAATATTTACTTATACATTTCTTTTTGCATAGTTTTGTGTATTTTGGCTCTAACCAAAAGGCCAAACTGTATGCTTTTTACTGTGCCCCACCCGCCCCTCCCCTCTGGGCAACAAGGTTAGTAAGTGGTGGTGGGATTCAAACCTGGGGCTCAAGGTTTGACACACACCAATAAATCTGTGTAATCTGTTGGCTAGAGCACAGACTTGGTATCCAGGACAGCCAGGTTCAAATCCCACAAAACTACTTACTGTGCGTCCCTGAACATGTCAGTTAAGGTTTCTTTGCTTGAGTCTTTTCAGCTATAAAAATGAGTAGGAAGCAGAGCCACATTGTTATTGCATATCAGCATGGCTGTGCTTGGTAAATAAATCATTATACAAAAATACAGCCACATTCACACATACCCACAGAGAGAGACACAGATCACTACATATATACCAGTTGATTGATACACTGCCACACAAATACATGTACTCAGCACTTCATACAGACTCCACACATACAATCGCACTCACAGTCAGACACATGCAAACCCCTACAGATGCACAATACACACAAGCACTTATACACACAGATGCATAATGCACTTATCCACTGATGAACAGTGACAGATGCACACCCACCCACAGATGTACTCAAACACCCCAAGAAACACAATACACGCAGACAGCAGACACACACACACACACACACACACACACACACACACACACACACACACACACACAGAGCCAGGCTCTGTTGTACACACCTACAGAGATGCACAGCACCCTCAAACTATACACTCAGATACAGAACAGATATACAAGCTAACAAACTTACAGATGCTCTATATATACAATATACACAGACGGGCTTGCATACATCCTCATACACAATACACACACACCCTGATATGCACACAAACCCTAACTCGTGCAGGAATGACAAGAGAAAATTAGTTTTAAAGTCTGTTACACAAAGTAAAGTAAGTTTCATTTTTAAAATCAGTCACCCACCATTGTCCAAAATGGACCTTAGAAACAGGTGAATTGAAAGTGAGGCTTGAAATAAGAATCTGAAACAAAAAACAGTGATAGGTTATCTTTCAGCACTCCCTGTTTCAGTTTCTTATCTCCCCTTTTGTTTGTGTTCCAGGCCTCATTTTCATTTCACTTGTGAGTTGACAGTATCCCTTAAAAGGAATGAATAAATCAATTCATCTGGGGCTCTTATTTGACTAATCACAATAAGGCACATCCAAGCAGTATGGCGCATGGAGACACTGAGTCCCAGCATGTGATTTGTAATTGTGGTAGGGCAAGGTAGAGTGAGCAGCTCACAGAAACTGCCCCCTCCAGCCTATGCTTTTTAACTTAAAGGTACAGTACCGCTATAGCTTATGAGGCAATCCTGCACAGATGTGAGTTTACTAAGAGGCCAGTAAAGATCTGGACCACTGATTTATGGTAAATGAGGTAATCAAAATCAGTTTTCAGAACACAAACCTCTGTGATAGCACTGGTGATTGCTAATCTAGCATCTGCATTTTACCAGGATTCTACAGCCTTTATGTTTTTGTGTAAGCATACAGTAGAACAAAACATAGCTAATTATACAGCCAGCGAAATAAAGCAAAACTGCAACAGTTACACATACAGGAAATAATGAACTTGTACAGTAGTTACTGGTTTTACCATGAAAAGCGCTCCATTCAGTAATGCTCATTTACAAGGAGGTCCTGGTTAGGACAGGGAGCAATAAAGCAGGTCAAAAGCAATAACATATATTATAGGAATCTGTAGTAAACAGATATAGCAAATTAATTAAAAAAATTAACATGAAGGATCGGGTTCAAATACAGTGTAAAATACATAATGTTTAGATTCACTGCTGTGGTAGAAATTACCATATAACATGAAATTCTGCAATCTTTACCGAAGTATAGACAGTCCTATTCTGGAATGATTTTGTTCTGTTTTTGTGAAAACGTTAAATTGGTGGTAATGTTTGTACAATAACAGAATGGTGACCAGTAGTGATGAAGTTGCTTTGCTACAAAGCAGTCTTGCAGATTAAAGGCACTTTTCCTATTATTTTGTAATTCTCTTGAAATTCACCAGCCTAATGGTCGTACTTTTCATTGTTTCATTTCTCAGTCTGCACCAAAATTAAACAAAGTAGTAAGTGTGAGCCACTCCACTAGTGAACCTTTTTCTTTATAATGGCTGGCTCATTAATCGCTGAGATCTCAGAATTGCAGGTTGGGTTTTAGCGCTCCGGAAATTAGACATTTTTCTGATGCCACTGTATGCTTTCTTCTATTATTATTGTACAGAGAGCCCTGAGGAACATATTGGCCATGTCAGCAGTCTAGCTCCTGAAAGCAGCCTGCTGGGTGTGCAGCTGTAACTGCTGTGCAGACGGAAAGAAAGCTGTGCCTTAATCTTAGGGATTTGGGAGGGGGGGCGAAAATTGCTATTAGCCTTCTAGACCTGCTTTCTGACATTCCTTATTTTTTTTTTTCCAATTTCTCTAATGCCAAAATCTTCTTATCATATAACGTTCTGTGTCAGCATGGATCAGTTGGCAGTACGCTTTCCTTCTGTGTCAGAAGGTTGTGGCTTTGAGTCCTTCACCTAGGGGCTTAGATTTATGCCCAGGGCTGACACCACAGTGTGGTACAGGGGTGGGGACTACAATTTTTCAGAGATGCCATCTCTTAAAAGGGATGTCGCATTGAGTTCCCTTCTGCCCATTTCTGTTGGTGGTCCAGATGGAAATTGAAGAACCTGTTGCACTTGATGTGAAAGAGAATTTATTTAGTAAAGGTTTTTGCAAGAACAGCATACTAAGCTGCAAGCAACCTGCTTCCAGAGGCATCCTGGGAAAGTAGAAAATGCGGTAATGCAAATAAGGTGCAGAAAAGTTACTTAAGGTCTGGTCTGTAGGGCTCTAAACTAGAAATCATAGGTCTTACTAGAGATTCTGAATGCCTGGCAGTTAAGCTCCTCCTAAGGAGGGTACACAAATCCCTTGTTATCATGACAACCTACCTCCAGGTAAACATCAATCTGGCCTGGAGTCATTTGCTAGACACTTTAAACAAACTATTCAAAACTGGGAAACTGTAGTCTCTGGAGACTTTAACATTAATTTGTCTGCAAAATCAAGTATTGCCCATATCCTCATCCAAAAAATCAACACAGTGATGTTACTGTGTACTAACATCACTGTTTCAGGCACACACGGACCAATCAGAGTCCTGGAAATTTTCTTGCCATTGTATAATTGATTGTATCCTACTGGATAGGATAATTGATGTTAATGTGCTACACCAGACCATCAGTGACCACTCCCCAGTTCAGTGTGCATGGATTGCAGTCCACACTAGACAACTTTTTAAGCAAATTCAGTGCATCTTGGGACAAATTTGCCCCTCTCAAAAAGCACTTGGTATGAGGTACCGCTGCTGGATGGGTAATTTTTCCAGAGCTCATAGCTGTGAAGAGGATAACCTGTAGCATCAGGCGAGAGAAAAAGGTGCACCTGTGGACCTACAAAGTTAAAGGAAGCTCGTAATGGGTGCACCAGTAGGATAAGACAGGCAAAATCAGCACACTGCAAGGACCAGCAAACTAGGAAGTGGAGCAATGGGAAAATAATTTGGGGATAATATATCAGAATTCCTGGGTAAGGGTGGTAAAATGCCCCCAAACTGCTCAAAATTGATGGAGCTAACATCCTGGACCAAGCTGAGATAGCAAACAAATTTAATGCAGCCTTCACAGACCTCATCTGTGTCCTCCCTCCTAGACATGCACTGAGGTCATGTGACTAATGGCACCGATTATCTGGCAGTACTGACCAAGACTCTGGGTACCCCAAATTCTATTTCAAGCCTGTTTCAACAAAAGGTACCTAATAAATGTTAACAGTCTTGGGTAATAGGCCAGCCCGTTGGCTCTGAAGGTTGAGGCGCTGGACACCACACCTCACACTATGCCAGTGACCCGGGTTCAGGAATGGATTCGGGTCATCAGGGAGCCGGGATGGGGAGCGAGAGTGGGAGAAGGATTGAGCTGCCTAATGGAGGCTCTCCTTTCCTGAGGAGGGGGGTCACCCTCCTGCAGTCACACCGCCTCAGAGTGGAGGTCTGGTGGTGGCGCAGGTGGGTATTGGGCGACCGGTAGGGTCGGGCATCCCACAGTGCATGACGTGCATGTGCCTCCATATGTGCATGCTCACACCAAGGGCATGAAGGTGGGTTAAAACAGACAAAAACGCTAAACAAATAATGAAAAAAAAAGAGTCCTAGGTAAAACCAGGGTGGGGAGGTGATACGAAGCTTCTGATCCAGGCCCTTGAGGAATTCGCCCTTCCCATATCTAAATAATTAAACTTTTTTCTGCAGTATTCCAAGTTCCCTGGAGTTTGGAACCCCACACTGGTCACACCAGTTTTCAAAAACGGTGACCGCTCCAACCTGGCTAATTACATACCAATATCAACCCCCCCCCCCCCAATCCAAGGCCCTTGAGCAAATTGTACCAGACCAACTGGTCGCCTATATGTGAAAATACAATATACTATGCACACAATGGCATGGATTTAGAAAGCTCCACACCTCTAGCACTGCCCTGATAGAGTATTCCAACTATTTGCACGAGGTCCTTGATGGTAGTCTGCTGGCGGGAGCCATCTACATTGACCTGACAAAAGATTTGAACTTGTCAGTCACATGCAGCTACTTGGCAAGCTCCTCCCACTTGGCCTATCTCAGGACACAGTAGTATGACTTTGTAGCTACCTCACGGACTGCTCACAGCATGTAAAGATTGATGGCTGTCTTTCAGGTGACAAAAGTGTCTCACTAGGCATGCCACAGGGTTCAGTTGACCCCCTTCTATGTGGTCTGTTCATAAACAGCCTTCCAGATGCCCACCAGTCATCCAAAGTGCTCCTTTACACTGACAGTGTTGTCATCTACTCCAGCAATGCACACCAGAGTAAAATCTATACTGACCTACAGAACAACTTTTGAGTCATTGGAGAAATGGTTCACGCACAACAGATTGGTCTTAAACTACAAATAAACAAGCATTTGTCAATGCCAAATGTTGTCGTGCTGGCATTGGCAGTGGCAGTGGAGGAGCAAGAGATGCACAGGATGAAAGCTGGCTGAAAATATTGCTATGCTTCTTTTGATGGGGGGCTCAGAGGCTGTGTTGACACTCAGCAAGAGTTCAGTATGCAGTGCAACTACTTCCTTCCTTTCACAATAACTAAGAAAAAGCCAGCTAAGGAGAGTGTTCATCTAAAAGTTTCTTGAATTTAACACATTTTATCAATTTGTAAGAAAACTCACGGCTCCATGACCACTTCCCAACCAGTTTTGTAAAGAACTGGTAACCCTGCAGGCAGGGGCTTACCACTCAGGCATGGAACCCTTTGGACGCTTTGTACAGCTTGACCACTGCTAGCCTTTACTAGGTGAAGTAAACTCCTTCCTTGGGGTGGGGGGTTCTTTTTTTTTTAAACCCTGGTTGGAGGTGGGCAGGGAGCAGAACCCATACAGAAATAAGATACATTGCCCATATGTAGCCGAAACTGTATTTTAAATATACACAAATTGGCACCTTTTGTATATGTAACCCCCGCAAATGGAGGTTCCCAAAAGTCTTCTAGGAGCTGGCTAAGTACTCCCAGCCTGAATGGTGTTCGGCATTTAAGCCGCTTGACTGTGAATGCTTTTAGAGCCTTTGGTACTGTCTCTTTAAGAGCTGCCTGCTCACATGCTAAATTAGTTTGAATGGGGGGACTGTGTATTTAATGCTCGAATCCCGCCTGAGCTGTTGCCTAATCGCTCCATTTCTGCAGTCGCTAATAGCGCAGAGGGAGCCTAATTGAAAGATATAAGTGTTTGCCAGGATTTGTTTAGTGTGATAATGAAAATACAGTTTGTTTAACCTGCCTTTATTGCAGCTGGGACTCTGTGTGTTTGGCCTCCCCATTTTGGACCTGAACTGATGAGCTGGGCCAGTTGGGTTAGGAGAGCCCTAAAATGGAGACTGCTTGAGCCAACCAGAACTTGGACTCTCACCTGGAGTGTGCTACAAAAGGGGAATGTATGGCTAGTGCCTCTGGGAAATGTAGTTTGGACCTTGGCTCCTTTTTGCACCAACGGAGGGAACGCTACTGTGATTGACAGCCGAATCAGCCAACTGAAGTGGAGGGAACCCATAGGAAATGCCCTGCACTGTGGCTGACAAGCCAGTTTGGTAGTGACAGTGAAGAGAGAAGGAGCTCTGCTCTTGCTGCGATGTGTAGTTCATTCGGGAAACGCGAAGGAGGCCCTGAAGTCAGCCTGCAGCCATTGTGAGTGCTAGTTCGGACTAAATCGAAGTGTGTGAAGAAGGAGAAGGATGTCAGAAGTGTGGAAACCAGGCTTAACCTGAAGAAGACCGAAGATTGTGCTGAAGAGCGATCAGCCTGTCAGGGACTGCTGATTCTGTGCATGCGCCTGGTAATTTGCAGTGTTTGCGATCGGGATCGAGAAGCAGCTGCCTGGTATAGTAATTTCCTTTACACATAAATGTATCTAGTGCTTGTGGGGGATCGCGATTCCATTTCCCCTTTTACTGTGAGATGTGAGCTGAAGTTGGAAGCTAAACTCAATTTAATCGGACTGAATCCGTCTGCTATCCAAAGCAGTTGGGCCCTGTCACGAGGGTCTCATCTCCATGCCCTGCTCTTCTGGCAGTCCAGAACAACCACTTCCATCAGATTCTCTGCTTGGGGTATTGTGAATACAAATCAGGGAATCTCCCTGCACCTATCCTTTAATCAAAGTGTGTCAACTGATTTCTGTGTGTTTTCTTTCTATGGACTGAGCCATCCGGATCTGGATTACAAGTGTGTGTTGTGCATATATTTTCTTCCTACAGGGCCCTATCCATATGCACCAGCTGGCCAACCACAGACAATGGACCTGGCTAGCCCCCCTCCATCCTGGGTACCCAGAGTGTGACTTTTTGGCCCCTATATGCATGCACAGTACTGTGATTGCAACTTAATAAACTAAATCAACCTGATTGCCCCCTTCCGTGTTACTGCCCCCTAAAATAAATCAGATTTGTTGTTATTGAACTATATACTGTCTGTGGTGTCAGTACGTGTAGAACCAGCAGTGCATTGTGTTGTGTATGTGCTTAACCTTGTTTTACAGGGAGTCCTCAGAGATGTGCAGCAGAATCAGTCTTGAGGGTAAGTGGTATCTATATGTGTAAAAAGTGTGCATATGTGGGGTATTGGGAAAGTAAGTCCCGTGTACTGTGTGGGCCACTAGCGGGAACAAAGGGGGGTCACAATGTCCCAGAGGGCTGTACCCAAGCTAGTGTAACCACTACCAACCCTGACCTCTGGGTGGCAGCACCCACCACTGGACCTAGGCCCCTTATCCTGTCACTAGCCATAGAGGCAGGGGTAGTAGCCCTTGGGATAGTGCCACCTAGGGGTTACATATATATTAAAAATATATGAACTAGTAGGAAAATATAAGCCATATATATGCTATGTGAATGGACAGCATACTTTGGAAAGTGCATTTGTAATATAAAACTATACAACATATGGTCCGTATATTGTCTATGCCCATGCATGTCATATATACGCCATACAGAGTCCCACTATTTCAGATATATGAAAAAGAGCATTTTTACATCTTTAATTTTGTTTATGTTTAACATATACATGTTTTCCCTGTATGGGCACTGGTTAAACATTTATACAGCTACACTCCATCCAGGTGTGAGAACAAAGCCAATCATGGTTAGGCAGTGATGGTCATACACATAAAGGCAAACAAGATGCTGGGATGCATATCTGGGGGGGGTCAGTAGTAGGAGAGAGGAGGGTCTACTGCCCTTGTACAGATTACTGGTAAGGCTGCTACTAGAGTATGGAGTTCAGTACTGGTGCCCACACCTCAAAAGTACATTCATTTGCTGGAGATGGCCCAGGAGGGCTACAAAGATGACCACCACTGCACATCACTGTCTAATCCACACTGGCTCTTTTCTAACTCTTGAATCTTGCCACCAAGAATTGTATCAAAGAAAGAAAAGCTGTCTAAATATATATTTTTTTTATTGCAAAAAACTTTTGTTAATGCATCAGTTAGGGTTAAAGTGACAAAAGTTAGAAGGGAAATGAAACGTTAGGGTAGAGCCTCTAACCCCCCCTCCCACACCCACCCACTGCAGCGTCTGTCAGTCTGTGGATGGTGGTGGCGGTTAGGGGTCTACCCTAAAGTCTCATTTCCCAACATTTGTCACTTTAACCCAAAGTGATGCATTAAAAGCAGCAACCCTTGTAACACTAATTTGCCAATATCTCAGCAACTATAGCAGATATGATAAAAATTCAAGTGTCATTCACAGCAAGACCTCTATGCAGGATAAAATCTACGAAATCTGTATCACGCATTGTTTCCGACCAAAATGTGACATGGTAAATCAAGAGATCTACCATAACAGACCACGCATTCCACATTTCGTGCAAAGTTATTAATGTACAAAAATGTGGCTTTAACATTAAACTGCCTACTCAACTGTAACTATAATATATATACAGTACATATATATATATATATATATATATATATATATGTACACATACACATATATGCATACATATACATACATACACACACATACATATACATATACAAAAATATTCACCACCACAGCTTGCCAACCTCCAGGAGTGTTTCATTCATAAACAGCTGCTCAGCACTGTAAATGACTGGCTCTATTCACACTCGAGCCACAACTTGTATCAAAGTACTGTATGAAAAACATTCTGTATATACACACACACACACATTCTTACATATTCACATATATAAAATATTCTACAAGATTCACCACCACAGCCTGCCTGCCGGTTTACCTCACAAAAACTGTAGATTAGTGTGTGTTGTTCTTCTCTGTAGGCTGCATTTAAGACTGTCGTGTCTCTGGAAGAAACTGGGGTGGGGTGACAACAGAGGAGCGGAGCGAGCTGCGAGGCACTCATCAACCAGTGAGAGTCAGTGTGTAGAGTGAGTCCTTTTCTAATCGTTCTGCACCATCCATCGATCGGTAGCCAGGTCAAACAAGGAGGAAGTAAGGTGGGCAGCTGCCAGTCCCGGAATGATGGAAAAAATGTTTTTAAACTAACTACTGTTGTACTTAGTACTGTGTTGTTGTGCAGTCAAGTGGCAGGGCAGGCCAGAGACTGGAGTGGCGATTCGAATGAAGACCAAATTAATTGATAGTGAGGATGCCATTGCTTTGGTGCACTTCAGTTTATTTGTAATTTTTTTGGTGCCCACAGCCTGATCAGACTGATTGCAGAGTGAAAGAGTGGAGGGAGCCGGGACTGGAGGGAGTCAGGGAGTGGGACATGGACAGACTACAGCTGAGGACCTCCGCTTCTGTGGGGGTGCCTGGGGGTCTGACATGCCCCATAAAAAAAACAAAAAAACAATCTGTAACCCTTGGCCAGTGTCAGTGACTCTGCCACTTCATGGGTGCACCAGGTGAGCTCCGCGGCTGATTCCTCTGCTTCTGTGGGGGCGCCCGCCATGACCCGTGGCCAATGATTGTGGACTGGAGGGAGTCAGGGAATGGGACATGGACAGACTACAGCTGAGTACCTCCACTTCTGTGGGGGCGCCTGGGGACCTGACATGCCCTGTAAAAAAAAAAAAAAAAAAAAATTCTGTAACCCTTGGCCAACGTTGGTGATTTGCTACTTCATGGGGGCACCAGGCAAGCTCCATGGCTGATTCCTCTGCTTCTGTGTGGGTGCCGCCATGACCCATGGCCAATGATCACCAGTTCCTCCTGAATCTCCGTTGGGGTGCACCACACACCAGACTTGCTCAGCGGTGACCCGTGGCTGATTACTCCATTTACTCAGGCTCTAGGGGCACCAGGCAGGCTGTTAGTTTACAGCTGGAGGGGGGCGCAAACTCAGAGGAAAAATGGTCTGGGGTGGGAACTGGCCCCCCTCCCCCCTCTAGCTCCATCACTGCATTTGGCCATGCTCATAATGTCGGCGAGCACGTCCAGGGAAGGCCTGCTGCATCTGATGAGCTTTGCTTGGATTGCAGCAGACCTTTTCTTAGATGTGCTTGCCGCATTATGTATGCAAGGTGTGGCACCGGCATGCAGGCTGATTGGGGAATGAGGGACGCACCTACTGATGCAAGCCCTGCATTCACCCAACAGTGGCCATGCCTCCAAATCCCCACTGTCGCAAGATGTTGGCTGCACAAGCACGCCAACATAGTAAGTATGGTAACCCATGTATTTTGTTGTGGAATTTTAATGTTTACATGACCTTCATGTGCTGGGCAACAAATTATGACTTTGACATGGGGTTGCTGAAACACCAGGGAGCATCCTTAAGAGTCCAGGAACTGAACTGACGCTTCAATTTTTTTACATTTGTTTAAGTAAACAGCTGATATCTTCAGAGTCTAACTCTGCTCATTGGCCAGAAGTACACAGTGCACAGCACCGTAACTGCAGCCAGCTGCAATGTGATGGCCGGTCCCCCTCAACCCGCCGCGATGCGGTAGACTACATCACTGATGTCTAGTGGACCCCCTCCCCTACACCACCCCAGCAGGTAGATGCCCACCCCCGCACCCCTCAACATACCCTGACAATGGGTGGGCGCCTGCACAGCCCTCCACACACTGCCATGGCTGGCTGCCCCACTGAACAAATCGAATGAGTGTGTACGTTTATGCCCATGCAGTCCGTTCAGTAGAGCGGCTAGCCGTGGTGGTGTGTGGAGGGCTGTGCTGGCCACCCGCTCAATGTTGGGGTATGTGGAGGGGTGCGGGGGGTGGGCATCTACCTGCTGGGGTGCTGCATTGTTTTGTGTGTTAGACTCACACTCTCCCAGCTCATTATTCTGAGCAGGGAAACCAGAAGACTGAACTGTGACAGTTGCTCACTCACACCTTCTGGACTAGGTGCCAAATATATCCAGCTCAGTTCCAGATGTCGACCAGCAAAGAGTACAGCATACCACAAAGTAGGCTCACAGTCATATATTTTATTGAGGCATCCATAAACAATACTCCAGCACTTCAAGGGCTCAGTCCCACTTGTTTCATGCCCGATCTATAGTATCCTTCTAAAAATAAAGCAGCCAAACTGATTCTGTAGGTAGGACAAAAAAATGAAATGTGGCAACTCTCTGTTATTCAAAGCAAAATTAGGATCTCATCTGTTTCCCGGCTTCCTCACGGACACTGACCTCTTTGCCCCTTGGACAACACTCTCTTTTTTTGTGCTAAACTAGTGGGGCTGAGCTTTTTGTACAGCGATATGCAGAAATCGCAAACACCAAGCTTGCACACAGATAACTGCAGACATCTACATTTGCCGGTTTTATGGTAATGAATGGCAGGCAAGTGTAGATTATCTGTAAAATAAGAAAGAACAGAAAGCACTCCGCTGTTTTTAAACAGAAACATTCACATACTGTTACTGCGGTCAGAAAAAGCTCTCCTCAAGGGGTCCACTTCAAAAAAACTCTGTCTCTCCTCTCCACGGGTCTCCCACCAGCCATCAGGAAGCAGACATCGGCTCTGCAATTTGACAATTGCTCTCGCTCCAGGGGCTCATCGGGCATCTCTGTTTCCCATATTGCCAAATCTACTGGCTTGCTTGTAGTGCTCAACTTCACTGGACTACCAGGGATAAATGTATACCATGTTTTACAGTGAATCTTGCTGTTGGAGACCGGTGGATAGGAAGCAGAGATCATCCAGGTGGGTAGGAACTGCTGGGCATTGTACCTCGCTCACTCTACCATGATTGCGCTCTGTTCCATGACCACGGTGGGGGACACTGTCAAGTTCATGTTCCTCTGGTGGATTGCTGTTGGCAGGCTTGCAAAGGAGGCTGAATCCTTTGACCTTAAATGCCAGCTCAGCCCAGGAGGTCCGCTCATGATTCAGATCTGGCTGGTTGACTTCTTTGGTGTTATTTTTCCACAGGAAGTATTTTCTCCAACATGGCAGGAATGATCAGATCTACGCCGTACCTTGCAGTTTGAGCTGCTACTGCCATGGAGGGTTTGACACTGTCCATGGCACAGAACAAACTTAAAAAAAAATATTCTAACAGAAAAACTTCCATGCACTGGAATAAAAAAAGGTGTTTTTCATTTCAGTGAAACAAACACTAATGAAATGTGAAAAACCCAACGCTTGATGAGTTTATTTTTGTGTGACTTGGTTAATGTATGTGCCCCAGTGAAGAGCATTTAATTTAAGAAGCCATCTTGATCACCAGATAGCTATATAATGCATAGGTTACTCTCTAAACATGATCGGTTTATTTTAATGATTAAAATGTTGTTTAGTAAATTTCAACCTTTTAATACATTCAAACTTTTTTTTTTATTAATCAAACTTTATCTTTATGGATCGGCTGGGTTTTTTTTTCTGTTCTGACCGAAGTTCGATGTTATCCAATAAATCCTTAGAATTCAAAAACAGTGTAAGATTTTTCACCAAACCATCCAAAGGCACACCGTTGGTACAGGCTCCATCATGCCTGAAAATTGAATGAAGAAATTTAATACCACGGTAACAGAAACTCCTTAATCAACTATTCATAAAATACATTTATATAAATACTTGTTTTTGTATTCCCTATGTACCCATAGTTTTTTTTTTCTCAAAAAACATAGACACATTTTATTAATTGAGTGATGCACACATGAAGATAGAACTTGGAAGGGGGGGAGAGACTGTTCAGGGGGCCCCATCAATCCCCAAAACATATTTGCTAAGACATTGGGGCCTCTCTCTGCCTGAGGTGCATTGTTTTGTGTGTTAGACTCACACTCTCCCAGCTCAGTATTCTGAGCAGGGAAACCGGAAGACTGAACTGTGATAGTTGCTCACTCACACCTTCTGGACTAGGTACCAAATATATCAAGCTCAGTTCCAGATGTCGACCAGCAAAGAGTACAGCATACCACAAAGTAGGCTCACAGTCATATATTTTATTGCAGCATCCACAAGCAATACTCCGGCATTTCAAGGGCTCAGTCCCACTTGTTTCATGTCCGATCTATAGTATCCTTCTAAAAATAAAGCAGCCAACCTGATTCTGTAGGTAGGACAAAAAAATGAAATGTCGTAACTCTCTGTTATTCAAAGCAAAATTAGGATCCCATCTGTTTCCCGGCTTCCTCCCGGACACTGACCTCTTTGCCCCTTGGACAACACTCTCTTTTTTTGTGCTAAACTAGTGGTGCTGAGCTTTTTGTACAGCAATATGCAGAAATTGCAAACACCAGGCTTGCACACAGATAACTGCAGACATCTACATTTGCCGGTTTTATGGTAATGAATGGCAGGCAAGTGTAGATTATCTGTAAAATAAGAAAGAACAGAAAGCGCTTCGCTGTTTTTAAACAGAAACATTCACCCACTGTTACTGCGGTCAGAAAAAGCTCTCCTGGGACTTCCGGTGACGTAGCAGGCGGGAATGGCTGCTTAGTTCCCCACTACGGTTGCCAACGTTATTTTTTCGGAGAGAATCCAGTGCCTATCGATCGAATTCTGTGTCTACAGATCTCTACAAAGGTGCAAGAAAGGACTTGGGATGGTCCACATGAAAAAAGGGGTTCCCAAGTGGCAAACATGTCATTGAAGAGCACCTCGAGCAGACAGCCAGTAGGCCTTAGCCCAGCACCCTCGTGCTCATCGGTGCTCTCTGCATCAGGCACCGAAGACTCATGCTCGGACTCTGGCTCCACGAATACAAGAGCTGAGTCTAGAAAGATCATCAAGCTTTTACATAAAATTGACGTCAAAGTATCTAATATTCAAAAGGACTTCAAAAAGTTAGAATCCAGAACTACGGCGGTTGAACAGCATGTAGAAGGGCTGCAGACAGAACATATGGCATTCGGCAGATCTTTGGCATTCCTATATGGAAGGGAGAAAGCACTGACAGCCAAAGCCAAAGATGCTGAGGCTCGCTCTAGACGTAATAATATTCGGGTCGTGGGAATCCCGGAAGGAGCTGAGCAGGCAGACATGATCGCCTTCATGGATTGTTGGCTGAAAGCGGAGTTACAGATCGAGGAAGACACTCCATTGGAGATTGAAAGGGTGCATAGAACTCTCGCCCCTAAGCCCAAACAAGGGGCTCCCCCTAGAGCAATCTTAGTTAAATTTCTCAGGTATACCACGAAGGAAAAGGTTTTACATCTGGCGTGGGGAAAGAAAGACCTCAACTTCGACGGAATGAAGGTGTATGTGGACCAAGATTTCTCCCCCTTCCTGGCCCAGCACTGGAGAAAAGTGCTCGGGGTCGTGAAACAGCTTAAGGAGAGAGGCTTCAGGGCCCAACTATGTTACCCAGCCAGACTTTGGGTAGACCTACCAGAGGGGCAGAAAACGTATGACACACTTCTCGTGGCTAAAGAATTTTTGAGTTCAAACGATATCCAGATCCCAGATATGAAAGAAGAAATAGCAGAAAAGGAAATTGAGAAGCTTTTATGGGAAACAGCGCCAGGATCTAAGAACAGTACTCGGTCACACCTGAGAGTCGATTCTGTCATGCCTTTACACGCGGACCTTGCCAGATGGATTTCAAGAGAGAAGTTTTCAAAGTAAAGGGGGTGAACTTGCACTAGTTGACAATGTTGGTATTTCCACTTGGTGTCGCTGTGGGACATATTGTTTTAAGATCTTACCTGCTTCCAGAAGTGAGACTTTGCATGCCTATAGTTTCTTAAGATTACTTACATGCCCACACGGCTTGCCAAAGGACTGATTACAGATAAAATTCGCCAGTTATAATTTAAAAATCTTCCACGGCAGAGGAATGGGTTGCTCGCAGGTCCTACCTGGTTGAATTCGGGGAAGGGATCCCCTCCGCTTCTATCTCTCTCGGCCTGGCTTCCTGTGGGTTTCCCCACTTCCCCCCCCAGGTGAACCCGGAGCAGAGATAGGCACTCCAGAGGACAGATGGGGCGGCCCTTTTGTCTTATGTCCTTAGGGGAGATGGGTATTTTTTTATGGTGGCACCTTCCCGAGTCCGGTAAAGTTTACGGTCCCCCTGTCAGAATTGGGCCTTCTCGATCTCTCGTTTCTGCTCCCATTCCCCTCAGTAGGAACAGTGTAGAACGAGAGAGTGCTAACCTTCAATTCTGGTGAGAAATTTGCAAGCAGGGTTTGCGGTGTCTTTGGCTGAACTGGGGAGGGAGCGATGGGGCTGCTTTGACACCACTAATTTCACCCGGCTCATATTAACTGAAACAGGAGTCAGGTGCTGGTGCATCAATGGCCAGTATTTGTCGGGGATCTCTCCCTCTTACCCCCTTTTTGTGTGTGTGGAAGAACTGAAAGGGGACTTTGGCACTGATGGGTCCTTCAATATTGGGGCAATTAATACTACAGTCATCCAACTGCAAGGTGACCGCCCATCGTGGAGGTTGGAGTCCCCCCCCCCTTAATTTCTTAGTACATTGGATTCTCTTATTATGGATTGGGTTAATTTCTGCAAATATGTTGGTACCATGAGGGGTAATCTAGGTATTTCAGCCCCTCCCGGAAAGTTCCACATTTCAAGAGACTTACAGAGGGCACAGGCGAGTACTACCTCAGGCTCCTGGGGTTATTTCCAGCCCTTTCACTCTTGACAGAGTGTTGCTCCCTCAAGGGGGTTTGGTACATTTTTCCCCCTTATTCCATGCCGGTGCACCTGCCAAGCTGTTGAAGGACAGCTAGGAAGGGTGCTTCGGCTGATAGTTCTAGTTTCGGCATCGACCTGTTGTCGTTGCCCTCCCACATGGGAGGCATGTTTTTGGTCTCCTTTATGGGAAACTTTAGATTGTCAGACCAAAGTTTGGTCTTAAAAGTTGTGTTCATCTTTGTTCTATCTTTCGTCTACTCTTATTTTCTGCACTGGGGAGAATGCCTCATGGCGCTTATTTACGTCATGGTTACACAAATGAGTGTAGGATGTATAACAAGCTACTGTAACAACTGTGGATTAATAATATGTGTGACATGATAATTGGTTCACTGAATGTCAAGGGCATTAATAATATCATTAAGAGAGCTAAGATATTAACTGAATTTAAAAGAGAGAAGTGCAACATTGCCTGCCTGCAGGAGACAAGGTTAACCCAGGGAGAACATATGAAATTACGAAGGGACTGGGTGGGTACGGTGTGTTCTGATGAGCACCCTCAATCCAAAAAAGGGGGCGTGGCCATTTTATTCCACAGGGGTCTCCCATTTCAGATTCAGTCAATAAACCTTTCAGGTACAGGACACCAGCTGATAGTCACGGGGAATTACAAGGGTCAAATTATACATTTAGTTGGGGTGTATGCCCCTACCTCACCCTCTGGCGAGTTTTTACGCTCCCTATTTAATTCAATTGCGAAATTACCACCGCGACAAACTATTTTAATGGGGGATTGGAATTGTGTGGAGGATGTCAGTCTGGACAGGAGCTCAACCAAAGCCCCTAATTCTAAATCTTGCTCCAAACTGCTTCGCAGTTTGTTAGTAAAGGCTGGATTAACGGACCCCTGGAGACAATTCAACCCCTCAGTAAAAAACTTTACCTTTTACTCGTCGGCCTCAAAAATGTATTCCAGACTGGACAGATTTTATACGCACAAAAGTGATCTGCATACATTTAAAGATGTTTCCATTCTTCCGATCACGATTTCAGATCATGCCATGGTTAAGGCTAAACTACATTGGGGCATAAGGAAGGGGAGGGGTCTCTGGAGGTTTGATCCTGGACTTCTCAATGACAAACACTATATAGACTCCACTAAAAAAATTATTCAATGTTATTTAGAGGAAAATACGGAGGTACTCTCTAAACCCAAATATATATGGGATGCTCTGAAAGCGGTGGTGAGGGGTCGTACAATTTCCTACTCTTCCTATAAGTATAAACAGCATCAAGCCCGTATTCGTGAAGTCCTTACTGAAATTGCTACCCTTGAAACATTACATAAACGCACAGGGTCCAAATCTACTCTTAAAAAGTTGATAGAGACCAGGAATATTTATAATGCTTTGCTGCAGAGACGGGTGGAAAACTCCCTTAGATATACCGGGCAACGCTGCTACGAGAAGGGGGAGAGGGCAGGCAAACTATTTGCTTTGAGGCTTCGTAAGCAAGCAGCTGACAGATATGTAGCTAAGGTTAGTAAAGACTCTTCTATATCCTATTATAAGAGCCTTCCGGGGGAGATTGCACAAGAATTTGCAGAATTTTATAGACAACTCTATTCTAAAGATGAAACACACGAGCACAGGGAAAGAATTAAAAATTTTTTACAAGGTTTAGAGATGCCTGTCCTGTCAGAGGTCCAGAGGGAATTATTAGAGGCTCCCTTTACTGCGGAAGAGATTGGGGTGGCTATTAAAACCCTGAGGTCCGGTAAGTCTCCCAGCCCAGATGGGTTTACTTCGGAATTCTATAAAGGATTCTCTGATATTTTATCCCCACTTTTCACCAGAGTTTGTAACGTGGCACAGGAGCTAGGTGCCCTGCCGAATACATGGGGGGAGGTCCTTATTTCAGTATTACCCAAGCCTGGAAAAGACCACTCATCTTGTGCTGGATACCGTCCCATCTCATTGCTTAATCAGGATGCTAAAATCTTCGCTAAGATAATTAGCGAACGATTACAAAAAGTGGTCCCCATCTTGGTTCATCCTGACCAAACGGGGTTTATACCCGGGAGACACATACAAGATAACATAAGGTTATTACTGAATGTGATTGCCTCAGCCCAACACCCCTTAAATTCACCACTCTCAGCAGTACTAATGCTAGATGCCGAAAAAGCCTTTGATCGTTTAAACTGGCAATATCTTGACTTAGTAATGGAGGGCTTTGGGTTTTGGACAAATTTCGCAAATGGATTTCCAACTTATATTCCAGGCCTAGAGCCAGGGTCCAGGTTAATGGGATGGTTTCTTCCCAGTTTGAGATTGAGAGGGGTACCAGGCAGGGTTGCCCCCTTTCTCCCCTTTTATTTGCCCTGAGTTTAGAACCCCTGGCTTTGTACATTAGGCAATCAGATCTTTTTACAGGTCTCCAAGTTAGGGGTGTGGAGGTCAACATTTTATTATATGCAGATGATACTTTGTTATATGTTTCAGATCCATTAAACATGGTCCTGAGAATTCTCACCTTTCTTAAGGAATTTGGATCCTTTTCCGGCTATAAAGATAATCTGGATAAATCGGAATTATTCCTATTAAGGGGTGTCCAGGGCCACCCTTTGCCTAGGGTACAGCAAGTTAAATGGTGCAGGTCAGGGTTCAGATATTTGGGGGTGTGAATTCCTAGGGACTTTCAAACCTTATACTCCACAAATCATTTAAAAGTGCTTCAGGAGATTAGAGAGGATTGTAACAGATGGAAGGAGCTTCCCCTCTCTATCTCTGGCAGGGGAGAGACAATACGTATGAATATTCTTCCTCGTTTACTGTTCATAATGGGTGCTATCCCGTACAAACCCCCGAGAAATTTTTGGCAGGATTTGAGAACCACCCTCTCTAAATTTCTTTGGCTGGGGAAAAGACCACAGGTGAGGTGGAAGACTATGGTGGCTCCTAAGGAGAGGGGTGGCTTTGGGATACCTGATATCCAGAAATATTTTTGGGCCTCTCAGGTGCAGACTCTGGTGGCTTGGGCTCGGGATCCCCCACAAAAATGGGTCCAGATTGAGGAGGCTGATCTTCCCCTTCGGAAGGCTGTGAACTTAATACATCTGGACTCCCCCAGAATGAGACGACTGGAGTTCAGGAACCCTTTTATGAGGGTCTTTCCCCAAATTAGGAGGGACTTGAACCTTAAGTTGGGCATTACTTTAAAGCTTAACCCAAACACAACTATATTGAATTGTTCGGATTTCGAACCACTTAGATGGGACTTGGGTTTCCACCGGTGGGCAAAAGCGGGCCTTACTAGCTTAGGTCAACTTTTTGAGCAAAATTTGATTAAATCCTTCCAGCAATTAAAAACTGAATTCAGTCTACAACAAAATGACTTCTTTTGGTACCTCCAGTTAAGACACTTTATCCAAGTAAATGTTAAAGCTATTGAACTTAGCTCGGAGTCTTTATCAAACCCGGTGCATTCACTTTTATCCTCCATGATCTGTTCCCCACATCAGAAACACCTGACTTCTAAACTAGTTAAAGCGATTCACAATGTAGAGACAGATCCAGTACCGATTATTAAAGAGGCAGGCACAGAGATTGCAATTATTGCCTATCTGAGATGGACTGGTCACAAATTTGGAAAGCTGTGCAGACCAATACTTCATCCCTTTACTGGCAGGAATTCCACTGGAAAATTATTATGAGATTTTTTAGGGTCCCGGTGGTAACTAAGCATTATGGATTACATCAATCCGACCTTTGTTGGAGGAACTGCCAGCTGGTTGGTACATATTTCCACATTTATTGGGAATGCAATATTGTGCAGGAATACTGGAGGGAAATAAAGGGTGTCTTTGAGTTGATTTTTAAGACTGTTATGGCAGATCCCCCACAACACTGGTTGTTGGGATTGCATCCTCACTCTTTACCCTCAAGATCATCCCGTCTTTTATTTGGAATTTTGGTAACGGCAGCACATAAGGCCATCAATTTGCTGTGGTTGACACCTAACAAACCTACCATCTCCTCCTGGTTTAGAATCTATATTAGGATTTTAGATATGGAGTGTTTAATGGCCAAATTGAGACTTTCCATGGAAAAATTCAAGGAAAGATGGTTTCCCTTTATTCAATTCATGGCCTCCCGGGAAAAGAGACCTATATTAGAAGTACTAGCTATATACACTTGAAGTGGCCTCCCAGTTCCGGTTCAGCAGGGTTGAATGGTGGGCTTGGATGGGAGACTCCAGTATGTTAAAGTTGCATCTTATTTACAGTAATAACTTCTGAGCCTTGCTCCTCCTCTGGGGTGCTGGTTGTGGCATTGTATAACTAAGTACATGGTGTTTGTAATGGTCCACTTTTTAGATGTGGATCCCATTATTAATTGTGTAAAGCAATGGTAGTAGATAGACAGGTATGACTTGTAAATGTTTAATTTTCTGGTTATCCTTTTCACTATTCTTATCTCTCTTTTTTACTTCTTGGTAGAACACAAGGCATCCTCCTCCCCAGGACTTCTTTTTTTCATCTTCTCTTTTCCTTTCCTTTTCCTCTTTACTCCTTTTTGAACTCTTCTTTCCTTGGTTTTACCTTTCTGACTTGAAATATAAATCTGTGTTTATGAGTAGGAATGGACTTCATGTCTGTTTGTTAATGTATGGATTAAATTGAAAAGGATGAAAAAAGCTCTTCAATAAATTTTAATTTCCAAAAAAAGAAAAAGCTCTCCTCAAGGGGTCCACTTCAAAAAAACTCTGTCTCTCCTCTCCACGGGTCTCCCACCAGCCATCAGGAAGCAGACATCGGCTCTGCAATTTGACAATTGCTCTCGCTCCAGGGGCTCATCAGGCATCTCTAGTTCCCATATTGCCAAATCTACTGGCTTGCTTGTAGTGCTCAACTTCACTGGACTACCAGGGATAAATGTATACCACATTTTACAGTGAATCTTGCTGTTGGTGACCAGTGGATAGGAAGCAGAGATCATCCAGGTGGGTAGGAACTGCTGGGCATTGTACCTCGCTCACTCTACCATGATTGCGCTCTGTTCCATGACCACGGTGGGGGACACTGTCAGAGATCATTCCTGCATAGTGGGTTATTAAGCATCACCAAGCTAAGTTTTGCAAATTATTTGGACAGATAAATACACGTTTGCAGTTAGAAAGCTTATATGCTGCGTGACTTAAAATGAAATCAGTGGTCACGGCAGACTGCTGAAAATAAAAATGAAGTCGGCAGTTGGGCGGCCGCCATATACACAATGTGGCGAGCAAGTCCAGGGAAGGTCCGCTGCGTCTGATGAGCTTTGCTTGGATTACAGCAGACCTTTTCTTAGATGTGCTCACCACATTATGTATGCATGGTGTGGCACCGGCATGCAGGCTGATAGGGGAATGCAGGACGTACCTACTGGTGCGTGCCCTGCATTCGCCCAACAGCGACCATGCCTCCAAAGCTCCACTACTAGCAAGATGTTGGCTGCGCAAGCGCACCAACATAAAAACTAAAACCATGTTCTTCTCAGGTCCACACATGAAAAAAAAAACTCCCTACCCTAGTCATCCTCAAAGACAAAGGGCATTAATGAGAACAGGTAGAATCTTTTAAGTACTTAGGTGTTGCCCTGGATCATACCCTATCATTCTCCCCTCATGTGGATAATATTGTTAGCATTGCCAACTGAAAGTTAGGTGCACTGTACAGGAATCGCCTTTACCTCACCACTGAAGTCAGGCGTATTGTTGTGTCTGGCATAGTCCTGTCGTTCCTTGACTACCGCTTCTCAGTTTATGCAGCAGGAAATGACTCTGTCCTAAAGAGTCAGGATGGTATATAATGAGGCTTGTCACTTTGTATTAGGGGCTGACGTGCTTGTTCATAGCTGCTCCCTTTACACCCTCAACAACTGGCTTCCCTTCCAGGGCAGAGTAAAGTGCCAGACCGGCCTGCTCGCAAAAAAACAAAACACTGTTGGGCCTTAACCTCTGGCTGTTCAACATTGTTTTCACCCTGTTAACAACCAATGCAATACAAGGAGTATTTTTTTTTTTTTAACCAGGAGAGACACACTAAGCAGAAGCTTGTTTACAGACTAGGAGCTAGTCTAGACTAGAAGCTTGTTTATGACTAGGAGTACCCTAGAAATACCATTCCAGAGAACGAACTTGGATAGACGGTCTTTCACTCTAAGGTCATCTTTGTGGCTGGATGAACTATCAGTAACACAGAAACATAGAATTTGATGGCAGATGAGGGCTGCTTGGCTCACCTAGTCTGCCCGTTTCCCAACCTAACAGATAAGCTGCAGATCCTAGTTAACCAACAGCCTACTTCATCTTACCCCCACTAGAATTGCCTTATGCCTGTCCCATGCATTTTTGAATTCCCCCACAGTTTTTGATTCTATGACCTCCTCAGGAAGGCTGTTCCATGCATCTACAACCCTCTCTGTGAAGAAATACTTACTCACATTACCTCTGAGCCGTCCTCCCTCTATCTTCAAATTGTGCCCCCTTGTTCTTGCACATCTCTTTTTCTGAAAGATGCTACCCTCTTGGACTTTGTTGATTCCCTTGAGGTATTTAAAGTTTCTATTGTGTCTCCCCCCCTTCTTTCCTTGAGGCTATGCAGCTTACGCTCCTTTAGTCTTTCTTCATATGTCTTCTGGTGCAGACCCTGCACTATTTTGGTTGCCCTCCTCTGGACAGCCTCCACCTTGTCTGTCTTTGTGGAGATGGGGTCTCCAGAACTGTATACAGTACTACAGATGTGGTCTTACCAACTGTCTGTACAGAGGGCCAACAACTTCCTGTTTTCTACTGGTGATGCCTCTCCCTATGCATCCCAGTACCCCCCCAGCCCTCCTTACTGCCTTCTCACATTGCTGGCCCACCTTTAGGTTGTCTGATATGACTACCCTAGGTCCCTTTCCATTTTTGTTGTTGTCAGTATCTCACCCCCCATTGTGTACTCTTCCCCTGGGTTTTTGTTTCCCAGGTGCATTACTTTGCACTTCTTTGCGTTGAATCTAAGCTGCCATACATTTGACCATTCCTCCAACCTTGCCAAGTCCCTTTTCATGCTTTCCACCCCACCTTGCATATCAACCCTGTTACAGGTCTTTGTGTCATCTGCAAAGAGACATACTTTCCCTTCCAGTCCCTCTGCAATGTCACTTATAAAGACATTAAAAAAGACCGGCACCAGTACTGAACCCTGCGGTACCCCACTAGTAACCCTCCTTTCTTCACTGTGGACTCCATTTACTACTACACGCTGTGTCCTGTTGTCCAGCCAGTGTTTTACCCAGGCTATCACCCTGGGACCCACTCCCAGGCTGGCTAATTTGTTTATTAATCTTTTGTTTGGGACTATGTCAAATGGCTTGCTAAAGTCTAGGTAGGCCCTGTCCACGGCCCCTTCCTGGTCTACTACTTTGGTCACCCAGTCAAAGAAATCAATTAGATTTGTTTGACATGACCTTCCTGCTGCGAATCCATGCTGCTTTGGGTCCTGTGCCCCACTGGCCTCTACGTACTCAACAATTCTTTCCTTCAGAAGTGATTCCATCATTTTCCCTACCACTGAGGTCAAACTGACAGGTCTGTAGTTTCCTGACTCTGTCTTGTTCCCACTTTTATGAAGGGGAATCACATCCGCCCTCCTCCAGTCCTCAGGTACCGCCCCATCCTCGCATAATTTATTAAAAAGGGTAGTCAGTGGTGTTACTAGTTCTTCCCTTAGTTTTTTTTAAATTCTGGGGTGAATCCCATCAGGCCCCATTGCTTTATCCACCTTCAGTTTTAAGAGTTCTTTTAGAACCCTTTCTTCCGTGAAATGACTCATATCAACCTCCCTATCCAGAGTGCTTCTATTGACTGGATTAGGTATCTCCCCCTGCTTTTCCATTGTGAATACTGAGCAGAAATATTCGTTCAGTATCCCTGCTTTTTCACTGTCGCTCTCTGCCCAACCACCTTCCTCTTTATTCAGCCTCAGTATTCCTGCCTTCATCTTTCTTTGCTCCCTAATGTACTTATAAAAAGTTTTATCCCCCTTCTTAACTGAGTTGGTTATCTTTTCCTCAGTTTGGGCCTTTGCTACTCTGACTGCCTTCCCCACTTCCTTCTGCTTTAACTGCTACAGTTCTCTGTCCTGCTCCTTCTGTGTTTCCTTATACTTCCTGGATGCTGTCTTCTTCTCCCTTACGTTCTCCGCCACTTCTTTTGAGAACCGTAGTGTTTTTTTGTTAAGTCTCCCTAAAATTGCCCAATTCAAGAATGCCCTTAGAAAAAGACTCACTACAAGTTTCAAATGCTCCAGTTTCTTTTTTTATACTTTATTAGTATTTTATATTATCACTGTACAATCTTGTAAGCAAATTACCGTTCACAGCCCGTTACAGTGAGTGACAAACTACACTATATTGTAACATGTAGCCCATCCATTGTAAGAAAGGTTAAGAACAATGAGCTTTATAAAACACAACCAGCTAAACAAAAAACAAGACCTTTAGAGAGAGTTAGCATACCATTCCATCATCCCTGTTTCGCTGCATTGTGCTGCTGGGTGTCTAGGTGCCACATGGACGGCCCCGAGGGAATCACTGTTATCTGTCTTAACCCTGAAATTAAATTGGATTTGGGCCTGTCCCCTTCTAGTCTGCCTGTACATTGCCCTCTCCTCAGAGGATCTACTCCCTCAAATCTGAGGGACTCCATCCCCATGCTAATCCACAACCATCTCTCCCAGTAATGAGTCTACTGCCCCTGTCATCCTCCATCTGGACCACTGCTCTGTGTACACCTTTATCCTATCTTGAACCTGAAATGTTAGCTTTTCCATTTCTGCTATTTCTTCAGTGACAGAGCACTGTTCTGTATCAGTTAGAGGGTCTGGCTGTAGCCATATCCGAGTAATGGCTTTACTCGCTGCAGCTATACAGATATACTACATGTAAAGGGTAACTCAAATGCTCCTGTTTCAGTTACTCCATACACCTGGCTTGCACTGTATCTCCTTTATAGCTGCTGAAGTAGTTATTGTTCTATTTCTGTACCTAATGCATCCTATGGTTTGTTGCTGACTACGCTGCTCTGGAGTTGCTGTTTTTATTTCTTGTATTATTTACTGTTATGTGCATCTTCTCTTCTTGTCTCAGACATGGAACCATTGTAAATGAGCACTTGTTCTCAGAGCTACTAAAGGCAGCTGTATCATGTGAAAAAATAGGGCCAGCCATCTCTGGCACCATATTGAAACAGATGGCATGATCCGAACTGACCACACTATCTGTTTCAATATGTGACCCTGGTAGTGCGATGCACAGCAGGCGGTCACCACATCTGAAATAAATAATTGGTGGTTTAGCATCCCTCTTCTGCCCATTCCCCATCCCCATATATAAAATCCAAAACATTTTTTGTGTTTGCTTGCGTACATGTGCAAGAAACAGTATGAGACAGCTTAGAAGAGAAGTGGTTTGTGGGGGTGCAGCACTGTGGCAGCCAACACAGGCACTGCATTTGTGGGCTTGGCACTGTTCACCCAATGCAGGCCCAGTGTCCTAATGACACTGGTTCTGCAGAAGTGCCACCAATTTGACAAATTTGGCTGCTGCAATGAGGGGCCACCTCATCATTGCAGCATCAGCCATTCCACTGCAGTGAGGGAGCGACCTGTCATTGCAGTGTGGTACCTTGCCTGGTGTAACATTTCCCTTAACATGGCGGCGGCTTATGCCACTGCCTCAGAGCCCCAAGAAAGCTGACTGACAGGGGTGCCCAATCCCCCTGTTGGCATGCCCCCGACCCAATTAATTTGCTGATGGGGGAGCCCAATCCCATTGACATAATGTCCCCCCCCAATTTGTTGTGTGCTGAGGGGGGTGCCCAATCCCCCTCAGCTCTTGGCCCTCCCAACACTCAGTATGTGCCGACGGGGGTGCCCAATCCCCATCGGCTACAACCCCTCCCAAGAAAAGCACTCGGGTGGCATGCTGGGAGCCCATCCCATTGTGCCAAAAGTCCCTGTAAATAAGAAAACCTTCCCACAATGTTATAAAAAAAATGTTTAAACCTGTAAAGTAGAAAACTGTCCCTCAGTGAGTCTCCCCCAACCCGCACCCACCCACTTGCACCCCACCCTCTCCCCACACCCCCTTCACCCCATACTTACCTCTGGAGTCCAACGCGATGATCTTCGGTGGACCAGGAACACATCTGCACTCTTCAAAGCCGACCACGAACTGAAGAAATACCGGTAAGCTGTATAATGGAATAAATGGGGTTTTACAACTTGTATAGCTATCTTGGGCATTTGTGGGACTTTTGGCACCAAATTTCCAATACGGGGTTATTGGGACCTCTCCTCATGAATTCAGTCACTATCATGAAGTTATTCGGTCCCAAAAGGTGATTTCGCTGTCACTGCATGGAATCACCTTTCGGGACTGATTAATGAAACTACAGTGCCACTGTTCATGAGGCGGGCTCTCAAAAAGCCTATGTTGCAAATTTGTTGAAAAGAATCCAAACAAGCATTTGTCAATGCCGGACATTCGCTTGCAGGTATTTGCAGTGGTGTTTGGCACGTATGGTGCTTTACCCTAATGCCCTGTGCGATTGCTGGTATTTGCACAATAAATTTTCAGCAAGACCTTTTTGTTACCCCCATTGTGCGCTACATAGGCGGAAACACGTTTTGCGCAGGATGTGAAAAATGACAGCTGTACTGCTCATAAGGAAGTGTGGTAAAATGGCAATGTTGAAAATCTGGAGTGGAAATATTGAAAATTCGCAAACCTACGAGCATGCATGGGAACTGTGCAACGCACGCTCATAAAACAGTCATTATTAGGAATTTTTTCACCAAATTTTCAACATTGGCATTTTAAAACCACTGCTAATGAACAGTGTCACTGTGATTTTCTTACTGTGTCCCATACATTGATTTTGCACACCGACTGCGCCATTGTGCACTACATGGGCGGAAACACGTTTTAGGCAGGATGTGAAAAATGACAGCTGTACTGCTCATAAGGAGGTGTGGTAAAATGGCAATGTTGAAAATCTGGAGTGAAAATATTGAAAATTATTTGCAAACTTACGAGCGTGCGTAGGAACTGCACAATGCACGCTCGAAAAACAGTTATTTGTAGGAATTTTTTCACCAAATTTTCAACATAGCCATTTTAAGATCTCTACTCATGAACAGTGACACTGTGATTTACTTAATGTGTCCCATACACTGAGTTCGCACACCGACTGTGCCATTGTGCGCTACATGGGCGGAAACACGTTTTGGGCAACATGTGAAAAATGACAGCTGCACTACTCATAAGGAGGTGTGGTAAAATGGCAATGTTGAAAATGTGGAGTGAAAATATTGAAAATTCGCAAACTTACGAGTGTGCATAGGAGCTGCGCAATGAACACTCATAAAACATTCATTTTTAGGAATTTTTTCACCAAATTTTCAACACAGCCATTTTAAGACCTCTGCTCATGAACAGTGTCACTGTGATTTTCTTAATTTGTCCCATACATTGAGTTCACACACCAACTGCGCCACTGTGCGCTACATGGGCGGAAACATGTTTTGGGCAGGATGTGAAAAATGACAGCTGTACTGCTCATGAGGAAGTGTGATAAAATGGTAATGTTGAAAATCTGGAGTGAAAATATTGAAAATTTGCAAACTTACGAGCGTGTGTAGGAACTGCGCAATGCAGACTCGTAAAACAGTCATTTTTAGGAATTTTTTCACCAAATTTTCAACACAGTCATTTTAAGACCTCTGCTCATGATCAGTGTCACTGTGATTTTCTTAATGTGTCCCATACATTGAGTTCCGTACACCGACTGCGCCATTGTGCACTACATGGGCGGAAACACGTTTTGGGCAGGATGTGAAAAATGACAGCTGTACTGCTCATGAGGAGATGTGGTAAAATGGCAATGTTGAAAATCTGGAGTGAAAATATTGAAAATTCGCGAACTTACGAGCGTGCATAGGAATTGCGCAACGCACGCTCGTAAAACAATCATTTTTTGCAGCTTACTGGCATTTCCTCAGTTCGCGGTCAGCTTTGAAGAGTGCAGACGTGTTCCCGGTCCACCGAAGATCGTCGCGCCGAGCTCCGGAGGTAAGTATGGGGGGTTGTGGGGAGGCTGGGTGCTTAGTGGGTGGGTGCGGGTTGTGGGAGGGGACTGGAGACTACGGGACCGCTTTTTACAGGTGACAAAAAAAAGACTACGTGGGACATTTGCCACGCTGGGGTGGGCTCCAGCGTGGCAGAAGGGATGGTTGGGGCCAAGGAGCCGACGGGAGATTGGGCACCCCGTCGGCAAACAACGCGGACGTTTGCCACGCTGGGGTGGGCCCCAGCGTGGCAGCAAAGATTTTGGGGCGCATGAAGCGGGGGTGGCGTGATGCGGGGGTGGCGTGACACGGTGCTCTGTATGACAGCGGTGGTTTCTTTGAGCGAAGACCACCGCTGTCATACACCAACTACACCCATTGGTGCAGGACCGCCATGCCTGCTCAGCGGGCAGTGGATTGAAAAGGAGAGGCACACCTCCAAAGTGTGCTGTTTTCCAAACGCCTTGCGCATGCGCAAGCCGAACGTAAAAATGACTGTTTTACGAGCGTGTACTGCGCACTTTCCATGCTCACTCGTAACTTCACGAATTTGTAATATCATCACTCCAGATTTTCAACATTGATATTTTTACACACCTCCTTATGAACAGTACAGCTGTCATTTCACACATCCTGGTCGAAATGTGTTTTCGTACTTCCGGCTCAGAATGACACGGTCACTGTGGGAAATCAGTATTTGGGACAGCTTAAGAAAATCACAGTGATACTGTTCATGAGCAGAGGTCCTAAAATGTCTATGTTGAAAATTTGGTGACGAAAGTCCATAAAATGACTGTGTTACGCGTGTGTGTTGCGCAGTTTCCACGCACCCTTGTAACTTTGAAAATTTGTAATCTTTTCATGCCAGATTTTCAACATTGGCATTTTTTCACACCTCCTCATGAACAGTACAGCTTGTCATTTTTCATATCCTGCCCAAAATATGCATTTACACATCTGGCACAGAATAGTGCGGTTACTGTGGGAAATCAATGTTCAGGACAGATTAAGAAAATCATAGTGACAGTGTTCATTAGCAGAGGTCACAAAGTGCCTATGCTGAAAATTTGGTGAAATAATTACACTAAATGACTGTGTTACATGCATGCGTTGCACAGTTTCCACGTACGCTCAGAAGTTTGAGCATTTTTAATATTTTCACTACAGATTTTCAACATTGCCATCTCTTCACACATCCCTATGAATGGTACAGCTGTCATTCTTCACATCCTGCCTGATCTGTGTTTTTGTACATCTGGCACAGAATGGCACGGTTGCTGTGGGAACTCAACGTTCTGGACACATTAACAAAATCACATTACCACTGTTCATAAGAAAAGGTCCCAAATGCTTTCAAGAGGTGGGGGTCACAAAAAGGCCATGCTGAAAATTTGTAGTGCAAATATCAACAGACGCCTGGAGTGTTAGGGTTTCTAACCATAACGTCCCACCCTGTACAGACTGAAAGGCATCAGGGGTGTGCCTTTGGATTGCTGACTGTAATGCTCATGCCATTCCACCCCACCTCCCCCCCCCACAGCCACTGACAGGCATCGAGGTTTCCTTGGACTCTTTGGCCCCAGAGTTCACCCCGTTCTCCTATATTGCACCCATTTCAGCGTATGACCTCATGGAATGGGGTGACTGTGAAGCTGAACACCCCAAGGCACACATCGACACTTGTCATTGTCTGCAGGATAGGGTGAGGTGAAATGGCATGAATGTTATGGGTGACGACCCAAAAGCATACCTCAATGCCTGTCCGTCTCTGCAGGGTGGAGGTGGGGTTGGCGTGAAGTTCAATACTTCACGCCATTCCTATTCTGCATCTGTCCAACTCCTGCATTTCCAATGCTAATACCAGCAAGCAAACATTTGGCATTGACAAATGCTTGTTTTTTTTGGTTTTTGTCACTGGGTAGCCAGACTCAGAGTGAGTAGATTTTCTTGTTTTTACATTGTGGCTCTGGGCGTTTGAGCAGATGCTTTTAGTTGACTATCCTGAACAAACACTGTAGTGCACTGTTCACAGTGGAAGGAGAAGGGGAGGAACCACAAAAAGGTAACAGGAACTCTGTATGGACACTAATCCTTTTTCAGGGGAGAGAGTTTTTTTTTTCCGGTCCCCCTGCCCTCGGACCTGCCCGCCCATATCCCCAAATGGATACTTTCGGCAAGCCCTGGCTTAACCCCCCCCCAGGTTGGGACCATGGGAGCAGGACCCCCCCCTGCGTGGATGTCAGAGGCAGTGGACGGCGGTGGGAGCGGGTCATCATACCAGGGGCTGACTTTTTTGGATGCATGCTCCCTCAGGGGTGGGAACGGGCAGTGACATCCAGTGTCTGCCCTGCCCCCTAACAAGATGGTGCTGGTCACAGTGGTACCCCCAGCCTCTGCCAGGCATCTGTAAAGCACTGGACACTCTTCCCCTTCCCCTGGAGAAGGACAGCAGTCCCCAGGATGCTCAATCCTTCTCCCCAGCCGGCCCTCCGACACTCAGGTCCATTCCCGAACCCTGGTCATTGGCATCATAAGCGGAAATCTAACTGCTGTGCTGGCAGGCTGGCCTAGAGGAGACAGTTCTAAAGGGACTCGCTAAATCTGAACATGGACAAAGCAATGGGACCAGACGGGGTACATCCTAGGGTATTGTGGGAGCTCAGGGAGATACTGGCTTCATCTCTGACATTCCTTTTTGACAGCTCACTGGAAACAGGAGTGGTTCTGGAGGACTGAAGGAAGGCAGATATAGTCCCACCTCATAGAATTGGTAGCAGGGAGGAGGCTGGCAATTATAGACCAGTCAGCCTGACATCGGTGGTAGGAAAGTTAATGGAATCACTGCTGAGGAAGAGAATGATAGTGGATTATCTTGAATCTAATGGGTTACAAGACCCGAGAGAGCATGTGTTCATGGGTGGGAGGTAATATCAAATGAGTCTGATAGAGTTCTTTGATTGGGTGACCAAGGAATTAGATTAGGGTGGCGTGGTGGATGTGGCCTGCCAAACTTTCAGTAAAGCATTTGGAACTATTCCACACAGGAGACTATTAAACAAGCTCAATAACCAATGTTGGCTTCCTGCAAAAACATTTGCTCTCATGGGGTCCTAGTACCTCTGACCCCAGACCTATAAGTGTGAATCAGTGGTGAAGATATTCTGGAAGATCAGCAATTATAGTAAGCATGTAATTTTCATTTCTTCTGGCATAGTCCCTTTTTGTCCACCATCAAGGTAACGGTTCTCTCCAAACTTGCTGCCTGTCCAGCTCTGCTTGATATTATATATTATTATATTTTGCATTGAAATGTATTTACTGCTGGACATGTATTAATGCCTAAGCGGAGAAAACTGTTTAGTTTTCAGTGTGGGGGTTGCTGTGATTTTTAATGTGTACTGCATAGCCCTTTCACCTGCCTTTTAATTTGTACTGTATATCCCTTTCACCTCTGCCTCCTCTCTCTGTCATTGCTATACTTAACTTCTCGCTAGTTTCCTTACCTGCATCCTCCTCACCTTTGATTTTGAATTCCATTTATTTTTCCTGTGGTGCCTGACCTTTCACAGCCTTTTACTTGCTGTCTGGCTGCCCGCCCCCCTCCCTTCTTGCTCTTTTCTACCTCTTTTGTCTGTCCCCCCACTGATTTTGACTGTTGGCCGTGAATCCTTTATTTCACTGACTCCCTGCTCTTCTTTCTTTCTTCCCCAGGAGCCCTTGACTGGGCAGTCAGCTTGCCTTTCACCGGCAGCTGTGGCTGGATAAGCCAGCCAGCCGCACATCCTCCTCGACCAGCTGATAATCGTGCCACACCTGGGTAAGCCTGCCACCACAGATGGGAACCACATCTTGGGGCTCCAATTGGCCTGAGCATTTCTCTGTTTGTGCCTGATTGGCTGCTGCTTTACAGCTCCTTCTTTGATTTGACATTTGCTCTTTTTCTACTGGTCCTTGATTTCTACAGCTTTTTCGGCCTTCTACGGCTTTTCTCTCCCCGTAACTGGATTATTATATTTTGTCCCAACCGCCCTGACCCGGCCTCTATTAAATTCACATTAGCCCCTCCCAATCCCCTCTCCATTGGCTGGTGTTGCTCTGTAGTGCAGCTATCCAGCTACTGATAGACTACCCTTTATCTGTTGCCCTGCATTGCAGCCATCTTGTTACTGATAGACTACTCATTACCTGCGCTCTACCTTACAGTCTGCTAATTTCTCTAAATCTATCCTTCCCTTCCTTGTATTCTGACTTGACTCTGAGTGTCTCGTACCACTACTTTTTTTTCATACCTACTGTCCCTCCCTCTAGATCTGCTTACTTGCTTACTTTCGCTACCTTGCCCTTTTGCATTGTAGTTTTCTGTTTCTCTACCTCAACCTGTTGTCCTTTCCCTAGCTTAACTTCTTTGCCACCTGCTGACCTATATCTTAGATATCTGGAGTTTTTCACTCTGCCATACCCTGTCAATACTCCTGAGTGCTCCCCATTATTGCCGTCCCCATGGGTTGCCTATGTTGGCTGATCTTGGTTCTCCTCCTTTGTTGCTGGGCTGACCAGTTTATTGCTTCATTCTTACATTACCCACCATGTAACAGTAACCCTCCCCCTCCGTGTCACATCTGGTCAGAATTCTCTTGTACACTGTTATACATCCCTTGTCTCTCCAGGACTGACTCTGCTGTCCTTGGACTCTGGCTCCACAAAAGGTTGCGCATAGCCAGTGTTACATCTACCCTTGAAATGATCTCGTCCTGTGCCTCAGCATGGGTTTACTTATCCATTCTCCTCCTTCTGATCCATGCTGGGGATATTGAGCTTAATCCTGGGAACCCCTTGCCCTACCCCTATCCACACACCCCTCTCTAATACCCTATACCCGCAAGAAGGCCTAAAAGTGGCACATATGAATATCTGCAGTCTCTGCCCAAAAATGGCTTAACTTGAGGCATGGACCTTACAGATGACCCCTGACATTTTGTGTATGTCTGAATCTTGGCTCAAACTGACTATTAAGCAGCATGAGGTGGCACTACCTAGTTATAACTGCTTCAGAAAGGATAGGGTGGGAAAGAGGGGTGGAGGTGTTCGGATCTGTTCTCGGTCTGATCTTGATGTCATCGAACTCCCTGATCCTGACACCAGCTTGACTTCTGTGGAGTCCCTATTCATTTCCCTAACTCTTGGAAACATCAAGAAACTTATCATTGAGTGTGCATACCTGCCCCCTGAAAAGGCTTCCCTAGGTAACCATCCCTTCCTAACTTCCCTAGCTAGTCTCCCTCACCACAACCTTATTCTCTGTGGTGACTTCAATATAGACTGACTTCACCCTGATGCTGCCCAAGTGCGGACATTTTTCGCTGACTCCAACCTAGTACAACTCCTTCATGTCGGTCCAAGGGAGTTAAGGCTTCTTGGCTCACTAAGGCTTGGCGGACCTATAAAAAAGTGGACTGCCTTCCGACTGGCAAGTCTATAGGCAATACAGAAATATGTGCAAAAACCCACTCCATAAAACCAAACACCACCATTTCAAGTCTCTCCAAACTGAACACCTTTGCAACCCTAAGGAATTCTGGAGACAGGTCAATTCTCTGGTCAAAGGAAAGGTTGCTGAATTCCAGAGCTCTGTCTCTTCTAATGGTACCAGCCTTGCAGACCCCTTATCCATCACTTCTGGGTTTAATGATTTCTTTACTGATCTCCATAAATATACCTCACTTTTTGGTAACTCACCTTCTCCCTCCCCAGCCCAATCCCCCTCTGTGAACTCCTAGGGCTCGACCTGCTCTACTTCTGAAACTGGCTTACCTCAAAGAGGTCCAGAGGCTTCTTGCTAATTTAAAAGCAGAGCATTCTCCTGGTCATGACTCACTTGAGCCTAAATTTCTAAAGCTGGGTGCTCTGGCCCTTGCTCACCCTGTCTGTGACCTAATCAACCATTCATTCCTCTCCAGCACCATACCTGACAAGTGGAAGGTGGCGGTAATAGTTCATGTGCATAAGAGCGGACCCAGTACTCTTGTCGATAACTTTAGACCCATATCCATCCTTTGCCCATTGGCTAAAATCCAAGAGCGAATTGTATATAACAACCTTCAAAACTACCTGGAATATCACAATCTGCTATCCCCCTATCAACATGGATTTAAAAGGAATCACAGTACCCTGACTGCCTTGATAAAAGTGACCACAGACATAGTCCAGGCAATGGACCAAGGTTTCACCACCGGTGCCATCTTTGTCTACCTTACAAAAGCGTTCGACCTGGTGAATCACAATCTTCTGCTCCATCAGCTTCATGTTCTTGGTCTGGACTCCAATGCATTGAATTGGGTCAAAAGCTATCTGTCATGCCGTTCCCAGAGGGTCAAGTGGGTTGGCTCTGTCTCTAATCTTAGACCCATAACACATGGTGTCCCACAAGGCTCTGTTTTGAGTCCAATGTTATTCTCTCTATTTATTAATGATTTACCCAGCTTTTCTGGTGGGGCATCCATACACCTGTATGTGGATGATGCAATCATTTATCGCTCCTCTCCTGATCTTGATCTGATTAATAGAGAACTTGCTTCTGACTTTGCTTCCCTTGAGGGCTGGTTCAGATGCCATCAACTTGTTCTGAATATGAAAAAAACTAAAAGTATGTTCTTTACACACCAACCCTCCTCCTTGCCCTCCCTCTCCCCTCTTACCATTACCTCTCTCAATGGTGATACTCTTGAATATGTCCAGTCCTTTAAATACCTGGGCATCACCTTGGACCCCTCAGTTCCCTAAAAGCACGTCTCCAATATTTCTAAATCTCTGAATCAGAGACTAGGCCTCCACTATCACATTCGTCCCTTCTTCTCCTCTGCCGCCTGCCTGAAGATTGCTTCATCATCCCTACTACTTCTTCTATCCTATGGTGCTCCCTTACTGCTCTCAATAAATACCTCAACCCTGTTTGTCCTATCCCAGGCTTACCTTAGGGTAGGAAGGTTTGCCTTGGGGGTTAACACCCGCCATTACCACTGTAACATCCTCTCCTCACTTGGCTGGTTACCTTATGAATCAAAGTTGAGGTATTCCTCCCTGTGCTTCCTGTTTAAAATTATCCACAGATTCACACCTCCTTGCCTCAGTGAGATTATGTCTTAGACAAGCTCCTCACGCCCTTAGATCAGCCTCACTCCCCCTCTCATTAAACCTAATCTGTGTCTTGCCATTGCCTGCAAGTCATTTTCCTTTGCACCAGTATCTGACCGGAACTCTCTACCTCCCTCTGTTCTGCTCCTCTCTCCCCAAGTTCCAAGCTACTCTGCATGCCTCTCTCTCAGCTGCAGTGTCCTGCTCCTGCTTCCGGTGATACTTCATCTATTCCTTTCCTGTCCTACTCCTCTCTCCATTAGTTCCAAGCTACTCTGCATGCCTCTCTTCAGCCTCTGTATCATGCTCCTGCTTCCGGTGATATTTCATCTATTTCTCGTTTTGCCCTAATCCTTTCTCCTCCTCCTCCTCCTCCTACTTATTACTTGATCCCTTCCCCCATTCCTTGCTCGCTGTCCTTATCTACTTGAACTACCCGCTTATCACCTGACCCCATCCCTTTAACCTTGCCCCTTTCCCCCACCCTCAATCATTTTAGCTTTAGGTTTTTTAGTCTGTAATTTAAATTGTCTAATGCCTTGTATTTTTTGATTTTATTGAAATATATATCCTTTATCATGCTTTGCCTTACTTAAATATTGTAGTTTTTACCTTCTATGTTGTATGTTAATTTTTTGCTATCTTGATTTGTTTCACTGTTTTATTTACGCTATGTTGTATTATCTGTTGTTATGACCCTGGGTCAACCCTGAAAAAGGGACTTTATTTGTCTCAGTGGACTTACCCAGCAACCAAAACTCAAATAAATAAATAAGTAAATAATATCACACAACCCAAGCAACCCCTTCCCCACAGCGGGGCCCATCCCGGTTGCTATGCAAAGCTGGTTGAAGACACCTGTTTCAGTGGCTGAGAAAGAGTCTAGAGCAGAGGAACAGAGCCCACTTACTTGAGATCCATGGTTGCGCATCACTCTGATTGACAGGAAGGATTTTTTTTTAACTACCCACCACCCTGTTTGGGGGCAGCTGGGGAGATTCTTTGCGGCATGTCACAGCGTCAAGGCTTCTTGACCTTCTGCCACAGGAGGTGCTCAAGGAGTAGACCAAACACTAGACTCCACTACTCTGGGACATGGGATTCAAGTTGGGAACATGAACGTGGGTCACCTACATGGAAATGCAGTGCACTATCCCCCCATGCCACCAGGCTGGACTAGTAAAATTATGTTTTCTTCAAAGACATCCTCCTCCATAGAGTCACACTTTTGGAACTGTAAGCTGTTGGCATCAGGACCACTAGTAAACTTTTTCCTAGCTGGGGCTGTCAGTGATGATGTACATTGCCTGTGACTGTATATTGTGGGTGGCCCCATGCCACCTCAGTTTTATTTTAACAGCTGTCTTCATTGAATTTAATTGATTGTTTCCCTGCTTTTTCTCAACACTTTTTATGTTTCAGTAAACATATGATTTTGCCGCTGTAGTCGATGAAGCTTTCACTTTTTTCTCTCTGCTTTAGTAGTAGTAGTATAACATTTTATTTATTGATATAAATAACTCAATTGAGCACAGCTCATTTCCAGTGAGGTCCCTCTACACACACTCACAGTTACAATATAAAACAATATAAAATCACAATAACAATTACAAGACATTAGCGCAATGTATATACATAAGTCAAATTAGTTTTCGTCATGGGTCACAGCATCACAGGTGTCATGTTTCTCCATTCAAGTGACTCCAGCAGAGCAACAAGACAGAGGTACAGACATGGAAAACATAGAAACATAACATTTGACAGCAGATAAGGACTGCTTGGCCCACCTAGTCTGCCCATTTCTCTACCCATTGGATAAGCTGTAGATCCTAGTTAACCAACAGCCTACTTCTTCCTACCCCCCACCAGAATTGCCTTATGTCTGTCCCATGCATTCTTGAATTCCCCTACTGTTTTTGACCCCACGACCTCCTCAGGAAGGCCATTCCATGCGTCCGCCACCCTTTCTGTGAAAAATTACTTCCTCACATTGCCCCTGAGCCATCCCCCGTCTTCAAATTGTGTCCCTTGTTCTTGCACATCTCTTTTTTCTGAAAGATGCTACACTCTTGGACTTTGTTGATTCCCTTGAGGTACTTGAACGTTTCTATCATGTCCTTCCTCTCCCTCTCCTTCCTTTCCTCGAGGGTATACATATTAAGCTCCTTTAGTCTCTCTTCGTATGGCTTCTGTTGCAGGCTCTGCACCATTTTAGTTGCCCTCCTCTGGACTGCCTCCATCCTGTCTGTGTCCTTGTGGAGATGGGGTCTCCAGAACTGTATGCAGTACTCTAGATGGGGTCTCACCAACTGTCTGTACAGAGGAATAACAACTTCCTGTTTTCTACTGTTGATGCCTCTCCCTATACATCCTAGTATCCCCCCAGCCATCCTTACTACCTTCTCATATTGCTTGCTTACCTTTAGGTCATCTGATATGACTACCCCCAGGTCCCTTTCCATTTTTGTTGCTGTTAATACCCCCCATTGTGTACTCTTCCCCTGGGTTTTTGTTTCCTAGGTGCATTACTTTGCACTTCTTTGCATTGAATCTAAGCTGCCATACTTTTGACCATTCCTCCAACCTTGCCATGTCCCTTCTCATCCTTTCCACCCCCCTTGTGTATCAACCCTGTTGCAGATCTTTGTGCCGTCTGCAAAGAGGCATACAGATGCCTGATTAATAAACCAACTTTTTAGACAGTTTAGTCTAGAGATAGAATTAATCCCCCGGAATCCTACTGGTATGGAGTTCCATAATACTGTGCCTCTGTAAGGAACCAAGGACCTCCCCAACCCCAGCTTTTAATTAGGAATACTATATTTGTGGGCTTGAGCAGATTTCAGACTTTCTTTGACAATTTTTATTTTAAAGAAGTCCAGAATGTATAGGAAAAATGGCCTTTCCATATTTTAAACAAAAACACCAGAAGGTGCAAATTTCTCCTATCCTGCAGTCTCAGCCAATTCAAGGCATTGTATAAACCACAATAGTGCACCTTCGAGGGGAATTGAGGATGAAGCGCGACAGCCTATTATACATTACATCAAGTCTGTCCAGCTCAGTTTTTGAAGCCCCAGCATACAGGACATCCCAGTAGTGCAGGACCAGAAAAATTCTCAGGCGTACTTCAGTTGACATACGGTGTTTCAACCTGTGAAGGATTCTTAATTTTTTACTTACTGTATGCTATTCAGTGTAATGTCAGTATGTACATTCCATTGTAACATATTGTCTAGCCAACGGCCTAAGTATTTATACTTTGTGACTTGTATATTTTTTTCCATCCAGGGTCTGTATCTCTAAAGAAACATTGTTATTAGTTTTAGGGATTTTGCTAAAAAGTACAGACTGAGTCTTTTTATCATTTAGTATCAAGGTGTGTTTCTTGAAATAGTCTTGTAGCTGTTCAAAAGCGTTCTGTAGTTTATTTTGTCTATACTCAATAGAGTGGCCCACCACATAAATCATGGTGTCATCTGCGTACAGGTGATATTTAATTTCTGGATCTGTAAAGTATAATTAATTAACGTTTATGTTAAACAAAAGAGGGCCCAATATGGATCCCTGAGGGACATCTGTCTTGATAGGAACTGGGGTAGATTTAAAAGGCCCTATTTCTACTAATTGTCTACGCTCTTTCAAGTATGTTTTAAACCATCTAAGCTCATTCCCTGTCAAACCCAGTTTCTTCAATCTAGTTAACAGAATGTCATGGTTTAATGTGTCGAAGGCTCTTTCGCTAGATCTATAAATAAGGCACCCACAGCCATTTTCTTGTTCAGACTGTAGTGAGTACTATGTAAGGTCCTAAAGCCCGATTGATATTTGTTTAATTTATTATTTAATTCCAGATATGATTTCAATTACCCAGACACAAGCCTTTCAAACACTTTAGATACTTGTGGGAGTAAGGAAATTGGTTGGTAATTGCTTATGTCTTGCTTAGGTCCTGTCTTAAAAATTGGAATTATCTTGGCAGGCTTCCAATCTTCCAGAGAGTCACCAGATCTAAGGGATAGGTTAAAGATATACATAAGAGGGTATGCGATACAGGGGATAGCATATTTCAATAACCTTGAAGGAATTTTGTCCAGTCCTTCCACTTTAGTGATATTGATTGTTAATAATTCTTCTCTTACTTCGTGCACTAGGATTGTAATAAACTAGATGTTTTTTTTTATTGCTGGCCCCTGTATGGCACTCTCAGTCTGTGGACCTTCCCCACCGCCAAGAGATAAGGTGGAGATATTGTATCTTAAGGTTTTCATCCCCATCTCTGTAAAGTAGTTATTAAATGTGTTCACTACCATACTACCTAGTGGCACCATTTGTCCATTTATCTCAGTGCTATTTGGCAATGTATTGTTTTTCTTGCCTATCAGTTCTGTCATAATATTCCCGAAAGTTCTGGGATTATGCTTTATATTATTATCCAGTCTAGAGTTAAAGTAATTTTATTTAGCCATTCTTATTTCATATGTATATTTATTATGGGCCTGCCTGTATAAGTCCCAGTCTCTATTTAATTTTGAAGTCTTTGCCCGATGCCATTTCTCGTCTCTGTCATATTTAAGCTTTTGCAAGTCTGGATTATACCAGTTTGCATAAGAGGCTTTAACCTTACTCTGCCTCAGTGACACATGCTTGTGTTATTGAGTTAAATTCCTGCTGGAAATAGGCCCATGCCCATTATACCTCTGCTTTGGCACTGCTTTACTCAGCTGCTCTTTTCTGTTGTGCACCTCAAGGCAACCTGAGCCTGCTTTGGTACCAGGTTCTCCTACTACTTTTCAGACCCCACTTCTTTCTGTGTTGGCTCCTTATTTGAGACCAGCACTCATGCCTCAGGATTGCCATTCATCTTTATTGAAAACCATCTGTCTGCCTCCGGCACTGTTTTCCCTCTGGATCCTGGTGCCCTACCATTGGCTTCCTCCTGTGGGTAAGTTATTGCCATGTCCTAAGCCTCTACTACTGCTCTGACCATTATGCTTGCTTGTCGAAGGTTCTGCCTTCTTAGCATTTCTGCTGTTTTCTTTGGCTCTGTTCTGCTTCAAAGACTGTTGCTTAATTGTCTATTTACATTCTTGTTGGTGTCTAAATGGTATACAGTCAGAAGAGATGCAAGTCACAAGTGGGGTACCTCAGGGATCAGTCCTGGGGCCAGTCCTATTCAACATCTTCATTAGTGACCTAGCAGATGGACTAGAGGGTAAGGCTTGTCTGTTTGCAGATGACACCAAGATCTGCAACAGAGTAGATGATCCAGATGGGGTGGGCAGAATGAGAAGAGATCTGGATAAACTAGCAGAATGGTCAGAAGAGTGGCAACTGGGATTTAATGCAAAAGTGCAAAATCATGCACATAGGGAAGAGAAACCCTGAAGCCACTTATAGGCTGGGAGGGAGTTGCTAGCAGTCACAAAGGAAGAAAGAGACTTGGGCATCATCATCACTGATGACCTGAAATCATCAAGCAGACCTCTAAAGCAGTAGGTAAGGCTAGGGGGTGTTAGGGTGTATTAGTAGAGGGTATCACAAGTCGTAAGAGGAGGTAATAATCCTCTGTACAAGACATTGGTTAGGCCCCATCTGGAGTACTGGCGTGCAGTATTGGAGGCCACACCTTCACAAGGACATTAACCAAATTGAGGCAGTCCAGAGAAGGGCAACCAAAATGGTGCAGGGACTGCATCAGAAGACATATGAGGACAGATTAGCGAGCTCAATATGTATACCCTTGAGCAAAGGAGGAGAGAGTGATATGATCGAGACATTTAAACACCTTAAGGGCATAAACAAGGTGAAAGAGTCTAACATGTTTAAATATAAGAAAAATAGCAGGACAAGAGGACACAGCATGAGATTAGAGGGAGGCGATTAAGGGGAATGTGAGAAATTATTTTTCACAGAAAGGGTGGTAGATGCATGGAATGGCTTACCACAAGAAGTAGTGGCTATGAATACAGTGCAGGGCTTCAAACAGGCATGGGATAGGCATAAGGGAGCAATACAAATGACTATGAATAGATAGGTCACTGACATAGCAAAGGCCGATGGCACATTTATAAGGTAGAAAAAGAAATGGGCAGACTGGATGGGCCTTGTGGTCCTTATCTGCCGTCAACTTCTATGTTTCTATGTTTCTCTAGCCACTCCAACTGTCATTACTGCACAATGGTTGGTAGCTAGCTCTGTGCTCAGGTCTTGATTCTGGGTTGTAGCTCTTTGCTTGCTGTTTGCCACTTGACTGCCTCATTGACATTCCTACAACTCTCTTTAGTTCTATTCTCTGTTTTCCTCCAGAGACTGTTGCCTGTTTTTCCACTAATGTTCCCTTCATTAGCTCCAGTCTCTCTGATTGCCATTATGGCACCTCGATCAGTTACTGGCTCCATGTTTGGGTCCTGATGCTGTCCCATAGCTCCCTGTTTGCTGGTTGTTGCCTGGCTCTACTACAGTTTTCCTACTGCTGTCTTTGACTCAGTTCTGTTATTCTACCTGAGTCTGTTGCCTTTTTTACCATTGTTATTCTCATTGACCACTCCCATCACTTGACTTGTCATTATGACACTGTGTTTGATTGCTGGTTTTGTGTGCAGGTCCTTATGATGTCCTGTTACTCCTTGCTTGCAGGTCCTAGCCTGCCTCAGTGATGCTCCTACTGTTGTTTGTTTTTTTTGGCTCTGTTCCGGTTTGTTCCAGAACCTGTTGCCTTCTTTGCCATTGCTGTGCTTGTCTTCAGCTCCTGCCTCTCTGCCTGTCCTTACGACACCACGGTCGGATGATGGCTTTGTGCGCAGGTCCTTCTGCTAAGATCCATTGTTTTTTGGTCATTACCTGGCTTTGCCTCATCATTGTTCCTGCCATTGCTTTGGCCACTGTACTCTCCTTTACTCCAGAGACTCTAGCCATCTCCGTTGTTGACAGTCTAGTTGTCTAGCCCATTGATGCTGCTTCAGTCATCATGTTGACTTCCCAGTCTATTGCAGACTCTGACTTCAGCCCTTGTACTTTCCACTGGCTTTTTGGCAAGACAAGGCAAATTTTATTTAAAAAGGCACCCAATCCCAGAGTCTCTGGGCACCGTACATAAAAACTAACAAAAGAAGCAGGTCAATAAATAGCAAGGATCATAAAAATTACAGTAATAATTAAATAAGAATTCAGTAAATAAAGAAAATAAAAAAGTCAGGGACAAGCAATGTGATAGGTCAGAACAGGGCAAAATTTACACAACAGGATCAGGAAATTCATTGAAATGTGTCTTGAATACCTCCACCAAGGGTGCCTCCTTTACAGATGGAGGGATCGAATTCTACAGGATAGGGCTAGCAATACTAAAGGCTCTGTCACTGGTAGTTTTTAGCCTAATCCTGGGAATCGCGAGGAGGCCCCTTGAGGAGGAACCTTGTTTTTGCTTGCTGGTTGTCTTCTGGCTTCACTTCTTAGCCATTCCTGCTACTTTATCAGCTCTTTTTTGTTACTCCAGAGATTGTGACCAGCTTTGTTGTCAACATACTTGTCATTGACTTCACATCTGGGCTTTTTCATGGCAGTTGTCGTGGCTTGCCTTTCACTGCTAGCCACTTGTCCTGCTGCTTTGCCTCGAGGTGGCCTGCTTTGGACATTCTTCTGAAATTCTGTCTACCAGCCTAGTCTTAGTCTGGATAAACATGCTAACACACTGGTTTCTTGACCATTTTCTGTGTTGCCTTTGGGTCTCTTCCTTGCCGTCATCTGCATGCACTATCTGCACTGCTCCCATTGTCACTGTTGTTGTTGTGTCAGAGCTTCCTTGACTATTGGTCCCTTTATGATTCACATTTGTAACCCCCCTACAAATGGGGGGTTCCCAAAAAGTCTTCCTTGAGTTTGCCTAAATGCTCACTGCCAGGCTGGTGTCCTGCATTTTGGCAGTTTAAATGTATTGCCAGAGAGTGCCTGTATAGCCTTTGTGTACTGTCTCTTTAAGAGCTGCCTGAATTGCAGTCATAATTAATCTGAGCGGGAGTTCTGTTAGAAGATGTACTTGTTTGCTGATCATTTGTTAGAGTAGTAATAATATTACAGTTTGTTCTAACCTGCCTTCTTTGCAGCATGAACAGTTCTGTTTGTTTCCATCATCTTGGTCCTGCACTGCAGAATGGGCCAATCAGTACATTAGGGACTCTAAAATGGAGCCTGCCTACAGGGGCTTGGTGGGGCCAAAACTTGTAGGAATTGTAGTTTTGGGCTTTTGGTGCCTAAAATAACCTAGAGGGGGAGCCCTTTTGACTGACAGACAGATCAGCCAACCGAACATTTTGGATCTTGGGGAAAGTCCCACACTATTTGCAGTTTCAGTTAGCTCTGAGTTGGGAAGTGAAGAAGTAACAGCTCAAAATAGTTCGAGCAGCAATCCATAGTGGATTCATGTGGGAGAACTGTGGAAAGGCCTGAGTTCTGCCTGCATGCCTGCCTGCTGTTTCTGAGAGGGTACTTGTGCTTTTTTTTCAGACTGAATCTGAACTTGGAGAGCAAATTAAGCCACTGAATTGTGACCAGGCTTTAATCTGAAAAAGACTGAAGATTTGTTGAATGCAATCGGCCTGTCAGGACTTCCAGCTACCTCTGAACTCCTGGATTGTGCAGAGACTCTAACTGCAGCTGGAGAGCCATTTGCCTGGTACAGTGGAATTTCCTTACATGTGAATGTGCTGTGTGCTTATAGTGGGTCATGATTTGGTTCCCCACTGTGTGTCTGAACTGTGTTTTGCTTGCTGGAGGCTGTATCCAGCTCCATGGACTGAATCCGTATCCATTCCCATTTGCCTGGGCCCTACTACACTGACCCAGCCAGAATACCTGCTATGCAGAGAAAGTCATTGACGAGAGACCAGCCTGGGGATCAGCCCCCTGCTCAATGCCTTGAACAGGAATGACACCTCGGCGATTCATGTGGGACCTGCTTCTCCGGGCACTCCAGCTCAACAGCCTGCAGTCTCGATTTCATCCTGCCTGTGTCCAGTATTGGGTATCGTGAGTAAACATCAGGGTAGCTCCCTGCAACAACAGCTAAATCTAAAAGTGTTGTCATCTGATTGTCTTGTTGCCTTTTTTTTTCATGAACTGAGCTCTCCAGCTCCAGATTACAAATAGTGTGTGTTGTGCATGTTGCTTTCTTCCATCACAGGGCCCCAACCAGCTGCAACGTTCCTGGCTAGCCCACTGTTTTCCTACCTGGGTACCCAGAGTGTGTGACTGTGTAGGGACTCTGAACTGCATGCATAACTGTCTGATTAATATAGCTTTTAAGCAAATCAACCTGATTATGCCCCTCCCTTGTTCAAGTCCCCTGAATAAATCAGTTTTAACTTTGTTTGCATTTAACCTTACTGTAGTTCCAGTTTGTGGCAAGAGTATTGTACTGTTGTTTTTTGCTGTGCTTAACCTTGTTTTACAGGGGGTCCCCAGTGTCAAGCTAGACAAACCAGCCCTGGTGGTAAGTGCAAACAGTGTGGGTAATTGCCTGGTGAATAAGGGTCATTGTGAAAGTAATTATTGTATATTGTTCAGGCCACTATAAGGAGAAAATGGAGGTTACAGTGTCCCAGAGGGCTGTGCCCAGGTCAGCTTGAACACTACCAACCCTGACTTCTAGGTGGAGGCACCCGTATCAGAACCCAGGCCCCTTAACCTGCAACTAGCCAAGCAGGCAGGGGTAGTAGCCCTTGGGATAGTGCCACCTAGGGATTATACATTATTGGTATTATTGTGGATAGAAACATAGAAACATAGAAATTGTTGGCAGATAAGGACTGCTAGGCCCATCCTGTCTGCCTGTAGGCCCTATACATGTAAGCGTCTGCTCACCCTAAGTGGTCAGTGGCTTTTCATCACTCCCTTCCTGCCCAAGGTTCCCTTGTGCTTGTCCCAGGCATGTTTAAACCCCTTCACTGTACTTGCCCCGCCTCCTCTTGTGGCAGACTATTCCAAGTGTTTACCACCCTCTCTGTGTAGAAAAATGTCCTTATGTTACCTCTTAATCTAGCCCCTCCAATTTCATATCATGCCCCCTCTTTCTGGTATCTTTTCTACATTGGAAAATATCCCACACCTGTACCTTGTTTATGTCCTTGAGGTACTTGAAAGTTTCTATCATGTTGCCCCTTTCTCTCCTCTTCTCCAGTGAGTACATATTGAGGTCTCTCTTAGTCTCTCGTCATATGATTTGTGGTGCAAACCATGCACCATCTTTGTCGCCCTTCTCTGGACAGCCTCCACCTTGTTTATGTCCTTATGCATGTATGGTCTCCAATACTGCATGCAGTACTCAAGGTGAGGCCTCACCAGTGTTTTATTCAATAGCATCACCACCTCCTGCCTCCTACTAGTAATACCTCTGCCTGTTCACCCCAGCATGCCATTGGCCCTCCCTGCAGCCTTTGTGCACAGCTTTGATACTTTAAGGTCATCAGGTATGATAACCCCTAGGTTCCTTTCCTCTTTGGTGACAGTCAGCATCTCCTCTCCCCCATCCTATAGCTCTCCCCAGGGTTTCCCCTACCCAGGTGCATTATCTTGCACTTTTTTGCATTGAACCTCAGTTACTACACCTCCAACCATCTTTCAATCCTCTCCAGGCCCCTCTTCATTTTTTGCACCCCTTCTGGACTATCCGCCCTGTTACAGATCTCGGTGTCATCTGCAGATAGGCAGACTTTTCCTTCCAGCCCCTCTACAATGTCACTAATGAAGACATTGAACAGGACTGGTCCCAGTACTGATCCCTGTGACACTCTGCTGGTCACCCCTCTCTCCCCTGATTGGATCCTATATACCACTACCCTCTGCCTTCTGTCAGTCAGCCAGTTTCTAACCCAGTGTAACACCTTATGTTCCATGCCCAGACTACACATCTTGTTAACCAGCTTTCTGTGTGGGATGGTATTGAAGGCTTTGCTGAAATCTAGGTAAGCAATGTCCGCATCCCCTCCCTGATTCACTTCCCTAGTAACCCAATCAAAAAAAATCTATCAGATTTGTTTGACAAGATCTTCCTGACATGAATCCATGCTGCCTCAGATCCTGGGCACCAATGGATTCCAGGTGTGCCACTATCCTTTCTTTCAGCAGTGTCTCCATGATCTTCCCCACCACTGAGGTGATGCTGACTGGCCTGTAGTTCTGTGCTTCCACCCTAATGCCACTTTTGTGCAGTGGGACTACAAGCAGCCTCCTCGGGTCCTCTGGAACCATGCCTGTGTTGAGTAACTCTGTGAACAGGGTGGCCAGAGGTGCTGCTAGTTCCTTCCACAGCTCCCTTAATATTCTCAGGTGTATGTAATTTGGTCCCATGTCTTTGTCCACCTTCAGCTTTGTGAGTTCCTCCAGAACTCTCTCCACTATGAATGAAATGGTGTTCACTTCTCCCTCCCCGATTGCCTCTGCTCCCCAACTGTGGTCCTTGATCCTCTCCCTCCTCAGTAAATACTGAACAGAAGTATTTGTTCAGTATTTCTGCCTTGTCTATATCCTCCTCCTTATACTCTCCCTCCTCCCCTTTGAGCCTCACAATCCCACCCCATTGGTTTTTCTTCTATCGCTGATATACCTATAGAATGTTGTTTCCTTTTTTCACAATCCGTGCTAAACCCTCCTCTGTCTGTGCCTTGGCTTTCCTAACAGCCTTCCTTGCTTCTCTTAGACATTCAAGGTACACCTCCCTGTCCTCTTCTCTTTGGGTCCCCTTATACTTCCTGAAACTTGCTGTTTTAGCCCTTACTTTGTATCCCACTTCTTTAGAGACCATAGTGGTTTCTTTCTTCTTTTCCCTTTGGCCACTATCCTAATGCATTGGTTAGTTACCTCCATAATGACTCCTTTTTAGTCTCCCCCACTGTTCCTCCACTACCTCCATCTACCTTCTGCAGGGCTGCTCTTAAACATTTACCCATTTCATTGAAATCTGCCCTCCTGAAATCTAATACTTTTGCCCTTGTGTGGCTTAATTAAGTCCCTGTCTCCATGCCAAACCATACCATATGATGATCGCAGGATCTCTGCTGCCCTTTCACCTGGATTCCTTCGACTCTGTTCCCATTGGTCCATACCAGTTTGAATCAATTTGTCCCTGGTTGGCTCATGCACCAGCTGAATGAGTCCAACCCCCTGCAGGGATTCCAGGATGGCCATGGTTCTGGCTGAAGCAGCTGCCTGGCTGGTCCAATCCACATCCGGCATGTTGAAATCTCCCATCAACAGGATTTCACCTTTAGCTGCCATGTCATGAATTTCCTCCACTAGTTCCCTGTCCACTTTCTCCCTTAGTGCTGAAGGTCTGTAGATCACCCCTGTATGTATTGCTGTGCCATTTCCTGGTTCAAGGGTGACCCACATTGCCTCAGCTTCCCCCTGCCTTTCCTGTACTTCTGTAGCCTTTATGCCTTCTCTGATATACAGGGCCCCCCCCTCCATTGTTACCTTCCCTGTCCCTTCTGAACAGTGTATAGCCTGGTACATTGACATCTCAGCTGTGATTAGCAGAATACCATATATCTGATATTGCCGCTATGTCAAGGTCTGCATCTGTCATCCGGCTTCGAGGTCTGGAATCTTATTTCCCAGACTGCGGGCATTTGTGAACATGACCTTCCATGTTTTACACCCTGCCCCCCCATTCCTGTTTTCTCTACCTTGCCTCTTACCCCTGCCCCAGTATTCATGCTCATGTGTTCTTGCCCTCCCTTATATCACCTTATATACGTTTCGCCTGCCTGCCCCTCACTGCTCGCTTCAGTCATTCCTGTTGTCAGCTTGTACTTTTGCATGTTCTCATGCGGGGGTCCTAAGCCTCCTGGCTCTCCTCCCTTGGTCAGTTTAAATGCTGTCTGCTGAAGCATTCCAACTTCTCACTAAGGACTGAGGTCCCCTTTCTGGACAAATGCAGGCCATCCTCCTGATACAGGTTCGCATCTGCCCAGGTTGGGCCCCAGTCCCCTATGAAGCCAAATCCTTCCCTTCCACACCAGACCTTCAACTCGGAATTGAAGGTTCAAATGTGGAGTGCCCTGGGCTCCCCCATGCCTTGGACAGTTAGCACATCCGAGAATGAAACAGAGTTTGCTACCTATTTCAGGCCTCCCCAGCTTCCTGAAATCTTCCTGGACTCTGGCTAACTCCACCCTTCTCCTAGCCAGATCATTGGTCCCCAGATGGACAATGGCACCCAGCTCCTCCCTCTTGGCTATTGCTCTAGTAATCCTATGGATTCGCTTACCATCCCTCCATGCAGCGGTTCCTGAGAGGCACTTGACCTCCTTCTCCCCCCTGCTTAGGTGTCCCTAATTTCACACCCCACACAATGAATGCTATTGCCTTTGCACCACTGCCACTTGATCTGCTCCATTATGGATGACTCTTTTGGACCCCTCCATTGCTTATCAGGTAGTCGCCAGGTCCTATGACAGGCCAGTTGCACATTATTGGGCCCGTCATCAATGTTCACATTGTCAGCACTGTCTTCCTCATCTGGTGCTACTACCAATGTCTCTGCAGCTTTCCATACTGTTATTTTTTTGCCTCCATTCTCTGTACACATCCAGAGAGTCTGACTACCTTTCCATGCCATACATTCACTGTCGGCTCAGCTCCCATCACTGATGTTGCTTTCTGTGGTTTTGGCAATTCTGCCCCATTTGCTAAGGGGTTTTGTTTCCTCCATCTTCCTGACACTTGGGTGGGATGTGGCTCCTGCTCTGGAACTTGTAGGCTACCCCTCTTAATTATTCATGGATCTGACTCATCCCACTGTGTTTTCTGGGGGCCTTACATTGCAGTGCTTTCTACCTCCCACTCCCTTCCTGTTGATATCTCTGCAAGTGGTGTTTCTTGCCCAGGCCGCTTGGCACCAACAAAGTGGTTGCAGTGGCTGGCAGATTTCTACTATCCTACATTCTACCTCTGCCCTGACTGGAACTAGATTACTGGCCTTCATGGCTGCTCTTAACAGATATATGATGTCTCCTTTTTGTGCCCTTTGTCTGTCATGGCTTTTGGTACCTTGATGCCATTAGACACCTACCTTTTCACTTTGGCTGCCATTGGCTTACGTTTGGCCATTTTTTCCTGACTTATGCTTCAGTCGTTCACAGTCACCAGTGGTAGTTTTCTGTGGCTCCTCATATGGTTGACTTTCCTGATGGCCCTTTCATGCCTGTTGTCTTGCACTCAACATTGTTGCCCATGCCTTGGTGGCTATCACACATTTCCTATGCCACTTGCTTCTAGCCACATTTAATTCTTTTTGCTCTCCCTATGGTTCTCAGATTCTGTTCTCTCATGCTTCTGGTTTTCCATCCTTTGTTTTACTGGCATGGTCCAGCTTTTGGTGCTACACTGCCCTTTCTTGCCTCATACTACGTAGCCTGGGGTTGATTTCCCTTGGATAGTGGCTGTACTATGCCCTTTGTGCCCTCCTTTCATCATTTTGCCCTATAGATAATGTTGAGGTTTGCTTTTGCAACACAGCACTTCCAGCACAACTTGCTGGTCCTTCAATCAGTGTGGCATGGGATGGTTGTACTCCATGTACTTCCTGTACTTCCTGTCCCTCCTGCAGCTGGTGGCCTGTGGGTTGTCCCAGCCTTTTGGGGGCTTTGTACATACAATAGCAGTTACATCCCACCCAGTTTTGTGTGGTCACTCCTTCCTATTTTCCTGGGGGGAAGGTTGCCTGTGCAGCCTGGTGCTGAATGCTATTGCCATTGCACCACTGCCACTTGATCTGCTCTGTTATGGGCCTATTTTCTTCTCATGCCTTTCTATGCAGCAGGCATCAACCACTGGACTCACCAGCTGTTCACCCTATGGGTTTTTTTTTTTTTTTTTTTTTTTTTTTGAGTTATCTATTATACCCCTGTTGTGCTCTGGAGCTGCCACTCTTTCGGGCTGCCATGACCCACAGATATTCCTCCTACTATCTCCCCCAAGCCACCTTACCTCAGATCTGCAGCCATCCTCAGGATAGCCCGGCGTAACCCTTTACCGGGTGGGTCCCTCTCCTCCGAGGGGGAAGGCACCGGCGGGAGGAGACCGGGACACTATTTTTTTTCTTTGGTCCCGGACATTGCTGAGGCTTTCCGTGGCTTCCTGGGAGTCTTCAGAGGTGTCCTTGGCTGGCAGCCATCCTCTGGCCAGTCCCCAGAACGGTATTTCCATTTTCTGTGTGTTCCCCCTTATTGCGATCCCTTTGCAGTGCTCCTGGTCTCCACTGGAGGCCGCTGTAGAGCAACCATGCATCCCCAACCCAGGGGAGGAGAGCAGTCCTACAGATGCTCAATCCTTCCCCTTCCCCTGCTGACCCCCCGGTGCCTGAGTCCGTTCCTGAACTCGGGTCACCAGCATGGTGAGAGGTAAGGCGCCTGCGCCTCAACCCTCTGTGCCATCGGGCCGACCCCTAAGGGTCTTTCTGGTTCCCCTTCCTATGTTCCTGTGCCTCCAAAATATGAATAAACATCTGGTCCTGGACCCAGAACAAGGGAAAGAGGATTTTTGAGCCTTCCTCCCAGTAGGAACTGAAAGGTTCTAGATGGCCCGGAGCGTTGACATTGGTTTCCTGCCCAACGCTGCAGCCAGTGCTGAAATCATTGGACTAGGGCATAAGACTGCAGAGAATCACTGACCTTTGATGTTTCTTCTTTTAGCAGCTGTGTACTGAAGTCCTGATCTTTTTGCTTGCCAATTCACTCGGTTGCACACTTCTGTGAGCAGTTCAGTGCAGAGCAGCATATGCATAACCTGCACTGGCCTGTCAGTGATTTGTTCATTTTTATTTTTATTTTTTTTTTATTTTTATTATTATTATTTATGCCAATCCTGCCACTAGGGTTTCCTTAAATTTACTGTAGAGTTGATTTTCAGAACTAATTTTAAGTTGTACAATGGTTACATTGCGTATTAGATTGCTGATGGTAATTACTGAACTTTTCTTTTAAAGTTTAAGACTTTTTCTGCATTACTAATCTGTCTGGCTACTAGACCTGGCACCATACATTTCAGGTCAGATACATGCCCCCATTTATCACCCTTTGGTTGAACTCTGTGCTGCAATTTGTTGCTAGCACCTAGCCAGAATCTGTAACAAAGTCCCCTCCCCATCATCCCAAGTCTTTTCAACGGTTAATTTTTTTCCCCTCTCACCCCTCCTTGCTCTGACCCCTTCCCCTGACCTCCCCCAAGGCTTATAACTGCCATCTCTTCTGTTCCTCTCTCTCTCAGGCTGATCAGAGCCCACTGGGCTGGTACCGCTGATGCGGTCCCCTCCACAAGCAACCCGCCTGCCTAGGACAGGCCAAGAAGGTGCCTGCTGCCCACACTCCTCCTTAGCCCATAAGGTAACATCTGGTCCTGGACCCAGAACAAAGGAAAGAGGATTTTTGAGCCTTCCTCCCAGTGGGAACTGAAAGGTTCCAGATGGCCCCAGAGCGCTGACATTGGTTTCCTGCCCAATGCTGCAGCCAGAGCTGAAATCATTGGACTAGGGCATAAGACTGCAGAGAAACACTGACCTTTGATGTTTCTTCTTTTAGCAGCTGTGTACTGAAGTCCTGATTTTTTTTTGCTTGCCAATTCACTCAGTTGCACACTTTTGTGAGCAGTTCAGTGCAGATCAGCATTTGCGTAACCTGTACTGGCCTGTCAGTGATTTGTTGATTTTTTTTTTTTGTATTATTTATGGCAATCCTGCCACTAGGGTTTCCTTAAATTTACTGTAGAGTTGATTTTCAGAACTAATTTTAAGTTGTACAGTGGTTACATTGTGTCTTAGATTGCTGATGGTAATTACTGAACTTTTTTTTTAAAGTTTAAGACTTTTCCTGCATTTCTAATCTGTCTGGCTACTAGACCTGTCCCTAGGACCTGGCACCATACATTTCAGGTCAGATACATACCCCTATTTAACACCCTTTGTTTGAACTCTGTGCTGCAATTTGTTGCTAGCACCTAGCCGGTATCTACTTTTCCATTTGCAAATTATACTGTAAAGCCGCTAGAGGACAACAACACGTGTAAGTTGCAATCCTCTACCCACTGCTCTCCCCTAATACTTTTAGTCCTGGATTATTCATACCTAAAACAAATTATCAGTGTCCTAACATTCAGTGGTGTGATCTGAATCTGTAAGGCTCTACAAAGCCTCTACTACCCTACCCAGAATGGTGTCCCTCTCCCTCCTATTCACACCCTTCCTGGTTCTTACCCTTATCACAGTCTCCCCTCTACACCTATTGCCACTTCTCTCTCCTCTTCCCTTCCAGATACCTCCTTCATTCTGTCAATCACCCCTACAGCTCCCCTTGTAAGCAGACCCCACTTTCCCTACTACCCTCCAGCATCTCTGTTCTCCCTTCCTAGTCACTTTGCTTTTCTTTATTTCCTTATCTCCTTCTCTCCACCCCTTCCTCCCTCTTCCCCCTTACGTATTTCCTACTCCAATTACAAAAGTCCTAAACTTCACTATTTCATCCTTGCCCTCCTCTTTCTTTCATCAGGGAACATCCACCCCAACCCTGGTCCTATTTCTTCTCCTACCCTGGCTCCTTACCCAAATAACATGTCTCCAAACCCCACTTCTACTACAACCCTCCCTAATGGGTTGAAGCTCCTCCACCTGAACATCTGGAGCCTGCTACCTAAAATCGACCTCCTACAAACTCTTATGATTTCACTCACCCCTGACATCCTAATTATTACCGAGACATGGCTAAAAAAACCCACCCCTGACAGTGCCATTGCTATCCCTGGGTATTCCATCTCCAGACAAGATTGATCGGGTCGTGGAGGGGGAGTGGCCACGTACATTCTGTCCTCACTGCAGTTTACTAACACCCTATCTACCTCCATCCCAGCTACCTATTGTCACTTGCATTGCCCTTCCTTTCTCAATCCCAATTTTTGTGGCTGGCATCTATTGCTGCCCAAGCATTCAACCCTCGGTCATGACTGAACTCTTAGCCAATATCACCTTCCTCTCGCTATCTGGTAAACTTTTCATAATGGGTGACGTGAATCTAAATTGGTTGTCTCCCAAGTTAAACAAGCTACACAATGCAATCACTGCTCTAAACCTCACTCAACTTATACTTGAGCTCACATGCCCTAATCCCAAAACACAAAACAACACCCTGCTTGATTGGGCACTCACAACCCACCCACACCGCGTCATTAAATCTGGACTCCTCCCCGATGCCCTTAGTGACCACAACCCCATCTTCTTTGTACATGTAACCCCCCCTACAAATGGGGGTTCCTGAAAAGTCTTCCTTGAGCTTGCCTAAGTGCTCACTGCCAGGCTGGTGTTCTGTGTTTTAGCAGTTTAAATGTATTGCCAGAGAGTGCCTGTATAGCCTCTGTGTACTGTCTCTTTAAGAGCTGCCTGGATTGCAGTCATAATTAATCTGAGAGGAGCTCTGTTAGAAGATGTACTTGTTTGCTGATCATTTGTTAGAGTAGTAATAATATTGCAGTTTGTTCTAACCTGCCTTCTAGGCAGCATGGACAGTTCTGTTTGTTTCCATTATCTTGGTCCTGGACTGCAGAATGGGCCAATCAGTACATTAGGGACTCTAAAATGGAGCCTGCCTACAGGGGCTTAGTGGGGCCAAAATTTGTAGGAATTGTAGTTTTGGGCTTTTGGCGACCAAAATAACCTGGAGAGGGAGCCCTTGTTGTGACTGACAGACAGATCAGCCAACCGAACCTTTTGGATCTTGGGGAAAATCCCACACTGCTTGCAGTTTGAGTTAGATCTGAGTTGGGAAGTGAAGAAGTAACAGCTTGAGATAGTTTGAGCAGCAATCCATAGTGGATTCGCGTGGGAGAACTGTGGAAAGGCCTGAGTTTGGCCTGCATGCCTACCTGCTGTTCCTGAGAGGGAACTTGTGCTTTTTTTGGACAGAATCCGAATTTGGAGAGCAAATTAAGCCACTGAATTGTGACCAGGCTTTAACCTGAAGAATAAAGATTTGCTGAATGCGATCAGCCTGTCAGGACTTCCAGCTACCTCTGAACTCCCAGATTGTACAGAGACTGTAATTGCAATGGTAGAGCCATTTGCCTAGTACATTGGAATTTCCTCACATCTGAATGTGCTGTGTGCTTATAGTGGGTTGTGATTTGGTTGCCCGCTGTGTGTCTGAACTGTGTTTTGCTTGCTGGAGGCTGTATCCAGCTCCATGGACTGAATCCATATCCATTTCCATTTGCCTGGGCCCTGCTATACTGGCCCAGCCAGAATACCTGCTACGCAAAGAAAGTCATCGACGAGAGACCAGCCTGGGGATCAGCCCCCTGCTCAATGCCTTGAACAGGAACGACACCTGGTGATTCGTGTGGGCCCTGCTTCTCCAGGCACTCCAGCTCAACAGCCTGTAGTCTCGATTTTGTCCTGCCTGTGTCCAATATTGGGTAGCGTGAGTAAACATCAGGGTAGCTCCCTGCAGCAACAGCTAAATCTAAAAGTGTTGTCATCTGATTGTTTTGTTGCCTTTTCTTTCATGAACTAAGCCCTCCGGCTCCGGATTACAAATAGTGTGTTGTGCACATTGCTTTTTTCCATCACAGGGCCCCAACCAGCTGCAATGTTCCTGGCTAGCCCACCGTTTTTCTACCTGGGTACCCTGAGTGTGTGACTGCGTGGGGACTCTGAACTGCATGCATAACTGTCTGATTAATATAGCTTTTAAGCAAATCAACCTGATTATGCCCCTCCTTTGTTCAAGTCCCCTGAATAAATCAGATTTAACTTTGTTTGCATTTAACCTGACTATGGTCATAGCTGGTTTTAGGCACCAGCGAACCCTGCGGTTGCTGGGAGCCCCTGCTCATGGGAGCCCCCAACCAGAGAAGTTTACATTATTCATTTTTATACATTTTTTTATCTTAATATATTTTAAAACATCAGTAAAGGACTGTGCAGATCCTTCTGGTTATGTCATGAAATACCTCAACAAGTTGTGATCCAGTCAATAGGAGGTGGATAGGCATCAATGGATGGGATGGGAAGAACAGCCCCAAGAACTGACAGCGCTGTGGCCTCCTAAAATTTTTTTAAAGTACTGCTGGTTATACTAAAGCTATACAAAGGAACAAAGGAATATAAAATTTGCTGGCAGATAACTACTGCTTGACGGTTGACCCACCTAGTCTGCCATTTTTCTCTGCTATATAATATCACCACAAATAACATCTTGCACTTATGAGCTACAGTAAAACACATGGGCTAAAAGTGGGCCAAGTAGAGAGGCCCCATGACTTCACTAATTCTGCTGGGGGCCCCCAAAACCGGCCCTGACTATGGTTCCAGTTTGTGCCAAAAGTATTATACTGTTGCTATTTGCTGTGCTTAACCTTGTTTTACAGGGGTCCCCAAGGTCAAGCTAGAGGAACCAGCCCTGGTGGTAAGTGCAAATAGTGTGGGTAATTGCCTGGTGAATCAGGGTCATTGTGAAAGTAATTATTGTATATTGTTCAGGCCACTAGAAGGAAAAGAGGGGGGTTACAGTGTCTTGGAGGGCTGTGCCCAGGTCAGCTTGAACACTAACAACCCTAACCTCTGGATGGAGGCACCAGTTTCATTACCCAGGCCCCTTAACCTGCTACTAGCCAAGCAGACAGGGGTAGTAGCCCTTGGGATAGTGCCACCTAGGGGTTACATACATAAGGTTCATCGCCCCAAACCTCCCCCTAAAATCATACAGCTCCAGTCCTTTAAATCCTTAGGTCTTACCTCAATCAGCTCTGCACTCGCTTCCACCGACTGGGCCCCCCTCTCCAGTGCCATTTCTGTTGACCAAGCACTTGACTATTTTAAGGATAAATTCATTGCCACCTGGGATGCCTTTGCTCCTTTCAGATGGACCAGAGTCCATAGGCTTCATCTTCCCTGGATCACCCCCGAACTACTGGCCTGCTTCAGGGAGCGAGATCAGGCCTGAAAAAAACACAAATCTACTAAACATCCAAATGACTACGCCAAGTACAGAATGCTACGCAATTCATGTATTAAAGCTACTAGACTGGCTAAGTCCAATTATTTCAACTCTTCATTCCTGAGAATCACTAACTCTCCATCTAAATTCTGGACAGTAGTTCATGCCCTATTCTCTCCCCCCTCTCACTCTCACCCTCCAGTTCTCAAAATAAATAACTCCCTAGTTTTCGACACTGGCTCTGTGGCCAATGAATTTAATGCCTACTACACCTCATGCGCCACGTCTCTTCTAAATTCCCTCTCCCCGTTACCACCTACTAACTTCAGCCCTTCACCTCAGCCAGTGCCTACCCCTCCCCCATTTTCCTTTTCTACTATCTCCTCTGATGAAGCTCTTAATGCTCTCCTATCCCTCAACCCTTCTAAAGGCTCCTCACCAGATGAGCTCGATCCCAAACTTCTCTACCTTTCTGCTTTTGCAATTGCTTATCCTATCTCCCTAATCCTTAACCTGTCCTTTATTTCTGCCCAAGTACCCTCATCCTGGAAACATGCTGTAGTCCTTCCTCTGCCCAAGAGTGGTGATACATCCACTCCTGCCAGCTATCGCCCCATTTCCCCTCCTTTCTACCCTTGCCAAACGTCAAGAACATTTAGTTCTCTCTCACCTATCACCCTTCCTCTCTGATTACTCCTTCTTCACCCCCTTCCAGTCTGGTTTTCAGAAGAACTACTCAACAACCACCTCCCTCCTCAGGCTTACTGACTCCATCCTTTCAGGGATAGACGACGGCCTGATCACCTTGGCCATCTTCGTCAACCTAGCCAAAGCTTTCAACACTGTTTCTCATCCGCTGCTTCTTGAGTCACTCTTCTCAGCTGGCCTTGCCCCGTCAGCCACCAACTGGTTCAAATCCTACCTCATTGGCAGGACCCAGTCAGTGAAAATCCTTGATTCCATCTCCCCTCCCCATTAACACTGGTGTCCCTCAGGGCACAGTGCTTGGTCCCTTACTCTTCTCCATTTTCCTTAATGATCTTCCCACAGCCTGTTCATCCTCTTCTATCCATATGTACACTGACTATACTGTTTTGTACAGTTCCGGCAAAAAACCCTACTGCTGTGCAAACCAGCTTACAGCATGACTTCAACCAAGTTCAGCTCTGGTTTGCTTCTCACCAGCTTTTTCTAAACACCAAGAAGACAGTCTCAATTACCTTTGGCACCAGGCAGAGATACTCTGGGCTCCCAGCCCTACCCACCTTCCACACCGTTGATGGGACCATCTTGGAGGACACCTCCTCATTTAGATAGCTGGGAGTTGGCTGTACCAGCACCTCAACTTCTCTGTGCATATCGATGCTATCCTGAAGAAACTGCGCTCCAAGCTTGGTGCTCTGTACAGGAATTGTAGTTGCATTCCACTGACTGCGAGGTGCGAAATTGTCCAGAAGATGATACTCCCCATCTTTGACTACTGTGACGTAGTCTATGATGCTGCTCCCAGATCTTCCCTGACCAAGTTGGTCACTCTCTTTAACTCCTTCTGCCACTTTGCTATCGACTCCCCTTCCTGCTCCCGCCACTGTGAACTCTATCATTCTGTAACCTTCCTTTCACTATCTCACAGATGCATCTCTCATTGTGCCAAACTAACCTCCAAATACTGGTTCGGGGAGCTCCCCTCCTATCTCTCATCCTCTCTCTCTCCACTCCACCTCCCCCCACCCACTCTCTCAGAGCAAATGATGCCTGCACCTTGACGATCTCTTGCCACTCCACCCTCATCGGTCAGACTAGTTTTGCCCATCATTTCCCTAAAATCTGGAATTCCCTCCCCCCTGAAATATGACACTCCTCCTCCAACTACTCCCTTACCTCTGCCTTACACAGTTACCTTTCCCTCAGCTGGTCCTGCTTTAACCCACCTTAATACCTATCCCCAGTTCCTGCCTTCCTACTACCCCCCCGGCAAGGTTCTTAGTATCCTGAAGGGGGAAATCAGGAAATGGCTTCCCCTTCTCCTCATATTCAGATCTTGCCTCTCCCCCCCCACCTCTTTTCTCCACCTGCCCTTCTGGGTCACCAGTGTGCACAACCTAACTCCATCCTTTTTACTCCAACAGCACTTGCGCACTACCTCGAGCCTGCTCTTGGTACACTCATGCACTATAAATGGTTCTATTGCATTATTACTGTTTTGTATGTTCACATGTTCTTTTGTATGATTTTGGACATGTATTGTAATTTACCCAATGTTCCACTACTCTTTATTGTACAATACCTTGTGTTCCAACTGTTGCTCAATCTTACAATGTTGTATTGTTTGTACTACCCACATACTATTGTAACTGATCATCCTTCACAACCCTATTTAACCCCTCCCCCCAGGTCGCACCATGAGACGAGCAACTTGTTGTTCAGTGTGCCCTCCTAGTGAAACATTTCAATAAATAAATAAATGTCCATCTCACTCCTTTTCCAGGCTTTTCATAGCTTGTTCTTCTACCTGTGGTTTTCTGGGCTTATGGATGTTTTGTCCCTCTCCTGGCTGGGTCCTTAGTCCTCTGCTTGAGTGTTTACAACTGATTTGTACGGTTCTGATCACTGATCACATTACAGCTATGTACCCTTCTGGTTAGAACCCCCCAACTATGTTTTTTTTCCCTTTGTCACTGACCACTTGTTGCTTCCGGTACATTGCTTCCCTGCTACTCTACACCTGGCTGCGACTGCTATAGCTTTGTTCTGCTCATGGATTTCCTCTGCTGACTTCAGATGTGTTCTTGGAAGCTTAGCTGCCATCTTCTCTACTCTGGTGTTCCTTGTTATGGTAGTGTTTCAGTATTTGGTGTGCCTTGCTTCCTAATCCCTTCTACTGTGCTGTTGAGTGTGCCTTTGCCTACCTTGCCATTCTCATATTCTGCCCTCCAGTGCTGTTCAATGCAGATCCAGTCTTTAGCCTTCTCTGTCTGTCATGCCTTCTCTGTAGTTATGGCTGTAGCTTAGTGGGTGGTGTCCCGCTGGTTCCTCAGTGGTTCCATTGCCCCTTATGCGGGCTTCATTAAGACCTGCTGCCACTTATGATATGTGTTTCCCAGCCTGTCTGAACCTTTGTCTGGTGTAGTTATCTTGTGTTCTCTGGTTGCCTTACACTTGACTTTGGCCCACACGTTATTCTGGCATGGACCTTCGTGGTCTTGTCTGTGGACATGCTGCCTGTGGCATGGCCTTACCTGTGGCTTGTTCCATTCCATTTCAGCAGGTGATATGCACTATGCCATCACATGGCCTTAGATACATCTTTTCACTAAATACTGTGGTTTGGATCTAGTGCCCCTTGGATGGGCTGGCTCTGGCCTTACAGTATTTTCAGTCCTGCTGTTATCAAGGTCATTTACAGCATTGCTTTCTGGTCTTCCTTGTACCTTTCTGTCTTTTACTGCTTGGGAAATAACTGCAAAGATGTGGCTATATGTAAGGAGATGTCCTCGAAGATGAGAGCTTTATTACTTACCTGTAACAGTAGACTTACCAGTAACAGCAGATCTTCTTGAATCTCTTTCATAGTACCACAGCCCACCTGCCTGCCTGCTGTCTTCTGTATTTTCAGATGATGGAAGACATGCCAGTTACTGTGCACTTGGTCTTCTCCTTTCCTGTACCCTTCCTATATGTGTTTTCTTTCAACAACATCCGCTGCTCCTGTCAGCCTGGCTGGGGTTCTGGTCTCCTGTTTCCTGTCAGTATGGTACAACTCCAAATTTGTCTCCATGGGGAAAACTGAGGAGGTATGGAGCCACCCAGGATATATAGGCACTGATGCTATACATAATTGTGAGCGGCCTTAGTTACGCTTGTGTTTCTGAGTGGTCCTGGCACTGTTAGCTTACAGTTCCAAAGGTGTGGCTCTGTGGAGGAGAGTCTGTTGAAGATCTAATGTTGCTGGTAACAAACCTTCTTTTTTTTTTTGTTCCAACATATTTTCTCTGCCGTCAGGCCTGCTGGCTGAATCTCCTTCAACCAGTGCCAGTGGTCTTCTGCCCGACCAAGGAGACTCTTTCCTACTGGCTGTCACAGCCCTGTCCTCCCCCTAGGTAATTCCACTGTGGTGTGGCCCACCTTTCCAGCATCTGGTGAGCATATTCCACATACCTGGCCAGCTATTGTGGTTTTCTTGGAGAGCCGGATTGGCAAGATGGTGTATTGGGACCTGTGTTGATCAAGGGGGTCTGGCATGGCTTCAGCTGGCTGCCTGTTTTTTCCACCTGTAATTTTGATACTCCTCGTCCCAGAACACATGCACTTGGTGTCTTGTGCACAGTTACATCATCATCATTATGCACTGATATCCACTTATGCTGTCCCCTCCATGTGCTAGACAGCATGCTCACTTCCGGAAGGAGAATATTCAGTGAGATGCTGGATCCTACCTCTCCTGTCAGCCATCTAATGCTCTGGGATTATTCAAACCTAAGCTGCGGTGTCAAGAATGGCAGCGCTACCACAGACCCAACTGGCCAGCCCCAGTGAAAATTTTAATACAGTTATCAATTCCTGTATGTAATGTTGAACATGACTGCTCTGTTTGCCGACATATGGTCACAGCACTGCTGGCTACACTTGCTTTGTAAAGTGCACTGCGATACATAACACAGGAAATCAGAATGTCACAGTTTTGTGGCATGGTATTAATGTACGCTGGAGAAAGCTGTGATATATACAAATGATCTAGGTGACATGGCCATGCTACCTTCACACTTAATGATGAAGTCTGTTGACTTGCTGCCCGATCCTCTTCCACATCCGCTGCAGAAGTTGTTTGAGAAGTTAAATGCAAACCTGCACCAAGTGCTACTGTGCACTGTCTTTATTTTCTTCATCCTTTTTACAGCTTGCTAACCATATCAGTTTATGAAGCCAGTGCTCCACTGAAATGGTTTATAAAATGGCCAGGATAAATGGAGCAGTGTGATTGCTCAGCAGCTTTTTCTAAACGCCACACAGCCACATGCCTTGAATCTAGTCACTTCTGTCTTTTTTTATTTTTTATTTACCATTTATTAAGTGCTTTTGTAACATGGGGAAGAGAAAGGGTTGCGCAGGATTGGTCCAACAGCATCAGGGGACCATTGATTAATTCTCAAATAATCCACAGTTGCCTGAGAATTAATCAATGGTAAAGTGCACCCACATTCTGTTCCCCATGTTAATTTCCTGTCCCTGCTGTTCAGCCATCTGTTGGCTGGCTGTGAACTACAGGCTATGACTGTTAGTACATAGTGGTTAAAACAGTCCTAGCCTGCAATTCACGACTGGCCAACAGATGGCAGAATGGAGGAAAACAAGGAACAATAACATGGCACAGTTGGAGAGAGTGAAAGGTACAGGGTCCACAGAATAAGTCAAAATACATGGTAATTGCCACAGGATTACAATTATTACAAGGCTAAGATTGCATGATACATGTAATATTGGTACCAAGAGGTACAAAGATTTCCACCTTATATACACTTTGTTAGTGCGGCCAAAAAGAGCGGCCTTGTCAAAAAACTAGTGCAAGCACACCAGACTGTTTAAAAAGTAACTGTATACTATAACAGCCTATTTCTAATACATCAAACATAGCAGAAAAAACGGAGATGATTTCACAGTTTACAAAACTAAGTCAGCCAAAATGAGCAAAAAGTAGCGTGCTGAATGTCATTTGGTTTCTGGAACAAAAGCCTCAGCATGGCAGTGGGCTTTTACTAGGTCAAGGAATTTGTGGTTTGGCTGAGCAAAATTCCATCTTTTAACAGTTTGTAAACTATAAAGTGGCATTGTGTTGGATAGTTATGAGACATAGGCTATAATTACCTTTGGTTTATTTTAATCTAGCTGGTTTCTGTTGCAAAGCAGCTGAACAGAGACGGATTATGATGTTAGTGATGCACACACTGGTACCTGTGATTCTAACAGTATGGAACAGCTCAAATGTACTAATATCCTCCTTCTTTTTAATTTTTCCTACCCCTGAGGGCAACCGCTATTCTACACAATTGACTAAAAGTGAGAGTTAGTAAGCCAGAAACTCTTTCTGCTGCAAGAATTTTTCTATTCTTAGTCTCCATTTTTTTCTGCGTGGTTCCTCCCTGTTCCTTACCTAGTGCTGCTTGGAACTTTCATATTCCACTGAGACAGAATTCTGTGGAATTTCTGAAAATTCCAACTTATTCCTTGGAATTCTGTCAGAAAAGAATTGGCAGAATTTCACTAGCAGAATATGGATTATCATGTGAACTGCAGAATAATGGTATATAGTAGAGCATTGTTCTGTGTAGAAACAGCTACCAGACGTTTCACAGCCATCTGTTGGTCTGCCCAGGGAATTGCAGGAACAACTACCAGAGTCTCCCGTGCACTTAAATATATTCATTTCATTTCCCATAATGCACAGCAGCCAAATCCCAAACAACAAACAGCAGAAAATCGGCGATAATTCCACAGTTCACAAAAGTAAGTCGGACAAAATGAGGACATATTTTGAAATGTTGAACACATCTGCATGTAATCAGTAATTCAATGATTGTTCACCACAGTATTAAAAAGAAAATCAGCCTGTTCAGCATGTAGTTTCTCCAGTCAGGTGCAACCCACTTTCTCTTCCCCAGAGTAGGAACCGTAATAATTTCCCAGAACCTTTGTAATTTTGCATTTAAAAATTACTTCTACACAAATGTAATAAGGGGGAAAAAAACATATAAAAAGAGTGCTGAACCCTTTCTTTTCTCCATGTTACAGGTGAATTAAGCAAGAGAAAGGGTTGCGCAGGATTGGTTAAATGGCATCAGGTGACCGTTGATTAATTCTCAAGTGATCCATGGTTGCTGGAGAATTAATTAATGGTAAATTGCATATACTTTGTCTTGCCCATGTCTTTTTCCTGTCCCTGCTGTGGTACGTAGCACAGCCATCTGTTGGCCGGCTGTGAAGTGCAGGCTAAGATTGTTGGTATATAGTGGTTAGAACAGTCTTGGCTTGCAATTCACAGCCAGCCAACAGATAGCTGTCAAACAAGAATAGATATGCTTAAGTGAAATTTCTGGCAGTTCCATCATAAATAGCTTGACAACATCTATAGGACTATGTAATGTTGTTGTTTTTATTATAACTTGGTCTATTGGCTCAGAAACACACACCCTTTCAGTAACTACACAGTACAGTAATGTATGCCACACATCCAGATCGCCTCCATGTTTTATTAAAAAAAATACTTTAACACTGGAACCTAAAAACCACAAAAGCACACACCTTGGATCAATCTCTATCAAACCTGAAAGTTTCAGGTTTCGAAGTCTCCAATTTTTTTTTAGTTTGCTCTGCTGCAGTAGTGACATCATTATGTTGTTCTGTTGCAGTAGTGATGTCATTACTGCAGCAGAACAACTTGGATTGCTGCTACATGCTTGATTTCCCCTATCCAATTAAGCAGGAAGTTGTTTTTTAAACTTGAACTTGCAGAAACATCTGCAGCACACTGTCAGTAATCTGAGCCTACCACCAACTCTCAAGTGCCCCCCTCCCCAACCACCAGTTCACTGAAACAAAGTGCAATGTCTGATATAGGCATGGATGTCCATACACTATATAGAATAGCAGATGGGCAACTCTATGCACAACCAGTGTGTTGTGCCACTTTGAGGATCTGATTCCCATGGACTTCTCAAGCTTTGCTCTTGAGGTCACAGTGAATCAGAACCCCTCGGTGGTACAACAATCTGGTTGTGCATAGTTGCCCATCCACTATCCTATATATATGTAACCCCCCTGCAAATGGGGGTTCCCAAAAGTCTTCCAGGAGCTTGCTTGAATGCTCCAAGCCTGGATGGTGTTCAGTGTCTAAGCCGTTTATCCGTGAGTACTTTTAGAGCCTCTGGTACTTTTTTTTAAGAGCTGTCTGCCTGCAGATATAATTAATTTGGATGGTGTGTGTGTGTTTCCCTGCTTGAGTCCCACTCGAGCTGCTGCCAAATCGCTTCATTTCTGCCGTCACTAAGTGGGCAGAGTGAGCACTTTTCAAAGATATAACTGTTTGCCAGATATCATTTAGAGTAAAAACGAAAATGCAGTTTGTCTAACCTGCTTTTCTTTGCAATCAGAATTGTGTTTGCCTAGTCCCCCATTCTAGTTTTGAACTGCTGAACTGGACCAATCAGTGTGGGCGGACCTTTGAAATGGAGCCTGCTGCTGGCAAATCAGAACTTGGACTCTCATTGTGGAGCCAGCCACCTATGTACTGTATGGCCAGTGCTTCTGGGAATTGTAGTTTGGACTTCAGCGCCGCCTTTTTTCCACCAACAGGGGGAGTTTACTGTGAGTGACAGCAAAACCAGCCACTGAACTGGGAGGAATTCAAAGGAAATGCCTGGCTCTGTCTACTGGAAAGCTGAGTTGAGTTGTGACTGTGAAGAGGGAAGGAGCTCTGTTTATTTATTTATTTATTTTAACATCAGTTTAAAACCTTTCTCCTGCACCGTTGAGTTTTCAGGCGGGGAGCTCGTGTGGGCCCCAAAGTTCAGCCTGCAGCTGTCTGTGAGTGCCAGTGTGGACTGAATCAGAGTTGTAAAGAGAAAGAAGCACCAGAAGTGAGGAAACCAGGCTCACCCTGTAGAAGACTGGAGAAATTGTTGAATTGCGCTCGGTCTGTCAGGAACTGAATCTGCTATGTGTTCTCCTGGGTATTGTGCAGTTATTGCAATCGGGATAGAGAAGCAGCCTGCCTGGTATAGTACTTCCCTTTTTTACATATAAATGTGTGTAGTGCTTGTGGGGAATCGCGTTTCAAATCCCCTGTACAGTGAACAGAGTGCATGAAGCTGAAAGTAAACCCCAGCTTAAGCCAGACTACATCCATTTGCTTTAAACTGCAGTGGGGTCCACTCACAAGGACGGTGTCCACATGGTCTGCTCCTCCTGGCAATCCAGGACAATCTGCCTTCCATCCAGTTCCCAGCATTGAGTTGTGAGTACAAAAGCAGGGTAGCTCCCTGCCATCTGTTTGTCGAATTGCAAGTGTGTCATCTAATTGTTGCTTTTTTCATTTCTTCACGAACTGAGCCCTCCGACTCCAGATTACAACTGGGTATTGTGCAAGTGTTTTTTTTCCATCACAGGGCCCCAACCAGCTGCAACTGATCCTGGCTAGCCACCCCCCATCCTGGGTACCCAGTGAAGGTGACAGTTTGGGACTCTGAACATGTGCACAGTACTGTGATTATTAATGTGTTTAACCTAATTAACCTGATTTCCCCCTGTCCTTGTTATATCCCCCCTAAATACATCAGATTTGTTTGTTTCAGCAAAGTCACACTGTCTGAGGTATTAGTTTATATTAATGTATTGTGTGGCTTTTGCACTGTATCATCTTGTTTTACAGGGTTTTCCTGGGGTCCAGTCGACTGAGCCAGTCCTGGGGGTAAGTGTACATTGTGAAGATATTCCTAATGCATTGTGTGGGCCACTAGTGGGAAGAAAGGGAGTTACAGTGTCCCAGAGGGCTCTGACCAAGTTAGTTTAACTACTGCAAACCCTGACCTCTGGGTGGAGGCACCTGCCATTGGACCTAGGACCCTCAACCTGTTAGTAGTTAGGCAATCAGAGGTAGCAGCCCTTGGGATAGCACCACCTAGGGGTTACATCTAGTATATGTAAGGTGGCATCCTGTTGGATAGTTATGAGACGTAGGCTATAATTTCCTGTGGTTTATTTTAATGCAGCTGGTTTCTGTTGCAGAGCAGCTAAAGAGAGATGGCTTATGCTCTTAGCGACACACACTAGTACCTGTGATTCCAGCAGTATGGAACAGCTTGATTGTACTAATATCTCCCTTCTTTTTAATTTTTCTACCCCCTGAGAGCAACTACTATACTACACAGGAAAACACAAAAATCACACATGCCCCCACAATGCAAAGCATTATGGGCTGCATATGTAAATCACCACAGAATGTTATGCTGGTCCAACTTTAAGCAGAATTGCATGGTGCCGAAAGGCCTCTCACACAGTTTGCAAAGGGTGCTAACAGAAGACATAGACACGTGTTTCATCCTACCAGGACTCATCAGTATGCCTCGTCTGTTTGACACCCCAGTGGAATGGACCAGCTACCCTTAAGGCAGTGTGCCTTGGATATATTGTGGTGAACCCATTGTGGTGTTTTCTTGGGGCTTGGCTTCCCCAGCCAAATGCCCTTTGGGGTAGCCCTTGCCTCAGTGTTTGCGCACAGAGGTTCTTTGTCTTTTTACTATACTACACAACTGACTAAATGTGAGAGGTAGTAATCCAGAAACTCTTTCTGCTGCAAGAATTGTTGCAGTATTATTCTCCATTTTTTTCTGTGTGGTTCCCCCCCATCCCATACCTAGTGCTATTTGAAATGTTTAGATCCCATTGGGACAAAATTCTGTGGAATTTCTGAAAATTCCAACTTAGTCCTTGGAATTCTGTCAGAAAAGAATTGGCAGAATTTCACTAGCAGAATATGGATTTTCATGTGAACTGCAGAATAATGGTATATAGTAGAGCATTGTTCTATGTAGAAACAGCTACCAGATGTTTCACAGCCATCTGTTGGCCTGCCAAGGGAATTGCAGGAACAACTGCCAGACCTCATAGCTCTTGTGCACTTAAATATATGCATTTCCCATAATGCACAGCAGCCAAATCCCAAACAGCAAAAATTGCAGAAAAACAGATGATTCCACAGTTTGCAAAAGTAAGTCAGACAAAATGAGGACATATTCTGAAATGCAGATCACATCTGCATGTAATCAGTAATTCAATGATTGTTCACCACAATATTAAAAAAGAAAATCGGCCTGTTCAACATGTAGTTTCTCCAATGAGGTGCAACCCACTTTCTCTTCCCCAGAGTAGAAACCTTAATAATCTCCCAGAACCTTTGTTCTAAGAATTACTACCTTTGAGCCAGAGGCTCTTTTACAAAGGTTCCACATCAATTAGGTACAGTACAAAAGGTTACATAGATAACACAACAATTTGTGTTGTGTCAAGAGCAATAAAACATATATAAATACATATCAAATCACTTGTGCGAAAGGACATGAGATATCAATAATCACATTATTATTACAAGAAAGAGGTCATGCCAGATTAGGAGAAACAAACAGGGAAAAAGTCCAGAACAGAGAGGTTAAGTGAAAGGTGTGGGGAGCAGACAATAGTAGGAGAAAAGGTTTCCCAAACATGTCTTTGTCAGATAATGGAACAGGGTGGGTAGTGAGAAAATAGGAGGTTTAATCAGGGCAGTCACAGGAGCTGGAGGTGGCAAGGTGAGAGAAAAGCCTTGATTTGAGAATACCTAGAGAGGTGGAGGCAGTAATATGAGTGCTGAGGGCATTTAGCCAGCTGGGGGCACGATAGGCAAATGGTCTTTGTCCCTGAGAAGTCCGGCATCGGGGGGGACTTGGAGAGGCTGGTGTTCTGATCTTCTGGTAAAACCGGTGCTAGCACTCAGGCATAACAGGTCTTGGATACAGGGTGGAGTGAGGCCCAGAGTGGATTTTTTCGCCATCAGGCAGGTAATGTACTTTATCCGGTTTGAGAGTTGCAACCAACCTGAGTCAGCATAGAGTTCACATGTGTGGGTACATCGATGTGCACCAGTGAGCAGCCGACAGGCCTTATTTAGGGATGTTGTAATGCGACTAAGTGCTGTAGTAGTGGCAGATCCGTATATAACTAAGCCATAGTCAACGACTGAGATGATAGAAGATTGGATGGCAGTCCTCAGTGCAGAATGGGTAAGAAGCTGTCGGTTCCGATACAGAATCCCAATTCGCTGATTAATAGTTTTTGCTGTACTATCAATGTGAGTTGCAAAGGTTAGGCCTTGATCAAAGTTGATTCCAAGATATTTGAAAATTGGCACTTGTTCAAGGGTATTTCCCAGGTATGTATTAATGGTGAGTGGGACTTGCCGTTTCTTGTTTCTTGGGTTAGAAGAGCATGGATTTAGTTTTTTAGTGGTTTAGAACCAGCTTATGTTCAAGGAACCACATCTCAACTTTGGAAAAAGCATGCTGAAGGTTGAGGCGTAAGAGGTTCGGATCTTTATGAGAGGCAAGAATCACGGCATCATCGGCATAGAGGATTAATTGTTCAGGGCAGGATTTGGGGAGGGAGTTTAGGAAAAGGCTGAAAAGGAGGGGGCCTAGGATGGATCCCTGGGGAACTCCTGAGCAAACCAGTTTCGAGTCTGAGAGAACTCCAGCTACTTTACAGGTTGAGAGCGCTGAGCAAGGTAATTTTTTACCCAGTCACCAGGACCCTGCGAGAGCCCTAGGGATAGAAGTTGTTTGATAAGTAGGCCATGGTGAACTGTATCAAATGCTTTGGTTAAGTCAATGTAGACTGCTCCAGTTAGGTTTCCTTTGTCCATGGCATTGTGGATTGCTCCTGAGAATTCAAGTAGGGCAGTCGATGTGCTGTGCCCTTTCCTAAATCCATGCTGCTGAGTGCATAGGATGTTGTGCTTTTCAGGTAGTCTGAAAGTTGGTCCACACCAAGCGTTCAAGGGCCTTAGAGAGAGTGGTAGTATTGATATCGGGCGATAGTTACCAGGCAGTGACTTATCACCACTTTTGTGCACAGGAGTGACAACTGCAGCCTTCCATTTCCTAGGGAATTGGCTGTAGCAGAGGAGAGATTGAAAATTTTGTGAGGAGAGCAGTACTTCCTCCAGAGTGAGGACAGAAGTTTAAGGTCAATAGTGTCGCTGCTTGCTCAGGACTTAGAAATGGCCTTCTTTACATATTTATAGACTTCATGTGCCTTTACTAGTTTGAAATGGAAGGGTGGTTTGGTTGGAGAGGCAGTAGTAGAAGTAGAAATTGGAGGGTCAGCATCAGTAAAGAAATCAGATGAGAGGACACCACTAAGGTCCGTGAAGGTATCATTTAGGGTGTTTGCAATGATCTCTGAGTCTAATGTAGTGGTTCCATCCACATTCATTATTGTAGGAGAGGATTTGGACTGCTGACCCATGATATTCTTTATGTTGTCCCAGAAGGATTTCCCTTCGCCCAGGAGTTGGAGAGGGCATTCTTGAAGTAGGAGCTCTTCATCAAGCGGATTTGTTTAGTACAGTGGTTGCGAGCCTGTTTATACTTTTGAATGTCCGACAGAGTGCCAGTAGCTCTTGCAGTGGCCCAGAAGTGATCCCTACTTTTGAGTTGTGCCAATAGCTTTGCCGTGAGCTAGGGATTTGTGAGTGCTTTGATTTTGCACTTTTTTACTGGTGCATAGGTGTCACAGGCAGTGTTGAAAGTAGTAATAAAGTAATCAAGGGCTAGGTCAACATCTTGGGTTTTGTAAATCAAGGACCAGTCTATCTGTCTAAGACAGGTCTTGAGATGAGTAAGGTTGCCATAGGTAGGACTCTGCTATAGGCGGTTTTGGAGGCGGCTCTAAACTTATTTGTCCAGGTACATATTATTGGAGAGTGATCACTGAGCGAGTCAGGGAGAACACTTACATTGGTTATACGGGTAGGGTGGCTGGTAAGGATCCAGTCAATGAGAGTGCTGGTCCCTGATTTGTAGTTTTTCCTGGTAGGGGAGTTTACCACTTGTGTTAAATTTGCTGCTAGGATGGCATCTTTGTAATTTTACACTTTAAAAAAACTTTTATGGAAATATAACATGAGGAAGAGAAACATAAAAAGAGTGCCAAACCCTTTTTCTTCCCCATGTTACGAGTGAATTAATCCACTCCAGAGCCTGGGTCTACTGGGGATTAATGTATGGCTGGGTGGTTGGCCCCCTCCCCCCCCCCGGGATTAATGTATGGCTGGGTGGTTGGAACCTCCACCCCCACCCCACCCGCATTCACCATACAGTAATCCTCAGTAGACCCATGCTGTGTCGTGGGTTAATCCTTACTAAAACACAAGCTAAACTGATACACTTCCTGAGTGGCTGTAGGCACCTTGTGCCTTGTACTTCTCAACACACTTGGGGTGGGGGGTTGATTTTGCTTGATTAATTCCCAGTGTGTATGTCTGTCTGTCTGCTTCACAACTCACCTGGAGTGGTAGGGGGTGTTGATTTTGCTTAATTAATTCCCCAGTGTGTGTGTGTGTGTCTGTCTCTGTCTGTCTGTGTGCTTCACAACACATCTGGGGTGGTGGGGGTATTGATTTTGCTTGATTAATTCCCCCAGTGTGTGTGTGTGTGTGTGCACGCATCTGTGTCTGTCTGTCTATCTCTCTGTGTTTTATATCTTTTCTCCTCTCCTCCCTGCATACCTCTCGACTTTGTCACTGAAATAAGGGACTCAGACAATGTGGGATTCTATCATAATATGGCACACATCATTAGACATGGAGATACAAGCTCAGATCACCGTGAACACCTGTGCATTTATTTGTGGAAAGTTTAACTTTAATTTAGCACCTTGGAATATTATAAATGTCTACTTTAATGTTATAAGTTTGCAGCATCTTCTCTTTGAGAGCAGCACCTTCTCAATTTGGCACAATGGGAACAGAGCAATGCTGGAGGAAAAAATGAGAGACATCCTTCGTAATGTGGGACAGGTGGGAGGTATGCACCCCAGAAACGGGTCTGTATTTAAACTTCCCTTCGATGCAGATTCAGCCCTTTTACTGTTAGGGGAAGCTGGAGGTAAGAGTAAAGAAATCTTATAGAGGCAACCCCAAGGCAAACTTTATAACAAGGCTTCTTGCCGTATTCCTTTTCTATGACAACAATGCATTTTGGTGTTATACAGCACTATTCAATACGACATATGCCCAAGAACTATACAAAGCAATGAGTTAGTTACAGATTGTACAGGGACTGTATGCTGCAATTTGGTGCAATTTTGATGCCCACACACAGACACATATAACTGTGCTACAGTCTGTTTTATGAATAGAGAGAATGGTAGCCTGTGCTACAGTCTGTTTTATGAATGGAGGGAATGGTAGCCAGGACACAGGATGGTCCTCTTATGAAAAGCACTGTGAGGATCTGACTTCTTTCCTAGACAACTACCAGAGACATTGTCTCTTCCAAAGGACACCACCTGTAAGTCAACACCCCCTTAATACTTCATGGCCGTGTCATCACAGGATAGGAGCCCACAGCACAATGTGGGAGTAGAACCCACAGTGACTTCCTGACCCCAAGGGGAGTGTGCTACTAACTGAGCTACACTGACATGATGCTGTGTGTTTACCTTGATGCCTGGTCTCTGACTTCAAGATGCCACTCCTTCTAAAAATATTGTCCCATTCTATGTGGTTTCATGCCCCACCCAATCATCTTACACTGCAGTGCCAATACTCACGCTCACATACCTATTGATAGTGGTGGAAATGTAATATTGGAAACAGCCTGTGGTTGACTGTGATCCTGTGGGGGGGGAGACACCTAAGAAGGTAGTTGGGGTATGCCCTTTAAAGTAAAATTGTAAGATTGCACTGTGGGCTTCACAGCCTGCTACCCTGGGGCAGCAATAGCCTCTATGTGCTTACAGTATACATTTTAATATGCTCTGCAAGGTTTGGGAAGGGATCATAACTCTGGCTGAGCTGCCAGCCAGACGATCACTTCCCACTTCCTAGTCTGCCCGCTCTACCCTCGCGCTCCTCCATATTATGACGTTTAACCAGGGAGAGCGCGGGGACGAGCCCCATACAAGTATATGGGGCTAATTTTCCAAATGATTTTACACACTTTAGACTGCCTGTTAAGAAAATAAGAGCCACCGCTCAACTAATAGGTACCATTTCAGTGGCCATTAACCGACCACCTAGCGATGTCTGGGGCGATGAGCATAGGGGCCAATGCTGGTGTGGGGATGGGTGGAGTGGCAGGTTACAGCATATCAAAGGCAGAAGCATGATCACCATGACATAACTGCATGTCCGCCCTGCCAGAAGAAACCATGTACAAGAAAAATCCCCTTCCATTGTACATGATGAAGCCAGAAGGCCTTAGGCACTGGGGTCTAATTATGCCCAGAGACAACTGGCCGGAGGATCTGGGAATCTTTGTCCTCTCCTTCTAACCCCTGGAAACCCTGCTGTGAGGGGGGGGGGGTAACACCACAGACTATCAATCCCAGTGAGTTTGCGTGGGAGGGATGCTGGTCGTGGGTGCTTGTAGATCTCCTTCACAAGGGGCTGATATAGAGGACATCCCTGCCAGTGCATGGGGCACAAACAAAATTTAAAATAAATAGAGGATATTGGCTAATAGCTAGAAAATAAAGGAGTTAGTTTCTTATATAGTGTCTTTCATACCGCTGATATAGAATACATGCCTGCCAGTGTGTGGAGCACAAACAGAATTAAAGCAGTTGTCTATGCTGAATGTTTCCCTGCATGGTGTATGTGTCAGGGGTCTAGTAAAGTTATGAGCATGGGTTAGCAAAATGCAACATAGTCTGCTCATTTATTTTTTTTTTTAATATTTTTATGCCACATGTTCAACATAGCCTTCTTATGATCCCACCTCCTGAGCAATGGTGGAGAAAATGTTCAACTCCTGCCTGAAAGGTGATTTGATGCAGCGACCACGAAATCTCCTTTCAGGATGCAAGAACACATTTGAAAAATTACAGCTGTCATATTCATAAGGTGCTGTGAAGAAATGGCTATGCCAAAAATTTGGGGTCAAAACACATGCAGATGTATTTCTGTGTTTCTTTATGTTTGCATGGACATCTACCTGAGCAGAACACTTGAATATACAGTAAGTGCGGAATATGTGTGGACATGGTTACATCGCCCTGTTAACTTTGCATGTCTCAAACAGTTACTTCAAACAACATGAAGTCTTGCTATATTATGACAATTGCAGTTTGTCCCACCATTAGAACTGCTCCGGAGGTGAAAGAGTTAACTTCCATGCCAGGCATGGAGCTTAGAGCGCGAGCTCGGTTAGAGAAGCTCTGTCTGGATAATTTCAAACTGAAACTGTCAGATTCTTTACTCCGCCTCACTGAACAGTCGCTCCAGAGATTTCTCCTACTGCTCGGTTCATTTCTCGGTTTAAACAGTATTTTCTCGGTTAAATTCAACCGTGAGTATTATTATTTTAACCGCAAACTGATCGGTTCAAGCTCTGTCTGTGGTATTGTAAGTAATAGACAGGTTTATTTCTGTGTGGAACTTGTAAATGTTTATCGGTTCGGTTCGAACCGATCAGGTTGTTTAAAACTTTAAAAAGTAAGCATTTTAAAGCTTTTAGAGTGCAGTTCCCAGTTCTTATCGGTTCTAAAAAAAACAGATTTCATTACGTTTTTTCACGACCTATGTGACACGGTTGGGAACCGATAAGGGTGTTCTGGCACTGCCGCTCAAAGGGCAAGTTTGTTGGTTAGGCTGGCATCATGTCTGAGAAACCCAAAAGAAAAACCGGCCCACTGGGTTTCAACACTGTAGTGTCTGTGAGGAAGCCTTTGCCAAGGCTGACCCACACACCACATGTGTCTATTGTCTGGGGTTTGACCACCTCAATTCAGACTGCCAGATTTGCAAGAATTTCCTGCAGCCACCCTGGATAAGAGAGTTGGCAGGCTCAGGGAGCGAAGGCCAAAAGTCCGCTGACCGGATGGCCAGCCGGTTCGGTGCCAACAGCGGAGGGAGTCCCTCTGACCAGGGCGAGACTTCCTCGGCAGCGTAAAAGCTGACTCTGGGAGCCAGTTCCAGCAAAGAAAACTAGAAAATCAGCAGTTGTGAGTCTAAAATTCCTTCTCCAACTGCTGCAGAAATAGCAAAAGCTATACAGATTGTACAGTCACTTTCTCCGGTTTCGTCCGAACCGCCACTGTCTGGTAAAAGGTCGGTTCGGCCGGTTCCACCGGTTCAAGAATATGATATTGAAGAGTTTTATTAACCAGAGGAGGGGGAGGAGGATTATGAACAGTGTGAATGTGACTTTGAGAGTCTGGATGTGCCCATTGAACCGGACATCTCCCCAGACAGACCTTTAGAATCTTCCCCTACGCTTTCTGAGTCCCCTTCTCACTTTCAGTTTTATAAAAAGGTTGCTGAAACCCTCCAGCTCCCATTAGAGGAAGCTGTGGATGAGCAAGAGGAACCTGATTTTGTGGAAATGATGGACATCCCAGAGTCTAGGAGATTGTCTATCCTTACATAAATCATTTAGGAAACAAACAATAAAAATTTTAAAGCTCTAATTCTGTGCCTCCTGTTGACAAGAAGATGGACAGGAGGTACACTTTATCAGGTCCTGATACAGACTTTCTTTCACAGCAATGCAGCCATGTTGGAGTAGTTCAGGCTGCAGCCTGTGATAAGGCTAACATTCCCTGGCCTCACATCCTCCTGACAAGGACTCCAGGAAGATTGATGCCATGGCTAAAAACAATACATGGCAGCGTCCTTGGGACTCAGACAAGCAAATTACATGGCTTATGTGGCAAGATACAAAAATCTAGATGGGACACTGTCATGGCTTTGGCCAAACAGGCCCCTAGCCAGCTTGCCAAGGAGCTGGAGCAGGTGGCTGCTGATGGCATTGAGGCATCAAGGTGCAATTCCATGCTGCTGTGGATTCTAATGATGTATCCTCTAGAGTCATGGCTACATCTGTGGCTTTCGTAGATTGGCTTGGCTCAGGTGTACTAGTTTGTCTACAGGATACCCAGACTAAGGCTATGGATTTTCCTGTGGTAGGAAATTCTCTGTTTGGGGAGCAGACAGAGAATTACATGAAGAAAATGGATGACTATAGAACAACTTATAGAGTGCACAAGCCAAGGAGCGGCAAGCCACTCCTCAGAGGCAGACCCCCAGGGGTAAAGGTAGGCCTTTTCACAGGCCTTTTTACCAAACCCAGGCTTCTTCTGCTTATGCTCAGAGGGGGTTCTTCAGAGGGAGAGGCAGACGGGGTGCAAGCAGGCCTGCTCCCACCCCTCAGCCTAAAGCCCCTGCCAAACAGGCACTTTGATTGGATGCCCAGGGTCGGTTCTCCATTACCTGTAGGGGCAGGCTGGCTTACTTCGTTCAGGACTGGGAGTCTCTAACGTCAGACAAGTGGGTCCTGGAAGTAGTAGGCCAGGGTCTGGTTCTCAGCTTCAAAAAATTTCCAAAGATGAGAATCAGATCTTTTCTACCTGCAAATCCTCTAGAGACCTTTGCCTTAGAAACAGAAGTCTCAACCCTCCTGGCTCTCAGAGCTGTAGAAAGGGTTTCTCCCCTACACCAGGGCAAGGGTCTGTACTCCAGGTACTTCCTTGCCCCAAAAAAGACAGGAGAATGGCGGCCCATTTTGGACCTAAGATATCTGAACAAGCACCTTTTGAAACCAGAATTCAAAATGGTGACTCTGGCAATGATTTTACCTTCTCTAAGGCCAGGGGACTGGCTAGCTTCCCTGGACCTCAAGGATGCCTATTTCCATATTCTAATCAGAAGCTCCCAACGAAAGTACCTTAGATTCGAACTGCCCTCAGGCCATTACCAGTTCAGAGCAATGCCCTTCGGCCTTACCTCTGCCCCAAGGGTATTCACAAAATGTCTAGCAGTAGCAGTTGCTCATTTAAGAAGGAGAAAGATTGCCATCTTTCCCTACCTAGACGACTGGCTCATTGTAGGCCAGTCTCCAGAACAGGTCAAATCACACCTGCAAGTTACCCAGCAGCTGCTCACCTCTCTGGGTTTTCTGCTCAATCTTCCAAAGTCAGTTCTGAAACCTGTCCAGGTACTCACTTTTATAGGTGCAGAATTGGACACAAAGCAGACCAGAGCCTTCCTGCCCCTAGAAAGGGTAAGGAACCTAGTGGCCCTGGCCTCCTCCTTCACTCTGCAGGTCTCTCGACCAGCAAGGCACTTCTTACAGCTCCTAGGACACATGGCTGCTTACACAGCTATAGTGCAAGGAGCAAGATTTCAGATGAGGGACATTCAGTTTCACTTGAGAGCCTTTTGGTCTCAAATGAAAAGATCCCCCCTTTTCAAGTTGATCCCAGTGACTGAACCCTGATCCAGGCCCTTTAGTGGTGGCAGGATCAGAGCAATTTGAGACTAGGGGTCCCTTCATACCTCTATCTCACTCCTTGACCCTTACTACAGATCGTCCCTTCTGGGATGGGGAGCTCATGGCGACCTCTCCACCCAGGAGTGGTCCCCTCAGGAATCTCTGCTCCACATCAATTTGTTGGAACTCAGAGCTGTCTTTCTAGCACTTCAGGTGTTTTCTGCATCTGTTCAGAACAAAGTGATACAAGTCAGAACAGACAACACCACCACAATGTGGTACATCAACAAACAAGGGGGCACTCGGTCTTCGGCCTTGTGCACCGAGGCAATGAAGTTGTGGTCTCTGGCTTATTCCCTGAACACTTCCCTCATAGCAGTTCACCTCCCAGGAAAGGACAATATCCTGGCAGATGCTCTCAGCAGGATTTCCCATGGCCATCACGAATGGTCACTGGATCCCCAAGTACTGGGGACAGTTTTTGCCAGATGGGGCACCCCTCAGATAGATCTTTTCGCAGCCCCAGACAATCACCAACTTCCACTGTTTTGTTGCAGGCCCCCAGTGATGGGCTCAGTCCCCCTGGATGCCTTTCTCCTAGATTGGGAAGGGAAGTTTCTATATGCCTTTCCCCCCTTCCCTCTCCTATTCAAGGTGCTAGTCAAAATCAGATCCCAGTCTTGCAAGATGATTCTGATTGCTCCAGATTGGGCCAGGCAGCCCTGGTACCCATTCCTTCTGTCCTTAGCAGTCCATCTTCCCCTGTGTCTCCCCAGGAATCACAACCTGTTATCTTGTGCCCAGGGGAGAGTTTGGTATCTGAATCTGAAATCCCTCAACCTCAAGGCCTGGCTCTTGAGGAGTTAGAGTTTGCTGACCTACACCTTTCTCAAGGTGTTCTTGAAATCCTGAAGGCTTCTAGGAAGCCTTCCACTAGGGCTACTTATAATTCTAAATGGAAAAGGTTTTCCATCTGGTGCTCTGGGAAGCATATTTCCCTGGAATCTGCTGATTTGCCCATTGTTTTGGACTATATGGTCCATCTTAATTCTTTGGGCTTGAGACCAGCTACCCTGAAAGTACATTTGGCAGCTGTCTTGCTTTTATTTTAGCAAGAAAGCCCTCTTCTCTTTCCACTCACCCTGTATTTTCCAAGTTTTTCAAAGGATTACTTCATACTAATCCACCTTTCAGGGACCCGGCCTCTGCCTGGGATCTTAATGTTTGTATTGCTCAGTTGATGCAACCCCCCTTTGAACCTCTGTCTTCTGCAGAGCTTAAGTATTTGACTTGGAAAACTGTTTTTCTAGTAGCCATCACTTCTGCCAGGCGCATAAGTGAGTTACAAGCCTTGTCAGTGGAGACTGACTTTATTTCTTTTCACAGGGATAAAGTAGTCCTTAGGACTAACAGGAAGTTTTTGCCTAAGGTGGTTTCAGATTTCCATCTTAATCAATCTATCTCCCTTCAGTGTTCTTCACTGACCATTCCTCCTCTGGTGAGAGGAGGCTGCACAACAGATGTTAAGGGCCCTAAGTTACTATATAGAGTGTACCAAGGGTCATAGGTTGAATCCTCCAACTTTTTCTCACTTATGGTGAGGTTGGGAAAGGTAAACCGCCACTAAGAGATCCATTGCCAGGTGGATTGTCTCTTGTATCAATTTTGTTATCAGAAACTGGGAAAGGTTCCCCTTCAGGCCTGAGGGCTCACTCTACCAGAGGTACAGCTCGTCTCTAGCTGCTGCCAGAGACATCCCTATCTTAGAGATATGTCAAGCAGCTACTTGGAAAATGGTACACACTTTCACCAAGCATTACTCCTTGGATATCCAGGCCAGGAGGGATGCTAGATTTGGCACAGCCGTGCTTCAGAGCCTATTCCCTAAGTAGGTTCTGTCCCTCCTCCATGGAGGTACTGCTGTGTATTCTGCTATAGCAAGACTTCATGTTGTTTGAAGAAAAAATTACTCAGCTTAGTAATGTTGTTTCTTCTAATGGAGTCTTGCTATATTATGACCTCCCCCACAGCCTGCCCCTCTCAGAACTTCTACTTGGGTATGGGGTGGGCAGTCCAGTGTTGGCACTTATTTATGCCCATTATATGTTTTTCCACCCCTTCTTGGGGTTTTGGGGTGTTGTGTTTTTATTTTATCTTATCTTATTTATTTTCTGGTCCCCTGACTTGAGTCTTGGTGTTGGGACCAGGAATATGTATTAATATTTAGGTAGCCAGTTGGCTAGTGTAGGTTACAGCTTCCACACAGAACCTTAGTGAGTTTTGCTCATAAAGATCTGACAGTTTCAGTTTGAAATTATCCAGACAGAGCTTCTCTAACCGAGCTCGCGCTCTAAGCTCCATGCCTGGCATGGAAGTTAACTCTTTCACCTCCGGAGCAGTTCTAATGGTGGGACAAACTGCAATTGTCATAATATAACAAGACTCCATTAGAAGAAACAACATTACTAAGGTGAGTAATTTTTTCTTCCCGAAGTTGCTTGTGTCCTTATGGAGACACTTTCCCTCTGCTGTCTCAACAACTTAACAGCTATTTTGTACTGTAAACTGTATAATGTGGACTGCAAGTTTGCCTTTAATCTTCCTCTGAACTGTTGTTTGCATGGATGTCTAGTTAAGCAGCACACTTGAATATAAAGCTTCTGAATTTGTGTGAGCATGGTTATATCGCCCTGATAGCTTTGCATGCTTCAAACTATTGCTCCTGATGCTGTAGATGTTTTTATGGAGACAGCTGATACCGACAAGTTCTAATCCCACCACCACATACTAGCTGCTACTTACAAACTGCAAGCAGTACCTGTTTTTATTTGTCTTTGAGCTCCCCATGAGCTGTTGTTTGCCAACCACATCACCCCACAGTGCAACAGAACCAGAGTCACACACTCCACACAGGAGAAAGGCAAGCCCCCCGGCCAAAAGGGACTGAAAATTCCTTGCCTGGAAAATGAGAAGTGTAGTAGCCAGTACAGAACTAGAAGGGTTAGGGAGCTTACTGTGCTGCCGAGTCTTCCTGCAGTCCTCACCGGCCACAAGGAGAAAGTGGTTACCAGGACAGAGAAACAGCAACAGGTGTGGCAGTAATGGGCACAGACACCCATTGCAGTCAACCCACCCAAAGTAAGGTTAAAGCAGCAGTGCATGTTAAAGGAGAACTGCACTGAACTGTAAGTCATTTTTCCAAATAGTAGCTGTTTTTAAGTACTGGTTAAAATTCTATTATTGTTCTATTTATACGGGCCTTTTAGTAACCTCAGTGGGTGTTTCTACTTTACAGTCTGCCACTAAGTACCATTTTAGAACTGTATGATGTAGTTTATATCCCTAACAACCACAGAGTTCTGTAGTAGAACATGGATGCATTGTGCCAACAATACAAAAGCAGAATAGGTACATACAGTAAATGACATAATTCAGTTCTAAAATGGTTCTTACCAGCAGCATGTAACTCAGAAATACCCACTAGGATAACTAAAACGCTTGTATACCTAGAGCAATAACAGAATTTGAACCAATATTTAAAAACCACTTCTACTGTGAAACATATCTTCTAGAGTCAGCACAGTTTATTTATTTAGTGATTCGGAAAAGACTTTTGAGTGCAAGCTCTTTTACAAAGGTTCCACATCATAGATTGCAAAACAAAGTAGAATAGGAGAAAGCAAAGGTACATTACAATGAACGATACAGCTTGGATTCAGAACTTACAGAATAACTCAAAACATAGGTACCAGTTAAAATAACAAGAAAAACACTTTATGAGGGTAGAGGGGGAAATAAGCAGTCACAAGGTGCCTTGTCAGTAGTTCAGAGGGATGGGGATAGCTGGCAGTGGGGTGAAGAAAGGAGGTATGAGAGAGAGAGAGAGAGAGAGAGAGAGAGGCGGTATGTAATGCGGTGGAGGTGAAGGGTTGGGGAAGAAGGGTGATAAGGTATAGGGAGAAATGGGGGGATGAGGGAAGCTGAGCAGAGAAGACGGCTAGAGTAAATGGTGGGGTGCAAGGGGACATGATCAGGCAACTTGCATTAATAGTGACTGTTAGGGAAACTCACAGGACTGGGAGATGGGGGAGGAAGGTGGGGTGGCGGGAGCCAAAGGAGCATGACGCAAACTGATTGCTGAGGCAAGTCATGAGAAGGGACAAAGGGAGGGGGTACCTGAGGCCTGCCTAGTGCTTGCTGGTGGGCAAAGAGAGTGGGTGTGGCTGGACTTAGGGGCAGGTTGTTTGAGGTCAGTTTTGAATTGGGCCAGACAATCTCTGGCCAAGAGGTGCCTAGGGAGTTCATTTGTCCACAGGGGTGCCCGGTAGGCAAATGCACGTTGCCCAAGCGAGGTTCGATGGAAGGGGATAACCAAGGCCTCTCTAGTCCTCCCTCTGGTGACCTGTAATGAGTTGGCCGCTTGGTCAAATTGCCTACACAAGGTGGTGTTTTATCCAATACAACCTTCTTCCCTAGGATGCAAGTCTGGAATTTGACCCTGTTTCTTAATGACAGCCAATCTGCACGTTCGTACAGGTGTGCAAGCCACACTCGGCATCCAAGGTGAGTCTGCAGGCTTTGTTGAGCACAGTCTGAACCCTCTTGAGTGCTGTATCCATTGCTGCCCCATACACCACTAGTCCATAGTCAATAGTAGAGATGATGGAGCTGTGGATTGAGAGGTGGAGGTCCCCGGAGGGAGGTATTGCCTGTGCCTGTATAGGACACCAATCTTAGTATTGACTGTCTTGACCAGAAAGTCAATATGGTGCGCAAATGAGAGGGTATCATCTGTTATGTCCCCCAGATACTTGAACAAGTGGACTTGCTCCAGTGGCTCACTGCATGAGTTGGAGATGATGAGGGGATGGTGCTTATTTTCTCTTGTGGGGCTCGATATAAGCATGGCCTTGGTCTTCTTGTAGTTTAGTAGCAACTTGTGACTACAGAACCAGTCCTCGAGTTTGGAGAAGGAGTTTTGCAGCTCAGATTGTAGGGCAGCCGGCGATGTGCTTCTGCTCAGGAGCACAGCATCATCTGCATATAGTATGAGTTTGGTGCCGCAGGCTGTGGGAAGGTCATTTAAGAAGAGGCTGAAGAGTAGGGGCCCCAGTATTGATCCCTGCGGTACCCCTAATGATACCTCTCTTGCGCTGGATACTGTTTGCCCAATTTCAACACATTGATTTCTCCATATCAGGTAGTCTTGGAACCAGCAAAGGGCATTGGGTGCCACACCCATGTTTTGCAGTTGGGTCAGTAACAGGGGGTGGTTGACCATATCAAAGGCTTTGGTGAGGTCAATAAAGACAGACCCCACCAGTTTGCCTTCATACAGGGCCTTATGTGCATAGTCCATGAAGTCCAGCAGGGCTGTGGTGGTACTGCAATTTTGTCTGCAGCCATGCTGGTTGGGGCATAGTAGATTATACTTACTGAGGTAGTCGATGAGTTGACCCGCCACAATCTTTTTCCAGTTCCTTGGTCGGGAGAGCGGATCGAGATGGATCTGTAGTTGGCTACCAGAGACGTGTTGCCTCCTTTTTGCACTGGCGTAACTAAGGCCTGCTTCTAAACCACCGGGAATTGGGCAAGGGCAGGGACTTACTGTACAGCATGGTAATGGGCACTATAAGAACTTCCAGGGTGAGGGATATAAGTTTCATGTCTATCCCGTCACTGCCCAGTCTGGTCTTACCTAGTACTTTCTTGACCATAGTTAGAGCCTCCTTCACCATCACCCTTTTAAAGTAGAAGGTTGGGTGAGAACACTCGGTAGATACATTGTTGGAATGGTTCAAACCAGGTTGAAAATAGGCAGGTGGTAGCACTGAGGTAAGATCAGTGAAGGCCTTATTAAAGGCTTCCACAATAGCTAGAGGGTCTGTAGTGGGTGTGCTACTGATACTGAGCAGCTGAGGGTGCTTCTTGTCCTCCTTTCCAAGGATGCTTTTGATGTTATCCCAGAATCTTTTCCTATCACCCCAAAAATTGCTAAGCTGGGCCTTATGATAGTTGGTTTTGGCAAACCGGATTAGCTTGGTACAGCGGTTCCTCGCCATTCTGTAACACTGGTAGTCATGCTTGCTACCTGTGTTTCTGGCCTTCTCCCAGAGTATGTCCTTTTCTTCCAGGTGGGAGAGGAGCTCCCCATCAATCCAGCCATTTGCCTGCCCCCGAATTTTTCTTTTCGTGAGCAGGGCATAGGTGTCACAGATGGAGCTAAAGCCCTTAATGAAGTAACGAGGGCCTTATCAAGGGTAGGCACCAGGTCGATAGGAGTCCAGCCATGTAGGGCAAGGGCTGATTTGAGGGCTTCAAGTTTACCCTTCCTCAAGACCCTGCTTCAATGAGGATAGGTGGGCTTTTGGTAAATTTATCAGACCAAAGGAAGGTGATTGGGGAGTGGTCACTTCGCGTGTCCGCGAGAACTTTGATCTCAGAAATCCAGGATGGTGAGCTTGCTAGGACCCAGTCTAGGAGGGTGCTGTTTCCTGTCTTATAGTTCTGCCTGGTGGGGCAGGTGACAAGATGTGTCAGGTTGGAGGTGGCTGTCAGATCCCTGAAAGGGGCAGCCTCCTTTCCATCCCAGTTTATGTTAAAGTCCCTGGTAATGACGAGCTCCATCCCCTTTGGAAGGGTGCTGATAATGTCCATAATTGTGGGAAGACCTGCTGTGGCTTTCTTGGGGGGGTAGGTAGATCGTGGCAAGGATGAGAGTTTTGCCATTCTGATCGACCTGTGCTTTTATCACTATTATCTCATGGTCCTCAGCCACCTTGGTTCCAGGGAGGACGGAGCACTGTAGAGAGTTCCTAGCATAGATGAGGCATCCCCCGCCTCTCTTGCCTATTCTATCAATCCTGTATACTTGGAAGCCTTTGAGCGCAACTTCACTATCTTTAATCCTACTGGTCAACCAGGTCTCCGTTAGGCAGAGGATGTTGGGGGTATGGAGGGCCATCCATGCCTGTAGTTGGTCAAATTTTGTGGTTAAACTACAGATGTTCAGTGAGGCTATTTTTAGGCCTTTAACGTTATGAACACCAGGGCCTGTTGAGGTGAATGGGCCTGGGTTCGAGTGAATGTTGCCAGAGAGGAGCAGGAGCATAAAGATGACTTTTCTGGTAGAAAGGTTTATGCTAAATTCAGCTTGTACCTTCCGCCACTGAGTCTTCAGGTGATTCAGGTGGTTGGACACCGGTTTAATTATTAGGGTATAGCTAATCATTACTACTCCTATGCTAGGGGAGGGCATATGGCCACCCGTGTTTGTCGGGTAAGGCCGAGTGAATCGCTGACCACAGCCAAGTGAGGCAGTTTCCGAAGGTGTATTTGACAGACATGCACTATTCAGTAGTGGTTCAGAGGGAGGTAGCAGCAGCCTAACTAGGCATCTGGTGCCAGCTGTACCAAGCCAGGCAGCAAGGAGCAGAAGTAGATAGCACCCCTTGATAGGGGACATGGCAGCTTGATTCAGTCGTCAAGCCTGACACACTGGTGCCAAAGTGAGGCTGTACAGTTAACCACTATACTTGGCGGCTAATGAACAGGCAGTACAGCTTTAAGAGGCCATTGGCAGTTTGTAGCTGAAGTGGGTGGAATTAGCAAGCATGGGCATGGCTACTATGTATTTAATAGAGGCTGAGGCTGGGGTCGGGGCAGGCGGTGTGGGACAAAATTCTGTTTAGCTATAAAATTAAAATAGCAGGCTCTGGTTCCCAAGAAAAAGCCATGAGAGAAAGGCAGGGAAGCAGATCTAGAAAAAGGGGTCAGCAATGGCACAGCACAACTAGCTGTATAGAGTAGGGGCAACTCAGACCCAAGAAGGAGAGAAAGGCAGGTGCATCCTGACTGATACAGCACCAGAAGGGAGTTGATGTTTAGTAGCTGCTTGACTACAGGATAGGTTGTAGGAAGCCAATAAATAACAAAAGGAACACAAGGGCATAGCCTATTCTGTATTTAATAGAGGCCGGGGGCAGGACGGGCAGGACAAAAAATACAGATGTCCATGAAAAGCCATAAAAGCTGGCAAGCAGAAAGCTGAGAAAGCCCAATATGCAGGTAGATCAATGGTGTTTTAGAAATGAGGCACCTGCTTGACACTAGTCGGGGAGAAAGTGGAGGAGAGAGAACAGAGCTAGAGGGAGGAGGAGTTCTAGCTGGGAGAATATGCTTGTCAGGAAATAGATGAGCTGGAAACTCGGAGTTTGGGCGACAGACAGGCATTGAGAAATAGGTGGCAGATCAAGTCGGTGGAGCAGTACAAGATGGGAATGCACTTGGCAGGTGTTAAGGGTAGCTGTCACTTTGACTTAGAGAAGCAGAGATGCAGAGAAAGAGTGTGGAGAGATGAGAGAGCTAGAAGGGGGAGTTACACTAGATAGGGAACGTGCTTCGGAAGAAACAGTGTTGCTGTCACTTTAAGCTTGAGCCGCTGGCTGGCAGCAGTCTGTAGGAGTGAGCTAGTAAGCAGGGGTGGGGTTTAAGTGTATTTAAACAGGACAGGGGGGTGGGTAGGGGGGCCTAAAAATCAGGTTCCTAGGGCTCCCTTCCTGGAGGTAATCAGTCCCCGAGGGCGAGTCCATACCTGGGCTTCTGTGAGGGGCTGGTGGCTTCAGACCTGGACCATGGATGGCAGTCTGGCAGGTCGGGTTCATCAGAGAACCATGGCTGTGGCTCTCGGACTACCTGAAAAGAGAAGGACGGGGGAAATTAAATAAGAGAGGCAGGGGGGTGGGGCTGTTCGTGGAGCTAAAAAGAAATGCAAAATGGCTTAAACGGGGTGGGTTGCAGACCAAAATGTTAGGCAAGGTGCCACAAGGTCTGAGAGAGCAAGAACAGGGCTAATTAAAACACGATACCAGAGTAAAAAGGTGAAAAAGAGGGGTCTGAGTTCAAGACCTGAGCTGAGATTGCTGCTGGGTCTTAAGAGGGAACACTCTACAGGCACTTAGATTAAATCAGCAAAACTTGAACTCTAAAATGCTAGCAAGACAGTATTAACAGAAATCAAAATCCAATAAAATATAATTAAAGCATTAACAGTGCAGAGTTATACAGAGCCAGTCGGAATGCTCCTGGGGCTAACTGCAGCCTATGGGTCACAGCAGTAATAGACGCCAGATTTAAACCCAGAAACAACTATCCTCATGTCAGAAAGAAAAATCAGGCTCCTTGGGTTCCCTTCCTGGAGGTAATCAGTCCCCGAGGGTGAGTCTGTACCTGCGCTTCTGTGAGGGGCTGGTGGCTTCAGACCTGGACCGTGGATGGCAGTCTGGCAGGACGGGTTTGTCAGAGAGTTCTCCTTTAAAAAAAAAGTGTGATTTTTTGACAGTTAATTCCCTGTGCTCTGTTGAACATTTACTTGGTAATATTTCCCGCTGGCATTGTACTGTCACCCCATAATTTGTTCTGTTTTTCTTTGTTTTTGTTTACATTTCTACCACCTGTCATGTTGAAAGCCATACGCTAGCTAGGAGCCGCCATATTTCCTGTAGTGCTACAAAAACTAGACACTGATCACTTCCTGATTATCCAGCACTGCTGCTTTAAATAAAGGGACTTACCTGCTGCAGGGTGCCTGGGTAGGTGTCTGAAGAGGTGACACCAAGGTACCTGTAAAATAAAACATAAAAAAAGGGTCACAAAGGATCCACAGCTCTTAGGGGGGTCCAGCAGAGTGGAAGGGACAGGATAGAAATAAAACTAATACTTATCTGATTAAGATGGAAGACCTTGTCCAGTCAGACCTGCAAAAATAAAAGGGAAATAGGTTAGTTAGATGAAAAAGCAGTAAGAAAACAGAAGGAGAGAAAAGGGAGTGAGGTTAGGGGAAGGGGAGCTCAGCTGGGACCATTTGCCCCTAGTGGTGGCCGAGTGGCCAATAATTTAGTTAGTAGCCGACGTGGGCTAGTGGGGGAGTTGCCCTTCTGTTGAAATAAGTGGCATTGGTGGTCAGTGGGGTTGGAAATGCCCTGTGGGGGGGCACAACATAAAGATAGCCCTGGTGGCCTAGTGGGCTAGCCCTGATGTTCTGAGGCCAGCGTTTATGTTAAAATAAATTTTAAACCCTTCCTGGGTCTAAGAAGGGCTCCTCTGAGCCCTGGTTATGCTGTGGGCAGTGATGGGGGATTTATTTGTGGTAGCAGCAAAGAAGCAAGTTGGACTGCTGGGCAGCCTGCCCATAGTGTGACTGCACTATAATGAGAGTACCTGTGGGTGCTCTAGAACTCCCAGCCCATACGGAGCATAGGCTGCAGCCTACTCCACATGGGTGGGAGACAGGGAAAGCTGTGAGTCAGTGGGAGGTGGAGGAGGCATGTAATGAAAGCGCCTCCTCCCCACCTTCCTGATCGCCACTCTGGCTGCAGTTTTTTAATTAATTTATGTCCTACGGGGCTTAAGAGGAGGCAGACGGGGCACAAATGGAGCCAGCGGGAGGTGGAGGAGGCATGTAGGAAAGTGCCTCCTTCCCATCTTCCTGATCACCAATCCAGTGACAGTTTTTTGCTTAAATTATGCCCTATGGGGCTTAAGAAGGGAAGCCAGGGGTCTGGAAGGGCCGGAGAGCAGCAAGGTGCTTCTGTAAAGTCACTCTGGTGGCACTGGTGATAGCCCCAAAGGGCTGTACAAGGAGGCAGTGGGGCTGAGGAGGAGTGCGCAGGGTGGCAGGAGCCACCAGGAGTTAAAGCTGCACCATGGCATTAGTGAGAGCTGGAAGGGGGGTCCTGTACAGTGCAAGGTGGAGGAGCCACCAGAATTGGAAGCCACATGGCGGCTATAAAAAATGTGAAATGGGGGGGTTGAGAGAGAGAGAGGAGACAATGTGGGGGTGCCACGTAAATGAAAGCTGCACTGTGGTGGGTAGCAAGCCCTGAGGTGCTGTAATAGAACTGGGAGAAGGGGGACAGCTAAGGGAAGGAAAACAGCTACATCCACACAGGAGGTGGAGGGGAAGCCAGTGCCAGTGAAATTATGTCATGCCCTGGGATGCTGACAGGGCGAGGAGGCAGCAGAACCAAAACAAAGGAAGGGCAAAAGAAATACAAAATGGGACAGATGGCAGAGGAGAGCAAGAGAGAGAGAGAGAGATGAAGGAGGTAGGGAATGGAAGGGACAAAACAAAGCATAATGAAGGGAGGGGAAGGAGCAGGTGCTAGAGGCTGGTGCTTTCCTTGAGGTGACAGACACTTTGTTTTTTCTTGAGGGTGTTGCCTATGCAAATGAAAGAACTGAAGCACTCTCTCTCATTGGAGCACTTCATTTCTTTTATGTGCGGGCTGCTTCCCTGCTGTGAAATTCCAATAGCCGTCACACTCGGCTTCAGTGGTCATTGGTGTGACAGGGTCGAGTCCACTGCACAGGGCTCTGCATTGGACTCGTCCCTGACACACCTCTCAAATGCAGTACTGTCCCAAGGTGTTTCTTGCACAAGTGCAAGGAAACACAAAAAAATAGAAGATACTGCCTCACAGAAAATAATGGAGTTTGTTTTTATATAATGCTTTTTTATACAAACTGGATCTCAAAGCACATTACAAAACAGGAGAGGAAGAGATTGCAATTGCCATTTCTCAGTGCACAAGGAGGTTAAAAATGCACTAAGATAGTTTAGAAAGACTACAGAGAGGATGGCCAGAGGGAAGTTAGGTAACTTACTCAGGGTCACATAGTGAGTGAGTGGCAGGGGTGGGATTCAAACCTGTGTCTTCAGATTTATAGCTCTATAACCATTAGGTCACACTCCCTCCTCATTGGACTGTAAATAATACTGGAAACTGCCTATGGTTTGCTGTGGTGCCAGTTGGGGGGGGGGTGCAGGGGGGCATCTCTCTGTGATAACTGTTAAAGCACTGTATAGGGAACCATCTGAGAACTACTTGGGATGTAATCAGTCTCACAAACACAACAAGCAGAGTTTAGGATGGCATACCCAATCATGGGTGAGCTAGACTTCCCTGCTGCAATGGGATGGGATGAGATTTCCAGTTGGGGAGCCACATCTTCCAGTTAAAAGGAAGTCCTAGTTTTGAAGCAGAAAGTCTGGTTTCGTAAGCTCTGCAGGAAATTCCATTTGGCTTTCTCCAACTCCACAAACTTGCTGTCAGTTTCATAGTTGAGAAATGAACACATCTAAGTCCTTATACAGACAGAAATGGCAGGAATTTTTGGCAGCTGGCTTCCCTGTTTCCCAGTACTGCCGCAGGATAACAATTTCCAGTTACACATATTGGAATTTGGTTATATGGAACACATTGCTGTCCAGTCTGTTACAGCACTTGGTGCAGTGACTGTGTTACATCACTGCATAGCTTAATTTCAACCCTGTCAACTAGTAAAAAACATATGAGATACCCAGTGAATTCCTGGAGATGCATGCACTGTGGGAATTGGGGATCTTCATGACAGTAAATTTCTGCTTTAGGGTCTTGGCATACAATGTGGAACAGCACCTTCTTTCTCCATGTGACAGGTTTTTAGAGGTTAAATTATGACTGTCCTACATGGGACAGTTGATTATTATGAATCACTATGCAAGGTTCATGTAACTTTTGGTTTTCTTCTAGATCTGCTGTAAAGAGCATCACAGTCACTCAAAGTCTAAAAGCCAGGGAATAGCTCTTGTAAACATGGTATTGGGTGAACCTTTGAGTGTCTGCAGTCCAGAGATATCAGCATTGTTTCAGTGCAGCAGACGTTTCTTACATTATAGGTTGAGAGCACGCTGAGGACCAATCAGAGCACTCCATTCCCCTGCTTGTGACGCACTCTTATTCAGCAAAGAGTGGCTCATGTGCAGCTGCTCTGGAAATGTTTTATTAATTAAAAATGTAATAAAAAAAAAAGCAGCATTCCAACAATGTATAATTTATTAGCATCCCGTAGAGCAAGCCACTTTAGTATGGATGGCTCATTTGCATTCTGTAGGTGACAGAACAGTTCCAACAAATCCATGGTCCGCTTTTGGAGGGGACACTACCAAATGCAAAAAAAGTTAAATCTGCATCTAATCCAGAATGGGGGAGAGGTTACCTGGAGACACCAATAGAGTTTCTGTGTCCAAAAGGCCTTGCATCTTGTGAACAGCTGGTTGGCCTTGTGCTGTGCAAGCAGAGGCCTGTGGTGGGACTCAAAAGTAAGAGCCCTGAGAGCGCTGTAACAAGGCTGGGTGCAGTGTGATAAAGTGAGCCAGTTCCCTTGTCACATCACCCAGCAGTCTTGGGAGTGTGAGTGTTCATGTGAGTGTGAGAGAGAGAGAAACACAGTAAACAAAATCAATAAAAACCTTGTGTACACCAAAGAACGTGTTTCCTCTTGAGTTTATTTTCCTGTTTAATGATCTGTGTAGAATTTTGTCACTCCCCCATCCTATCCCTTTAAATATGTTCAGGACACATGGCCCTTATTTGGATGCTTTATTTATTTATTTAAACGTTTCACCAGGAAGGCATACTGAGCAGGATTGCTCATTTCCAGATGCGTCCTGGGAGGAGGGGAGAAGGGAATAACAGTTCACAAAAGTAGCAAAAGATACAGCAATAGAACAGTAACAATGCAAAAGAATAATTGAGTTGCAGGTTACAGTAACCATGCCTTCTCAATATGGGACAGCAAAAAAAAAAAGTGCAAGTGATATGTTGTGGTTAGTCACTTAGTTACAATTAACAGCAAACAGTAACAGCAAAATACAGCATTACTGGTAGTAATGGAGAAAATGTTGTGCAAATGGATTGGGAGGTCCCAGGAACAACAGAGACTATAATAGAGTTGGGCATGAGGTGTGTGTGTGTGTGTTGGGGGGGGAGTAGATTTAGAGGGTTGTAGAGGATGTGGAGAGGTATGAAGGGATTGCCAGCCTGCAAGGAGAACTAGATGCATACTTGTAGGTAGGTGAGTTGAGGTCAGGCACATGGTGGGTAGGACAGATCTGAATCGTTGTGTGGTGAGAATTAGACTAAGAGGGTATCTGAAAGTATGGAGAGGTACAGAAGGTTAGCCTGAGAGGTGGATTGGACCTGGGCTTGGAGGAAGGATAGAAATTAGGGGCAAGAACAGACTGGAGAGGTCAAGGTTGGCTCTTCTCTCTCCCCTCCCCATCAATACTTCAGTCCCCACAGGGCTCAGTACTCACCCCAATCCTATTTTCAATCTTTGGTTGTGAGTGGAAGGCTGTGGTTGTATCCAGTGGCTAGTGACGGCTTGGTGTGTAGCAACCAACACATTCAGCACACTGCTGAGCCATCCCTTTATTCTGCCCTTCTGCATGTATAAATCATCAGTGTGAACTCCACCACTTGTAGATGAAACAGGTGGTCTTGCTGCAACTTTGGAAAAGTTTGGAGAAGTGGAATACATAGATACATAGACAGTGTCGGCAGATAAGGGCCTATAGCCCACCTAGTCTGCCTATCTGAGTTGTTCCCCTTTGACATTGGGTGAGCATTTTGTTTCACTTTAAAAGTTATTTAAAAAATAAAATTGTTTAAAATCAGTTATTACATGCTCCAAGATGTGTTGTACAGTATAAGAGTGTAGTCTTGTACAGATTTGGGAAGCCAGACTCGTTCAACTTTGTTTCACCTCCTTGCACCCAAACCTGAACGAGGTGGCACTGTGCCATATAAGAGATATCTAAGAACATTCTAATAACTTATATTAAACTTGCATTTTTTTTTACAGACCTCAGATAGAAGTGACACAGACTCCCAGAATTCTGAGCTAAAACTGATTTTGTAGTTGTTTGTGCATTCTCATATTTTTCAACTTTGTCACTAAAAGGGACACAGGCCATCAAAATGAGGAACACATTGAACCTGAAGATGTAAGCTCACAACACTGTGGAAACTAGAGCTTTTATTTGTTCAAGTTTCATTTTGAATTAGCAACACAGAGTGTTAAGTATTTCTTTTTTAAACTCTGAATTTATAGCACCTTCTCTATGTGGACAGCACCTTTGCACTGAGGGGAGGATGTGTAACAGAACAATTCTGAGGGGTAAAATGAGGGACAGCACTCATAACGAGAGACAGCCAATTGTGTTGATCAAGGCAGTTTAGCAAAATGTTTACTATGTTGTCACGGGGGTCTTTGTACCATGTAGCAGGTTTTAGTTGAATACAGTAAGACATCTATATGTCTTGGACTTTTAATCTGAGATACTGCTGTACCATATCCAATAAGGCATACTAGCAAAGCTCTTAAGTGATTAAAACATGTAAATCCTGCCCTACCTTCTCTTTCATACCACTTCTAGGAGAATTTGTAGCAGCAGTACTGAAAGAAATTTCTGAAAATGATGTGTACCACTAGCCTGTCTCTGTCTCTCTTTTAATTTGCATTTTTACCCTCTTCATCAAGCGTGACTTCCTGCCTCCATTGGGCCACTCAAACACACTGCTGCTGCCCACCAAACCACTGATTAATCCTACCACTTCCAAATCCAGACCCTGGCAAGGCCCCCGTGAGGTTAGCTTACCACCGAGTGGCACAGTCCAGCCTGGCTGTGGCCCAAGAACAGACATCTGTCATGCACCAGGAGCTGGGGGGGGGGGTGAGCATCACTAAATAGCTCAGGAAGTGGCCCTTCTGGTGGCCTAGCAGAAGCCAGTGGCCTGGATTAAGGAACAGATCTGGTGAGCCAGGATCAAATGCAGGAGTGCTGTTGTGCAACACAAGCCTGTCTGGATTAGGAGACTGCCAGGACCCAGTGTTGCAGTGGGCTGGGGAGCCTGTTCCCTTGTGAGGAGTGGTGCCCTTGCCCAGTGTGCACTACCATGTTTGAGGCTGACAAAGCTACACCCAATGTTGGAGGAGGTGGAAAGTAAGAAACACAAGGAGTATAACCTGGTTGCTGTCTCCATGATGGTCAATACATTTGAGCCCCACACACCATTCAGCCTTCAGACCACATGGATCTTGAGTGCTTGGAGGGAAGATGGCCCTCCCCTGGGACAGTATTACAGTGAACAAAGCTGCAGGGTGAGGTAACAGAGTGCTGCATTTCAGATGGGGCTTGGTGGTCACCTGACTGGAGAAGGGCCCCGATATACAACCAGAGGGCAGCAAAATGGTGACTGGAAAAAAAAAGTGCCTAGGGAGTGTTATTTTCCCTGGTCCCCCCCTCCAGCCCATGATACAAGTTTATTGATTTGCTTGCAGCACCGGTCTGGGATGAGCGGGCTGATGTTACAAGGTCACGCATGATGTCAGTGCTGCCTTGCTACCTCCAGCAGGTGCTACTGTAGTAGGTTGGCAGTATCCACCTGCAGCATGAGTGCTGTGCCTCCACAGTGAAAACTTGGGTCTTCAGCAAGGGAGCCAAGCATGTTCTTCTGGCATCACTGAGCAGGTCAACAGTTTCCTTTTTGTTTTTTATTTCCTGTAATAGTCAGGCTGTCCTTTGATCAAGCCCTTGATCCCACCCCTATGAAGTGGGTACTATTTGTCCAGAGACCCCACCACTTGTAGTGATGAAGCTTGTTAGAGTGAAACGTTAGGGGCTTACCACGTTATTGCTGAGACTGGCTGCTGTATCCCATTTGTGTGTCTGTGGAATAAAGCTTGCACTTTTTGCTACTCAGGACTGAGCCTAATCTGTTGTTATTCCCTGTGGTGTGAGTGCAGTATAATTTTTTTGACTACAGTGTACCCTTGATTTTTTTGTTACTTGCACCACAAGTTCCAGAATGACCCTGTTTGTTCCCAGCCCTACTACCTGCTGTCTCATTTACGGTTCAAACCCTACCCACGTGGAGCTGGCTAGAAGTGTAGCCAACAAGATCTTCCCACATGGAGGGACACAGAGGTCTAGGTGCCAGAAATGGGCAGGGAGAGTATGGCTACATCCACTTCTTGAGAATTACCATTGTTTTCTCCCGTTTTGTATTGCAGTGATTTATTTATTTAAAATGTTTTCTCTTCAGCCTTGTTTTTGGCCCCCTAAACCATCCTAACTACTCCTTTTCCTTAGATCTTGCTTTTATATTGGTGGCGACCCTCAAGCCCTGTCAATCAGCCCCCCCATACTGTTCCAGCAGTGGGGATCTAGCAGGGCCCAGGGGTACCAGCATCCACTGTATAGCTGGCTTGGTGCATGTGCTTTTGTCCCAGATTTTTTCCCTTGAAATCCCTACCTCCACCCCCTGTTGTATGTGGTACCTACCTTTGCCTCTCACATCGCAGCATCCCTGCAATAAGAGGCAAGCCCCCAGGTCCAATTGCAGAGAGTCACTGTGGCACCAGAACTAGCTGCCAGCCTTGCCTGATCAAGGTGCACTGCTAAGTGGCAGCTACCTCAGCTGGACCTATCCCCCAACACAATGAATGGAGTTCACTTCTGAACTCTGGTCACTTGGACAGCGACACAATGCACTGCCACTGGGTCATCGGTGTGGCCCCTCATGGGTAATTCAATCCCCATATCTGGGGCCACTTATTCCTCTCCACACAACTCTCTATTCCTGGTCTGTCAGGTGACAGTCATGTAATGACAGGAGCCACCCGCATTACTCAGTGCACTAGGTAACCAAGACCTGTTTTTTATCATAGAATAAGTGGGTTAATCGCTCCCCCTCACACACACACTCTCCATGAAAGGCATGTTGCATCTCAGTTAGGCTTTCCAGGGTGGATAAATTGTATATTTGAAAACAAAGGTGACACTTCACTTTGTGGGAATGGTTGAGAGGGAATTAAAATGTGTAGAGTCCCCCTCCCCCTTGTCCTGGCTCAGGTGGGGGGGGAGGTGTGAAGACAGTTACCAACAGTGTGTGATGGGGCCCTTTTTTCCTCCCAGGACCATAGGTGGCTGACATGTTTTCCTGCTTGACATTAATGCCTGCATTTCAAAATACTTGTTATACAGTGTAACGTTCTCTAAGCTCAGCAAGAAGATGAAGCAATTTATTTGGTAAATTTCTCCTGGGTTAATTAAATATGAGGAATTCCCTTCACTAGTTGAGTAACACAGTAAGTATACTTCGACCTGCCATCTGGATGGAATTTAGAGGGGAAGGGGAGTCAGATCGGAACACAGAGTTCCTTCTGAATCGGGCAGAGGCCCAGCTCTACAGGCATGGCTGATGTTAGCAGCAATAACAGAAAACAGAATTCAGATGGGACAGTTGACTACTAGTCTAGCCTGCCAGTGGGGCAGGGCCAGCTCAGTTAGAAACTTGGCACAGTGGATCAAGTTAAAGAGCCACTGACAGCTCACAGGACACAATGAAAAAGCAATTTTATGTACATTTCAGTTATCATTTGATATGTTTTAGATAAAACTTTTATTTTTATACAGGATAAGTACATGTCATAAGGGAGAATACCCTGTTTACAAGACAGTCCTGTTAAGATGTTCAGCAATACACAACCAATACTGCATATAAAAACACAAATACATGAACATACATCACAAGCTATACAAATATGATTACAAAAACATGTGGAATATACTAACAGTTGCACACCATAGAAAAGTAGATTTCAACATAGAGTTGAATACACCATGTGAAGCAGTAGTACTCATGGAATGGGGTAACCCATTCCACAGAACAGAAACCTGATGTCTCAGTGTTTTGGCTCCATACTTAGTCCTGTGCAGGGTAGTAGATAACTTATTTTCATATACTGTTCTGTTTAATACTTGGGTTGATGTTTCATTCCTACCCAAAGCTGTAACTGAGATATAATGTAAAGGAAATTTTACAAAAAACCTGTGAAGTAGCTTTAACCAAGCCATACTATATCTTATGTCTAGGGTATGCCACCCCAACTCTCATAGCATATCACAGTGATGTGCATGGAAGCTACATCCTAAACTAAATCTAGCTAGTCCATACTGGACCTTGTCTAACTTTAATAACATTTGTTTATTCGCTACCCTGTATATATTACTATCATACTCCATTGCAGGTAAAACCATTTGTTTAACCAAGGTCTTTCTAGTTCTTAAGTCTAGACACCTAGTAGTACGTCTAAGTGCTCCCAACTTCCTATTAGTATTACTAAGTATATTAGTGATGTGTTGAGTAAAATTTAACTCAGCATTGTATATTATTCCCATTTGTTCAAACTTTATTTAATGTAAGTATGGTCAGCTCAGAATTATTCCTAGCTCTAAAGTGGAGCACCTTAGTTTTTTTAATATTCATAAGTCTTGACCTGGTGAACCACTTCCCAATGCTGTCAAAATCCCTCTGAAGCTTATTGTGAAGTTTAGACCGACTTATCCCTGTAGTAATCAATGCTGTATCATCAGCATAAAGTCTTATTTTAGAATGCTGTACTTCCAGCAGAAGGTTGTTTATGAACATCAGGAACAGCAGTGGTCCCAGAATAGATCCCTGTGGGACCCCTTGATTTACCCCTTTACTTGAGGATAGGACTTGGGACACGGATACCCTCTGGATTCTGGTTGTCCTATCGGCTTATCACCATTCCATGTTTTCTGTATGAAAGTTCCACTTTGTCTGCACAACTAATGAGATTAACATGAAAACAGGATCACTGTTCCTTAGACTTTATCTGCTCTTGCCACCTGTGTACAACTGACAGCGCAGTCCTCTGCTAGTCATATCATCAGTTTATGCAGAAGTGATTGTGATTTCCCAAGCAAGAGATCATGATGTTAGTTGCAGATAAGCAGCAAAAACTGAACAAGTTTAAGTGTCCTCTGAGATGTCTGAGGCGCATTACAACTGCTGTTTTTTTCAAGGATATTTCCTTCCATTGAGCCACACCTGTAGAAAAAAGGAATGTTTAGTGCTCACCATATTACCACACTTGTAGAACTTAGATGCTGTTGGCATCAGGACCACTCAGAAACTTTTGCCTAGCTAAAGGCTGCCCACGATGACTCCCATTGTTGGCACCTATATAACATGGTCAGCCTCATACTTCCTCAGTTCTTTCTCTTCTGCCACTGACCTTATGGCAGACCAAAGGAACACCCTCCTTGCATTCTGGTTGCCTGAAAATCATTGCTGTTATGTTATTTTATTTCAGTTTGCCAACGTTAAACTTCTGTGCCACTTTCTGGGGCCTGTGCATTCTGTACCCCACTTTCCAATCTGCAGGAGTTTCAGGCCCTTTCTCTCCGTTACTCCTGCTGTGGCGTCACTGCCTGCTCCCCTGCCAGCACTAACTGTCCCACTTTTGTTGGTCTTCCATCCATGGTTATTGTTGTCTTCCAGCCCTGGTGCCTCAGGTGTCATCTTCCCATTGCCCACCTGTCGTGCCTCTGTTGATGGTCTTCTGGGTCCCTGCCTATGGATTCCACTGCTTAAATGAAAAGGGTGAGTTCTGGTTGTCCTGTCAGCCTATCACCATTTCAAAAATCCTTTGGGACACTAAGGTCAGTTCCTGGCATTTAGTCTGGCCCCCCAATTTCCATGGGGTCCCGTGGCTCCTTTCAGCTCCATTGCCTGGCTTTGTCTTGTTGGCAGTTTTGCTGTTTGGCTCAGCACCATCATTTGTGGCATCACTGTTTCAGCTGGTCTTAGCTTGGCTTTGCCTCATTGACTTTCCTGCTTTGTGTGCAGTCCTCTGTTTTATGCAGCATCTATTTTACTTCTCTGTCGAGGATTACCCATCAACATATGTGTAGTTCATCACTTGGCTTTGACTCATTGACATTCTTCATTTGTTAGTACTGTCCTCTGCCTCATCCGAAGTGGCTGTTCCTGTTCATCATCGCTGCTTCCTTTGTCATCATTGTTCCTTGCTGGGCTTTGCCCCTATGGCAATTCCTATTCTGTACACTGTCCTCTGTTTTGCACAGCGACTGTTTCACATGTTTGTCGCCATGCTTACAGTAGATGTCTGGCCTAGCTGTCACTTGGCTTTGACTCACCAGCATTCCAGCTGCTTGCCCTGGCCTGTGTTATCCATCAGAATCTGTCTCTGGCTTTTCATCACCTTATTTGGCATTTGGTGCCTACTGTGTTTGACACTGGCTTTGCTAGGTCAACATCCTTTCTATCTGTGTGACTCTCTGTTGCTTCCTCATCGGTATTCTCTTCATTGTTTGACGCAGGAGTCTTCTTGTTCTGTGGCCTAAGGATTGCCATCTGGTTTTGTGCCGTCAACACTCCTGTGCTTTGGCCTCCAGCCTCTGTTCTTTACTTTGGCACAGGGTTTCTTGCTGTTCAGCTGTTGTGTTGTTGTTTCCATTCCTCTCTTAAAGCAGCTAAAAGCAGAAGGTTCAGAGGGATTGGATAAACTTGACACTAAGCTGCTAAAAACAGCTGCTCCTGCAATTGCCTCCTCTGTTGCCATGCTTTTTAACAAGTCTCTTGTAGAGGGAAGAATACCTGATAGTTGGAAGATTACTCTTGTACTACCTGTACACAAGCGTGACCCTGAAGAGCCTGTAGAAAACTACCACCCCATCTCCCTACTTGACCCTCTTGCTAAAATTCAAGAAAGATTAATATCGAACCATCTCCAAGACTATCTTGAACAGCATCACCTTTTGACTGATTCGCAATATGGGTTTAGAAAACTTCATGGTACTGACACTGCCCTGGTTAGACTGACCACTGATATCTTGGGTACCATGGACAGTGGGTGCATGACTGGTGCAATCTTTGTAGATCTCACTGAAGTGTTTGATCTCTGGGCTTGCTACTAGGAAAAACTTAGGAAGTTTGGTCTTGTCAGCCTGTCCTGCTGCTGGTTCACTCACTGTTTCACTAACAGGTTTCAGAAAATGAAATGGAAAGGCGTGCATTCCACGTTAAGACCCATAACTGATGGTGTCCATCAAAAGTCCATCCGAGGCCGCTGGCTTTTTTTTCCTGTTTGTAAGTGATAGGTTTGTGCATTGTGGTGGAGCTAGGCCACAGCTTTATGCTGATTATACAGCACTTTTTAAGAACTCCAGTGATGTCAACCTTATTAACCATCTTCTTGTGGAGGACTTCCTGACACTTGAAAGGTAGTTCTCCTCCAATAAATTGGTACTCAATGCTAAGAAGACTTAAGCTATTTTGCTTGACCCTGGGCACTTGGTTGTAGCCAGGCAGCACCTGCAAGACCTATCAACATCAATGGAAACCCATATCAAGGTGGTTGATGCAATTAAGTACAGTAAGTGGAGTGTACTTGGACCAAGAAGTTTCTTTCAGAACCCACATTGAATATGACTCAAAATCCCTGCATCAAAAAATTGGTTTGATATACTGTTTAGGTAACACCCTATCCAGGGAATCATGGCTGGTTATTGCCAAAAGCATGTTGCTCCCTCTCATACAGTAGGGAGACCCAGTTCTTAAAGGAAAGCTGTCTTCACTATAAACCCCTCCCCATCAAAGCTCACCCCAATTAAGCTTTTTTCACATAAAAGCCCGTTTTAATGCACAGTCACTTAATACATTTGTAGTGAAGCGAGTGCTGCAGCACTGCACTTTTACAGTAAATGGAGCCGCACAGTGTCTACCATAATTCCCGGTTCACGGACTTTTCAAAATAAAAATAAAGCAAGTGGCAGTACATTAAAAAGGGACATTTATGTGAAAAAAAAGTTAATCGGGGTTAAGTCAGCTTTCCTTGAAGTCCTTGAGGAGCACTGAACTTAATAAGCTCAACGTGCTTCACAGTACTGTTGGCCACTTTGCCTTGGGTGCTCCACCGCTGTAGTGTCTTCTGCTCCCTGAGTTGACCATTCTTGGAAGGTAGGTAGGTAGGCTTGAGTATCCTCTACTCTCTGCCTTATTTATGAACTTGCAAAGGGTCCTACACCTCCCTGTCTCCAAGATACTTTGACACGAAAACCATTATAATTATTATTCACCTGCGGACAGAAGAGGGAGGTGTGTTCAGGAAAGTGGTTCTGTTTATCTTCTGTTTTAACTGTGATATTTGAATAGTTTGTACTTTAAATTAGTGTTGTGAGTTACAACTGTTTAAATTAGTACTTTGAATTACAACTGTTACTTGGGCTGAGATATTGTAACTGTTGGTGGCTTGTGTGCTGGTTGTGGGAACAGTTGTGTTAGGAGGCAGTATAGCGCAGTGGTCTAAGGCTCTGAGCTGCAAATTTGGTGACATCCAGCAGACCTGACCTGGGTTTGAATCCCACAGCTTTCACTTGCATACTGTGTGACCCTGAGCAAGTCACGTAACCTCCTTGTGCTCCCAGGTCACTCCTGTAAAAAAGCTTTCAGCTTAGTGTGCTATACCTGGTTAAACAACTAAATAAAAATGTTAAAGCCCTCCCACCCACGCTGTGTTGCTGGCTTTCTTAAATACTGAAAAGCCACTGAGGGGTGGGCTTGAAGGCTATGAGGGAGGAGCTTGTGGAGATACAAACTGCCTGTATGAACTAACTCCTAAAGCTAATAGGTGGTAAAATTTCAGACCGGGGTGTAGGGGGATGGAGATAAAAAGGTTTACCAAACCCACAGGGTCTCTTGCAATGATTGTTACGATATGAAATCTAGCCTTGTTATGTGATGTCATATTTGGATTTGATATATACTATGGTGGTAATGTATTACTAAGCTACACATCTAGCATACTCAGGGCTGTGATAAGTATTTAGGGTTCATAAGAGTTGTAATACACTAAGGGGATTGTACTAATGTGTTACTGTATTAATGTAGTACACTAAGGTGACTGTATTAATGTGTTACTGAGTAAAGGCCATCAAATGAGGACCAAGGATTTAAAGGACTGATATCAGACTAGTAATAGAGCATATAAGTATGAGAGTAAGGACTGGGGAACAAGTGTGGGGATACACTTAGGCCGAATGCAAATAATGGGGGGAATGCGAGTGGTGGTGGAAGTGGACCGATATTGATAAGGGTAGGTGGAGGCTGCAGAATAGAGGGTGGAATGATGGGTGCCATGGAGGGAAGGTGGCAAGCACAGGGAGGATAATGAATTGCAATGGATGTGGGGTAGCTGTTTGGATAAATTTATTATGGAAACTGTGGGGCTGTCCAATTTGCTACAGGCTAAGGAAATTGGAGGATGAAGTAATGGGGTAATGGGGGGAACTAAGGAGAGTGTGGGAGGGGGGAGCTGAGGCAGGAGTAACCTCGCTACGGAGGGGTGGGGAGATGCAGAGAGGGAACTGCAGAGCTAAAGCTGGGGATATAAGGAGGTTGGGGGAAGGTGGGCGGAGGTGCAGTAGGAGGAGGGAGGGAGGGATCAGAGAAGGAGGTGATGGGCACCATTGCAGGGTTATCAAGCAATATGTTTGCAGTGTTGACAGAGGAAGAGGAGGTATTGGAGCTGCGAGAGAGGAGGGGAGGGGAGAGGAGTAGGGAAGGTCCAAGAGGCAGGATTTACAATGGGAAACAGAGATGGTAGAGGAGGAGGGAAAGGCAGTAACAGAAGGGGAGGCAGCAGGGGGGAATGATGCAAAGAGCACAAAAGATGCAGATGAGGGATGTAAGGAGAGAGGCAGCGGGGTTCCAGTGGGAGTGGACAGAGATCACAGTGGAAGGTGGGGTCAGGATCAGAATGATGGGGGGTGTTGCTGCTGGGGACTCCATATTGAAGGGGATAAGATGGGGAGGAAGGGGGAAGGCACAGTCGTATCTGGGTCGAGGTAATTCCAGGGTTCACCGCACATAGGGCAGGGCAGGCACTTCTCAAGTGCAAAAGCAGAGGATGAAACCACACGTGATGGTGTATGTGGGAACAAACGAGGTGGTAAAGGGGAGGTTTGAGGAATTGGGTAGGCAGTATGAGGAGGTGGGAGTATCAGTGGCATTCTCTGAGGTGCTACCAGTACCATGTGCAAGTACAGGAAGAAAAAAAGGGATAGGATCCACTTTTTACCTGCTATCTTGGTATGCTGAGAGTTCAATACATGTATATAGCTATGCAATGTAAATCTTGTAAGTAAGTAGTTCTTATTTTTTTTATAACCTAACTTTCGTATATTCAATATTCTGTTGTAATCTGACTCTTTTTATTGTAAATGCTCTGTACCTGTCTGTTGTCTTACCCGGGTCGATCCTGAAAAAGGGACTGTAGTTTGTCTTGGTGGTCCTACCCGGTTATCAAAATTCAAATAAATAAAATAAATAGAGGAGTTCAATGGGTGGCTGAGGGACTGGTGCCGGGAAATATGGACTGGTGTCAGACTGGGGCAGGACCTGGGACGACAGTGACCTATACGCAGGGGACAGGTTACATTTGAACAAAGGGGAAGAGCATACTCAAACAGGGATTGGAGGGGTATATTTCTGCAAGGGTGAATTTAAACTAGGAAGGGGGTGGCAAGGGGACTGTTGTTAGAAACAATGTCCAGAAAGGGGAGCATAGGGTGTTAACCCCCCAAGTTGGAGGTGAAAACAGTGAGAAGGGGGCACAGAGAGGGCCAAAGGAGGAGAAGAGGAATGGTAAGGTTGGGGAGGCAACAGACTGGAAGGTGGTTTCACTGAATGCAAGAAGTCTAAAGTACAGAACTGCGGAGCTACAGGCTCTCTTGGTGGTGGAATTGGTGGACATAGCAGCCATCAGAGAAACATGGGCCACCCAGTACTAGGATTGGGATATGATGATCCCAGGGTACAGGCTATTCAGAAAGGATAGGGCCAAGGGGAATGGGGGAAGGGTGGTGATCTATGTGAGGGAGGGGATTAAGTGCATAAGGGAGGAAGGGAGGACAGAAACTCTGTGGGTGCAGTTCTAGGATGCAAGGAATAGTACACTGAGGATGAGGGTAGTGTACAGGCCACCATCACAGGGTTGTGACCTGGACTGGGAACTGGCAGATCAAATTCAAAGGGTAAGCAGGAAGGGAAGCATGGTGGTGGTGGGAAATTTCAACCTACCAGGGGTGGACTGGAGAACACCTACCATCATGAGTGCAAGAGAGGGGGTCCTTTTGGAAGCTTTTCAGGACAGCTTCTTGACACAGCTGGTACAGGGGCCGACATGGCTGGAAAGGACTTTGGAACTTGTACTGGATAATGGGGAAGCTGTAAGGAACCTGGGAGTGACCACTACTCGGTGTGGTTCACGCTAAACATGGGGAGGGACACGGGGCATGGGTACAAGAGTGGTTGAGTTTAGGGGGCAGACTTTAGGATGATGGGGCAAATTCTGAGCAAGCACCTAGCAGACCTCCACCAACACATGGATGCAGATCAGAAGTGGAATATAATAAGGGGAGGGCTGGCAGAGGCAACAGCGACCTGTGCTAGGAAAAAAAAACAAGACGGACAGGGCAAAGAAACCCAGTTGGCTGTCACCGGAGGTCAGGGAAGGGGTGAGAGCTGAGAGGATGGCATTTCAGAAGTATAGGAAAATGAGAAGTGGGTAACATAAATACGTATACAGGGAAAAGTCTAGGGAGGTCACCAGACTGGTCGGGGGGGGGGCAAAGCATCTAGAGAGCTGAAACTGCCACAGGGGATCAAAAGAGGAGAAAAAGACTTCTTCCGTTACATAGGTGAGAAAAGGAGAAGCAAAGACCAGCTTGTGAGGATCAAGAAAGATGGATGGTGGATGGAGAAGGGGGTAGAGCAAGTAGAGGCACTGAACGAGTACTTATGCTCTGTGTTCACGCAAGAGAAGGGGGGCAAATACCTCCAGCAAGTGGGGGTGGGTAAGGGAGGGAGAGGACATGCTGTTGATATCCTGTACTTGGACTTCAGTAAGGCCTTTGATTCAGTGCTGCATGGGAGATTGGGCGGGAAGCTGGAGTATGTGGGGGCAGGACCAAAAATGGTGACCTGGATCAGGAACTGGCTGAGGGGGAGACAGCAAAGGGTGGTGGTAGGAGGGAAATTTCATCACCAAGAGCGGTGATGAGTGAGGTACCACAGGGATTTGTGCTGGGACCAGTACTGTTCAGGATTTTCATTGAAGATATCTCAAATGGGATCCGGAGCAAAATCAATCTGTTAGCAGACGATACCAAGATGGGAGCTATGGTAGATGACATGGAGGAGGGGGAAGGGGTTACAGGAGGACCTGAATAAGCTGCAAGAGTGGGCAGATAAATGGCAGCTGGGGTTCAATGGCAAGAAGTGTAAGGTTCTGCACTTCGGAGCCTGGAACCAGGGGAGGGTTTATCACTTAAATGGGGTTCATTTGGATTGCTCCACAGAAGAGAAGGACCTAGGGGTGATCATAACAGGGATCATGAACAACAGTGTTCAATGCAGAAGGGCGGTGGCAAAAGCCAACAAAATGCCGGGGTGTATAGCTAGAGGGATCTCCTCCAGAAGTAGGGAGGTTATCCTGCTCTTGTATAGGTCGCTAGTCAGGCCCCACCTGGAGTACTGTATGCAATACGGGCACACGTTCCTGAAGAAGGACATAAATTTGTTGGAGAAGGTACAGCATAGAGCTACAAAGATGATCCAGGGATTGGAGGGCAAGCCATATGAGGAAGGGCTGGGGGAGCTGAATATGTACTCTCTGGAAGAGAGGAGGGACAAGGGAGATATGATTGAGACGTTTAAGTACCTGAAGGGAATAAACAAGACTAATACAGAGAGGATTTTCCAGAGGAGAAAGGGGAAGGACATGAGAGGACACAACTGAGATTGGAGGGGGGGTAGATTCTGGAGAGAGATGAGGAGACATTTTTTCACAGAAAGAGTGGTGGACAAGTGGAACTCCTCCTGGGTGAGGTAGTGGCCTGCAAGACGGTAGACAGCTTCAAGAGGGGTTGGGATAGGGATAGGGAAAGGGGAAGGGGCAATGGGATGGGGGGAAGGGAGGGACAGCAGTATTATAAGGTGCTAGCTGTGCACTCGAGCAGACCCGATAGACTGTGAAGCCTGTTTCTCCTGGCATTTTTGTATGTTCATATTAAAGAGAGTGCTCAGGTCCACCGGCAGCTTACTATTAGAAATACCCAAGATTAGATCCAGTGTTGGGGAGAGATCCTTTGCCAGCTCAGCTCCATCTCTATGGAACACACTTCCTGCTTCTCTCCAAAATTGCTCCTCTGTTGGAGGTGAAAAAAAAAAAAAGCTCAAGGTGTACTTACATGAGCACAGCCTATGCTTCTGCGATTGCTGACCTGTAGCCATCGCCTTTTCTCAGAGCCCTTGGTTTATACTTGATGATGCTATCTCTGAACTGTACCGATCTATTTGTATTTTGACCCACAGCTGACAACTGTTGTACCTGTCTTGTATGTATTCCTTTTTGGTCTGGCTTTGTGTAGCAATTGATTTTGCTTGTGTACCAGTCTCTTGTACTCCTGTGAATATGGTGTACGTGTCTTGTTAGTATGTGACTGTATATTTATACAATGTATTTATGCATTCACAGACTGTATAATTTCTGGTATGTACAGTATGTATGTAGGTAATTCTAGGTCTTCCCTGGAAAAGGGACTTTTTGTCCCAGTAGGCTTACCTGGTTAACAAAATTCAATAAATACATTCCCAGTGTCACTTGCTTCCACGTCTTCTACTGTGGGCTTGTGGCTATTTTTGAGGGCAGATCGATAGAAAAAGGCCCTGTCTGGGTTGTCTAGTGAGGATATAAAGAGTAAATTAAAAAAAGAACATCATGGGTGGCCTGGTGGCCCAGTGGAAGTGCGTTCTGCTTCCATGCTGGCAACCTGGATTAGAGAGAAGACTCAGAAGCTGGGATCTGTAGCAGACTGGGTTAGAAGATGCTAATGCGAGTGTGAGCCAGCCTAGGGATGGAGACATTGGCACCTGTGAACACAGTGCCCCATTGTGGTGGGCCAGGGAGCCTGCTCCCTCGAAAGGGCTTGCGCATTAGCATGTTGCACTGCATTACATTAGATCGATAGATTCCAGAGCTGATGTCAGGATGCAAAGAGGCTGCTTTGCAAAAATCGATGGTAAAAGCCTGGTAGTCTCTGGCACACTCTGGCCACACACCATGGAATCTTTTGCCCAAAAATAGATATTTGGTATTGGGGGAGAAGGACTGACCTCCCCATGCTGGGCAGGGGCAAGCAGCGGAATGATTGGCAGTTGGTGGCAGATGGGGCTGGGTGGTTGCCTATCCAAAGAAGTCTCGATGTGCAGACAGTGGGGAGAAAAAAACAATCTGTAATATATATTTTTTGGAGATATTACAATTATTGTGCAGAGTATTGCCTATGATTTCTCTCCAGTTTGTGCAGCACAATGTGTGTCTTTTCCCATAAGTTGTTCCATTAGATATGTCTCAAATTTTACAAAAAACTTGCAGAAAAAAAAAACACACTTCCTGTTTTTCAGTCCACTGTCTCTTCTGAGGTCTCTACCACCAATGAAACCTCATCCAGGTGACACGCTATCAAGGACTGCATGACATTTTATATTGCTTTGAAACTTTGAAGAGCATCTCTGCACTTCAGTATGTACTTGAAGAATAAGCATTGTTTCGGCTATTGACATTACTAGAGAATACAGTTTTTTAATATTGTTTATCCTCATCTCTGATTGCACCACTTCTGCTTTGCCTACACCCCCCAGCCCCATCCTCACCATCTCCAGTGCTTCTATCCAAGGAGTCCACACAGCTTGCAGCTTCTCTGGCTCTAGTGGTTTCCATCTGGGAAGGGGGGGAGACGAGGACCCCCTCCTCTGGTCTGTTTTGTGTTTGAGGCAGGGACTGGCCAGTAGACTCGGTGGGGCCTGACGGGTGGCAGTGTCATTCTGCTCCACAGTATTTCCTTAGGATTTTTTGCATCCTTCTTATTGGATTCCAGCAGCGTGAGCACCATGGGTACATGCGCAGGCAATTGTATGTTTGTGTACAGCACCAGCCGGCATCATCACAGGCTGCTGTGACTACACTGTCACCTGTGGTCACCCAGGTGGCAGTGTCGCAGTGGAGCCTGCTACCTTCCCTCCCCTTCCCCGAGGAGGAGAGCATCCTCTGGGACACTTGATCCTCCTTCCCCAGGGCTGGCACCTGATGCCGCTGGCTCATTCCCAAACACAGATCACCAGTGTTGTGAACTGAACTCTACCACTGTGCCGAGGGACAGGTCAGAGAATATCTTTTTTTTTTTTTTAAATAATGTTCAGCTTTCCTTTGCAAAGTTTATATCACATCTTGTTAGCCTATCCAAAAAGACTGCTGAAAAAAGCCTTTGACTCTCCCCACCTGGTCTCATCATGCCTTTTTTATAACTCTGTAGTGCTTGCAGTGAGTGGTGGTGGACCTAAGGGGAGGGGATTCTCCCTTTGGCCTATGGAGAGGCAGTCACAGCTGCTGTACTAGTGATCACTCTGAGAATTCATAATTGTTTCCCACCACTGATGTGGGAACAGGTGCCTCCGTGCCTACCCACTAATGGAACCCATGGAAACCAACATCTTGAGGAGGAACTAAGAGCAGCTATAGCACAAGAGGTGTAGGGAAGCCTGCCTAGGTAGAAGAGAGCGTCCATCAGGCTCCTGTACCTTTCCCTGCTGCTGCTGGTTAGTAAAGCGTGCTCAGAACTAAACCCGTGGTCCTGTGAAAGGAAGGTCAATAACTTAACTGTTTGGCCATTGGAGTTGCCCACCTTGCACCTGGACAAGTACCAGAGATGCGCTGAAGAGACCTCAGTTATTTATTCATTTATGTATTTGTAGAGTTTCAACAGGAAAGACACACTGAACTAACAGCTCGTTTCCTTGTGGAAGGGGACATGGACAGCATAGTAATAAGTTACATCAGTAATGTTACAGTTGTAGAACAACAGTAATTGTAAAAAGTGCTCAGCAGACCATTGAGAGGAAGCACGAAGTAAGTAGTGCACAACACGGCAAATCAATAGCAACAGTTCCGCAAAGTACAACTGGCAGCAAAATAAGGGAGGGAAGGGAAATTGCAAATACAACAGGGGACTAGTCAAAGGGAAAAGTGGACCAATAAAGGAGGGCAGGAGAGGACTTCAACATGCCAGGATTGGACTGGAGTACCCCAACAACCAGGAACAGAAGGGAGCAGGTACTGCTGGATGCCTTCCAGGACAGCTTCCTGCTGCAAATGGTCAGTGAACCAACCAGGTTAGGGAATACCCTTGACCTTGTGCTGGCAAATGGGGACTTAGTGAGAGAATTTACAGTGGAGGAACTGCTGTCAGGGAAAGACCACCACTCAGTATGGCTCACATTGGATATGGGCAAGGAGGGAGTGGAATCTGGCACAAGAGTGCTGGACTTCAGGAGGGCTGACTTTGGGAGTATGGGGGAAGTGGTAAAAGGGTACCTGGCCAGAATTCAATCTAGTATGGACACTAACCAGAGGTGGGAGCTCATAAAGCTGGGGATAGTGGAGGCAACCAAAACCTGCTGCAAGGCCCAGAGCAAGAAGGCTAGAGCTAAGAAACTGAGCTGGTTGAGCAAGGAGGTCATGGAAAAGGTAAAGAGGAAAAGAGCTGCCTTTAGGAAGTACAAGAAAACAGGGAGGGGAGGACAGGAGGAGTACTTGACAGAATCGAAGGAGGTGACAAGGGCAGTAAGGGGAGTCAAAGCATCTACGGAACTCAGGCTGGCACAAGGCATTAAGAAGGGGGAGAAGGACTTCTTCAGGGAGAAAAGGAGCTGTACGGATTAGGAAGGAGGGGGTTGGTGGAAGCAGGGTGCGATAAGGCAGAAGCACTAAATGGGTCCTTCTGCTCAGTATTTACTAAAGAGAAGGGGGGGGTGACACCCAAGGGGGGAGAAATGGTAGAAACGGGGAGGAAGGGGTGACAGATGGGGAAATCATGGAGGGCAGAGTTTGGGAGGGTTTGAAGGCACTGAGGGTGGACAAGGTGCCAGGCCCAGATGGCATCCACCCCAGGGTACTGAAGGAGCTGGCAAAGGTTCTTGCAGGACCTTTGGTAGACCTATTTAATGCCTCACTACATTCGGGGTGTGTACCTCAGGACTGGAGGATGGCTCATGTGGTGCTCCTCTACAAGAGTGGCCCCAAGGATGAACCAGAAAACTACAAACCAGTGAGCCTCACATCCATCGTGGGTAAGCTAATGGAGACTATCCTGAAGGAGAGGCTGGTGGCCCTCCTAGAGGCCAAAGGACTACAGAACAGCAGACAGCATGGCCTCATACAGGGCAGATCCTGCCAAACCAACCTGGGGGAGTTCTATGACTGGGTAACTAGGCAACTGGATAGGGGCCATGCAGTGGATGTCCTGTATCTGGACTTTAGTAAGGCATTCGACTCGGTGCAGCATAGAAGGCTGGGAAGTAAGTTAGTAGGCACAGGGGCAGGTGCAAAGCTGGTGAGATTGGTAGGAAACTAGCTTCAGGGAAGGCAACAGAGGGTGGTGGTGGGTGGGGAGCTCTCGCACCCAAGGGTAGTGACGAGCGGTGTTCCACAGGGCTTGGTGTTGGGACCAGTGTTGTTTGGGATATTCATTGCAGACATATCATGGGACATCAAGAGCAAGATCACTCTGTTTGCTGATGATACCAAGGTAGGAGCGGTGGTGGATGGCCTAGGAGTATGGCAGGGGTTGCAAGATGATCTGGCAAAGCTTGAAACCTGGTCAGACACCTGGCAACTGGGGTTTAATGCCAAAAAGTGCAAGGTGCTGCATTTTGGGATGAAGAACCCAAGGAGGAGTTACCAGCTGGGGGAGTGCCGCTAGCCCAGACGGAGGAGGAGAAAGATCTGGGGGTGCTCATTACAGGGTCAGTGAACAACTCAGCACAATGTAGGAAGGCAGCTGCAAAGGCCAATAAAATGCTGGGTTGTACTGCATGGGGTATATCCTCGAGAAGGGAGGAGGTGATTCTGCCACTGTATAGGTCATTAGTTAGACCACACCAAGAGTACTGGTGCCCGTATCTGAAGAGGGACATTAAGTTACTGGAGGGGGTGCAGTGCAGGGCAACAAAGATGATCAAGGGGCTGGGGGACTTATCATACAATAGTAGGCTGAGGGAGTTGAATATGTACTCACTGGAGGAGAGGAGGGATGGTGGGGACATGATTGAAACCTTTAAGTACATGAAAGGAATAAACAAGACAGGTACAGAGGGGCTGTTCAAAGTAGGGAGGGTATGGACACCAGTGGCCATAAGAGACTGGAGGGAGGAAGGTTCAGGAGAGAGATGAGGAAGACACTTTTTTACAGAGAGGGTGATGGCTGGGTGGAATGTGTTACCTCCGGAAGTGGTATCCAGTAGAACAGTGGACTGCTTCAAAAGGGGATGGGACAGGACAAGGGGGAGGGTTAATGAAGGGGAAGGGTGGAAGGGAAGGGCAGCTGCAGAATAAGGGGTGCTAGCTGCACATTCGTGCAGACTTGATAGACTTCTGGGCCTTTATCTGCTGGCAAATTTCGTATGTTCGAGAGGGAGGGAACAGTATGGTGGGAGGAGCAGTGGGAATAGCCAAGGAGCAGCGGCAACTGCTGGAGTAAGTAGTGAAGTCATGGAGGAGGGATTTTAGTGATATGGAAAACGGAGCATTGGGAATAACAAAGGGAGGGTACTTCAAAGTTTGGGGGAGTGAGAGAGTGGGTGTCACAGCTGCGAAGGGAGTAGGAGGTGGAAGAAGGGGAGAATAGGTGGCAGAGAAGGTGTGGGGAACGGAGGCCAGACAGAATTTGGAGATGAAGGTGATACAGTGAGCAAGGCACCTGCCATCAAGGGAGGGCAAGAAGAGGGATAAATACAGGGAACAGTGATGGGTTCTGGGGAGGCAATCCAGGGCAAAGCAGCAGGAGGAGTGGAAGAGGGGATCCAGCCTGGCAAGGGTGGACTTGGGGCAGTGCAATATACAATGTCGCCATAAGTGAAGATATGTAGCATCATCTTTGTGGTGGTCTCCTGATGAGCAGGAAGTTAAATGTCTTGTCCAGCATCACTGATTCTGGAAAGAGTACAGGCTGCCTCTCATCTCCCAAAGAGATACAAGACTCTGCCTTGGGTTATCCATGTGACTAATTTCCAACAGTAATCAGAAAATAATGGAGTGAACACCACTTGATCTATTTTCTTCTCTTTATTAATTCATGAAACACATCAGTAGTCCTGGGCAATGTTTCAAGGCCACTCTGTCACTTCATCTTGCCGACTGTTATTTGCTATGTTACCATTTCAAGCTTGCTTTGGAATTATGCCCCAATCAGTGCTAGGATGACACAGGAACCTTTGCTAGCCGGGGGCCACCCATGATGACATTGTGTGCATCATTGTCTAATATAACAGTTAGTGGCCCCATCCCATCTCCATTCCCCACTGGAGATTAGACTCAAATGACTTCTGTTTCTGGGGAACCAGGAGATCAAACCAGCACCAAGCATATTATGTGAGAATTGGTGCTGGATAGAACAGCCATGGATAAGGCTAAAGCAGAAATCTGTGATGCCACCTTAGGGGGATAGAGGGAGGTATGGCATGGCCTAATGGAAGAGATTCTCTCAAAGATTTACTGTTATGATAATAAGTATGTAACTGTACTGTCTTCTTCCAGGATAACTCTTCCATTAGGTCACACCTTTGGAATGAGTTTCAAGCAGTCCCAAAAGCCTGCTGGGAGGGTGGTACAGTCTGATTCGAGACAGCAGGCCCTGTAGTACAGAGAGGCCAAAACCTGCTGGTCCATGAGAAACAATGTCCAGATATAACAGGCACTGAAGAGGAGAAGGGAAATCCTAGCCCCCCCTTAAAATCGGGGTAATTAGTGAGGCAAACACCAAAATAGAACAGTCGATAGGGAGAAGGGCAAGGGTAAATGGAGAAAAAGACAAAGCCAGTAGGCACAGGGATGGGGCAAAAAGAAATAAAGTCATAAAAAAATAAAGGGTAATGAGTACCAATGCCCGTAGTCTAGGTAAAAAGCTCCCTGAAATGGTGGCCTTGATGGAAGAGGGATGCCTGGATATTGTGGGAGTCACAGAAACATGGTACACAGATAACCATGACTGAGATGTCAACATACCAGGATACACAATCTACAGGAGGGACAGGGAAGGAAGAAGAGGAGGAGGAGGAGGAGGAGTAGCTCTCTTTGTAAGGGAAGGGATAAAAGCAACAGAACTAAAGGGTAAACAGGGAGGAGAGGAGGCACTGTGGGTCACCCTGGAGACTGGAAATGGCTCCACAATCCTCACAGGGGTTGTATACAGACCCCCATCTCAGGGGGAGGAAATGGACAAGGAAATGATAGAAGGCATCCTTGGGATGGCAGAGAAAGGAGAGATATTGCTGATGGGGGACCTGAATATGCCAGATGTTGACTGGAGCACCTTTGCTGCAGCCACATTCAAGAGCAGGGTCATTCTCGATGCCCTACAGGGGGCATGCCTCAGACAGCTAGTTTTGGAACCCACTTGGGAGAGAGCAATCTTAGATCTGGTCCTCTCAAATGGGAATGGAGAGGAGATCTCTGATCTTGAAGTGGGTAGCCATCTGGGAACAAGCGACCACCAAACAGTGTGGTTCACGATAAACTTAGCTGTACAGTCAAGCCACCCAAAAGTTAAGGTACTGGACTTCAGGAGGGCTGATTTTGACAAAATGGGAGAGTGCCTCAGAAAAGCACTAGCAAACAGGCAAGAAGGTGGGGTGGAGCAACAATGGGGAAACATCAAAACCGCCATCACAGAGGCAACAAGTCTTTGTGTGAAGCAAATAAATCAAAATGAAATTAAAAAACACTATGGTTCTCAAAAGAAGTGGCAGGGAAGGTAAGGGAAAAAAAAGATAGCATTCAGGAAGTATAAGGAAACACAGAAGAAGCAGGACAGAGAAATGTACTAGTTAAAGCAGAAGGAAGCGGGTAAGGCAGTCAGAATAGCAAAGGCCCAAACCGAGGAAAAGATAGCCAACTCAGTTAAGAAGAGGGATAAAACCTTTTATAGGTACATTAGGGAACAAAGAAAGACTAAGGCAGGGATACTGAGGCTGAACAAAGAGGAAGGTGGTTAGGCAGAGAGCGACAGTGAAAAAGCAGGGACACTGAACAAATACTTCTGCTCAGTATTCACAATGGAAAAGCAGGGGAAATACCTAATCCAGTCAATAGAAGCACTCTGGATAAGGGGGTCAATATTAGTCCTTTCACAGAAGAAAGGGTTCTGAAAGAACTCTTAAAACTGAAGGTGGATAAAGCAATGGGGCCTGATGGGATTCATCCCAGAATTCTAAAAGAACTAAGGGTAGAACTAGTGACACCACTGACTACCCTTTCTAATAAATCATGGGAGGATGGAGTGGTACCTGAGGACTGGAGCAGGGCAGATGCGATTCCCCTTCACAAAAGTGGGAGCAAGACAGAGGCAGGAAACTATAGACCTGTCAGTTTGACCTCAGTGGTAGGGAAAATGATGGAATCACTTCTGAAGGAAAGAATTGTTGAGTACCTAGAGGCCAGTGGGGCAAAGGACCCAAAGCAGCATGGATTCACAGTGGGAAGGTCATGTCAGACAAATCTAATTGATTTCTTTGACTGGGTGACCAAAGCAGTAGACCAGGGAGGGGCTGTGGACATGGCCTACCTAGACTTTAGCAAGGCATTTGACACAGTCCCACACAAAAGATTAATAAACAAATTAGCTAGCCTGGGAGTGGATCCTAGGGTGGTAGCCTGGGTAAAACACTGGTTGGACAACAGGACATAGCGGTAATAGTAAACGAGTCCACAGTGAAGAAAGGAGGGTTACTAGTGGGGTACTGCAGGGTTCAGTACTGGGCCGGTCCTTTTAATGTCTTTGTAAGGACATTGCAGAGGACTGAAGGGAAAGTATGTCTCTTTGCAGATGACACAAAGATCTGCAACAGGGTTGATACACAAGGGGTGGAAGGATGAAAAGGGACTTGGCAAGGTTGGAGGAATGGTAAATGTATGGCAGCTTAGATTCAGTGCAAAGAAGTGCAAGTAATGCACCTGGGAAACAAAACCCAGGGAAGAGTACACAATAGGGGTGAGATACTGACAACAACAAAAATGGAAAGGGACTTAGGGGTAGCTGCGAAGAGATGACCCAGCGGTGGCCAGCAATGTGAGAAGGCAGTAAGGAGGGCTGGGGGGATACTGGGATGCATAGGGAGAGGCATCACCAGCAAAAAACAGGAAGTTGTTGGCCCTCTGTACAGACAGTTGGTAAGACCACATCTGGAGTACAGTGTACAGTTCTGGAGACCCCATTTCCGCAAAGACATAGACAGGGTGGAGGCTGTCCAGAGGAGGGCAACCAAAATGATGCAGGGTCTGCATCAGGAGATATATGAAGAAATACTTTAGGAACCAAAGATATATAGCCTTGATGAAAGGAGGGAGAGGGGGACGTGATAGAAACTTCAAATACCTCAAGGGAATCAACAAAGTCCAAGAGGGTAGCATCTTTCAGAAAAAGAGGTGTGCAAGAACAAGGGAGCCCAATTTGAAGATAGAGGGGGGGATGGCTCAGAGGTAATGTGAGGAAGTATTTCTTCACAGAGAGGGTTGTGGATACATGGAACAGCCTTCCTGAGGAGGTCGTAGAGTCAAAAATAGTGGGGGAATTCAAGAATGCATGGGACAGACATAAGGCAATTCTAGTGGGGGGTAGGAGGAAGTTGGCTGTTGGTTAACTAGGATCTGCAGCTTATCCATTAGGTAGGGAAATGGGCAGACTAGGTGGGCCAAGCAGTCCTTATCTGCCATCAATTTATTGTTTCTATAATGCTTAGTGAAACATGGAAACAGAATTTGACGGCAGATAAGGACTGCTTGGCCCATCCAGTCTCCCTACCTACACTGTTACTGCAGACTGTGCCCGATCTACAGCTCTTTCTCCTTCCCCCCCTTCCTTTCCACTATGATTCCCTTGTGCGTATGCCATGCATTCTTGAACTGCATCACTTTTTTCTCCCCTGCCACCTCTGCTAGAAGGCTGTTCCAGGAATCCACCACTCTTTCCGTGAAGAAGTATTTCCTCACATCTCTCCTGAATCTACCCACTTCCAGCTTCATAGCATGCCCCCTTGTTCTTAAGCACCTTTCTTTTTGAAATATACTCCCCTCCTGTACTTTATTTATCCCTGCGAGGTATTTAAATCTTTATCATATCCTCCCTCTCCCTCCTCTGTTGTAAGGTACCCTCCTCTGGACTGCTTCTACTCTGTCTGTGTCCTTCCAGAGATGTGGTCTCTATAACTGGACACAGTACTCTAGGTGGGGTCTTACCAGCAATCTATACAGAGGCAACACCATCTCCCTCTTTCTGCTGATGATACCCCCTTCCTCTGCACCCCAGCATCCCATTAGTCATCCCTACTGCCTTGTTGCAGTGCCTGGCCACCTTTAGGTCATCCAATATGATTGCCTCCAGGTCTCTTTCCTGATTGGTGGTCATTAATACCACTCCACCCATTTTGTACTCCATCCTCGGGTTTCTGTGTCCTAAGTGCATTATTTTGCACTTTTTACATTGAAACCCAGCTGCCATAAACTTGATCACTCCTCTAGTTTTCTCAGGTCTCTGCTCATCCTTTCCACCCCACCTGGAATGTCCTCCCTATTACAGATTTTAGTGTCATTCACAAAGAGGCAGACCTTCCCTTACAGGTATGTACATTGCAGTTCCTCTGCAATGTTACATAAAGAAATTAGAGGACTGGTCCCAGCACTGATCCCTGAGGCACCACACTGGTCACCCTCCCTTCCTTGGCGTGAACTCCGTTTACCACCACCCTCTATTGTCTATTCCCTAACCACTTTCTTATCCAGTCTACTACCTTTGGACCCACTCCTGAGCTACCCAGCTTGCTTACTAGTCTCCTGTGTGGAACGGTGTTGAAAGTCTTACTGAAATCAAGGCAGGCCACATCCACTGCTCCACACTGATCTAAATCCTTTGTCACCTAGGTAAAGAAATCTATCAGATTTGTTTAACATGACCTCCCACTGTGAAACCATTACTTCCTATAACAGAACATAATACAGTGTGCCAGCCATTTGGACAGGCACTATTTAGACATGGGGCACCCTCTATCCCAGGGATGAATGAAACTAAAAGCTGAGAGGACTTTCTGCCGTCCTTGGTGTGATTCACATAGTATCTCTCTATCCTATGAACATCCAAAGTATGGAGCAATGCCTCCCCCTGATTGGCAGACTCAGGGTAATAAACAGGAAGGTGTATTGCTTGATTCAATGTAAACTCAGATACCACCTTTGGTAGAAAATTAGGTTTTTTATGCAAATAACTTTGTCTGTAAAAAATGAAATAAGGAGGCTCATCCAGAGTGCCCAGGGAGACGTGCAGCCACACTTTGCTAAGAGCTGTAGTTGTTGTTATAAATTTGTTTTACGGTTACTTGTTACCTGTTCCAGTGACTCTACAAAACCGCACCATTTTGACTACTGCTCTGACTTGAAGAGGCATGATGGGTATACCAGAATAACATGAATGATAACTTTATAGTGCTGGTTAATGCCGCTTATAACATCGGCTGAGTGTCCTCACAGCACCCCAGGCATGGATTAAATGCCTATAACCCCTCAACCTGTCGTGGGTTATTGCTAACCTAATCTTTGCCATATACTTGTGTGCTGCATCTATCTGGAACTTGTTTATAAAGCTGAATTTAAAAAAACAAAAACAAGGAGGGCTCACACTTAAGATCCTGCAGCTCTGAAATCCTTAAAGCAGAAGTGACTGCAAACAAAAACAACACTTTCTACAAAAGGAAGCGTAAGCCACAACTCACGGCTGGCTGAAAAGGAACCAAGGTCAGTTTCTTCAGGGTATACTGTAATTCAGGTCCCAAGGAGGGACTGGATTATAGATAGCAGGTTTTATATATAAAATACCTCTCAGAAAAGTATGGGAGGCCCCCAAATGGGCAACCATACACCCATCATTAGAATCATGGGACTCTGATACAGTGGCTAAATGACTTTTGGTGAGGAATACTGTAGACTGGAGTCTGACAGTGACAGCAAGTATTCCAACATCACATTTACCAGACAGGTGAATGGGTCCAAATTCCTGGAAGCAGCCCACAAAGTGAATCGCTTCCATTTCGGCGAATATCAGCAACCTTAGGTGATGCACCAAACGTGCTATGGCTATGTGTTCAGGAGTCATGTATGTAGATGCATGGATTTCAGGTCTGGATGAACCAGAAACCCCTTGTTCTGTGACATCAGACCCCTGCGCAGAGGTAGAGCCACTGGGGGCTCCACTGCCAACTGTTGCAGAAGTGAAAAAGATGTCTTACAAGGCCATAGGGAAGCAATGAGGGTGACACCCTCCATCTTCACTTTGAGCAGTACTCTCTGCATTAGTGGAACCAGAGGAATTGCATACAGAAATGTCCCTTTCCAGGAGTGGGACAACGTGTCTCGCCAGAAAACTCCAGGCCCTGGAGTGAGCAAGCAGAAACGCGGCAGTTGTGCATTGCGTGGGGATGCAAAAGGTCCAACTCTGGATGACCCCATCTTGTGAAGAGATTGTCTACCACTGAGGTAAGTGTAAGCCCCCTCTCATTTGAGAGGAGCTTATGATCTCTTTAGGGACCCCTTTTCCTTCTTACTGCCTTCAGAGCTTAGCAATTGGTTAGTGCTCTGGGGGCTCAATTTCCACTTGCCGCCATGTGGTGGCAGCAGAGAGCAGGGTTTAGGGATATAAAATAGGCAGCACAGGAAGTTTGGGGAGAGGGTACTGTAGTAAGAGACCAACGGGCACTGCAGGGCAGTATGGGGTGGGGTACCCCCCTCTGCTTAAGGCAGGCTGGCTTCAACAGCAGCAGTGCTCCAGGTCCCCTTGGGTAAGCATCCATGGGAGGGCACAGAGACAGGCAGTAACGGACATTATTTATGGGGTCCTGTGCTCTGGGAGGTGGAAGCCAGAGTAGTGGAGGTGCAGGATAGGTAAGCCCCAGGGTCTGGTTTAGGCCCCGGTACATTGGTAGTGGGCCTGGGTTCTCAGGGTTGCAGCAGGTTGTGGCAGGGTCTCTTTATCCCAGCATGAAAAGGCGGCTCAGGGTTTCACTGGTGAGGGGGGGCCTGGGGGAACCTCTACCCACTATAGGGCCTGTTTAGAGGGACAGGTCTTGGGGCTGCTGGCCTTTAGCTGAGTGGACTGCAGAGTGCCCTAGAGGTCCCCCTTGCACTGGTAGCTCAGAGCGGGCAGTGGCTGTTGAAGAAGGGAGGGCAATGGGCAGCAGTCATTTTTGGGTCAGCCCTACAAAACAGCCGGAATACTGGTGGAGAGACAAGAGACTTCAGGGAACCAGGTAGAATCAGGGAGTGACTGGGAGGAGAGGTAAAGGGGCTATGGTGAGGTGGGTTTCGCTGGTACCACACCATCTGTGTCCCTTGAGAGGCTGGAAGAAGAGCCAGGGAACAGGTTGGGGAGAAGCTGTATGCTTTCCCATGAAGAAGAAAATGGAAAACTCCCTTTAGTTTTAAGCAGTGAAGCGCAGGTACTTACTAGTGCCAGTAGAAATTGTTGGAGCTTCACGGTCCAGGAAGTGTGAGGTCGAGATATCCCTGAGGAAAATCTTACAGCTGTTATTTAGCTGTGTACCGAATCTTGCTCTGCCTTATTCCTAACTGCCATTTTCATTTGTAAAAATGTTTAGCCCCATGGAGCTGAGTTATCTTATAAGAACAGTGGACCCTGTAGCCCTGGCAATCATTTGGGTGCAGGAGAAATAAAATGATTGTTATAGAAAAGAAATTAGGAGTCTTTCTCCATTTTTAAACAAGGATTCAAATGAAATGGCAATCCTTGGGTTTTAACTTTCAAATGAGTTCATTTTCCAGTTTGAGCGTTAATCTAAATCCTGCATCACTGGTCCCAGGGTCAGTGGGGGTACTGTGACAGAAGAATGAAGATATCTTGAGGCTGAGGAACTCTGTTGGAGTTGGGATGCCCTCAGAGTTCGTGGTCATAAGTCCTGGAGCTTATTTGCCGCCTTGAAGTCGTCTCCAGGTAGGCCCATATTTTTTTGTCTTTCCATGCTTTGAACTTGTGAAATATTACTGGTCAGATTTATGTGCTGTGTGCCCCCTTTTCTGGACCATCGGTTTCCCCCTAGACAATGGGGAGGGGATGGGCCACATAAGTAGTTCCTTTTTGTGTATTTTGGACTGTGACCTGCTTAGTGCTGCCAAGACGTTTTGGTCACCTGGGAGATGCACGGCTGACAATTCTATGCCATGTTCCAGCACCCAGCACCACAGTAGCATTGCTTCCCTGCAAAAAAGGGAATAGGAATGAGTGGCCCGCTGTTTGTTGATATAATACATTACACTGACGTTGTCCATCTGTATCAATAGAGGACCTGGAGTCAGATGCTCTTGAAATGCCTGGAGGCTGTACAAGAACTTACTTAAACAAATGCCAGGAAGTTATTCTACACACAGAGGGTGGTGAAGGACTGGAACAACTTACCTTTAGACATTATTATTATTAATAATAGAAATAAGCACATGTAACCCCCCTGCAAATGGGGGTTCCCAAAAGACTTCCAGGAGCTTGCTTGAATGCTCCAAGCCTGAATGGTGTTTGGCATTTAAGCCATTTATCAGTGAGTGTTTTTAGAGCCTCTGGTACTGTCTCTTTAAGAGCTGTCTGCTTGCAGACATAATTAGTTTGTATGGGGGGACTGTGTGCTTCTCTGAGTACCACTCGAGCTGCTGCCAATTCACTTCATTTTGCAGTCACTAGGAGTGCAAAGGGAACCTATCTGAAAGATGTAACTGTTTGCCAGAAATTATTTAGAGTAATAATGAAATTACAGTTTGTCTAACCTGCTTCTTTGCAGTCAGAACTGTGTCTGCTAGTTCCCATTCTAGTTTTGAACTGCTGAACTGGACCAATCAGTGTGGGGTAAGCTAGCTCTAAAATGATGCCTTGGACGAATCAGAACTTGGACTCATAATCTGAGCCAGCCACAAGAGGATTGTATGGGCAGTGACTCTAGGAGATGTAGTTTAGACTTCAGTGCCTTTTGGACCAACAGCAGCAGTCTATTGTGAGTGACAGCCAATCCAGTCAAGAACTGGAGGAACTCAAAGGAAGTGCCCGTTTGACAGTTGGAGTTCAGTTGAGCTTTGGCAGTGAAGAAGGAAGGAGCCCTGTGCTTTTCAGTGCAGTTTTAGTCAAAAACGTGTGTAAGGCCCAGAGTTCCGGTCTGCAGCTTGTGTAACAGCTTGTTAGGACTGAATCTGTCCTGAAAAGAATCAAAGGATCTCTGAAGAGTAGAAACCAGGCTCACCCTGTAGAAGACTGGAAGAATTGCTGAAATTGCACTCGGTCTGTCAGGAACTGAATCTGCTGTAGTGTTCTCCCGGTATTGTGCAGCACTGCGATCGGGATACAGATGCAGCCTGCCTGGTATAGTACTTTCTTTTATATGGATGTGTGAAGAGGTTTGTGTACCTCAAGTGAGCCCTGCTGACATTGAAGGACCCTATCTTATTTGGAGGTCGTGGAGTACTAATTCAGGTTGCTCCCTGTTGAATTGCCACATTAAATCCAAATGGAATTACTGTACTGCTGACTGTTTAATTCTCCTTTCTCTGTGTGAAAGGGCCCCACCAGCTGCCACGTGGTTTGGACTAGCCACTAGGGCTTGGGCACCCAGGGACAGTAACTGATAGGGATAGGCTGTGCACAGAGCCATAGGTAGATTATTAGGTGATAAGCTAATTAACCTGATTTCCCCTGTCCTTGTTATATCCCCTAAATAAATCGACTGCTTGTTTCCAGCAAAGTTATACTGCCTGGTATTTGTCTATGTTAAAGTACTGTACTGTGATTGTTGCACTGTATCTCATTTCCAGGGAGGTCCCAGTGCCGGAACCAGACCTGGGGGTAAGTGTATACCGTGAAGGTAATTTGATATATTGTGTGGGCCACTAGTGGGAAGAAAGGGGGTTGCAGTGTCCCAGAGGGCTGTGACCAAGTTAGTTTAACTATTGCAAACCCTGACCTCTGGGTGGAGGCACCCGCCATTGGATCCAGGCCCTCAACCTGTTAGTGGCAAATCAGGCAGGGGTAGTAGCCCTGGGATAGCGCCATCTAGGGTTTACATCTTGGAGGCTCACGCTGGGATTGTGTGTCCTCTAGTGGCCATATTCACGAACCACTGTTAAGAAAAAATGGGTACCCGACAGAAGTGGCTGTGCACCGGCTGGTGGAGTGGTGTACTGGGAGGAGATCGACCCCAAAATGCTATGCTTATCCTGGACATCCCTCTGGGTATCAATACGGACACTGTGCAGGGAGTACTTTCCAAGGTGGAAGGTTTACAAAACCCTGTGGTGGTGGGTCGGCATGCTAATCTGCTCACCCACACTTTCCTGGCCCTAGTAGAGTTTAAGGATCCCATAGATAGCTCCAAAGTGCCACAGACCATTACCCCAGAGGAGCCCTCACTGCTTGGAGTGATAACTAAGGACAGTAAAGACCGGGGGAATCAGCCCCCACCACTATCTGAAACTTTGAGGAGAAATTTGCTGAATGGTTGCTGGGAGAGGGAAAACTGTGGAGGACTTGAAGAAACTATTCTTGCCACTAGAGTGTTCCTCCCCAACACCCCTCTCCTGCTCCAGTGCCCGTGGTGGCTGAACCAATGCAGACTCCTATTTCTGCACCTGCCATTAGTCAACGACTCTACCAAGGTTGAGGATCTCTCTGGCACCCTCCCACCCCCAAGGGGAGGATGACTGGGAGACCTGGATAGACTATGTGTGCCCCAAGTGCTAGAATGGCAATGCTCGAAGGTGAAAGGCGAAGAGGGTTAGTGAGCCTCCGGAGGTCCTGCCCTGGCTACCATCCGTAAGCAAACGGGCCAGTAACCCTGAAGCGACTGCACAGGCTATTCTTGGAGGCCTTGGAGAATGTGTATGGGAGCCCAGATTCTGATGAGGACCTATGGTGGAGAGTAAGAGATGCACAACAGTACCAAGGGGAGTTGTTGTCTGTGTATGTATCTCGCTGGAAAAATTGTTGCAAGAATGCCTCAGAAAAGGTAGTTTGCCAGCGATTGAACTGGACGAACCAGGCTGGACAGGATCCTTAAGTCTGCCCCCTTCTCAGAACTGCTGTTGCTTCAGTTACACCTGGCAGATCGACTGGAATCCCCACCCTCCTATGATGAGTTAATGAGAGAAATTCGAGGAGTTGAGAAAAGATCTACTCGGGAGGACCTGCACCAATAGCTGCGGCTACGACCGAGTGACTGAGGGTGACCCATCAAGTGAAGTTCAGGGGCAGAGGTTGGCAGTCAATGAGTGCTCTGACAAGGAAAAAGATATGTCACAATGAGGCGAACTGTTGAGAGAGATCCGGGAATTCAAAACAGTCCTTTATGAAGGCCACGCCTGCAAGTACGGGCCCTGACCTATATCCGACTGCATTCAGCATGGGTGGGGGTACCCACCCATGTATCTCCTGCTGATAACAGCTCCGAACTCGATTCCTTGACCATGGAAGTGGAGAAACTGACGAGATGTTCCAAATGCTTATCACGCGCAGACAGAGATGGCACCAAGGTTTCCAGTTAGTAATACCCCGCCCTGGCTCCCAGTGTGGCGCTCGGCCAGCTCAAACTCCAGAAAGTATGTTTGCTATAATTGTGGGAAAGATGGGCACATGAAAAGGAATGCCAGTCCCAAAAGACACTGACAAAGTTGCATATAGGCTACAAGGAGAGCTTGGAGAAGAAATCAGTGGTTAAGAGGTGCACGACATGATCCCAGTGAGGGCACCAAAATGCTAATTCACGCCTTTGTGGCAAGGTCAGTTGCCCAGGCCCCCACTCACCTCTCCAGACTGGTCCAGAATAGTGGGTCCCTCCATGGAGACCACTGTAAAGGTGAACGGAGTGTCTACAAGAGCTATATTAGACAGTGGCTCCCCAAGTGACAATTATGTTCCAAGATTGGTATCAGAAGCATTTGTCAGATGTACCCACAACCATTAGAAGGACTGCATGTATGGGGGTTAAGTGAGAAGGCCACCCCTATTCCGGGTATATCCGAATTTGGCTGTCTTTCCCACCGTTGGCTGGAGTGGCCGAACAAGTAGAGACCCTAGCCTTAGTGTGTCCCCCACTGGACTGTATGATGGTGTCCCTTGTTGATTGGAACAAATGCTCATATGTTCGGAAGGCTGGCACAGTTGTGTTATGAAAACAGGGTCAAAGACTAGTAGAGCTTTAAGAGTTCCGCTTTAATTAAGAAGGCCTATGAGGCACAGAGAGATGCTGAAAAAACAGAACCAGAGGAACCGGTCGGAATTGTATGGAAGAAGGATCCTGAGTCTCTGATCCTGGCGCCAAATGCCCAGTGTACCTTACAGGGAGAGGTCCATATCAGAAAGGATGTTAAGAATAAAATATTAATGTTGGATGCACCAGGCGATGGAAAATTGCCAGAGGGACTGCTGGTCAAGCCTAGTATTTTGCCCGCTAGAGCCCATGCTTATGCCAGAAGGGTAATGGTCCAAGTTCATAATGTGTCTGAAAGAGACATTCGATAAACAGAGGTTGCATCCTGGCTAATGTCATTGTGCAGACACTGCAGTGCTACCCAGCAGCAAGAGTTCAAGGAAGAATGACAGAGTAACGCCTGACTTGTTTGATTTCGCTCCCCGCTGCCAGCTGAATGGAAAGTGAAGATCAGTGAGAAGCTTGCCCAGAGAGACCAGGTGTTTTTTAAAGGAATGGGATGTAGGATGCGCAAGGAGCTGAGCACAATATCCTGCTGCATGACCTAAAGACCCTTTCGTGAGAGGTCTCACGCCTGGCACCTGCTGACATAGATGATGTAGACGGCATCTGCAAGAGATGTTAGCTGCTGGTGTAATACAAGAATCCAGAAGCCCTTATGCTTCCCCATTGTGGTAGTGAGGAAAAGAATGGAACAGTAAGGATGTGTGTGGATTATCGCACCTTAAACCGTGGGACTATCCCTGATCAGTACACAATGCCCCGCATTCAGGATGCTTTGGACTGCCTAAGCGGGAGCAAGTGGTTCTCTGTGCTGGATCTCCGCGGGGTACTATCAGATCCCGATGGCCCCAGAGGACCGTGAAAAGACAGCCTTTATCTGTCCGCTTTGGCTTCTATGAATTCATGAGGATGCCTCAAGGATTTCAGGTGCCCCAGCCACTTTTCAACGATTGATGGAGCGTGCAGTGGGGACATGAACTTACTAGAGTGCCTGGTATACCTAGATGATGTTATTGTGTTTGGCAGCTCACTGAGGAACATGAGAGCAGATTATTTAAGGTATTGGACCGACTGGAGGACTTTGGCCTTAAACTGTCCATTGATAAGTGTAATTTTTTCAAACATCAGTAAAGTATGTGGGACATAGTATCCACCGAGGAATAGAGACCGACCAAGTCAAAGTTGAGGCCTTGACCACCTGGCCACAGCCCAAAAATCTAAAAGAACTGCAAAGATTCCTGGGATTCTGTGGTTATTATCGCGCTTCATCAAGGACTATTCAAGAGTGATCCGCCTTTACTTAACCTTACTCAAGGGTATCCCCAACCCACAAAAATACCAAAAGTCAGCATCCTCAAGACTGAAAGAGTGTATTTTCATCCGAGTGAAGTATTTGGGGCCCGCTGGACTCCTGATTGTGAGACTGCTTTTCATGAGATCATATATCAACTTACCCATGCTCCAGTGCTGGCCTATGCGATCCAAGAAAACCTTCGTCCTGCACACTGATGCTAGCTGCAAGGGTTGGGGCTGTGTGTACCAAGAGCACGAGAATGGCCTGAGACCAGTGGCCTTTGCCAGTAGAAGCCTGACCCCATCCGAAAAGAACTATCCTGTACATAAGTTAGAGTTCCTAGCTTTGAAGTGGGCTATTGTTGACCAATTCCATGAGTACTTGTATGGGGCTAAAATACTAGTAAAACTGACAATCCTTTGACCTATGTGCAGACCTCAGCTAAGTTGGATGCACTGGCCATAGGTGGCTTTCTGCATTATCTACATATGACTATGCTCTCGAATACCGAGCAGGTCTGAACCACATAGATGCTGATGCTCTCTCCGGAGGCCTGTTCCCCAGAATGATTGGGTCCGACTGGCAGAACCTGACATTCGGGCACTCTGCCGGAAGTTTGACAGGAGGAACAAATGTCCACGGACGCAGTGGACTGCATGGTGGATTGCTTGGGAGCCTCTGAGAATGTGCATACCTGCTGCTTATTGCCACTTTTCTGCAATAGACATTGGTGCACTGCCTCAGCTGGACAATGACAGTATTCAGGGCTCAATCCCGCGATCCCATGATCAAAGCAGCTTTAGAAGCCTCTATGCAGGAAAAGATGTGTCAAATTACGCCCACTGATTTGAGAACTGCACTGTTATACAAAGAAGGTCCTAAGTTGAAACTGATCAATAAACTGTTATACAGAGAAACAGTAGACAGAGGGGACAAGTAGACAAACAACAACTAGTGCTGCCCACTGCCTTCGAGACTCAGTATTGAGGTCCTTGCACAACCACATGGGGCACCTTGGTATAGACAGAACACTTGACTTGGTGAGATCCAGATTCTATTGGCCTAAGATGGGGGCTGATGTGGAGCAACATTCGAATCCTGTAGTCGCTAGCTACAGAGGAAAGCTACTCCCAGAGGGCTGCCCCTTGTTAACATAACCACCAGTGCACCCATGGAGCTGGTCTGTATTGATTTTCTAAGTTTGGAGTCAGATCAAAGAAATATCAGTAATGTGCTGGTGGTCACTGACCATTTCACGAGATATGCCCAAGCTTTCCCACCAAAGACCAGAAAGCATCCACTGTAGCCAAGTACTTGTAGAAACTTTTTGTTCACTATGGGGCTCCACAAAGAATCCATTCTGATCAAGGAGAGACTTTGAGAGTCGCCTGATCAAAGAGATGCTTTCTCTGTGGGAGGAAAGTCCAGAACCACTCCTTACCACCCCAGGGGACCCACAGCCTGAACGTTTCAACCGCACTTTGCTAGATATGCTAGGCACCCTGCACCCAAAGGACAAGCCTAGATGGAGCCAACAAATTAGCACCCTGGTACATGCTTATAACTGCACCAAAAGTGATGCCACTGGATTCTCCCCTACCGCCTGATGTTTGGAGAGAAGCTCGACTCACCAGTAGATGTGTGTTTTGGGGTCTCTCCTGATGGGGTTCAAGCTGACAACTATTTACAGTATGTGCAAAAGTTAAAGGCCCAGCTAACTCATGCACTCAACTGGCTCAAACCATGGCTGCCAAAAGAAATCTGGCCAACAAAGAAAGGTATGATAAAAGGTGAAAGCACAGGAACTCCAGGAGGGAGATCGGGTATTACTAGAAATCTGGGACTGCATGGCAAGCACAAGATTGCTGACAGATGGCACCATCTCCCTCACATTGTAGTGGGCAAACTAGATGATCTGCCAGTGTACAAAGTAAGGCCTGAGAATAATTCAAAAGATGTAAAAACAATGCATAGAAATCATTTACTGCCCATTGGACAAATCTTAATTGAGTCTGAGCCCCTAGAAGATGCCTCTGGACCAGTGACTAGAGCTGCTGCTAAGAAAAGATCAAGAAAGTCTGCACCTACAGAAGCAAAGTTAAAGTGTTCCCCTCCACAAGTCCCAGTTGAGCATGACTGTCAGTCCATATCGGAAGAAAGTGGAGTGACTTTGAATACTATCCTTCTTACGAACTGAGTCAATTGTTCGGGCAATCCCTAGTCAATACTGGAGACAAAGCTGGGCCTTCTGGACTGCTAAGTCCCCAGCTTCATCCCTGGAGCCAATGCTCCCAGAAAGTGAAGTGCAAAGCATCAGATCAGATGAAATGGAATCATTGTGCATGGTTGAACTGTTTGAGCTTTCAGGGAGGAAATGATAGATTGGGGCAGACTGGTGATACACCCGAACAAGAAGAGTATTTTGAGTGCCCTGACAGTCCACTGCCAGTGTCCGAAAGCTCTCCATGCGAGCCAAATGTTGTGGACTCAGAAACTGTAACTCCTGGAGCTGAAAGTGCCCCAAGTTCTAGCCTCTCTACCCCATGGAGACTCCCTGACAAGTGAGGACAATGCTGAAAATGAGGCTCAGAGTGCAGAGACTATAACAGTTCCCCTAGAAAGACTGGTCGAGCTGTAAAGCCTGTGGTGCACCTCAGTTATGATTCACTTGGGAGGCCTGTGGACTTGCCTCTCAATGTTGTCCATAAAGGAGTGTATATGTCCCGAGCTCATTGCCCAAACTGAGCATCAGTACTAACTCAAGTTACTTGTGTTGCCACTCTAAGTATGGTGCCCTTGCCCCATCCAGCCCCAAGGTAACTGATAGGAAGGCCCCTCTGGTTTCATGTACAAGAGGTACAACTTGAGTTATGGTACAATGTGTATGTAATACTGTGTAAAGAGGACGACTGCAATGTTTCAGAAATGTGTTCTTGGTAAAATGATATATTGACTGATGATTTATATGCGAGCCTAATGCAAATGTATATGGTTGCAGTTGAAACTTATGGGTACTTGCTTGACGCGGACGCAAGCTTTCCCAGGCCAGGAAGGGTGTAACCCCTGCAAATGGGGGTTCCCAAAAGACTTCCAGGAGCTTGCTTGAATGCTCCAAGCCTGAATGGTGTTTGGCATTTAAGCCATTTATCAGTGAGTGTTTTAGAGCCTCTGGTACTGTCTCTTTAAGAGCTGTCTGCTTGCAGACATAATTAGTTTGTATGGGGGACTGTGTGTCTTCTCTGAGTACCACTCGAGCTGCTGCCAATTCACTTCATTTTTGCAGTCACTAGAGTGCAAAGGGAACCTATCTGAAAGATGTAACTGTTTGCCAGAAATTATTTAGAGTAATAATGAAATTACAGTTTGTCTAACCTGCTTTGCAGTCAGAACTGTGTCTGCTAGTTCCCTATTCTAGTTTTGAACTGCTGAACTGGACCAATCAGTGTGGGGTAAGCTAGCTCTAAAATGATGCCTTGGACGAATCAGAACTTGACTCATAATCTGAGCCAGCCACAAGAGGATTGTATGGGCAGTGACTCTGGGAGATGAAGTTTAGACTTCAGTGCCTTTTGGACCAACAGCAGCAGTCTATTGTGAGTGACAGCCAATCCAGTCAAGAACTGGGAGGAACTCAAAGGAAGTGCCCGGTTTCGCTAGTTGGAGTTCAGTTGAGCTTTGGCAGTGAAGAAGGAAGGAGCCCTGTGCTTTTTCAGTGTGCAGTTTTAGTCAAAAACGGTGTAAGGCCCAGAGTTCCGGTCTGCAGCTTGTGTAACAGCTTGTTAGACTGAACTGCTCCTGTGAAAAGAATCAAAGGATCTCTGAAGAGTAGAAACCAGGCTCACCCTGTAGAAGACTGGAAGAATTGCTGAAAATTGCACTCGGTCTGTCAGGAACTGAATCTGCTGTGTGTTCTCCCGGTATTGTGCAGTAATTGCGATCGGGATACAGATGCAGCCTGCCTGGTATAGTACTTTTTTATATGGATGTGTGAAGAGGTTTGTGTACCTCAAGTGAGCCCTGCTGACATTGAAGGACCCTATCTTATTTGGAGGTCGTGAGTACTAATTCAGGGTTGCTCCCTGTTGAATTGCCACATTAAATCCAAATGGAATTACTGTACTGCTGACTGTTTAATTCTCCTTTCTCTCAGTGTGAAAGGGCCCCTACCAGCTGCCACGGTTTGGACTAGCCACTAGGCTTGGGTACCTAGGGACAGTAACTGGATAGGGATAGGCCTGTGCACAGAGCCATAGGTAGATTATTAGAGTGATAAGCTAATTAACCTGATTTCCCTGTCCTTGTTATATCCCCTAAATAAATCAGAGCTGCTTGTTTCAGCAAAGTTATACTGCCTGAGGTATTTGTCTATGTTAAAGTACTGTACTGTGATTGTTGCACTGTATCTCATTTCACAGGAGGTCCCAGTGCCGGAACCAGACCTGGGGGTAAGTGTATACCGTGAAGGTAATTCTGATATATTGTGTGGGCCACTAGTGGGAAGAAAGGGGGGTTGCAGTGTCCCAGAGGGCTGTGACCAAGTTAGTTTAACTATTGCAAACCCTGACCTCTGGGTGGAGGCACCCGCCATTGGATCCAGGCCCCTCAACCTGTTAGTGGCAAATCAGGCAGGGGTAGTAGCCCCTGGGATAGCGCCATCTAGGGGTTACACACATCTTTAAACATAGGCTGGAAAACTGGCTGTTAGCAACAGGGGATTGTACTAGTTAAGGTTTTCAGGATGTATTTATTGGCATTTTGCCTTCAGTTCCCTGACACACCTCAGTATGAACCTCAGTAGAACCACAAATGAGTGGTAAAGGCAGGAGAGGTATAGAGGGAAGGCATAGAGACAAGGGGGGCATGGAAAGCCATGTGTACTGATGTCCGAAGCCTGGGAAACAAGGTCCCAGACCTAGCAACCTTGATGGCAGAGGAAGACCTAGACATTGTCGCAGTCACTGAAACATGGTTCACAGGTAACCATGACTGGGATGTTACATATCAGGGTACACAATCTTCATGAGAGACAGAGAGGGCCAAAAGGGAGGAGGGGTGGCTATGTACATCAGGGAGAGGATCAAAGCAACTGGGTTAGGAAGAAGACAGGATAGGAAGAAGGCACTGTTTGTTTGTTTTCATTTTTAACCAGGAGGTAACTGGGCCCAGCCCTTTTTCAGTCATGCCTGACAATAAAATACATCACATTGTACTATGGGTCACCTTGGAAACTAGTAATGGCACACCATCCGCACTGGAGTTGCCTACAGACCCTCAGCACAGGGGGAGGAAATAGACAAGGTTTTGGTGGATACCATTCTTAAAATGGCAGAGAAAGGGGAAGTATTGCTGATGGGGGACCTAAACATGCCATATGTTAATTGGAACACCTATGCAGCAGCCACTACCAGGAGCAGAAACATCTTGGATGCCCTACAGGGAGCATGCCTCAGGCAGCTGGTGGAAGCACCCACACAGGAGGGAGCAATATTAGAGCTGGTCCTCACCAGTGGTGACAGAATAACAGCTCTGTCAGTGGGCAGCCATCTAGGGACCAGCTATCACCATACAGTGTGGTTTAGGGTAAAGACTGTAGTAGAGTCAAGCCACACAAAAGTAAGGATCCTGGATTTCAAAAGAGCCGACTTTGCTAAAATGTGGGAACACCTCAAGAAAGTCCTGGCAATAGTGTTGGGGGGGGGGGGTAGATGAACAGTGGGAGACAATTAAAAGAGCCATAGCAGAGGTGACAAACCTCTGTGTAAAGCAAGTCAACAAAGCAAAAAGCTGGAAAAAAACACTATGGTTTTCTAAAGAAGTGGCAGAGGAGGTTAAGGAAAAGAAATGGGCATTCAGGAAGTACAAAAAAACACAGATGGAGGAAGACAGGCAGTTGTATCAGGCAAAACAGAAGGAAGTGGGGAAAGTAGTCAGGAGCGCAAAGGCACAAACAGAAGAAAAAAGTAGCACAATCAGTAAAAGAAGGATGCAAAACCCTGTTCTGGTATATCAGGGAGAGAAAAAGACCAAAGGAGGGATTGCAAGGCTAAATAAAGAGGAGGAGGGATGGGTGGAGGAGACTCTAGAAAGAGCATACATTCTGAACATATACTTCTGCTCAGTATTTACAAAAGAAGGGGAAGGGGAGGGACCAAATTAGACATAGGAACACACAGGGAGGAGAGGTTGGCATCGGTCCATTCACAGAGGAGAGAGTCCTAAAGGAACTCTCGAAACTAAAAGTGGGCAAAGCAATGGGATGCATCCCAGAATACCGAAAGAACTCAGAGAGGCATTAGGGGTACCATTGACAGCACTATTCAACAAATCAATGGAGGAGAGAGTGGTGCCAGAGGACTGGAGAAGGACAAATTCGGTACCACTACACAAAAGTGGGGGCAAGGTGGGAGCTGGGAATTACAGACCAGTCAGTTTGACCTCAGTTGTGGGGGGAAATAATAGAATTGGTGTTAAAAGAAAGATTGCAGCATATCTTGAGGACAGCAGGGCACAAGACCCAAGGCAACATGGATTCACAACTGGTAGATCTTGTCAAACTAATGTAATAGATTTCTTTGACTATGTAACCAGAGTGGTTGTTTGGGGGGGGGGGGGTCATGGACACGGCTTACTAGATTTTAGCAAGGCATTTGACACCGTCCCATATAGAAAGCTGTTAAACAAGTTGGCCAGTCTGGAAGTTGGTCCCAAGGTAGGGAATTGAGTCAGAAACTGGCTGAGCGGCAAGACACAGAGGGTGGTTATAAACAGAGTTCAGTCCCAGGACAGGAGAGTGACCAGCGGGGTGCCACAGGGCTCCGTGCTGGGGCCAGTCCTCTTCAATGCCTTTACTGGCAACATTGCAAAGGGGCTGGAAGGGAAGGGAAGCCTCTTTGCAGATGACACCAAGATCTGTAATAGGGTGGACACTCCAGACTGGGTGGAGAAAATGAGAAGAGACCTGGACAAGTTGGAGGAAAGATCAAGAGTTTGGCAGCTTAAATTTAATACCAGAAAGTACAAGGTCATGCACTTGGGGCACAGGAATCCTGGAGAGGAATACAGGATGGTGGGGGGAGATACTAGCAACAACAAAAATGGAAAGAGACCTAGGAGTAATCATAGCAGATGACCTGAAAGTAGCAAAGCAATGTGAAAAGGCAGTGGGGAGGGCCGAGCGATGCTGGGGTGCTTAGGGAGGGGCATTAGCAGTAGAAAGCAGGAGGTGGTGATGCCACTGTACAGACAATCGGTATGACCACATCTGGAATATTGTGTTCAGTTCTGGAGACCACATCTCTGGAAGGACATAGACAGAATGGAGGTGGCGCAGAGATGGGTAACAAAGATGGTGAAAGAAATGCACCAGAAAACATATGAGGAAAGACTGAAAGATGTCAATATGTATACCCTTGAGGAGGGGGGGGGGATATGATAGAGACATTCAAGTACCTCAAGGGGATAAACAGGGTTCAGGAGGGAAGCATCTTTCAGAAAAAGAGAAGTGCAAGAACTAGGAGGCACAGTATGAGACTGGAGGAGGGTACACAGAGGGTAACATGAGGAAGTATTGTTTCACTGATGGGATAGACAGAAGGCAAACATAGTGGTAGGACAGAGGTAAGCTGCAGATCATTTAGGATATGGAGCTTATGTAGGTAGGGAAATGGGCAGACTGGGTGGGTCAAATGATCCTTATCTGCCATCAAATTCTATGTTTCTATAAGACAGCCCTCCTCTCCAGCACATTTATATGCAACTTGACTTCCACTTGGGTCCATGAACTTTGTGTCTGATAAGGTCCCAGGTGTGCCCACACCTAGAGCCGGAGGCTTCCGTGGTGAGGATCTGCTTCAGAGTTGGAATAAGGAATTGAACACCCTTTAATAAGTTGTTGCGGTCCTTCCACCATGTCAGTTCTCTGCACAATGGAGTCATGATGAAGACCATTTGGTCCAGCTCGTCTGATCCCACTGGATCCTTAATGTCCACTGCAGGATCCTCAAGTGTAAGCAGGCCAGTGGCACAGTGGCAGTTGCCATGAGTCCCAGAAGACGTAGAAAAGTTCTGGCTTGGACTCGATGGCTGTTGTATAGCAGTGTGGCTTGAGCAATCAGATTTTCTGCCCTGTCCAGGGACAGTCCAAGACTGCTCCCATATACTGCAGTCTCTGGTGAGGAGTCAATGCAGACTTTGGCACATTCACTGTTACCCCTTATTCATCAAACAACTGTCGTGTCCGAGACAGGGTGTGCAGCATATGTTCCCTGGAGCTGGCTTTCAAGAGTCAGTCATCCAGATATGGAAAGACATAGAGGCCTTTCCTACGAAGGGCTGCTACTACAATTACCAAACATTTGGTAAAGACCCATGGCATGAAGATAAGCCAAAGAGCAATACTCTGAACTGGTAATTCTCCCCCCCTTCCCCAACATAAAGTGGAGATATTGTCTGTGAACTTTCTTGATTTTGATGTGAAGGTCTGCATCCTTCATATCTAGGGAACACTGCCAGTCCCCTGTTTGCAGGAGGGGAATCAGAGCTTGCAGGGAGACCATATGAAACCTCTTGTATTCTATATAGATGTTTGGGCCTCTCTGGTCCAAAACAGGCTGTAGATCTCTTGTCCGCTTGGGTACCAGAAGTATCTTGAATAGAACCCTTTGTTTCTCTGATGAGGAAGAACAGGTTCTATAGCACGTTTGTGTATCAAAGCCTGCACTACTTCTTTCAGAAGGGACAAATGTCCCAGAGGATAATGGGCAGGAGGTGGAGGATGCTCTGGAAGGGCCTCTAGCAGCTCCAGAGCATGGCCCCTTGCAGTTATTTCCAGGACCCATTAATCTGCTGCTGTGACCTCCCCTCCATTGCTTGAGATGTAGAGAGAGTCTGTCCCCTACAACCACCCCTGGAGACAACAGTGGTGTAGGGGGAATCTGAATCAAGTTAGGCTGAACCGGTGGGGGCAGCTCCAGTGGCCTTGGGTGCTTTAGAATATGCACCTGGCGGAAGTGTGCCTGACAAGGGACCACTATTTTTACCTCGACCTTGCTGACGGTAGTCTTGGCAGCCACCTCTGGCAGCAGGCTACTGTAAGGATCCCCTTCCACAGTCACTGCCAGGCATGGGATATAGGGATCTGACAGACCTTAGTGTTATTTTAGGTGTTAGAAGGCATCTACGCGCCTTTTCAGCATCATAGCCAAACAGTTTTCTCCTTCTAAAAGGGGCATTTAAAACTGCTTACTATACATCTTTGTAAATCCTGCAACCCTTAAGCAAGAATAACGCCTCATGCAAATATTGTTGCAAAAAGAAAACTGATCACTCCACACCAGAATGAAAAGGCTTGAGTCGGCACTACATTTAGTGTATCTCTCTATTCAGAACATGCGTGTCTCTGGATAGAAACATTAAAGTCAAGTTCCACTTGAATGAAACCTTGCCTGATGTGTTTCACACTTAGTAAAAGTGCCTTTTCAAAGGCAAAGTCACTCAGATCATGACATCTTTAAATAGTGACCCAATTAACACTATACATACATAAAAGAATGATGCCACAAGATCTGGCGAGAGTAACAGCAAAAACAGAACAAACACTGAATACCTAATAAATACATACAAAGACATATTAAAACTATTTACAAAGGTCAAAGACCCACACATGGAAAGTAATGCAGATGTGCAGTTTCATTAAACATTGCTATGGAGGTCATGCTCAGGGTCTTTCATGTGTAAAATGCAACTATATAATATAGAATGCAAACACAAAGTCCGCAAAGTACCTGAGCAGGGGAAAGTAATTAAAATGTACACTTTTTTGTAAAAATGCTGCCGAGGTGATGCTCACGGTCACCTGCGTTATTCATATACCAATTACATCTGTTAATATAAATTCAAACATAGGCTATATAAAGTATTCAAATTAATGATTAGGGATTAGGGCTGGATTAGCGTTTTCTTTGTCTTAACTTTATATTGTAGTATTGTAATATTCGTTTAGAGCTGTTTTATTGTATGTATTGAATATGTTTGTGTTTTTCTTGATGTACAGCACTTTGGAAACTTTGAAAGGCACTTAATCAAATAAATTTTATTATTATTATTAACGTTTTCTTTTCAGATTGATACTAAAAACAGTCTAATTTATCATAAAGTGCTTCCTCCTACACTGCAGAAAAAATGCTGAAAGATACTGAAGCCGGACAGAGAAAGTTGAAACCAAGCTATAAGAGAGAAAAAAGAGGCAGAAGCAAGTTAGTTGCTGTTGCAGATTAGTTACAGTTTAGCTATTATCTCTAAGAAATGGTGCCAGATCAAAGCTAACGTTTAGGCTAGGTCACTGACTTGCCCCTGGGTATGTATCCCAAAAGCCTCCCTTTGGAGAACATTGAGGTCAAAATCCCCCCCCCCCCGAACTGGGGTACACTTTTTTCAATCCCTGTAAATAGGAATTTGTGGTTCTCCCCATCATTACCATAGGAGTAGATATGGGCAGCAGTGGCATAATTCCTGATACTGTGCTGGGTTTTTAGCTAGTCTGAGTCCCCACAGCACTCTCGACACTTGCACATATGCCTCTCAGTCGGTGGAATTCCAGTATAGTTTTCTGGCTTTAAGTGCAATTTTTCCAGTTATTTAAAAATTTTAAACAGGGAATTAAGGTGACTCAGAATTGGCTGCTTGTGCTTCTATAATTTCCTGCAGTAGTGGATTACCAACATTATTGCCTGCAAACAGATTCTTAACATAATCAAGTGGAGCCGTGTCAGGTATGTTCAAATTTGGCATGGCTTCCAAAGACATATTATATTAATTGTGCTAAAATAGTATCCATGGACTTTGGTTCACTATGACACCATGGCAACCTCGCGCAGTTGCAAATACACATTCAATGTAAAGAAAACAAACTGCACCAAGGGAATGGGTGCTGATGTTAAAAAGTCACTGTACCATTACAAAAAGAAAACCATTCACTCACCACCTGAATGAAAAGGCTTGAGTCGGCACTACATTAGTGCCTCTCTTTATTCAGAACAAGCGTGTCTCTGGATACAAACATTAAAAGTCAGGCTCCACTTGAATGAAACCTTGCCTGGCTCATTTCACACTTAATGACACGAATAATATAACTTGTTCCAGTTTCAGAGGGGCCTAGATAAGGGACATTCAAAGGATGGCACCGAATATATTAGCAAACACAGGTGAACGTCCACTTATTGTGGTCCACGCTGACACGAACGATATTAATGAATTCACAAACGATATCCAACATAGCTACATCTCCCTGGTTGAGACATTAGAAAAAAGGGGATGTGAAATCATTATCTTTGAAATCTTACCAGTACCCAGGACAAACATTAAAAAAAATCAATGAATGGTTGAGAAAATGAACTTTAAAGAAAAAAAAATATTTTGTCTTACACATTGGGGAAAAAATTTCCAATGATAACAGTTTGTTCGGTTGGGATGGGGCTGCACCTGAGTAATAAGGGCAGTCTAGCGCTGGGAAAAACAATAGCCACTACCATCAACAAACATTTAAACTAGGTAGGTTGGAGCAAATGGAGAACCTCCTAACAAAATCACGGTTGGAGTATATTAAAAAAAATATTAACAAATCATCATCCTGGTTTATTAGTATCCCTGGCTTTAATCTGGTGCATAAAAACAGGGGCTCAAAAAAAGGAGGAGGAGTGTGTATCTATACTAAAAATACTATTATGGTCGAAGACTTAACTATAAATGACTGTGACATTGAGGGGTGTTTCATCCAAATTAAACATTGATATGGTAAAACCGTAATCATTGGACATTTATATAGACCCCAATCAGCAGATTCTACTTACAATGGAAATCTACTTACCTTAATAACCCAGTTAGCTAATAAATCAGAGGTGATAACTGCTGAGTGACCTTAATCTCCCGGGTGTTAACTGGACTGCTCTCACCACTAGTAACAAAGTGGAATCTTGTTGTTAGAAACTTTTGTTACACTGGGTCTTGAACAACTTGTCTCAGAACCTACTAGAGACAAAAACATCCTTGATATTATTCTCACAAATATTGACTTTGATATTAATAATATTGTTGTAACAAAACTCCTTGGCTATAGCGATCATAATATAATTCTATTTGACCTAAACTTACATAAACAGATTCCCAGATTGTCCAGATTTAGATAAAATTACCCCAAAGGTGACTATCAACATATTAAAGCGTCCTTGAATAGATACAACTGGTCTGAACTATTCTGTGAGATGAATACCGATGACTGCTGGAATCTTCTCAAAAATATTCTCCTAGAACTTGAGTCATTATATATTCCATTACGGAAAATAAACAGGAAGGGGAAAATTCCACAATGGGTAATGCCAAAAGTTAACAAGCAAAAAAAAAAAAAAAAAAGGAAAAAGCTTACCAGAGAATGAAAAAGAACATTAGTCAAGAAATCATAACTTCATATAAATCAGAAGTAAAAAACAAAACAAAGATCCTTATTAAAACTAAAAGGAAAAAAAATGGAATTCAAACTTTTGGTGTCTAAAGGGAATAATAAGGCATTTTTTTCATATGTAAATACAAATAAAACAATAATCCTATTTCTACAGTCATAAAAAATGGTTTAGAAATTAACAAGGCAGAAGTTGCCAATATATACTTTTTTTTTTTAACCCCTATGTGCCCTGAGCACACCCACTCCTTCAGGCTGCTAATGGCCCCCACACCCCTCCATTTCTCCCTTGAGCCTCCTTACCTCATGTCGCAGCCGCTGGGGTAATCCAGTGTATCCCTTCGCTGGATGGGTCCCTCTCTTCCGAGGAGGAAGGCACCGGGGGAGGCAAGCCAGCACATACAAATTGGTCCCACACTGCTGAGGCAGACATGGCTCCATGGGAGATCAAGGAGGAGCGGGCAGGCCATCAGCAATCATCCAGCTGAGCTCAGTGTGGATTTTCTGGTTTTCTGGTCCCACAGGTATTGTGGTCCCCTTGCATTGCTCCTGGTCTCCACCAGGGGCTGCTGCAAGGTGACACATTCCCCGAACCTGCCCCAGGAGAGGAGAGCAGTCCTCCGGATGCTCAATCCTCCCCTCCCAGCCCCCAGTGACCGGATTCCATTCCCGAACCCAGGTCACCGGCATGGTTCAAGGTGTGGCGTCCACTGCCTCAACCCTCTGTGCCACCGGGCCAGCACTGCCAATACTTTTAATGAATATTTTGGATCAGTTTTTTCAGATAAGGATCCAAATATTGAGCCCATCCCTACTACAGACCAGTTCACTGAAATTACTTCAGAAGAAATCAAATCTGCAATCTTAACTCTTAAAAATAACTCTTCACCAGGTCCAGATCATTTAAATACCTACCTTATCAAACAAACAATGGGTCATCTTTTATGCCCATTAACTATTATTTTAATGGGGGGGCGGCATGGCCTGACCGAGGAGAGAAATGGCTGCTTAGTTCAGCGGCTCCGGGATCACCCAGCATATAACGTAAATATTAGATGCTTTATACCTCGCTGCAGGGTTAATATCAGCCAGGAATTTGTTAAACCATATGACTTCTATCAAAAAATCAGCAAGAAAGCAAGCCCAACTGAAATCTCCGACTGCTAAACTGAAACAAACAGCCAGCCCGACTCTGGGTCTTACCGCAAACATGACGGCTACTTCTAAAGTCGATCTTGAAAAATCTAATCCTGACAAAGCTGAATCGCTTTAACATCAATCGTTGGGATCTATGGCAGCTCTCCTAAATAATCTAAAGTTCGATATTACCAGCCAAATGCATTCAGGTTTTGAAAACATAGGTTCTCAACTCACACATCTCCAGCAAACTGTGAATGGCCTTAGCGATACAGTCGAAAGACACATACAATCCGGTTGGATGAATTAGAGCAATGAGTGAGCAACTGGGGAGATGCACATCAGTGAACGGAACACAGACTGAACCAAGCATTAAGGGAGATAGAATCCCTAAAGGCCACCTTGGATGATCACGAAAATAGAGAGAGAAGGTGCAAAGTACGCATTGTGGGGATGCCAGAGGGGTCTGAGGGGAAAGATTGTGTGGAATTTATCAAAACATGGTTTAACAATAAGTTGAACATACCAGATGATACCCTTCTAGAGATCCAATGGGCCCATAGATCTCCAGGCCGCAGACCAGGCCCCGCCGAGTGCCCTCGACACTTAATACTAAAGTTCCTCAGATTTCTGGTCAGGCAACATATGCTGGAAATGACAAGGGAAGCAGGTCACATACAAGAGCAGGGCCAAGTGGTGAGCATCTTTCCAGACTTCTCGAGGTGACTACAGGGAGAGAGACAGGCCTTCACACCGGGTCGCGGCAAGTTACACAAACTTAATTGTCAGTTTTCTCTGCTATATCTAGCCCACATGGAGATTCGCCCACGCAATAAAAAAGCTAGATCTTTTACAGACCCTGAAGCTGCTTTGAGATATGTGGAGCAGGAGTTGGTGCCTTGGCAGGGAAATACGGTAGGAGCTCAAGGGGCAGAAAGATGAAGACATAATTTAAAGGACCTGATGTACTCTCTATCTTGAGGGTTTATTCTGGTCACATAATCTTATGTCTGGCATGATAAATGTTTTGTGTTATACTGGGATGGGGAGCAAACTTCTCATGATCAGTATTTTCGTTTCTTTTATACTGAACTTATTTACTTTTACAGACTTTAATACATATGACCAAGAGGTATACTAGGATTATGAGGTGCCTAATGGCTAAGGCAGGTGAGCTCCTGAGCGGGGAAAGAGAATAGAAGGAGAGGCCCGAAATGGAAGTATTTCCAGCCTATAAGGGCTGGGCCCCTGAGTTCTTGGTCCTAAGTGTTATGGAGTGAATTGATTGCCTTCTGTAACCCTCACCCTTAAAAAGATGAGTTTTCACCCCTACAAAGGTGGGGGATGTGACCAGAGGAGAGCAGTGGATAATTGTATTAACTGATAGCCGATGATTTTGATTTCATGTTCCCTGATTAAAGGACAATTTGGGAACTGTATATGTTGGTCCCAGCAGCGAGTAAAATAATTAGTCTGGGAGCGGGGAGATGGGTCGGGGAATAAGAATATGGCTTCGGACCTTTTATTTCTTTACATTTCAATTTCTTTTCTTTCATTTATTAACAGAATTAGTAGCTTAAACATTGAAATGGGCAATAATAGTTGCCCTGAAAGACAGGGCCCCTGAACTTATTTGTGGAAGGAAGAACTATGCTGGCTAATCTGTGACTGCATAAGGGGGAACTCGAGAGAGATAGTTGGATCCCCAATCTGAGGGATGCACCTCTCGACCCCTCCTTCTAGGGTTCTGGCAATTAAACCTTTGTTTTAAATAAACTTAGACTGCCATCACCAAGTTAAGAATGCATTATTAAGACAGGGACTTCCCTGCCCTTATGGAGGAGGTTTCCTTTGTCTCCCCACCTAAGACAAGGGTAATAAAAGATATTTCTTTGATTACAAGTAGTTAAGTATGGTTGGGTGGTCCCACTCCGGCACATACACAAAACGTAGCGGGATTTAGTGTTTGGAAGGTGTAAGATGTTGTTTACACCGGGAGGTGGGATGGTATTAGTGGGCAGTTTTAATCTGTTAGGGGGTCTTATTAAAAATGGGTGGGCTTGCAGGGATTTTTTTGGTTTGGTTATTTAGAAAAAAAAGGAAAATCGGTTTGGTGCACTGGCTCATGAGAGTGGGGCTAAATATTCTTGCATTATAATCTTTACTGTTGTAAAATGCCTTAAAATGTATGACATGGAATGTGCAAAGTATAAAGACGGTGCTCAAGAGGAAACGGATATGGTCATACTTTAACAAACTACAGAGAGATGTCCTGTTTTTGCAGGAAATACATTTAAATAAGGAGGAGGCTCAGAGGCTGGGGAGGACATGGGGGGCAATTACTAGCCGTTCTATGGTTTCAACCCCATTTAAGGGTAGAACTACACAAGACAATATCAGATCCTCAGGGGAGATACGTCCTGGCGGATGTTACAGTAGAGTGCACTAGGTATACCATGACGTCAATATATGGACCAAATATTGATGATCCAGATTTCTTCAATCATCTAACAATTACTTGGCTCTATACCTGGATAATTTAATTCTAGGAGGGGACTATAATACATATTGGGATCAGTCCCTTGCTACTTCGCATATTCGCTATAAACAACTGCCGAGAAGTTCTCTAGCTTTAAGGGATATGGTGAAAGATAGGGCACTAACTGAAATATGAAGACATTTTCACCCAGCTAGGAGAGAGAATACTCCTATTATTCGGCTGCTCACAAAATATTTACAAGAATCGATTAGACTATTTTCTGGTCTCGACAAGTGTTTTGAGAAGCTCAAAATCCCCACAATATGGACCAATCAGTGTATTTGACCATGCACCCTTAATCTTTGAAGTGACTAAGGCGGGAGGATCTACCTCATATAGACAATGGAGGCTAGACCCCCTGTTGCTAAATTCTTCAACCTATAAGACCCATATCCAAGAGGCGATAGAGGTCTTTAGGCTCCATAATCAGATTGGTGACACGTCAGCAACTACAACTGGGGAAGCCCTAAGGCAACGATTGGGGGGAAACAATATAATTTGCAGCAAACTTGAACAGAGAGGCCTTGAAGCAGGAGAGGGAGCTAGAGGAATGAGTCTTGAAATTGTAATGTGAAATAATGCAGACCAATGCTGTGCATAGAGTACAATAACTTAATGCTGTTAAGGGAGAATGGGCGTCACTGGCAAACAGACGGATAGAAAGGGACATACTGAAGGTAGGGACTAGATTGTACTTTGAGGGGGACTCGGCAGGAAAGTGGCAGGCCTGGAGAGTCTGGTCGAAGCAGGCAGAAAGGGTTATTGTATCTCTTGCAACCAGTGAGGTACCATCACCTCAGATTCCAAACAGATTAATGAGGAATTTCAATCCTTTTATCAGGTCCTTTATAAAACCAGAGTTCCGGACAATGCTGACCCTACTGCATTTTTAAGTAATATTAACCTACCCTTGGTCGATGATGTAGAAAGGGAACATATTAATAGACCTCTATCTATTAATGAAATAAGAGAAGCTATCTGGGATTCAAACTTAGGGAAGGCTCCAGGACCAAATGGGATACCAATGGAATTTTATAAAATATTTTGGGATGACCTTCATTAGTTGCTAGGTGAGATGGTCAGGGAAGCCATGACATTGGGGGTACTGTCTCCTTCCCTTCAATTGGCCACTATTATTATACACTCAAAACCAGGGAAGGACCCTATAAAATGTAGTTCCTACAGACCTATTTCATTATTAAATGCCGATTACAAGATAATAGCAAAAATTATAGCTAAACGCCTGGAGGAGGTGCTGCCCTCTTTGATACACCAGGACCAATGTGGGTTTGTGAGGGGGAGATGAGCCAAACACAACTTTAGACGGACTCTCAATATAATACACCGACGGGCAGGCAAGGGGAAAGCACCACATAGAGGCCTTCTGGCACTAGATGCCGAGAAGGCCTTTGACAGAGTGGAATAGGACTTTATGCTTACCACGCTGCACAAATTCCAAATTGGCCCCCAAATTATAAATTGGATCAAACTGCTCTACTCCACCCCTAGAGCCCAAATATTTACTAATGATACTGTGTCCCCACCTTTTTTACTTACTAGAGGTACGAGACAAGGGTGCCCATTGCCTCCTCTATTATATGTCTTAACTATGGAGGTGTTGGCCTCTGCCATTAGGCAAGACTCTAGACTGCAAGGCTGCGAGACAGGAGATGGAGATCAAAGAATTTCTTTATTTGCAGATGACGTCCTATTATTTATTAAAGATCTGGAAACAGCACACCCGGCACTGACCAAGTTGTTCGCAGACTACAGCCCGGTATCAGGGCACAAAATAAATTGGTCCAAATGCGAATGGCTTCTGCTGGGGAAGAAAAAAAACAGTATACAGATACAGCAGTACATGATTAACCCTGCTCCCCCCCCATATAAAATATCTTGGTGTAAATATCCCTAGTAAACTGTCTTCTCTAGTCCGCTTAAATTACATACCCCTGTTGAACAGAATTAAGGACCAGTGTGAAAGATGGAAAGGATTTCCGTTGGCCCTTATAGGTAAGGTAAACCTTGCTAAGATGTTTATATTACCCCAGTGCCTTTACCTCTTTCAACCTCTCTGTGTGGATCCCTAAATATTACTTTAAATCTTTGAGGGGGTGATAGGGAATCTCCTATGGGGTTCGGGTAGACCCCAAATTCGTCAGGATTTTTTATGGAGAGGGACGTCAGAGGGAGGCCAGGGCCTTCCTAATTTGATGCTATATGACCTAGCCACCCAAATCTCTGCCCTCCAAGACATTTATATGCATGAGAAGGAAATGCGGTCTTGGGTGAGGATAGAGAATGAGGGATGTTCCCTACACCTGGCCCCTTCCACCTTCACCTCTTTACTGAATGGTAGACTGTCACAAAAAATTAAAATCCCTTTTTCCAGAAACATGATTAGGATCTGGTTAAAGGCTCATGAAATCATGTGTTATGCTCCTGCCCTCTTCCTAGACTCTAATATTAGAGACTGTTTGTGGGAGGAGAGAATTCGGGTCACAGAAAGGTGGACCCTAGATAGATGGGAAAAGGTTGGATTAATATACTTAGCACAAATATATGAGGGGGGGCTCCATAATTCCATACTCAGTGTTGGTGAGAAGATATAATCTACCCCCTCAGGGCGGTCTTCACATATCTCCAGATTTGTTCCCGGCTAAAGGCCTAGGAGCTGGGAAGAGTCCTCCTCTGTTCCCCTCTCAAAGAACTCCTACGACAGGCAACAACCTCGACTAAACTACGGGTCATGACAGCAGCCTATAAATCCCTCTTAAACACCCTTCCACACATAGACCTAAGCCTGAAACAAAGATGGGATAGAGACCTTGGAGAAGAGGCCCTGTCGCTGGGAGACTGGCAGATGGTCCTGAAGAGGGGTATGTACTGCTCTATAAAAAATAAAATAAGAGCTATTCATTATAATATACTTCACAGAGTGTATTTTACTCCAGTACTAGCTAACAAAATCGATCCTGCCCGTTCAGATAAATGTCCAAAATGCCAAATAGGACTAGGAAGTTTTATTCACTTGTTATGGGAATGCCCTGCCATACAACAGTATTGGGGGGAATAGTATCTATTTTGCAAAACACTTTACATGATTCACAACCAGTGGGAATTCGAGAAGCTATTTTAGGCCTCCCAGGGATCTCTTTGAGGGGTAAGGGCCTCGACCACCCTCTATGGGCCTTGGGCATGGCAGATGGTTGCCCGCCATTGGGGCCAAGATAAAGCCCCATCAGTGGTGGAGCGGGCACAAAACCTTCTTCAATGCATGAAGCTTGAGCACACTCAGTACAGGGCAATGGGGAGAGAGAAAAAATTCAAGGAGATCTGGGAGCCCCTTCAGAGTGCTGTTTCACAGGGATGGTTTCCAGTACTCTAAGAGGATGTGGACAGGGACTCTCGGGGGCTCATTTTGACCTCCATGTGCCCTTATTCTTCTTATTCCCTTTTATTCCTTTCTTTTTACTCTTTGTTACTTTCCTTCTGATTGAGCATATTCCCTTGTCCCATGTTTGGCCCTTAGATAGTACTAGCTTTTGACCATGCAGAAGGACAATGGTTTAGTCCTATTCATGCACATTCCAGGTATTCTTGGTATCTTTAGCAACTCTTGTATAGATTACCTTCCTCCAGTGACACCATGGGTTTCTGAATGATCACTGAACTGAAGACTTTGGGTGACAATGAAGACATAGATGGTAATGCGACATCTAATGTTTTTGGACACTATTACATATTTACAACCTAACAGCAAAGGTTAACAGAGTTGTTGGAGGCATGCCTGTTTAGTAAAGATTGCATAAATATATGTAACCTTGGGAAATAATTAAGCTATGTAAATATGCTTTGAATGATGATTTGTTTTCCCTACCTCTCAGAGGTAGTCCAGTGTACCTGACTAAAGTAAATAAAATTTGAAAAAAGAAACCTATTATTTTTAACAAGTCTCTAAAATCAGGGGAAATCCCTGTAGACTTGTGCATGGCTGTAGTGGTACCTGTCCACAAAAAAGGCAGCAAAAAACTAACTGAAAATTATTGGCCAATAAGCCTTACATCAATTGGATGTAAACTTCTGGAAAAATTTTTTAAAAACCAACTGGATAATGAAATAGAAAAACTAGGTATCCGGGATACGACACAGCATGGATTTCTTAGGGGCAGATCATGCACTACTAATTTGATCACTTTTTATGAATCGGTTAGTGCCAGCATAGACTGGTATACCAGTTGACATCATTTATCTTGATTTTAAAAAGGCATTTGACCTGGTCCCCCATAATCTTCTAATTAATAAAATGATCAAACTAGGATTTCATTGTTATATAATCAGTTGGGTTTATAACTGCTTGCATAACAGATCCCAAAAGTTGACATTGTTTCTTCTGAGATGGCAGTGACCAGCGGGGTACCCCAGGGATCTGTGCTTGGGCCCACCTTATTTAGAATTTATATCAGTGACCTGCACCAGGGAGTAATTAATAATATTACCAAATTTGCAGATGATACAAAAATATCTGCAGAGGTTGACACAGCAGATAAAATATTACAACTACAACTGGATTTACCAACAATTGAAAAATGGGCTTCTAACAATAAAATGTCTTTCAATATGAATAAATGTACAGTAATTCATCTAGGAACTAAAAATGTTACTTCCCTCTACACACACAATAGTAAAACTATCAAACCAGTTATTACAGACCTGGGCATCACTATCAGTGGTTCAGTTTCAGCAAGGGACTACTGTAGGAAAATTGTACAGACGGGTAACCATATCTTAACATCAAGTAAAAAGGCTTTCATAGGTGGCCTGGTGGCACAGAGGGTAGAGGCGCGGGCGCCTTACCTTGCACCACACTGGCGACCCAGGTTTGGGAACAGACTCAGGCATTGGAGAGTCGGCAGGGGAAAGAATAGGATCGAGCATCCAGAGGACTTCTCTCCCCTCTCCTGGGGTGGGTTGGGGATCAGCGTTGCTCTGTAGTGGCCCCCGGTGCAGACCAGGGGAAGCTCAGATGCAGTGCAACTAGGGTAAATTGGAGGAAAAACTGAAAATGGCGTCTCCTCCTACTGGATGGCGTCTGCCCGGACCAGTGCCTCCTCGAGCTCCACGACAGCCGACCCGGCTGCAGCAGCACCCAGGGCCGATAGGCCCGTTTCTCCTCAGAAGAGGAGGACCCACCCAATGCAAGGGTTATGTTGGGTTACCCTGAGGTAGCTGCGATGTGGGATTGGCGGTGGAGATGAACGAGAGGTGAGCATCCTTGTGGCAATTGGCCTGAAGGAGAGGTAGGTGAGTGTCGCAGGGGAGATAAATAGATAACACAAAAAAAAGGGGCTTTCATATCTAGAAATGAACATTGCATTCTCCCCCTTTATAAATCATTCATTCGCCCTTACACAGATTATGCTGCTTCCTTTTGGGCACCTTATTTAAAAAAGAATATAAAACTAATTGAAAACATGCAGAGAAGAACAACTAAACTTATACCATGAGTGAAACATTTACCTTACGAGGATTGATTAAGCTCCCTAATCCTTTACGACCTAAAACTAAGAAGGGACCGTGGAGACTTATTGCTCCTATTTAAAATTTTGGGAGATGAGTCACTTATGAAAGCCACCAACATCATAATGGCTAATAAACCAGATAACATGAGGTGCCATAGCAGACAAATCCGGATCCCCAAAGTATTAACTTTGAAATGGCAGCATTACTTTTCCATAAGAGCTACCACATTATGGAATTCTCTACTCCATCATCTCATAAATGCATCTTGTTTTAATTCATTTAAAGCCGAGCTGGATAAATATCTCCTGGGATAGCTTATAATACACCCTACAATGTGTAGGGAAGGTGGTCTTCTTGGGCCTAGTGTCTTCTTCCACCTTTACAAATACCGAGTAATAAAAGTGCTTTTTCAAAGGCAATGTTACTCAGATCATGACATCATTAAATAGGGATCTAATTAAAGCCATACAAACATAAAAAGTATGTCACTAGATCTGGTGAGAGTAAATCCTTCTTGCATAATGTTTTAAAGGTCTACTCTACACTGCTGGACTTGGCGTAGGCTGACAAAGAGAACCCTTCTTAAAGGGTGTGCATTCTCCATAGATAGTGTCACCAGGGAGGCCTATATCCTGTATTTAGATTCCTATTGTATGTGCTGTAATGGACTTTAGAGTAAGACACTGTCTCTTTAAAAGGCTTTAAGGAGTAAATACAAAATAGCCAGAATTTCTACAATGGCTAGCGTGGGTCTGGTACCTCTCAAGTTAAGGGAGACAGTTTTAGGACCCAGGAAGACAAACTATCATACAAAACTGAGCATGTAAGTTCCAATGACAAGAAAGAGTGCATGGAATGGCCTAGGGGTCAGGGGTCAAGCCAAATGCATGGACCAGATATTACTGCGGTTGACATAGAATCACAGTGACACCTGCAGGAAGGTAAACTGTTACACCCAATCACACTGTGGGTGGGGCTTGGAAAATGACTAGACTGTATTTATCAGACACACATTTTGAACACCAGGCAGTTAAGAAGTTTTAGCTTGTAGTCAATAGCTGGAAGACTTGGAGGGTTTTGGAGTTGAGATTTTAAGCTGTTACGGTATATACTTTGGGTTCAAGTATATGGGGGTTTGGTTCTACTTTTAGAACCAGACCTGTGGTTTTGAGGAAACTGATTTTTCACATACTGAACAGAAAATTCTGATTTTAAGTCAGAATTTTGGAAACCAAGTCTCTTAACCAAGAAAGCACCCGGAGTCTTTTTAAAAGGATATTCAGAGAACCGACTTGGATCACAACTTGCTACAAATTCTGTTGCTTAATGACTTTTGCTTACAGGGAGAGAACTTTCATCTCTACAAGGACATTTAATCTTTCTAGACTCTAACATCAGAATAAGGTATAGTTTAGAACAACAGTATCTAGAGTTTTATGTAAATCATCCAGTTTTATTTTTGGTATTGTCTGCAGTTCAAAGGTCTTCCAAATTGTAGAATTTACAGTATTGTTTTTATTTAACTAAACTTTTATGATTTTCTTATCAACTCTGCCTGGGGTGTGATTGTGTGATCTAACATTTTAATGGAAGGGTTTTGCAAAGACTGTGTGCCTTGATAACAAAGATAGTGACCACTTGGCTATCTTACAAAACTACTTATGCAAGAGGCAGCCAGTGGCAGTGGTGGGATTCAAACACTGAACATAGTGCAGAGTCAAGGGAACTCGAAACTACAGTTTCCACTCTCCCACTGGGAAAAGGAAGATTGGTGATTCTTCCTGAACCCTATGACTGCTCATGAGTTCTGTAAAAAGGGGGATCCTCTCTGCAAACAGGAAGTCCTGCCACACCCCCCCGAGGTTAAGCTCGTGACAGATAGTACATCTGGAGTCTCCCCTAATGTTGTAGGGGGGTCCAGGTAGCCCCTTTTCTGCTAAACTGTAACTAATTTGCAACAGCAACTAACTTGCTTCTGTCTCTTTTTTTCTCTCTTATAGCTTGGCTTCAGCTTTCTCTGCCTGGCTTCAGTATCTTTCAGCATTTTTTCTACAGTGTAGGAGGAAGTATTTTATGATAAATTAGGTTGTTTTTAGCACCAATTTGAAAAGACAGCATTTATTTGGATACTTTATACAGCCTATGTTTGAATTTTATATTTATTTTATTTTATTTATTTATTTTATTTAGCTTTTGTTGACCAGGTAAGTGCACTAGACAAATCCTGCCTATTTTCAGGTACGACCTGGGGGAGGAGGATACAGATGAATGCCAATTGACTTTGAACCAGATTAAGCTGTTGGTGGTATTTTTAACGAATGAGGGAAATTTGGCCAGGACACTGGGGAAATTACCCTACTCTGTCGGTAGGGGACTTGGCTGTTTCGCTGAGATGGCCACTCGGAATTCGGCATCGGGCGGAGTAGACATGCTGGAGGTGGGGGAGTCTGTCTCCTCCTCTACCTTCGTTCTACAAGGGGCCGTTATGGAGGAAAGTTTACCTTTTACTGTTGCCACAATTGTTTCTACGAGTGTCTCTACGAATGTTCCATTTTCAGCCACCTTTACTTCAGGACACGGCATGGCTTCAATACCTGCTGCTAGGATTGCTGTAGTGTCTCCTGCTGTGCAGCCCTCGGCATCTGGCTCAATGGATCAGTTTATGGCGACTGATGCTTTCTCTCTGCCCAAGGAGTGCTTTTTTGCAGCTTCAGCTTCTCCTGTCAGTGGAACGCTGCTGACTACTGACATTCAATTGCTGCGAGACGACGCAGCTTCATCAAAGGAGTGCAGGCCGTCTGCGGCGGTCTCTATGGAGACTGGCAGTTTTGGTGCACTGAGCGGTGCGTGCCTAGAGTTTCAAGACAAGGATTCTGTTCTACTTGTCGGTCACTCAGATGTTCTACTTGGACCTGTGGGAGCTGAACCAGATTTAGGAGTTTCTTCACGACCACCGGGGGAGGTGGTTCACCTGACCCAGTTGCAAGATGGAGCGTCTACAAGCTCGTATCCCCTTCCAGCTGCTGGTGTTTCTACAGGTACTCCTTTTCTTTTGGCTTCTACATCAACTTGTTTGCCACAGGCTGCTGTGGTTAATTCCTTTGTGGGTAATTCTACTAGCTCTGAAGTTTTTTCTGACTCTTCTACGCACCATCCCAGTCTGATATTTCCATCCCTGGGGCTCCCCTGTCTGGTGTAGCTGCTGGTCCTCAGGAGGGCTACCGAGATTTTGATAATCATGTTTAAGTCACTGGCATCACTATAGCTGAAGCTCTAAAGAGTGCTGGTTGGGAGAAATCTACTGTTACAAAGGCTTGGTCTTCTCCATCCCACACTAGTGATTCTCAGGGTACTGTCGCTAATATTTTGGATTCCCTGGAACTTCCACCTGAACTTTGCCTTATCCAGAATCCTGTATGGCACCCTGTTGGTATTAAAAAAAGCAGACAGTGACTTACAGACTGAAGAATGTCATGCTTTGTTCTATACAGCCTATTGTACCCACAGAGTCTATATCTTATACCCTGCAGAATACTGCACCCACTGTTATGAACTCTGCTTCCTCGCTTCCTAGCCCTGACAATGCCTCTCGGGATTGACTGCAGAAGACCTCGAGACTTCCAGACAATGATTTTTTCCCTAATAAAAGCCCAGCTCCGGATACTGCACATGCACAAGATGATGCAACCCCCATGCAACAGGGTGGATGCCAGGGCGGTCGGACTTATGCTGGTTTATTCTACACACACCCAGAACAGGCCAAATGACGGAACGCTGTTCGTTTAAGACACAGGGGTGGTCTTGATATTTTTCCTGACCAACTCTATGTCGAGAAAATGTTAATTAAAACTAGTTTACAGTTCCTGCCATCTGAAATTTATGCCCTTATCCATACTTCGGGGAATAATAATTTTGATTTAAGTTTTAAAACATCTGCTGGTTTGGAAACTTTCTGGCACAGGTATCAACAGGTTAGGCATACCCCATCGTGGTTCCCTTTTCTTGCTATCCCCCTCACGAAACCTGCAATTAAAACTATTACTGTTTTGTTTTAAAAATGAAGGGGTTGCAGTCACAGATATCATTAGATGGTTATCCTCTAAATGTTCTGTCCTAGGTTTGCCTGAGCCTATTGTTGACTCTGAGCAGCTCTGGACAGGAGGCTGGAGATTGCAGGTAAAGCTCCCACTGATTAATGGGTCCATACAGCATCTCCCTAGCTGCTTCTATTTAGACAGGGATAGAGGTTTTGTTTTTTATCCTGGCCAGCCTAAATCCTGTTTTCGTTGTGGAGCACAGACACATCTCAGTAATGTTTGTGACAAGATGAAATGTTCACTGTGTATGGGTACTGGACATGTTAGTATTAATTGCACTCGGCCTGTTTTTTGCAATTTATGTGAGGATGCATCTCATTCCTATCGTGACTGCCTCAGGGCCTCCCATAATGCCCCTGGGAGACCTCTGGAAGATCAGGACGACACAGTTTCTAAGGCACAATAAAATGCACAGGCTAGGCCTCAGTTTAGACTTCGTTCTGAACAACAGCCTGTTCAAACTCCTGGGTTACTTTCCTCGGAATCCCCTGTCCCTGCTTCTGCTGTCTCCCATTTAGATCCCCTTGAGTCCCAGTTCTCGGCACCTGTCTCTCATACAGAGATGGCTTCCTCTCTACCTGCTAATTTGGTGACCCCTATGGTACCTGAAGTTTTGGCTCCAGTACCTAGTACCTCTTCTATGGTCACTGAGTCTGCCCACAGGGTTGTAATGCCCCCATCTGAAGACCCGAAGTAAAGCCTCTAAAGAAGCTGCTAAAGGGGCTACAACCACCCAAGTTCTGGGTGACTCTGATTTTTGCTCTAGGAACAAATTTACACCCTTATATAAACGAAAACAGGTCACTGAGACGGAGGAGGATTCTGATGCTTCCTCTGTGGCCTCCTCTCAGCTTGATCTGTTTACTGACACTGACCAAATGTCTAGTGACTCTAGAACCTCCAGAAAAAAGCGGTGTAAAATGAAGTCTCCTGGTAAAGGGAAAAAGAAGTCTTGATTTTGTTTCTAAATGACTGATAGGTTGTCTTTTGGCACTTTAAATGTGAATAGTTTAAAGAACCCCAAGAGACGACACACCATCTTTTCCATATTAGCCTCCTCTCCTGCTCATATTGTTTTTTTTACAAGACACTAGACTTCACTCTCTTAGAGAGACTACTCAAGCCACATCTGATAGGAGGGGTGGTTCATCCTATTGGTCCCTTTCTGAGGAAGCGTGTGCTGGGGTGGCTATTCTTTTTCACAACTTGGAGGTTTGTCTTATTCAATTGGTAGATTTGATTCAGGGCTGGGTTCTCATATTAGATGTTATTATACAAGCCCAGGAATGGAGATTGATTAATGTTTATAATCCACAAGTTAAAACCCAGCGGATAACTACCCTAAAAGCTATTTAACCATTTCTGCATTCCTCCAAATCTATAGTTTTTGGGGGGGATTTTAATTGTATCCTTACCCTCTCAGACAAGACTGGATCAACTCAGAAGTTGTATACAGACTTATTTTTTTAATTCCCTTTATACAACAGCTAATTTGATAGATGGAGCTTCATTTGGGCCTACTCCCCCAAGCACATATTTCACCGTGGAAGGCTCTCCACTATGATCGATTATTTTTTTATTTCCAAATGATTACCAGGTTTGGAATACACAGTAAATCCCTGTGAAGCCTCAGATCTTAGTATGGTTATTCTATCCATAGGGTGTCACCTTAATAAACCGGGATCTTATAATGCCTGGAAAATGAATATTACAGTTCTGGGTGATGAATCCAGTTGGCAAGGAACGGTGTTATTAGGTAAGGTGTCTGTGTTTGACTTTTTTGACAATCCCACCTTTTGGTGGCAAGAGACAAAAGTGGAAATCCAATGCTTTTGCCAGAAACGGGCAAAATCTCGCTCGAAAGCATAATATTTAACTTATTTAGGAAAAAGAAGTAATTTGCAAAAATTACTTTCCTGGAAAACAAAATTTCATTTGGATTATTCCTCACAGATCCATTGTTTAAAGCAAGAAATGCTTGCTTATCAGTATGACAGGTCTACTTCATTATTCCTAGAACAAAAATATGGTCGTAAAGGGTCGGCTAAGGTTATTAACCCTTATGATAGTTGTCACCAACAAGTACATAGAAACATAGACTTTGACGGCAGATAAGGACCGCTTGGCCCATCAAGTCTGCCCATTTCCCTACCTACAGGATAGGATGCAGATCCTAGTTAACCAACAGCCTATTTCTTCCTACCCCCCACAAGAATTGCCTTATGTCTGTCCCATGCATTCTTGAATTCTCCCACAGTTTTAGACCCCACAACCTCCTCAGGAAGGCTGTTCCATGCATCCACTACCCTCTCTGTGAAATAATACTTCCTCACATTGCCCCTGAACCGCCCCCTTCTATCTTTAAATTGTGTCCCCTTGTTCTTGCACGTCTCTTTTTCTGAAAGATGCTACCCTCTTGGACTTTGTTGATTCCACTGAGGTACTTAAAAGTTTCTATCATCATCATCAAATCTTTATTTATTCAGGCGAACATCATTGAGCAAGGCTCATTTACAAGATGGACCTTATAAGGCCAAGGTTCAATAGTTGATACACAACAGATACATCATACACTTATATAAGACAGTTATACATACAGGGGAAAATAACGTTTATAAACACAGTGATGTACAGTAAATTCACATGATAAAAACGGTTACAGGAAAGTTAAGCTAATATTTACAGATGTACAGTATATACATATCCCAGTTGGGGTATGGCAGACACTCAACATAATGTAATACTAGGATGGTGAAGGTATTACTGGGTGCCATAAGATGGGGTGTCTGTCTGGAAGAAATATGCCATATATGGTTTGAAGGAGATTTGTGAGATGACAATGCTAGCTCTAGTGGTAGCAATTGCATTTCTCTTTGAAGAAGACTGTACAGTGCTGTTTAAAGGATGCAAATGGAATGATATTGGACAGTTTTAGGATTTTGTAGGGTGTTCCATGCTATAGCTAGAGAATAGCTGATTGCTGCCTCCCTAGCCTGGTGTTGAATTTGGGCAATTTGAGCAGGATGATGATGTTGCTTCTTAGGGCGTAGGAGCTAGGAGAGGCCTGGGTGAAGCAGTCCAGGATATAGTTTGGAAGTTTTTTTGACAACGCTCTGTAAATCCATAGTGCTGCATTTCTGTTCCTTCTGAGGTGAAGGGAAACCCACCCAACTGCAGCATAAAGAGAGCAATGATGAGTATTAGATGGCTGATCTGTAATGAACCTTATTGCTCTATGATATAAGGTATCCAACTTGTGATGGTAGGAGATGGGGCAGTGACTATAAAGGAAGTCTGCATAGTCAACAACTGATAGAAAAATGGCCTGGACTAACTTCATCTTTGAGTCTCTGTTTAGGAAGGGTTTTAATCTATAGAGAAGGCCAAGTCTTTGGCAAAGCTTTTTTAACAGTTCTTCTAAATGATGAGTGAAGTCAAGTCTGTTGTCAATCCACACACCTAGGTATTTAAAGTTTTCACATACTCCAGAATTTCTCCAAGTATAGTGCATAGCTGGGGAGAATGATTGAGAGGATGTGCTAGTGGAGCTTTGATTTGTGAACATCATTGCTTTAGTTTTCTTTGCATTTAACAGAAGCTTTTTCTCGGTAACTGATATTGTAGCGAGAGAATTCTGTTTGTAGGATTTCACGAGCAGCTGCAGGCGAAGGGTTGCTGACATACAGAACAGTGTCATCAGCAAAGAGGTGTACAGAGGAATTGGTAAGGGTTGAATCAATGTTATTTATATCAATGGCAAAAAGGATAGGACCCAGAATAGAACCTTGGGGGACTCCTCTTGACAGTGGTTTTAATGGGGATAGGTCACCTTCTGCTTTTACCTGCTGTGACCTACCGGTGAGATAGCATCTGAACCACTTAAGGGAGGATGGATCTAGGCCAATGGAGTACAGAGATGAAAGTAGTAGCTCGTGGTCCACAGTATCGAATGCTTTGCTCAGGTCTAGGAATACTGCACATACATTATTCTTTTTATCTAATTCAGATTGCCAGTCATTTGTGACCTTGGCTAGTGCAGTGATAGTGCTATGCTTGGCTCTGAATCCAGATTGAGCTGGGTTTAGGAGGTTAGCATTGTCAAGATACTCCCTTAACTGATTACTCACTAATTTCTCCAGCATCTTGGATAGCACTGGTAGAATGGAAATGGGCCTGTAATTATTAAGATCCATAGTGTCCCCTGATTTTAGAAGGGGAACCACTTGGGCTGTCTTCCACAGTGTGGGAATAACACACTTATTTAGGAAAAAGAAGTCATTTGCAAAAAATTTGCAATGTGAGGAAGTATTATTTCACAGAGAGGGTAATGGATGCATGGAACAGCCTTCCTGAGGAGGTTGTGGGGTCTAAAACTGTGGGAGAATTCAAGAATGCATGGGACAGACATAAGGCAATTCTTGTGGGGGGTAGGAAGAAATAGGCTGTTGGTTAACTATCATGTCCCCCTCTCCCTTCTTTCCTCAAGGGTATACATATTAAGCTCCTTTAGTCTCTCCTCATACAGCTTCTCTTGCAGACCATGCTCATTTTAGTTGCCCTCCCCTGGACTGCCTCTATCCTGTCTATGTCCTTGCGGAGATGGGGTCTCCAGAACTGGACGCAGTACTCCAGATGGGGTCTCACCAACTGTCTGTACAGAGGATAACAACTTCCTGTTTTCTGCTGCTGATGCCTCTCCCTATGCATCCCAGTATACCCCCAGCCCTCCCTACTGCCTTCTCATATTGCTTGCTAACCTTAAGGTCATCTGATATGATTACCCCCAGGTCCCTTTCCTTTTTGTTGTTGTTACTACCTCCCCCTCATTGTGTATTCTTCCCCTGGGTTCTTGTTTCCCAGGTGCCCTAGCTGCCATACTTCTGACCATTCCTCCATCCTTGCCAAGTCCCTTCTCATCCTTTCCACGCCTCCTTGTGTATCAACCCTGTTGCAGATCTTTGTGTCATCTGTAAAAAGGCATACTTTTCCTTCCAGTCCCTCTGCAATGTCACTGATGAAGACATTAAAAAGGACTGGACCCAATACTGAACCCTGCGGTACCCCACTAGTAACCCCTCTTTCTTCAGAGTGGACTCCATTTACAATTACCTTCTGTGTCCTGTTGTGTAGCCAATGTTTTACCCAGGCTACCACCCTGGGACCCACTCCCAGGCTGGTTAATTTGACTATTAATCTTTTGTGTGGGACTGTGTCAAATGTCTTGCTAAAGTCTAAGTAGACCATGTCCACAGCCCCTCCCTGGTCTACCACTTTGGTCACCCAGTCAAGAAATCTATTAGATTCATCTGACATGACCTTCCTGCTGTGAACCCATGCTGCCTCTGGTCCTGTGTCCCACTGGCCTCTAGGTACTCAACTGTTCTTTCCTTCAGAAGTGACTCCCTCACTTTCCCTACCACAGAGGTCAGACTGACAGGTCTGTAGTTTTCTGCCTCTGTCTTGGTCCCACTTTTGTGAAGGGGAATCACATCCACCTTCCTCCAGTCCTCGGGTACCACACCATCCTCCAATGATTTATTAAAAAGAGTAGCGAGTGGTTTCATTAGTTCCTCCCTTAATTCTTTTAGAATTCTGGGGTGAATTCCATCAGGACCCATTGCTTTGTCCACCTTCAGTTTTAGGAGTTCTTGCAGAACCCTTTCTTCTGTGAAAGGACTGGGATTGACCACCCTATCAAGAGTGCTTCTGTTAATTGGATTAGGCACTTCCCCCTCCTCTTTTGTGAATACTGAGCAGAAATATTTGTTCAGTATCCCTGCTTTTTCACTGTCCCCTCTGCCCACCCACTGTTCATTCTATTCAGCCTCACTATCCCTCCCTTTGTCTTTCCCGCTGATGTACCTATAAAAGGTTTTATCCTCTTCTTAACTGAGTTGGCTATCTTTTCCTCAGTTTGGGCCTTTGCTATTCTGACTTCCCTCCCTGCTTCCTTCTGCCTTAACTGGTACAGCTCTCGTCCTGCTCCTTCTGTGTTTCCTTATACTTCCGGAATGCTATCTTTTTCTTCCTGACTTTACAGCCACCTATTTTGAGAACCATAGTGGCTTTTTCTTTCATTTTGATTTGTTTATTTGCTTCATGCAAAGGCTTGTTGCCTCTGTGATGGCAGTTTTGATGATTCCCCATTGTTGCTCCACACCTCCTTCTAGCCTGTTTGCTAGTGCTTTTCTGAGGCAATCTCCCATCTTGACAAAGTCAGCCCTCCTAAAGTCCAGTACCCTCACTTTTGCATGACTTGACTCTGTAGCTGAGTTTAGCGTGAACCACACTGTTTGATGGTCACTTGTTCCCAGATGGCAACCCACTTCTAGGTCTGAGATCCTCTCATTGCCCCCGTTTGAGAGTATGAGGTCTAAGATTGCTCCTTCATGAGTGGGTTCCGAAACTAGATGTCTAAGGCCTGCCACCTGTAGGGCATCAAGAATGGCCCTGCTCTTGGATGTGGCTGCAGCAAATGTGCTCCAGTTAACATCTGGCATATTCAGGTCTCCCATCAACAGTATCTCCCCTTTCTCTGCCATTCTAAGAATGCCTTCTGTCATATCCTTGTCCATTCCTCCCTGACATGGGGGTCTGTACACAACCCCTGTGCGGATTGTGGTGCCCTTTCCAGTCTCCAAGGTGACCCACAGTGCCTCCTCTCCTCCCTGTTTACTTTTTTGTTCAGTTGCTTTTATCCCTTCCCTTACAGAGAGCTACCTCCCTTCTCCCTGCCTGTCTCTCCTGGGGGTTATGTACACTGGTATGTTAACATCCCAGTCATGGTTCTCTGTGTACTATGTTTCTGTGACTGCTACGATATCCAGGCATCCCTCTTCCATCAAGGCCACCAGCTCAGGAAGCTTGTTGCCCAGACTATGGGCATTGGTACTCATTACCCTCCATTTCCTGATGGCCTTACTCCTTTTTGCCCCATCCCTGTCCTTCTTGCCTTTGTTACTTTCTCCATTTACCCCTGCCCTTATCCCTATTGACACCTCTATGTTGGTGTTTACTGCACTTACTACCGTGATTGTTTGGGGGGCCTAGGATTTCCCTGCTCCTTTCCAGTGTTTCCTCCCTTGGCTAGTTTACATGCTTTCCAATGAAGCATTTAAACCTATCACCTAGGGTCCTGGTTCCCCTCCTGGACAGATGCAGCCCATCATGCCAGTATAGGCTTGCATCACTCCAGGTGGACCCCCAGTCCCTAATGAAGCCAAATCCCTGAGCTCCACACCAGTTTTTCAACCACTGATTGAATCCCATGGTGCGGAACACCCTAGCCTCTCCTCCGCCATAGATGGGCAGCACGTCCGAGAAGGTTACCGTGCATGCTACTTGTCTAAGGCCCCTCCCCAATTCCTCAAACTCTTCCTGCACTTCTCTAATCCCTTTCTTAGCCAGGTCATTTGTCCCTAGGTGTACAATGACATCCAGCTCCCTTCCCTGTGCAGCTGCTCCAGCAATCCTGGGGACTCACTCCCTGTCCCTCCAAGCCATGGCACCAGGCAGGCACCTTATCTCCCTACAAACAAAATATATGCCTTCACTGTTTATGCTTGATGGTGTCAGAATTTCTGACAATCATGGTATTTTGCAAACTGTTTCTGTTCACACTAAACACCTCTTTAGTCAAGAGTTTCAACCTTGTGACTGGGAGAAATTCTTTACACTTATAGATTTCCCACAATTACCGGATGATCACTTTCTGGAGTTGGTGCATCCTATTACTGAGTCTGAAGTTAGTGTTGTCATAGGCCAATTACGTAGCAATGTTACTGCAGGACCGGATGGCATTCCAAATGAATTTTATAAAAAGGCTCAACTATTGCTGTTGCCTTATTTAACATCAGTATCCAAGGTCGGTTACCAGTACCTGTTTCCTTTGTGGATAGTAATTTAATTTATTTATATAAAACAGATGATAAAGAAAATCTGAACAACTGGCAGCCTATTAGTCTCCTAAATTCTGACTGGAAAATCTTATGTAAGGTCATGAATAATAGGCTGGCTAAAGTTGCCCACTCTCTAATTTTTTCTATGTAATCATGTGCAATCCCTCATAGATCTATGTTGACTAATCTCAAACTGATAAGAGAAGTCTTTGATGGACATAGTATGGGTGGATATGTTATTACCCTGGATCAGTCTAAGGCCTTTGACCGGCTGCCCCGTGCTTATCTTTTTGCAGTCCTCCAGCAGTATGGAATTCCACAGGAATTCATCTCCTGGATTAAAATTCTTTATAAGTGTGCTTCAATGACCCCCTATTGTTAATGGACTTAAAGGCTCTCACATTCCCATAAAAAGAGGGGTCCGACAAGGCTGCCCCCTGAGCCCCCTCTTATGTGTTTTTTTCTATTGATCCACTTCTTCGCAGATTGAACTGCGATGCTTCCATTTGACATATTAAAGATATTTCAGCAAGGGAGTTTCCTAGTGCAATGGCTTATGCAGATGATCTCTGTTTATTAATTGCAGATCATGAGTCTGGAGTACAAGCCCTCTTTATAGTTCTATCCTTTTCTTTAATTTCGGGGTCTATTTTGAACACACATAAAAGTGTAGGTACTTTTGTGTATGGCACTCTACACCCTGACCAAGACAATATTGCTGGTATTCATATTCAGCCTCATAATTTTCAAGTCCTTCTTGGACTTTATTTTGGTTATTTATAGGTTGCTGAAAAAAATTGGTTAGAACGCCTTTCCCTAACTGAGGAAAAAGTGCAGAAATGGAAATCTTATCCCATGTCAAAACAAAAAGAGGGTTCACATGTTTAAAACCTTTATTATCCCTATTTTTTTACTGGTTTGTTATATCTTCCCTCTCCCCTTCAACTTGAAGCACATATGTACAATCTAGGTTTTCAGCTTTTGTGGGGCAGTCGCCTGAACGTAGTTAAAAGATGTGTTACCTATTGGTCACTTAAAAAAGGAGGATTAAACATGTTGAATCCTGTTTTATTTTTCTTCTCTCTGTTTCTCCATGCCAATATTTGTCCTAGTTTGGCTGGTAATTCTGAAGCCTGGATTCAGAGTTTTTCCTCTAGAACCAAGTATTTCACAGATAAATGGAAAGCACCTAATTGGACCCCATTTTTTAACATCCCTCCAAGGACTCCTGGATATCTTATTGAACGTTTCAAAAAGATAAAACAATGGCATGTGTCCTCTCATTTACCCTTTTTGCAAACGGAAAACTTCTTTATTCTTCAATATTAAATCAGAATTTTTTGACAGAACCCTGTTTTAAGTGTCCACTAGGTATAAAAGAACATCATTTTACAAAACAATTATTGGATAGTAGAATCCCGCAGAAAATGTGGGATACTTTGTGGTTGTGCTGTCATAATATATTGAATGTTAGAGGGAATCATGCTCACAAAATATTGGAAGAAAGATTTTGCATTAGGGACTCCTGCAATTGCCAGATAGAAACTATGCATCATTTATTTTTTGAGTGTCCTTATATTGCCCCTTTATGGACTCAGTTGGCTAAACAATGGACCTTACCTGTGTTAGCTAACATGTCCTACACTGAATTGGTCCATGGGAAGTATGGTATTGATTGGGGGATGTTTTATCCTAGCACCCTTAGAGTTATTTGTGCCATTTTCAAATGGTGCATCTGGCAAAACAGATGCATGTTTGTTTTCCAGCAAAAATGGAATACTTTGGTTGGTTTAATTGACCAAATCACTAAAGAAATTTCTATATTGTATATGTCTGAAAAAAGAACACTACCTCCATCCTTAATTGCATTTTGGTGGAGAGCCCTCCCCTTGATTCTTTTTGAGGGGGTTACTTGAACGCAGTCAAAGAGTTTGTTTTGTATATAACCCAGCTTATATAGCTCATTAATTTATCTTGTTTTTCTCTTTTGTTATTTTTTTTTTATCCTTTAGGTATTTCTATGCAGAATTTATTGCATTTGTTTTTTATTCTTTGTTTATCTCAAGTGATTTTTTTGTTGTTGTTTCTACTTTGTACTTGTTATTGTATTTTGGGTGGGAGAGGGAGTGTTTTCTTTTCAACATGATTGTTCGATAGGTTGCTTGTTTTCTTTTTTGTTTTCTTATCAGTTTTCTTGTTGTTTGTTTTAATAAAAAATTCCCCTACTCTTTTTGATAAGTGCCATGGGATCTTTAACATCCACCTGAACTACCACCAATCCAGGTAGATGGGACCTCGGTTTAATGTCTCATCCGAAAGACAGCACCTCAGAAGTGCAGCACTCCTCTCATGCTGCACTAAAGTGTCAGTATTGGGATATTAACCCAAGTGCCAGATGTGGGAACTGAACCCACAGCCCTCTGATCTCCCGGCTTCAGAGGCGAGTGTGCTACTACTGAACCACTGACACTGCAAACCACACCATGGGAATGGGTGCTCATGTTAAACGTCACTATACTGTTGCAAAAAGAAAATGGAGCATTCACCACTGGAATGAAAAGGCTTGAGTCGGCATTACATTAGTGCATCTCTTTATTCAGAACAAGCGTGTCTCTAGATACAAACATTAAAAGTCAAGTTCCACTTGAATGAAACCTTGCCTACTGCGTTTCACACTTACAGATGTAATTGGTATATGAATAACACAGGTGACCTTGAGCATCACACCTCTGTAGCATTTTTACAAAAAAATGTATATTTGAATTAATTTCCCCTGCTCAGGTACTTTGCAGACTTTGTGTTTGCATTCTATATTATATAGTTGCATTTTATGCATGAATGACCCAGAGCATGACCTCCGTAGCAATGTTTAATGCAACTGCACATCTGCATTACTTTTCATGTGTGGGTCTTTGACCTTTGTAAATAGTTTCTGTTTGGTTTTGTATGTATTCATCAGGTATTCAGTGTTTGTGTTTGTTCTCTTTTTGTTGTTACTGTCACCAGATCTTGTGACATAATTTTTTTATGTATGTATGGTGTTAATGTGGTCACTATTTAAAGATGTCATGATCTGAGTGACCTTGCCTTTGAAAAAGCACTTTTATTAAGTGTGAAATGCATCAGGCAAGGTTTCATTCAAGTGGAACTTGACTTTTAACGTTTGTATCCAGAGACACGCTTGTTCTGAATAAAGAGATACACTAATGTAGTGCCGACTCAAGCCTTTTCATTCCAGTGGTGAATGCTCCATTTTCTTTTTGCAACAGTACAGTGACGTTTAACATGAGCACCCATTCCCTTGGTGTGGTTTCTTTTCTTTACACCTCATGCAAATACCAGAGACAGCTGCCTTGGCAGAAGTATCAAAAATGTCATAAGCTGAGTGGAGCAAATGTTTGCCAACCTCACCTCCTGAAGTCAATGTTTAATCAATTCATGTTTGACAGAGCCATCTGGCAAAGCCTGGGCTGTAGCTTTGATACCCTCCCACAGGGCGTTTCTGATATCTGATCATATGGACTTGGTAATTTGCAGTTCTGAGGCCTAATGAGGCAGAGGCATATGTGCACTTGCCCATCGCATCCAGCCTCCTGGATTCCTTATCAGAAGGCAGAGTACTCATGTTTAGGTGCCCTAGATCTATTATAGGCAGCCATAATTACCACTGAGTCTGTTTCTGGTTGATTTGCCGAATAAGGCTTGGCAGAAGGAACAAGATACTGCTTGTCAGCCATTCTGGGTACAGCTGGCAATAAGTTAGGCCTGTACCATGCAGCAAATATAGCATCCTCCGATGCAGGATAAATTGGAAGAATAATAATAGGTGGAGTACAGGGTACCTCCAAAAACTCCATCAAATTCTCCTCCTCCACAGCAAAGCCCATGGCAGTTTACATTTGCTGCAACATAGATTGAAAAGTAGGATCCTCTGGAGAAGATCTGGATGTATGTACCACAGAATCCTCTCTGCAAGAGGACAGGGTAGAACTGTAATGTGGTTCATACTGTTTTTCCCCATAACCTTCTTCTTCCTCATAATCCTCCTCCATAATTAGGTCAGGATTATATTCCACTTCGTCATCGAGCTCCTGTTGGTGTCGGGAACAGAGAACCATGCTGGTGACACTGGCGGCAGTTGAAAAGGAGGTGTTGTAGTGGAAGATGGCATGGATGGGGGCTGAGTACCAATACCATCCATCAACGATAACACAACCTCCACAGGTAAGCCTGGTAATATAGGTTATATCATCTCTGAAAACAACAGCAGTACCACTTGTGTGCTGATGATGCCCTAGCCAGGGGCCTTGATCACTGGAGTCAATGACAGGCCAGGACCAATCGATGATGGGGATGTACTGTCCATAGTAAGCAGGCAGTGCCTGAGCAAAGTCCCAACCTGGGTGTCTCACTGATGGGCAGGGGGTGGGGGAGGCTGGCATCACTGCCGTTAGAGCGGTTGATGACAAAGTTTGCTTAGTGTCTGATGGCCACAGCGGCAACCGGGACCTTGCCAGGGAAGAGGATCTCTTTTTATCCCTGTGCTTGTGCTTGTGCTTATGGCCTGATGACAAAGGGGGTCAGGATGATAACCGATCCCTCTGCTGGTGCATAGATTTCATCAGCTGCAATTTATTTTATGGAGTAGGCAATGCAGATTTCTGGCTTTGGGCTTTCTCCATGATTCCCAAAGTTATCTCTAGGAGAAATTTTCCCAGTGCTTTTCTTCAGCGTTGCCTAGTAGCTTGGTTAAAGCTCTGGCAGATCTCACAGATTCAGACCTTGTGAGAGAGACATAGGCAGCAGAAATGCACCTTGTATGTGCTGTCTTTGAAAATATTTTCTCTGCACTCACAGTACCGAAATAATGTTGTTGCGTTCAGCGGCATGCAGAGACAATGCTAGAATACTATTATTTTATAAAATAAATTGAAATATAGAAAATGACAACTGCTAATTGGTTGATGTTTCTGCAGCAGGTCTGATGAGGCTAATCGTCAGAAAAAGAACTGAGGAGAGATAAGGCTTCCCACATTTATGAAGACTATGACCATGACGTCGTCGCGGGTGGTCCACGGCTAGCAAAAGTTTCCATGTGGTCCTAGAGCTGATGTGGGTATAGTTCCAAAAAAGTGGCCTAATGGAACAGATATCCTCGAAAAAGGTAGTATACTACTCTCTTGGCAGCAGTAAAACCTTATATGGTCATGATCCTTGCATGACTAAAGGACCTCGTCCCTCCATGCCTTCATTGAAATCAGTGGATTTGTTGCAGCATCTCAGGGAAATCGCACCATCCTGCAGTATCTTACAGCGGTACTGGGTATGAAACATAGACTTTGATGGAAGATAAGGACCGCTTGGCCCACCTAGTCTGCCCATTTTCCCTACCTATCTGATAAACTATCTGATAAACTGCAGATCCGAGTTAACCGACAGCCTACTTCCTCCTACCCCCACCAGAATTGCCTTATGTCTGTCCCATGCATTCTTGAATTCCTCCACTGTTTTTGACCCCACAACCTCCTCAGGAAGGCTGTTCCATGCATCCACCACCTTCTCCTCTCTGTGAAAAAATACTTCCTCATGTTGCCCCGGAGCCGTCCCCCCTCTATCTTCAAATTGCATCCCCTTGTTCTTGCACATCTCTTTTTCTGAAACATGCTACCCTCTTGGACTTTGTTGAATCCCTTGAGGAAATTGAAAGTTTCTATCATGTCCCCATTCTCCCTCCTTTCCTTGAGGGTATACATGTTAAGCTCCTTTAGTCTCTCTTCATGTGGCTTCTGGTGCAGACTCTGTACCATTTTAGTTGCCCTCCTCTGGACTGCCTCCATCCTGCCTAAATCCTTGTTGAGATGGGGTCTCCAGAACTGCACACAGTACTCCAGATGGGGTCTCACCAACTGTTTGTACAGAGGGATAACAACTTCCTGTTTTCTGCCGGTGATGCCTCTCCCTATTCATCCCAGTATCCCCCAGCCCTCCCTACTGCCTTCTCACATTGCTTGTCTACCTTAAGGTCATCTGATATGCCTACCCCCAGGTCCCTTTCCATTTTTGTTGTTAATACCCCCACTCCCCCACATTGTGTACTCTTCCCCTGGATTTTCGTTTCCCAGGTGCATTACTTTGCACTTCTTTGCATTGAATCTAAGCTGCCATACTTTTGACCATTCCTCCAACTTTGCCAAGTCCTTTCTCATCCTTTCCGCCCCCCTCCTTGTGTATCAACCCTGTTGCAGATCTTTGTGTCATCTGCAAAGAGGCATAGTTTTCCTTCCAGCCCTTCTGCCATTTCACCTATAAAGACATTAAAGAGGACCGGTCCCAGTACTGAATCCTGCAGTACCCCACTAGTAACCCCCTTTCTTCAGCGTGTGCTCTGTTTTACTATTACCCTCTGCCTCCTGTTGTCCAGCCAATTTGTTACCCAGTCTACCACCCTGGGACCCACTCCCAGGCTGTCTAATTTATTTATTAATCTTTTGTGCGGGACTGTGTCAGATGCCTTGCTAAAGTCTAGGTAGGCCATATCCACAGCCCCTCCCTGGTTTACTACTTTAGTCACCCAGTCAAATAAATCTATTAGATTCATCTGACATGACCTTCCCGCTGTGAATCCATGCTGCCTTGGGTCCTGTGCTCTGCTGGCCTCTAAGTACTCAACAATTCTTTCTTTCAGAAGTGATTCCTTCATTTTCCCTGTCACTGAGATCAAGCTAACAGGTCTGTAGTTTCCTGCCTCTGCCTTGCTCCCATGTTTGTCAAGGAACCTAAGTGATCTTTGATCTCCCAACACACTAACATCCCAGTCTATTTATTAAACCAGGATAAGTAACCGTTGTTATATACATTTAATCAGCATGGGGAAGGGGGTGTCCTGGCAAAACCCAAACACTGACCTATGCCAGCTCGGTCCTGTATCAGAGGGATTTTGTTTCAGTGATGGAAAACACAGGGGAAGGGGAGAGAAAAAGTCTGTTTTCCATTTTAAAAATGCCTTTTGTCCAGAAACACTAACTGAAAACAGGACATCTTATTAAAAAAAAGAACGATACTGTAAACAGTGGGGTGGTGGTAGTAGTGGGGTGTGGGGTGTCACTAAGCAACGGTGTAAGAACACGGCCCATCACTTGGATTACAGACCAACTCTGCAGTTCAGAGGCCTTGGTGCTTCACCAGAATCCATTAATGAGAATCCTTGTGCAACCCCCGTACAAATGGGGGTTCCTAAAAATCTTCCTTGGGTGTGCCTAAATGCCCTTTGCCAGGCAGGTGTCCTGTATTTTAGCTGTTTAAGAAGAAATTGCATGAGAGTGCCTAATCGCCTTTGCACCTGTCTCTTTAAGAGTTACCTATTTTGCAGTGTATAATTATTCTGGGTAGCGGCTGAGTGTTTCTATGCTCGAGTCCCACCTGGGCTGCCAGATAATCGCTCCGTTCTGCCATCGCTATTTGCGCAGAGGGAGCTCTGTTAGAAGCTGTACTTATTTGCTGACTGTCTATTAGAGTAGTAATGTCTAACCTGCCTTCTTTGCAGCATGGACAGTTCTGTTTATCACCACCATCTTGGTCCTGGACTACCAGAATGGACCAATCAGTACCTTTGGGGACTCTAAAATGGAGCCTGTCCCCAGAGGTCTTGTGGGAGCAAAACTCAGTAGGAATTGTAGTTCTGGGCTTTAGCTCCCAAATGGACCCGGAGGGGGAGCCTTTGAACTGACTGACAGACAGATCAGCGAACCAAACCATTTGGATCCTGGGAAATGTCCCAGGCTGCTTGCAGCTACAGTCAGTCTGAGTTCAGAAGTGACAGAGCCAACAGCTCGAGACAGTCAAGCAGTAGCTTCTGTGTAGTTCGCGTGGGAGAACCATGGAAGGGCTGAGTATTGGCCTGCCTGCCAGTCTGCCAGCCTGTTGTACCTGAGAGGGAATTTGTGAACATTTTGGACTGAATCCGAACTGGAGAGGAAATAAAGCCACTGAACTGTGACCAGGCTCACTACCTGAAGAAGATCGAAGATTTGCTATATGCGATTGGCCTGTCATGACTTGCAATTGCTGCTGAAGTCCTGGTTTGGTGCGGAGACTCTGTAATTGCGACTGGACTGCCATCCGCCTGGTACAGTAGCGATTTCTTTAATATAGATGTGCTGTGTGCTGTTAGTAGGTCGCGATTTGGTTCCCCACTGAGTGCTGAACTGTGTTCTTCTTGCTGGAGCCTGCATCCAGCCCTACCAGACTGAATCCACATTCATCACCACTTGGCCTGGGCATTGTCACACTGGCCCAGCCAGATTACCCTCTATACAGAGAAAGCCATCGACTAGAGACCTGCCTGGGTATCAGCCCCCTGCTCAAAGCTTTGAACAGGAATGATGCCTCGGTGATTCATGTGGGCCCTGCTTCTCCTGGCACTCCAGCTCATCAACCTGCAGTCTCAATTTCATCCTGCCTGTGTCCTGTATTGGGTATTGTGAGTAAACATCAGGGTAGCTCCCTGCAACAACAGCTAAATCTAAAGCATTGTCATCTGATTGCCTTGTTGTCTTTTCCTTCACAAACTGAGCCCTCCGGCTCCGGATTACAAATAGTGTGTGCTATGCATTTTGCTTTCTTCCATCACAGAGCCCCAACCAGCTGCAATGCCGGCCTACCCCGGGCAATGTTCCTGGATAGCCCACCTTTTTCCTACCTAGTTATCCAGCGTGTGTGTGACTGTGTTGAAGGACTAAAAAGTGCATGCACAGTTGGCTGACTAGATCAGTTATAGACTCAATCAACCTAATTACACCCCTCCCTTGTTCAAGTCCCCTGAATAAATCAGATCTAACTCTTTTTGCATCTGATTTGACTGAGGTTCCAGTTTGTACTAAAAACACTGTACTGTTGCTGTTTGCTGTACCTAACCTTGTTTTACAGGGGGATCTCCAGGGTCAAACTGGTGGAACCAGACCTGGTGGTAAGTGCAAACAGTGTGGGGATTTGTATGCTGAATAGGGACTACTGTGAAAGTGTTTGTTACATATTGTCTAGGCCACTAGAGGGGAAAGAGGGGTGTTACAGTGTCCTAGAGGGCTGTACCCAGGTTAGCCTTGCTACTAACAACGCTGTCCTCTGGGGGGAAAGCACCCGTTTCAGTACCCAGGCCCCTTAACCTGCAACTAGTCATGCAGGCAGGGGTAGTAGCCCTTTGGATAGCATCACCTAGGGGTTACACTTGTCTGCACTGAGACATGTTAGACTTATTCTGGGATCCCCCTGCCATAATGTGAACATTTTAGATCATTTATACAGCCCCCTCCCCCTCGGTTTCCCGGCCTACAAAAAACAACTCTTGTGTGGTCAAGTGGTTAGAGCACTAGATTAGAAACTATGTGATCAAAGGTTGAAACCTCATTTGAGACAAATACCCACGCGTGACCTTTGGCAAATCACTTATCCTCGCAGAGCTCCAGTCCACTCAGCTGCAGAAATGGGCAGAAGCAGGGCCCCACTGGAAATGAGATGTTGCATACCACACACACACACTGTTGTTCACAAGGTTTTATTTTGGCCAGCACAGCAGTAGGAAACTCGGAGGTTTGCAGCAGCAGGATTTGTTAGCTGGCAAACAAAAAAAATCATATGGTATTTTTAGTAATAATATATTTCTAGCAAAAACAGTATTATACCCATTTTTCTTCTATTTTTATTTCATTCCTGAACTGAAATATGTGATGATAAAGACGTTTATAAATGTTCCTGTTCTCTTGCTACACTCCCCCTGACAGAACTGAAACCTCTTGGTATGATGCTGTGCTGTTTACCATCGGAAGCGTGGGCTGGTGCCATCCTAATACACCCACTGTATGACTCTAGTATGTGCAGTTGAAAGGGATCATTGATGAATTGACTTGAACAGTTAATTATAAAACTAGTAGCTGGTCCGGTGGTGCGGAGGGTTGAGGTGCTGGATGCCACACCTCACGCGCCACGCCAGTGACCCGGGTTCAGGAATGGACCTGGACCATCGGGGGTCAGCAGGGGAGGGACAGGATTGAGCATCCAGAGGACTGCTCTTCTCTTCCGGGGTGGGATTCAGGGGGCGCCTGGTGCATCAGTGGCCTGTGATGGAGACATGGGGTGGCGCAGACTTTGGGCTGCAGTATGGGGACGGGACATCGAGAGGTACCAGCGGTGGGTGCGCCACGCAGGATGTCATAGCACGCCGCATCCCGTGAGGATGAACAACACAGAAAAACCCTACCATTTGGAAGGCAGTGGTAGCAATCGGTGGTGGGGCCCCATGCCCAGTGCCGGGCCATGCTCCTGGATGCTGTCCCCTCCGGTCGGTCCACTAGATTCATAGACAGAGCATCAGAGGTGTTGGCAGTCCCACCCTGGGGGGGGTCAGAGACAGCGGATCATGCAGCCAGAAGAGGAGGGTTCGGGGAGTCCAAGGAGCATGGTTGTCGGAGGCTTCAGGCGGGCAGCAGAGTCCTGACCGTGTATCCCACTGGAGAGAGTTTGAACAATAGGAGATGAATAGAAATTACAAAAAAAAAAAAATTTATAAAACTAGAGTTCGGTTCAGTGGTGTTGGTGGAGCACATTATGCTCCTGTGTGGGCTTTGCTGTGCAAAGCTGCCCATACAGCTTGGGCCGGTGGAGCCATCTTGAGCACTGTGGAGGCAGTGGTCACATATAATGGGTGGACAGAGAGTGGCTGTTCGCTGCACTAGTGCCTCTTGTGGTTGAGCGAGGGCTTGATGTTGTGTATGACCACATAATGTCTGCACTCTTCAGAGGCCAGCATGCAACAGAAGGAAATGCAAATGCTTTGGGGACGTGGGAGGGGTGAAAATGGGGAACAAAATTGCCAACTCAACTATCATGATAGCCAGCCCCCCTCTGCCCTACATCCTTTATCCTGCCTCCATCCCAGGGCCCCCACCCCCCCATTACCAGCTTATGTAACTGCATCTTCTAAAGCCATGTCCCTTTTATTATTGAGGGCCTTTAATCAATAACGTGTTATCACATCCTCAGAGACCACTCTTACAGTATCCTTGTGGTATCAGTACCACTCACCTTCAGTTTGTAGTGTTCATATCCTGAGAATGTGAGTCAGGCTACTTATAATTTTAAGAGTGGTCTCAGAGGATATATTAACACACAGGATAGGACAGGAAAATGGTAGTGGTCCTGCATTTCACTGTTTTAATTGGAGTCAAGGTGGCCTTGTCAGGGTGGCCTCATTTTCTCTCAGATAGAAGCACTGACCCAGTCAAATGCAGCCCGCAAACAAACTCTCACCCACTGTCACAGAAAGACCTGCCAACCACCTGACCACTGGCCCTGAAGCACTTGTTGCATTAATTTTCATTTTATTAAGGGTTAGACCGTTGAGCAAAACTCATTTAAATTGGTGACCCAGAATCTCAGACCAAAACAATTGCATTATGCATAAGTTTCACATATACACAGATAACATAAGATACAACACAATAAATTATGTTAGTGCCTTCAGTACACAATGTTATTATCTGAATCAGCCACAACAGCCTTTAACTCAACTTACTATGTTGTTTAGGAACCATTGCTTTACAGCACTTAAAGATGGGAATTTAGCATCCAACAATCGAAATTTAGGAGGTAGACTGTTCGAATATGAAGGAACCAGGTTGCAGAAGAAGACTGCACCAGGAGCCACCATCACACTAAAGGTAAGGGTAAACAAGTATAGCCATTCATACTGGTGAGCTTGTGTGAAGTCTGGGGGCTGGGGTTGACACCCCTGGGACCTACCAGGGTGGTGCTCTCCCTCTGGGGTGCCTCTGTGGCAGCAACCCTGAGTTAAAGGTTGGGGAGGACTCAGAGACTGGTGGAAAGAGGATGTATGTGTGCCCAAAGGTGGTAGTGGGGAGGAGCTGGAAAGTAGGGCATAAATACAAGATTAAACAAAATAAAAATAAGTTAGTAGTATACTTATTCAGAAGTATTTCAAATGTAGGGGAACCCAACAGTTGAGGTTTATATAAGCACAAGAAGCACATGTAAGAAACATGTCAACAAACAGTCACAATGTTAGGTATTTAAGAAACGTCTTTAAGTTTACACTTTATTTATGTTGTCTTCTCTTAATTGTAAAAGGCACTGAGTTTTTTAGAAGTGTGATTAATAAAAACACTCTTCCTATTACTACCAGGCTTAACAAATTCACATTAAACCACCTCTGTTGGGGTCGGCCCAGTGGCGCAGAGGGTTGAGGCGATGGACGCCACACCTCAAACCACTCCAGCGACCGGGGTTTGGGAATGGACTCTGGCACTGGGGAAGGAGAGGATTGAGCATCCGGAGGATTGCTCTCCTCTCCCGTGGGCTGGGAGGGGTTAGCCTCATCAGGTGCAGTGCGGCCCCTTCCCAGTGGAGACTGGGGCACTACACACAGTGACGCAGGAGGGTCCAAAGAAAACTAGAAAAGCAGCTTCGGCACTGCCCGGATGACGGCCGCCATCCTCCATGCTACCGGAACCTCCGGAAGCCTCCTCTTCCACTGCCCCGGGCCATGAAGGAAAAATAGTGTGCTGGGTTTCCACCTCCCCAGTGCCTTACCCCTCGGAAGAAAGGGACTCACCCGGCGAACTCGGGGGTCGGCTGCAATGTGTGGCAGAAAGGGAGCACTCTAGAAGAGGACTGCCGGAGTTAGTGGAGTAGTAGGCGGCCCAAAGGCGTGGTAGATGCCGGAGCATGGGAAGGAGGTAAAAAAGATCATTAAAAAAAAAAACACCTCCGTTGGCAGAAAAGTCCAATTCTAAGGAGTCTGTCTTCCATTAGTTCTCATGAGCCAGGTCCCCTTGCTCTTCTAGCATTCATGACTGATCCCCCCCCCCACCTTAGGTCACATAAGCCTCACTATCCACAGTCAGCAGGGAGATCACCCTCCCTCCCAGGCATTAAAGTCCTATCCACATTCAGAGACACAAGCTCTGCCAGGCCATTACTGTTTTCATATCCCTTATTAGAGGGCCTGCCACTGGGGAGACTCTGATCCCAGATGAACCAGCCACAAAGCTACCCACAACAAGGGACAGCCACAGGGAGGCATTGCTCCAAAAACGAACTAGTCAAAACCCAACGTTGGCTCTGGGAGGATTCTGGCAGAACCACACATGAAGAAACACCACTCCTGATGCTGGAGATCACTGGGAAGACTGCTAGCAAGAAACACAGCAGAAAGTTCAAACCAGTGCAAAACTGCACGTGGGGAGAAGCCAGTCCCAACACCATGGGGCACTGAAGAGACTGCCAATGTGAAACACTCCCAGTGCCACAAACCATCATAAGTTGCAGTCAGTCAGAGAAGACCCACTGATAGGGAGACACAACTCCAATGTCAAGTCACAGCTATGCTTCAATATTACTTTACAGGACAGCAGGGACAAACCTCTCTAGCACTAAGAAACTGACATATACTGCACTCATGTACTGCCTTACACAAGAGCAGCAGCTAAACAGGGAGATCATACTGGATGAGACCAGCAGCTCCGTCGAACCCACTCCAACACCATCTTCTCCAGGGACCTTGCAGGAGTACTCTGAGTGCTGAGTGTAGGTGCCAAGGTGAATGCGAGTCTGTTACTTACGACTCACACTCTGTTGTTCTCAGTTGTGATGTTACATTCCTGTATAACATTTTACTTATGAAAATCAGTAGATAATGGAGACAGTCATGTAATAGCAGATAAAGTTTACTAGAAAACACCATGAAACTAACTTTTTTACATAACAAGATTACCCTCCCGGGGCCCTTCCAAAATACCTGTTCCTTTTGTTAATTTCCAGCCTGGCACCATCTTAGTGCAAATACATTTTAAAAAACGTTCATGTGAGGCTTGAAATCTGAGACATTCTTTAAAGCCAGCAGCTGGGTTCTGAAATGAACAAAAAACAACCGCTGGGCATTGGTAGTCTTACATAGGCAAAATTCCATGAAATACATTGTTGGTGCAGACGTCTGTGGGTATCGTGTGTGTAAGAGCATTGTGGTCTCATAAGCAGTTTGGGTTGCAGCATGACCAAGAGAAGCAGAGTGGGAGATGGCACACAAAACTGCAAAGGAGAAAACATTTTTACATTTAGACCTCTCAGCTGTTATGCATTTCACATCGCGCTATGATTTTTACATTCAGATTTACCCCTGCACTTTGAAAGTTAACTGATACTCCTTATAATGTTAAAGCTATTTCTGGACGCACAAACTATTAAAACATTGAACCAGCTTGATAGAAACCTTCCTTAACAGTGAACATATAGAGCCCACTATTCATTGACATATTATTCTCTAAAATAAAAAAGTGCTAGACGTTCTGGAAAGTTGCTCTGAATTTTGATGGCTGGTGCTATGCATTTAATGCTGAGAGGTTGACAGCTATGTTTATGTCTAAGAGGCACCCCAGACCCAGTATCCTAGAATCCTAGAAATCTGGTGGCAGGAATGGACCCTTTTGGCTTATTGAGTCTGCCCCTTACCTCCCTCTTTACTTGCCCCTTGTCCAAAGATCTCCCACCCCACCCACTGGTCAAACCCTTGTGTCTATCCCATGCCCTCTCAAATTCCTCCACTGTTTTGGCCCTCACCACCTCTTCCAGCAGACTGTTCCAGGGCTCCAGCACCCTCTCAATGAAATAACGCCCCCTCACACTGACCCTAAACCTTCCTCCTTCTAATCTTAGACTATGACCCCTAGTTTTAGCAGTTTTAGCAGTACTTTACAAATGCAGAGGGGGGCCAGCCTGTCAGTGCAGCGATAGTGCTACCGCTCATGACACCAGTGACCCAGGTTTGGGAACAAGCACAGATCATCGAGGGCTGGCTGGGGGAGAGGGACTGAGCATCCCACTGGATGCTGTCCTGTTCCTAGTCACAATACTGCCACCTGAGTGACAACAGGCGGTAGTGTAGACGAAGGACTGAGGGGGGCAGAACTTCGCAGGTGTCAGATGTTACTGTACTCAGCATGACTGAACGTCCCTCGATGACAGTACATGATGGCGTCCCTAAGGAGAGGATCAAAAAAGTGAAAATGGCTCCGGCCCCTGTAGGTAAAAGACCCCTTTACATCCAGGACTGCACTCCACCAGCTGGTTGCATGTCACCTGATAGGCACAAAATGTGCTCTGAGGTAAATCCCCCAGCCAGACCCTGCTGGGGGGGGCAATCCAAAGGCAGCATGGAGGAGGCAGCACATCAGTTAGGTAGGAGCACTCCAGGACAGCACCATGGGGCTCTGGATTGAGTCAGGGGGCTGGAGACAAGAAGGGGGCATAAACAGAGAATAAATAACAAATGCAAAGTGGTCTAGTGGTTAGCACACAAGACGCAAACCAGGAGATTGCAGCTGTTTATTCCAGCACAGTGTCTAACTGTGTCGCCCTAAGCAAATTACTTTAACTGGGAAAACTTTTAAAATACATTGGCTGGGATATTGGAAGGCAGATAGCGAATGCAAAATGGATTAGTGCCTTTCTGACCCTTAAAGCAGGGGACTCACTAAATGTGCCATTTTAAAAGGCACAGTTAGAGAGGCATTAATCCGTTTGCGAGCAGTGCTAACTGATATCAGTACGCCCATGCAAAGCACCTTACTGTATTTCCATATAGGCACACTGGAATATCCAAAGGTGGCATTAAATAGCCGTTAGTACCATGCTATTTAACGCCTCCCCAAAACTGGTCTTAGGGCTGCACCTACTTCCCAACCCATTACCCTTCTTTATGTTTTCAATCAGTACTTGGTAGTCTAGTAGTACCCCCCCCCCGATTGCCAATATCCCTATTATCAGAAAACACACCTGCTCTCTGATTACTCATCCTTAGCATGCAGCCCACCCCTAGTAGTCCTGTGTCCCCTACTCCTGACCAGCGAGGAAGCCCTCTCTCACTTTTCCCCACCACCGCCAACTGTCATCCACCTCATGCAGCCAATTCATGGCGTAATCTAAAATGTATGTCTTTGTCAGGTAGCAAGATCCACAAATGAGGTTTTAACAGGTTTGTAAAACTTTATAGAAAGGCCTTTGTAAGGAACTTTTATGACAAGCATCTGTTCTCAGCAGCCATCTTGGAAATTTTACTGCTTCTTTTCTCCTGTTGGCACCATAGCCTCCTGTTGGTCACATACCTTATGTGGTCAGTAGAGAGATTGTGGTTTATGGGAGCAATTGGGATAGTGCCAGGCTCATTTGGATAGTACAGTCAGTTCCTGATATATGCACATGCAAATATTGGACACCCCATTTTTGTGCATTCATCCAAATGGCATACAATTGAAATTGCGCTGAAATCAATGGAGCCACTCGACAAAACACACTTTCTCACTCACCACTCATTTTTACTTTTATTGAATGTATCAAACTCATTGAAAACATGCCAGTTCATCAAATGTTGCATACTCTGAACCATTTAAGCTATCTGTTTTTTCCATGGTTGCTTGCTCTGACAAACAGACTGGTTGAAACTGACCAAAACTTACATGTGTTTAACCACTCCCAGCACACTTGGCACTGACACAGTATTAATGTCTCTGGAGCCTGTCTGGAGGAGAAAGTGTGCATACAACTGAAATTTGGTGTCCATATGAGCACATTTTTTTTTATTGATTATATAGGCTTGGGGATGGGACATGCCATTTTTGTGCATATTGAAATATGCCATTAGTGCTTGCTATGTGCTTTGGGCATGTTCCAATATGCTTGCAGTTTGCTCCAGGCACTATTTTGCTCCCAGAGCAAACATTTTGCAGGCGCAAACCAGGATCTTTGAATACCCTGGCCATAATGTATTTCAAGATGCAATTCAGGCCATCTATTCAGTTCAGCAGTAGCAATACTGCTCGCGATGCCAGCGACCTGGGATTGGGAGCAATATGGGGTTGTCGGGGGGCCGGCATGCAGAGGAGGACTAAGCATCTCAGCGGACACTGTGAACTGGTGTGGGTAGGAAAAGCAGCAAGGGGCTGAGCTATGGGTAAGTTGGTCCCACCACTGTTGGCAGTAAAGGAAAAATATCTTAAATAATATATATGTAAGCCCCCTACAAATGAGGGTTCCCGAAAAGTCTTCCATCAGCTTGCCTAAATGCTCACTGCCAGGCTGGTGTCTTGTGTTTAGCAGTTAATCGTTATTGCCATAGGGTGCCTGTGTAGCCTCTATGTACTGTCGCTTTAAGAGCTGCCTAGAGTGCAGTAATAATTAATCTGGGAGGGGGCTGAGTGTTGTCACGCTCGAGTCCTGCCCGGGCTGCCAGGTAATCGCTCTGTTTCTGCCATCGCTAATTGCACAGAGGGAGCCCTGTTAATTGATGTAACTGTTTGCTGATCATTCATTACAGTAGTAATAATAATGTAGTTTGTCTAACCTGCCTTCTTTGCAGCAAGGACTGTTTTGTTTATCCTCACCATTTTGGCCCGGAACTGCCGAATTGGACCAATCAGTCAGGTGGGACCTAAAATGGAGCCTGACTACAGGAGCTGTCTGGAGTCAAAATCTGAAGGAATTGTAGTTTTGGGCTTTAGGCACCTTTTTGCACCTGAAGGGGGAGCCTTTGTTGTGACTGACAGACAGATCAGCCAACTGAATCTTTTGGATCCGAGGGAAACCTCAAGCTGCCTGCTGTTTCAGTCAGTTCTGAGCTGGGAAGTGAAATGAGAACAGCTCAAGTGATTTGGGCAGTAGTTCCGTATAGTTTTGCATGGGAGAACTGTGAAAGGGCTGAGCTTTGGCCTGCATGTCTGCCTGCTGCCCCTGAGTGGGAGAGAAGAGAAGAGAATTATTTTGGACTAAATCCAAGTTTGTGAGGACAAAGTAAGCCACTGATTTTTTACCAGGTTCATACCTGAAGAAGATCAAAGATTTTGTTGAATGCGATTGGCCAGTCAGGATTTCCAGCTCCTTTTGAATCCCTAGTTTGTGCAGAGACTTTGCGATCGTGACCGGAGAGCAGTTTGCCTGGTACAGAAGAATTTCCTTACATGTAAATGTGCTATGTTTTGAAAGTGGGTCGTGATTTGGTCCCCCACTGTGTGAACTGTGTTCTGCTTGCTGGAAGCTGTATCCAGACCAAAACGGACTGTATCCAAATTTGTCTCCATTTGGCCTGGGCCTTGCCACACTGGCCCAGCCAGACTGCCCGCTGCACAGAGAAAGCCATTGACGAGAGACCTACCTGGGGATCAGCCCCCTGCTCCACGCTTGAACAGGAACGATGCCTCAGCGATTCGTGTGGGCCCTGCTTCTCCTGGCACTCCAGATTAACCACCTGCTGTCTCGATTTTCATCCAACCTGTATCCAGTCTTGGATATCGTGAGTAATCATCAGGGTAGCTCCCTGCAACAACAGCCTAATCTAAAAGTGTGTCATCTGATTGTCTTCTTGTTTTCTTTTCATGAACTGAGCCCTCCGGCCCCAGATTACAAATAGTATTCAATTCAATTCAAGTTTATTGTAGGAAAACTCCATTGAGCAAGCTCATTCACAAGGAGGTCCTGTGACATAAACACTTAAAGTACAAACATAGATAGGTAATAACAGTATATACATGAAATGCACGTTACATGATACAGGCTGGATATACATACAAGGGTACCACATAGGGTGACCGCAGGTGGTAAACATTAATATGACACAGGGAAGCGACTTACAGGTTGCATACTGATAAATGAAACATGATGACTGGTGTGTGCAATACATATATTTTGGCAGCTAGAACAAACAACAGACTACAACTGATATGGGGGGGAGGAGTGATTTGATAGAGTAGCAGTGGAGCGTAAGCATAGATAAAGCCAGGAGTAGAAGGGGAAGGGAAAGCAGTTAATATGACAAAGCAATTATACCTTACCAGTGGATAAATATGGCACACATGGGGAAGAAAGAGACTTAATGACAGTTACAGGTGTCTTTTATTTTGGCTGAACTTAGCGATTTGTAGAATTTTATTGAAACTGTGCTAGTTAGTTTCAGTACGGGTTTGTAATTGGTTCCAAATGGAGGGAAGGCATATGCACAGCACATTTACCAAAGGAGGTCCACATTCTTGGTATGTCAAGCATAATAAAGTCAGATTTTCTTAATGAGTATGCACTATGTGAGATACTAATAATGGAAGAGAGATAGCTTGGCAATTCTGGCAGGAGCAGTTTAAGGGTCCATAGCCCAGCATGGAGCAGGCGTCTAGCAGTAAGGGATGTCCAACCAACAGCTGCATATAAGTCACAGTGATGAGAACGGTAAGGGGAGTTGGTAATGAACCGTAACGCATGGTGATGATGGATGTCCAGTTTACTTAGATTTGCAAGAGTGGTGGGGGAATAGATTACAATGCCATAGTCGAGTAGGGGGAGAAAAGTGGCCTGTACAAGCTTGTTTCGAGTTTCAAGGGGGAAAAGGGGCCTATTTCTGTAGAAGAAACCTAACCTTGCTTTTAACCTTCTAGAGACATCTTTGATGTGGTCATTGAAAGATAATTTATTGTCGATCCAGATACCCAGATATTTAAATTTGGTTACAACTTCCAGAGGCTCATTTAGCGTGGTGACAATGAAGTCTTGGGCAAGGGTATTGGGGGGGCCTGTGACAGCACTGTGGGAGAATATCATCGCTTTAGTCTTCTTAGCATTGAGCAGAAGCTTTGCCTTTATTAGATTATGCTCAAGTTGTGCGAAGTCCGCTTGAAGCACCTTGACTTCAGATAACGATGAGCCAGAAGTATACAACACAGTATCATCCACAAAAAGTGCAGATTGGACGTAGATATGTTAGCATCTAAGTCATTAATGTACAAAGAAAACAAGATAGGGCCTAAGATGGATCCTTGGGGACTCCTCTTGCAACTGGTAAGGTAGCAGAAAAAGCCTTCCGCTTTACTTTTGGGATCTTCCAGTTAGGTAGCTAGAGAACCACTGGGTGGTATGGTATGTGGCACCCAACTTTGCAAGGCAATTGACTAATAGTTTGTGATCAACAGTATCAAAAGCTTTGCTGAGGTCCAAAAGACTGTGCCAGTTACCTTCTTAGCATCTATAGCAGAGATCCAAACATTGGTTACTTTTGCTAGTGCAGTGATTGTGTTATGATTAGCCCGGAAGGATTGAGCTGGTTAATGAGAGAGAAGGTTTCAAGTGAGATTTTAACTGAATATGGATCAGTTTTTTGAGAACTTTAGAAAGGATAGGCAATATGGAGATAGGCCTAGTTGTTTACATCACATGGGTCACCAGATTTAAATAGAGGGAGGATATGTGCTGATTTTCAGCAGGACGGCATAGTAGCAGATGTAATGGAAAGATTGAAGATGTGGAGAATTGGGGCAGTGAGATGGGCATAGCCTGACCTTAGGAAAAAGGGTTCCAAGCCATCATCCCCTGCGCTTTTTTTGGTGTCTAAGTTAAGAAGAGAATCTTCTACTTCTTTATAAGTTATCTCACGCAATTGGAAGGGGCTGGGTGCAGAACTAGATGTAGGGGGAGGGTATGCTGGCTCACCGCAGCACCAGCATAAGGTGACGAGTCAAAGTTAATCCAGCTGTGGCAAAGTGGGAGTTAAGTTCCTCCAGGATTAGGACTTGTTTTCCACAATCTTGCCACTTGCAACTATCTTTGTTGGGACAGAGGGGCCATGGGCCGTCTTTCTATAGCTTTGATAGTCTTCCATATTTTATGAGGGTTACTTTTAGTTTGTTCGAGTAGAAATATAATAGTTAGCTTTAGCAGAGCCGAGTTTTTTCACACAGTTATTCCTGGCTGTTCTAAAGGCCTGCCAATCCGAAGATTCTTTGAATGTCTAGCTTTAGCCCAGAGCTTATCTCGAGCTATAAGGGCTGCCTTGAGATCCGAGGTGAATCAGGGGTTGGAATTGTTCCGCACTTTACTTTGATGAAAGGGGCATGCTTATTTATTATTGTAGTGAGTTTGTCATTATGATGTAAGCTGCCTTGTTGACATCTTTGGCTAGGTAGAGATCTTGCCATCTGATCATGCTCAGGTCAGATAGGAAATTTACTGCACTGAATTTGCGAAAGGATCTTTTTGTTATAAAGATGGGCTGCGGTCGGGCCTTAATTTGAGATCCTATGCAAGCAACAATTCCATGATCGATCATGTCGTTGTGAAACACTGCCAAATGAGATATTTTGTGTGGATGGGTGGTTAGTACCACATCTAGAATGGAACTGTTGGCAGTATTTAGAGTGTTGTTCCTAGTGGGTTCACTGACTAATTGCCCAAGACCTAGCTCGTCACAAAGGGATGTTTTGTGCATGTTGTTTTCTTCCATCACAGGGCCAGAACCAGCTGCAACGTTCCTGGCTAGTCCATCATTCTCCATCTGGGTACCCAGAGTGTGTGACTGTTTATGGACCCTGAAGTGCATGCATAAGTGTTTGATTGATACAGCCTTTAAGCAAATTAACCTGATTACGCCCCTCCCTTGTTCAAGTTCCTTAAATAAATCAGATCTAGTTTTTTTTGCATTTACCCAGACTGTGGTTTCAGTTTGTGCAAGAGTACTGTACTGCTGTTATTTACTGTGTATCACCTTGCTTTACAGGGGGGTTCCCAGGGCTGGGCCAGAGGAAAGCCCTGGTGGTAAGTGCAAACAGTATGGGTACTTGTGTGGTGCATCAGGAGTATTGTGAAAGTGATTATTGTGTATTATTCTGACCACTAGTAAGGAAAGAGGGGAGTTACAGTGTCCCGGGGGGCTGTGCCCAGGTTAGCTTGACCACTACCAACCCTGACCTCTGGGTGGAGGCACCAGTTTCAGAACTCAGGCCCCTTAACCTGCTACTAGCCAAGCAGGCAGGGGTAGTAGCCCATGGGATAGCGCCACCTAGGGGTTGCACCTCCCTTGGTCTTCCTTCACTCCCTGATGTACCTATAAAAGGTTTTATCCCCCTTCTTAACTGAGTTGGCTATCTTTTCCTCGGTTTGGGCCTTTGCTGTTCTGACTGCCTTCCCAGCTTCTTTTTGCTTTAACTGATACAATTCTCTGTCCTGCTCCTTCTGTGATTCCTTGTGCTTCCTGAATGCTTTCCTTTTATCCTTAACCTTCCCTGCCACCTCCTTTGAGAACCATAGCGGTTTCTTACATCATTTTGTTTTGTTTATTTGCTTCACACAAAGGCTTGTTGCCTCTGTGATGGCAGTTTTGATTATTCCCCATTGTTCTTCCACCCGTCCTTCCTGCCCATTTGCTAGTGCCTTCCTTAGGCACTCACCCATTCTGGCAAAGTCAGCCCTCCTGAAGTCCAGTATCTTTGCCTTTGTATGGCTTGACTCTACTACTGTGTTTATCGTGAACCATACTGTTCGATGGTCATAGTTCCCAGATGGCTACCCACTTCTAAAGCTGTGATCCTGTTGCCATCTTCATTTGAGAGTACCAGGTCTAAGATTGCTCCCTCTCGAGTGGGTTCCAATACTAGTTGTCTAAGGCATGCCCTCTGTAGGGCATCTAGAATGACACCACTCTTAGAAGTGGCTGCTACAAATGCCCTCCAGGGTGGGGGGAAAGAACTTGATGGACTAGCAGTCTTCCTTTGTTCCTAAGCAGTACTTTACACAAAGGATAGTTGAATAGCATGCCCATTGAGGCTGTGGAAGCTAACACTGTGCAAGCTTTCAAGGTAGGGCTGACAGATTCCTGGGGGTGTATGGGACTGTTTCACAGCTGGACTAGAGGTAGCGATCCAGCTGATAAACATAGATGTGTGTCCATACTCAGATTGGGTATAGACACTGCTGTGCAGCAAGTAGAGCAGACAAAATGAACCCTAAGTCCCTTCCAGCATTACAATATCATGTTAGTGACCTATCCTGTTTTTATACATAAATGAATAAATAAATTCACATTGTCATTTTGTGCGACAAAATGTGGCTGAACCAGAATGGACTGCTGAATATGAACAGAAAACGAACTGCCCAAACCAAATGAAATAAAAGTAAAAATGCAGATTGCTACCAAATACTTTCTGATGGCAGAACTGTGAACTGTGACTATGTGAGTACTCTACATCAATGTCTGTGTGTACACACACACACACACTCACTCATTCTTTCACTCACACCCCTTTCTCTCTGTCTCTTTCACTTTGTCTCTCATTACTCTCTCTCTCTGTCTCTCTCACTCACTCACTCACTCACTCACTCACTCTCTCTTTCTGTCTCACACTCTCTAGTAAACTTCAATTAGTCTCCCAGACTGTCTCCCCACCAGGAACCATTCTTTGTTCCTTTTTTTCTGTGCAAAGCACTCCCCTGTTTTTGTTTGCAAACACACAGCTCCCTTGGTATTCCCACCCCATAATTACACACATCAAGTGGGGGACTAGTGGGTGTGTTCAGCCCCCTTGTGGGCAGACTCCAACCACTACATCAGAGGTAGTGGTTTAAAAATAGAAGGGCGAAGTCTCATTCTGTTGAAGAAGGGGGGTGATTTGCCTTTCAGCTCCAGTTCTAGACGTCCGTTGTTGTTTTTTTCTGCACATTGTGGTTAAGTTTCATTTGGAAAACAAGCCAGATGCGCCCAGGCTCCACACGCTAGGTGATTAATCGGAGAGCTGAGTGCCTTGACAGAGAGAGACTGGTTGGGTGGGTCCCATGTATGTCCGGCAGACTGTGGGTACTGTGGCTCGCTCTTCAGTTGATGTAATGCTTGTAACACTACATGCCTATGAACATAGGAACAAAGGAAGATTGCTGGTCCATCAAGTTCTTTTCCCTCACCAGCTCTCCACCCATTTTAAAAATATTATAGTTTCAATAAACATACCAGATTTACCCCCATGTTTTTTGTTAATAATATTTTATTGAGTATATATCAATAATGCGTAACACAGATCAACATAACAGTTGTAAAATGTAGTTATTTATTTATTTTAAAACATGTTTATTATTATTATTATTTATAAAGCCATTGCATTTCAAATTAATGAAACAAACAAAAAACAAATTGATGAAACAAACAGAATCTAGTGCACTCTGTTTCAGAAACTGGCCACGCATCAGGAGCAGGGGCATTTGTGTCTGCTCAGTGGTAATTATAACCACACTAAACTGTTGTTTTGACTTGATAGAGTAAGCAATCCTCTTTCCATTCTGAGTATTATCCTTGGCATATTCAGTTTTGCACTTACCAGGTATGCACTACCAGCACTTTATATATATGGGCATTGTGGACTGTGTGGGCCGTGGATGTCTTGGGGCCTACTGAAATTTGATGCCTGAATGAAAAACTGTGCACAAGCTTCATGGCAAGATTGTGTTCTACTTGTCTGTAGGTGCTTTTACACTGGCAGTCTTGCAACAGAATAAGCATTACAGAAGGGCTTTACCGTTCCATCCAATGCTGTGTAAATGCTATTTGTTCCGTTGTAAAAATGTATGGTCGCCTGAAACACACTCCGTGGTGTAAGTGGTTTGTCCCAAATGTGCCATTGCAGCACGCAGTGTAAAGCGCCCATTCTGGAGCAAACAACTCTAGCTCTAGCAAGGAGTACTGCACCGGTACAGACAGCAGGGTGCTTTGTGGTGAAAAATACAACTTGTGTAATCAGAACGTGGTGCGGAACATGCTGTATCGGCGCTACACAGGTAATGCTTGTTTCGGCACAGCAGTGTGCATGTAAAAGGGCTTGTGAGTGTGTTCACTTGCTGTGTTATGTGATTAATTCAGAGATTGGCTGCCTCTGTGAACACACCAGGCCCTGCACCAGGAGATGCATACCTCTTACTGTGCAGCCACAAACCAGTAGCGCCTACAAAACAAAGACTTTTCTAATTTGTGATTAAAACTAAGTGAATCAGACAGGGTTAACAAACATACAAAAATGCCAGCAGATTAGGCCTTAAGCTCTGTTACGTCTGCTCGAGATACAATTTATAGTAAATTCACTGTTGTTGCTCCCCCACCCCTTCCCTCTTCCTTCCCTTTCCCTCAAGGTTTCTCACCCGGAGTTCCCTTACTGGCCCCTTCCCTCCCGACCTGTACCTTGCCCATGATATACCTACCCCATCCCCTCTTAAAACTTCCCACTGATTCCCTTGACATCACCTCCTCAGGCAGCGTGTTCCAAGGCACCAACACCCTTTCCGTGAAGTAATATTTCCTCACTTCTCTTCTGTACCCCCCACCACCACCAATTTTAGGCAATGACCCCTCGTGTTCCATTCCCCCTTTAATCTGAACAAACTCTTAGTGTTTACCCTGTTAATGCCCTTCACATATTTAAAGGTCTTAGTCTTATCCCCTCTGTCCCTGCTGTCCTCCAGGGAGTACATATTGAGCTTGTTATATACTTATGTAACCCCCTACAAATGGGGGTTCCCGAAAAGTCTTCCTTGAGCTTGCCCAAATGCTCACTGCCAGGCTGGTGTCCTGCATTTTAGCAGTTTAAATGTGATTGCCAGAGAGAGTCTGTATAGCCTCTGTGTACTGTCTCTTTAAGAGCTGCCTGGATTGCAGTCATAATTAATCTGAGAGGGAGCTCTGTTAGAAGATGTACTTGTTTGCTGATCATTTGTTAGAGTAGTAATAATATTGCAGTTTGTTCTAACCTGCCTTCTTTGCAGCATGGACGGTTCTGTTTGTTTCCATCATCTTGGTCCTGTACTGCAGAATGGGCCAATCAGTACATTAGGGACTCTAAAATGGAGCCTGCCTACAGGGGCTTGGTGGGGCCAAAACTTGTAGGAATTGTAGTTTTGGGCTTTTGGCGGCTAAAATAACCTGCAGGGGGAGCCCTTGTTGTGACTGACAGACAAATCAGCCAACTGAACCTTTTGGATCTTGGGGAAAGTCCCACACTGCTTGCAGTTTCAGTTAGATCTGAGTTGTGAAGTGAAGAAGTAACAGCTCGAGATAGTTCGAGCAGCAATCCATAGTGGAATCGCGTTGGAGAACTGTGGAAAGGCCTGAGTTTGGCCTGCATGCCTGCCTGATGTTCCTGAGAGGGAACTTGTGTTTTTTTCCAGACTGAATCCGAACTTGGAGAGCGAATTATGCCACTGAATTGTGACCAGGCTTTAACCTGAAGAAGACCGAAGATTTGCTGAATGCGATCAGCTTGTGAGGACTTCCAGTTACCTCTGAACTCCCAGATTGTGCAGAGACTCTGTAATTGTGACCGGAGAGCCATTTGCCTGGTACAGTGGAATTTCCTTACATGTGAATGTGCTATGTGCTTATAGTGGGTCATGATTTGATTCTCCACTGTGTCTCTGAACTGTGTTTTGCTTGCTGGAGGCTGTATTCAGCTCCACGGACTGAATCCATATCCATTTCTGTTTGCCTGGGCCCTGCTACACTGGCCCAGCCAGAATACCTGCTACGCAGAGAAAGTAATCGACGAGAGACCGGACTGGGGATCAGCCCCCTGCTCAACGCCTTGAACAGGAACAACGCCTCTGTGTTTTGTGTGGGCCCTGCTTCTCTGGGCACTCCAGCTCAACAGCCTGCAGCCTCGATGTCATCCTGCAAGTGTCCAGTATTGGGTATCGTGAGCAAACATCAGGGTAGCTCCCCTGCAACAACAGCTAAATCTAAAAGGGTTGTCATCTGATTGTCTTGTTGCCTTTTCTTTCACGAACTGAGCCCTCTAGCTCCGGATTACAAATAGTGAGTGTTGTGCATGTTGCTTTTTTCCATCACAGGGCCCCAACCAGCTGCAGTGTTCCTGGCTAGCCCACCATTTTCCTACCTGGGTACCCAGAGTGTGTGACTGTGTAGGAACTCTGAACTGCATGCATAACTGTCTGATTAACATAGCTTTTAAGCAAATCAACCTGATTTTGCCCCTCCCTTGTTCAAGTCCTCTGAATAAATCAGATTTAACTTTGTTTGCATTTAACTTGACTGTGGTTCCAGTTTGTGCCAGGAGTATTGCACTGTTGTTATTTGCTGTGCTTAACCTTGTTTTACAGGGGGTCCCCAGGGTCAAGCTAGAGGACCCAGCCCTGATGGTAAGTGCAAACAGTGTGGGTAATTGTCTGGTGAATAAGGGTCATTGTGAAAGTGATGATTGTGTACTGTTCAGGCCACTAGAAGGAGAAAAGGGGGTTACAGTGTCCTGGAGGGCTGTGCCCAGGTCAGCTTGACAACTACCAACCCTGACCTCAGGGTGGAGGCACCTGTACCAGAACCTAGGCCCCTTAACCTGCAACTAGCCAAGCAGGCAGGGGTAGTAGCCCTTGGGATAGCGCCACCTAGGGGTTACATTTTGGAGGCTCACCGCTGGGATTTTGTGCCTTCTAGTGCCCAAAAATTACGAATTATTGTTAAAGATTAATAGCTACCCCAGTAGAAATGGCTGTACACTAGTTGGTGGGGTGGTGTACTGGGCAGTAGAGTGACCCCCAAAATGTTCTGCTTATACTGGATATTCCCCTGGGTACCAGTAAGGACACTGTAGAGGGAGCACTCTCCAAAGCTGAATGTTTAAAAAGCCCTGTGGTGGTGGGTCGACAGGCTGATTTGATCGCCCAAACTTTCATATCCTTGGTAGAGTGTAGTGACCTCATGGACAGCTCTAAAGTGCCACAGACTATTGCCTCAGAAGGGGTCCTAGCCACCTGGTGAATGATAACAAAAGACAGTAAAGACCCTGGGGAGGAAGAGCTCCCACCATTATCTGAGACTTTTGAAGAGAAATTTGTTAAGTTCTTGCTGGAGGAAGGGAAAACCATAGAGGACTTTAAGAAACTATTCATGCCACCCAGGGGTGTTCCTTCCCCAACACTCTCTCCCACTCCAGCACCTGTTACTGCCCCGCCTTCTGTGCCCATGCCAATGCTGGCCCCTATATCTGTACCCGGCATTAGTCACGACTCCTACCGAAGGCTGAGAATCTTTTCCGGCACCCTCCCCACCCCCCAGGGGGAGGATGACTGGGAAATCTGGATCGACTATGTTGCCCCCTTGGTACCTGAGTGGCAGTGTACGGAGGCTGAGAAGCAGAAAAGAATCATAGAAAGTTTGAGGGGCCCCATCCTTGAAGCCATTACATTTTTGAGGTCCACAAACCCTGATGCATCTGCTCAGATGTACCTATCCATACTTGAAGGCAATTTTGGGAGCATTGAGTCAGGGGAGACTTTGATGTGGAAATTCCAAGGCACCAACCAATGGAAGGGGGGAAGTTTGTCTGTGTATGTTACTCACCTAGAGAGAGCTCTGCAGAAAGCTTCTCGGAAAGGTGCGGTAGCCGGCAGTGATTTGAACCATGTGAAATTTGGGCACACACTGCAACATGCCAAGCATTCTAAACTGCAGATTATCCAGTTAAGGCTCCAGGATAGGAGAGGTAACCCACCTGACTACTGTGACTTGATAAAAGAACTCTGGGAGGTAGAAGGTGAAGAGGGAGATTGTTATTATGGGGTGAGTGCAGCCCAAGTGATCATGGCACCGGAAGGCCCTTCCAAAATGGAGACCACTACGAGTGTCCTGCCGTGGGCTAAACGGTGGGGGGAGGAGTTGCTGAAGGAAGTCAGAGTACAACCGGGTGTGTTCCCTGAGGTATCCCCTGCTGACAGAGACCCTTGCCCCTGTCAGGACGTGACTGTTAAGGGGGTTGGGGTGCACCCTCAGGCATCCTCTACTAAGGGTGGCTTCTTGGCTGAGCTCAAGAAATTGACTGCCACCCTAAAGGAACTTTTGAGATATTGTACACTACCCACAGAAGTCACACAATCTCCCATCGGTGCTCCAGCATCCCCTGCTATGTTCTCCCCAAGGATGCCCTGAGAGCCTGTCATTTGTCACAATTGCGGCAAGGGTGGCCATATGAAGAGGGAATGCCGGTCTCAGAAGGACTTGGAGAAATTGGTGAACCGGCTTCAAGGAGAGCTTCAGAAAATGAGTCAGTGGTCAAGAGGTGCACGAAATGACTGCAGTGAAGGCTTCGGCCATCCTAACTCAAACCCCTCTGTGGCTAAATCGTCTGTCCAGGCCCCTGCTGTTGTCCCTCCAGACTGGTCCAAAATAGTGGGCCCTTCAATGAAGACTACTGTGGCTGTGAATGGTATTCCTACTCAGGCTGTGCTTGACAGTGGATCGCAAGTGACCATTGTATTTCAGGACTGGTATGACAAACACTTATCTGATGTGCCATTACAATCCCTGGAAGGCCTACATGTGTGGGGGCTGAGTGACAAGTCTTATCCCTACCTAGGATAAGTCCGCCTCGGGTTGTCTTTTCCTGCAACTGTTACTGGTGTAGAGGAGCAAGTTAGGGCTGCGAGAACCTCTAAAAGTTCTACCTCACAAACTTTCTGAGTAGAACCAAAAAGGTTCACAAGGTTCTACCTGGTTCTACCAAGTAGAACCTAGCAGAATCGGGTTCTACCAGGTAGAAGTGGGTTTTACCAAGTAAAACCAGATTCTACTTGGTATAACCAGGTTCTACAGTGTATAACCAGGTTCTACAATATATAAACCCATTTTACCCGATTCCACTTAATTAGGAAATCCACAGATGTATTGTTTTTGCATGTTTGGGGAAGTACATGTAGTACTAAGGATGGTATGCATTGTGAAGCTTTGGTGCATAGGATTCTTCCTGTCTCAGTGCTCCAAAGTTTTGCAAAACTTACTTTTCTTAAAGTTAGAATCTTTGTACTACATGTACGTTCCCAAACATGCAAAAAAAAAAAAACTGTGGATTTTTTATACTAAAGTAGATTAGTAGAACCAGTTAAAACTTGGCAATGTATTGTAGAACCTGGTTATAAGTAGATGCTATAAAATAGTGTTGAAACAGATTTAGCGAGCAATAATGGTCAGGGATGATACAGTATATGATTCGTATATCATCCCTGATAGTTTTTGCTTGTCAAATCTTGTTGAAACCTGGGAGCACAAGGTAGTTAAGTGACTTGCTCAGGGTCAGACAGTATGCAAGTTGATGGGATTCAAACCCAGCTCTCCAGTGCAGCTAAAATTATTGCTGTTATCCTTTAAGAGATCAGATTTAGTCGGCAGTGAACACAGCACTAGCACTCAAAACTGTGTGTCTCTCTCTCTCTCAGGGATGTCTGTCTGCTGAGCTTGCCTTTCTCTTTCACCCCCTGCAGTGAGAGCACTCCAAAAGTTTTTTTTTATTACAGACAGGTGTGGTCTGCAACCCACAAAGTCAGCAGGACCGGGGCAGCTCCTCGGGGGTTGCCCACCATTAGGAAACACAGCAGAGGAACATAACACCGGGACAATAGGTGTTTAGTTTTCTGAATGCTTTTTTCCACACCGTCCATTGGACCACCAGCTAGTAATAGATCACTGCCACTCTCTGAGTGGCAGTAAGCTGTTATTAATTGGTGGTCAGTACTAGACTGTGAAAAAAAAGCATTTGGAAATTTCAAACTTGCCTGTGTCCAGTGTGGCTATGTGACTGCAGCACCACCCTAAACAAATTCCAGGATTTTACTGGGTTTTCCAGTAAAAGTGAAAATCCATGCCCATATAACAGCACATGTAGGGATATGCAATGAGTTTCAAAAGGAAATGCAATCCATCCAATAACTGTGAGGAAGCCATGTGTGTTACAAAAGTTCTGCCCCTACTGAGGGGAGATAAATTGCATTTTCTTAGCACAATGTATATTCTGTTTAAGCTATCAGCTAAAGAATTCCTCACAGCCAATTTCTTTTGTTTTGGGGGGGGGGGGCAATCTTTTGGCCTAACTGGTTCAGCTGGCCAGCTGTTCTATCTGGCCACTCCTGCCTCCACATTTGCACTTATTCTCCAGCTGTAGTGTCCACACCATGGCACATACCAAACCTTACCTCCCTCTAACAGCCCCAGAGCTTGCCGCCGCCACCATCCACCATGCAGTCACTCGTGCATCTCTCCTGCACACACTGCTAAGACTCTGGAGTGGGCAGGCTCAGCAGTCAGCATCCCACCTTGCAACCTGTTGCACAAATGGTAGCCGGTGTCGCTGCCTAGGACCCCCATTCCTCCAGTCATATTTTAATTGGTGGTGGGCGAACCTAGCGAACCAAAGTTCACATTTTTTTTAAAAATGTCCGCGTTTCACGGCACCCGCGAACGTGGGGAGTTCTCACACTTTAAGGGCCAAGCTGAATCGAACTTGCAGCCCTAGAGCAAGTAGAGGCACTGGCCCTAGTGTGTCCCCCCACCGGACTGTATGATGGGGTTCCCCTGTTAATTGGAACAAACACCCACATGTTTGGGAGACTAGCACAACTCTGCCATGAGAAACAAGGGCAACTGACTGGATGGGCCCTAAGAATTCCAGCCTTAGTAAAAAGGGCATATAACCTACAACAGAAACCCAATGAAGAGGACCCAGATGAGCCAGTGGGGATAGTGTGGAAAAAGGAACCTGACTCTTTGGTCTTGGCCCTCAACGCCCAGTGCACAATCCATGGAGAAGTCCGCCTAAAGAGAAATGTGAAGAACAAAATATTAATGTTGGATGCACCAAGTGATGGAAAGTTGCCAGAAGGATTATTGATTAAACCCAGCATCTTGCCTGCCCGTGCCCATGCCTATGCATGATGAGTGATGGTCCAGATTTGAAATGTGTCAGATCGGGAGGTCCGGGTGAACAGAGGGTGCACTCTAGCTACAGTAAATTGCACAGACACTGCAGTGTCACCCAATAACAAGTACTCTGGCCAAAAGGAGAGAGTGACCCCGGACTTATTTGACTTTGGTGATTCCTCGCTGCCAGCTGAATGGAAGGCTAGGATCAGCAAGAAACTTGCCCAGAGAGACCAAGTGTTTTTGTTAAAAAAATGGGACGTGGGGTGTGTGCAGGGTGCAGAGCATCATATATGTATACATGATGACCAGCCATTTCAAGAGAGATCCTGACGCCTCGCCCCAGTGGACATAGATGATGTGAGGAGACACCTGCAGGAAATGCTCGCTGCTGGCGTAATACAGGAATCAAGAAGCCCACATGCCTCTCCCATTGTGGTTGTGCATAAGAAGAATGGGTTGGTGAGGATGTGAGTTGATTATCGAACCCTGAACCAGCAGACCATCCCAGATCAACACCATGCCCCGTATACAAGATGCCCTGGATTGCTTGAATGGGAGCAAATGGTTCTCAGTATTGAATCTTTGCAGTGGATATTACCAGATTCCGATGGCCATGAAGGACCATGAGAAAACTGCCTTCATCTGTCCTTTGGGGTTCTACGAATTCCTGAGAATGCCACAGGGGATTTCAGGTGCCCCCGGCCACCTTTCAGCGACTGATGGAATCTGCGATGGGAGATATGAACTTGCTGGAATGCCTAGTGTACCTAGATGATGTCATTGTGTTCGGACACACATTAGAGGAGCATGAGACCTGACTGTTTAAAGTCCTAGACCGATTGGAAGACTTTGGCCTCAAGCTGTCCATTGACAAGTGCCATTTTTTTCAAACCTCTGTGAAGTATGTGGGACACATAGTATCTGCAGAAGGAATAGTGACCGATCCCAGTAAGGCTGAGTCACTGACTACTTGGCCCCAGCCCCATAACTTGAAAGAACTACAATGTTTTCTGGAGTTCTGTGGCTACTACTGCAGGTTCATAAAAGATTATTCCAAGGTGATTCGCTGCTCCTGAATCTCACCCAGGGTTTCCCCCCTACCAACCGTAAATACAAGAAAGGGGCCGTCAAAGAACCCAAGAAAGTATACTTCCGAACAGCTAAACCTTTTGGGCCCCACTGGACACCCAAATGTGAAGCAGCCTCCCACGAAGTCATATACCAGCTCACCCATGCCCCCATCCTCGCCTATGCTGACCCTACCAAGCCCTATGTACTGCATACGAACACTAGTCTGCAGGGCCTAGGAGCTGTGCTGTATCAGGACCATGAGGGTGGTTTGAAACCAGTGGCTTTTGCCAGCAGGAGCTTGACCCTATCAGAATGAAACTATCTTGTACATAAGCTGGAGTTCCTTGCCCTAAAATGGGCCATTGTTGACCAGTTTCATGAGTACCTCTATGGGGCAAAGATATTGGTGAATTCTGACAATAACCTGTTAACCTATATACAGACTTCAGCTAAGTTGGACGCCACAGGGCACTGGTGGCTCTCTGCTTTATCAACCTATGACTATGCTGTCGAGTACAGGCCAGGACTGAACCATATTGATGCTGATGCCCAGTCACGAAGGCCAGTCTCCAAGAGTGATTGGGTCAGGTTGTCTAAACCTGACATCCAAACATTGTGCCAAAAGTTTGACAGAGATGAACAGATGTCTGCGGACACAGTGGACTGAGTAGTAGATTGCTTGGGCCCTCCTGGTACCTGCATACTGGCTGCCTATTGCTATTTCTCTGCTGTAGATATTAGTGCACTACCTCAATTTGACAATGACAGTATTCAGTGGGCTCAATCCCAAGATCCTATAATTCAACCTGCACATCATGCCCTGTGTGTGGGAAAAGATGTGCCTAAGTTGTGTTTCTCTGACTTGCAAACTGCCCTATTGTTTAAAGAAGGCCCCAGGTTGAAGTTACTTAATCAGTTGTTATACAGAGGGACAGTGGACTGCAGTGGCCAAGTAGACAAGCAACAATTGGTCCTGCCTACGGCCTTTAAACACTTGGTACTGAGGTCCCTCTACAATCACATGGGGCACCTCGGTATTGACAGGACTCTCGACCTGGTATAGTCTCGATTCTACTGGCCCAAGATGGGGAACGATGTTGAGCACCATGTAAAGACCTGTAGTCGTTGTCTCCAAAGAAAAGTCCTGCCTCAGAGGGCTGCCCGCCTTGTCAATATCACTACCAGCATCCCCATGGAACTGGTCTGCATAGATTTTTTGTGTTTAGAGCCTGATCAACGGAATATTGGCAATGTGTTAGTGGTTATGGATCATTTCACATGGTATGCACAAGCTTTTCCAACTGAAGATCAAAAAGCCTCTAACGTGACCAAGGCGCTAGTGGAAAAATTCTTCATCCACTATGGTGCCCCCAAGTGGATCCACTCTGATCAAGGCAGAGACTTTGAAAATAGGCTTATCAAAGAAATGCTGTCTCTTTGGGGGGTGCAGAAGTCAAGAACCACCCCTTATCACCTGCAAGGGGACCCTCAACCAGAACGTTTTAACCGCACCCTTCTAAACATACTGGGCACCCTCCACCCAAAAGACAAGCATAAGTGGAGCCAGCAGATTAGCACCTTGGTACACGTGTACAATTGCACCAAAAATGACGCTACTGGGTTCTCCCCCTACCGTCTCATGTTTGGAAGGGAGGCTCACCTGCCAGTTGATGTCTGGTTTGGGGTCTCTCCAGATGGGGTCCAAGCTGAAAACTACCTGCAGTATGTACAGAAACTGAAAGTTCAGTTGAATCATGCATATCAACTGGCCCAGACAATGGCTACTAAAAGAAATCTCGCCAACAAAGAGAGGAACGACAAGAAAGTGAAGGCTGAAGAGCTATGGCCTGGAGACTGTGTGTTGTTACGCAATTTGAGACTACATGGCAAGCATAAAATTGCTGATAGGTGGCACATGTAGTAGTTGGAAAGTTGGATGATCTACCACTATACAAAGTATGCCCAAACAATAACTCCAAAGCTGTCAAGACCATGCACCGTAACCACTTGCTGCCTATCGGCCAAGTTATTATTGAAACTGAGCCAGCAGACATTGCTTCCCCTCTGCTGGTGACTCATGCTGCTGCAAAAAAGAGACAGAGTCAACCTATCCCAGTAGTTACAGAGTTAAGGTTTCCCCCGCAGCAGGCCCAGAATGATAGTGACTGTCAGTCTACCTCTGACGACAGTGAGTGTGATAATGCCTATTACCCCTCCTATGAATTGAGTCAGCTGTTTTGAGGTAACCCTTTGACTGATTGTGGGGATGAAGCTGGGCCTTTTGGATTGCCTAACCCTCCATTTTCATCCATGGAACCAGTGCTTCCTGAAAGTGAGGTGCAAAGCATCACATCTGAGGTTGTGGACTCTGTGTTTTGTGGAACTGTGTGAATTGGCCGAAGAAGGAGCTGATGGTCTGAGTCCCCCTGGTGACACACCAGAACTTGAAGAACAGTATGAGAGTGCTGACAACCCCATTTCAGTACCACGAAGCCTAATTGTGCCTAAACCTTCTCAAAGTGAGCCAGCTGGGCCCTCGTCAGAAGATAGTAATGAGCAAAGTGTTGTGGAAACAGAGCCTACAGAGCAAGAAGCTGACAATGCTCCCAGTTTGAACATTCCCATCCATGCAGAGACACCCCTCACAAGTGACAAAAGCTCCAAAGTTAGTGCTAAAAGTACAGAGACTATGGCTGCTCCACCCAGAAAGACTGGCCAAGCTGTCAAACCAGTACTACGCTTTAGTTATGATTCCCCTGGGAGGCCAGTGGATTTGCCTCTCAATGTGGTTCACAAAGGAGTTTACGTCTCGCCAAGCTTACTGCCCAGATTGAGCTTGATGGCCAATTCCAAGTTACTTGTTTTTCCTTCTCACCATGGTGCCCCTGCCCCAAGTTAGCTGATAGGGAAGGGCCCCCCTCTCACATTGTTTAATGTGCAAGAAGTTATTACCTGAAGCAGTATTGCGATGTTACTAATGTGTTAATCATAGTGGAGTCAGCATTACCTGTATGAAACATGCATAAGTATTGTCAATATGGATGTAGTAATGCAAAGTATATTGAAAGTGATAGTGATGTAACAAGCTAATGATATATATGTCTCGTTTATATTGAATTTTTGATATTGTGATGGTACAGATGTGATGCGGACACCAAGTTTTTTCCAGGCAGGGAAGGGTGTAACCCCCCTACAAATGGGGGTTCCCAAAAAGTCTTCCTTGAGCTTGCTTAAATGCTCACTGCCAGGCTGGTGTCCTGCGTTTTAGCAGTTTAAATGTGATTGCCAGAGAGTGCCAGTATAGCCTCTGTGTACTCTCTCTCTCTTTAGAGCTGTCTGGATTGCAGTCATAATTAATCTGAGAGGGAGCTCTGTTAGAAGATGTACTTGTTTGCTGATCATTTTTTAGAGAAGTAATAAGGTTGCGGTTTGTTCTAACCTGCCTTCTTTGCAGTATGGATAGTTCTTTTTTTTCCCCCATCATCTTGGTCCTGAACTGCAGAATGGGCCAATCAGTACATTTGGTACTCTAAAATGGAGCCTGCCTACAGGGGCTGGGTGGGACCAGAAGTTGTGGGAATTGTGGTTTTGGGCTTTTGGTGCCTAAAATAACCTGGAGGGGGAGCCCTTGTTGTGACTGACAGACAGATCAGCCAACCGAACCTTTTGGATCTTGGGAAAAGTCCCACACTGCTTGCAGTTTCAGTTAGATCTGAGTTGGGAAGTGAAGAAGTAACAGCTCGAGATAGTTCGAGCAGCAATCCATAGTGGATCTGCGTGGGAGAACTGTGGAAAGGCCTGAGTTTGGCCTGGATGCCTGCCTGCTCTTCCTGAGGGGGAACTTGTGTTTTTTTTCAGATTGAATCTGAATTAGGAGAGTGAATTAAGCCACTGAATTGTGACCAGGCTTTAACCTGAAGAAGACCAAGGGTTTACTGAATGCAATCGGCCTGTCAGGACTTCCAGCTACCTCTGAACTCCCGGATTGTGCAGAAACTCTGTAATTGCGACCAGAGAGCCATTTGCCTGGTACAGTGGAATTTCCTTACATGTGAATGTGCTGTGTGCTTATAGTGGGTCATGATTTGGTTCCCCACTGTGTGTCTGAACTGTGTTTTGCTCGCTGGAGGCTGTATCCAGCTCCACAGACTGAATCCATATCCATTTCCATTTGCCTGGGCCCTGCTACACTGGCCCAGCCAGAATACCTGCTACGCAAAGAAAGTCATCGACGAGAAGCCGGCCTGGGGATTAGCCCCCTGCTCAACGCCTTGAACAGAAACAATGCCTCGGTGATTCGTGTGGGCCCTGCTTCTCCGGGCACTCCAGCTCTACAGCCTGCAGCCTCATTTTAATCCTGCCTGTGTCCAGTATTGGGTATCATGAGTAAACATCAGGGTAGCTCCCTGCAACAACAGCTAAATCTAAAAGTATTGTCATCTGATTGTCTTATTGCCTTTTCTTTCATGAACTGAGCCCTCCGGCTCCATATTACAAATAGTGTGTGTTGTGCATGTTACTTTCTTCTATCACAGGGCCCCAACCAGTTGCAACATTCCTGGCTAGCCCACCATTTTCCTACCTGGGTACCTGGAGTGTATGACTGTGTAGGGACTCTGAACTGCATGCATAACTGTCTGATTAACATAGCTTTTAAGTAAATCAACCTGATTATGCCCCTCCCTTGTTCAAGTCCCCTGAATAAATCAGATTTAACTTTGTTTGCATTTAACCTGACTGTGGTTCCAGTTTGTGCCAAGAGTATTGTACCGTTATTATTTGCTGTGCTTAACCTTGTTTTACAGGGGGTCCCCAGGGTCAAGCTAGAGAAACCAGCCCTGGTGGTAAGTGCAAACAGCGTGGGTAATTGTCTGGTGAATAAAGGTCATTGTGAAAGTGATTATTGTGTATTGTTCAGGCCACTAGAAGGAGAAAAGGGGGGTTACAGTGTCCCAGAGGGCTGTGCCCACCGACCCTGACCTCCTGGTGGAGGCTCCCATATCAGAACCCAGGCCCCTAAACCTGCAACTAGCCAAACAGGCAGGGGTAGTAGCCCTTGTGATAGCGCCACCTAGGGATTACACTTACATTTATAATACATGACATACTGATAAATTTTATGATGTATATAGGTGATACACTTATGGACACTAAAACATTTATGAAATATGCATTCAACTCTTTTTTCAACAGTTTCATTCATTGATTTCCATATTGATGTAAATAGTCATCACAACAGAAGAAAATAGGGTACAAAGAAGAAAAACATGCCAGGTTTGGACAGTACTCAAGCAGACCAGTTCTATGAGCAGTGACAAACCTGTGGAGACATACACCAAAGACGTTCTAACCCCAAGAGTCACTGACTTAATGTTTACACTTCATCTCTGCCGAGAGTGACACCCTGGAGATAGCCGTTATGCAGAGTATTATAATTTGGTATGTAGGTTCAAACTGTATCCACTCTCCACTCTGGCTGTTGCTCAGATCTGTTTCTCCACCTGAAGAGTGCAGTCGACCCGTAGTGAACTCTGGTAACAGCTGGTTCTCCAGTTGTTTTTTTATTTTGTGGTTCTATCAAGAAGTGTTCTTTAGTCAGTTTTCTTGATTACTCTGCATTTTTATATATGGTTTTCTGTAAATTAAGGTTTCTCTGGTTCTGGTTTGAGTTCCAGGAACTGGAGAATATCCTACTTGACTACAGTGACTATTGTTACTAGTAAACCACGTTCCTTTTTCTTAAATTTAGTGGTTTGCTATTTTTAGCTATCCAATTTACAGAGAATGGAGCATTTTCACATTCCATTTCTGTCTATGCCCTTTCATCTTAATTAATCAGTTCCTGTTATGGGAGCCGTGATTTGATCTTTGGCACAGTTTCTTCAGTATGAGAGCTGCATTTTGCTGCTGGGCTCCTGTACGGCATTGCTTTTTTTTGAATAGTTTTAATTATTTTAAGGTTCTGCCTAAATGGTATGTCAGACAGACCTTGTGGACCATCAAAAAATAGCAAAAATTATTTTCAGCTCCTGGCAACGGCAGACTGTCATGAGCTTTCTTTAAAGTGTTTAGGTCCACAACACAACTTATAAACTGTTAGTCCTGTAATATTTGTTTCCCCAAAACCTCATTTAAAAGGGTAACAATTTTTAAAAGAAGCATGCGGAGCACTTGGATGACGGTGGGCTCAGGGAGAGTTAAGGCGGACAGGCCGAGGCACATCCCAAATCCTGTTCCACTCCAGAACTCATATGCTGCACTGGCAAATGGGGACAACCAAACAGAGGTATACAGAGAAGTGGAAGGGAAGGATGCGGAGGTCAACCAAGAAGGTAACCTCAGTGGGGAGAGCAGTGGACCCCAGAGGAGGAGGAAGCAACTCCTGGTGGGGGACTCTATCATAAGAGGCATCCAGCTAGAAACACATGAGGGGGAGAACAGAGAGATGAGGTGCCTACCAGGTGCCACGGCATGGAGGGATGGGAGGAAGATCCTGGGGATCACCAGGAAGGCAGGATGGAAGGGTGAGCTGGATGTCATTATCCACCTAGGTACTAATGACCTAGCAAACGGAGAGCTAAGAAAGTTCAGGAAGAGTTTAGGAAATTGGGGAGGGGTCTCTAGCAAGTAGCTACTTCTGTCACCTTTTCAAAAGTACTACCGCTGAGAGGCATGGGAGAGCATAGGTGAGCATGCATCAGGAACTTTAACTCGTGGTTGAAGAACTGGTGCTGTGAGGAAGGGTTCGAATTCATTGGTGACTGGGGACCCACCTAGAGGGATGGATGCTTGTTCAAGCCTGATGGCCTGCATCTGTCCTGGAGGGGAATTCAAGTACTCAGTAAGTTTAAATGCTACCTGGACAAGCATTTAAACTAGCCATGGGGGGGGGTGTCAGGCCAGCAAGAAGGGTACCCATTTGCCCACCCCCCCCAGCTAGCAGTGGAACCAGTGAACAGGAGAAGTGGATAGTTCTACAAAGCAGTGTGCAAAAGATGGAGATAAGCACCCAAGAGGTGGATAGACAGAAAGGGGGCACAATTCAACAGAAGGACAGACAGCAGGGAGAACCAGGGATAAAGGACAAGCAGGGAAGGGGCTGGAGTAGAACAGCTAAACAGCCCGGGGGTTCAAATCATGGACAGCCATGTGTGTGCCAATGCTAGGAGCCTTAGCAACAAGATGGAGGATCTGGAGGCTGTCATAGTGTAGTTGGACCTGGACATTGTGGCCATCACGGAGACCTGGTGTAATGATAACCACGACTGGGAGATGGCCATACCTGATTACAACATATTCAGAAGAGACAGGGCAGTTAGGAAGGGAGGAAGAGTGGCACTTTATGTGAAGGATGGCATAAAGGCCACAGAGATCCAGGAGGAACAAAATGGGGGAGAGATACTGTGGGTTAAGCTGGAAAGGAAAATGGGTCAGCCATCCGCACAGGGTTGGTATACAGACCACCAGCCCAGGTGGAAGAAACAGATAAGAAGCAGATGCTAGCCATCCAAAGGATTGCAGACAAAGGTGAGATGGTGCTGGTTGGAGACTTCAGTATTCCAGATGTGGACTGGAGCCTTACAGCAGCAGCATCAACCAGGAGCAGATTTATCCTGGACTCCCTTCAAAGTGCCTTTCTCAAGCAACTGGTCATGGAACCAGCTCCGTAGAAGGCAGTACTGGACCTTGTGCTCACAAACAGGGACAGTGTGATGGGGTAACAGTGGGGGAGCACCTGGGGAACAGTGACCACCGGTCACTGTGGTTTGAAATCACAGAAGGAGTAGAACCAAACTGCACAAAAACACATATCCTAGCTCGTAGGGGAGGGGCAGACTTTGGGAAAATGGGGAGATGCTTGAAAGAGGCATTAATGGGAATGGGTGGGAATCAGGGGTTGAGGAACAGTGGACAATATTTAAAATGGGGATTACAAGAGCAAAAGAATTATGCATTAAGCAGGTTAGCAAGGGGGAAAAGGAAGGGGAGGCCATTATGATTTTCCAAGGAGGTAGCAGAGAAAGTGAAAGCCAAAAAGATTGCATTCAGGCAATACAAAAGGACGCAGGCAGAAGGGGATAGGGAGAAGTACCAGGAAAAGCAAAGGGAGGCAGGGAGATCAGTAAGGGAAGCCAAAACTCAAACAGAAGAGTGCATCGCAAAATCAGTGGGTAGAGGGGACACAATCTTTTACAGGTACATACGTGAAAAAAGAAAGGCAAAGGAAGGGATCGTGAGACTGAAGAGGGAGGAGGGGGGCCACGTGGAGGATAACAGTAAAGCTGACACTGAACAGCTATTTCTGCTCAGTCTTTACTGAGGAAGAGGAGGGTAATGGGCCTGAAGGGAGTACAAGGGGTTGGAATGGCACAGAAATGGACACAAGTCCCTTTACACGGGAAAGGATCCTAAAGGAACTGGAAGGAATCAAAGTCAATAAAGCAACGGGGTCAGATGGGGTGCACCCCAGGGTCCTTAAAGAACTAAGAGAGGTGGTGGCTGAACCTCTGGCAATCCTGCTTAGCCAATCACTGGAAACAGAGGAGGTACCCAAAGACTGGAGGCAGCAGATATTCCCTTACACAAAAGCAGGAACAAAGAGGAAGTGGGGAACTACAGACCAGTCAGCCTTACCTCGGTAGTGGGGAAGATCATGGAAGCACTACTGAAGTAGAGTCTGGTGGAACATCTGGTTGCCAGTGGACTACAGGACCCAAGGCAGCATGGTTTCACCGGGGGATGTCATGTCAGATCAACCTCATTTAATTTTTCGACTGGGTGACAAGGGAGGTGGATCAGGGGAGGGCAGTGGATGTGGCCTATCTGGACTTCAGCAAGGCCTTTGACACTGTGCCACACAGGCTATTAAACAAACTGGGAAATATGGGAGTGGGCAGGACATTAGTGCGGTGGGTAGGTAATTGGCTGGGTGGCAGGACACAGACAGTAGTGGTAAATGGCTGTCACTCCACAGAGGGAAGAGTGACCAGTGGGGGTACCACAGGGATCAGTGCTGAGACCGGTCTTATTCAATGTCTTCATCAGTGACATTGCGCAGGACCTGGAAGTCAGAATTTCCTTGTTCGCTGATGACACAAAGCTCTGTAACAGAGTGCACATGCCAGAGGGTGTACACAGAATGAGGAGGGACATGCAGAAGCTTGAAGAATGGTCAAGGGTTTGGCAATTGAAATTCAATGCAAAGAAGTGCACGATAATGTACATGGGCACAAAAACCCTGGAACAACCTATTAGTTGGGGGGTGAGGATATAGCGCGCACCAAGCAGGAAAGGGATCTTGGGATTATCATCTCTGATGACCTCAAGGTAGGGAAACAGTATGAAAAGGCAGCAGGTAAAGCAAATAGGATGCTGGGATGCATAGGCAGGGGCATCACCAGCTGGAAAAGGGAAGTCTTAATTCCACTATACAAGACACTAGTGAGGCCCCACCTGGAGTACCGTGTACCATTCTGGAAACCTTGCATACGTAAGGACATAGACAGATTAGAAAAGGTTCGGAGGAGGGCAACAAAGATGGTACATGGATTGCATCACAAGTCCTATGAGGACAGGTTGAATGGCTTGAATATGTACTTCCTGGAGGAGAGGAGGGAGAGAGGGAATATGATAGAGACATACAAGTACATTACAGGAAGGAACAGGGTGCAGGAATACACTATTTTCCAGCAAAAAAGATGTTCCAGGACTAGAGGGCATGGGATGAAGTTGGAGGGAGGGCGATTCAGAGGAAACATGAGAAAGAATTTCTTCACAGAACGGGTGGTGGACAAGTGGAACACCCTGCCAGAGGAAGTAGTGGGGGCTGAAACAATCACTGGATTTAAGAATGCATGGGATAGACATAAGGGAATTCTGGAGGTCAGGGGTAAGGGTCAACAGACTTCTAGGAAAACATAAAGTGAACTTACAAAGTCAAATGGGCAGACTGGGTGGACAATAGGCCCTTATCTGCCAACAATGTCTATGTATGCCTTCTCAGTTTGCCTCTATGTCACCTAAAAATAATAAAAAAGGCTCTGAGGCTGGGCCTAACGATAATGGAAAATATGCATCTGAAGGGTCCATCTCCTCATGTACAGCAGCAAATAATGTAAAAGGTGACAAGAAAAAAAGGAAAAGATAAAGCTGCACAGCTATGCCAGCCTGGTGGCGCTGAGGGTTGAGGCACTGGATGCCACACCTCGTGCCACGCCGGTGACCCGGGTTTGGAAACAGACTCGGATCACCCAGGGTCAGCAAGGGAGGGAAGGGATTGAGTGTCTGGAGAACTGCTCTCCCTTTCCAGGGAGGGATCCAGGGTTAGCATCGCTCCTAAGCAGCTCTGGGGGGTAGCCAGGGGCAGTGACAGGAACATATGGTGCCGACAGATGTGGAGGTGGGGCAGCGGCAGATGTTGGCACATCAGTGCCATGGATGTCATTGCACGTCCATGCTTCAAGGGGGCAAACATCAAAGAAAAATCCCTGGTGGACCAGGAAGGCGATGAGGGCTCCAGGGACTGAACCCACATCCACAGCACTGGACAAACTCCTCTGGGCTCCCCACGGCACCAACCAGGGGTGACCCTCTGATTACAGAACGGCCGCCAGATAGGTGGATGGGCCCTCCCCCGGGGGGTTATCTGGGGGGCTGGAAGGTCCTGGGTGGGGAAATCCTGAGGGAAGAGAGGTGTCAGGCGGGAAGTAGAGGCTGGGTTGAATGAGCACCTGTGAGAGATGCCCTGGCCAACTGGAGCAGTAAAAATAGAATTGAAAAAAAAAAAATAAAGCTGCACAGCCATCAGAAATGTTTGGTAAAGATGGTTCGGGTATCAGGTTGTCCGAAAGGTGGGACCCCTGAATCCAGTGATGGCAAAAATAAAACAGCCTTAGGGCAGGCACTGGAAAACAGTGTCTGCCAAAAAGAAATTGAAAAAAAATCATGTCACTGCCACTCCTCCTGCACAGAAAAAGGAGCGGGCAGGTGGAACAGAAAAAATGCCCTCATCAGAGGTCGTACCAAAAATGTGGCAATTTTTCCAGGCGTTCAGGCCATGGGAAATTTCAGTAGGATACCTGCCACCCCCTCTTCATCAGGCTCAGGCTCCAGCCTATCTGCCTGCGGAGGAAGAGGAAGAATACTGCAATATTGCACGCATAGGGAGGAAGGTGACTGCATGGAGTTAATGGGCAGATCTGAACAAGACTTTGAACCTCCTCCAAGGCAAATTGAGGATTACTCTTTTTTCTTCATTTGTCAGACAAATGGCCGATACCCTCAACATCCCCCCTGCTAGAAGCAGAGGAGGATGAAGAGGATGCTGATTATATGTACATGCTGGAAGTAGCTCCACCAAGAAGAATGTTACTTCCCATACATAAACCTCTTAAAAAGACCATAGCAAAAATCATGGCCGCACCCACTACAGCTGTAGCCATCAACAAACAAGCATTTGTCAATGCCAGATGTTGTCTTGCTGGTTTTGGCATTGGTAGGGCAGGAGTTAGAGAGACATATAATAGAAGTAGCAGTAAAGTATAGAACCGACATCAACCCCACCCCACCCTGCAGAGAGTGACAGGCATTGGGGTGTGCGTTTGAGTTGCTGGCCATAACGCTCATGCTATTTCACCTCACCCTACCCTGCAGAGTCTGACAAGTGTCGCGTTGTGCCTTGGGGTCATCTGGCCTTATGCTAACCCCATTTCATAAGTACATTGAGATGGGTGCAGCATAGGAGAATGGGTTGAACTTTGGGGCTGAAGAGTCCAAGGCACACCTTGATGCCTGTCAGTGGCTGCAGGGTACAGGTGGAGGTGGAGATGGAGGACCAATGGCGTGAGCGGTACAGCAGACAATCCAAAGACACACCCCTGATGCCTGTTAGTCTGTACAGGGTGAGATGTAATGGTTAGAAACCCTAACGCCCTGGGCCTGTGTTGGTATTTGCACTCCAAATTTTAAAACATGGCCTTTTTGTGACCGCACCTCATGAAAGTATTTGGGACCTCTGTTCATGAACAGTGCCCCTGTGATTTTGTTAATCTGTCTTGAACGTTGATTTCCCACAGTGACCACGCCATTCTGCACCACATGAAAATGCCAGCTGCACCATTGATAAGGAGGTGTGAAGAGATGGCAGTGTGGGAAATCTGGAGTGAAAATATGGAACATTCTTGAAGTTATGAGCATGTGTGAAAACTGCACATTGCACGCTCGTAACATAGTCATTTAGTGGAATTTTTTCACCACATTTTTAACATAGCCATTTTGGGATCTCTACTCATGAACAGTGGCACTATGATTATCTTAATCTACCCCAATGTTGATTTCCCACATCGACCGTGTGATTGTGTGCCAGATGTGCGAAACTACATTTCGGGCAGGATGTGACAAATGACAGCTGAACTGTTCATAAGAAGGTGTGCAAAAATGACAATGTTGAAAATCTAGAGTGAAAATATTACAAATTCTCGCACTTACGACTGTGCATGGACACTGCACAACGCACGCTTGTAACAGTCATTTTATGGAATTTTTTCACCAAATTTTCAAGATAGGCATTTTAGGACCTCTGCTCATGAACAGTGTTACTGTGATTTTCTTACTCTGTTCTGAACATTGTTTTTCTACAGTGACTGCGCCACTGCGCGCCGGATGTGCGAAAACACAGTTCAGGTAGGATGTGGGAAAGTAAAGCTGTACTATTCATGAGGTGGTGTGAAAAAAATGGCAATGGTGACAATCTGGAGTACAAATATTAAAAATTATCGAAGTTACAAGCATGCGTGGAAACTGCATAACGCACACTTGTAAAACAGTCATTTTATGGACGTTTGTCATCTAATTTTCAACATAGGCATTTTAGGACCTCGGCTCAGGAACAGAGTCACTGTGATTTTCCTAATCTGTCTCAAACATTGATTTCCCACAGAGACCATGCTATTCTGCACTGGAAGTGCAAAAACACATTTATGGCCAGGATGTGAAAAATTACAAGTATGCGTGAACTCTGCACAACGCACACTCATAGCACAGTCATTTAATGGACTTTTGTCACCAAATTTTCAACATAGGGATTTTAGGACCTCTGCTCATGTACAGTATCACTGTGATTTTCTTACTCTGTCCCGAGCACTGATTTCCCACAGCAACCAAGGTAAGGAGGTGTGGAAAAATGGCAATGTTGAAAATCTGGAGTGAAAATATTACAGATTCGCGAAGTTACGAGCGTGCGTGGAAACTGTGCATTGCACGCTCGTAAAGTCATTTAATGGACTTTCTTTACCAAATTTTCAACATAGGCATTTTAGGACCTCTGCTTATGAACAGTGTCACTGTGATTTTCGTACTCTGCCCTGAACACTGATGTCCCACAGTGACCACGCTATTCTGCGCCGTAAGTACAAAAACACATTTTGGCCAGTATGTGGAAAATGACAGCTATACTGTTCATAAGGAGGTGTGGAAAATGCCAATTTTGAAAATCTGGAGTGAAAATATTACACATTTGTGAAGTTATGAGCCTGCATGGAAACTGCGCAATACACGCTCATAAAACAGTCATTTTTTAATTTTTTTCACCAAATTTGCAACATAGGCGTTTTGAGAGGCCACTTCATGAACAGTGGCACTGTTGTTTTGTTAATCGGTCCCAAAGGGTGATTCTACACAGCGACCACAAAATCACCTTTCGGGACCGAATTACGCAATGATAGTAACTGAATTCATGAGGAGGGGTCCCAATAACCCCATGTTGAAAATTTGGTGCCAAATTTCCCAAAATGCCAGAGATATGCATCAAAGTTGAAAACACCCTATTTATGCCATTATACAGCTTACCGGCATTTCTTCAGTTCGCAGTCAGCTTTGAAGGATGCAGACGTGTTCCTGGTCCACAGAAGATTGCCGCGCCAGGCTCTGGAGGGAAGTATGGGGTGAGGGGTGTGTGTGGGGAGGTAGAGCATGCAGTGGGTGGGTGGGTTGGGGGAGGAGGCTGCAGACTGCGAGGGACCATTTTCTATTTTACAGGGGGAAAAAAAACATTGCAGGAAGGTTTTTGTTTTTACAGTTACATTTGACACACTGGGGTGGGCTCCCAGCATGCCACCTGCGTGTTTTTCTTTTGGGGGGAAACTGGAGCCGACAGGGATTGGGCACCCCGTCAGCAAATTAAAAAGAGTGTTTGGGGGGATGATGCCGACGGGGCTCCCCCATCGGCAAATGAACTGGGGAGGGGGCATCACCTGATGGGTTTTTTTCAGGGGGACTATAGCCGATGGGGATTGGGTACCCCATCAGCAAAAAAAAAAAACAGTGTGGGGGGGATGATGCCGATGGGGATTGGGCTCCCCTGTTGGCAGATGAACTGGGAAGGGGGGCGTGATGATGCAGACAGGGTGATTGGGTGGGGGTGCCCAATCCCTCTGTCTGCATCATCATGTTGGCTTTTCTGGGGACTGTGCGAGGCAGACGGCACAGCCGCCACCATGTCGCAATGAAACTTACACCGGGAAAGGCACGCCCTGCAATGAGGTGGAGCTCCCTTATTTTTTATTTATTTTGTTTAGTTTTTGTTTACCGGGTAGGTGCACTAGCCAGAAAGACTATTTTCAGGCGCGACCCGGGAGAGTACAGAGACAAACTTCAAAGAACAATGATACATAGTGCAAAGTACAGGAACAAATATGATACATAGTACAAGTTAGATATCAGCAGCAATGTGACAAAGAATTGAGGCAGTTAGGCCAGAAATAAGCATTTAAGTTAACGTAAGACAAAATACTATCAGGACAGAATAGGAGCTTGAGGTAGGAAGACCAAAATACAGCATTAATATTTACACAAGACAAAACACATTAAGGTCAATTTATGCAACCAGGCAAACTGTGCAAGTAAGTAAGGAAATAAGGAGCTGTGGGAGCGATCGCCACAAGGCAAAGGTAGAATAAAGGGTGGAGCTCGGGAGAAAAAGGTGGGGAAGGATGATTGGATAACTTGGAAGGCAGAGGAGGAAGTGGGGGAAAGGAAATGACAGAAATGAGGAAGTGAAAGTTGAGAGGGAGAGTTTCACTAACAGGGGTGGGCCCTAGGCTCCTAGATAGCGACAAGTGGAGGGCAGGATTAGAGAGTAAGGGCTAGGGTGGTTTGAAACAGGAGCATGTGTAGGAGGAGTGGAGATAATGTCGAAGTTCTTCCTTAAAGGAGTTGTGAGATGCAGATTGGAGTAGGGTTATAGGAAGTGAGTTCCAGAAATTGGAAGCATGACAGGCAAAGGCATGACCACCTTTATTGGTTCGATGTCTCGGGATGAGGACAGGGATATTTACCGTGGAGCGCAACACATAGTTGGTTTTCTGGTAGGGAAGGAGACAGGCCAGTGAATTAGGGATACGGGATCAGATAATGTTGTCAGTAATGGTCCCAAGCATGTAGGACCTTTGTTCCCGAGGTGGAAGCCATCCTAGATCCAAGTATAGGAGACAATGATGTTTGTGCCGGGGAGCTGGATACAAAGCGACAGATGTTATTGTAAGTAACATCCCACTTACGGAGACTCGAATTGCTGGCAGAGGTGTGTGTACATAGCAACCCCGTAAGTGAGAGAGGGAAGTAGTATCCCACAGGCTATGGCGAGTCTAGCTGAAGGAGTGATGCATAGCTTGTTCGGTAGGCGATCCCTAGTTTGGAGTGAACCTGCTTACAAATAGTATGAATGTGTAGGTCGAAACTCAGGGACGGGTCAAAAGTGACCCCGAGATACTTGAATGAATTTACCACTGCAACAGATGAGCCATCAAGGGAGGAAACATTAAAGTGTATTCGGGAGTGTTTGAGCTTGAGACTGGAGCCAAATAACATGGCTTGGGTCTTTGCTGAGTTCAGTACTAGTTTGTGATTTACAAGCCACTGTTGTAAAAGCTGATAATCACTGGAAAGTTTTGTGTTTATGTCCTTAATGTTATTTGAACTGCAGTACAGAACAATGTCATCTGCATATAGTAGGGAGGAAGTGCTGAGGAGATTTGTGGTAGTACTATTAATGAAAATAGTGAAAAGCAGAGGACCCAAGATAGACCCTTGGGGTACGCCTATGTGGATGGTAGCCTTGTCGGAGAGGGTGGAGTTGAATTTCACGTATTGAGACCTATCAGATAGATAGCTATCAAACCAGTTTACAACATTTAGCGTGAAACCTAGGGAGTTTAGAGTAGCAATGAGGATGGAGTGGTCGACGTAGTCAAAAGCCTTAGTCATATCAATAAAAATGGCCCCAGTGAGCCTGCCAGAGTCCATAGCCACTAAGGTGTCAGATGTGAGTTTGAGTAGTGCAGTGGTGGTACTATGACCCTTGCGGAAACCATGTTGTGCTCCGGTTAGGAGGTCATGTTTCAATAGGAAGTCAGTGGTCGAGGTAGCAACTATTTTCTCAAGAATTTTACTGAGAACAGATAGGATGGCAATGGGACAGTAATTCAATGGGTCAAGTGGGTTACCTTTCTTGAAAACGGGGGTAATTCTGGCCGTCTTCCAAATATCCGGGACAGAACTTTGACACAGAGAGAGGGTAAAGATTTTAGCAAGGGGAGCTGCTATGTGGAGAACAGCCAGTTTTAGGAGCTTTGGTTCCAAGTTATCAGACCCAACAGCTGTATGCTCCGAGATGTTTCTTAAGTGTCAGAGAACCACACTAGTTGGGACAGACTTAAAATGTAAAGTAGGCTTGGAGGAGTTTGCAGGTAAGATGGGGTTAGAAGAAGTAAGGAAAGTGGAGGTATATTGGGTGTGGTCAGCAAATTGCCTGTTGAAGTTTGCAATAGTGAGGGGAATGTTGCAGTGGGTGCCATTTAGAGTCATATCATTGGGAGTGGATGACTGATTTGATCCCAGGAAGAACTTAACATGCGACCAGAATTTTTGGGGGTCCCCCTTGGAGTCTATTAGAAGGTTATTACAGTATGAGCTTTTTGCTTGTTTGATATCTTTCTTACAAGCATTTCTTATTGCTCTGTATGTGTTAAAGTCTGCAGGAAGACCTGATTTCTTGTAATGAAGCCAGATTTTGTCCCTCTGTCTTAATTTAGATAAGTCAGATTTTAGCCATCGTGTCTGACTATTTCTAATCCGCCGTGTGACAAGTTGACAGTGGATTTCTTGCAGTTCTAAGAATTTTGTCAAGAAGATATTTAACGCTGTCTGAACATCTGATAAGCAAAAGACAAGGGACCAGTCAATGCAAGCTACATCAAACAGGAAAGCCTGTGGGTCAAAATTTGCAAAATTGCGGAAAGTATTGAAGTGTGTTTTCATGGGTTCAGGCCTGCCTTTGCCCCAAACACAGAAAGTGGGGGAGTGGTCTGTGATGGCGTCAGATAGGATTCCCACATCTACAATATTCTCAGGTCGGTTTGTCATGATCCAGCCCAGCAAGGTGCTAGAGTTGGAATGAGGAGCAGTTCTGGTGGGCGAGGCGATAAGCTGATGTAGGTTAAAACTCTGTAGTTTAGTCAGGGCTGACATGTGTATGTTACCCAACCAGTTTAAATTGATGTCACCTAGTATAAGGACTTCATTGTTACTGGAGTGAATGGTGGTTAGGTCAAGAAGTTCATCCAGTCCTTTTAGGCCATGGTAGGGGGATTATAGGCACAGATAATATGCAATTTCTTTGCACCAAGGGTGAGGAGAGCATGAAGTGCCTCACAATGGTTCACGGGGACCGAGCTGATTTTAGAGAGCTGGAGGTGTGATTTATAATAGATGAAAGTGTTTTTTAGAGCCTGTTTGCAGGCATGCCAATCAGGAGCCTCAAGATAGCTGCAATATCCAATCTGGAGTAAGGAGCAAAAAGGTGCACCAATCAAAAAGCCACCGTAAGTGGGCTGGCTCTTGGAGAAAAGCAGCAGTACCTTAGGTGTGGAGTCCGGGGAGCGGGACCAGGAAGGTGGCAGGGAGACAGCCAAAGTCCTCGGTGATGGTGGCTGCCAGGGAAACGGCCAGAGACGCTGCCATGACCGCGAGCACCGCTTGGAGCTGCTCTGGGACCATCTAGGAGGGAGAGAGAGAGAGACAGCTGTAATTTAAGGGCAACAGAGATTAGGGGCCGGAGAGCTGGCGGCAGACCGTCAGCGGGGGGTGGGGGTACTTTGGTGGGAGACAAAGACAAGAAAAATTAGCAATTCATAGATACATAGATACATAGACAGTGTCGGCAGATAAGGGCCTATGGCCCACCCAGTCTGCCCATTTGAGCTTGTAAGTTCAGTTTATGTTTTCCTAGAAGTCTGTTGCCCCTTACCCCTGACCTCCAGAATTCCTTTATGTCTATCTCATGCATTCTTAAATCCCATGATTGTTTCAGTCCCCACCACTTCCTCTGGCAGGGTGTTCCACTTGTCCACCACCTCGCTCTGTGAAGAAATTTCTTCATGTTTCCTCTGAATCGCCCCTCCTCCAACTTCATCCCATGCCCTAGTTCTGGAACATCTTTTCGCTTAAAAATAGTGTATTCCTGCACCCTGTTCCTCCCTGCAAGATACTTGTATGTCTCTATCATATCCCCTCTCTCCCTCCTCTCCTCCAGGGAGTACATGTTCAGTTCCTTCAACCTGTCTTCATAGGACTTGTGATGCAATCCATGCACCATCTTCATTGCCCTCCTCAGAACCTTCTCTACCCTGTCTATGTCCTTACATAGGTATGGTCTCCAGAACTGTACACTGCACTTCAGGTGGGGCCTCACTAGTGTCTTGTATAGCGGAATTATGACCTCCCTTTTCCTGCTGGTGATGCCCCTGCCTATACATCCCAGCATCCTATTTGCTTTACCTGCTGCCTTGTCACACTGTTTCCCTACCTTGAGGTCTTCCTGCTTGGTGCATGCTATATCCTCACCCCCAACTGATATATTGTGCCAGGGTTTTTGTGCCCCATATGCATTATCTTGCACTTCTTTGCATTGAATTTCAACTGCCAAACCCCTGACCATTCTTCAAGTTTCTGCAGGTCCCTTCTCATTCTGTCTACACCCTCTGGTGTGTCTATTCTGTTACAGAGCTTTGTGTCATCAGCAAACAGTGAAATTCTGCCTTATAGGTCCTGCGCAATGTCACTGATGAAGATATTGAATAGAACCAGTCCCAGCACTGATCTCTGTGGTACCCCACTGGTCACTCTTCCCTCTGTGGAGTGACAGCCATTTACCACCACCCTCTGTGTCCTGCCACCCAGCCAGTTACCTACCCACCACACTACTGTCCTGCCCACACCCATATTCCCCAGTTTGTGTGCAATAGTCTTCTATGTGGCACAGTGTCAAAGGCCTTGCTGAAGTCCAGATAGGCCATGTCCACTGCCTTCCCCTGATCCACCTCCCTAGTCACCCAGTCAAAAAATTCAACGAGGTTGGTCTGACATGACCTCCCCCTGGTGAAACCATGCTGCCTTGGGTCCTGTAGTCCATTGACAACCAGATGTTCCACCAGCCTCTCCTTCAGTAGTGCTTCCATGATCTTCCCCACTACTGAGGTGAGGCTGACTGGTCTGTAGTTCCCTGCTTCCTCTTTGTTCCCACTTTTATATAAGGGGACTACATCTGCTGTCCTCCAGTCTTTGGGTACCTCCCCTGTTTCCAGTGATTGGCTGAACAGGATAGCCAAAGGTTCATCCACCACCTCTCTTAGTTCTTTAAGGACCCTGGGGTGCACCCCATCTGGCCCCATTGCTTTATCAACTCTTATTACTTCCAGTTCCTTCAGGACCCTTTCTCATGTAAAGGGACTTGTGTCCATTTCTGCACCATTCTCACCTCTTGTACTCCCTTCAGAACCATTACCCTCCTCTTCCTCAGTAAAGACTGAGCAGAAATACCTGTTCAATATGTCAGCTTTACTGTTGTCATCCTCCACGCGCCCCATCCTCCCCTTTAGTCTCACTATCCTCCCTTGTCTTTTCTTTTCACTTATGTACCTGTAAAAGGTTTGCTCCTCTACCCACTGATTTTGCAATGTGTTCTTCTGTCTGAGCTTTGGCTTCCTTACTGATCTCCTTGCCTCCTTTGCTTCTCCTGGTACTTCTCCCTATCCCTTCTGCCTGTGTCTTTTTGTATTGCCTGAATGCAATCTTTTGGCTTTCACTTTCTTTTGCTACCTCTTTGGAAAACCATAATGGTCTCCTCTTCCTTTCCTCTTGCTAACCTGTTAATGCATAATTCTGTTGTTCTTGTAATCCCCATTTTAAATACTCGCACTGTTCCTCAACCCTGATTCCTGTCCCATTCCCCTAATGCCTCTTTCAAGTATCTCCCCATTTTCCCAAAGTCTGCCCCTAAAATCCAGGATACATGTTTTGTGTGGTTTGGTTCTGCTCTTTCTGTGATTTCAAACCACAATGACTGGTGGTCACTGTTCCCCAGGTGCTCCCCCACTGTTACCCCCCATCACACTGTCCCTGTTTGTGAGCACATGGTCCAGTATTGCCTTCTGCCAAGTTGGTTCCATGACCAGTTGCTTGAGGAAGGCACCCTGAAGGGAGTCTAGAATAAATCTGCTCCTAGTTGATGCTGCTGCTGGGATGCTCCAGTCCATGTCTGGAATATTGAAGTCTCCAACCAGTACTACCTCACTTTGTCTGCCATCCTTTGGATGGCTAGCATCAACTCCCTATCTGTTTCTTCCTCCTGGGCTGGTGGTCTATAGACCACACCTGTGCGGATGGCTGTCCCCATTTTCCTTTTCAGCTTAACCCACAGTATCTCTCCCCATTTTGTTCCTCCTGGATCTCTGTGGCCCTTATGTCATTTTTTCATACAGTGCCACTCCTCCTCTCTTCCTGCCTGCCCTGTCTCTTCTGAAATATGTTGTAGCCAGGTATGGCCATATCCCAGTCATGGTTATCATTACACCAGGTTTCAGTGATGGCCACAATGTCCAGGTCTGACTGCACCATGACAGCCTCCAGATCTTCCATCTTGTTGCTAAGGCTCCTGGCATTTGCACACATGGCTTTCCATGATTTGACCTCCCTAGACTGTTTCGCTGTTCTACTCTAGCCCCTTCCTTGGTTGTCCTTTATCCCTGGTTTTCCTTGCTGTCTGCCCTTCTGCTGAATTTTGCCCCTTTTCTGCCTATCCACCTCTTGGGCACTAATCTCCATCTTCTGCACACTACTTTGCAGAGACAGTCACTCCTCTGGTTCACTGGTTCCACTGCTAGCTGTGGGGGGTGAGTAAGTAGGTACCCTCCTTGCTGGCCTGCCACCCCCCTTTGCTAGTTTAAATGCTTGTCAATGTAGTATTTAAACTTCTCATTGAGTGCTTGGATTCCCCTCCAGGATGGATGCAGGCCGTCAGGCTTGAACAAACCTCCATCCTTCCATGTGGGTCCCCAGTCACCAATGAATCCAAAACCCTTCCTCACAGTACCAGTTCTTCAACCATGAGTTAAAGTTCCTGGTGCATGCACTGCTATGCTCTCCCTTGCCTCTCGTAGGTAGTACTTCTGAGAAAGTGACAGAAGTAGCTACTTGCTTGAGACCCCTCTCCAATTTCCTAAACTCTTCCTGAACTTCCTTTGGCTCCCCATTTGCCAGGTCATTAGTACCTAGGTGGATAATGACATCCAGCTCACCCTCCTGCCTTGCCTTCCCAGTGATCCCCAGGATCTTCCTTCCATCCCTCCATGCCGTGGCACCTAGTAGGCACCTCACCTGCCTGTTCTCTCCCTCCTGTGTTCCTAGCTGGATCCCTCTTATGATGGAGTCCCCCACCAGGATTTGCTTCCTCCTCCTCTGGGGTCCACTGCTTTCCCCGCTGAGGTCACCTCCTTGGCTAACCTCCACATCCTTTCCTTCCACTTCTCTGGGTACCTCTATTTGGTTGTCCCCATTTGCCAGTGTGGCATATGAGTTCTTGAGTGGAATAGGATCTGGGATGTGCCTCTGCCTGACCGCTCTAACCCTTCCTGAGCCCACTGTCATCCAAGTGCTCCTCAGTCTCAGCATCCTTTGAGGCAGTTGCATTGGACTGGGTGGTCTCTGGATAGGGGTGATGGTACTCCTGACCCAGTTTACTTCTGCTCTGAGTCTGGCTACCTCATCCCGCAGTCAAGAGAGATGCATGCAGATAGGGCAGCACCTCAGTGTCCAGAAGGTCTGCCTGAATATGGCTGCCCCACAGCCACTGCATTGCACCACTCCCCACATTATACTGCAATTATACTGCTATTCCACTACTTGTCTGCTACTGAAGCTTTCCTAGTTCCCTTTTTATTAATTTACTGTCCTAAAAATCCTGCCACTGATCCTCAGATAATTTTCTTTAAAAAAAAAAAAAAAAAACAATAAATAAATAAATGAGTCAAAACACTTGTCGTGCTGAGGGTGGGCTTCTTCCCCCTTATGCCCCTCCTACTTCACACCCCTTACTATACCCTGTGTTTAGCTCCTGTCAATCAGATTTAACAGGGCATATAATTAAGAGTTGGGGGAAGGGGAGGGGGAAAAATTTGCAGCAATTAAAGACAGCACAGAACTACACCACCACTACGTTTTAAATTTTCAACAGCCCAAAAACAATACTAAGTAAAGACAACAAAGAAAGTACAGTGTCACTAAAAGCCCACAATCTAAGTTTAAAAGAAAAATAGCAATTACCGGTTACTCTAAAGCACTGAATTGAATATGTTTCCTTCCTTCCCCTTCTGGCTTCTTCTGAGAAAATGAAACTCACTTGCTACCTCAACTCTGACTAAGCCCCACCTCCAGTTATCACGTAGCTGAGGTCAGAGACCAGACAATTAGCACCCCTCACCCAATTACAGGGCAGTCAGACAAGCCAAGATAAAATTTGCAGCAATTAAAGACAGCACAGAATTACACCACCACTACGTTTTAAATTTTCAACAGCCCAAAAACAATTCTAAGTAAAAACAACAAAGAAAGTACAGTGTCACTAAAAGCCCACAATCTAAGTTTAAAAGGAAAAATAGCAATCACCAGTTACTCTAAAGCACTGAATTGAATATGTTTCCTTCCTTCCCCTTCTGGCTTCTTCTGAGAAAATAAAACTCACTTGCTACCTCAACTCTGACTAAGCCCCACCTCCAGTTATCACGTAGCTGAGGTCAGAGGCCAGACAATTAACACCCCTCACCCAACTACAGGGCAGTCAGACAAGCCAAGATAAAATTTGCAGCAATTAAAGACAGCACAGAATTACACCACTACTACGTTTTAAATTTTCAACAGTCCAAAAATAATTCTAAGTAAAGACAACAAAGAAAGTACAGTGTCACTAAAAGCCCACAATCTAAGTTTAAAAGAAAAATATCAATTACCAGTTACTCTAAAGCACTGAATTGAATATGTTTCCTTCCTTCCCCCTCTGGCTTCTTCTGAGAAAATAAAACAGAGTATTCAGAGAATTCAGAGTAAGGTAGGGAAGGGTCACAGGGGGAACAAGGTGAGGATGTGAACAGCACAAATTAATGTTTTGGCTCAGGTAGGGGGATGGGGTAGGAGATGGGACAGATAAAACGCAGACTGCAGGGAGGGTTGGAAATGTGGAGACGGAGAGAGGAGGAAACAGTGAAAGCAGAAAGCAGGCAGGGGATAGGTACTCTAGGGAGGGTGAAATCGAGAGGTATTAGATAGAAAGAGATAAAAAGTTCAGGCAGTTTTAGGAGGGTTAGAGATAATGCAGGGGTAGTAGCAGAAAGCAACTTTTCTTAGCAATCACAGTTTGACTAACTTTTTTTGTTTGTTCAACAATGCTGTTTGGGCTGGTTACACAGAGTTTTGCAGTACTTTACATACATCAGGAAATTAATCATGCAAAAAAAGTGCTAAACAGTCACTACAATGCAGAATTAATATTACTGCAAGTGTTCAAACCCTGTGCCTGGAAATATGAAGTTAGCAGCAGGGAGAAAGCGGTTTTTAGAGCCGGTTTTCAGGCACGCCATTGCAGCGGCTAAAACCTTTCAAGGTAGTGGACATGCTTTCACACTGCTGTCATAGACAGCATGCAATCTAGTGTGCCACAGAGCCTAGTCACAAAAGCAGTGGTGCCACGAATACAACAGGACTGCGCCTCCAAAACCTGCTATTCCGAAGTTACTGCAACATGTTTCTTGCACAGGCGCAAGACAACATAAAAAATTGAGAGGAAATGTCATGTGGACATGCAGGGAGTGGAATATCTGTATGTCCAGATCCTAGTCATCATGGGTAGTCCAGGCTACTGCTTGTGAGAGAGCAAAAATTACTCTATCTGCACAGCTCCATGAAAAAAAGACTACAAAATTAGATACTATGGTAAAAAATGTTGTTTTTTTTTTAAATTACACTTTAACCTCCCCACGTCCTGCCAACTCCAACCCTTCAGGGCCCCACAAGGAGTCATCCTCCTGCCTCCTGATCCACTTGTACTCACCTCTAGGCCCCATAGAGCTGTGAATTGCCCCCCGAGTGGGGACGAAGTGGGGGAGCAGACACCCCGTAATCCTTCATTTCGTCAGTCTGGCTGTGGTCGAGCAAGGGCACATTGGAGGCACACTTCTGGAGGCCCATCTTTCCGAGGTTGGCAGGCAGTTTCTCTCTTTTCTTCCCTCCCCTACAGCGTGTAACCCCCTGATGTCATGGTGCAAGGAGCCGACGTCCACACTGTACTGCTGCCTTCCATCCTCTACAGTTGGGGCTTGCAGTACTCCGAGCCTCCACTCAGAGTCGGGCAAGTGCATGGGCATAGGCCTCTTCCCTCCCCAGAGAAGGTGAGCTGTCATGGAACCCTCAGGACCCCATGTTTTCTGCAATTCTGCGGTTGCAGCAGTGGCTGCAGAAATCAGGGCTGACTGCAGAAATCAGTACTGGCCACAGAAATCAGGAAAACTAGCCATATAGCTGCAGAAATGCTAACTATGCTCTATGGTGACAAAAGGAAAGGGCATAGCTACTGATATGTTAAGTATGGCATGGCATACATACTCATTAGAAGGGGCAACAAACTGATGCCACCTGCTACAAAGCTGAAAGGCTAGTGGCTGCATGGCATCTTGGCTTATGCTGGCTCTTGTTACATAACTCCGTCCAGCCAGTATTATGGGAGGGGAGACAGATGCAAGAGTAGTAGAGCTTGATTAGGTCCACAGCAGCTATGATTTGCTGTTGTGTAGCTGTGGCTAGCTCAGCCATGTTAGTTTTTCATTGTGAGACTGCTGACAGTGCTGCTGAATCCCTGGAAGATGAATTTGGAAGGAAGAACTGGTAGGTGAGCAGTAGTCAAGAAGTGAGAAGATTCAGTGGTGCCCATGGAGGAGGATTCGATCTCGGTGTGGTGGCCGGTATCTGAGGAGCAGCTGATTGCAGAAACATGTGGCTAGCAGCAGACTGGGAAGAAGACTCAGTCCCCGCTAAGGGACATTGATCACAGTTTTGATTTGTGGGCTGCAGATCTATACCTGCAAGTGTGAGAGTAATTTCATGGCAGATTTGAACCTGCAGCCTAAGTGGTGGCATCAAGCTCAATTCTTAAGGAGGGTCAAGTTGCCCAGCTGCAGCAGAGTTGGGGACCAGGGTATACTAGAACTGGAGCGAGCAGATAAGGAAAAAATCAGAATGGAGAGTTGCATTGATTGCTGCTATACATAAGTGAACTGAGGGTCACTGACTGAAGAAAACCACAACCTCCTGAGTTGTGAGGAGAAGAGAACAAGCTAACCAAGGTTACTCCAGCTTAATAAGAATGACTTGCTTGCATTTTTTAGTGTGTTCCTCAAAATAAAAAATCAGGAGTCAACACATCATACAGACACTGCAAGTTACACCCTCCATCACTATTATGGGAAGACAATCCCCCAACAAATGGCTGCAGAATCAGCAGTTGTTCTGCCACAGAAAGTATTAGATCCTGCCGCAGAATGTGGGTCCACTTTGCCACAGTAAACACAGGGCCCTCAGGCTTATCTCCCCTGACTGATCCACCAGCGCCCGAGTCCGCTTCCAACATGGACACGGCGTGGCAAAGTGTAGGCATCCAGCGCCTTAAACCCTCAGTGCCACCGGACCGGCTGTAAAAAAAAAGTACGGTGCAACAGCTTCCTGCTTATCAGTTAGGCAGCTTATTCAGCACATGTAGCACGGTATCAGAAAACACTTTTGAACACAACTCTGGCATTGACAGACAGAGCAGAGGATGATTTGGCACAGGACCCGATTGCAACAGTGAGATCAGCCTTGGATGCCACAAAACATCACACTAATGACACTGCTGCCAGAGTTTTGGCTCATGCAATGCCCTTAAGAAAGTTTTCCTGTCTGAGGACTAACATCCATTCCAAGGATACTCAAGACAAGGCCATGGTTTTCTCCTTTGAAGGAGATTGATTATTTGATGGCAAAACAGAGGCCTATACAAAAAAGTGGATGAATGCAAAACCACCTTCCAAAGTAACAAAGAGAGGGAAATGGCCTCTACCTCATACAGGTTGTACGGAAGAGGGGGGCAGAGCAGGGAATACTTCCCAAGAATCGTATGTCTTTTAAGCTCCCTATGAGTACCTATCACATAGAGGTTACTATAGGAGAAAGGGAAAGAGGACTTCCAGGTGTAATGTTGCAGCTCCAGTGCCTAAGCCCCAGCTAAAACAAAACTCCTGACAATTTTGCCCAGGTCATCCAACCATTGCCAATGGGAGAAAGACTGGCACACTACTGCCAGGAATGGGTAAACATTGCCATAGACAAGTGGGTACTGGGTGTAGTTGTCTTGAGATTGTGTCTGCAGTTCAAACACTTTCCAAACCTGTAGAAACACAGACGTTTTCCAGCTCAATCTCCCAAGGAAAAAAATCTGCTGGAACTGGAAGTAAAAAAACTATCAATATCAAAAGCTACTGAAAAAGTCCTGGCCTCACAGTGGGGCAGGGGTCTGTTCTCAAGATACTTCCTGACCCACAGGAAAAATGGGGAGTGATGAGCCATTTCAGATCTCAGGTGTTTGAATAAACATTTGAGAAAAAAAAAATTCAAGGTGGTCACACTAAGAACAGCGGTGCACCACCTTTGCAGAAAGGTCATTGACTCGGATCCTTGGATCTGAAAGATGCCTATTTTCATATTCCAGTCAGATAGTCTCACAGAGAATACCTCAAATTCAAGCTAGGGAACTGCCGATACCAGTTCACAGCTCTTCCATTTGGCCTCACATCAGCTCCAATGGTTTTCGCAAAGTGGCCTGACTGTGGTAGCAACACACCTGAGAAAACAAGACGTGGTAGTTTTCTCGTACCTGATCGACTGGCTAGTCTCAGGAAAAACAGAACAAGAGGCAAGGTGCACAGTTCAGTTGATAAAAAGCACCTTGGAGAACCTGGGTTCTTGATAAATTTACAGAGACCCAGCTAGAGTTCAAATGCTGGACTTTATAGGAGAAGAGCTAAACACCCCGCAGGGAAAAGCTTTCCTCAAATAGGCCAGAGTTACAGCATTGCTAGCAACAGCAGAGTCTTTCACAGTAGGTCAGCCAAGATCTACAGGACACTTTCTACAGTTACTGGGTCACATGGCCATATCCACAGCTGTGGTTCCATGGGCCAGGTTCCAAATGAGAAATATCCAGCACCTTAAGGTACAACTGGTCCCAAAGAAGGGATCCACTTTTAAAGCTAGTTGCACCTGGAAACAAGCTTCAGCTTAGTGTGTCTTTCCTGGTTAAACAAGTTCCCCTTTCCCTTTCCTAGTGCCAATGATAAAAGCATTAGTGGACTCATTACAGTGGTGGGAGGAAGAAAGCAACCTCAGAGAGGGCACTCCCTTCCTTTGGCAATCACCAACAAATATTCTTACTGTAGATGCCTCCCTCCTGGGGTGGTGTACCAACCTGTAGGACCTCACAGTGAGTGGCACATGGAACCCACAGGAGTCACTACAACACAAAAATCTCCTGGAGGTCAGAGCAGTACTGCTAACAGTTTGTAATATTTCTAGTCTCAGCTACTGGGTCAGACTGTCCAAATCAGGACAGACAACATCACAATAATGTACTACATAAACAAGCAGGGAGGGACGAGAGCCTCAAAAATTTGAATAGAGGCAATGAGAATCTGGGACCTGGCATATTCCTTTGAAGCAAACATATTTGCAGTGCATCTGCCAGGCAAAGACAATATCCTGGCAGATTTGCTAAGCAGAATCAGCCACAGAAATCACAAATGGGCCTTAAACCAGCAGGTTCTAGTCACAGTGTTCAGAAGGTGGGGTATTCCCAATATAGATCTGTTTGCATCTTGGTAGAACTATCAGCTCCCACAGTTTTGTTGCAGACCACCAGCCAGAGGAACAGTCCCAAGGGATGCCCTCATACTGGACTGGACAGGGAAGTTTCCGTATGCCTTCCCACCATTTCCACTCATTCAAGAAGTACTCCTGAAACTCAGAAGAGAACCTGCAACAATAATCATGATTGGAACAGACAGGTATGAACTCAATGCTCCTGGCCCTGTCTGACAAGAATCCAGTCAGCATGCCACTCGGTCACAGTCTGTTGACTTTGTCCCAGGGAAGAATAAAATTCCCGAATCCCAGGACCCTGCGCCTAAGGGCATGTTTCTTAAGGAGTTAGAGTTTTCTGGATTGGACCTCTCAGAAGTCCTAAAAGTGCTTAAGGTTTCAAGGAAATCCGCAACCAAGAAAGTGTTATTCCTCTAAATGGAAAAGGTTTTCTTAGAGGTTGGTCTGCCCCCAGAAAAATAAACCCAATAGAGGCAGGGTTGCCTATAATTCTGCAATACCTAGTACACCTACAGTTGATAGGCCTATGTCCTTCAACTTTAAAGGTGCACTTAGCAGCAGTATCAGCATACATATCAGCTGGCAAGAAAAAGCATTTGGCCTTACAGACCATTTTCAAAAGGTTTTTTAATGGCCCTAAGCCACTGGACCCCCAGTGAAAGACACTGCCCCACCTGGGGACCTCAACATATGCCTTGCCCAGCTTATGGAAGCTCCCTTTGAGCCTATGGAAACTGCTAATCTGAAGTATGTCACATGAAAGACTGTATTCCTGGTTGCAATGTCCTCTGCTAAGAGGGTAAGTGAACTTCAAGCCCTCTGGACAGAGCCAAATCACATAATCCCACACAGGGAAAATCCTTTCTATGGTGCTATCTGACTTCCACCTGAATCAGTCAGTGACCTTCCCTGTACTCTGTCTAGAGCATTCCAGTTTAGGTGAGGAAATGGTGCATAGCCTGGATCTAATTTGAGTCCTGTCTACCTACATGGACCAGACAAAAGATGTCACGTCCCACAGAACCCAGCTTTTTGTTACCTATGGCGAGGCTGGCACAAGCAAACCAGCTACAAGGAGATGTGTCTCTCACTTGATAGTCTCTTGCATTCACTTTTGCTATGAAAAAGCTGGAAAAATGCCGCTAAGAAGCTTAAGGGCACACTCCACAAGGGGTACCTCTGCCTCTGTGGCATCTTCAAGGGCTTCCCATTGTTAGAAATTTGTAAAGCAGTTACCAGGAAAACAGTACACACCTTCACAAAGTACTGCAGTTTGGATATACAGTCCAGGAGGGAAGCCAGCTGCAAAAATGCTGTCTTACAGAACGTTTTCCCCTAATTAAGCTCGGGACCCAGCCTCCCAAGGTACTGCTACTGAGTCTGCATAAAGTGTAAACATTAAGTAAGTGATTCCTGGGGTTAGAAAAAGAAAATTACTCACCTTAGGAATGCTGTTTCTTCTTATGGGTTCACTCACTGTGGTTACACTGTGACTGCCTAACCCTGCCTCCCATTCCAGAACCTAAAACAGGTTCACAGAAGAATCAGTTCCTCTTTTCACTGAGGTTGCTTATTTATTTATTGAGACCTAGGAATTACAACCCTTTGAGTCAGAGACTCCTTTACAAAGGCTCCACATCAACAAAAAAGACAGGCAAGGCAAAACAAAACAGTCGTTACAACAATGGGAGAGAAGAAAAAAAAGCACTTCTGAACAAGTGTACATCATAGTAAAAACATAGTTATACATCACAGTAAAAAATACATCAGCAAATTGCAACAGTTTAGGCAGTGTAATAGGAAATTAGGTCAGGAGTTAGTGAGATCAGACAGAAGGGGAGGAGAGTATTGGGAGAGGAGGAGCAATCCGGAGGACATTGCCAAGTAAGGGAGGTTAGGGAAAAAACAAGCCCCAGGGGCAGGAGAAGAGAGAGAGAGAGAGAGAGAGACTACAAACAGTCACAGCGTAAGGAGGAGGCAGGAATATGATCCTGCAGGTAGGTTTTAAAAGAACCAATTCTTGGCTCAGACAGTAGTGGACCAGGCAGGGGATTCACCCAAAGAGGGGCACAGTACTTGAAAGATCTCTGGTCAGCAGAAGTCTTATAGTAGGGGACTAGGAAGGTGGCTTTTGAGGAGAGTCTAGTAGTCCAACTATGAAGTACCAGGGAAAGAAGATGTTGGGTCACCCCAGGGGTGAGTCCCAGGGAGATTTTCTTTGCAAGCAGGCACATCTGATAGGTTAACCTACCTTCAAAGTTTAACTAGGTGGAGCATTGATACAGATCACATGTGTGGGTAAATCTATCACAACCGCTCACAAGCGGCAGGCCTTGTTCAACGCTATCTTGACCCTGTTCAGTGCAGTGTTAGAGGCAGACCCATATATAACGATACCATAGTCCACCATCGAGAGAACAGAACTGGTGACAGCCAGTCTGAGTGGAGCAGGGGGTAGGCAGGACCTGATTCTGTAGAGCAGACCAATCCTATGTGTAACCCCAAAGTGGCGCTATCCCAAGGGCTACTACCCCTGCCTGCTTGGCTAGTAGCAGATTAAGGGGCCTGAGTTCTGAAACGGGTGCCTCCACCCAGAGATCAGGGTTGGTAGTGGTCAAGCTAACCTGGGCATAGCCCTCTGAGACACTGTAACCCCCCTCTTTCCTTACTAGTGGCCAGAACAATACACAATAATCACTTTCACAATACCCCTGATACACTACACAAGTACCCACACTGTTTGCACTTACCACCAGGGCTTTCCTCTGGCCTGGTCCTTGGGACCCCCTCTAAAACAAGGTTATACACAGCAAATAACAGCAGTACAGTACTCTTGCACAAACTGGGACCACAGTTTGGGGTAAATGCAAAAAAGAGTTAGATCTGATTTATTTAAGGGACTTGAACAAGGGAGGGGTGTAATCAGGTTAATTTGCTTAAAGGCTGTATCAATCAAACAGTTATGCATGCACTTCAGGGTCCATAAACAGTCGCACACTCTGGGTACCAATATGGAGAATGGTGGGCTAGCGAGAAACGTTGCAGCTGGTTGTGGCCCTGTGATGGAAGAAAACAACATGCACAACACACACTATTTGCAATCCGGAGCTGGAGGGCTCAGTTCGTGAAGAGAAAACAAGAAGACAATCAGATGACACACTTTTTGATTAGGCTGTTGTTGCAGGGAGCTACCCTGATGGTTACTCATGATACCCAAGACTGGACACAGGCTGGGTGAAAATCGAGACGGCAGGTGATTAATCTTGAGCGCCAGGAAAAGCAGGGCCCACACGAATCGCCGAGGCGTCATTCCTGTTTAAGGGTGGAGCAGGGAGCTGATCTCCAGGCAGGTCTCTCATTGATGGATTTCTCTGTGCAGCGGGTAGTCTGGCTGGGCCAGTGTGGCAAGGCCCCGGCCAAAATGGAGACAAATTCGGATACAGTTCATTTTGGGCTGGATACAGCTTCCAGCAAGCAGAACACAGTTCACATAGTGGGGAACCAAATCACGACCCACTAACAACTCACAGCACATTTACATGTAAGAAAATTCTACTGTACCAGGCAAATCTCTCTCCAGTCATGATCGCAGAGTCTCTGCACAAACTGGGGATTCAAAAGCAGCTGGAAATACTGACAGACCTATCGCAATCAGCAAAATCTTCGATCTTCAGGTATGAGCCTGGTAAAAATCAGTGGCTTACTTCATTCTCACAAACTCGGATTTAGTTCGAAATGATTCTCTGTTCTCCCTCTCACGGGTAAAAGGCAGACATGCAGGCCACAACTCATGCCTTTCCACAGAGACTGTCTCAAGCTGTTGCTTCTTCAGCTCCCAACTTAGATCTGACTCAACTGCCAGCAAGCCTGGGAATTTCCCCAAGATCCAAAAGGTTTGGTTGGCTGATTCATCTGTCAGTCACAACAGGAGCTCCCCCTTCAGGTGCAAAAAGGTCCCAAAAGCCCAAAACTACAATTCCTACAGATTCTGATTCCAGACAGCTCCTGTAGTCCTGCTCCATTTTAGGTCCCACCACTACTGATTGGTCCAATTCGGCAGTCCAGGACCAAGATAGTGGAGTTAACCAAACAGTCTTTGCTGCAAAGAAGGCAGGTTAGACAAACTACATTATCACTATCACTCTAAATGATTTTCAGCAAATAGTTACATCTTTCAACAGAGCTCCCTCTCAGATTATTTATGACTGCTATCCAGGAGGCTCTTAAAGAGACAGTACGCAGAGGCTATACAGGCACTCTCTGGCAATCACATTTAAACTGTTAACGTGCAGGACACCAGCCTGGCAGTGAGCATTTAGGCAAGCTCAAGGAAGACTTTTCGGAAACCTCCATTTGTAGGGGGGGGTTACACCCTTCCCTGTCTGGAGAATCTTGGCATCCACGTCAAGTCTGTACCATCACAATATTGCAAATGCAAACTGTAAGAGACGTTTATACCATTAGCATGTTATGCAAGTGACATCTGATGTATCAGTCAATGTAAACGTATACCTTTACTATACACATTCTCTACACTTCACAATACTATATCCATTCTGACAATACATCATGCATATTTCACACAGGAAATTTACACATTGCTATGCGGAATCATGTAATAACTTATTCTACATTGAACAATATAAGAGGGGGCCCTTCCCTATCTGCTAACTTGGAGCTAGATAGGGCAGGGGCGCCATACCTAGAAGGCAGATCAATCGACCTGGAAGTGGCACTTAGGCTCAGTTTAGGCAGTGAGCTCCGAGAAACATAAACACCTTTGGGCACCACATTGAGAGGCAAATCCACTGGCCTCCCAGGAGAATCATAACTGAGGCATACTACTGGCTTGACAGCTCGGGCAGTCTTTCTGAGGGGAACAATTAGTCTCTGTATTCTCAGCACTGGTCTGGGGACTCTCGTCACTTGTGAGGGGTGTCGCTGCCTGGATGGGAACTTAAAAACTTGGAGCACTGTCAGCTCCTTCCTCTGTAGGCTCTGTTTCTACAACACTTGACTCATTTTGCGAAGGCTCAGGCACAATCGAGCTTTGAGGCACTGAAGGGGGGTGGTGAGCACTCTCATAGTGTTCTTCAAGTTCTGTTATGTCACCAGAAAGACTCATTCCATCAGCCCCTTCCTCAGGCAAATCATACAGTTCCACAATGCACAGAGAATCAGCGTCTTCAGATGTGATACCTTGCACTTCACTTTCAGGGAGCATTGGCTCCAAGGACAAAGCTGGGGGGTTAGGCAGTCCAGAAAGCCCAGCTTCATCCCCACAATTAATCATGGGGTTACATCAAAACAGCTGACTCAGTTCATAAGAGGGGTAATAGGCATAGTTGCGTGGACTGATAGTCACTATCATTCTGGGCCTGCTGTGGAGGAAACCTTAAATCTGTGACCACTGGGGTAGGTTGACTCTGTCTCTTTCTTGAAGCAGCATGAGTCACTGGCCCAAGGGGCTCAATTTCTGGGGGTTCAGCCTCAATCATGACTTGGCCGATAGGTAGCAAGTGGTTATGGTGCATGGTCTTGACAGCTTTGGAGTTGTTCTCTGGGTGCATCTTGTACACAGTTAAATTATCCAACTTTCCAATGACTACATGGGGAAGATGGTGCCACCGATCAACAATTTTGTGTTTACCATGCAGTCCCAAATTGCGAAGCTCTTGAGCCTTTACTTTTTTATCATGTCTGTCTTTGTTGGCTAGATTTCTCTTGGTGGCCATTGTCTGGGCCAGTTGATAGGCATGGTTCAATTGAGCTTTCAGTTTTTGTACATATTGCAAGTAGTTTTCATTTCGGACCCCCTCTGGAGAGACCCCAAAACAGACATCAACTGGCAGCTGGGCCTCTCTCTCCCGAACATGAGGCAGTAGGAGGAGAACCCAGCAGTATCATTTTTCGTGCAATTGTATGTGTGTAGCAAGGTGCTAATCTGCTGGGTCCATTTATGCTTTGTCTTTTGGGTGAAGGATGCCCAGCATGTCTAGAAGGGTGCAGTTAAAACATTCTGGTTGAGGGTCTCCCTGCAGGTGATAGGGGTTGGTTCTTGACTTTTGCACCCCCCATAGAGAGAGCACTTCTTTCATTAGTCGACTCTCAAAGTCTCTGCCCTGGTCATAGTAGATCTGCTGGGGGGCACCATAGTGGATGAAGAAATTTTCCACTAGCACCTTGGCCACGGTAGATGCCTTTTGATCTTTGGTGGGAAAAGCTTGTGTATACCATGTGAAATGGTCTGTAACCACTAAAACATTGCCAATGTTCTGCTGATCAGGGTTCTAAACACAAGAAGTCTATGCTGACCAGTTCCTTGGGGGTGCTAGTAGTAAAATTACCCGGTTAACAAAGACTAAAAAAATAAATAAATAAATAAATATATTAACAAGGGGGGCAGCCCTCTGAGGCAGGGCTTTTCTTTGCAGGCAGCAACTACAAGTCTTTACATGGTGCTAAATATCGGCACCCATTTTGGGCCAGTAGAAGCGAGATCGTACCAGGTCAAGGGTTCTGTCAATATTGAGGTGCCCCATGTGATTGTGGAGGGACCTCAGTACCATATCTTTAAAGGCCGTGGGCAGGACCAATTGTTGCTTGTCTACTTTGCCACTACGATCTACTGTCTCTCTATATACAACAAGTGATTGAGCAACTTCAATCTGGGGCCTTTTTTTTAAACAATAAAGCATGTTGCAAGTCAGTGGAACATAACTTAGACACATCTTTTCCCCGCACGCAGGGCATCAAGTGCTGGCTGAATCATAGGATCTTGGAACTGAGCCCACTGAATGCTGTCATTGTCAAATTGAGGTAGTGCACTAATATCTAGAGCAGAGAAGTGGCAATAAGCCGCTGGTATGCAGGTGTCTGAAGGACCCAAGCAATCTAGTAAACAGTCCACTGTGTCCGCAGACATCTGTTCATCTCTATCAAACTTTTGGCACAATGCTCGAATTTGAGGTTCAGACAGCCTGACTCAATGACTCTTGGAAGTGGGCCTTCGTGATAGGGCATCAGCATCAATATGGTTTAGGCCCGGTCTGTATTTGACAGCATAATCATAGGTTGATAATGCAGAAAGCCACTGGTGCCTAGTGATGTCTAACTTAGCTGAAGTCTGTACATAGGTCAATAGGTTATTTGTCAGTCTTTACCAATATTTTTGCCCCATAAAGGTATTCATGAAACTGGACAACGATGGTCCATTTTAGCGTAAGAAACTCCAACTTATGCACAGGGTAGTTTTGTTCGGACGGGGTCAAGCTCCTACTGGCAAAAGCTACTGGTCTCAGGCCATCCTCATAGTCTTGATACAGCACCGCTCCTAGACCTTGCAGACTAGAATCCGTATGCAGCACATAGGGTTTGGTGGGGTCAGCATAGGTGAGGATGGGGGCTTGGGTGAGCTGGTATTATGATCTCATGGAAGGCTGCTTCACAGTCGGATGTTCAATGGTGCCCGAAGAGTTCACCTGGGCAGAAGTATCCTTTTTCTGGTTATTTAATGGCCCCTTTTTTGTATTTACGATTGGTAGAAGGGTAACCCTAGGTAAGGTTCAAGAGTGGGCGAATCACCTTGGAATAGTCTTTTATGAACCTGTGGTAGTAGCCACAGAACCCCAGGAAACGTTGTAGTTCTTTCAGATTATGGGGCTGGGGCCAAGTAGTCAGTGCTTCAACCTTACTGGGATCAGTCGCTATCCTTTTTGTAGATACTATGTGCCTCATATACTTCACGGAGGTTTGGAAAAACTGGCACTTGTCAACAAGTGGACAGCTTGAGGCCGAAGTCTTCCAGTCGGTCTAGGAATTTAAACAGTCTGTTCTCATGCTCCTCTAAGGTGCTCCCAAACACAATGACATCATCCAAGTACACCAGGCATTCCAGCAAATTCATATCTCCCACCGCACATATCCCCAGTGGCATCCTCAGAAAATCATAGAACCCCAATGGACAGATGAAGGCTGTTTTCTCATGGTCTTCCAGGGCCATCTGGATCTGGTAGTATCCACTTCTAAGATCCAACACTGAGAACCATTTGCTCCCATTCAAGCAGTCCAGGGCATCTTGTATACGAGGCACAGTGTATTGGTCTGGGATGGTCTGCCGGTTCAGGGTTTGATAATCAACACACATCCTCACAGACCCATTCTTCTTACGCATAACCACAATGGGAGTGGCGTATGGGCTCCCTCGATTCTTGTATCACGCCAGCAGTGTTTCCTGCAGGTGTCTTCTCACATCATCTATATCTGCTGTGGCTAGGCGTCTGGACCTCTCTCGAAATGGCTGTTCATCATGCAGGCATATGTGATGCTCCACACCCTGGACACATCCCACATCCCATTCCTTCAACAAAAACACTTGGTCTCTCTGGGCAAGTCTCTTGCTAATTCCAGCCTTCCATTCAGCTGGCAACGGGGAGTCACTAAAGTCAAACAAGTCTGGGGTCACTCTCTCATCACCAGGGTGCTTGTTGCTGGGCAATACTGCAGTGTCTGCACAGTGTACCATAGCTAGGGTGCACCCTCTGTTCACCCGGATCTCCCGATCTAACACATTGTAAATCTGGACCATCACTCATCATGCATAGGCATGGGCACGAGCAGGCAAGATGCTGGGCTTGACCAATAATCCTTCTGGCATTTTTCCATCGCCTGGCGCATCCAACATCAGTATTTTGTTCTTGGCATCTTTCCAGAGGCGGACCTCCCCTTGAATAGTACACTGGGTGTTAAGGGCCAGTACCATTGAATCAGGATCCTTCTTCCATACGATCCCCACTGGTTCATCCTGGTCTACTTCCTTGGCTTTCCTTTGCAAATCATAGGCACTCTTGATCAGAGCTGGAATTCTCAGGGCCCTCCCAGTCAGCCGCCGTTGTTTCTTGTGACAGAGTTGTGCCAGTCTCCCAAACATATGGGCATTTGTCCTAATTAACAGGGGGACCTCATCATACAGTCCAGTGGGGGGGGGGACACACTAGGGCCAATGTCTCTACTCGCTCCTCTGTACCATTTACAGTTGCAGGAAAAGACAACCAGAGGTGGACGTACCCTAGGTAGGGATAAGACTTGTCGCTCAGGCCCCACACATGTAGGCCTTCCAGGGATTGCAAAGGCACATCAGATAAGTGTTTGTCATACCAGTCCTGGAATACAATGGTCACGTGCGACCCACTGTCAAGCACAGCCCGAGTATGAATACCATTCACAGTCACCATAGTTGCCATTGAAGGGCTCACTATTTTGGACCAGTCTGGAGAGGCAGTAGCAGAGGCCTGGACAGACGATTTAGCCACAAAAAAATTTGAGTTAGGGTTTCTCAAACCCTCACTGCGGTCATTTTGGGCACCCCTTGGCCATTGATTTGCTTTTCAGAGCTCCCCTTGAAGTCTGTTTGCTACTCTTTCCAAAGACCTTCTGAGACCTGCATTCTCTTTTCATATGGCCATCCTTTCCACAGTTATGACAAATGATTGACTCCTGGGTCATCCTGGGAGAGAACATCGTATAAGGAACTGAAGCAGTAGTAAGAGATTGGGGTCTGGTATCTGCTTGCAGTGGTGAGAGTGGTGCAACGTATCTTTAACAGTTCCTTTAGAGTGGCAGTCAATCCGGTAATCTCAGCCTTGGAGCCACCCTCAGTAGCAGATGTCTGAGGGTGCACCCCCACCCCCATGGCAGTGACATCCTGAAAGGGACCAGAAATTGTTCCATGGGGGAAACCTTTGCAGAGGCACACATCTTCAATTCTCAGATTTCCTTTAGTAGCTCGTCTTTCCAATGCTGGGCTCAGGGCAGGAAGCCCTTTGCATTCTCAGAGTGCTCGTTAAGTGCCGACTTTTGCCCCTGAGCCTCACTTGGCTGATCACTCTAGGTCACTTGCACAGCAGCAGCAGCAGATATGGGTGCATTTCCCCCAAGGGGTCACCTTTGCTCAATCCCCTGAATTTCTTTCATTAGCTCGTCATGGGGGGGGGGGTGATTCCAGTCAGGTGGCAAGGCGAAGCTGAAGCAGTAATAATTCTGAAAATGGAGCAGACTTAAGGATCTGCTCCAGCCCAGTACAATCGAATTAATTTGACAGCAAACTACCCTTTTTGAGGCACTCTTGTAGCAGCTTTTCAAGCTGAGGTACATATACAGACAGTGGCTCCCATGGGTACTGCTGAGCGTTTCTTACTCTCCACCACAGATCCTCATCTGAATCCAGGCTCCCATACACATTCCCAATGCATCAAGATAGTCCTGTGCAGTTGCTCCAAGGTTATTGGTCCACTTGGCATGGATGATAGCCAGGGCAGGACCTTGGAGGCTCTCACTCAACCTCTTTCATTTCTCTACTTCTGAGCATTGCCATTCAAGTACTAGAGGTGCAACATAGTCTATCCAGGTCTCCCAGTCATCCTCCCCCTGAGGGGTGGGAAAGGTGCCCAAGAAGATTCTCAGCCCTCAGTAGGAGTTGTGACTAAAGGCAGGAACAGATATAGGGGCCAGCATTGGCATGGGCACAGAAGGCAGGGCAGTAACAGGTGTTGGGGAAGGAATGCCCCAGTTGGCAGGAATAGTTTCTTAAAGTCCTCTATGGTTTTCCCTTCCTCCAGCAACAACTTAGCAAATTTCTCCTCAAAAGTCTCAGATAATGGTGGGAGCTCATCCTCCCCACGGTCTTTATGTCTTTTGTTATCATTCTTCAGTCAGCTGGAACCCCTTCTGGGGCAATAGTCTGTGGCACTTTAGAGCTGTCCACAAGGTCACTACACTCTACTAAGGGTATGAAAGATTGGGCGATCAAATCAGCCTGTCGACCCACCACCACAGGGTTTTTTAAACATTCAACTTTGGAGAGTGCTCCCTCTACAGCATTGGTGTAGCCAGGCATACTCCAAGTACTCCATGGTGTGCAATTTTATTTAAGGGGGGTAGCAAATAGGCTCTGAACTGCTTCCTTTTTCCATGAAAACTAACAAAGAAAATGCTGAACCTTTCTGTAATTTTATTCATAAGAGTCAAAACTAGAAGGGATGGTCACTAATACTCTATTAGCATCCCAAGGACAATACAACTTTACAGGCTCTGGGCTGGTATGTGGGTGTCTTAGGGAGCAGTGCATGGCATTTGTATTTACCAATGCATGGCAACAACCATTGTCATGAGATATAAAAGTTGTATTTATTGTGCCAAATGAGGCAACAAACATGGTCCTGGTGTACATTTGTGTATTGTCTGGCTACACCCCGGGGGTGGGGGTAGCACACCCTAACAAGGGGGGGATAGCAGTGAGTCCACTTGGTGTGCAGATCTCAGATCCCTGGCTACACCCCTGCTCTACAGTATCTTTACTGGAACCCAGGGGAATATCCTGTATAAGTAGAGTATTTTGGGGGTCGATCTCCTGCCCAGTACACCACCCCACCAACTGGTATACTGTCATTTCTACTCGGGTAGCCATTAATCTTTAACAATAATTCTTAATTTTTGGCCACTAGAAGGCACAAAATCCCAGCTGGGAGCCTCCAATATGTAACTCCTAGGTGGCTCTATCCCAAGGGCTACTACCCCTGCCTGCTTGGACAGTAGCAGGTTAAGGGGCCTGAGTTCTGAAATGGATGCCTCCACCCGGAGATCAGGGTTGGTAGTGGTCAAGCTAACCTGGGCAAAGCCCTCCGGGACACTAGTCCTTACTAGTGGCCAGAGCAATGCACAGTAATCACTTTCACAATACCCCTGGTACACCACACAAGTACCCACACTGTTTGCACTTACCACCAGGGCTTTCCTCTGGCCCGGCCCTGGGGACCCCCTGTAAAACAAGGTTATACACAGCAAATAACTGCAGTACAGTTATCTTGCACACTGGAACCACAGTCAGGGTAAATGCAAAAAAGAGTTAGATCTGATTTATTTAAGGGACTGGAACAAGGGAGGGGCGTAATCAGGTTAATTTGCTTAAAGGCTGTATCAATCAAACAGTTATGCATGCACTTTAGGGTCCATAAACAGTCACACACTCTGGGTACCCAGATGGAGAATGGTGGGCTAGCCAGGAATGTTGCTGCTAGTTGGGACCCTGTGATGGAAGAAAACATGGACAACGCACACTAGTTGAAATCCGGAGCCGGAGGGCTCAATTCATGAAAAGAAAACAAGAAGACAATCAGGTGACACACTTTTAGATTAAGCTGTCGTTGCAGGGAGCTACCCTGATTATTACTCACGATACCCAAGACTGGACACAGGCTGGGCGAAAATCGAGACAGCAGGTGGTTAATCTGGAGTGCCAGGAGAAGCAGAGCCCACACGAATCGCCGCGGCGTCATTCCTGTTTAAGCGTGGAGCAGTGAGCTGATTTCCAGGCAGGTCTCTCGTTGATGGATTTCTCTGTGCAGCGGGTAGTCTGGCTGGGCCAGTGTGGCAAGGCCCTGGCTAAATGGAGACAAATTCAGATATAGTCCGTTTTGGGCTGAATATAGCTTCCAGCAAGCAGAACACAGTTCACACAGTGGGGAACCAAATCACGACCCACTAACAACTCACAGCACATTTACATTTAAGGAAATTCTACTGTACAAGGCAAACCGCTCTCCGGTCATGATTGCAGAGTCTCTGCACAAACTGGGGATGCAAAAGCAGCTGTAAATCCTGACAGGCTGATCGCAGTCAGCAAAATCTTCAGTCTTCTTCAGGTATGAGCCTGGTAAAAATCAGTGGCTTACTTCGTTCTTACAAACTCGGATTTAGTCCGAAATGATTCTCTTTTCTCCCTTTCAGGGGCAGCAGGCAGACATGCAGGCCACAACTCATGCCTTTCCACAGAGACTGTCTCAAGCTGTTGTGTCTTCAGCTCCCAGCTTAGATCTGACTCTACTGCCAGCAAGCCTGGGAATTTCCCCAAGATTCAAAAGGTTTGGTTGGCTGATTCATCTGTCAGTCACAACAGGAGCTCCTCCTTCAGGTACAAAAAGGTGCCAAAAGCCCAAAACTACAATTCCTACAGATACTGACTCCAGACAGCTCCATTTTAGGTCCCACCAGTACTTATTGGTCTCAATTATTAGGGGGATAGAACTGGGGGGAGCAGGGAAAACTGAAGTAAGGTGCCTGCCTGGTGCCATTGCTTGGAAGGACAGGAAGTGCATCCTCAGGATCACGAGAACAGCTGCAAGGGAGTCTGAGCTGGACGTCATTGTCCACCTAGGGACAAATGACTTGGCTCATCATGAGATTAGAGCAGTGCAGGAGGACTTTGTAGAGTTGAGGAGAGGCCTAAGACAAGTAGCACACACAGTATCCTTCTCAGAGGTGCTGCCTGTATATGGCATGGGTGAGGCAAGGGTACTTTGCACCATGAAGTTTAATGAATGGTTGAAAAAATGGTGTGGAGCTCAGAGGTTTGGCTTCACTGGGGACTGGGGTTCCACCTGGAGGGACACCAGCCTATACTGGCAGGATGGTCTGCATCTGTCCAGGAAGGGCACAAGTCTTTTGAGCAATCGGTTTAAATGCTTCCTTGGCAAGCTTTTAAACTAGTCAAGGGAGGAGGCACTGATAAGCAGCAGGAAACTCCCAGCCTCTCCCTACAAAACAGGGTAGTAAATGAGAAAAAGACCGAGGTAGAAAGGTCAGTGGGGGATGCTGCAACAGAAGGTAAAGCCATCAAAAAATGGAGAGCGCTGAGTACTAATGCCCGTAGTCTGGGTAACAAGCTTCCTGAATTAGTGGCCTTGATGGAGGAGGAACATCTGGATATCGTGGCAGTCACAGAAACATGGTACACACAAACCATGACTGGGACGTAAACATACCAGGATACACTATCTACAGGAGGGACAGGAGGGTAAAAGAGGAGGAGGAGTAGCTCTTACATAGGGAAGGAACAAAGCAACAGAACAAAAAGGGTAAACAGGGAGGAGAAGAAGCACTGTGGGTCAATTTGGAGACAGCAACGGCACCAAAACCAAGCACAGGAGTTGTACAGACCCCTCTCAGGGAGAGGAAATGGACAAGGAAATGATAGAAAGTATACTTAGAATGGCAGAAAAGGGGAGATATTGCTGATGGGTGATCTGAATATGCCATATGTTAACTGGAGTGCAGTTGCAGCAGCCACTTTGAAGAGTGGTTATTCTAGATGCCTCACAGGGGCATGCCTTAGACAACTAGTATTGGAACCCACTCAAGAGGGAGCAATCTTAGACGCTGTTCTCTCAAATGGAGATGGAAAGAGGATCACAGATGTAGAAGTGGGAGCCATCTGGGAACTAGCGACCATCGAACAGTATGTTTCACAATAAACACAGCAATAGAGTCACATACAAAGGCAAAAGTACTGGACTTTAGGAGGGCTGACTTTGACAAAATGGGTGAGTGCCTAAGGAATGCACTAGCAAATGGGCAAGAGGGAGGGGTGGAAGAACAATGGGGAATAATAAAAACTGTCATCACAGAGGTAATAAGCCTTTGTATGAAGCAAATAAAACAAAACGATGTAAGAAACCACTATGGTTCTCAAAGGAAGTGGCAGTGAAGATTCAAGAGAAAAAGAAAGCATTCAGGCAGTACAAAGAATCACAGAAGGAGCAGGACAGGGAACTGTATAAGTTAAAGCAAAAGGAAGCTGGGAAGGTGGTCAGAACAGCAAAGGCCCAAACCAAGGAAAAGATAGCCAACTCAGTTAAGAAGGGGAATAATACCTTTTATAGGTACATCAGGGAGCCGAAGGAAGACCAAAGGAGGATAGTGAGGCTTAATAAAGGGAGGGGGTGGCAGAGGGTGACTGTGAAAAGGCAGAGATTCTAAACAAATATTTTTGCTCAGTATTTACAAATGAAGAGGGGGTACCTAAAACAAACAATAGAAACACTCTGGATACAGAAGTTGATACCAGCCCATTTACAGAAGAAAGGGTTCTGAAAGAACCCTTAAACTGAAGGTGACAGCAATGGGGCCTGATGGGATTCCTCCCAGAATTCTAAAAGAACTAAGGGTAGAACTAGTGACACCACTGACTACCCTCTTTAACAAATCATGGGAGGATGGGGTGGTACCCGAGGACTGGAGGATGGCGGATATGATTCCCCTTCACAAAAGTGGGAGCAAGGCAGAAGCAGGAAACTACAGACCTGTTAGTTTAACCTCAGTGATAGGGAAAATGATGGAATCACTTCTGAAGGAAAGAATTGTTGAGTACCTAGAGGCCAGAAGGGCACAGAACCCAAGGCAGCATGGATTCACAGCAGGATGGTCATGCCAGACGAATCTGATAGATTTCTTTGACTGGATGACCAAGGTAGTAGATCAGGGAAGGGCTGTGGACATGGTCTACCTAGACTTTGGCAAGGCATTTGACACAGTCCCACAAAGATTGTATACAAGTTAGCCAGGCTGGGAGTGGGTCCCAAGATGATAGCCTTGGTAAGAATTGGCTGGAGAATAGGACACACATAGAGTAATAGTAAGTGGAGTCCACTCAGAAGAAAGGGGTTACTAGTGGGGTACCGCAGGGTTCAGTATTAGGACCGGTCCTCTTCAATGTCTTTATAAGCGACATTGCAGAGGGACTAGAAGAAAAAGTATGTCTCTTTGCAGATGACACAAAGATCTGCAACAGAGTTGATGCACAAGGTGGGGTGGAAGGGATGAGGAGGGACTTGGCAAGGTTAGAGGAATGGTCAAATGTATGGCAGCTTAGATTCAATGCTAAGTAATGCACCTGGAAAACAAAAACCCAGGGAAAGAGTACACAATGGGGGGTGAGATACTAACAACATCAAAAATGGAAAGGTGTAGTCATATCAGATGACCTAAAGGTGGACAAGCAATGTGAGAGGGCAGCAAGGAGGGCTGGGGGAATACTAGGATGCATAGGGAGAGGCATCACCAGTAGAAAACAGGATGTTATTATCCCTCTGTACAGACAGCTGGTGAGACCCCATCTGGAGTACTGCATGCAGTTCTGGAGACCCAGTCTCCGCAAAGACATAGACAGGATGGAAGCTGTCTCAGAGGAGGACACCAAAATGGTGCAGAGTCTGCACCGAAAAGACATATGAAAGACTAAAGGAGCTTAATATGTATAGCCTCGAGGAGGGGGGACATGATATAAACTTTCAAGTTCCTCAAGGGAATCAACAAAGTCCAAGAGGGTAGCATCTTTCAAAAAAAGAGGTGTGCAAGAGCAAGGGGGCACAATTTGAAGATAGAGGGGGGTGGCTCAGAGGTAATTTAAGGAAGTATTTTTTCACATAGAGGGTTGTGGATGCATGGAACGGCCTTCCGGAGGAGGCTGGGGAGTCAAAAACAGTGGTGGAATTCAAGCATGTGTAACCCCTAGGGGCGCTACCCTTAGGGCTACTACCCCTGCCTGCCTCCACTGAGACAGGGTGAGGGGCCCAGATCCATTGACGGGTGCCTCCACCCAGAGGTTGGGGTTAATACGGTCAAGACCACCTCGGTTACAGCCCTCTGGGTTACTGCAACCCCCTTTTTGTCCCACTAGTGGCTTACACTGGGTACCAACAATTCTTTTCACTAGTACACTTACCTTTCGGTAGTATCTCTCAGCTTACTTCGGGGACCCCCTGTAAAGTAAGGTACAGTTATATCGCAGTCACTATGCAGCAGTTCACCAGGGAGGCACAAACCAGCCAGGATGTAGTTGCAACATCATAATCTGATTTATTAAAGGGGGGGGGAATCAGGTTAATTAGCTTATACTATAATGATCTACCTAGGGCTCTGTGCACAGGCCTAACCTTAAGATTTACTGTCCCTGGGTACCCAAGCCCTAACGGCTAGTCCAAACGTGGCAGCTGGTTGGGGCCCTTACCACAGATAAACATTACAGTCCTGAGCAGGTCAGAATAGGAGGACAGTTTAATTAGGCAGTCAGCAGTATAATAATGCACTGGAAACCACTGTGTACACACTCTGCAGGGAGCTACCCTGAATCAGTACTCACAACCCCAGCAAATAACGATTCCTTCAGAGCTGCCAGGCCAGAGCCTGAACTTCACCAGCCTTCTCACACATTTATATGGCGACAACAGAGGGGGTACCATACCAGGCAGCTGCTTTCAACCCTTCCCAACTTGCAGAAGATCTTAGCAAATGGCAGCTTTAACATCACAGGCGGACCGAGCACGACTCAGCAATTCTCTCCAGTCCTCTCAGGTTCAGCCTGGTAGGTAGCTGGGTTGGCACCAGCCTCCTCCGACCTCATGCCGGCGGATTTAGTCTGAATTGCTTTGAACAGGCAGAAAACGGCCGCCTAGGCCTTCACGCGCTTCCCGCGCGAACTCTCACACAGCGCAGAAGCACAAAGCTCCTCTCTTCTCCTCAGCCACAGCGCATCTGGCCCCAGAAGTAAGGGGCTCTTCCTTCAATTCGGGTGCTACCCGCTTCTAGTGGCTGGCATACCTGTCAGTCAACCAGTTTTTTGCCCCTCAGTGGTGCGAAAAAGCGCCATAGCCCATAATGCCTTTCCCCCACTTACAAGCAGTTCCTCTATTGGCCAGACAGCTCGCCATAGTCCCGAGGCACTGATTGGTCCAATTCAGCAGTTCTGGACCATAATGGAGGAGACAATCGAAACAGTCTTCACTGCAAAGGAAGACAGGTTAGAACAACTACATTATCATTATTTTACGTTATTTCAAGCAAACAATCACATCCTCCAACAGAACTCCCTCTGGACCACTAGCGATGGCAGAAGGGAGTCATTCTTTCAGTGTCCCAGGCGGGACTCGGGCATACAACCACGCAGCCCTTAAAGAGACAGCTCATGGAGGCTTTTAAAGCGCTCACTGGTTACCCATTTAAACGGCTTTATGCTGATCACCAGCTAGGCATGGAGCATAGAGACAAACTCCGGGAAAGCTTTCAGGAATCCCCATTTGCAAGGGGGTTACACATGCATGGGACAGTCATAAGGCAATTCTAGGGGGTTGGGGTAAGAAGAAGTAGGCTGCTGGTTAACTAGGATCTGCAGCTTATCCATTAGATAGGGAAATGGGCAGACTGGGTGAGCCTAGCGGTCCTTATCTGCCGTCAAATTCTATGTTTCTAATTTGGCAGTCTAGGACCAAGATAGTGGAGATAAACTAAACAGTCCTTGCTGCAAAGAAGGCAGGTTAGACAAACTATATTATCAATATCACTCTAAATGATTTTCAGCAAATAGTTACATCTTTCAAAAGAGCTCTCTCTCAGATTACTTATGACTGTAATCCAGGCAGCTCTTAAAGAGACAGCACACAGAGGCTATACAGGCACTCTCTGGCAATCACATTTAAACTGCTAAAACGCAGGACACCAGCCTGGCAGTGAACATTTAGACAAGCTCAAGGAAGACATTTCGGGAACCCCCATTTGTAAGGGGATTACAAATGTTTGATTGCTGTGCAGACTGCAGCTATGTGGGCATGAAAAGAAAAGAAAGGGAGGGATCAAGGGTGACACCCAGATACTTGATGCTTGAGACAGGCTCTAGAGGCGTTAACTGGGAGTTGAGGGTGGAAAGAGAGGTGGACTTGCACTTATTCTGAGGGTGGGAGAATAACATTACTTTTTTGTTTTATAATTAAGGATGAGTTTATGGTTAGCAAGCCAGGATTCGAAATCCGTGAAGGATTGCTGTAGGTCCTGTTGTAGGGGAGAAGGGTCGGGATTACTACTGTAAAGGACAGCATCCTCTGCGTAGAGGAGGAGCTTCCCTGAACAGGCACGGGGGAGGGTGTTTAAGAACAAGCTAAAGAGAAGCGTACCAAGAATGGAGCCCTGTGGAACATCAGAGAGGACTGGGAGGCTGGAAAAGAGTATGTTAATTTTCACTTTCTGTGAATGACAAGTAAGGTAGTGAGCAAACCAGTAAGTGGCATCCTGGGATAGTCCCAGGGAGAGGAAGGAGTCAATTAGAAGTGGGTGATTGACCATGTCAAAGGCCTTAGTTAGATCTATGTACACAGACCCAACTAAGTGCCCACGGTCAAGGGCATCATGGATGAAGGAGGTGTACTCCAGTAGGGCAGTGGTAGTACTATGACCCTTCCTGTAGCCATGTTGCTGTGGGCAAAGCAGGTTATGGGTGTCCAGGAACTTAGATAACTGGTCAGCCACAATTTTCTCAAGGGCTTTCGAGGTTGGTGGCAAGATAGAAATGGGCCGATAAATGCAGGGTGAGGTGCGGTCCCTGCTTTTGAGAATAGGGATTACAATGGCCAGTTTCCACAGGGAGGGGAACTGACCAAGGCACATAGATTAAATCTTGGTTAACAGAGCTAGTATGGCATCAAGGGACAGATTAAGTAGTTTCAGGTCTATAGAGTCATTACTGTGTCTAGATTTACCCAGGACCTTAGAGAGGTAAGACCTAGCAACACCTGGCATGATAACCCTGAAACAGAAAGGCGTGATGCCATGGAAAGGGTGTGGAGGACCAGATGTAGGGGAGAAAATGTTCAGGGGGGAGAGGACAACATTACTGAGGTTGGTAAAGGCAGAGTTAAAGGTATTGGCAATTAGTTCAGGATCCTGTGTGAGAACACCATTTAAATTTTGCAAAGTGGGTGGGGGGAGGTGGAATTCCCATTCAGCTCTTTAATATTGTCCCAGAATTTACTTCCTTGTCCCCAGGAGGAGGAGAGGCTGGCTTGATAGTGGGCAGCTTTGGCCCGACAGCTCTCCCATGTGCATTTGTTCCTGACATTATATACGAACATACGAAATTGCCAGCAGATAAAGGCCTTATGGTCTATCGAGTCTGTTCGTGTGTGCAGCTAGCAACTCTTATACTGCAGCTGACCCTCCCCTCCTCTGACCCTCCCTCTTACCCTATCCCATCCCCTTTTGAAGTACGCCACTGTTCTATAGGATACCACTTTCACAGGCAATGCATTCCTCCCAGACACCACTCTCTCTGTAAAAAAGTGTCTTCTCATTTCCCTCCTGAACCTTTCCCCCCTTCAATCTGAGATTGTGACCTCGAGTGTCCCTACACCCCTTAACTTGAACAGTCCCTCCATACCTGTTTTGTTTACATTACTGTGCATTGTGCATTATCATTGTAGTTCCTACAATTGTAAGCTTGTTGTCATTGTTTATATGGTAACATTTCACAAGTCAGTTTCAATTTGTTACATAGATACATAGACAGTGTCGGCAGATAAGGGCCTATGGCCCACCCAGTCTGCCCATTTGAGCTTGTAAGTTCAGTTTGTTTTCCTAGAAGTCTGTTTCCCCTTACCCCTGACCTCTAGAATTCCTTTATGTCTATCCCATGCATTCTTAAATCCCATGATTGTTTCTGCCCCCACCACTTCCTCTGGCAGGGTGTTCCACTTGTCCACCCATTCTGTGAAGAAATTCTTCTCATGTTTCCTCTGAATCGTCCTCCCTCCAACTTCATCCCATGCCCTCTAGTCCTGGAACATCTTTTTCGCTTAAAAATAGTGTTTTCCTGCACCCTGTTCCTCCCTGTAAGATACTTGTATGTCTCTATTATATCCCCTCTCTCCCTCCTCTCCTCCAGGGAGTACATGTTCAGTTCCTTCAACCTGTCTTCATAGGACTTGTGATGCAATCCATGCATGTTTGGTGTTTTAAAATTCTGTACACATTTTGGTAGCCTTTTAGCCAGTTTCAATAGCTGCTGCTCCACTCTGGCTTGGAAACAGATCTGAGTAACGTCCAGAGTGGAGCACAGATGCAGAGTTTGAACCTTTTTTTAATTCTTTGGTAACCTACATTCCAAATTCTAACATTTGCATAGTTTCTACCTCTAGGGCATCGTTCTCAGCCGAGATGGCTTCATAAAGCGTATAAATAGTGAGTGATCCCTTAAGAACTTACTAAGCTGCTGTAATTTGTGCAGTATGTCGTTTGTTTTTAAATCTGTTCAGCTCCCAGTTTTGGAAAGACGCCATAAAAATAAAGTTTTATTATTACTATTTATAAGAAACAACAATTCTAGGAGGAGTCATTTTTTCTTTTCATCTGTTTATGATGGACAAACTTTAACAATCCAACTGTAGCATATTTATATTGTGAATGTTATTCCCCATATATTGTCCATATCTCTGTATGTCATGTATTTGCCCACATTAAAGAGATTCACCAAGTTCACAGCATCTGCATTTGCACCAGAGTTATCGGTACCTTACCTTCTAGGATGTAAGTTGATAAGGAGATGTCCCACAATAATGCCACAGTTTTATAGTAAAAACGCTCGTAATTTAACTTTCACTGGGTCCTGAGGACTTCCCAGTGTTAAGAGCTGCCCACGTTCCACCCTGCATTCAGCAAAGTTGTGACATGATGCTATGGAGAGCACATGGGCACACCCAATTGTAGTCTATGAGGGGGCATCTTTCGGATCATTTTTATGTTTGCTTGCGTGCATGCACAAGAAACATTTTGTGGCAGCTTGCTGGAGTAGCAGGCTGTGGAGGTGCTGCAATGTTGTGGCCAATGACGCCACTGCTTTTTTGGGCTTGTCTCTGTGGCACCAATAAATGAGCATGCTGTCTATGACAGTAGTTGAAAAGCGTGCCACCAGCTGGAAAGAAATCCACTGCTGCAGTAACAGACAGGCTCGTCATTGCAGCGGCAGATCTGACACATCTCCATTACATGCCGTTATTGCTGAAACATTTCAGTAAACATGGCAGTGGCTCCCGCTGTCCACCTCTCACAGTCCCTAGAAAGCCAATGTTGGGGGTGCCCAATCCCCTTGTCAGCATGCCCCCTCCCCAGTTCATTTGCTGATGGGGGTGCCCAATCCCTGTCAGCATAATGTCCCCCAGGTTTTATTTGTCTGCCAAGGGGGGTGCATAGTCATGCCCCCCCAAACACAGGCACATTTTCTTTGCCAACACGGTGCCCAATCCCTGTGAGCTTCAGTCCCCCCCGCCATAAAAACACAGGTTGCACACTGGGAGCCCACCCCAGTGTGCCCAAATGTATCTGGCAAACCTGTAAAAAACAAAACCTTCCCGGCGTTCCATTTCCCCCCCCCCTGTAAAACAGAAAATGATCCCTCATGGTCACGACACCCGCTCCCCCAACTCGCACCCACCCTCTCATGTACCCACCTCACCCCATACTTGCCTCAAGAGCCCAATGCAACGATCTTCAGTGGAGCGGGAGACATCTGAACATTTCAAATCCGACTGCGAACTGAAGAAAATCACAGTAAGCTGTATATGGCATAAATGGGAAGGGGGGGTCAACTTAGGAAGATATCTCAGCCACTTTTGTGATTTTTGGCTCCAAATTTTCAGCATGGGGTTCTTGGGACCCCACCTCATGAATTCACTCACTGTCATTTCGTTATTCAGTCCCAAAAGATGATTTCGCAGTCACTGCACGGAATCACCTTTTGGGACCAAGTAACAAAACAACAGTGTCACTGTTCATGAGGTGAGCGCCTTAAAAGCCCATGTTGCAAATTTGTGAAAAATTCTAAAATACTGTGTTACAGCGCGTTATGCAGTCTCTATGCACGCTTGTAACTTTGAGAATTTTTAATATTTTCACTGCAGATTTTCAAAATTGCCATTTTCCACACCTCCTATGAACAGTACAGCTATCATTTTTACATCCTGCGTAAATGTGTTTTGCACATCTGGGCACAATGGTGTGTGCTGTGGAAAATCAACGTTGGGACAGATTAAGAAATTCACAGTGACAGTGTTCACGAGGAGAGGTCCCAAAATGCCTATGTTTAAAATCTGATGTAAAATATCCCCCAAATAATTGCATTATGGGTGTGCATTGTGCAGTTTCTACGCACGCTTGGGACCACCAATTTTTTTATATTTTCACTCCAGATTTTCAACATTAACATTTTTTTACACCTACTCATGAACAGTATAGCTGTCATTTCTCACATCCTGTTCGAAATGTGTTTTCGCTCCTGTGGCGCCAAATGGCGCAGTCGCTGTGCAAAATCACCTTTCGGCTAACGAACTGATAGTGTCACTGTTCATGAGGTAGGGTCACAAAAAGCCCATGTTGAAAACTTGGAGTGAAAATACCATGAAACGCCCAAGGCATTAGGGTTTCCGACCAGAACGCCCTACCCTGTAGGGACTGACAGGCATCAGGGGTGTGACTTGAGATTGTCGACAGTAATGCTCATGCCATTCCACCCCCACCCTGCAGCCAGTGCCTGGCATCGAGGTGTGCCTTAGACTCTTCGGCCCCAAAGTTCACCCCATTCTCCTATACTGCACCCATTTCCACATACTTCCTTATGGAATGGGGTGAGTGTAAAGCCCAAACACCCCAAGGCACACCTTGAGAATTGTCAGTGTCTGTAGGGTAGGGTGAGGTGAAATGGCGTGAGCATTATGGGCGATGACCCAAAGGCACACCCCAATGCATGTCTGTCTGCAGGATGGGGCTGGAGTTGATGTCAGCTCAATATTTCACTGCCATTCCTATTCTGCAACTGTCTGACTCCTGCACTTCCAATGCTAGTGCCAGCAAGCAAACATTCAGCATTGACAAATGCTTGTTTTATATTGTAATGGTCAGTTTGTGATGAAACATGGGCACTGGTCAACTAACAAGACCCTTGTTAGTTGACCAGTGCCCATGTTTCACCTCAAACTGACCATTACAATATAAAAAAGATCCAAAAGATGCCCCTCATAGACTATAATAGAGCATGCCCCTGCACTCTCCCTAGCATCACGCCACAACTTTGCTGAGTTAGGGGGCAGAGCATGGGCGGCTCTTAACACTGGGAAGTCCGAAGGACCCGGTGAAACTTAAATTATGAGCATTTTTATGGTAAAACTGTGGCACTATTGTGGGACAACTTCTTATCAATGTGTAACCCCCAGGTGGCGCTATCCGAAGGGCTACTACCCCTGCCTGCTTGACTACTGACAGGTTGAGGGGCCTAGGTTCTATGCCTGGTGCCTCCACCCAGAGCTCAGGGTTTGAAGTGGTTAGACTAGCTTGATCACAGCCCTCTGGGACACCATGACCCCCTTTGGTTCCCTCTAGTGGCTCACACAGTACATAGGAGTTACAGCCCCAATACCCCACGTATACACACTGTTCACTCATAAAGTACCACTTACCCTCAAGACTGATTCTGCAGCACGTCTCTGAGGACCCCCTGTAAAATAAGGTTAAACAACATACACAGCAAAATGCAATACTGTTTCCATAAGTACCAACACCACAGACAGTATATAGTATAATAACAAAAATCTGATTTATTTAGGGGACAGTAACATGGGAGGGGGAAATCAGGTTAATTAGTGGCATTAAATCACAGTACTGTGCACACATACAGGGTCTGAAAAGTCACACTCTGGGTACCCAGGCTGGGGGGGGGGCTAGCCAGGTCAGTTGCCCGGGGTTGGCCAGCAGGTGCAGATGGACAGGGCCCTGTATAAGAAAATATATGCACAACACCCAATTGTAATCCGGAGCCGGATGGCTCAGTCCATGAAGCAGTGAAACAACAAGAATTAGATGACACACTTGTGATTGAAAACAGGCTGCTGAGGAATACCCTGATTTGTACTCACAATACCCAAGCTGAGGACCGGATGGTGGATATTCTTCTGGATTGCCAGAACAACAGGGCATGGAGACAAGGTCCTTGAGACTGGACCCCACTGCAGTTGATAGCAAACGGATTCAGTCCGAGACAAGCTGGGGTTTGCTTCCAGCTTCAACACGCAGCATATGGTATAGGGGATTTGAAATAGCGATTCCCCACAAGCACTACACACATTCATATGTAAAAGGAAAGTACTATACCAGGCAGGCTGCTCCTCGATCCCGATCGCACTTACCGCAAAATACCTGGGAGCACACACAGCAGCTTCAGTTCCTGACAGACCGAGCACAATTCAACAATTTCTCCAGTCTTCTACAGGGTGAGCCTGGTTTCCACATGTCTGGTGCTTCTTTCTCCTCACAACTCGGATTGAGTCCAAACTGGCACTCACAACGGCTGCAGGCCAAAACTCAGGGCCTCACATGTGCTTCCTGCGCTAAACTACACACCGCAGAAGCACATAGCTCCTTCTCTCTTCACTGTCACAACTGATCTGGTCTTTCCAGTCACAGAGCAGGGCATTTCCTTTAGCTCCACACCATTCTGTTGGCTGGTTCAGCTGTCACTCACAATAAGACTCCCTCTGTTGGTGGATAAAGGCGCCAAGGTCAAAATTACATTTCCCAGAGTCATTACCCATACAATCCCCTTGTGGCTGGCTCAAAATTAAGAGTCCAAGTTCTGATTCGTCCACAGGCTCCATTTTAGGGAACCCCTCCCCATTGATTGGTCCATTTCAGCAGTTCAGGGCCAAAATGAAAGAGCTACACTGAAACAGTTCATGCTGCAATGAAGACAGGTTAGACAAACTACATTTTCTCAGTCACTACAAATGATTTCTGGCAAATAGTTATATCTTTCAACAAGGCTCCCTCTGCACATGTAGCGACAGCAGAAACAGAGTGAATTGACAGCAGCTCGGGTGGGATTCGAGCGTTAAATACACAGTCCCCCCCCATACAAACTAATTAAGTCTGCAAGTAGACAGCTCTTAAAGAGACAGTACGTGGAGGCTCAAATTGCACTCACTTGGAACCACATTTAAACAGCTCAGACACCGAACACCGCCCAGACTTGGAGCATTCAGGCAAGCTCCTGGAAGACTTTTGGGAACCCCCATTTGCAGGGGGATTACAAACATACATCCTGGGAGGTAAGGCACCGATACTAACAATGACAAAAATGGAAAGGGACCTGGAGGTAGTCATATCAGATAACCTAAAGGTGAGCAAGCAATGTGAGAGGGCAGTAAGTAGGGCTGATGGGATACTGGGATGCCTAGGGAGAGGCATCACCAGTGGAAATCAGGAAGTTGTTATCCCTCTGTACAGACAGCTGGTGAGACCACATATGGAGTACTGCGTGCAGTTCTGGAGACCCAATCTCCGCAAAGACATAAACAGGATGGAGGCTGTCCAGAGGAGGGCAACTAAAATGGTGCAGGGTCTGCACCAGAAGACATATCAAGAGAGACTTAAGGATCTTAATATGTATAGCCTCGAGGAGAGGAGGGAGAGGGGGGACATGATAGAAACTTTCAAATACCTCAAGGGAATCAACAAAGTCCAAGAGGGTAGTATCTTTCAGGAAAAGAGTGCAAGAACAAGGGCGACAATTTGAAGCTAGAGGGGATGGCTCAGAGGTAATGTGAAGAAGTATTTTTCACAGAGAGGGTTGTGGATGCATGGAACAGCCTTCCTGAGGAGGTTGTGGAGTCAAAAACAGTGGTGGAATTCAAGAATGCATGGGACAGACATAAGGCAATTCTAGGGGGTGGAGGTTGGAAGAAGCAGGCTGTTGGTTAGCTAGGATCTGCAGCTTATCCATTAGGTAGGGGAATGGGCAGACTGGGTGGACTAAGTGGTCCTTATCTGCCGTCAAATTCTATGTTTCTATGATATCTCTGGTGCACATGCTGAGGCTGGCATATCTCTTTAAATATACACCAAGAAGGGACCAATTTTGCTGTATATAAGTTATGATGTTGACCATCTGTGCAACAAATAATAATTTTCTTGGTGGGCATGCATTCCTTTCTCCTCTAGCTATGTCTAGCCTTAATTAACTTATTCAGCTTAATTTACCCCTTCTGCCTTCTCTCTGTCCCTAGTTGCGTTTTTCTATCTCCCCTTCCATTCTGCTGTTTTTGCCTCTTCCTGTTAATCATCTTACTGTTCTTCCTGCATTCCCCCATCTCTGTATATTTATTGTAGTCATTGCTGTTTTGCTCAAAGAGCTAGTGTACTGCCTAAAACTAATATTAGTTTTTAAAAGCAGTCAACCATTACCTTTTATATGTAATCCCCATGCCATTTTGGGGGTTACTAAACAGATGCCCTGTTGGTATCGGGAGGAGTCTGGTGGTGCCAGGCCTGCCAAGGGGGTGGAACCTGAGTACCATGTGCAGGGAATTGGAGGAGCTAACAGGAGCTGCATGAGGGGAGCTGTTAGAGTGTGTGTGAGGTGAGAGTTTGACGTGGGGTGATGAGGGAGAGCCTGCGTGCAGGCCACACGGGGGATTGGGCCACCAGTTGGGGCCAGGGAGGCCCAGAGCTGGGGTGGGGAGATTGCCGCCCCCGATCCCAAAGGAGATGAAGGAGCCCACTGGTGGGGTGGGCGACAGAAAGAGGAGGAGTCACTAGCTCAGGGAGCTGGTCTGGCTCCCATCCTGAGGAGAAGGGTGACTGCCATGCAAGCTGTGGCTGGGGAGTGCTGAAGCCTTGGGTGGAGGGGATCCCAAGTGGCAGGAGGGGCCACCTGCTGTAAGTCATGTCCACCAATTCCAGAGTGACCAGAAGTGGAATGCTGTGCCCATTTAGAGAAGATGGCCTTGGCCCTGCAGAACCCTGCCCGAGGATCAGTGGGGCAGAGAGCTGAAGGAGTTTGGACTGTGCCTGTTTGTTATGTAACCCCCTAGAGTGGGGTTCCCAAAAAGTCTTCAGGCGCTCTGATATGCTGCAGTGGTGGTGTTGACGTCTGAGCTGCTTAACTGTGGTTGCAAGTGAGTGCTATTTGAGCCTCCACGTACCGTCTCTTTAAGAGCTGTCTGCTTGCAGACTTACTTAATTTGTATGGGGGGACTGTGTATTTAATGCTCGAATCCCACCCGAGCTGCGGAGTAATCGCTCCATCTTGCGGTCGCTGAAGGTGAAAAGGGAGCCCATCTGAAAGCTATAATTATTTGACTGTAATCATTTAAAGCATTAGCAAAATTGTAGTTTGTTTAACCTGCCTTTATTGCAACTGGGACTCTGTGTGTGTTACCCCTCCATTCTGGACCTAAACTGCTGTGCTGGGCCAATTGGGTTAAGGGAGCCCTAAAATGGAGCCTGTGGACGAATCAGAACTTGGACTCTTAATTTGAGCCAGCCACAAAGGGATTGTATGGGCAGTGACTCTGGGAAAATGTTGTTTTGACCTTGGCACCTTTTTCTACCAACAGAGGGAGTCTTATTGTGAGTGACAGCTGAACCAGCCAACAGAATAGTGTGGCACTAAAGGAGATGCCCTGCTTTATGACTGGAAGGATCAGATCAGTTGTGGCAGTGAAGAAAGAAGGAGCTGTGTGATTCTGCAGTGTATAGTTTTTGCACGGGAAGCATGTGTGAGGCCCTGAGTTTCGGCCTGCAGCCTTTGTGAGTGCCAGTTGGGACTGAATACGAGTTGTGAGAAGAAAGAAGCACCAGAAGTATGGTAACCAGGTTTACCCTGTAGAAGACTGGAAAAATTGCTGAATCATGCTTGGTCTGTCAGGAACTGAAGCTGCTGTGCGTTCTCCCGGGTATCTTGCAGTAATTGCAGTCAGGATCGAGGAGCAGCCTGCCTGGTATAGTACTTTCCTTTTACATATAAATGTGCGTAGTGCTTGTGGGGAATCGCTATTTCAAATCCCCTGTACAGTGAATTGTGTGCTGAAGCTGGAAGTAAACCCCCAGCTTAATTCAGACTACATCCTTTTGCTGTCAGCTGCAGTGGGGTCCAGTCACAAGGATCTTGTCCTCATGCCTTGTTCTTCTGGCAGTCCAGAGGGACATTCTCCATCTGATCCTCAGCTTGGGTGTTGTGAGTACAAATCAGGGTATTCCCCTGCAGCTTGTTTTTCAATCACAAGTGTATCATCTAATTCTTGTTGTTTCACTGTTTTTTTTTGGACTGAGCCCTCTGGCTCCAGATTATATTTGGGTGTTGTGCATATATTTTCTTCTATAGGACTTATCCTTCTGCACCTGCCAGCCAACTAACCTGGCTAGCCCCCCCCCCCAACCTGGGTACCCAGAGTGTGACTTTCCAGACCCTGTATGTGTGCACAGTACTGTGATTTAATGCCACTAATTACCCTGATTTCTCCCTCCCGTGTTACTGTCTCCTAAGTAAACCAGATTTGTTGTTTTACTATATACTGTCTGTGGTGTTGGTACTTATGGAAGCAGTATTGTGTTTTGCTGTGTATGTTGTTTAACCTTACTTTACAGGGGGTCCTCAGAGATGTGCCGCAGAATCAGTCCCGAGGGTAAGTGGTATTTATATGAGTGAACAGTGTGTATACGTCGGGTATTGGGGCTGTAACTCTGGTGTACTGTGTGAGTCACTAGAGGGAATAAAAGGGGGTCTCAGTGTTCCAGAGGGCTGTGACCAAGCTAGTCTAACCACTACAAACCTTGACCTCTGGGTGGAGGCACCCGCCATAGGACCTAGGCCCCTCAACCTGTCCGTAGTCAAAAGGCAGGGGTAGTAGCCCTTGGGATAGCGCCACCTAGGGGTTACAATCACCCCCCTCTGGTGAAGGTATGTGACACTACTTGAAGGGTACTCCACTCCCTCAGGCAGGGAGGACAGTGAAAAAAAAGAGAAAGAGGGAGTTATTTTATTCAGAAGGGGGGGGGAGAAGGAGCTTCACTGTAGCTCCCCAAATGTTTGGAATGAGATCTACAGGATCCAGGTTCATGACCCAGGGCCCCAAATGTAATGTGCCATGACTGCCGGCCATAGTTGGGATGAACTTCTGGTCCTAATTGAAAATATTACTCTACGGAGGACATGTTGAGCCTGAGCTTTTGGATAGTTTGTTCCAATAATAAATCTGTGCCTGATTACATCGGAGGTACTGGTGTTGGACTGAATCATTTTACTACCCTATTGTTGCATTGCCTAATCAAGCTGTTTTACAGAAGAGCATTTATGTTTGCCAGATCTAGAAACAGCTACCAATGAATAGTGACTACCATCCAGAGCACTGGACAGAACTCCCACTGTCAGCAGATGATCCCACAACAGTTCAACTCATAAGGTACTATTTTGTGCAATTTCTGACTGCTTGAGTCACATCATAGGTGCCCTGTCCCTTCCCTGTGACTTTAATACCTTTCAAACCCCTAGACATGGCAGGGGAAGTGAGGGGACGCTCATGTGGTGCCATCTGAGAGACTCAGGGGTGTGAGCAGTGAAAAGACTGCACTGGAGCCAATATCCATAGCTGCAAGCCTGCATCTGGGGGAGAAAAGTAAGGGCACAAACAAGCAAAAGACTGTAAGGAGAGAAAGGTTACATATATCTGAGGTACGTCTTATTTTCCCTTTGGTTAATTAGAGGATTGTTTACCTGATGTTAGTAGGGGTGATGTGAGAACTATACGCTGCCTGGTAGCTGACATATTCAGCTCTGTTCCCCACACTACATCATCAGCACTATGACCTCACTGAATGTGTCATTGCTGCTGCTTAGGAACAGCCACTCAGTAGCTGCCAGGTCGGTTACCTGTGATGTCACTATCAGTGAGATCACAATGCTGATGATATGGTAGGGGCATACCTCTCAACCTCCTGCCTTATAAATCAGGGACAAGGCTTAAAATAATCAGGGACAAAGGACCAAAATCAGGGACACATCTTCAAAATTGGAGATATCAGCTCAGGAAGCTGGTAGAATAAGGGGCTTAGTGTAAAATGCATTTTCTAAGGAAGGAACAAGTCTGTAACTTTAATGTTTGACATTATTTTGTGCTTACAACCCCCACTGTTTGGTCACAGAAACACAATTTGTAGGAGGGACAGAGTAAAATTTTGAGGCAAAATCAGGGACAGTTGAGAGGTATGGGTAGGGGGGATAAAGATAGACATGTCAGTTGCCAGACTGAGAGCTGTTCCACACATCCAGCATAATATTATCACAAAGAAAACCTTCTAATAAGCCAAAAAAAAATTAGTTTTAGAAATAAGTTACAACTGACTACTTAAGATTTGCATCCTTTTCCTGTCTGCTGTTTTGGTTCCACTGGCTCTTTAATTATGTAAATTACTGTTTGATTCTTTAATTCCCCTTGATATAGTGTGTTTACTATTGCTCAATAACCTTGGTAGTTCACATATGCCTGTATGTGGAATTTTTTACATTGATTGAATTTTACCTTTTGAATGTACTTTTTCTTCCCAATCCCTTTTCCCCCTGGCTTGTACCTGGAAATGAGCCTTGGCTCCGTGTGCCTTTCCCAGATACCAAATGTCAATCAATAAACAAATAAATCCATGAATAGTAAATTATTTCTTTATAGATATTTACTGTACCCTACCTTTCCCCCTAGTGCTCCCGTCCAGTCCACATCGGTCTTCCACTCCATCAGGCCCATCACCTGCCATCCCCAAGACTTACCTTTTGTTCCCTTGTTCACTCATGGATAACCTCCCCCCATTGGAAGGGCTGCTGGGGGGGGCACTCCTTTAACCCCCGCACCGATGAGTGTTGACCCAGGAACGAGAGCCTGTTCAGCAGTGTGGAACATGTGACAAGCAGCAGATGGCATACTGCACAGTTGGTTTTTTTTTCCCACTTCTTCTGTACCCGAGCCACAAACGCCATGGAGGAGCCTGTCTGATGTATGTTCACGTGCACAGAGTGTGCAGTGTGTGTCAAAATGACGACATTCCCCTCCCTGAATTACTGGCTTCAGCTTGCACAGTCAGCCGTGGTCACCCAGGTGACAGTACTGAAGTGGAGACCAGGAGCCTTTCCTCCCCAGGGAGGTGAGTGTCCACTGAGACACTCAACCATCCTCCCCTGGCCAGCCCTCTGATGACCCATGCTCACTCCCAATCCCGGGTCAGCAGCATCGTGAGCAGTAGCGCTACTGTTGCGCCGATGGGCTGGCCCCATAAATATTAATTTCAAAGCATGGATGGTTTTCCGCTGCTCAGTAGCTCAGTTATAGCATGTTGCATTTCTGTGCCTACCACCTGGGTTCAGGAGCAGACTCAGAGAGCCAGGATCAGCGTGGCTAGGAAGTGCTGCCGAATGCAATGCAAGCCATCCTGGGGAGGGTGACATCTGGGTTCCTTCATCACAGGCCCCTCGCTGTGAGCTGTGAGCCTGCTCCCTCACAAGGGATAGGCATATTCCCAGAGTGGGCTATGGTGTACGAGGCTGGGCAGTGCCCAATGTTGGGGGAGCTGGATGGGACCCTCTGAAGGAATGGGGATGAAAAGCATGCTGCTTGCCAACTTTTATGGCTTTTTGTAAACATCTGTATTTTTCATCCTGCCCGTCCCGACCCCGGCCTCTGTTTAATACAGAATAGGCCACACCCTTGTGTTCCTTTAGTTTTTTATTGGCTTCCTACAACCTATCCTGTAGGCAAGCAGCTACTAAACATCAGCTTCCTCCTGGTGCTGTATCAGTCAGGATGCACCTGCCTTTCTCTCCTTCTTGGGTCTGAGTTGCCCCTACTCTATACAGCTAGTTGTGCTGTGCCTTTGCTGACCTCTTTTTGTAGATCTGCTTCCCTGCCTTGCTCTCCCTGGTGATTTCTCTCTCGCTCTCTCACGGCTTTTTTCTTGGGAACCAGAGCCTGCTATTTAAATTTTATAGTTAAACAGAATTTTGTCCCATACATACCACCCGCCCCGACCCTAGCCTCTACTAAATACACAGTAGTCACGCCCACGCTTGCTAATTCCACCCACTTCAACTACAAAACTGCCAACAGCTTCTTAAAGCTGTACTGCCTGTCCGTTACCTACCAAGTATAGTGGTTAACTGTACAGCCTCACTTTGGCACTAGTGTGTCAGGCTTGACGACTGAATCAAGCTGCCATGTCCCCTATCAAGGGGTGCTATCTCCTTCTGCTCCTTGCTACCTAGCTTGGTACAGCCGGCACCAGATGCCTAGCTGGGCTGCTGCTAACCCCCCTCTGAACCACTACTGGGTAGTGCATGACTGTCAAATGCAAGAGAGGCGGGGGATGCCTCATCTATGCCAAGGACTCTCTGCAGTGCTCCGTCCTCCCTGGAACTAGGGTGGCTGAGGACCACGAGATAATAGTGATAAAGGCACAGGTTGGTCAGAATGGCAAAATCTCATCCTTGCCACAATCTACCTACCCCCAAGAAAGCCACAGCATGCCTTCCCACAATTATGGACGTTATCAGTACCCTTCCAAAGGGGATGGAGCTTCTCATTACCAGGGACTTCAACATAAACTGGGATGGAAAGGAGGCTGCCCCTTTCAGGGATCTGATAGCCACCTCCAACCTGACACAACTTGTCACCTGCCTCACCAGGCAGAACTATAAGACAGAAAACAGTAGGCTCCTTGACTGGGTCCTAGCAAGCTCACCATCCCGGATCTCTGAGATCAAGGTTCTCCCAGACACACTAAGTGACCACTCCCCAGTCACCTTCCTGCAGTCTAATAAATTTACCAAAAGCCCTCCCATCCTCATTGAAAGCAGGATATTGAGGAAGGGTAAAATTGGAGCCCTCAAATCAGCCCTTGCCCTACATGACTGGACTCCTTTCAACCTGGTGCCTACCCTTGATCAGGCCCTCAGTTATTTCATTAAACGCTTTAACTCCATCTGTGACATCTATGTCCTGCTCATGAAAAGAAACATTTTGGGGCAGGCAAATGGCTGGATTGATGGGGAGCCCCTCTCCCACCTGAAAGAAAGGGACATACTCTGGGAGAAGGCAAGAAACAGAGGTAGCAAGCATGACTACCAGTGTTACAGAATGGCTAGGAACTGCTGCACCAAGCTAATCCAACTCGCCAAAGCCAATATCATAAGGCCCAGCTTTGCAGTTCTTCGGGTAATGGGAAAAGATTCTGGGATAACATCAAAAGCATCCTTGGAAAGGAGGACAAGAAGCACCCTCAGCTGCTCAGTTTCAGTAACACCCCCACTACAGACCCTCTAGCTATTGCGGAAGCATTCAATAAGGCCTTCACCAATCTTACCCTAGTACTACCACATGCCTATTTTTAACCTGGTTTGAACCATTCCAACAATGTATCTACCGAGTGTTCTCACCTGACCGTCTACTTTAAAAGGGTGATGGTGAAGGAGGCCCTAACTATGGTCAAGAAAGTACTAGGTAAGACCAGACTGAGCAGTGACGGGATAGACATGAAACTTCTATCCCTCATCCTGGATGTTCTTATAATGCCCATTACCATACTGTACAATAAGTCCCTGGCCCTTGCCCAATTCCTGGTGGTTTGGAAGCAGGCCCTAGTTACACCAATGCATAAAGGAGGCGACAAGTCTCTGGGAGTCAACTACAGACCAATCTCAATCCTCTCCCTCCTGTCCAAGGCACTGGAAAATATTGTGGTGGGTCAACTCATCGACTACCTCAATAAGTATAATCTACTATGCCCCAGCCAGCATGGCTACAGACAAAATCACAGTACCACCACTGCCCTGCTGGACTACATGGACTATGCACATAAGGCCCTGGATAAAGGCAAACTGGTGGGGTCTGTCTTTATTGACCTCACCAAAGCCGTCAATACAGTCAACCACCCCCTGTTACTGACCCAGTTGCAAATCCCCCCCACCACCCACCACTGTCACCTATATGCCACCCTAGGCCTCCCCTCGCTGCACACCAGGCAACAGCTCCACTGTGCAAATCTCATAGCTAAGCACTGGTAAAACTCCCTCCCCTCCTATCTCAGTTCCGCTCTAACAACACAACCCTCACCGGCATACTCCTTGAGGGACTCTAACACAAAACTACTTCACATCCCTTTCATGTGCACCTCTAAAGACCAATCGGCTTTCAAATACAGAATGCCCACTCTCTGGAATAACCTCCCAAGTGTAATCAGGCAGGCCACCTCCACCCCTAGGACCATGACCACTCTCCTTCAGGCCCATTTCTCTGACACTTGCAACTGTAACCTTCAGGATAGATCGGCTAAACCTAAGTGTCCACTTGGTACTTAACAGGAGCACATGCAAACTTTCATACTATCCTTACTGCCCCCATCTCCTGTGCCCTCTCCCTCCTCGATCACTGCAAGTTTTTGACCATCTTCTTTGCCCCTATTGTTTGTATGCACTAAGTAAACAAATTTGTAACCTACATTCCATTGCTTAATGTCCTGACTGTAATCATCCTTGGACTTGTTTCGTTTCACCTATGTTGAGCCTACTGTACCTAAGTATGTACTTTATGCATCTATTTTATTGTAACAATGCCTACTGCACCAAATGTTTATTCTAGCACTGATATGTTATGTTATGTACACCCAGGTCGCATCTAGAAATGAGTGGTTTTCCCACTCAGTATGCTTATCTGGTAAATCTCGTTAATAAATAAATAAATAAATAAAACATGAGTGTGGCACCCAATGCCCTTTGCTGGTTCCAAGACGACCTGATACGGAGAAATCAATGTGTCAAAATTGAGCAAACAGTATCCAGCGCAAGAGAGGTGGTATTAGGGGTACCCCAAGGATTAATACTGGGGCCCCTACTCTTCAGCCTCAACTTAAATGACCTTCCCACAGCCTGCGACACCAAACTCATACTATATGCAGATGATGCTGTGCTCCTGAGCAGCAGCACGTCTCAGGCTGCCCTACAATCTGAGCTGCAGAACTCCTTCTCCAAACTCGAGTACTGGTTCTGTAGTCATAAGCTGCTACTAAACTACAAGAAGACCAAGGCCATACTTATATCCAGCCCCCACAACAAAAATAAGCACCACCCCCTCATCATCTCCAACTCATGCAGTGAACCGCTGGAAAAAGTCCACTTGTTTAAGTATCTGGGGGTCATAACAGATGATACCCTCACTTTTGTGCACCATATTTACTCTCTGGTCAAGACAGTCAATACCAAGATTGGTGTCCTATACAGACACAGGCAATACCTCTCTCCAGGGGTCCTCCGCCTCTTAGTCCACAGTTCCATTATATCTACTATTGACTATGGACTAGTGGTCTATGGGGCAGCAATGGATACAGCACTCAAGAGGGTTCAGACTGTGCTTAACAAAGTCTGCCAACTCACCCTGGATGCTGAGCATGGCACTCACACCTGTGTGCTGTATGAACGCGCACATTGGCTGTCATAAAGAAACAGGGTCAAATTCTAGACTTGCATCCTAGGGAATAAGGCTCTATTGGATAAAACACCACCTTGTGTAGGCAATTTGATCAAGGTGGCCAACTTGTTACAGGTCATCAGGGGGAGAACTAGGGGGGCCTTGGCTATCCCTTCCATCGCACCTCACTTGGGCAGCGTGCTTTTGCCTACTGGGCTACCCTGTGGATGGGTGAACTCCCCAGGCACCTTTTGGCCATCAGATGTCTGGCCCAATTCATAACTGACCTCAAACAGCACCTAACAACACTCTCTAAGTGCACCTGCTCCTAAGTCCAGCCACACCTGCTCTCTCTGCCCCCCAGTAAGCATTAGGCAGGCCTCAGGTACCCCCTTCCTCTGTCCCTTCTCATGACTTGCCTCAGCAATCAGTTTGTGTCATGCTCCTTCGGCATCTGCCACCCCTCCTCCCAACTCCCAGTCCCATGAGTTTCCCTAACAGTCACTACTAATGCAAGCTGCCTGACCATGCCCCCTTGCACCCTACGATTTACTCTAGCATGTCTTCTCCGCTCAGCCTCCCCTCATCCCCCCATTTCTCCCTATACCTTATTGCCCTTCTTCCCCCATGCTTCACCTCCACCGCAGTACCTACCTCTCTCTGGTACCTCCTTTCTTCACCCCACTGCTCTGACTCCATCTTACTGCCTCCAGCTCCTGTGATTTTTTTTTTTTTATTTGATTTAGTTTTTGTTTACCGGGTAGGTGCACTAGCCATGAAATGACTATTTTCAGGCACGACCCGGGAGAGTACAACAAAGAACAGTGGAACAACAGCACACATGGTAACAGTAATTAACAAGTAGAGGGGTGCAGTAAAAGCTATAATACAAGGGTAACAATAAGTAGGAGTTACAATATATTGATAAACATAAGACAAAAAGGCATCAAAATTTAATAATAAGTGCAGGAGTCATGGGTTCGACCTGATGAGAGACAGGATTAGGTCCGAAAATATGAGAAAGGGAGAGGGAGGGAGATATATATGATCAGCTGTAACATAAGATAGGAAAAAGGAGGTTTTAAATGAAAAGAGGAAACAATCAAGGAGTAGGAGGGAAGATGTTAAGATTGGGGTCAGTAGGTCTAGGGTGGTTTGAAACAGGAGCATGTACAGGACAGGATTAGGTGATTCTGATATGCCTTCTTGAAGGCATCATGGGATGAGGCCTGGCGAATGTTTAGGGGTAGGGAGTTCCAGTGTTGGGGGGCAAGACAGGCAAATAATTAGAGGCAGAGTGCCTGAGGACGAGAACAGGGGCAGAAACTGCCGAGCGAAGGTCATAGAGGGATGACTGTGTTTGAAAGAGGCCTGCAAGGGATTTAGGAGTTTGTGATCTGATAATGATATCAATTATGGATCCAAAGGCATAAGACCGAGACTCATGGGGCGGAAGCCATCCAAGGTCAGAGTAGAGGGTGCAGTGGTGTTTCAGACGGTGGGAGGAGAGCACATACCAACAGATATTATTATAGGTGACATCCCATTTCCGGAGACTGGATTTGCTTGCAGTTGTATTGGTGACAACGCCATAGTTTAGAGAGGGCAGTAGAACTCCACGGGCTATAGCAAGTCTAGCTGAGGGGGTGAGAGCATAGCTGGTTCGATAAGCAATACCAAGTTTGGTATTCACCGACTTACAGTTTGAAGGATGTGAGTATCGAAAGTTAGAGAGGAATCAAGCGTAATGCCCAGATATTTAAAAGAACTGACCACCCCAATGGATTTACCACTTAAGGTGGTAACTTTAAAATAGTTTTGGGCTTGTTTGAGCTTACAGCTTGAGCTGAACAGCATGGCTTGAGTCATTGACTCATTTAAGATGCTTTTGTGAGAATTCAGCCACTGTTGGATGAGTTAAAAGTCATGGGAGAGTTGTTCATTGATATCATCAATACATTTGGCACTGGTGTACAGGACAATGTCATCCGCGTACAGCAGGGAGGTGGTCTGTGGCAGGTTTGAGTTGAAATTGTTAAGAAAACTAGAGAAAAGCAGTGGGCCTAATATAGACCCCTGGGGGACCCCTATGGTAATTGTGGTCGTATTCGAGGAGTTAGTGATATTTTACAAATTGAGTTCAGTCAGATAGATAGCTACCGAACCAGTTTACTACATTGAAGGAGAAACCAAGAGATCTGAGTGCAGCAACAAGAAGAGCATGGTCAACCAGATCGAAGGCCTTGGTCATATCGATGAAGATGGACCCAGTAAGGAGAGCAGAGTCCATGGCCTTAAGGACATCAGAGGTAAGCTTGAGTAGGGCAGTTGTAGTGCTGTGTACCTTTCAGAAGCCATGCTGAGCTGGATTTAGGAGGCCGTATTTAAGAAGAAATTCAATAGTTTGGGTAGCTACAAGTTTTTCTAGAATTTTACTAAGAGTAGACAGGATTGCAATGGGCCTATAATTGAGTGGGTCTTTGGGGGGGTCACCTTTCTTGAGAACAGGGGTTATCCTTGCCATCTTCCATATCAGGGGCATGATTTTGACTCAGTGAGAGATTAAAGATCTTGGTTAGGGGGGCAGCAATGATAGGAGCAGCTAGTTTTAGTAACTTGGGCTCAAGATTGTCCAAGCCCACTGCCGCATCCTCAGGTATATTATTAAGTAATTTGAGTACATCCTGGGATGAGACAGACTTGAAATAGAAGGTTGGGTGATTAACATGTGGAGGAATAAGAAGAGGCAACTTGGCAAGGAAGGAGGAGGTGTATTTTGTTAGGTCAGAGAATTGATTATTGAAGAAATTAGCTATAGGGAGGGGATTGTTGCAGTGGACACCATTGAGAGACATGTCATTAGGGGAGTATGGTGTATTTGAGCCCATAAAGAATTTAATGTGGGACCAGAATTTCTTTGAGTCTCCATAGTAATTGATTAAAAGATCTTTACAATAAGAGCTTTTGACCTGTTTGATATCCTTTTTACAGGAGTTACGCAGGGCTTGGTGGGATTTTAGATCCGCAGTATGGCCAGATCTTTTGTAGTGGATCCAGCTTTTATCTCTTAAATGTAGCTTTCTGAGGAGTCCTGATTTTAGCCACCTAGTTTGCCTGTTTTTTACTTGGTGTGTTACCAGCTTGCAGTGTTGCTCCTGCAGCACTAGGAAGTGGGATAAGAAGATGTTTAGAGAGGACTGAGCATCATTAGCTCCTAAGAGAGAGCACCAGTCCGTACAGGCAACGTCTTGTAGAAAAGCTTGGGGGTTGAGCTTAGTATAGTCATGAAAGGTAATGAAGCGGGACTGCATAAGTGAAGGCTTCCCTTTGCCCCAAATGCAGAAGGTGGGGGAATGGTCAGTAATAGCATCAGCTAGTACACCTGAGTCAACAATGTGCTCAGGGAGGTTAGTCATGATCCAATCGAGCAGGGTGCCAGTGTTAGAGTGGGGGGGGGGATTCTAGTAGGTTCTAGGATAAGCTGGTGGAGATTAAGGCTTTGGATGCTTGACAGGGACATGGGTTGAGAGTTTCCCAACCAGTTTAAATTTAAATCCCCAAGGATAAGGATTTCATTTCTTCTAGAGTGAACGGCGCTTTGATCCAGGAGTTCCTCCAGACCTTTATGACCACTCCTGGGGGGGTTGTAGACACAGACTATATGTAATTTCATAGAGCCTCACCTAATCAGATTGCCTCACCTAATCAGAAATACTTGCCACCACCAACAGCCTTGCCTTGCCACCCCCCATAGCACTTATCTCCTATTTTACCTCTTTTCCCATGACCCCTTCCCTTCCCACCTCCCCGCCCCTTCCCACCCCTATCTTCAGCACTTCTCCAGGTGATGTCTGACAATGCCTCCAGCTGCTACTACTCCCATCTTGCCATCCCGTTCCTTCTCCATTGTTCTTTACCCCTCTCCTCCTAGTTGATGCTGCTCCGAGCCATTCTACGTACTGAGCTCTCTAATGTGTTGCCTTCTCACTTAATTAATAACTGTATAATGTACTGCTCACCTGCAATGTTGTTATTTCTGTTGTATCCCCTGTATTGTACTTCAACTGATGTGGAACTTGGCTCTAAGGTATTTGTAATCCTAGAACCAAATAAATAAAAATAAATAAACTGCCAGCTATCCCTGTCCCTCTGAACTACTGGCAAGGCACTTTGTGGCTGCTTATTCTCTCCCCCCCCCATAAAGTATTTTTCTTGTTAGTTTAACTTGTACTTATGTTTTGAGTTATTCTGTAAGTTCTGAATCCAAGCTCTATCGTTCATTGTGATGTACCTTTGCTTTCTCCTATTGTACTTTGTTTTGCAATCTATGATGTGGAACCTTTGTAAAAGAGCTTGTGCTCAAAGGTCTTTTCCGAATCACTAAATAAATAAATAAAAACTATGAGCTCTCTAAATGACAGTTGCCAGCAGCTACAGGCTCTACTCTGTGCAGATACCCACTGACTTCAGAACCGGCAGAAGATTTGACAGAAGGTGTTGATGGTGACGCAGAAGACCAATCAGCTTTATGAAGAAAAAAAAACACATAGTATCAGCTGATGTTACTTTAGTTGGAAATCTGTTTTACAAATCCATAGCTCTCACTGAAGTATTTCTGAATATGCTTTCTAAATCCATTCTCGGGCCTCTGCTGTTCAGCCTCTTCCTTAACTCCCTCCCCATGTCCTGCACAGACAACCTGCTACTTTACGCGGACGATGCTGTCCTATACTCCTCCAATTCTGACCCCATTCAACTCCATCACTCCCTTCAAACTTCATTTAGTCGTTCTGAAAACTAGTTCTCCTCACAGCGCCTCATACTCAACTATAAGAAGACGAAAGTTATGATCTTCTCCCACCCACAGAACTCCCAGAGGGAGCACTGCCCCCCTCTACTAACTGTAAATCATTCCCCTCTCGAACTAGTGGACTCCTTTAAATACCTGGGCATTACCTTAGACCCAGCACTAAGCTTCCATCGGCATATACACTTCCTATCCACCACCCTCAACATCCATCTTGGGATACTGCATCGCTTCAAACACTGTCTTACTCAAGACGCCCTTAGGCTCGCTGTCTCCTCTTCGGTCCTCTCCCAACTTGATTATGGCTTACTTATCTATAGCGCGGCGAACACCTCAGCCCTTTCCAGACTCCACCTTGCCCTTAATAAAGCCTGCCACCTTACCCTGGGTTGTGACTGTCTCACCCACACTTGCTCACTATACAATACCACCAACTGGCTCAACCTTGAAAATAGAATCTGGTACCACACCTGCCTCACGGCAAAAAAGGTTACCCTTGGCCTCGCCCCCCCCCCCCGGGCTCACACCTGTAATCCACTCATCCCCGACACTTAAGCACACCGAAGCTCTGTTAAGCAGCTCCTCACAGTACCCACACAGTCCATGCCAGTTCCAAAGGTCCTTTAGCTACAGAGCCCCATCTTGGATGAATGGCTACCCACCTCTCTTGCTAACGTAAACCGAATTGGCACCTTCAAATCTCAGCTGAAGGAACACCTCCAGTCCTCTAATTACTGTGATTGCTACTGATCACCTTTCCTTCCCTGACTAAGGCCTCTGGCCAGCTTATTTCCCACCCCTGTTGAGTCTCCAGCCTAAGTCTGTCAGGTTCAGCTCAATTTCTGAGTATTATTAACGTATTATTTAAAAACTGTGCTTATTATTCCTAGTATCTGTTAGCTTTTTCCCTGCTCTATGTATATAGTTTGCTTCATGCCCTGGTGAAGGTGAATTGCCATGCAATGTCTGTTTTGTATCTGATTTCTGTGACGTGGAACCTTTGTAAAGGATTCTCTGACTCAAAGGTACTTTTCCGAAACCTCAATAAACAAAACAAATAAATAAATCTTCTTCCCCTAATTACCCAATTGTGTGTGCAAACACAAATTTTCTCTTCCTGTAATATACAATCTCTAGTAGCATACTGTAGTCAAATGGAGTTGTTCCTGTCACCAGCTTGATGACTGCTGTGATCTCCTCTTAATCACCTTTTCTCCACTGAGGATGACAACAGGCCAGTCGTCTCTTAGAGCTGAAAGCTTTTTACACCTCAGAGGCCATTTTGAAAACTACGAGAAGTGCATACAATTAAAAAATTTCTATTTCATAGAATTACCTCCCTCAAATACTTTACAAATAACGACATTTTCTTTTTTCCACTGTTTTCTGCACCCCTCTGCTTGGATGTGGCAGATTTACCGCCCTCGGGCTAGATTTATCAGCCATCACAGAACTACAGGTGGAGGGGGGTTTTACTGTTTATATGCTTCTCCACTTTCTTTCTGTCACCCCGACCCTGCAGAGACGTCAACGTTTGAGACAGAGTCCGTGACATGAGCATGTGTTAGCATGCTTGTGCAACACACAGCATGGTGTCCCTCCCTCCCTGTGTCCCCGGCACTCTGCTACCCGTATGTCTAGAGGTGGCAGTGGTGCTGTGGGATGCAGCTTCCTCCCCTTTAGGAGGAAGACAGCATCCTCTGGGAGGCTGGATTCTCCTCCCCAGCTAGCTCCCAGTGACCCAGGCTAGTTCCCGATACTACTACTCCTCCCTCCCAGCTGTTCCCCAGTGACCTGGGCTTGTTCCCAATACTACTACTCCTCCCTCCCAGCCGGCCCCCAATGACCCAGGCTAGTTCCCAATAATCATCCTCCCTCCAAGCTGTTCCCCAATGACCCAGACTAGTTCCCGATACTCCCCCTTCCCCCTCCCAGCTGTTTCCTAATGACCCAGGCTAGTTCCCAATACTCCTCCTCCCTTCCTCCCAGCTGTTACCCAATGACCCAGGCTAGTTCCTAATACTCCTCCTCCTCCTCCCTCCCAGCTGTTCCCCAGTGACCTGGGCTAGTTCCCAATACTACTACTACTCCTCTCTCCCAGCCGGCCCTCAGTGACCCAGGCTAGTTCCCAATAATCATCCTCCCTCCCAGCTGTTCCCCAATGACCCAGACTAGTTTCCGATACTCCTCCTCCCTTCCAGCTATTCCCCAATGACCCAGACTAGTTCCCAATACTCCTCTTCCCTCCCAGCTGTTCCCAAATGACCCAGGCTAGTTCCCGATACTCCTGCTCCCTCTCAGCTGTTCCCCCAGTGACCCAGGCTAGTTCCCAATCATCTTTCTCTCTCCCAGCCAGCCCCCAATTACCCAAGCTAGTTCCTGATAATCCTCCTCTCCCCCAGCTGGCCCCCAATAACCCAGGCTAGTTTCCGATAATCCTCCTCCCTCTCAGCCAGCCCCCAATGACCCAGGCTAGTTCCTGATAATCCTCCTCCTTCTCAGCTGACCCCCAGTGACCCAAGCTTGTTCCCGATAATCCTCCTCCCTCCCAGCCAGCCCCCAGTGACCCAGGCTAGTTCCTGATACTCCTCCTCCTTCCCAGCTGGCCCCTAGTGTGATGGTCTGGAGGGTGCTCTGTGAAGTACTCTACTCTAAAGGTGGTGAAAGAGATGAGCGAGGCACCAAGGTCCGAATTATGTGGATAGGATAACCATTACCCAGACAAGGAGAGGCAGGAGTCAACTTAGTGCTTCAATGCCGGCAGGGCGTTTATTTTGTACCAAGGGTAGAGAGACACAGTCACAAGAGGAAGAAGGGATTGCCCGAGAACAATAGGGCAATAAACAGAGAAATACCTTTATCTACCACTACTAAGGTTATTACCACAAGAATAAACTTTAGGCCTACTGCCACTCTTATTCTGAAATTATTCTACACATCTATACTCTTAGATAAGGATCAGGCAACATAAGCTACTCAGCACTGCATTAGGGTAATTATCATCACACATTTCCATAAGGGTCCAGATATTACAAGAGTCCAGAGAGCCGGCGTCTTCGTGTACACCGTCGTTCTTCGTTGGTAGCTACAAGGGAAACACATCAGAACTGTAGAACCCTAATCACAATTCCCAGCAAAGACCTAGATAAGGCCACCGGGGTGGTGAGAGGTTTGATAAACAGACCATATATTTCTTCGGCAAAAGCCCACTCTCTCCAAGGCTGCCAGAATGTAGAACCAGAGCAACTGGTTCCTGAGATAACACACTGAAAACAAAGGGTTCCTCGGCCAAAACCCACTTCCAGGGTTGCCAAGGATGAAGATAGATCAAGATCTGTGTAGCGATGAATCCAACCTGACTGATGCTGCGGTACTCCAAGGGCCAGCTAAACTCGGAAGAAACTCTGACAGGACCAGGAACCATAAGAATCTGAAGAGATGATGGTTGACTCTGCAATGCTAGGATCAGGAACTAACACAAAACAAAGAAATGGCGGATGCATCCCGTACTGGGCTTCGACGGACTCGACTTTCGGCAAACGACCAGGAGGGGCACAGACTAGGTTCTCCAGGATGAGCTCACTCTTCTGTAGAGGGCGACCACCTTTGGGACATCTGGAACAGGAACCATGCGGAATGACACTGGCACGGCTGTCATGATGCGTTTCGTCGGACATACTTTCAAACTGTGGAAAACAAGAAACGGCGGGTACGACTTGTAAGACTGGCGACGGACTCGACTTCGGCGGACGACAAAGACGGACGTGATGAGCTGATGGATGATCTCCCAGGAGTGAAGAATGCTGAGAGGACATCTTCTTCTGAGTAGAGACTGATTCTGAGTATGTGGAGTTACAGACCAAACTATGAGACTGCAGTGTGGTAGAAGATTGAGACTGTCTTCATACAATAGTACCATATAACTGAAAAATGCCCAAAGAACTGTAAAATGATACAATAATTTGCTGGAAGAGGGCAAATTATAACTTCAGGAGTAATTCTTACTGATAAGGGCCAATGTCCAGGTGCTTAGAGCAATAGTTCAGGTACTTAGAGCAATAGTTCAGGTACTTAGGGCAATAGTTCAGCATAAGCAGTACAGTAGTTACATAGTATAGGCAAATTGAACACTCTTAAATGAACCCCTGTTTCTAAACGTAGGGTCTTCGGGAATAGGATCTCTTTCAGCACGTCATGGCTAAGGCCTCCCTTTAGTACCACTAGGCTGGGTTGCCCTATTCCGCTAGGCCGGGACCTCCCTTTAGTACCACTAGGCTGGCTTGCCCTATTCCGCTAGGCCGGGGCCTCCCTTTAGTACCACTAGGCTGGCTTGCCCTATTCCACTAGGCCGGGGTCTCCCTTTAGTACCACTAGGCTGGCTTGCCCTATTCCGCTAGGCTGCGGCCTCCCTATTGTACCACTCTTTACCTCGGGCCTAATGCCCTACCTTTACCGCGGGCCTGATGCCCTACGTTATCTTGGGCTTGTTGCCCCACTTAATACTGGGCCTGGTGCCCCACATTGCATTGGGCCTGGTGCCCCACTTAATACTGGGCCTGGTGCCCCTCTTTACAATAGGCCTGGTGTCCCACTTGATAATGGGCCTGGTGCCCCTCTTTACAATGGGCCTGGTGCCCCACTTGATACTGGGCCTGATGCCCCACGTTATAATGGGCCTGGTGCCCCTCTTTATAATGGGCCTGGTGCCCCACGTTACTTTGGTCTGGTGCCCCTTTCAATACTGGGCCTGGTGCCCCCCTCAATACTGGGCCTGGTTTGCCCCTTTAAATCTGCAGGCTTCCTGAGCCTGCTGTCACTCAGCAGCCAAAATCCCGCCCGAGATCCGCCCCCAAATAAATATTCACAGACCGCTATAAAGGCCTCAATGGATGGCCCCTCCTTATGGGTGTCGCTAGCCCCACCCCCATCCTGAATATTAAATAGGGTCCTTACAAACCGCAGCCCCTGTGGCGCTCAGCCGCTCCTCTCAGTGCCTACTGCGCTTTTCTAAATAAAACCAAACAGTCTCCTGTTCACAAAGGCGGCTGTACCTCTGTGCTGCCGCCGACTCACCACCCCACCGTAGGGAAGGAGCATCGGGAGGTGACCGGGAGGCGGGAGGTATGCTGGCAGAGGGAGGGACTGATTCAGGCAGCTGGGGGGGACAACTGGAGGCCTCAGACGGCCGACAGGGATACGGGTGCAATGCGGCTGGCAGGGCTGCCGACGGGGGACCGAAAAATTAAACTTAAAATACTTGGGGGGGCTAAAACAATAAAACAACAGGGCTCTTAAGCCCAAACCGCGGGAAACGGATGTTTTTCATCTTCGTGGTGCCCCGATGGCACCACCAACCGCAGGACACAGCAGAGCAGGGAGTCTTCAGTGGACTGGAGGAGGGGAATCACCACGGAGTCAACAGGACCGGCTTCACAACTCCAGGTAAGCCACAAGTCCCTGTTGCACTCCTGTGATCCTCTCTACTCCACAGCCCAGCAACAACTGACTAAACGAAGAATTATTTTTCAAACTTGAACCTCCCTGTGTTCTAGATTGGCTGGAGTGGAATGCTGTGCATGAGCCACTCAGCACAGCATTCCATCCAGGCCATTATGACACCTATTGCTTTTAAAATCTGTCTTTTGACCATGCTGTAAAGTGCACAGGGCACTTTTCTTCTTTATTTTACAGTTTCCCATTACAAGGGGGGTGAAACTTTATTTGCAGGGGCCCCTTAACATAGTACCCTGCTGCCTGCACCTACAGCAGGTACCCTGAGCACCTGTGAACCCCTAATTTATTTATTTATCTTAAACTTTCTGGGATGCCACAACTTTGGGGCATTACACTAGTGACCCAGGCTAGTTCCCGATAAGCCTCCTCCCTCCCTGCTGGCCCCTAGTGACCCAGGCTAGTTCCTGATAATCATCCTCCCTCCCAGCTGTTCCCCAGTGACCTAGGCTAGTTCCCAATAATCCCCTCCCTCCCAGCCAGCCCCCAATGACCCAGACTAGTTGCTGATAATCCTCCTCCCTCCCAGCTGTCCTCCAGTGACCCAGGCTTGTTTCTAAACCCGGGTCATCGGTATTGTGAGTGGTAGCCCTACTGCTGTGCTGACAGGCAGGCTACTGATTACATTTTCATGGAAATAGCATCTCTGCCACTTGGTCTTCATCTGCTTAGGCTGCTTGTCTACAAGTGGCATCGTAATCCTCCATGTGTGACATCATACTCATTTCCAGCATGAAAGTCAAGGCTGAAGATTATGATGTCTCTTGCAGACAAGCAGCCAAAGCCAATGCTGACCAAGTGACAGAATTCTGACTTTCTGCAAATTTCCTTCATAACAAAGAATAAGGGGAATGAACATGTAAGAATTAACAGAATTATTCATTGAATTGTGTTAAAATATTATTGCATTTCAAACATTTTCCCTTGTGAGTTCAGTGGCTATCTAAACCCTCTTTCTTAAGTGTTTATGCTCCTTCTCTAACTGGCTCTCAGTTCTGTCGCCCACATTCTCTAAGTACTGACCCTGCCCTCCATCCTCCTTGTCTTGTACCCCATGGCATTCCTTGTGGGGTTCCCTTCAAGGACCAGGACCTGGTGGAGGTGGGTGTCGTGGTCAGTGGTGTGGGGCCTGCATGAGGCAGACCTTTATCCAGCATTTGTCAGGTGAGTCCTCCATTTTGCCAGTCCCTGCCCTCAGGCAGCATGCGCAATGTCCGTGGGGGAACTGCCTTGGATGCATGTAGCGTGCTCCAGCTGGGAGAGCCAGCAGGAGCAGTTGCAGTGTCAGAATGTGCTGCCTCCCATCTCCTGGCTGGGACACGCTGCTCTTCCCAGCTTGGACGCCTGAGTGTTGGCTCCGAGTTCACTCTCGAACTTGGGTTGCTGGCATGGAAGTGCGACATGCTTCAATTGAGTCATTGGACACCCCCTCTTTACCATCTAATATTTGTGTTTCCTGTTCATTAATTTACAAGTTCACATACATGAAATATTGGGAAATGATATGCTACACATATGGACAACATATGGGATATATCCTTCAAATGTTAACAGAAGAAATATTTTATGGAGCAAATTTTCCCTGAAGAACTTTAAGTTTGTAGCTAACATGTTGTGGTAGGTCTAGCACTATCATTCTGAAAATTACTGCACTTTCAAGCACTTTATGCGTTTAATTTTTGTATTATTATTATTATTATTATTCTGTAGTGTTGCCCTTGCCCAAAACATTGCTAATATTGTTTTATTGTGTAAATATTGTTATTAATCATTGTTGAGTACTTTGAGCTGGTGAAAAGGTGCTTTATCAAATTAAAATAACTAAGTTTGTCCTAGAAGGTATGCTGAACTGGGAAAGTTGATTTCTTGGTGTATCCTTGTGTTGCCTACTCTGAACTCTTACTAGCATTTAAATGTATTGTTTGTGGCATGGAGGCCTGAACTGTTCAGTATGCTCTAGCTGTGATCAACCAGTGTCAGTGGCTCAGTAGGTTACCTGGTCGCCTCTAAAGCCTGGGGGTTGTGGATTCTAGTCTTGCACCAGGAATTTGTGCTAATACCCACAATGAAGGGAATCCCTGTACATTGGTGTGTGTTTCTACAGCATACTTATTCCATCCCTTCTTATGAAGCAGAGGAGGGAGGAGTGGACATTATGAGCTTGAAGTCTCATCTAACCTTAAATTACTATGTTACAACCAATTGCTGACACTGTAGTACAGCACTAGGTCAGTGCTGCACTGCTGAAGTGCTGTCCTTTGGATGGGACATTAAACAGATGTCCATTTTGCCCGTCTCTGATGTCTGTCCAGGTTGAAGTTAAAGATTCCGTGGCCTGTTTGGAATGGGAATTTTCCTTGGTGTCATGGCCAGTTATCCCGTCACTAAAATAGGTCCACATAATCCATCCTTCCGGGACATACCTGGAAATGAGCTGTCACTGCTCAGTCTGCATTGTCCTGGTTAAAAATTACAAATCAAAATAACCAACGCTCTGTACCATGGCATTGTTCTACATCCGTCCAAGACAAAGATTTTCCTAGACGTAGTCAGGTGGGAGGGGTCCTGGACGCCAGAACCCACCCCCATCTTGCTTCCATTACGCTAAAAGGTTTTTCTTGTTAACCAAGACTAAATATTGAGATTTTTTCATGGGCCCCCGCCCCCACTTGAAATCCTGGTTACAATTTCTGCTTGCTACTTTTTCCATTTAGTAACAGTAGTGTAATACTCTGACATACTACAATCCACAAGTACCTTCCAACCCCCATGACTCAGATCTTCTTATGGGATTAGATCATTTATTTGAGCAGTGCTGGATCCAGGATTTTATAAAGGATTATCCTGTGGCAATAATGAATGGGGGAGGTTTAAAAGCATTTGGACTGTCAGCAAACAAGCAGAAAACTTCTTTCTCTATTTTCTTGTACTGAACATAATAACTCTTGGTAGTGGGCCATAATAAAATTAACATTTCTTGTGTTGAACAGATCATGTTTGATTATTTCTGTGCCATGTAACTGTCAAAGAAGGGTCCCACGGCTGCAGAATCTTCAGTAATCCTAAATCCACCACCATATTTGAGGAGGAATGCAAAATATGCAGCAGGGCTGCAAAGTGAACTGCCTTCCAGAGACTCCTTTCAAATGACTTGCTAGTCTCTAACAGTCCTTGTTTTATTTTTTTATTTTTCTTTCTCTTTATTTGGTCTTTCTGCTGTTCTACCCGGATAGCACCAGTTTCTGCTGGGCTTAGCTGCCACCCTGAAGGGTGACCAGCATCCAGTTAATCCGTGTAAGGTTTGTGTAACCCTGGTACCATGAGGGGCCCTTTCCCTAGCCACACGTGACAGCCCCATGGCACTAGGTACCTGTTCTGCCCCATCTCCAATAACCATTACCGTAAGTCACGCTGAACAGCAACAAACTAGGGAGAAGAGGCGACCCTCCCTGACTGAACGATGAGAGGCAGTGCCTGTTACTACCACAGGGACCACCCCATGGCCACAGGTAAGCAATAAGGTATGACAGGGTAAGCTTTGTGCTGGCATAGCAGCACACCATGGGTGAGTTGAAGCACTTGGGCAAAGGTCGAGTACTTCCACCATCCAAGAAGTGCCATTAACCCCACATAAAGTGCACACTGTGCTACCTTATTGAGAAAATGAAACAGGTTGATTAGTATTAGTAAAGTGTAACCCCCCTGCACATGGGGGTTCCCAAAAGACTTCCAGGAGCTTGCTTGAATGCTCCAAGCCTGAATGGTGTTTGGCATTTAAGCCATTTATCAGTGAGTGTTTTTAGAGCCTTCTGGTACTGTCTCTTTAAGAGCTGTCTGCTTGCAGACATAATTAGTTTGTATGGGGGGACTGTGTGCTTCTCTGAGTACCACTCAAGCTGCTGCCAATTCACTTCATTTTTGCAGTCACTAGGAGTGCAAAGGGAACCTATCTGAAAGATGTAACTGTTTGCCAGAAATTATTTAGAGTAATAATGAAATTACAGTTTGTCTAACCTGCTTTCTTTGCAGTCAGAACTGTGTCTGCTAGTTCCCCATTCTAGTTTTGAACTGCTGAACTGGACCAATCAGTGTGGGGTAAGCTAGCTCTAAAATGATGCCTTGACTAATCAGAACTTGGACTCATAATCTGAGCCAGCCACAAGAGGATTGTATGGGCAGTGACTCTGGGAGATGTAGTTTAGACTTCAGTGCCTTTTTGGACCAACAGCAGCAGTCTATTGTGAGTGACAGCCAATCCAGTCAAGAACTGGGAGGAACTCAAAGGAAGTGCCCGTTTCGTCAGTTGGAGTTCAGTTGAGCTTTGGCAGTGAAGAAGGAAGGAGCCCTGTGCTTTTTCAGTGTGCAGTTTTAGTCAAAAACGTGTGTAAGGCCCAGAGTTCCGGTCTGCAGTTTGTTAGGACTGAACTGGTCCTGTGAAAAGAATCAAAGGATCTCTGAAGAGTAGAAACCAGGCTCACCCTGTAGAAGACTGGAAGAATTGCTGAAAATTGCACTCGGTCTGTCAGGAACTGAATCTGCTGTGTGTTCTCCCGGTATTGTGCAGTAATTGCGATCGATACAGATGCAGCCTGCCTGGTATAGTACTTTCTTTTATATGGATGTGTGAAGAGGTTTGTGTACCTCAAGTGAGCCCTGCTGACATTGAAGGACCCTATCTTATTTGGAGGTCGTGAGTACTAATTCAGGGTTGCTCCTGTTGAATTGCCACATTAAATCCAAATGGAATTACTGTACTGCTGACTGTTTAATTCTCCTTTTCTCTGTGTGAAAGGGCCTCACCAGCTGCCACGGTTTGACTAGCCACTAGGCTTGGGTACCCAGGGACAGTAACTGATAGGGATAGGCCTGTGCACAGAGCCATAGGTAGATTATTAGAGTGATAAGCTAATTAACCTGATTTCCCTGTCCTTGTTATATCCCCTAAATAAATCAGAGCTGCTTGTTTCAGCAAAGTTATACTGCCTGAGGTATTTGTCTATGTTAAAGTACTGTACTGTGATTGTTGCACTGTATCTCATTTCACAGGAGGTCCCAGTGCCGGAACCAGACCTGGGGTAAGTGTATACTGTGAAGGTAATTTGATATATTGTGTGGGCCACTAGTGGGAAGAAAGGGGTTGCAGTGTCCCAGAGGGCTGTGACCAAGTTAGTTTAACTATTGCAAACCCTGACCTCTGGGTGGAGGCACCGCCATTGGATCCAGGCCCCTCAACCTGTTAGTGGCAAATCAGGCAGGGGTAGTAGCCCCTGGGATAGCGCCATCTAGGGGTTACATCTTGGAGGCTCACCGCTGGGATTGTGTGTCCTCTAGTGGCCATATTTACGAACCACTGTTAAGAAAAAAATGGGTACCCCGACAGAAGTGGCTGTGCACCGGCTGGTGGAGTGGTGTACTGGGGAGGAGATCGACCCCCAAAATGCTATGCTTATCCTGGACATCCCCCTGGGTATCAATACGGACACTGTGCAGGGAGTACTTTCCAAGGTGGAAGGTTTACAAACCCTGTGGTGGTGGGTCGGCATGCTAATCTGCTCACCCACACTTTCCTGGCCCTAGTAGAGTTTAAGGATCCCATAGATAGCTCCAAAGTGCCACAGACCATTACCCCAGAGGGAGCCCTCACTGCTTGGAGAGTGATAACTAAGGACAGTAAAGACTGGGGAATCAGCCCTCACCACTATCTGAAACTTTGAGGAGAACTTTACTGAATGGTTGCTGGGAGAGGGAAAACTGTGGAAGACTTGAAGAAACTATTCTTGCCACCTGGGGGTGTTCCTCCCCCAACACCCTCTCCTGCTCCAGTGCCCGTAATGGTGGCTGAACCAATGCAGACTCCTATTTCTGCACCTGCCATTAGTCACGACTCTTACCGAAGGTTGAGGATCTTCTCTGGCACCCTCCCACCCCCAAGGGGAGGATGACTGGGAGACCTGGATAGACTATGTTGCCCTCCAAGTACTAGAATGGCAATGCTCGGAAGGCGTAAAGCGAAAGAGGGTTAGTGAGAGCTCCGAGGTCCTGCCCTGGCTACCATCCGTAAGCAAACGGGCCAGTAACCCTGAAGCGACTGCACAGGCCTATCTTGAGGCCTTGGAGAATGTGTATGGGAGCCCAGATTCTGATGAGGACCTATGGTGGAGAGTAAGAAATGCACAACAGTACCAAGGGAGTTGTTGTCTGTGTATGTCTCTCGGCTGGAAAATTGTTGCAAGAATGCCTCAGAAAGGGTAGTTTGCCAGCGATTGAACTGGACCGAACCAGACTGGACAGAATCCTAAGTCTGCCCCTTCTCAGAACTGCTGTTGCTTCAGTTACGCCTGGCAAATCGACTGGAATCCCACCTCCTATGATGAGTTAATGAGAGAAATTGAGGAGTTGAGAAAAGGCGACTCGGAGGTACCTGCACCAACAGCTGTGGCTACGACCCGAGTGACTGAGGGTGACACATCAAGTGAAGTTCAGAGGCAGAGGTTGACAGTCAATGAGTGCTCTGACAAGGAAAAGATATGCCACAATGGGGCTAACTGTTGAGAGAGATCCGGAATTCAAAAACAGTCCCTTTATGAAGGCCACGCCTGCAAGTACGGGCCCTGACCTATATCCGACTGCATCTGCTATGGGGTGGGGTACCCACCATGTATCTCCTGCTGATAACAGCTCCAAACTCAATTCCTTGACCATGGAAGTGAGAAACTGACGAGATGTCTCCAAATGCTTATCACGCAAGAGACAGAGATGGCACCCAGGTTTCCAGTTAGACACCTCGCCCTGGCTCCCAGTGTGGCGCCCGCCAGCTCAAACTCCAGAAAGTATGTTTTGCTATAATTGTGGGAAAGATGGGCACATGAAAAGGGAATGCCAGTCCCCAAAAGACACTGACAAAGTTGCATATAGGCTACAAGGAGAGCTTCGGAGAAGAAATCAGTGGTTAAGAGGTGCACGACATGATCCCAGTGAGGGCACCAAAATGCTAATTCACGCCCTTTGTAGCAAGGTCAGTTGCCCAGGCCCCACTACCGCCTCTCCAGACTGGTCCAGAATAGTGGGTCCCTCCATGGAGACCACTGTAAAGGTGAATGGAGTGTCTACAAGAGCTGTATTAGACAGTGGCTCCCAAGTGACAATTATGTTCCAGGATTGGTATCAGAAGCATTTGTCAGACGCACCTTACAACCATTAGAAGGACTGCATGTATGGGGTTAAGTGAGAAGGCCTCACCCCTATTCCGGGTATATCCGAATTTGGCTGTCTTTCCCCACCTCCTGGCTGGAGTGGCGAACAAGTAGAGACCCTAGCCTTAGTGTGTCCCCCCACTGGACTGTATGATGGTGTCCCTTTGTTGATTGGAACAAATGCTCATATGTTCGGAAGGCTGGCACAGTTGTGTTATGAAAACAGGGGTCAAAGACTAGTAGAGCTTTAAGAGTTCCGCTTTAATTAAGAAGGCCTATGAGGCACAGAGAGATGCTGAAAAACAGAACCAGAGGAACCGGTCGGAATTGTATGGAAGAAGGATCCTGAGTCTCTGATCCTGGCGCCAAATGCCCAGTGTACCTTACAGGAGAGGTCCGTATCAGAAAGGATGTTAAGAATAAAATATTAATGTTGGATGCACCAGGCGATGGAAAATTGCCAGAGGGACTGCTGGTCAAGCCTAGTATTTTGCCCGCTAGAGCCCATGCTTATGCCAGAAGGGTAATGGTCCAAGTTCATAATGTGTCTGAAAGAGACATTCGAGTAAACAGAGGTTGCATCCTGGCTAATGTGCATTGTGCAGACACTGCAGTGCTACCCAGCAGCAAGAGTTCAAGGAAGAATGACAGAGTAACGCCTGACTTGTTTGATTTCGGCGACTCCCCGCTGCCAGCTGAATGGAAAGTGAGGATCAGTGAGAAGCTTGCCCAGAGAGACCAGGTGTTTTCTTTAAAGGAATGGGATGTAGGATGCGTGCAAGGAGCTGAGCACAATATCCGGCTGCATGACGAAAGACCATTTCGTGAGAGGTCTCGACGCCTGGCACCTGCTGACATAGATGATGTGAGACGGCATCTGCAAGAGATGTTAGCTGCTGGTGTAATACAAGAATCCAGAAGCCCTTATGCTTCCCCATTGTGGTAGTGAGGAAAAGAATGGAACAGTAAGGATGTGTGTGGATTATCGCACCTTAAACCGCGGACTATCCCTGATCAGTACACAATGCCCCGCATTCAGGATGCTTTGGACTGCCTAAACGGGAGCAAGTGGTTTCTGTGCTGGATCTCCGCAGTGGGTACTACCAGATCCCGATGGCCCCAGAGGACCGTGGAGAAGACTGCCTTTATCTGTCCGGCTATTTATGAATTCATGAGGATGCCTCAAGGGATTTCAGGTGCCCCAGCCACTTTTCAACGATTGATGGAGCGTGCAGTGGGGACATGAACTTACTAGAGTGCCTGGTATACCTAGATGATGTTATTGTGTTTGGCAGCTCACTGGAGGAACATGAGAGCAGATTATTTAAGGTATTGGACCGACTGGAGGACTTTGGCCTTAAACTGTCCATTGATAAGTGTCAATTCTTTCAAACATCAGTAAGTATGTGGGACACATAGTATCCACCGTGGGAATAGAGACCCACTCCAAGTAAAGTTGAGGCCTTGACCACCTGGCCACAGCCCAAAAATCTAAAAGAACTGCAAAGATTCTGGGATTCTGTGGTTATTATCGGCGCTCATCAAGGACTATTCAAGAGTGATCCGCCTTTACTTAACCTTACTCAAGGGTATCCCCCAACCACAAAAATACCAAAAGTCAAGCGTCCTCAAGACTGAAAGAGTGTATTTTCATCCGAGTGAAGTATTTGGGGCCCGCTGGACTCCTGATTGTGAGACTGCTTTTCATGAGATCATATATCAACTTACCCATGCTCCAGTGCTGGCCTATGCCGATCCAAGAAAACCTTACGCCCTGCACACTGATGCTAGCTTGCAAGGGTTGGGGGCTGTGTTGTACCAAGAGCACGAGAATGGCCTGAGACCAGTGGCCTTTGCCAGTAGAAGCCTGACCCCATCCGAAAAGAACTATCCTGTACATAAGTTAGAGTTCCTAGCTTTGAAGTGGGCTATTGTTGACCAATTCCATGAGTACTTGTATGGGGCTAAAATACTAGTAAACTGACAATAATCCTTTGACATATGTGCAGACCTCAGCTAAGTTGGATGCCACTGGCCATAGGTGGCTTTCTGCATTATCTACATATGACTATGCTCTCATACCGAGCAGGTCTGAACCACATAGATGCTGATGCTCTCTCCCGTAGGCCTGTTCCCCAGAATGATTGGGTCCGATTGGCAGAACCTGACATTCGGGCACTCTGCCGGAAGTTTGACAGGGAGGAACAAATGTCCACGGACGCAGTGGACTGCATGGTGGATTGCTTGGGACCCTCTGAGAATTGCATACCTGCTGCTTATTGCCACTTTTCTGCAATAGACATTGGTACAATGCCTCAGCTGGACAATGACAGTATTCGGCGGGCTCAATCCCGCGATCCCATGATCAAAGCAGCTTTGGAAGCCCTCTATGCAGGAAAAGATGTGTCCAAATTACGCTCCACTGATTTGAGAACTGCACTGTTATACAAAGAAGGTCCTAAGTTGAAACTGATCAATAAACTGTTATACAGAGAAACAGTAGACAGAGGGGACAAGTAGACAAACAACAACTAGTGCTGCCCACTGCCTTCGAGACTCAGTACTGAGGTCCTTGCACAACCACATGGGGCACCTTGGTATAGACAGAACACTTGACTTGGTGAGATCCAGATTCTATTGGCCTAAGATGGGGCTGATGTGGAGCAACACATTCGAACTTGTAGTCGCTGCTTACAGAGGAAAGCTTTGCCCAGAGGGCTGCCCCCTTGTTAACATCACCACCAGTGCACCCATGGAGCTGGTCTGTATTGATTTTCTGAGTTTGGAGTCAGATCAAAGAAATATCAGTAATGTGCTGGTGGTCACTGACCATTTCACGAGATATGCCCAAGCTTTCCCACCAAAGACCAGAAAGCATCCACTGTGGCCAAAGTACTTGTAGAAAACTTTTTGTTCACTATGGGGCTCCACAAAGAATCCATTCTGATCAAGGGAGAGACTTTGAGAGTCGCCTGATCAAAGAGATGCTTTCTGTGGGGAGTGAAAGTCCAGAACCACTCCTACCACCCCAGGGGACCCACAGCCTGAACGCTTCAACCGCACTTTGCTAGATATGCTAGGCACCCTGCACCCAAAGGACAAGCCTAGATGGAGCCAACAAATTAGCACCCTGGTACATGCTTATAACTGCACCAAAAGTGATGCCACTGGATTCTCCCCTACCGCCTGATGTTTGGAAGAGAAGCTCGCTACCAGTAGATGTGTGTTTTGGGGTCTCCTGATGGGGTTCAAGCTGACAACTATTTACAGTATGTGCAAAAGTTAAAGGCCCAGCTAACTCATGCGTACTCAACTGGCTCAAACCATGGCTGCCAAAAGAAATCTGGCCAACAAAGAAAGGTATGATAAAAGGTGAAAGCACAGGAACTCCAGGAGGGAGATCGGTATTGCTAAGAAATCTGGGACTGCATGGCAAGCACAAGATTGCTGACAGATGGCACCATCTCCCTCACATTGTAGTGGGCAAACTAGATGATCTGCCAGTGTACAAAGTAAGGCCTGAGAATAATTCAAAAGATGTAAAACACTGCATAGAAATCATTTACTGCCCATTGGACAAATCTTAATTGAGTCTGAGCCCTAGAAGATGCCCCTCTGGACCAGTGACTAGAGCTGCTGCTAAGAAAAGATCAAGAAAGTCTGCACCTACAGAAGCAAGTTAAAGTGTTCCTCCACAAGTCCCAGTTGAGCATGACTGTCAGTCCATATCGGAAGAAAGTGAGAGTGACTTTGAATACTATCCTTCTTACGAACTGAGTCAATTGTTTCGGGCAATCCCCAGTCAATACTGGAGATGAAGCTGGGCCTTCTGACTGTCTAAGCCCCCAGCTTCATCCCTGGAGCCAATGCTCCCAGAAAGTGAAGTGCAAAGCATCAGATCAGATGAAATGGAATCATTGTGCATGGTTGAACTGTTTGAGCTTCAGGAGGAAAATGATAGATTGGGGCAGACTGGTGATACAACAACAAGAAGAGTATTTTGAGTGCCCTGACAGTCCACTGCCAGTGTCCGAAAGCTCTCCATGCGAGCCAAATGTTGTGGACTCAGAAACTGTAACTCCTGGAGCTGAAAGTGCCCCAAGTTCTAGCCTCTCACCCCATGGAGACTCCTGACAAGTGAGGACAATGCTGAAAATGAGGCTCAGAGTGCAGAGACTATAACAGTTCCCCTAGAAAGACTGGTCGAGCTGTAAAGCCTGTGGTGCACCTCAGTTATGATTCACTTGGGAGCCCTGTGGACTTGCCTCTCAATGTTGTCCATAAAGGAGTGTATGTGTCCCCGAGCTCATTGCCCAAACTGAGCATCAGTGCTAACTCCAAGTTACTTGTGTTGCTCCTCTAAGCATGGTGCCCTTGCCCCATCCAGCCCCAAGGTAACTGATAGGAAGGGCCCCTCTTCAGGTTTCATGTACAAGAGGTAATAACTTGAGTTATGGTACAATGTGTATGTAATACTGTGTAAAGAGGACGACTGCAATGTTTCAGAAATGTGTTCTTGGTAAAATGATATATTGACTGATGATTACATGTGCGAGCCTAATGCAAATGTATATGGTTGCAGTTGAAACTTATGGGTACTTGCTTGACGCTGGACGCCAAGCTTTCCCAGGCCAGGAAGGGTGTAACCCCCTGCACATGGGGGTTCCCAAAGACTTCCAGGAGCTTGCTTGAATGCTCCAAGCCTGAATGGTGTTTGGCATTTAAGCCATTTATCAGTGAGTGTTTTAGAGCCTTCTGGTACTGTCTCTTTAAGAGCTGTCTGCTTGCAGACATAATTAGTTTGTATGGGGGGACTGTGTGCTTCTCTGAGTACCACTCAAGTTGCCAATTCACTTCATTTTTGCAGTCACTAGGAGTGCAAAGGGAACCTATCTGAAAGATGTAACTGTTTGCCAGAAATTATTTAGAGTAATAATGAAATTACAGTTTGTCTAACCTGCTTTCTTTGCAGTCAGAACTGTGTCTGCTAGTTCCCCATTCTAGTTTTGAACTGCTGAACTGGACCAATCAGTGTGGGTAAGCTAGCTCTAAAATGATGCCTTGGACGAATCAGAACTTGGACTCATAATCTGAGCCAGCCACAAGAGGATTGTATGGGCAGTGACTTGGGAGATGTAGTTTAGACTTCAGTGCCTTTTTGGACCAACAGCAGCAGTCTATTGTGAGTGACAGCCAATCCAGTCAAGAACTGGGAGGAACTCAAAGGAAGTGCCCGTTTCGTCAGTTGGAGTTCAGTTGAGCTTTGGCAGTGAAGGAAGGAGCCCTGTGCTTTTTCAGTGTGCAGTTTTAGTCAAAAACGTGTGTAAGGCCCAGAGTTCCGGGTCTGCAGTTTGTTAGGACTGAACTGGCCCTGAAAAGAATCAAAGGATCTCTGAAGAGTAGAAACCAGGCTCACCCTGTAGAAGACTGGAAGAATTGCTGAAAATTGCACTCGGTCTGTCAGGAACTGAATCTGCTGTGTGTTCTCCGGTATTGTGCAGTATTATGATCGGGATACAGATGCAGCCTGCCTGGTATAGTACTTTCTTTATATGGATGTGTGAAGAGGTTTGTGTACCTCAAGTGAGCCCTGCTGACATTGAAGGACCCTATCTTATTTGGAGGTCGTGAGTACTAATTCAGGGTTGCTCCTGTTGAATTGCCACATTAAATCCAAATGGAATTACTGTACTGCTGACTGTTTAATTCTCCTTTTCTCTGTGTGAAAGGGCCCCTACCAGCTGCCACGGTTTGGACTAGCCACTAGGGCTTGGGTACCTAGGGACAGTAACTGATAGGGATAGGCCTGTGCACAGAGCCATAGGTAGATTATTAGAGTGATAAGCTAATTAACCTGATTTCCCTGTCCTTGTTATATCCCCTAAATAAATCAGAGCTGCTTTGTTTCAGCAAAGTTATACTGCCTGAGGTATTTGTCTATGTTAAAGTACTGTACTGTGATTGTTGCACTGTATCTCATTTCACAGGAGGTCCCAGTGCCGGAACCAGACCTGGGGTAAGTGTATACTGTGAAGGTAATTCTGATATATTGTGTGGGCCACTAGTGGGAAGAAAGGGGGGTTGCAGTGTCCCAGAGGGCTGTGACCAAGTTAGTTTAACTATTGCAAACCCTGACCTCTGGGTGGAGGCACCCGCCATTGGATCCAGGCCCCTCAACCTGTTAGTGGCAAATCAGGCAGGGGTAGTAGCCCCTGGGATAGCGCCATCTAGGGGTTACAAAAGGAATCATTTTTTAAATCCTATTTTAAATAAGTAGACAGTACAGAGGAAAAGAAAAAAGGAAAAGTCCTATTTTAGTTAGTTTGTCCCACCCCTCTTCATCGGCTATAAGCTGTAACAGAGAAGCTTTTTTAAATCTCAGTTTGTCTTCCAAATGCTATTATTTTTGGGATACCACCTCCTTTGTATTATTATTTATTATTATTATTATGTATTGCTAATTGTTGATTGTAAAGCGTTTTGATCTCTGGAAAAGCGTTTTTAAATACATTTTTACTTACTTACTTACTATTAGTAACCCTTGATTGCAACCTGGCATCCAGGCCAAGATTTGCTCACAGTCATTCAGGAACAAAAAACAGGAACCGAAGCAGAGGGAAACTAATACTTCTACATTGTCCCCTGCAATGAGCTTCATCACTTCCTCATTACTATGAGCGGGCGGAAAATCTGTCTCCTCCACCTGGGCCGCCATTCCACTCTCCTTACCATCCCCCATCCTCCTGACTAGAAGCAGACAACTGCTCCTGCCAAGAGTAGAGGAGTTTCCCCTGGTATCATGGCCAACATTCCCCATCAATAACATATGTCCATGCAACCCCTCCAGGAAGCACCTAGAAACAAGGTGTTATAACTTAGTGTTCCTTTCCTGGTCAAAAAATCATAAATAAATAAATATCTTTACAGTGTGAACAGAATTACTTTGCTCCCTGGGTGCACTCACTCTAGTGGTCATGTTGGTCAGGTTACATACAGCCTTGCAAAATCTTGATATTTAGACCATATTGATTTGAAAATTTGCTCTCTGCTGAATCTTAGAGCCTATGTTTCTAGACTACAGAACCCAGACCTCTACCCCAGCCAAGCAGCATGAATGACTACAGAATGGTCTTTCCACCTTTGTGCAGTTAATCGTTTCATGATGATGAAGGTCACACTACCCCATTTAACCATGGGCTCCATGCAGTCTGTTAAAGAATCCATGTCTTTGGTTGCCCATTTGTCCAGAAGTAGGGCCACTGCTCATGACGCAGGCAACCTGAGTTCGGAAACTTGCTTGAATCATCAGAGAAATGACTGTAGCAGGAAGGCTGGGCATCCTACATGACACTCCCTTCCTTTAAGGAGGGAGAGCATTGAGCCTTGCTGATATACCACCCCTTGGGGGGGAGGTGCAGCTGAGGCGATTTGATGGGGAGGGGTGGATGCCACTGATGGTGATGTGCATGTGCTCACATACAAGCACATCCAATGATGTCTTTGGGCAGCACCCTCAGGGAAGGAAACAGGAAAGTGGTAAAACTTCACTTGTGCAGCATGAAGGATGCCACAGCCTGCAGGTCCTGAATCTGCCTACTCAACCACTAGTCTCCCCAACTGGCTGGAGGATTTAGATTCCTGAGGGGATTGGGGAACCCCATTGACTGCCCCTATGTGGGGGGGGGGGGTTGCATCAGAAGCCCAATGGAAGTGGTCATCTAAGCTCTGAGTTAAGATGGGATGGCAGGGCTGAGGTATCGGGCCCTGATGGGGGAAGGTTGAGTGGAGCCAGGAGCAGCAACACGGCTAGAAAAAAAAACGGTGCCCTCTGGGATACAAATATGGGTAAGTTTGGGAACCTTTACTACTCGATGTAGAAAAAGTAATCGGGGCCTCTTCCCAGAATCTAAAGATACGTGGACACTCATTTAACATCTGTAGAAACATAGACTTTAAAGGGGAACTGTCTTCACAAAGAGCCTCACACCCAAGTGTGGGACTCATCCTAACTTACACTTTGTGATAAAAACATATTACTGTTTACTGCAGTATAGTAGTTTGTATTACACTAATTCTGTTGACTTGCAAGCAGATATTATCTGTAACAAATAAATCCCAGAATCCCCTGCTGTTGACATCAGAGGAGGGCTGCAGCAGTGGAAGATTCAATAGTCTGCAGTACATGTTAGAGTTTTATAAAGTCTGATCTTTTGTTTGCTGTTCCTGCTGTCCTCCCAGGGTTAAGTACAGTCACAGATGACCATGCTTAGCCCTGGAAGAACAGCTGAACCAGGAAACATATTATCAGAACTTATAAAAGCTTTAAAATACATTGCAGCCTTTTGAGTCTGTAACTGCTGCAGCTCTCCTCTGATTTGTAGTTACAGAAAATAACAGCTGGAAGGTCGAGAGAAATTAGTGTGATACAATCAACTATACTGGAGTAAACAGTAAGTAAACTTAAATGTTTTGCTCACAAAGCGTAAATTAGGACCAGCCCTATACTTGGATGTGGGGCTGTTAGTGCTGACAGTTCCCCTTAATGGGAGGAGGAGACCAGAGCTCCATTAAGTCTGCCCTTACTATCTGACCTCACTCCACCGACCTGTACTGTTGGGCTGTTACCCACTCCCCTTAACCCCATGTTCCCCCTTTGGGGACTATGAATCCCCTTATTCTGTCAAAACTGTGTTTAAACCCGTTAAGGGTAGCTGCCCCCATTAGTTCTTCTGACTGTCTGTTCCACCACCATCTCAGTGAAGTCGAAGTTCCTCTCAAACTTGTCTCCCCCACCAACCTCCAGTCATGCCCCCTAGTGACTGCATACCTATTTCTTACATATGAATACAGTGCATTATATCTGGAGAAAGAATTTTCCCAGTCCCCCTCCTAAACTTATAGAAGCTAGAGACCTGTCCTACTTTGAAGAGGCCGCCTTTCTCCACAGTCTAAAAGCCATCAACTGGAGACCAATAATAGATCTCCCAGATGTGGACCAAGCTCTTGACTATTTTATTAACAACTTCAAAGGCATGGTTAACAAGCTTGCCCTCACAAAGAGATGTAGGGCCAAAGGTCTCTGTGCCAAATGGATTAACAGTGACCACTGGAAGGCCATGCATCTTCAAGATAAGGCCTGGGAACAATGTAAGAAATCAGGCCTATCGTCAGACTGGCACACCTACAGACATCTTGGAAATACCTGCAAAAATAGTCTCAAAGGTGCCAAAAGGTCCTACCAGATTTCCCTACAGATTAAAAATCTATATAATATCAAACATTTCTGGCCTCAAATAAACTGTTTACTCAAAGGCAGGTCCAAAACAGCCCCTTGCAAAGTAATTGCCAATGGACAAGTCCTCTCTGACCCTGTCTCAATTTCTTCTGAGTTTACTAAATTCTTCACAGACCTAGATTGGTTTAGAACCCCCTTAAGGGGCAACTCCAATAGCTCCCTGTCTCCCTACCAATCACCAACCCCAGGACTCAAACTTAAGTTCAATTTAGACTAGTCTCCAGGAAGGAAGTTCTCAAGCTCATTAAAGGAATAAAAAGCAAAGGCTCATCTGGATTTGATGGCTTGAAACCCAAGTTCCTCAAAATCGCAGCACCCATAATTGCCTCTCCCCTCAAACATCTTATCAATAAATCTCTCCTTCTTGTAACCATCCCTGAAAAATGGAAAGTGGAACTTGTTCCTGTCCACTAAAGTGGGCAGAAAGAATTGATTGAAAATTACAGACCTATCTCTCTTCTCTCCACATTTGCCAAAATCCAGGAGAGGCTGCAGTATGACAACTCCAGGACTACCTGGAGCATAATCACTCCCTGACTAGTGTCCAGCTTGGCTTCTGCAAGAATTATGGCATTGACGCTGCACTGGTGCGTGTGACCTCTGACATCCTCAATACCATGGAGAACGGTATGGCTATGGGTGCAGTTTTTGTCAGCCTTACCAAGGCTTTCAATTTGGTTAATCATGACCTACTATTGAATAAACTGAAGGCAACAGGCCTCAATGACTTCTCCTGCCTTTGGTTTCACAACTACTTGACTGACTGGAAGCAGCGTGTAAAGTGGCAAAGTAGCACATCTGATCTTAGGGTGATATCTGATGGAGTACCGCAGGGCTCTATTCTTGGCCCCATCCTGTTTTGCCTTTTCATAAATGATATGCCTCTCAACTGTGGAGGGGCAATGGTACAACTATATGCAGACAATGCTATTTTATATAGATTCTCGGCAGACATTGACTGGATAAACAATAACCTGGAGACTGATTTCCAGCAACTGGAAAACTGGTTCCTGAAAAACAAAATTGTCCTCAACCAAACGTTAAAAAGACCAGAGTCATGCCCTTTGGAAACAGGAGGTTATGCACTGAGAGACAAAATACCTTCTCCAGCTGTCCACCACTGGTGGCACTCATCTCAGAGTGGTGGAGTCACTTAAATACCTTGGGATAGTGCGAGACCAAAACCTGACCATTACACCTCATATGGACATCAAGTCAAAACAATGCAAAAGAAGCTTGGCCTTCTCTACAGGCTTAGTCCCCATCTTTCTAAGGAGGCTTGTATAGACATTGTTTGTAGCACCATAATGCCATTACTCTTCTATGGTGACCCTGTATTACAGTCCCTTCATGACTCTGACCTATCCAGGCTAAAAACATTCTATTACAGAACTGAATGATTTGAAGATGGTGTCCACTCCAGAGACCACCACTGAGGGGTATTTGCTGCACTTGGTTGGTCCTCTTTTGATTCAGGACTCCAATATCCAGCATACTGCCTTACCTTCAAGCGACTGAAACTCACTACACCCCCTAGCCTTAATGGAATAATCAGGGTTAAGCAGCATGTGAGGATCCTGAGATCCACTGCTAGCCCATTACTAGAAATCCCCAGGGTATGATCAGCATCTGGTAGGGGATCCTTTTCATTCCTTGCTCTCTCTGTTTGGAACTCACTCCCATATGAGATCCTTAGCTGCCCCACTCTTGCTAAATTAAAAAGAAGCTCAAAGCCTAATCCAATGGAGTCACTCCTTGCAAGTGCAATCAATGACTAATTGCATCTTCGGCTGAATTATCTCTCTGGGTCATGCTTGGATGTTCACTATCCCCCTGCTGGACTCTCCACATTTCCAGTTTTGCCTGCTTTATCCTGAGACTTGTTCTTGAATGTGTATTTCTTGATGCTCCTGATTGTAACTCATATGTTGTACCTTGTATGTATAATGACTTCTCTTATATTGATTTTCCTACTCTGTAAAGGTTGTGTATTTGTTTCTCACTTAATGTACTGTAGCTAATATGAACATACGAACATACAAAATTTGCCAGCAGATAAAGGCCTAGAGGTCTATCAAGCCTGTTCGAATGTGCAGCTAGCACCCCTTATTCTGCAGCTGCTCCTCCCTTCCACCCTTCTCCTTCATTAACCCACCCTCTTGTCCTGTCCCATCACCTTTTGAAGCAGTCCACTGTTCTACTGGATGCCACTTCTGCAGGTAACGCATTCCACCCAGCCACCACCATCTCTGTAAAAAAGTGTCTCCTCATCTCCCTCCTGAACCTTCCTCCCTCCAGTCTCATATCATGGCCCCTGGTGGCCTCTCCCTCCCTTACTTTGAACAGCCCTCTGTACCCATCTTGTTTATTCCTTTCATGTATTTAAAGGTTTCAATCATGTCACCCTGTCCTCCTCTCCTCAGTGAGTACATGTTCAACTCCTTCAACCTCCTCGTGATGATAAGTCCCCAGCCCCTTGATCATCTTTGTCGCCCTGCGCTGCACCCACTCCAGTAACTTAATGTCCCTCTTCAGATACGGGTGCCAGTACTACACGCAGTACTCCAGGTGTGGTCTAACTAATGACCTATACAGCGGCAGAATCACCTCCTCGAGGATATACCCCTTGCAATACAACCCAGCATTTTGTTGGCCTTTGCAGCTGCCTTCCTACATTGTGCTGAGTTGTTCATTGACCCTGTAATGAGCACACCCATATCATTCTCCTCCTCTGTCTGGGCTAGCTGCACTTCCCCCAGCTGGTAACTCCTCCTTGGGTTCTTCATCCCAAAATGCAGCACCTTGCACTTTTTGGCATTAAAGCCCAGTTGCCAGGTGTCTGACCAGGTTTCAAGCTTTGCCAGATCATCCTGCAACCCCTGCCATCCCCCTAGGTCATCCACCACCGTGCCTACCTTGGTATCATCAGCAAACAGACTGATCTTGCTCTTGATGTCCCAAGATATGTCTGCAATAAATATCCCAAACAACACTAGTCCCAACACCAAGACCTGTGTAACCCTGCTCGTCACTGCCCTCGGGTGTGAGAGCTCCCTACCCACCACCACCCTCTGTTGCCTTCCCTGAAGACAGTTTCCTACCCATCTCACCAGCTTTGCACCGGCCTCTGTGCTTACTAACTTCCTTCCCAGCCTTCCATGCGGCACAGAGTCGAATGCCTTACTGAAGTCCAGATACAGGACATCCACTGCATGTCCCCTGTCCAGTTGCCTAGCTACCCAGTCATAGAACTCCACCAGGTTAGTTTGGCAGGATCTGCCACATATGAAGCCATGCTGTCTGCTGTCCTGTAGTCCTTTGGCCTCTAGGAGGGCCACCAGCCTCTCCTTCAAGATAGTCTCCATTAGCTTACCCATGATGGATGTGAGGCTCACTGGTCTGTAGTTTCCTGGTTCACTCTTGTGGAGGTGCACCACATGAACCATCCTCCAGTCCTGAGGTACACACCCCAAATGTAGTGAGGCATTAAATAGGTCTGCCAAAGGTCCTGCAAGGACCTCTGCCAGCTCCTTCAGTACCCTGGGGTGGATGCTATCTGGGCCTGACGCCTTGTCCACCCTCAGTGCCTTCAAACCCTCTCGAACTCTGCCCTCCATGATTCCCCCATCTGTCACCCCTTCCCTGCCTGTTTCTGCCATTTCTCTCACCTTGGGTGTCACCCCCCCTTCTCTGTAGTAAATGCTGAGCAGAAGTACTCATTTAGTGCTTCTGCCTTATCGCACCCTGCTTTCACCCAACCCCTCCTTCCTAATCCTTACTATGTGATCCTTACAGCTCCTTTTCTCCTGATGTACTTAAAAATCCTTCTCCCCTTCTTAATGCCTTGTATGGCCTGAGTTCCGTAGAGCTGGCTTCCTTACTGCCCTTGTCACCTCATGATTCTGTCAGTACTCCTCCCTGTCCGCCCCCCTCCTGTTTTCTTGTACTTCCTAAAGGCAGCTCTTTTTCTTCCTTACCTTTTCCATGACCTCCTTGCTCAACCAGCTCAGTTTCTAGCCTAGCCTTCTTGCTCTGGGCTTTGCAGCAGGTTTTGCCCTCCACTATCCCCAGCTTTATGAGCTCCCACCTTTGGTTAGTGTCCATACTAGATTGAATTCTGGCCAGGTACCCTTTTACCACTTCCCCCATCCTCCCAAAGTCGGCCCTACTGAAGTCCAGCACTATTATGCCAGATTCCACTCCTTCCTTGCTCATATCCAATGTGAGCCACACTGAGTGGTGGTCACTCCCTGACAGCAGTTCCTCCACTGTAAGTTCTCTCCACAAAGTCCCCATTTGCCAGCACAAAGTCAAGGGTATTCCCTAACCTGGTTGGTTCACTGACCATTTGCAGCAGGAAGCTGTCCTGGAAGGCATCCAGCAGTACCTGCTCCTTCTGTTCCTGGTTGTTGGGTACCCAGTCCACTCCTGGCATGTTGAAGTCCCCACAATCACCACACTACCTTCTCACAGGTCCTGCTGATCTGTCCCGCTAGTTCCCTGTCTATCTCCTCCGCCTGAGATGGTGGCCTGTACACCACTCCCATTCTAAGAATCCTATTTTTGGAATCCTGGATTTGCATCCAAAGTGACTCCATACTACCCCTCCTCCCTTCCTCCCTACGCACTTCAGTCCTTCCTTCACATATAGTGCCCCCCCTCCTTTTCCCAATCACCCTGTCCCTACGAAATAACCTGTACCCTGGTACAGACAGGTCCCAGTCATTGTATTGGGTGGCCCATGTTTCTGTGATGGCTGCAATGTCCACCTCTCCTCTGCCATGAGAACCTGTAACTCTGCAGTTTTCCTCCCAAGGCTCCTAGCATTAAGGGTAACCACCTTCCACCCTTCCCCATCCTGCCCCCTTTCCTAGCATCACCAATAGTGCTTGTCATTTGTCCTTTGTCACTGTTATGGGGGGTAAGCTCATATGATTTCCCAACCTGTGGTCTCTGCATATCTCTTCCCCAATTGCCACCCCCAACTCCTAGTTTAAATTCCCAACTTCCTCTATGTACTCTTCCATCCTCTGCTTCAACACTTTCTTTCCTCTCCTCATTCAAGTGTAGCCTGTCCTTGGCATAGAGACTACTGTCCTCCCAGGTCCCTCCCCACCTCAAGAACAGCCTATGCCCTTTAGCAGCACAACAGGTTCTTAGCCATCCATTAAATTCTCTATTCTCAGCTTTCTTGTTGTGCTTGCCTTTGGCACAGTAAGTATCTCTGAAAAGTTACTGATCTTCCTGCCCCTCACATAGTTGTGCTAGTTCCTCAAACCTCCTCTGACTATATCTACTGTCTTGTCAGCCAGGTCATTTGTCCCAAGATGTATAATTAAATGAGGCTTGTCCCAACCCTTCTAAGCGTATTTCAGAACAGATTGTCCCACCTTTTCCACTGTCATCTCTGGCATGGCTCCACCCAAATGCCACTATGCCTCTCCCCTTGCTACCCCACCTGACTCCTCTTAGTATTGAGTCCCCCAGCACTAAGATTCCACCCCTCTTACTCCCTGCTTGCTTCCATTCATCTCCCTCTCTCATTTCCAGCTCCTCTTCTTCCTCCTGCACATTATTTCCCCCTTTTACCCCTGTTGCAATTCTCTGAGCAGAATTTCCCCCTGCTCCAGTTTGGTCCAGGCATTTATCAATTACTCCTCTAATTTCATCATTTCCCTCCTCCACCTTCTTCCTCTCTCTAGCAGTGCAAAACTATTTTCTGAAGACCCTTCACAAATGCCCGCACCCTCTCTCTTCATAGTAACCTGTTCTCTCCTTTCCACTCCATGACTTTTGCCACTTCTTCACCTCCCCTCACAAGTCCCTATCTCCTCCTCCTTCCATTTGTCTTTTGTCTCCTGGCCTGGTTTCCCCGGCAATCGTTCCTCCTGGCCTGGGCCCCTTTGTCTCTGCTTCCTTTCTTCTGACCCTCTCCTCACTACTTTTGGCTTAAATCACCCTCCCTCATCTCCTCTTCTTCCTCCCTCCAGTATTGGGCTAAACCCACCCCCAATCTGCATTGCCTGTCTTAGTTCCTTCTGCAGAACCTCAATCTCCTTTCTAAGTTTTTCTATGTGGTTGCACACTAAACATCCTCCCACACGCCAGGCAATTTTTAGAAAGATTGGTGCACCACAGTTGCTGCAGCCTACCACGCTACCCATTGCTTTCGTTGCCCACCAATGACCCCCCGCCCTTCCAGATGCAGGATACTAAACACTCCCCCAAGTTTCCCCACTCCCCCCTCTATCAGTGCAAAACATTCTTTTCTTTATTTCCTTTACCCCCTTTGTTGTACACGTTTAGATATATTGAGCAACTGCTTTTTATATTCCTATCCTTCCTATCTGCACTCAAAAAGAGACTTTAAGTAGCCATTGCACAACCTTCTTCAAACTCCTACTCCTCCTTTCCCCAATGCAATATCAATGCGAAGAAGTAATAATGAAAGCTCCTAGATTTGCATTTACTTCCCTTCCACTGAGATAGCAGTCACCTCTTCACTTGCTGCTGTTCCTTTCCTGGATGTCTGCTTCTGCTATGACAGGTGCATATTCTTTGCCCGTTTGAGGAAGTGATGTCAGAACCCCTGGTATAAAGGAAATCATGGACCAGGGGTGGGGCCAGCCCAAGTCTTCCATAAACAATTAGGTAGCTGAGGCTTCAGTTCAGACCATTAGCACCCTTCCCCCACTCTGCACTAAAACTTTGCAGCTAGTGAAGCCAGCAACAATTAATCACAATTCTACTCAAAGCCCCCCAAATAGGTTTGCTATCCAAAGAAACAGGACTCCAATTCAAACAGCTTCACCAACAACACATCAAAATAGGTTTGGAATTAGAAGATAGAGGTCTCCAATTCAAAGAAACAGATCCAGTTTAATCACACCAATTATATTTTAAAACAGAAGAAATAGGCCTCCGCAAATGCTGCCTGCCACACAGTGAATCATCAAACAAATGAGCCCACTTATAGCTACCAAAACAGGTTTCAAAATTCCAACAGCCCCAAACAATGCCCTGCTAGCCCCTTAGTAGTAAGAAAGGAAAGGAATAACATTCTACCAAGTAGAATCCACAAGAAACAATGTAAAAACAACAAGAAGCTACTGTACTGTAGATCTGATCCTGTCCCCCTTCTAGTTCCTTCTGAGAAGCCAAAGCACTGACACCACACCTGATTCAGCTCTGCCTCCCTAACTGAGCCTAATACTGGGTTGCCTCTGAAAAAGGGACAGTCCTGTCTCAGTGGGTGTACTCTGTCATCAAAATTCAAGTAAATAAATAAATGAGTCCTCGCTATTCTGCTTATTTATACCCCTGAGAAATGTATATGTTTCAGTCATGTCCCCCTGATCCCCCTATCCTCCAGTGAATACATGTTTAGGGTCTATGAGTGTACCAATTCCTGAGTCACAGTGCCAGAAAGTCAGGATTCCTATAACTTCATTAGGTAAATTCTCTCAGGTGTTGGATACCATCAAATTGCAGTCGTGTTGCCCTGACCTTCCTGAAGACATTTTGAAAGTTTTTTTCTTGCCTAAACGGTTTCAAAAAGTTCTAGGTTTCCGAAGAACAGACTTTGACTAGATAAGGGAGCTGGTTCAAGACAAACTGACCAGGATGGACAGCATCAGAGGTGTAGAGGAAAAATTGGGGCAGTCAAGGGGTCCATTCTTGAGGCAACAAAGTTATGCACAAGAATTATTACAAAGCAGATACAAGATACCAATATGGTTCTCGGAAAGGATCGGAGAAGCAGTGAAGGCCAAGGAAAAGGCTTTCACCAGGCACAAGGAAAAGCAGAGGGAGGAGGAATGGGGAGAGTACCAAATGAGAACTAGAGAAGCGAAGAGGATGGTCAGTCGAGTTGTCGAGGGCCAGCCAGGGAGGAGGATTGAGCATCTCAGAAGATGCTCTCATCCTCCTCCTCCGGAAAGGGACGGTTGCTGCCCCTTGCTGCAGTACTGCCACCTGGGTGACAACAAGTGGTGGTGTAGTTAAGGGTGCTGACAGGGGAGACACAAGCCGGAGCTGGATCATCATGCACACTCAGGGTGTATGTTTCCTTGGCCTCCCTTGTGCACATGCATCTCAGTTTGGGGACAAACTAAAGAAAACACCCAAGCCAGGCAGGATGATGTCCATCCTTGATTTGCAGGCTCCACACCACTGACTACGACACCACTCCACCAATGCTGGATTGAGTTGCCTCGAGGGGACTGGACCCCCCATAAAGGTCTCTGATTAAGAGCCCTGCCATGGGGGGTAAGCCACGGGGACAAAAGGTGGAGTTAGGATGGGTCCCAGAGAAGGTGGGTGATGGGTCTGGGGTCAGTGGAGGGCCAAAATGGGCAGACTAGTGGATGGGTGCTTGATAAAGAAAAAGAATATTAAAAAAAAAAAAAGCATCTGTCCTTAACAATTACTTCTGCTCTTCTGCTCCCAAGGGAAGACAGTAGGACCCTGCCTGAAAGTGGTATCAAGGTGGCTGTCAGGAGCATTCCTGAAATGTAGCAGGCAGGGACCTACTGTCTTCCCTTGAGAGCAGAAGATCACCTAGAGCCAGATGGGTTGCACCCAAGTGTGCTTCAAGGAACTGGATACAAAATTGGCTCACCCCTTGCAGGGCTATTCCATAGCTCAATTCAGACACAGGCAGTTTCAAAAGACAGGACGGTGGTTGACATAGTCCTGCTACACAAGGGGAGTGGGGGACAATGAGCAACCAGGGAATTACAGAACTGTCAGCCTTGCCTCTGAAGTGGGAAAACTGATACTCACTGATCAAACAGGAGTTTGTGTACTACCTAGACAGCAATAGTTTAGAAGATAGTAAACAGCATGGGTTTGTGGCAGGGAGGTCTTGTTAGAACAACTTGATACAGTATTTTTCTTTTACTGGGTAACAGAGGTAGTAGAAAAGGGTCATGCTATGGATCTGCTCTACTTTAATTTCAGCAAGGCTTTTGACTTGGTGCCACACGGAAGATTGCTGAAGATGCTGGAAGACTTGGGCATGGCTAGGGACATAGGTAGACAGGTAGGAAACTGGCTGAAGGAGACAGTAGACAGTGGTGGAAAACAGGGTTAAATCAGAAGAGAGGGAGGTCATGAGTGGAGTGCCACAGGGATCTGTCCTGGGCCCTGTCCTCTTCAATATATTCATTGGTGACATTGCAGAGGGCATCCGGGGCAAGTTGTGCCTCTTCGCAGATAACACAAAGCTCTGTGGTATGATAGATAGTGACAAGGGAATCAAAGAGATGCAGAGGGATCTACAGAGGTGGGCTAAGGTTCACCAATGGAAATTCAGTGACAAAAAGTGCAAGGATATGCAACTGGGGAAAAAAAATAGGACAGAACACTGGCTGAGAGATGTTAAACTGAGCACTATGGGCGAGAAAGGGACCTGGGAGTTATCATTAGTGACTTCTTCAAACAATCAAGCCAATGTATCAAGGCCATAGTAAGGCTAGTAGGATGCTGGGAAGTATAGGAAGGAGTATTGACAGCGGGGAAAAATGAGCTAATCACATGGTATAGATGGTAGCAATCAGGGAAGAAGGTGGGTTGAGTGTAGAGCTCGATTGCCTGAGAGAGGGAGACAAAACAGACCAGGAGAGGAAGGAGGGGCTTAAGGAGCAAAAAAATTGAATTACGGAAGAGAAGCATTCCAGAAAAGTAATCTATTTATTTATTTAGTTTTTGTTTACCGGGTTGGGTGCACTAGGTGTACACTTGCCTATTTTCATGCACAACCCAGGAGAGTACAACCAATGGACCATATACAATGCTGACAGAAAGAACACATATGCCTTTTACAGTGCAGACTGCACCAACACAATATTCAGGGGAGTACATTTGTACGGGCAATACAGAACATGGTAAGGGAAACTCACTTGAGGACAATACAGACACAAAACGATTCCATACTAAAACTATGATGAGAGTTATAACCAATAAACAGAGAATGACAAGTAAAGAAGATGTAGCAAGGCACGTACCTAAAGCAAGGAAGCGCAGAATAAGTAAATTGAGAGAAGCGTGAAAGAGCAGACAACACTGAGTAAGTGCAAATAGCTGATAACTGTGTTCAGGAAGAGGAGCACTATAGGTGGAGATCAGGGACAAAAAACAGACTGAGATTTGAAGTGGGTATGGTTGATACTGGTGCCAGAAAGTGTGTGCAACTGGGTGTTGACGTATATGGGCTGGTATAATGTTCCATAGTTTTGGAGCAGAGACAGCAAAGACCATCTTGTCATGTTTTGTTCTAGTCCTAGGGACGGATAATGGACTAAGATCAGAGGATCTGAGGGAGTAGGTATTTATGCAACGCTCTGGGAGGGAGGCTAAGGATGGGGCACTTGGTTCAGATGTGTGCTATGTATAATAGCGTACTACCAAGTGATGCATCATAAAGAGCAGAAGGAGAGAGCCAGTCGAGTTTGGAATAAAGGATACAATGATGAGTAAGTCAGTTACACACAAGAGCAAAACAACATACATTATTGTGTGCCAGGAGGGAGGTAGAAGCATTAGTAAAGACAGGTAGGCCATAGGGCAATTTGGGGAGTAGAAGTCCATGCACTACAGCAATGCATGCTAAGGTGGAAAGATTTGGACTGGCTCAATAAGCTAATCCAAGACTGATGTTAACAGCTTCGCTAATGGAAGATAAATGTGATGAGAAGTCAAGGGAGGGATCAAGAGTTACACCAAGGCACCCGAAGGAGTTTATAGAGTCTAGGGAGGATCCGTTATCACAAGCCACACTTAGCAGAGTGTGATTATTTTTTAATTGGTGGGCAGTTCCAAAAAGTATAGCTTGAGATTTATCAGGATTCATCAGTAGCCTATTTTCCTTAAACCAGTTTTGAATGGCCTGCAGGTCCGCAGTATGGGCGCTATTGATGTTAATGACATTCTGTGCACTAATAAAGAAAACCAGGTTGTCCGCGAAAAGAAGATGGGGTACTGTTTACAGATCAGTGGTGAATTATGTTGCTATGAAGGGAGAAAAGTAAGGGCCTAAGTATGGACCTCCATGAGACACCAATGGTGGAGGGTAGATTGTCTGAGGAAGTAGTTATGCCCTGATGCATTTTTGCCTATTACTTAGGTAGCTCTTGAACCACAGTAGGGCATGTTCAGTTATCCCCAAGGCACTCAGCTTGCTGCAAAGTATTAACTTAATATTTAATATCAGGAGACTTCACAGGAAATCAAATACATTTTCTGGCAAAAGGACTTTCCTATGTCGCTCCCCACTCCCCCCACTGCTATACATTTAAAACACATGTAGACCTTTTTCTGTTGTTCAAAAAACTAGACTTAAGGAATTCTTCACAAGAACAGCAGAAAACAGAAAAACAAGGGAGGACAAAACACACTTAGATGACAGGATTTGAATCCACCACAACAACAGATGATCGCCAGAGTGGTGGATGATTTAATAACACTTCTGATGTATCAAGAGACTGGTGATGAAATTGGTGGTAGTCACATGGACATTGACGTATCAGAAGGTACTGAAGCTGGAAATGTTCATGAAATTGGCGGTGTAATGTTTGACAGTGTTGACCAACTTAATCTACAGATTCTAGAGGAGGTATTTGATTTAGAAAATCAGTTTTTAAAACCGAGAAACATGTTTGGGCTCTAACAGGAAGATATTCGTAGAAACACAAAAAGCTTTGTTCGAAGACAACTATACACTTATTCCACCCCCCAGTCTGAATTCAAACATGAAAGCATCTGAGAAGGTAGTATTTAAAGATGTCAACAAAAATGTTAGAAAAGGGTAAAAGAAGAATGTAAAGACTAACCTGATAAAAGATGAACAGAAAGCCCTAACGGAATTGCTAAAAAGTAACAAGCTTGTTATAAAATAAGCAGACGGGGTGGGGAGGATGCAATGTTGTGCTCATGGAGCAGGAACAATACATGGAGTGTGTCATGAATGTATTAAATTATGTAAGAAAATATAGAAAACTATCCCAGGATCCAACTAGTAGATTTAAGTCTGAATTACTTGTATTGCTACAAGATGCCAGGGAGTGTAATTGTATCTTTGTGGAGGAATCTCACTTTTTTACTACTCATGTTTTCAGTCAATTCTACTGTGAACCCCTGGATGCTGTGTCCCGCTTTACACCGCTGCCTGGTGACTGTACAGGGTCTACCTGGTTGAGGGGGTTGGGGTCATTCTTTCTCCTGTGGTGGGGGGATTGTCCCAGAACAAATAATAAATAGCATGGTGCCACCACCCAGAGAGAATAAGTGGGCCAGATGTTGTGTGTAGTACCACCCCCTGAGATACAGTATCTACCCACCTCCACACTCTGAAATGGACCACCCCCTGGTGAACACTAATGTAACCTCCCTACAAATGAGGGTTCCCGAAAAGTCTTCCTCGAGCTTGCCTAAATGTTCACTGCCAGGCTGGTGTCCTGCGTTTTAGCAGTTTAAATGTGATTGCCAGAGAGTGCCTGTATGGCCTCTGTGTACTATCTCTTACGAGCTGCCTGGATTGCAGTCATAAGTAATCTGAGAGAGAGCTCTGTTGAAAGATGTAACTATTTGCTGAAAATCATTTAGAGTGATAATGATAATGTAGTTTGTCTAACCTGCCTTCTTTGCAGCAAGGACTGTTTTGTTTATTTCCATTATCTTGGTCCTGGACTGTGAATTGGACCAATCAGTACTGGTGGGACCTAAAATGGAGCCGGACTACAGGAGATGTCTGGAGTCAAAATCTGTAGGATTTTAGTCTTGGGCCTTTTTGCACTTGAAGGGGGAGCCTTTGTTGTGACTGACAGGAGGATCAGCTAACTGAACCTTTTGGATCTTAGGAAATTTCCCAGGCTGCTGCAGCTAGTTTCAGTTTTGAGCTGAGAAGTGAAGAAGTAAGAGCTCAAGTGATTTCGAGCAGCAGTTCTGTGTAGTTTTGCATGGGAGAACTGTGAGAGGGCTGAGTTTTGGCCTGCCTGTCTGCCTGCTGTCCCTGAGAGGGAAAATAGAGTTTATTCGGACTGAATCTGAGTTGTGAGGACTATTTAAGCCACTGGACTGTGACCAGGCTTTAACCCAAAGAAGACCAAAGATTTGCAGAATGCGATCGGTCTGTCAGGATTTCCAGCTGCTTTTGAATCCCTGGTTTGTGCAGAGACTTTGCGATCGTGACGGGAGAGTGGTTTGCCTGGTGCAACAGAATTTTCTTACATGTAAATGTGCTGTGTGCTAAAAGTGGGTCTTGATTTGGTTCCCCACTATATGAACTACGTTCTGCTTGCTGGTACCATAGAATCCTTTACATGTCATTGTGCTGTGTATTGAAAGTGGGTCGTGATTTGGTTCCCCACTGTGTGAACTGTGTTCTGCTTGCTGGAAGCTTTATCCAGCCTAATCGGACCAAATCTGCGTTCACATCCATTTGGCCTGGGCCATGCCACACTGGCCCTGCCAGACTACTCCACTGCACAGAGAAAGCCACTGATGAGAGACCTGCCTGGGGATCAGCCCCCTGCTCCACGCTTGAACAGGAACGACGCCTCAGCAAATCGTCTGGGCTCTGCTTCTCCTGGCACTCCAGATTAACCACCTGCTGTTTCGATTTTCATCCAGCCTATGTCCAGACTTGGGTATCATGAGTAATCATCAGGGTAGCTCCCTGCAACAACAGCCTAATCTAAAAGTGTGTCATCTGATTGTCTTCTTGTTTTCTTTTCATGAACTGAGCCCTCTGGCACCGGATTACAAATAGTGTGTATTGTGCATGTTGTTTTCTTCTGTCACAAGGCCCCAACCAATTGCAACGTTCCTGGCTAGACCACCATTCTCTATCTGGGTACCCAGAGTGTGTGACTGTTTATGGACCCTGAAGTGCATGCATAACTGTTTGATTGATAGAGCCTTTAAGCAAATTAACCTGATTATGTCCCTCCCTTGTTCAAGCCCCTTAAATAAATCAGATCTAACTCTTTTTTGCATTTACCCTGACTGTGGTTCCAGTTTGTGCAAGAGTACTGTACTGCTGTTATTTGCTGTGTATAACCTTGTTTTACAGGGAGTCCCCAGGGCCGGGCCAGAGGAAAGCCCTGGTGGTAAGTGCAAACAGTGTGGGTACTTGTGTGGTGTATCAGGGGTATTGTGAAAGTGATTATTGTGTATTGTTCCGGCCACTAGTAAGGAAAGAGGGGGGTTACAGTGTCCCGGAGGGCTGTGCCCAGGTTAGCTTGACTATTACCAACCCTGACCTCCGGGTGGAGGCACCCATTTCAGAACTCATGCCCCTTAACCTGCTACTAGCCAAACAGGCAGGGGTACTAGCCCTTGTAATCCAAAGCTGGAAAAGTACATAGACCCCAGCCAGCAGTGTAAGCACTCACATGACCCACAGATGCAGCAGTTCAGTTTTTGTTTTAATATGCATTAGACCACCTTATGGTGTGCTGGCCCCCTTGAGACATCCAAGCCTCCTGGGCATTTGTCCAGTTGATCCTTTGTGGCTCTGGGTCCATTGGGTTCGTGGTCGGCATGCTGGCAGGGTAGGAGCAGCTAGGACTTCTTCACAGAAAAACATAGCACTGAATCACACTTTAACAGACACAAATATTTTTATTTTGCAAAACAACTTCATTCTTCACAGTGTTTGGACTGTTTTTAATTGAATGCAAAATTAGTGCAGAAATATAAAGTGCAGCATTTCAGTGGGAGATGTAGTTAACCACAACAGTTTGAGAGCAGTTGCAGACAAGGAAGTGACAAATGTCAGACACAAATAAATGTGTAAAGACCAGTTCAGCAGTTTAGCGTCCAGCATTATTTAGCCATGTAGTATTTCAATTCCTTAATCACTGATTCAGGTCAAGTATTGTAGATCTTACCACTCCTGCGTATGCTTGTGCTGTAACCAAAAATGCTTCAAAGCAAAGTTCAAAGTTCTAACATCTGCAAATTTCCCATGTATATCAAACTGCGGAGACTGTGGCCTAACTAGGAGTTGCTGGGACACTGGGGAGGTGCCCCTGTAGCATGTGCTCCAGCTTGTGATGATGGCTGGGCTTTGTGGTGCTGAGGCAGAGAAGATGTGATATCACTAATCAGCCTTCCGGTCCCTTCTGCTAGGATTGGGGGGCCAGGAGCTGGAGATAGGCCGCAGCCTCAGAGGAGGAGGACGTAGGAAATGCCAAAAAACATTTGAGCTGCCACACTCTCTCCCACTGCCACAGAGATGGTCGAGCCATAGGGAGCCACCTGCAATTAAGGTGTTCCAGGGGCCTCAGAAGGGCAGCAGTCAGCCGTCAAGTAAGCTTCCTCCCAAGCTGGCCCAATGGCACGGAGGGCTGAGGCAGCAGTGGCCTTACCTCCTGCCATGCCGGCGACCTGTGCTCACAGTGCGAGCGGGTCATCGGGGGTCAGCTGAGGAGGGAGTGAATCGGGCATCCATAGGACAGCTCTCCTCTCTGGGGAGGGGTGGGAACAGAGTCTGCTGCTTGCCTGGCCCCTAATGGCAGCTAGGGCTGACACAACAAACCCACAGATACAGGGGGCAGACATGGAGCAGATGCCGAGTGTGCTGTGTGTGGAAGCATGCACTGCTCAGTCATTGGAGTCATTGCACACTGCCATGCTGCACTCGGGGGGGGGGGTTTAAAGGGGAGAAAACTTTGTCTGACCGGCAGAATAACACCGGTTCCCCTGCAGGCTCCACACTCGGCCAGTTGGGCACCTCAGAGGAGCAGGCGAGAGGTGAGTCCCAGTGCACACCAGGGTGATGGGACTGAAGGGACCAGTGGATGGGAGAAAGAAACTAAAAAAAAAAAAAAGTAAGCCCCCTACTGAAGAGGGGGTTACACCAGCTTCTGTGTACTGCCAAAGGTGCATAAAAATCTGACCCATCCACCAGGATGGCTTATTGTGCCAGGTGTGAACCTTTTCGCTGATCACCTACTTAAATGTCTGGATTACTTCCTAAAAGATTGTCTCAGAGGAGTTGTCACACTTAAGAGATGCAATGGATGCCCTGAATAAGTTTTCAAACTTTGAGTGGCATGAAAAGTTCACTTGGTTATGAAATTGATGTACAATCCTTATATACATTATTATACAATGGCAAGAAAAAATCCTGGACTCTGATTGGTCAGTCTTGAGCTGGACCCATGCTGTTATCCCAGTACAACATCACAGGTCTAGTCTCAGCCTCACTGTAAACCTGTAGATGAACTTTTGCTTGATTATGTACTGCTTGATGTGCTTGATGATGTGCTTCATTGTTTCATCTTCTTTTAAAAAACAAAAATATTTTTCCCCACAAAAACATCTTTAAAATGATTTTTTTTTATTCTGTATAACAACGAGCCATTGTATAATAGCAATAATACCCTCCAGGGTGTGTGTCGTTTGGGATAACGTCACACCTCAGTTATTGGACACACTCGGCCTGCGGCCTCGTGCCCAACCACCAACGTGACGTTATCCCAGCACAACACACACCCTGTCAGGCATTATTGCTTAAATCAACTATTCAGATGGGATTAGAACATGTGAGTATTTTCTCCACTGAAGTCTGAAACATGACATAGTTCCAGTATAATTTCTTTTAGAAGTCTAGGAGTTTGTTCTCCAACATAATTATTTCAAATTAAAGCGAGGCTTTTTACCACCAGATTTGAGGTACTACAATGGGGGCATCCATGGTCCCATCTTTTTTTAATCTTTTTCTGGGTTTCTGGGAGCTGGACAAGGTTTACAATAGACTAACCAACCCATACACACACCGCATCGTCCAGTAAAACAGCTACAGTATATATTTATTTATTTATTTAGCTTTTGGTTACCGGGTAAGCCCACTGAGACCAGAGGTCCCTTTTTCAGGGGCGCCCCAGAGTTAATTACAGATATAGACATTTAAAGACAGAATTTTTTACAGTAGATACATAAATTACACAGATAGAGATTATCAAACAGTATACAGGGTTAAGGTAAGGTATACAATACAGGCGCAAGCCATTTACAGTGTTTACATTACATACACAAGAGTAGCATAGCAAGCAGTATACAGGAGAGATAAATCAGGATACAGTCAGGACCATGTGACATCAGGTTACACTCCCAGTTTGTAGGGGAAAGTAAACAGACTCAGGCAATTATTTACAGAAGTTATATTACATACACAGGTGTAGGACAGGAAACAGTATACAGGAGAGCTAATTAGTAATTCCATAGACGATGTGGTGTGTGTGTTTTGCAGGGCAGCACTGAAGAAGCTGAAGGTTTTGTAAAATGGCTTAATGTGAATTAATGTAAATAAATTCACATGCATTATAGCCAAGGAGAACCTGGACTTTTTGGATCGGACCCTGCAGGGACTTAGCAACATAAAAGTGATAACAAAATTCTTCAGGAAGCAAACTGCAGGGAACACAATTTTGAGGGAGGACAGTGCCCACCCACAGTCTCTTAAAAAAATTCATTCCCTCATGGTGAGTTTCTAAGAATAAGAAGGAATTAGAATTGCTCACTCAGGGTGGATTTTGAGATTCCGGCCTTGAACTAACAAAAAGACTGAAAGAGATGGGTTACAGTGATACAATACTGAAGTCAGCTTATTTGAGGGCTAGAAACTAGAATAGGGAAATACTTCTGGTACCAAGCAACAAACAGACAAACTAAAGGCTGGAAAGTAACGCAGTAAATTTTGTAACAAATTACAGTCCATTTGCTGGACAGATTGGTGCCACTATGAGGAAAAACTGGCCTGTACTTCTGGGGGAATGACATACTTGCTGGAATCATTAATCCTACTTCTATAATTAGCTTTAGAAAAGCATGCCCACAGCAAGCTTCGAGCAGAGAAAGCAGAAAGGACACAGGGTGTATCACTAAGTAGACAGCCCAGGGGAATGTCTAGGTGCAGTCACTGTAGTATTTGTAAATACTGCCAGGAAGGAAATGCGTTCATAAGGAGGGATGGGGGAAGAGTAGAAATCGGGCAGTTCATTAGTTGAGTGACAACCTTTGTAATCTATGGGCTGGATATTCAAACTGCGCCCAAAAAGTGTGCAATAGCAGGAGCAGGCACAAATCCATTGTGCCCATGAGCAATAGACATGATATTCAAAAAAGGAGCAAGCCAAATTGCGCCAACAGCCAACTTCTGAATATCCCACAACTTGCGCTGTAGCGCAACTAGGAAGGGGAAGCTGAGCAGATACGATGCGCTATGGCGCAACAAGGTCTGCCCAGCTGAGCAGCCCAGAGGCACCGTAGTGCAAGCAGGGAGCCCCCCAGCAGCAGAGCAATGTAACTGCACAACCAGGGAGGTAGGTAGGGGCCCACCACCCATGCTACAGATGGGCACAGGAACACACTGAAGAACTGACAATGCACCCTCACACCCCAAGCACAACACAACTTGGGGAGGGCTGGAATATCCACTGGCCCATGGGGACAAGCAAACAAAGCACAGCTGGGCCATGGTGCCCCATCACACCCACCGGCAAGCTGAGACTGTCACACAAGGAGGGCGGACCACCCCATGGCACAGCACACCCTGCACCGTGACCCCAAGACACCCCCCATGAGCAGTGACCACCATTGCAGGAATCCCCATGCATACCACCACCCCCACTGTCACACTGCAACCTCGTGTACCACAGAACCATACAAGCCAGACCCACCATGAGCACCCAGCAGTGGGTGGCAGTACACGGCAATGCAACAACAGCAGACACAGTGCCAACATGCACAATCCCCCTGAGGCACATCTGAGAGACCGAACATGTGTCGGCACAAGAGGTACCCCACACGGGAAAGGGCATGCCCCTGATACCACCACCATTGATACAGCACCCTGCACAGTAGACAAGTGTCACAGCCCGACCCACCACGAGCCACAGCAGCCAGCACAGACACCCACAGTGGTGCATGGAAGCATGCAGCACACCGGATGCAACACAGTGCAGGGGCAAACACACACCCATACCCACGGGGACACTAACACAGGGACGCAGTAATGTGGCAACCAAGCCCCCAGTGTGGGCCCATGAAAACTGTACACACACAGCCTGCAGTCCTCCATGGCACAGGGGTGACACCCACACTGTGCATGAACTGTGGCCCTGTACGCCACCAGCATATGCCTGGAGCACAAGTCACAGACAGTGGTGCACAGCCCCTGCAACACACACAAGCCACAGCATGGAGGTGGGACAGCAACTGCGGAGGCCACAGTGTCACCCGAGGTAAACATGCACCACACCATTGACAGGAGGCAACCCAGCATTGTGACGGTCACAGTGGATGACCTGCAGGGACAGCCACCACTGACAAGGCAGCAGACCTCGCAGGCCACAGACATGCAAGGGTGTCAGCTGCACAGGCCAAGGACGGGTTGACAGGGGCACAATGGACACAGAGCATGCACCATGGACCACTGCACACAGTAATGCAATGCACAGGGAACAACACACATGCCACAGATACCGACTGATAGCCACTCCCACACCAGAGACACTTCCCCACGCACACACACACATACCCATGACTGAACCACCCCAGATGCCATGCACACCACTGCAACTGAGCACCTATAGCCCGCTGCAAATCAGAGACCACCACAGTATTCATATCAAAATATCTGTATTCAAAAACATATCAAAATCAACTATATACAACTATGTACAAACATGGGGTGGAGGGACAGGAACAAGGTGGGGGTGGGTAAGGGGCAGGGGTGAACATATGGGAGAGAGTAGGTGGGGTGTGAGGGTTGAACAAAGGGGGGTAGACGCAGGCTGCTCATGCAGCTGTCACTGTCCAGCCTGGTCCTCTGCTGCCTGGGGCTGTTGCCTGGGCCACCTCCTCCTCCTCACCCCATGCTGCTGTAGATCCCTTAAGATAGAGAGGGAATCTTGCGCCACCTGCATAAGCTCCTTGATGGCCTGCAGTATACACAGGAGTATCCGCACACCTAGATCAAGGGATCAGAGTCAATGGGTGTGACTGTCCATCCCCCTGCAGCCCACCCATTATGCATGGCATACAGACATGTGCCATGCTCCTGTGATGGTGTGCGCCCACCCACAGTGACCGTGTCCACAAGACATGCCCAACCAGGCAGCAACAGCCATGTGTACCAATGCACACACCCACCGCCCATGTCCAGCACAGCACAACCAAGGCCATACAGTAACGTGGCTATGCGGTGGGCAGGCAGTGCCACAGCCATGTGCCCAGTGTACACATGGACCACCATTGATGCACTCCCAGACAAGCAGTGCCACTGGACAGTGCTGACTGTCACATGTCACATGCATGGCAGTGGTGTCCATGGATGGTGGCCATGCCCTGCTTCCCACCCTGTCACACAGCATGCAATAGCAATCATGGTGTCATGGCACTCACCGTCATCAGGATGTTGATAGCGTTGGGGTTGGTCCCCGACATGCCCCTGTGCAGCGTCCTCCGCCCTCTGCTGCCGCTCCACCATCCTCCTCTGCTCGGCCACGCCTGTGGGAGACAAAAGGAGAGAAACACATCAGTACAAACCCAAAGCATATTCCCCTGCCCCAATGTGTGTGCCCACCCACCCACCCAGCCAGACCCACCCACCCCATTCCCTGTAAACATTGCCACAGCCAACCCTAGACTATCTCTCCCCTATGTGCTGGACACATAAGACAGTGTTACCCATATGGACCATACAAGTGTGTAGACGTATCACCCACCTGGACGAGGCACCATGCCCCTCCTGGCATGCAACCATAGATGTGCAAGTAGCTCCGGCTCCCTCCATCTAAGGTCCCCATACCAGTGCCTGCACTGTTCAGCCATTCTCCTGTGGCCAGTGGCCACCTCCAGGTTATTGGCCACCTCTTGCCAGACCTGAGTCCTGGCCCTGTCCAGTGGCTCCTCACCAAACAGTGGGCCATAGTGTGGCTCCACAATGGCCACAAGGTTGGCCAGCTCAAGGGCACTTCACTGAGGGGCTCTCCTGCGTGCCATCTCTAACGCTATAGTAGGCAATATGGCGCTCTGCAGTGTGGCACCCCCACATGGAAGTGCTGTGCAGTACAGCGCTGCCATTCCCTATCACGCTGTCGGTACAGTGCCGCCATTCCCTATCGTGCTATCACCGAACAGCGTGACAGAGGTGCAGCCATGCCAGACGTATAGCTCCAAGGGGACAAAGGTCGGGCACAGGGTCATGGGTCTCTGGCGCAAGGCCATGCACAGCGCCATCGGACGTCTATGCATCTAGCACGATTGGTTGCCTGTGTGCCATCGCCACAGAGAACTATTGCGCAGTTGTGCCACAGTGCCATGTAGTGACCCTCGCCATAGCGCCACTGGCACAATGGTGGCCGTGCCCTGAATTGCCTACCGCGCCCAGCACGTCATCAGTGCGGCAGACGCCTGCGTAAGCTACCTGGGCATGAGCAGTGTGGTGTACTATGCAGGCCACAGAACTGCGCCATTGGCTCACCACGTTCAACACAATTGTGCAAAGCGCAAAAGCACGATATTCAGCGATCATATGCAAATCATCCGATCAGCCATGCAATGGCGCAGCAGCGTGATTTGCATCTCATTAAAGTTGCTCCACACCTAATTTGCATGGATTGCGCTATAAAAATGCGACACTGTTCTGCAGTGGCCATATTCGGTTACTGCAGTTTATTAGTGAGTTACATGCTGTGTGGTGTTCTGGACTGTGGTATCAGGGACTTGCTTTGTACTGCACAGTCACAGGTAACCACTTTCATCCATACAGGCTGAATAGTGACCGTGCGAGGACTGGATGAGGAGGACAACAATGGTGGGTGGAAGAGGAGGCCCAATTTCACCAAGGCCGAGATGGAGGCACTCTTCGAGGCCTACATCGATCAGGAACCACTGCTCAGTGGACGGCGGGGCATCCCTCAGGCCCATGCTGCTGCATGGGAGGGGGTCGCACGTGCCGTCAACCTGCATGGCAGCCACCAGCGCTCTGTGCAGGAGTGTAAGAAGAAGATGGGTACTAACAGGAGGAGGGTGAAGGAGAAGGTGGCTGCCATCAGGGCGGCACGTGCTGCAACAGGCGGGGGCCAGCCGGAGGTGGTGCAGCTGACTCCGGCAGAGGACAGGCTTGCTGCAAGCATGCAGCGCAGTGCCATTGAGGGAATTCCAGGAGGTAGCTTCCAGACAGGTGGTAGCCCATCACTGCATGGTACATCATGGTCTGTCAGGGAGCAGGGTAGATCACATGCACTAACGTGTCCTTACTTTCTGTTACAGATCCTGCGCAGGGGTCAGCGGTGGAGGGTCTGTCCACTGCGGACAGTCATCTGGAGTTGGAGGAGGGACCATCCACCTCTGCAGGTAGCTGGCGAGCATTGCAACAGTGGGTCCACCTGGCTGTCAACACTGATGTCATTGAGACAGGTGTGGGGGAGGCCCTTCCTGTGTCTCAGCGGTCTGGCGTCCAAGGATGCCAGCATGCTGTGGCACAGACCTGCACCACTGATGATGCAACGACCGTTATGGGCAGTGACATGTGTGTGTCACGGAATGGACACACAGCAGGTCAGCTCACGCCCATGGACCTGGCTGGTTCCGACGTATGTGCCAGCATGTCAGCACAGTCCCAGGCTGTGCCTGTCAGCACCAGTGGGGCAGCACCGGTGGCTGGTCAGGTCAGTGGCACTGTTGTGGCCACAGCAGCGGAACAACCGATCCCTTGGGCACAGCAGGCGGGGGGGGCAGCAGCAGTCACCCACCGGGACTGGGGGTTCAGGGTTCAGCAGTGGCATCTGTGCACCGCCTGTGGACTTGCCAATACCTGGTCCTGGTGAGCAGCACCCACCCTCAAGGGGTGCTGAACATCAGGCCCTTCCATACCCTGAGGGACAGGATGCCGAGGTGGCAGATGACCTCTTTGACGAGCACACCCGCCTACTGCAGGCATCAGTACAGCAGCAGATGCAGCTTGCAATGTCCATGGAGGCACTGTGTGTGTGGCTCTGGAGCGGGGTCAAGGAGCAACACAGCAGTGACACCGATGGGATCCTGTCACAGATTGTCCAGTTGCAGGAGGATGTGACCACTGCCACTGACAGGCAAACACAGGCATTGGTCGCTGTCATGGCCACAATGAGCACACAGTCAGGTGCCCATGTGTCGCTCACACCACGCAGTTCACTATCCACTCCCCGTTCCCGGCGTCGTGCGACACCTGCCCTGTCAATGCCAGATTCAGCTGTGGGCATCCCGAGCACTCCTGGTGCAGGTATGTTCGATGTGCTGCAGACCCCTGTGTGGGCACAGTCGTGCTCGTGCAGTGGAACCCCTGGTGGACTATCGGTGCTACCCCATGAGGCCCGTGATCAGCCTGCCAGTGCTGCTGGGTCTTGGTGGAGCTGCCCACACATCCGAGGCAGATTATGGCACTGTGCCGCAAGACTGACCTGTCTCCCAGTGCAGGCACTGTCTGGTGCTGCCCTGTGTGCATTGTGTGTTTCGGTGGGCAGTGCACCGGTTGGTGCCCAGCCCTACACGCAGACACACGGTCCACCTGCACACCCTCCCGACTGCTGTCCACAGGTATGTGTGCATGATGATGCTTGCATTGTGCTGTACACCAAAGTGCGATGGTGCCCAGCATCTGACACACGCACGTAGACAGTCAGTGGACGTGGTGGCCTGTGGACATGTGTGTTGTTATTGTTGGTGTTCTGGCTCTGTTTTGCACCTGACCCCTGTGCACTTTGTGCCTATTGTGTGTGTGTACGTACATGTGGCGTGTTATTGTCCACCCCTCCCTGGCTGTATGTGTGTGCTTCTGTGCCCTGCCACATCCCTTGCCAGCAACCACCCCTGGTGTGTTTCCTTGTGTGTATGTGGGTTGTGCCCTAGCCACTGGTGGTTGCACATGGCCCCATGAATAACCTGTGTTGGCTGAAGTGCTCCTCTGTGATGGTGTCCCGGTGCAGCTGGGCCAGCTGGATCAGTCAGGGGTCCCGTCGGCTAAGGGGCGGCTACCCATCCCCATCGTCACCGGTGTCACCATCGTCCTCATTGCTGTCCCCCTCTTCGACCTGTATGGCTATCCCACAGTCTTTGGCCATGTTGTGCAGGACACAACAGGCCAGGAATGTCCCACAGGCCTTTGAGGGGCTATACTGTAGGGCACCGCCAGAGGTGTCCGGGTAATGGCAACGTGCCTTCAGCATCCCAAACACCCGCTCAATGATGTTGCATGTGGTGGCATGTGCCTCATTGAAGCGTTGCTGTGATGGGGTCGTGGGCCACCGGTAGGGTGTGAGCAGCCAGGGACGGAGTGGGTATCCACTGTCACCTGTGTGGAGACAGTGGAGGTTAGTGTCTTCTTCAGGCTCAGAGTGCCCCAAACCCTGTGGGCCACACCCATGGCACCTCTGGCTTACCCCCCCTTGCCTACTATTTGTCAGTTCTACATACATACTCACCCACTAGATGACCTGTGGGGATGTCCCCACTCTCGAATCGATGGCACAGTGCTGACTGGTACCAGATGAAGGAATCATGTGCTCCCCCAGGGTGCATGTCACAGACATTGATGATACGCCCACTGGCATCACACACCACCTAGCAGTTGACACTGGCATATCCCATCCGATTCATGTAGGCGGCCCCATCGGGGACCAGGTGGCATGCGAATGGCCACAAGTCTATCGCCCCTAGCACGCCAGGCATGTGTGCTACCCTGTGGAACTCCTGTATGTTTGCTGTGCGCTCCGCCACCGTGCTGGGGAAATGGATGTACTCTGCAGCATGTGGCAGCAGTGCACTGAGGAATTGGGTGAGGATGCGTGACATGGCTGACTGTGTTATGCCTGTGGTGTCCCCTGTTGGTCTCTGGAAGGTACCCGTGGCGAGCAAGCACATGCAGGCTGTTACCTTTGTCTCCACTGACAGAGCATGACTCTGTCATGTGGGTGCCTGCATCACATCACTGCACAGCTCACAGAGCCGCCTCAGTATTGCCCTGTTCAGGCAGTACCGGCCCACAATCTCGACATCTGTGTACAGCTCAAAGCTGGTGCGGGCTCGGTACTGCCTGTTGGGGGCATACCGCCGATGGGCCCTTCCACAGCCACGTCCCCCTGCAACATGCCTTCTCACCCCCCTCATTACGGCTTCCATGTGGAAGGTGGCACTGTCCATGTCCCTGGCTTGTGTCCCCCAGCTGTTGTTGCTTTGTTCCCCCCGCTGTCCTGACTACCTCCCCTGCACCGAGTACACCTACTGGCCTCTGCATTCTCTGGCCCCACACACCTTCCCTTGCCCCTATTCTGTGTTTTGGTTTCCCTGGCCTGCTCTCTTTCTCCCTATTTCAGAAGGAACTGGAAGGGGACAGGATCAATTGTGTTCCATGACAGTAGCTGCTGCTTGTTGTTTTCACAGGGTTCTTGTGGATTTTACTTGGTAGAAGGTTATTTTTTTTCTTTCTTACTTCTAAGGGGCTAGCAGGGTATTGTTTTGGGGGTTGTTGGAAGTTTGAAAACTGGTTTGGTGGCTGTAAGTGGGCTCATTTGGATGTTTCACTGTGTAACAGGCTGCGCTGGTAGAGGCCTATTTCTTCTGATTTAAAACCTATTTGGTGGGATTTGCTGGGGCCTGGTTCTTTGGCTGCTGGGCTTGGAGGGGAGACACAGGGCTGATACACTCTCTCTCGAGTCAGGTGTCTGCCCAAGACCCACTCTCCCCCACCTCTCCCTCCCCAGAGTTCTGCTAATTTATAGGGGAACACCTGTCCTGCAATTGGAAGAAAAGGCTGCAGATGCAGCTCATGTAGTTCTAACCACTGGGGGTTGGATTTAAAGGCTGGGAGAGAGCAGCTTAGGGAGTTGTTCATTTCCCTTATAAGTTTACTGTGTTGTACTGCACCTAGTAACAGGGTTACCAGTGTACTGTGGGACTGTATCTAAGATTAGTGGGTGACCTGATTAGGCAGTAGGGGTGTATCTTGGACTAGGGAGGAACCTGGTGGCTCAACCAAGGAAACCTACTTGAAAGGGGATGGAACCACACATCATTAGGGCCAGCATCTTTGGGAGGGTTGTGGGGTGCACAGGGCGTGGAGCAGCCATGATACTGGACTGGGTTTGGAAGTTCGGTGGTTGCCCAGTGTGCTACCAGCTGGCACAGCTTAGGGAGGAGGTTGCGGGATTAGGAGACAGCTGGGGGAAGTGGGGAGGTATGGTTGGGGAAGGGGGCAGGGGATCTCCCACGGGGTTGCACCAAGCACTGGGGGCGGGGGCATAGAGAAAGGAGTGCAGGAGAATACTCAGGGGTCACATAGAGACCCTGGCAGAGGGGGTCCAAAAGACACTACCAAGGAAGCAGGCAGGTAACTGGGGACCCTCACAAAGGAGGGACAGGGGACAACATTCTCAGGGAAGTAGGCAGATGGCCGGGGCTGGACAGAAGGAAGCAAGGCGGGGAGGTGGATCAGACCTTACACTCAATAACCACTTCAATTCTCTTCTTCTGCTCGAGGATGAGGGGGTGATGTAGCCATGACAGGGGTGGTTAGAGATGGAAAGGAGTGGGGGCAGGAGGCAGGGGCCAGATAGCAGGAAGAACAGGGGAACCTGGAATGCAGGAAAATGGGGAGCAGGAATCAGAGCAGGAGGGGCAGGGGAAGAGGAGAGAAAAGCGCAAGGAGAAGGACCAGTTGGGAGGAAAGGTAAAGGAGAAGGACCAGAAGTACAAGAATGATTCAGGAAGGAGCTGAGGGTTTAGGCCAGGGAGCACGACAAGCAAGGAGGGACTAAATGGAAACAGGAAGGAAGGGAGGATGAGCCAGGCTAGTTTAGCAGATGGGGAGAAGGACCACTTCGTGAGCAGTGAGGGAGGAATTAGCAGGTACAGAAGGATACTCAGGAGGAGGAGAGGCATAGGATTGGAGGAGGGGTGGCCATGGTAAATAAGGAGGGGCTATGTAGCACCCAGATAGGGGAGGAACAAGGAGCCGCTCAGTGGAGGGGCCGTAGAAAGGATGAGGGACATGGAGGGAAATGGAGGAAAAGGGTGGTCAGAGTGCTCCTGTTGGGGATTCTATGATCAGGGGTATCAAATGGGATAGGGAGGAGAAGCCTGGCAGTTAGAACAAAATGCTTCCCTGGACTAATGGTGCACAGGGCTAAGCATGAGGTATATCAGCTGGCAAGGATTGTGGGGTTCCCCAGACATACTGGTCCACCTGGGTACAAATGACATTGAGGGAAATAGTGAGCTAGAGATACAGGCAAGATTCAGGGAGCTTGCCAGGGTCTGTCATGACATAGGATGCACAGTTTCCTTCTCAGAAATCCTGCCGGTGCCAAGGATAAGTGGGGAACACAAAAGAAAGATTAGGGCGATAAACCAGTGGCTCAGGGAGTGGTGTGAGGCCAGAGGGCATGGGTTGATGGGGGATTGGGGGGAAACCTGGGAGGATAAGGAGCTGTATGCTAGAGATAGACTCCATCTCAATTTGGAGGGGAGGGGAATCCTTAAGTTGAAAATAGAGCGGTTCATTGGTGAAAGGTGGGGTTTAAACTTGTGAAGGGGGAGGGATGGGAGAAAAGGCTGTCAAGGGGTGCTGATAAAGGGACGGACTCTGTCTCCACCCCTGGGGAGCTGGAGGACTGCGGGAAAAGGCCGACTGGTAAAGTGCAGACCAGGGGAAAACAGAATCCCCATGGGAACACGAGCAGGGGAAATGGAAGTATAGGGAAAGGGTGGAAGGTAGTCCTGCTAAATGCCAGGAGCTTGGGCAATAAAATGCCTGAGCTCCAGGTGATGCTAACTGAGGGAGCAGTGGATGTGGCAGCGGTCACTGAGACCTGGGCCACTGCAGGACACAACTGGGACCTGAACCTGGAGGGTTACACTATGTTCAGGAAGGACGGGGGGAGGGAAGGGGAGGAGGGGTAGCAATGATAGTCAAAAACTGCATTGGCATAAGGGGAGTAGAGGAGGCGGAGGGAACCGTGGAGGCAATTTGGGTCACCTTGATAACAAGGGGTGGCAAGAGACTAAAAATATGAGTGGTGTATAGACCCCCTGCCCTGGCGGAGGAGCTGGAGGAGAGTTTGGTGGCAGATGTTGGGAGACACTGCAGACTGGGCAGAGGAAAGGTGGTGGTGTTGGGGGGACTTAAACATGCCAGGAACAGACTGGGAGACTATGACATCCTCTGTGACCAGGAAACAGAGGTTGTTGGATGTCTTTCAGGACACGTTCCTAACTCAGCAGGTGGGGGAACCAACCAGGGAGGCGTGGGTACTGGATGTGGTCCTGGCAGACAGTGACCAGATTGGGGGCCTGGAGGTAAGGGACCCGTTGGCAGGGAGTGACCATGCCACAGTCTGGTTCTGCCTGGACCTAGAAGGGGCTAGAAGGCTGCACAAAGACGGAGGTAACTGACTTCAGTGGGACAGATTTTAAGGAAATGGGAAGGATCCTTAAGGAGCATTTGGATGTGATTGGGTCAGACATGGATGCCGATAGTAGGTGGGAAATCATCAGGAGAGGGGTATAGGATGCTACCAGCACCTGTGCAAGAGTAAGATGAAAGTGCAGCAGGGCCCGAAAACCCTGCTGGTGGACCAGGGAGGTCCAGGAGGTCGTGCGGAGAAAGAAGGCAGCCTATAGGCAATTCAAGTGCTCAAGGAGTGAAAGGGATCAAGGGGAGTATGAGCTGATGGCTAGAAGGGCCACTAGGGTGGTGAGGGTGGCTAAGGCAAGGAAGGAGCAGAACCTGACCAGGGAAATTAGGAGAGGGAACAAGGGGTTCTTTAGATACATTGGGGAAAAACGAAGGGTGAAGGTGCAGATTAGCAGGATTAAATCAGGGGACAGATGGGCACAAGACCTGGGGAGCAGGCTGAGGTACTAAATGAGTACTTCACCTCAGTTTTCACCAAGGAAAATGGGGGTGCTGCATCATACATGGGAGGAGACAGAGATACTGAGGAGGGGGACTCTTACCGATCGGCGGGTCTGGGGAGAGGGGGAGGCATCACTGGCAGGAGGGGGAGGGCTAAGCAGGGAGAAGAGGTACCGGAAGTGGAAATCACAGCAGAGAGAGTGAGGGAAGCCCTCAGCTCCCTTAAGACAGAGAAAGCACCGGGGCCGGATAAATTACATCCCAGAGTGCTGAAGGAACTTATGATGTCCCATGAAACCTCTGGCGGAGCTTTCACCATCTCTCTGAGGACAGGGTGGTGCCCCAGGACTGGAAGGTGGCGAATATAGTGCCTATCCACAAGGGGATCAAGAGGTGGCAGGGAACTACAGGCCTGTCAGCTTGACATCGGTGGTGGGCAAGGTGATGGAGGGCATTGTCAAGGAGAAGCTGGGGGACCTGGAAAGTCAGGGTGCCTGGACGATGAGACAGCATGGATTCGTCCTGGGGAAATCATGTCAGACAAACCTTGTGGAGTTCTATGACTGGGTGATGAGTGCCTTGGACCTGGGTAGACCAGTGGACGTCCTCTTTCTAGACTTCAGCAAGGCATTTGACTCTGTTTCTCACGTGGTCCTGTTGGATAAACTGGGAGAAATGGGGGTGGGGAACCAGATGATCAGATGGATAGGCAATTGGCTCCAGGACCGGACCCAGAGGGTCGTAGTTGGTGGGATAGTCTCATCCCCAAGGAGGGTCATTAGTGGGGTCCCACAGGGATCAGTCCTTGGGCCCCACCTCTTCAACGCCTACGTATCTGACATAAGGACAGGAATCAGGAGTGAGATGAGTCTCTTTGCGGATGACTCAAAACTGGGGGTGGTGGTGGATGGGGAGGGTGGCCCTACAGGGGGACCTGGAGGCTCTGGGAAGATGGTCTAGAAAGTGGAAGCTGAGGTTCAATGCAGGGAAATGCAAGGTACTCCACCTGGGGGCCAGAAACCCAGGCCAAGTGTACACCCTGAGGGGGGGATGCTACAAGTCTCGATGTCTGAGAGGGATCTGGGGGTGGTGGTGGATGTCAAGATGAACAACTCGGAAACTTGTAGGAGGGCAGCAGCCAAGGCCAACAGGATGCTGGGATGCATCACTAGGGGGATCACCTCCAGAAGGAGGGAAGTGATACTCCCTCTGTATAACTGCTTGGTGAGGCCGCACCTTGAGTACTGCATGCAGTTTTGGAGGCCACACTTAAAAAGGGACATTACTCTCCTGGAGAGGGTCCAGAGGAGGGCAACCAAAATGATTTGGGGCTTGGGGGACAGGACCTATGAGGAGAGGCTCGAAGAGCTAAATATGTACACATTGGAAGAGAGAAGGGACTGGGGGGACATGATAGAGGTCTTCAGGTACATGAAGAGGGTAAATAGGGGAGGAACAGTCGGGGTGCTTCGAAGGAAGGAGGAGAGGGCCACTAGAGGGCATGGGTGGAAGCTGGAGGGGGGAAGATTCAGGGGAGAAAGGAGGAGGTGCTACTTCACTGAGAGGGTGGAATGGAATTTGCTGCCTAGGGGGCTGGTGGAGGCAGAGACAGTGGAGGGGTTCAAGAGGGGGTGGGACAGGTACAGGGGAAGGGTTCTGGAAGCAAAATCCAATGCAGCAAGAATATCCGGAACTGGGAAGGGAGAAGCCAGAGGAGGCAAGGGGGGCAGCAAGGTCAGCACCCAGGGTGGAGGCTGACCAAATGAGCAGACACGAAAGACCGTTAGGCCTATTCTGCTGGCATTTTAGTATGTTAGTATGTATTTCTCTGTCTCTCTCCCCCCCTGCCTCATGTGGCTTCCCTGTAGCGTTCTTGCGCCTCTTCCTTGCTCCTTTTTATTTTGGCTCATTTCCGCTATGGCGCAACTTCTGCCTGCTCCACTGTTGCGCATTTTGCAAGTCTTTGAACATCGCACTGCGCACTTTATGCATGGTTCCACCCCCTTCGGTTGCGCATGCCTTCATTATCATTGCGCTGTTGCTCAGCATGTTTTCAGTGGCGCAACTGCCTCCTGCTGAATATCGCAGAATGGCGCATTTTCTGACTTGCGCTGGCGCAACCCTATTGCGCATTGCGCAACCCTTTTGAATATCCAGCCCTATATATTATGGTGTAAATGTCTGAACAGTACTCAGCCCCACCTCCCTTACCTAGTCCTAAATTGAATTTTCAGTTAATATATGGCACTGTAAATTTTTTGAACTAACTACTGTAACTTTCTCACTTTTTATACAGGAGTTCCACTATCTTCGGTCGCTTGCACAAATCAGCCAATCAGATCCCCATCTTGCATGGCGAAGTGAAGCTGAAAATAGAGGGTGATTGTGGCTGGCATGTTGGTGCTGTGAAGGAAGCTGGACCCAATTTTCTGTCTTTTTCACCCTGTCTTTGTATTCCTCTGTTATTTCAGATTTTGTTGTTTGCTTCATAAGATGTTTGGAAAATGTATATGGTGCCTTAATGTATTTTTATGAGTACTGGAACACACCAACAATGTTACCAGAAGAATAGCAAAGGATACTCAAGTTAAGTGTCCTATTACCTCTGAATACTACTACTGGACTTAAATTAGCTGTCTGGAGAAGTTTTAGATGTAGAGAGAGGACATTATGAACCTTTAAAAATTCCATGTCCCCATTTAAGCTATACATATCATCCCTTCCACTTACCACTTGGCTGTTCCAGGGCCCTCAAGTCTTACCTGGACACACCTCCCGAGGGGGCTGGCCTAGGTTCACTGGTTGATCTGCTACACTGGAGTGTAATGTCTAACCAGGAGATCACCTGCCCTCTTGGACCACAGCCTTTCTCCAGTGAACCATGCTGTGGTTCGAATCCTGCACCAGGCACTGCCGCCCACCTGCTTCCCCCGATTATAGGGGAGTGCCTGCCCTCTCGGGCCAGAGTCTTCCTCCAACAAACCACACTGCAGTTCGAATCCTGCACCAGGCACTGCTGCCCGTCTGCTTCCCTGATTGTGGGGGATTGTCTACCCTCTTGGGCCACAGCCTTCCCCCAACAAACCACGCTGTGGTTCGAATCCTGCACCGGGCACTGCTGCCCGCCTGCTTCCCCCGATTGTAGGGGATCGTCTGCCCTCTTGGGCCACAGCCTTCCTCCAACAAACCATGCTGCGGTTTGAATCCTGCACCAGGCACTGCTGCCCACCTGCTTCCCCTGATTGTAGGGGATCGTCTGCCCTCTTGGGCCACAGCCTTCTTCCAACAAACCATGCTGCAGTTTGAATCCTGCACCAGGCACTGCAGCCCACCTGTTTCCCCCGATTTTAAGGGATCACCTGCCCTCTTGGGCCACAGCCTTCCTCCAGTGAACCACACTGCAGTTCGAATCCTGCACCAGGCAATGCCGCCCACCTCCTCCCCCCAATTGTAGGGGATCTCATGCCCTCTCGGGCCACAGCCTTCCTCTAACGAACTGTGCTGTGGTTCAAATCCTGAACCAGACACTGCTGCCCACCTACTTCCCCCGATTGTAGGGAATCACCTGCCCTCTCAGACCACAGCCTTCCTCCAATGAACTGCGTTGCAGTATGAAACCTGCACCAGGCATTGCCGCCCGCCTGCTTCCCCAATTGTAGGGGATCACCTGCCCTCTCGGGCCACAGTCTTCCTCCAATGAACCACGTTGTGTTTTGAATCCTGCACCAGGCACTGCCACCCACATGCTTCCCCCGATTGTAGAGGATCACCTGCCCTCTCAGGCCACAGCCTTCCTCCAATGAAATGCGCTGCAGTTTGAATCCTGCACCAGGCACTGCCACCTCTCTCCTTTCCCTGATTGTCGGGGATCTCATGCCACAGCCTTCCTCCAAAGAACTGTGCTGCAGTTTGAATCCTGCACCAGGTACTGCCACCTGCCTGCTTCCCCCGATTGTACAGGATTGCCTGCCCTCTCAGGCCACAGCCTTCCTCCAATGAACCATGCTGCAGTTTGAATCCTGCACCAGGCACTGCCGCCCGCTTGCTTCCCCAGATTGTAGGGGATCACCTGCCCTCTTGGGTCACAGCCTCCTCCAACAAACTGCGCTGTGGTTGGACTCCTGCACCAGGCACTGCTACCTACCTTCTTCCCCTGATTATAGGGGATCGCCTGCCCTATTGGGCCACAGCCTTCCTCCAATGAACTGCACTGCAGTTCGAATCCTGCACCAGGCACTTCCACTCACCTCTCCCCCCCCCCAATTGCAGGGGATCTCATGCCCTCTCGGGCCATAGCCTTCCTCCAACGAACCATGCTGCAGTTCAAATCTTGCACCAGGCACTGCCACCCGCCTGCTTCCCCCAATTGTAGGGGATCACCTGCCCTCTCGGGCCACAGCCTTCCTCTAACGAACCATGCTGTGGTTCAAATCCTGCATCAGGCACTGCCACCCACCTGCTTCCCCCGATTGTAGGGAATCACCTGCTCTCTTGGGCCACAGCCTTCCTCCAACAAACTGCACTGCAGTTCAAATCCTGCACCAGGTACTGCCGCCTGCCTCCTTCCCCTATTGTAGGGAATCAGCTGCCCTCTCAGGCCACAGCCTTCCTCCAACGAACCATGCTGCGGTTTGAATTCTGCACCAGGCACTGCTTCCCCCGATTGTAGGGGCTCACCTGCCCTCTTGGGCCACAGCCTTCCTCCAACAAACTGCGCTGCAGTTTCATTCCTGCACCAGGCACTGCCACCTGCCTGCTTCCCCCAATTGTAGGGGATCGTCTGCCCTCTCAGGTCACAGCCTTCCTCCAATGAACCGCACTGCAGTTCGAATCCTGCACCGTGTAATGCCGCTCGCCTCCTTCCCCTGATTGTAAGGGATCACCTGCCCTCTCAGGCCACAGTCTTCCTCCAACAAACTGCACTGCAGTTTGAATCCTGTGCCAGGCACTGCTGCCCACTTGCTTCCCCCAATTGCAGTGGATCACCTGCCCTCTTGGGCCATAGCCTTCCTCCAATGAACTTCACTGCAGTTCGAGTCCTGCACCAGGCACTGCCACCCACCTGTTTCCCCCGATTGTAGAAGATCGCCTGCCCTCTCGGGCCACAGCCTTCCTCCAGTGAACCGAACTGCAGTTCGAATCCTGCACCAGGTACTGCTGCCTGCCTGCTTCCTCCGATTGTAGGTATGGAGCCACTGCTGATGTACTTTTAAAATTGGTGCCACTCAACCACTTGTTGTTACTGGAATTGAACTCTGCCCTTCCGATACAGAGCTTAATGCTGGCATCCTAGTTTGTTTAGCTGCTCTGCTTAGTGCTTTTAACAATGCTGCACTCTGAATTTTTCAGCTTCTAATCCCTGAGACCCTCCAGAGACCTGTTTTTCTCAAGGAGCTGCTTCTCAACAGAGATTTTAAATTGTTAATGTTAGCTGTGTACCCAGTTTACCACCTAATACTTTGTACTGCAGGGGGAACTTACAGCCTCCTGGCTTTAGTGTGCATTAAGTCATTCATTCCTTAAAGTGCATTAAATTATTCTATCTGTAGAAGTGGATTAAGTTACTCGGTGCTGAGTGTGGACAAAACTGAGGGATCCTGCCCGTTAGAATTTGCTGCTGTTTCTCTGCTCCTGTAGCAGCTTGTTGCTCTGCCCCCCCCCCACAATACGCACCCCTCCGATTTTACACTGACCGTCCTCTGCCTTTTGTTTGTCCTATTGTGCCCTGATAACCCTCCCCTTTCTGCCTGCTATTAATTTCTTTTCCCTTTCTCCCCGGGGGATTGCATGCCCTCTTGGGCTACAGCCTTCTTCCAATGAACCATGCTGCGGTTCAAATCCTGCACCTGGCACTGCCGTCCACCTGCTTCCCCCGATTGTAGGTACGGAACTGCAACTGATGTACTTTTAAAATTGGCGCCACTCAGCCACTTACTGTTGCTGGAATTAGGGTTGCCACCTATCCAGTTTTAGACAGGATAATCCAGTTTTTAAGGTCCTTATACAGTCATCCAGTTTTGATTAAATGTAGTCTGGTTTTTGGGGCCATTTTGTGTGCTCATATACTCTTAAAACTAATGTATTAAATCTTTCACTGTTTTGGCTGCATTGCATGTCCAGGTTACTAAGTTCTGATGCCACACAGACCTGCCTTTGTTTGTAAAACCAGTCTGTCTGGGAGGTGTAAAGTATGGCCATTAATACAATTAGCAGTAAATTAACCTAATCTTTTCCATTCTGAATTTTAGCTAGGATCTTTTACTGCTATGACAAACAGCTTTTACACCTTTATATGCTCTCATGTGTTTCTTTTCTGTTTGTCCTATATTCTGGTATGTTTTAGATCCATTTTTGTTAAACTAATAATCTTTTTTATTGCCTTTATCACTACATTGATTACTTTTCTTCTGAGCCCTCAACAGTTACTGCTCTCAGTTTTTGTATTGCCTGAAAATTCCATAATATTAGCTACACTTTGACAGGTCATTCAGATAAACAGCATGGAATGGTGTCAGAAATTGTGGAATGTCTTAGAAATAGGGGTAAAAAAACAGCAGTTGCTGCGGAGGTAAAGGGAACACAATGTAGTACTGAAGGTGCCACAAACATCAATAATTTATCTTATCAAAAAGTGGTCAAGGCATATCAGAATACATGACTGTCATGGAAAGGAAAATGGGAGTATTTAACAGAGGCTTGAGCAATAAGCTGTGAATGAGCTTGACACATTCAGCAGATATGAGTTTGATTCCCACAGCCTCCACATGCATGCTGTGACCCTGAGCAAGTTACTTAACTTTCCTGTGCTCCCGGGTCACTCCTGCAAAATGGCCTATGGGAGTTAACCTGGTTGCCAAAGAATAAAAATAAAATAAATAACAATATAAAAATGATTTCCTGTCACTATTAATGGCTATTCTTACATTACAAATGGATTTGGAGGAGGAATGATATACTTGTCAGTCATAAAAAGGGGTGGAGCCAAAGGCAGAATTTGGGGTGTGGTTTTGCATCTGTTTTTTTACCTCATCCAAAGGTGGAGATCCTAGCTGGAATTGAACTTTAAATTTGGTACCTTCTGCCCTTTTGATACAGAGCTTAATGCTGGCATCCTAGTTTGTTTAGCTGCTCTGCTTTTAACAATGCTTCACTCTGAATTTTGCAGCTTCTAATCCCTGAGTCACTTCAGAGACCTGTTTTTCTCAAGGATCTGCTTTCTGACTGATTTTTCTCCTGCCCACCCTCCCCCATCCCATCCTCTATTACGAACATATGAATGTGCCAGCAGAAACAGACCACCCAATCTATCTAAGTCTGCTTGAGTGTGCAGCTAGCACCCCTAGTTTTCAGCTGCTCCACCCCCTTCCCTTTGTCATCCCAATGCCCTTTTAAAGCTGCTCACAGATTTACATGATACCACCAATTCTGGTAGTGTGTTCCATTTTGCTACCTCCATCTCCGTGAAATAGTGTCTCCTCATTTCCCTCCTATATCTCCCCCCACTATTCTTAGCCCATGCCCCCAGGTGTCCCTCCTCCTCCTCCTTAGCTTAAAGACCCCATCTGCCCCATCCTTATTGATTCCATTCAGATACTTGAATGTCTCTATCATGTCCCCACCATCCCTTCTATCCTCCAGGGTGTACATCAGGTCTCCCAGCCTGCTCTCATAGTCTCTCCCCTCCATTCCACATATCTTCTTCGTTGCCCTCCTCTGCACCCCTTCCAGTAGCTGATATAACGCTTCAGGTATGGCCTCCAAAACTGCACACAATATTCCAAGTGTGACCTTACTAGCGACCTCTAGAGGTGCAAGATCACCTCTCTTCGCCTGGACGAAAAACCCCTCACTATGCACCCCAGCATTTTTTTTTTGTACTTTGGTATTTATTGATTTTCTGTATAATCGTTCATTGTACAGATACATTGCTCATACAGGGAACATTAGGAAAAAACAGCTACATAAGCTTTACACATTTGTTATGGAGTACATACATATCCTTAACCCTGTAATCTGTTACAGAAGGAGTTGGGGAGAGCTTGTAATCTTAAAACCACAAAGGTCAAATCCCAAAAGTCTGAATAGTTGCCAGCCTCAAAGGTACATCCTTTAGGAAGAACAATAAGGAGAAAGACACAATCCTGAGATTGCTGTTTAAACCTGGTTACTATTAGGGAGAAGAAACAAACGTTAGACAAACTTTCTCAACAACCCCACTTCACCTCTCATATGCCACAACCCATGAGTAATAATAGTAATATAAAATTCAAACTTCAAACTCTGGGATATATATTATCATGTAAATGAGCAGTGACCTAGAAGGAGAAAAAAAAATGTAGCAATTATTGCAAGCTGAAGATGCATTGCTACTAAAGACTGATAGGTGGCTGCATTAATGGGCCCACCAGCGAGGAAAAAAAAAAGTAACCCAACATTCCTCTTCTGGTTTCAAATTAAATATATGTAATCAACACAATGATCCTACTAATAACCACCATTTTTCAACATGCCCCGCTGCTTTATTCATTCAGTCCAGTGTAGACAGTCTATTCTCAGTAATTTAATCAGTCCTCAGAATCTGAGTCCGAACAAGTAGACTCTGGAGCAGGCATGTGACTGTTGAACTCCCCCTCGATCTTCTCTAGCCAGCGTCCTGCATCCTGTGGGTGGCTGAATTGCCACGTTTCCCCCCCTGTAAATTATTTTAAGATGAGCAGGCAATAAAAAGGAGTGAATGATCACTAATGCCCTTAAGCGCTGTCTCACTGCATCAAATACCTTCCGACGAGCTCAAATTTGGAAGGATAGGTCAGGGAACAGTTTAAATATCTAATTCAGCCATTTACAATGGGTAAACTGCTCGAGCCATAGAAATCACAGTGTTCCTGATTTCTGATCCAGTAGGTCTGATTAAAACAGTGCGAGGTTGGTTTGGTGTTGCAGATTGCACTCTTGGGTTAAGCCGGTAAGCTTTAGTTAAAACATACCAATTAAAACCATGTGGAAGGGATAGATTTTGTCGGAGCCAATGTAGCAAAAAAGGCAGTAATGCAGTACCTTCAACCCCTTCAGGTAGCCCAATAATTCTGACATTGCCACAGTGAATGTTGTTCTCGATTGTCTCCATACGGGATCAAAGTTGCTCATTTTCTTTTGTGAGCGCTGCAACGGTCATCAAGGTAGAGACAGACCACTTTTCAGCCTCTGCTACAGTCCCCATTAATTTTTGTAGGGCTACATTGTGGGATTCCAATTTCTGCAGTGTTTTCTCTATCTTGGCGTCCATCGCCTTCATTGATTCGAGGATAGCATTCCAGGGTGGGTCTGTTGTACCCTGATCACCAGTGCTACTGTGACTTACTGGTTTGAAGGCCTTGCTGGAGTTCGGCAGTTGGTGTTCTCTTGCCGGTCCCTGTAGCTGCCCTTTCTGATGTCCAATTTTCTCCAATTTTAGATCGATCTGCTCCAGAAGAGAAACTGCGTCGAGTTCTGGTATTGTTTTTATAGTTTGATTAGATTTTTAACAGAATGTAGCACCACAAGGTGAGGAGCTGTTGAAAGGCAAAACCAGCCTTGAAGATGGCTCTCTGCACCCCAGCATTTTGTTCACTTTTGCAGCCACTCTTCTGCACTCTAGAGTGTTATTCATAGTCCCTGTTACTATTACCTCTAGGTCCTTCTCCTCCTCAGTGATCCCCAGCTTAACCCCTCCCAGCCAGTATTCTCTCCTTGGGTTCTTCACCCTGAAGTGCATAACCTCACACTTCTTTGCATTGAACCCCAGCATCCACCTCTCTGACCACTCCTGTAGCTTGCTTAGGTCCCCCTGCAGCTGCTTCCATCCCTCCACTCCATCCACCACTGCTCCCGTTTTGGTGTCATCTGTGAACAGACTTAGCTTGCTCACTACCCCATGCACAACATCTGATGACAATAATACCAGTCCCAGCACAGAGCCGTCACCGGCCTTTGAGTTGAAAACTCCCCTCTCACCACCACCTGCTGCAGCCTCCCACTCAGCCAGCTTGTAATCCAGTTCATCATTTTTGCTACCCCTACCCCTATTAAATCCGCTACTGAGCCTCATCGAAACATAGAATTTGAGGGCAGATAAGGACCGCTTGGCCCACCCAGTCTGCCCATTTCCTGACCTAATGGATAAGTTGCAGATCCTAGTTAACCAGCAGCCTACTTCTTCCTACCCCCAACCCCTAGAATTCCCTTATGACTGTCCCATGCATGCTTGAATTCCACCACTGTTTTTGACTCCACTACCTCCTCCAGAAGGCCATTCCATGCATCCACAACCCTCTCTGTGAAAAAATACTTCCTTAAATTACCTCTGAGCTGCCCCCCTTCTATCTTCAAATTGTGCCCCCTTGTTCTTGCACAACTCTTTTTTGAAAGATGCTACCTCTTGGACTTTGTTGATTCCTTGAGGTACTTGAAAGTTTCTATCATGTCCCCCTCTCCCTCCTTTTCCCGAGGCTATACATATCAAGCTCCTAAGTCTCTCTTCATTGTCTTCGTGCAGACCCTGCACCATTTCAGTTGCCTCCTCTGACAGCTTCCAACCTGTCTATGTCTTTGTGGAGATTGGGTCTCCAGAACTGCACGCAGTACTCCAGATGGGGTCTCACCAGCTGTCTGTACAGAGGGATAATAACTTCCTGTTTTCTACTGGTGATGCCTCTCCCTATGCATCCCAGTATTCCCCAGCCCTCCTTGCTGCCCTCTCACATTGCTTGCCCACCTTTAGGTCATCTGATATGACTACCCCCAGGTCCCTTTCCATTTTTGCTGTTGTTAGTATCTCATCCCCATTGTGTACTCTTCCCCTGGGTTTTTGTTTCCCAGGTGCATTACCTTGCACTTCTTAGCATTCAATCTAAGCTGCCATACATTTGACCATTCCTCTAACCTTGCCAAGTCCCTTCTCATCCTTTCCACCCCACCTTGTGCATCAACTCTGTTGCAGATCTTTGTGTCATCTGCAAAGAGACATACTTTTCCTACCAGTCCCTCTGCAATGTCGCTTATAAAGACATTGAAGAGGACTGATCCTAATACTGAACCCTGCAGTATCCCACTAGTAACCCCCCTTTCTTCAGAGTGGACTCCATTTACTATTACTCTCTGTGTCCTATTCTCCAGCCAATTCTTTACCCAGACTACCATCTTGGGACCCACTCCCAGGCTGGCTAACTTGTATATTAATCTTTGTGTGGGACTGTGTCAAATGACTTGTAAAGTCTAGCTAGGCCATGTCCACAGCCCTCCCTGATCTACTACTTTGGTCACCCAGTCAAAGAAATCTATCAGATTCGTCTGGCATGACCTTCCCAATGTGAATCCATGCTGCCTTGGGTCCTGTGCCCCTCTGGCCTCTAGATACTTGACATTTCTTTCCTTCAGAAGTGATTCCATCATTTTCCCTATCACTGAGGTTAAACTAACAGGTCTGTAATTTCCTGCTTCTGCCTTGCTCCCATTTTTGTGAAGGGGAATCACATCTGCCCTCCTCCTGTCCTCTGGTACCACCCCATCCTCCCACGATTTGTTAAAAAGGGTAGTCAGTGGTGTCACTAGTTCTACCCTTAGTTCTTTTAGAATTCTGGGATGAATCCCATCAGGCCCCATTGCTTTGTCCACCTTCAGTTTTAAGAGTTCTTTCAGAACCCTTTCTTTGTAAATGGGCTGGTATCAACTTCTGTATCCAGAGTGTTTCAACTGTTTGTTTTAGGTACCTCCTCTTCATTTGTAAATACTGAGCAAAATATTTGTTTAGTATCTCTGCCTTTTCACAGTCACCCTCTGCCCACCCTCCCTCCCTCCCTTTATTATGCCTCACTGTCCTCCTTTGGTCTTCCTTGCCTTTGCTGTCTGACTGCCTTCCCAGCTTCCTTTTTCTTTAACTGATACAGTTCTCTGTCCTGCTCCTTCTGTGATTCCTTGTACTTCCTGAATGCTTTCTTTTTCTCTTGAACCTTCACTGCCACTTCCTTTGAGAACCATAGTGGTTTCTTACATCATTTTGTTTTGTTTATTTGCTTCACACAAAGGCTTGTTACCTCTGTGATGGCAGTTTTTATTATTCCCCATTGTTCTTCCACCCCCTCCTTCCTGCCCATTTGCTAGTGCATTCCTTAGGCACTCACCCATTTTGGCAAAGTCAGCCCTCCTAAAGTCCAGTACTTTTGCCTTTGTATGGCTTGACTCTATTGCTGTGTTTATTGTGAACCATACTGTTCGATGGTCGCTAGTTCCCAGATGGCTACCCACTTCTACATCTGTGATTCTCTCTCCATCTGCATTTGAGAGAAACAGGTCTAAGATTGCTCCCTCTTGAGTGGGCTCCAATACTAGTTGTCTAAGGCATGCCCCCTGTAGGGCATCTAGAATAACCCCACTCTTCGAAGTGGCTGCTGCAACTGCACTCCAGTTAACATCTGGCATATTCAGATCACCCATCAGCAATATATCCCCTTTTCTGCCATTCTAAGTATACTTTCTATCATTTCCTCATCTATTTCCTCCCTCTGAGAAGGGGGTCTTTATAGAACCCCTGTGCGGATTGTGGTGCCATTGCCTGTCTCCAAATTAACCCACAGTGCTTCTTCTCCTCCCTGTTTTACCCTTTTGTTCTGTTGCTTTGATTCCTTCCCTTATGTAAAGAGCTACTCCTCCTCCTCCTCTTTTACCCTCCCTGCCCCTCCTGTAGATAGTGTATCCTGGTATGTTTACAACCCAGTCATGGTTTTGTGTGTACCATGTTTCTGTGACTGCCACGATATCCAGATGTTCCTCCTCTATCAAGGCCACTAATTCAGGAAGCTTGTTATTCAGACTACAGGCATTGGTACTCATTGCTCTCCATTTTTTGATGGCTTTACCTTCTGTTGCAGCATCCCCCACTGACATTTCTGCCTCGGTCTTTTTCTCATTTAGTACCCTGTTTTGTAGGGAGAGGCTGGGATTTTCCTGCTGCTTATCAGTGCCTCCCCCCTTGACTAGTTTAAAAGCTTGCCAATGAAGCATTTAAACTGATTGCTCAAAAGACTTGCTCCCTTCCTGGACAGATGCATACCATCCTGTCAGTATAGGCTGGAGTCCCTCCAGGTGGAACCCCAGTCCCCAATGAAGCCAAACCCCTGTGCTCCACACCATTATTTCAACTATTCATTAAACTGCATGGTGCAAAATACCCTCGCCTCACCCATGCCATTGACAGGCAGCACCTCTGAGAAGGATACTGTGTGTGCTACTTGTCTTAGGCCCCTCCCCAACTCTACAAAGTCCTCCTGCACTGCTCTAATCTCATGATGAGCCAAGTCATTTGTCCCTAAGTGGACAATGACGTCCAGCTCAGAGCTGTAGACCCACCCACTCTCCAATCAGGATTACTGTACCACTTAAAGGAGCACAAACCAGGATTACTGCACCACTTAAAGGAGCACAAACCACTGAATGCTTAACTACCCCTGTCACCAAGGCCAGTGTACCAGCCTACTGTAAGATAGGCTCTCATTCTTCAGATTTATTTTCTCTAAGTGCCCACTGGAAGTTCTCTGCCTCCTCCTCCTGATAATCCTGTCTTCCTCTCTTATTCGCGCCCTCAGTCATTCCAGTAATTACTCCTTCCGCTGTCCGTGAGGATGGGATCTTTGACATGCATAGTACCAATAGCTCTCCTGCTAGCATGTTTGCCCCTCCACTACCAGGTTACCTCTAGGATGGCACTGTCCCACCAACTACATTCTTGGCCAGTCATCCCTATGGCTTCTACAACCAACAGCATCCTACCACCCACCTCTGTCCCTCTGACTTGTCTTATGTTAAGCACATCCAGAGACCCCCATCCCACTCTTCCTGCTATTGCCGCCCCACCTCTTTAGTCCACTCACCCTTGCAATAGTCTGCAAACCCAGAAATCACAAACCTATACATTTTATTAAGTCACTCAAATTCCTCATATTATGGAATGCCTTGTTACTCTTGCTGTTGTTGGGAAACATCCACCCTAATTCCGGACCCTTGCAGCGCCCCCAAACTCATTACAGTACCCATGGAGCCATTAAACTGGCTTCATTAAACATCAGAAGTCTCCCCCCAAAACTCAGTCTTCTTCAGGTCTTGGTGGCCCAGCACAGACCTGATGTCCTGGCCATGATTAAAACATGGCTGTCCCCTAAGGTGCCCGACAGTACCATCCACCTTGATGGCTATACGCTATTTAGAGATGACAGAATTGAGAAAAGGGGAAGGGGCTGTGCAATCTACCTTAAAACCTAAAGCATATGCTCCCCAAAATTGACACTGGCAGTAGCTCCCAAGCACTTGCCTTTAAGCTGCTCCTGGGGCACCACAGAAAAACCATCACAGTCATCGTTAGCTATGTTCCCTCATGTGACCATTCCAAAGGCTTCACAGCCATAATCAATTATATCTCAAATCTTCCCCGGCTCGGAAATGGTGCTTCTCAGGGACTTCAGTGTAAATTGGTTAGCACCCAAAGCCAACGTCTACAAAGACACTACTTCAGCCATTAATCTGGCTCAGTTAGAGACCTCCCAACAAGATGCAATCCCAGGACTGGTAATTGCACCATGCTTGATCTAATCTTTACCAATAGGCCGGACAGAATTACTGGCACTGAGGTTCTCCCAGACAACCTAAGTGACCACTCTCCTGTCATCTGCTTTTGGTCTAATAAAACCCCAAAACTTGTTAATAAGTAGTAGTAGTAGTAAAAAAGTTTATTTCTTATATCAGAAACAGGATAAAACCCAATTTAGCAACAGTTAATTTACAATGAGGTCCTACTGTACAAAAATATCGGTTTCATTCTAAAAATATTTACATACATACATACATACAACAAAATACATACATGGACAGAAAAAAAAAAGTACAACAATTAACCATATGTGCAAATCTCTCAAGTACAACAACTTTTTGGAGACACTGCCTCCTTTACAAGCCAAGATCTTAATACATTCCAAGATGTTTTGTTGGTACATGACCTCAGATGCCCTGACAATGAGTTCCACAATTTTGGGCCCTTGTATACATAGCAGTGTTGGCCCCTCACTGTTCTCATAAATGGTACCCTCAATTTTATTTCCCCTGCAGATCGCAATCCTTCCTTAACATTCCACTTCTCCAGGAACTCCACTAGATATCCTGGTGCTTTTTTAAAATAACAGCGATGAATCAAACACTGCACATGCATATTTTGCCATTCTATCAAGGATAACCAATTTAAGTTCCTGTAGAGAGTGCAATGGTGTATATTCCAGGGTGTGTTCAAGACAAAGCGCGCATATCTGTTGTAAATAACATCAAGCCTTCCCAAAATGCCTCCAGCAGTCCCATTGTATACAACATCACCATAGTCAATATGAGGAATTATCATCGAATTTACAGTCTTTAACCTAGCATCAAATGAAAGGCAATCTCTATGTTTGTACAATACCCCCAACTTCTTATTCAGTTTTTGTATCAAGTTATCAATATGGAAGTCCCAATTACAATGGGAGTCCAACCAGACTCCCAAGTACTTGTAACAGTCCACAAGGGCCAGACTGCACCCATCCAATGTTTTTATATCTAGATCCATAGATGCTTTTTTATTTGAAAACAACATTACCTGTGACTTTAGAGGGTTTAGGACCAATCCACATTCTGAAAAATATGTTTGTAATATATTAAAATGTTTTTGTAATTTTTCCTGTATATGCACCACAGATTTTCCTTCAAGATACAATATTGTATCATCTGCATACAAATGATGCCGGACAGCATTCATCAGATGTCTGACACCATTTGTATATATGTTAAATAGAATGGGTTCTAATACTGACCACTGTGGTACACCAGATTTAGTATTTAAGTAACTGGATACAAAATTACTGCCCAATCTAACCCTTTGTTGTCTCCCATCCAGGCTGCTATGGAACCATTCCAGGGCCCCCTGGCTGAGGCCAACAGATCTTAATCTTTCCATCAACTCCAGATGGCCCAAGGTGTCGAAAGTCTTTGACAAATCAATAAATATGGCCCCAACCAGGAGGCCCCTATCCATGGCCACCTGGATGTCCGACACAACTTTAACAAGTGTAGTAGTAGTACTATGTTGCGCCCTAAAACCTCATTGATATTTATTGTACGTTTTGTTTCTTTAATAAAACATCATACCAATGCGTACACAAGAAAGAACAATTAAATCAGTTCCTAGCCCATCTCCGCAGATTAAACTGGTCATTCCTGGACTCTGCACCAAATGTGGATGATGCCCTGGATTTTTTCATAACCAGTTTCAATACAGCTGTGACCTCTTTGGCCCCTGCAGAAATGGAGATTAAAAGCGATTAGCAACCCCTGGATCTGTCCCGCACTCCTAACCTGGATGGCAGACAGGGACCACCTGTGGCACACAGCATGGGCCATGGGCAACCAAACACACTGGCAGCAATACAGAACTGCCAGAAATGCTTGCACCCAAGCCATCAAGCAAGCAAAAATGGCTCACTACAAAGACATGCTTTCAAACTCCTGGGGTGACAGTAGGATGTGTTGGGACAATCTAAAAGAGCTGATGGGTAAACCCTACAAAAGCTCTCCCACCATGTTCAGCGTTGATGGTACAGCCATCCAAGACCCACTGCAAATAGCTATCACTTTTAACGCTGCCTTCTCTGACCTCAGTGCAGTACTCCTCCTGGACTTCTCCAACTGCACTTCTGCCCCCACCGACCTTCAGGATGTAAGCCCAACATTTCCTAACCCTCCCTTTTACTTTAAAACAATCTCCCCCAACTCAGACAAAAAATATCTACTCAAGGTCCTTGGCAAAGCACGCCATAGCGGTTCTCCAAAGGGGTGAGGGACAAAGTCAGGGCTAAAAGGCTGAGTTTCAGGAAATACAAGGGGGGGCCAAAGGGAGGAGGACAGGGAGGCATACCTTGAATGTCTAAGGGAAGCAGGGAAGGCTGTTAGGAGGGCAAAGGCACAGACAGAAGAGAGCTTAGCACAGTCTGTAAACAAAGGGGATAAGGCATTTTGTAGGTACATCAGAAAGAAGAAAAAATGAGGGGATTGTGAGGATCAAAGATGAGAAGGGAGAGTGTAAGGAGGGGGTTCTGGACAAGGCAGAAATACTGAACAAGTACTTCTGCTCAGTATTCACTAAGGAGGGAGAGGGTCAAGGACCACAGTTGGGTTACAGAGGCAATGGGGGAGAGGTGAACACCAGTCCATTCACAGTGGAGAGGGTTCTGGAAGGACTTACAAAGCTGAAAGTGGATAAGGCCAAGGGGCCAGACCGCATCCACCCGATGATATTAAAAGAGCTGTGAAGGGAACTAGCAGCACCTCTAGTGGCCCTATTCACAGAGTCACTCAACATGGGTGTCATTCCAGAGGACCAGAGGAGGGCACATGTAGTCCCACTGCATGAAAGCAGCAGTAGGGAGGCGGCAGGGAACTACAGGCCAATCAGCCTCACCTCAGTGGTGGGAAAGATCATGGAGACACTGCTGAAAGAAAGGACAGCAGCACATATGGAATCCAGTGATGCTCAGGATCTGAGGCAACATGGATTCACAGCAGGAAGGTCATGCCAAACTAATCTAATAGTTTTTTTTGATTGGGTGACTAGGGAACTTGATCAGGGAGTGGCGGTAGACGTCGCCTACCTGAATTTCAGCAAAGTCTTCAACACCGTCCCACATAGAAGGCTGATTAACAAGACGGGTAGTATGGGTATGGGAGATAAGGTGGTGAACTGGGTTAGGAACTGGTTAACAGACAGGAGACAGAGGGTGGTGGTAAATGGGGTACAATCTAGGGAAAGGGGTTGACCAGTGGGGTATCACAGGGATCAATATTAGGACCAGTCCTGTTCAGTGTCTTCATTAGTGACATTGCAGAGGGTCTGGAAGGAAAGGTCTGCCTGTTTGCCAATGATGCCAAGATCTGCAACAGGGTGGATACTCCTGAAGGGGTGCAGAAAATGAAGAGGGACCTGGAGAAGCTTGAAAGATGGTCAGAGATGTGGCAACTGAGGTTCAATACAAAGAAGTGCAAAAATAATGCACCTGGGTAGAGGGAACCCTTGGGAGAGCTGCAGCTTGGAAGGGAGGAGCTGACTGTCACCAAAGAGGAAAGGGACTTAGGGGATATCATCTCTGATGACCTTAAGGTATCAAAGCAGTGTACAAAGGCAGCAGGGAGGGCCAGTGGCATGCTGGGGTGCATAGACAGGGGTATCACTAGCAGGAGGCAAGAGATGGTGATGCCATTATATAAAACATTTGTAAGGCTTCACCTGGAGTACTGCGTATACTTCTGGAGACCACACCTATGCAAGGACATAGATAAGGTGGAAACTATCCAGAGGAGGGCAACAAAGATGGTGCAGGGCTTATACCACAAAACATATGAGGAGAGACTAAGGGACCTCAATATGTACTCACTGGAGGAAAGGAGACAGTGGGGGGACATGATTGAAACTTTCAAGTACCTCAAGGGCATAAACAAGGTGCAGGCGGGGGACCTTTTCCAATGTAAAAAAAAGTACTAGAACAAGGGGGCACAATATAAAATTGGAAGGGGGTAGATTAAGAGGTAATGTGAGGAAGTTTTTCTACACAGAAAAGGTAGTTGACACTTGGAATGGTCTGCCACAGGAGGTAGTGGGGGCAGGCACAAGGGAAGCCTGAGAGGGGAGGGAATGATGAAAAGCCATTAATCTCATAGGGTCAGTGGCCACATACAATGTATTGGGCCTACTGGCAGACTGGATGGGCCTAGCAGTCCTTATCTGCTGACAAGTTCTATGTTTCTATGACTCACTAGACCTGAAGCTACGTCTCCTGGCCTTGGATATGGTACTAATGCCCCTCACAGAAATACTGAATACTGTATGTCACTGTCTTGGGCAATTCCCTTCACGGTGGAAAGCCTCAGTTGTGACACCTATCTATAAGAGTGGAGATGGGGCTCTTCACACCAACTGCTGCCCAATCTCCATACTGCCTCCCCTCTCAAAAGCCCTGGAATGGATAGTTGCTGATCAGCTCTCGGAGTACCTGACCAAACATAACTTAGAATGCCCTGAGCAACATGGCTTCAGGAAAGGTCACAGCATCACCTCTGCTCTCCTTGAATTCACCAACTTTATCCACAAAGCCCTCGATCATGGGCACTTAGTAGGGTCAGTGTACACTGACCTCACTAAGGCTTTCGACATGGTAAACCGCAATCTCCTTATTGACTCCATTAGGTCCATTGGGGCCTTCCTCTGGGACTGTGGGATAAAAGGGCGTGAGTTAAAAATCACTTTCCTTTCCTTCTCGCTCAGTCTTATGTACATAGCTTTCACCAAGACCTTTGGAGACAGGTAGGTTTCTCAAGCTGTCAACTAATTGGGCTAGGTTAGGAATGACAACACAGACAGTTGGAAGAGTGACCTCTGTGTTATGGTCTATACCACCTGCCACAATTATCTCATGTGACACTTGACTGACCAAGACTATGTGATCTCAGTCCAAGAAGGTGCTGTGTTCATTAAAATTTAAAGTTTTCTTATGGGCATGTTTATTTGTTAGTAGGCAATGAGTCCTTTATAGTTCTTTTAATATTCTTACATTTACTTTGAAACCATCTGTCTGTCTGTGCCTACGACAGTTATATATTTTATACCAGTGTCTTCTATTACAATTCTTAATACACCAGCCCAAAAGTTTGAGTAGTAATTTTTGGGCATAAGAAATCTGTACATTGAAATTATATGAATATAAACTGGAACAGTTACTTAAGTGTACCAGGATGGTCAGGAAAGAGAAATTTAAACCGGTTTTACCTTTTTAAGTTTTTTTTTTTTAGAGACATGGCTCTAAGTTATATGATATTAAACTGAGAAGGGATACCAAAGTCAGGATTTAGAAATAAAATTGTTTACTTTTGATGCAAACATTTAAGTCTCACAAGGTAGTTTTGGCAGTAAAATGAACAGACAGTCACAGCTTTAAACTGATATGACAATTCAAAACACAGTTACAATTTTTCTGAACAGCAGTACAAAGCAGAAAATAATATTCCCGGTGCTGACTAAAGTAGTCACTAAAAGGAATAAAAACATAAGCCGGATTGCCAGTTCTTAGATCCTATGCCTAAAATGGGTTAACGACTCACCAAACCTTGCACAACCTGATGCCTTCTGAAGTCCTGGGAGCTAGGATGATCTGTAGCTATCCCTCGGAGGCTCCTTACTCTGCTCTGGACTTTTGGGCTTTTATATATTCTTGTCATGGTACACTGACACAGCACTTTGATTAGATTATGTTAACAGTGTCTACATACTATGATGAGAAGTATCCATCTGATATAGCAGGTCTGCTTGGGGCTAATTATAAGACTACTAAGTAGCAATAGTGTTGTTTAAACTTAGTACCCAGTCTAAAAGTGTGAGCACCTGCCATAGTTGACTGATACTGCAGCAGGCCATAGTGCTTGGAGGACAGGATTGGCTGCCTGTGAGTACTCAGGCGGTTAGTGTTCTGTACTATAGACTAGAGCTGACTTCTTACTAACCCCTTATAGCTAGATAGTGTGGATATAATTAAACCACTTTGTAGACACCATAGGAAAGTTTGTACAAGGTCTTACAAGAAGTTGCAGAAAAAATAAACATTCAAGTTTTCTAGCTTGCAGGGCTTATAGGTTACTTATGTTAAAGCAGCAGTACTACCAAATTAGGAAGTGATCTATTAAAATTCTGCTTTTTGAGTGTGTACATGCAGTAAAAGTTACAGTTTCCATACCTGTAAGTATTTTTTTCAGTCATCTTTAGTTTTTTATATATTTGCAATTTATTTGAATTGTTGTAGTACTACAGTAAACATGGCAGCTGACTAATTTTCAGCTGCACTTTTCCTTCAGGTTGCATCATGTCTTTTGACTACAGCGGGACCCTCTGCTGGCCATTCCTGATGTCCCTGCAAGTCATACACACGTGCAGCTCGCAGCAGAGGGGATTCCAGTGCAACATGCTTGGTGACAGAAACATAAAAGCAGAGGATAACCGAGCAAATTACTTGGCGATAGTACAATGCCGGAGGGAAACAGTACCAGGTATATGATTAGCAGGGCACAGGGAATAAACTGTCTAAAAAGTGCAATTTTTTTTTTCATAGTACTGCTGCTTTAAACTTATATTAAATACACTCAAAGCCATTGATAAGTATTAGGTTACAGATTATTAATTAGTACAAAATCAAACGTGTAAATCCATTTGTAAGCTACAAACTATTAGTCAGTTAAAACAAAATCAAACTTTTATAATTAGGATTATCAGTCAAGGACTTCCGGTGCAGCTTCCGGCTATATGACAGCATAACTCTTGAGCTCTCAGCCCACTCCTCTCTCTAAAGTTAAAAAATCAGCCGCAATTCCAGTAAAACTGTTTGAAATAGCACCGCATATCTTATGGCTGTATGCAATCTGTGGGGGGGGGGGGGTCTAATAGATTTGCCACACTTTGCCCACAGACAAAAAACTCAGACGGAGATGCGGCCAACTCCGGAGCCTCCACGCTCTCATCTCAAATGTCTAGGCCCCACAGAAGGAATAAGCCCAAATCAAAACAGTTGACCAAAATGGATAACAAATTAGACAAAATCTTACAGGAATTTAAATCAGGCTTTCAACTATTTAAGCAAACTCAGGAAACATTCGAAAAAGATCTCACAGAGCTACACTCTTCAGTCTCATCCCTGGACCAACGGACATGAGAACAAGCCACTACTACCTCCCAGTTACAGGATGCCCTTAATCAAGTTGCTCACCTCTGTCAACTAACAGTAGAGCATCAGGAGGATGCCGAAAACCATAGCCGCCGCAAGAATATCCACCTTTACGGGGTCCCTGAAAACAGTGAAGGCCCGAACCTGCTCACCTTCGTGGAGACCTTTCTACAGGAGGCCCTTGAGCTGGCTCCAGATTATAACTTCGACATTGAGAGGCTACACAGAGCTCTGGGCCCTAAGCCTACCCAAGTGTCTGCTCATCCTAGATCTATAATTATAAGGTTCCTCCGCTTCCAAACAAAGGAATTTATTTTAAAGCAGGCGTGGGCCAAGTCGTGCCTTTATTGTGGGGAGCACAGAGTTTTCATAGATAATGATTATGCCCCCACCACAATGCAAAGAAGGCGGGCATACATTTCATTATTTCCACTCCTTAGGCAACAGAAACTTAAATTCTGAACCCCATACCTGAGTAGATTGGTGATCCAGTTCCCATCGGGGAAACAATCTTACAACACCATGGAAGATGCCTGTATCAATCTTAAGAAACGGGGCTATACCTTACTATCCTCAATTTGCTTACCAAAGAGGGCATCCGAAGAAAGGAATTCATCTGGGGTGACATCCCCTAGGCAACTGCCAGACCAACGAGCTACCATAGCCTCGATCAAAAAAATGTTGGCACAGTTTTCCAGACAGACCAACTGAACTCCTTCAGACTCAGAACGTCCAGTTCACAGTGAGTAGTATGACAGGGAGAGGGGGGCTCAGGGGACCAACCCACACGGCTTCACGATTTGGAAGGCTTATGTAGGGAATTATACCCTATTCGATATAATCAGACTTGGATAAGCCTAACTCACAAAAACTCGAGTCTTGTTTATGGCTCAGGTGGGCCATGTGATGGGCCCAGACCAGCCTTTGATCGCCAGATCAGGTTGTGCGGGTTGGGGTTCCTCCGGCCTGTTTTCTTTGTTGATGGGGCACGGGGGGGGGGTAACCAGGGGGCGAGTCCAACCCAGTATCTCTGAGTAACTTCTTGAGGTGGACCTGATAAGACTATCTTTTGCTGCTGGACTTTGCCGGGTGGTAGAATATGGACCTGCATCTTTTTTGCTCCCTCCTGAAATGGTCAAGAGCTAATCACTACTGATTTATCCCCATTAAATAGGGGGTTCACAGAGGTTCCCAGATATGGCCAGGGACTGATGGGCTCTGGGCAGTCAATTAGCATGCTCGGACCTGGATGCCCACCATGTTTGGAGGCTGCATTTCAACAAGCTCTATTATTCAGACTGCATTAGCCCATTAAATAGGGCGCAGTTACAGGGCCTTCTCGACCTGGTGAGATCTGTCTGCGCCGAAGGGTACCTTAACCTGGATGATCCACAGAAGCAATTAGCAGCAGGGTCCAATCATTGGAAATTCAGAAACCCTATGGCTGGGCGGGCTCGTTCTCTGTCTACCCCGATCTCTTCCTACGAATGGCTATATTCATATAATGGGCCGGAGGTGGAGGCCCCCCCCCACCGCTGCCCTTTGCTCCCCAAGAGGCCCTTGATGTGGGCAGGTTGGCTGTCTCAGCTCGCCGGTGGCCCTCCCTCTCCTGACCATGCTCTCCTTTCAATATTTTGTGGGACGCGTGCGTATGGGGCCTCCCCCGAGCTCTTATAGAGCCACCGCTCCCTCTTAGCTGTGCAGCTCAAATATAGCTGGATTATCACCCCAAAGGATTTGGCAACATAGTCTCTACATTTGGAGTCATGGCAGAACATTACTTGTCTTCCCCATACACTATGATAGGAACTATAACTAAGACTCTAACAACTTTCCAGAAGTTACTCCAGCTTCGTTTGAACAGTTATCTAAGTTGAATTCTCATTATGTTAGGATCCCCTTTACTCCCTGCATCGGGGGAATAGGTGGCTAAAGCCTGCCTGCTGGGCATCTTGATCAATGCACATTCTGTGAACTAAAATATATCCCTAGCTTGGCAGGCATCAAATAAGTCAGAACCTTAGCAGGTGTTATTTGGAGACATTGTTCCTCACATATGGGATGAAACTTAATTTTTAAAATATGGTGATTTTCTCAGCCCACAGGGAAAGGCGTTGGTCTACCCTCTATAACTATGTCATCCCATCCAGATATTGGCCTCTCGCACTAGTGTGTCAATGCTGACCTTCACTCCATTTTATTCCCCCCCTCTACTCACCCCCATCTACAGGGGAGCGGACCGGGGATCTCTACACCACCTGAGTTTGAAGCCATGAAGGACCTGCATCTTTTTTCCCCTCCAAATCCTTTCCATTTACCACCACTTGTTTGTTATTTTTCTACCCCTGGTCTTGGCTTTCCCTATCTCAATTTTCTCCCCTCGTGGAGTTAGGGGCAGGAGTTTCCCCAGGGCCTCACACCACATTTTATTTATTTATCTTTTGTTGACCAGGTAAGTGCACTAGACAAATCCTGCCTATTTTCAGGCACGACCTGGGGGAGGGGGGGATACAGATGCATGCCAACTGACCTTGAACCAGATTAAGCTGTTGGTGATATTTTTAGTGAATGAGGGAAATTTGGCCAGGACACCGGGGAAATTCCCCTGCTCTTTTCGATAAGTGCCATGGGATCTTTAACATCCACCTGAACTACCACCAATCCAGGCAGATGGGACCTCGGTTTAACGTCTCATCCGAAAGATGGCACCTCAGAAATGCAGCACCCCTCTCATGCTGCATTACAGTGTCAGTACTGGGATATTAACCCAAGTGCCAGATGTGGGAACTGAACCCACAGCCCTCTGATCTCCCGGCCTCAGAGGCGAGTGTGCTACCTACTGAGCCACTGACAACATTATGGAGTGCGAGCCCACCTTAGGACAGTCGACCGACTGCTCCCAAATGCTTGCTCCAATAGTGCAAGCACTATTGGAAGTTACAACCACCCCCCATAAATGGGGTTTGTATATAGTTACAATTTTTCTCTACTTCGCAAACACCTATACAAGCACGCCCAGTTGGCATGCAGGTTTATATATAGTTTTTTTTCAGATATTGCTTTCTTTTTTATTTTTGGATCACAAAACATTAGATTATTGTAATTTATACAGATATCCTTGGTTGCATGGAAAAGGAATTCAAAGTGGTTGTTTAATCAGGGGACCCCGTTTTCTGGGGGGGGGGCCTGAGGAGCCCATGTAAATACAGATATGCAGTACCCCTTTAAACTCATATCTCACAATGTAAACGGGCTGGCTGGACCCATCAAGAGGGATCGCACACTCCGAGCTCTTAAAAAATTAAAACCACACATTCTTTTATTGCAGGAGACTTGCCTCTCCTCCACTGAGCACCAAAAATTGCTCAAATTTGGATTCTCACAGATAATTGGATCCTCTTACCAAAGGGGTAGAAGGAGAGGTTCAGTGATTCTAACACCAAAATGTTCTAAACTACAATTACTTGACCAATATGCAGACAGGGAGGGCAGATTGGCCTTGGCAGTAGTCAAACTGAATCAGCAGATTTTAACAGCGTGCAGTCTCTGTGTCCCACCGGGTTCTGATACCTCCACCATGCAGCATTTAATGGATGTTATCCTCATCAGGCAGCAAGGTATTTTAATTTTGGGTGGAGATTTTAACTGTCTTCTCAGTCCTTCACTGGATTCCTTGGCAGCACGCTTTCTCCCACAGTCATCTGGACAAAAACATCTTCAACGTCTTATTCAAGACATGGGCTTGGTGGATACGTGGAGACAGCTTCACCCCTTGCAACGGAAATTCACTTATTATTTCAATGCCTTCAAACACTACTCTAGATTGGATTACTTTTGCCTAGGTAAGGAACACACTGACTTAGTTAGGTCGGCAGAGATTCTAAATATCTGTCTATCTGACCATGCCCCCATCACTTTGGAACTTGACATTCAGAAAGATAAAATAAACACTCAATGGAGATTTAACCCTTCTCTGCTCAGAGATAAAGAATTTTGAGACATGTTAGATAAACGTATCCCAGAAATCATTGGAGATAATGCTTCCCCCCAGATCTCTCCTCAAACCCTTTGGGATACCCTCAAGGCAGTCCTCGGAGGCTATATAATAGCTTATACCTCCCATAGGGAAAAACAGGCCGAGTCCAACCTGTTAGCCTTACAAAAAAACTTAAATTTCTCCAAGAGGCTCATATGCAAGGAGGTACCGATCTCTTTCCCTTAATAACTCAAACACAGGTTAAGATCTAACAAATATTGACAGCTACAACTGAGCAGGCCTTGGCCTGGTTGAGACAACGATATTATGAGGAAGGTGCTCAGGCTTCCAAACTTTTAGCCTATCGCCTCAGAAATCAAATACAACAATACACAATTTATAAAATAAAGGATCCTATATCTGGACAAACTAGATACTTACACCAAAAATACTAGAAGCCTTTAAGAAGTACTACCAGACCCTTTATTCCTCCCCTACCCCCCCGACCCACACAAAATTTCAACTTTCCTAGCCCAGCTTCATCTTCCCACTCTCTCAGCTGAACAACAGAAACAGATGGTAGCCCCAATTACAGAATTAGAGCTTCAAAACATAATTCAAAGCCTCAAGAATGGGAAATCTCCGGGCCTAGATGGTTTAGGGGCAGAATTTTACAAAGGCGCATAGAACCTCTTGCGCGCTCCCCTCTTGGAGGCGTTACAATCTGCCCATGCTACCTCCTCCTTCCCTGTCTCATGGAGACAAGCAACAATTTCAGTTATCTTGAAGCCGCAAAAATCTTCACACCTATGTGGTTCGTATCGCCCTATTTCGGTGCTCAATCAAAATTATAAAATCTATACAAGTATCATGGCTCATAGACTTGATCACATTCTTCCTTCATTGATACATCCTGACCAGTCAGGATTTATTAAAGGCAGACAGACAACAGCCAACATCAAAAGAACGTTATATCTTATAGATCACACCCAGTCTACAAAGTCTCCCTTTCTCATATTGAGCCTTGATGCCCAAAAGGCCTTTGATATGGTTTCTTGGGAGTTTCTTCAGGCAGCCCTACAAAAATTCAGATTTTCTGCCCCTTTAACAGATGCGATCAGAGGAATTTATACAAACCTGGAGGCAGTTGTGAAGTTGAATAGTTCTCATTCAGATTGTTTTCCCCTACATAGGGGTACCCGGCAGGGTTGCCCCCTCTCCCCTTACTTGTTTGCTCTTTTTGTAGGACCCATAGCTCACTTATTCAGACAAATCCCTGGCCTGCATGGATACAAAGTTTTAGAATTATCGCATCATAAAATAGCATATTATGCTGATGATCTTCTGCTTTATAGTACCCATCCCGAAGAATCACTACCAGCCTTAATGACCATACTAAAATAAATAGAGACTCTCACAGGTTACACCATAAATACTAACATATCAGAAGCCTTGATTATACAATCCGCCCTTTCCTTAGATCTTACTCAGAAATACCCCCTTAAATGGAATAAAACGTATATAACCTATCTAGGAATTAAAATCCCACCCAATCTAACTGACTTATATAACCTGAATTATTCTTCCACCCTTTCTAGAATAAACCTGGACCTACAGAGATGGCCCCTCCACTACCATTAATGGCTAGAGTCCAATCCATTCAAAGGAACTCCCTACCAAAGATCCTTTACTTAATGCAAAATATTCTGTTACCCCTTCAAGCGAAGGACATTCAATTATGGAACAAATCCATTAGTAGGTTTGTATGGGCAAATCCAAGACCTAGATTGGCTCTGGGTAAGCTCCAATGTCCCAAAGAAAGAGGTGGACTATCTGTCACAAATATATTCCACTATTGGATAGCCTCTCTACTCACCCATATAACTATGTGGGTTTCCCCTCAAACTCATGCACCACCCTGGATGATAACAGAGCAGACTATGGCGTCCTGTCCCCTGAACTATTCTTGGGTGTTTCAACCGAACAATAGAACACGGATACAGGAGGCCTCTAGATTCACCAAAGAGATGCTCCATTTGTGGTCGAAGTTCTTAGCCCATCCCTCTTGTGGGTTTCTGTGCACCTGGTTGGGAATTCCGGTGGAAGATCCCACCTGGGTTCCAGCAGGACTGGATACTACCTTCCAATCCTGGTCCCACAGAGGTATACGATACACACACCAATTTTATGACAACGCGGTTTTTAAAATGTTTGACCAACTTAAACAGGAGTTTTCTTTGGATAGGAGGGACTTCTATAGGTACTTACAAATCCTTCACTTCTTCAGCTCTAAGATCAGTTTAGATGTCACTAGTCAGATTGTCCCCCCACTATGTCCACTCCTTGCCTGGCTGGAGAGGGGTGGTAACCGGAGCCACTTGGTTTCTCAGTTATATAAAGCCCTTCAAGGGGCACCAACACAAATCATGGACTTAGTACAATTTCATTGGGAAGCAGAACTTCAGATTGAATTGTCCCAGGAGGATTGGTTCCAGATCTGGAGAAGACAACATAAAACTTCCAGCTCTTATACTAGGAGAGAGTACTCCTGGAAAGTAATTTCTAGATATGTTCGTACACGCAGATTACTGCTAAGTTCCTAGTGGGAGGTGACTCCTCCTGTTGGAGGAAATGCGGATGAGAGATGGCTATGTATACCCATATTCTCTGGTCTTGCCCAGTTTTATCGACATACTGGTCCACAATAGGTAATAGAATGACTTAGCTTTTTCTGGTGCTGGGGGTGCTCTCCCTGTCAGTGGGGCTACTGCTTCACTATCTCCATTGTTTCAAAAACCCACATCAAGTATATCCTTAATATCCTATTGGGGGCAGCTAAGAAATGTATAACTAGACTATGGCTTTGTCCGGAACCCCCTTCCATTACAGCCTGGGAAGATACAGTGTATGACATATATACAGTAAATTAGAACATATGACAGCCAGGATTTAAAATAAGGTTCCAGCATTAATGAATTGTTGGAATACTTGGTTTCTCTATATAGCTCAGTTTAGAACTGATCAGATACCTTACAGCTTGGATGTGGGAGGGGAAATACATAGGTATTCATTTGATAGGGCCGAGCCAGTCCCATTCTCTGGATCTCCTTTTGGAGACTCGTCTCTACCCGGATGAGAGGGGACTCCATCTAAAACATCTCATATTATTCTCTTGGGCGACCTACCTCCTGGGCCATCCCCCCTACTTACCCCTGCAGTCTTTAAATAAAAAGTGCAGAATGGTACTGAATACTTGCTTTAGAAGGACATTTTCTAAGATGATATAATTAGGATGTCTTAAAGTTATATGTCAATGATTTTAACACCATCTAATTATCATTGTTTATTTCTTTTAACCATAGAAACATAGACTTTGACAGCAGATAAGGACCGCTTGGCCCATCTAGTCTGCCCATTTCCCTACCTACAGGATAGGCCGCAGATCCTAGTTAACCAACAGCCTATTTCTTCCTACCCCCCACAAGAATTGCCTTATGTCTGTCCCATGCATTCTTGAATTCTCCCACAGTTTTAGACCCCACAACCTCCTCAGGAAGGCTGTTCCATGCATCCACTACCCTCTCTGTAAATAATACTTCTCACTTGCCCCTGAACCGCCTCCATCTTTAAATTGTGTCCCTTGTTCTGTAATATCTCTTTTCTGAAAGATGCTACCCTCTTGGACTTTGTTGATTCCACTGAGGTACTTAAAAGTTTCTATCATGCCCCCCTCCCTTCTTTCCTCAAGGGTACACATATTAAGCTCCTTTAGTCTCTCCTCATATGGCTTCTCTTGCAGACCCTGCACCATTTTAGTTGCCCTCCTCTGGACTGCCTCTATCCTGTCTATGTCCTTGCGGAGATGGGGTCCCCAGAACTGGACACAGTACTCCAGATGGGGTCTCACCAACTGTCTGTACAGAGGGATAACAACTTCCTGTTTTCTGCTGCTGATGCCTCTCCCAATGCATCCCAATATACCCCCAGCCCTCCCTACTGCCTTCTCACATTGCTTGCTAACCTTAAGGTCATCTGATATGATTACCCCAGGTCCCTTTCCATTTTTGTTGTTGTTACTACCTCCCCCCCATTGTGTATTCTTCCCCTGGGTTTTTGTTTCCCAGGTGCATTATTTTGCATTTCTTTGCATTGAATCCTAACTGCCATACTTCTGACCATTCCTCCAACCTTGCCAAGTCCCTTCTTATCCTTTCCACGCCTCCTGTGTATCAACCCTGTTGCAGATCTTTGTCTCATCTGCAAAGAGGCATACTTTTCTTCCAGTCCTCTGCAATGTCACTTACGAAGACATTAAAAAGGACTGGACCCAATACTGAACCCTGCGGTACCCCACTAGTAACCCCTCTTTCTTCAGAGTGGACTCCATTTACAATTACCTTCTGTGTCCTGTTGTCCAGCCAATGTTTTACCCAGGCTACCACCTTGGGACCCACTCCCAGGCTGGTTAATTTGACTATTAATCTTTTGTGTGGGACTGTGTCAAATGCCTTGCTAAAGTCCTGATGTGTACACATTATTACATTCCTGTATAAATGAACTGTGATTCCATGAAAGTTAAAACCTGAATAAAAAGACAGTTTAAAAAAAAAAAGGATTATCAGTCAAGTAAAGGACAAGCTAAAGCTTCGACATTTTGGCCTAGTTACAGTCATGTTCTTAAAATCCGGGGTATGGAATGTTCTCAGCAATCCATTCATCCAGTATTGTCTCTTCTTCCGGAGACATGTATTTATTGACTGGGGGCAGTTAGTCAGTCATCCTTAGGTAATTTTCCAACCATGGGACATAAGTGCCTAGTGGCATAGGTGGGTTAAGTGCAACAGGTGCAGGCTGTGGGCCAATCAGGGCTGGATCCAGAAATAAATGGGTTTGAGGTGTTGGATTAAATAGGTCAGGTGGAACTGGTAGTATAGGCAGACCTGGTGGGGTCTGCGAAATGGGATTGCAAGCAGAGCAGGGACGGTTCAAAAACTACCTTGAGGGCCGGTCCCAACAGGTAAAAATCAGTGATGCACTATCCTCCAGCCTACCTGTCCACTCTGGAGTTCCCCAAGGCTCCATACTGGGCCCCTTACTATTCAGCCTTTTCCCGGACTCCCTCCCCTAGGCCTGCTCTGGGGATCTACTCCTTTACATAGATGACGTGGTGTTATTCTCCAGTCACTCAGACCCTCACTCTCTAAAAGTATTCTTCAAGACTATTTCACCGCTGCTGCACAGTGGTTCATGCAGCACAAATTAATTATGAACTATAAAAAGACGAAGTCCATGCTTTTCACTAGCCCCCACAACAGGCTAAAATCCACCCCACTCACCATACTCAGCAACCTCAATTTTCCCGATTGAGCAAGTACAGACCTTTAAATACCTGGGTGTTACCCTTGACTGCGCTCTGTCCTTCAATGAACACATCAACATAGTCTCCAAGGTGGTCAACTGTAAATTAGGGTAGCCTGTGATGTGGACGACTGTATGTGGGCAACTGGTCGGAAGGGCATCGGCACAATGGCACCGACAATTTGGGCGACCCAGGATTTCCCCTCCTTCCCCGAGTTGCGCCCTTCCCGGAGTAGGAATCCTAAGTAAGGGGGGTGTGGGGGTGGCGAAGCCCCTCGCATTAAATCACATTATGGTTTTCAGTCGACCTGGGAATTGTCGCCCTTCCGTGGGTCGCCATCCTGCAGTCGCCCTTATCACATAGCACCATAGATTAGTTATCCTCTGTAGGCATAGAAGCTGCATGACCCATGAGGCACTCCTAACTGCAGTCTCCAGCTCCATACTTTCAATTGTGGACTACGACCTAGTCATTTATGGCACTGCATCTGACACAACACTCAAAAGTGTAAGTACTGCCCTTAATAAATCCTGTCGCCTAGTAATGGGTGCTCATAACCGAACACACACATGTGAACTTTACTCTAGAACAAACTGGCTGAACCTTAGAGACAGGATCAAGTACCACACCTGCCTATATCTGAAGAAAATAAGTTTGGGCCTTACTCCCCCAACTCCCAACACCTACTCTCACATGTTCCCTACTATCATAGTACTAGGAGTGCTTCAAGAAATGCCTACCAAGTCCCTTTCTGCCGCACCTCGCAAACCCAGTGATCCTTTAGCTTGAGGGCTCCCAGCAAGCTAAACAGACTACCAGTAGATACCCTTGAGGTTCCGAAACTCTGTCCTTTCAAGCATCTCCTTAAACAACACCTTGTATCCCATAGCAGTTGTGACTGCCCTGCTTAGCACTCCTCCTCCTCTTTGTCCCCCACTTCCCTCCCTTGTTGCTGTCTCTGTCTACCCATTCTTGTATTCTCTTCTGCCCTGCAACTCCAGTACCCCCTAACTAGTTCTGCCCCTTGCTCCACGCTTGACAAAGTCAAATGCTGGCTGTTTTGCTCAATCAACAAAGCCACCTCTGGCTGCACGTCCACATCTGCTTCTCTTTCATATGTATACTACAATGTTAACTCTTGCTCTTACTTTTGAATTGTAATTATCCTTGTTCTGCATTATGTCTGCCTGTCTATAGTTGCGCTCTTGTAACTCTTTATTTGTACACTGTTTGTTGTTTATTTGAATTTTTGATGTGGAACCTATGTTAAAGAGTTTGTAACTCATAGGTATTGTAATCCAAGACTTCAATAAATAAAAAAATAAATAATGATGCGGTGCCTCCACCTGGGGTAGTCACATGGGATATGTTGGATAAAATTCCAGATTACCACCCTGCAGGAAAATACAGTACTTGCCCCACAATCCCTTCCCCACACAATAACAATACACTCCAAGCAATGCCCCAGAATACCAAATTGTAACATTAACTTCAGGTTTATTATAGGGATGGGGTGAAAGGGAAGAAATTAGTACAACAGTAATAACGGTTGTCAAACAGTTGTACCACACACAATCCCCATACCTCCCCACAGGTGCTCCCGGCTTTCCCCACAAATGACCGTAATGGTGTTAACAGTCAGTCTGTTGTGGTGGGTTCCTCGCCGAGTTGCTGGTGGCCAACCAGTGGATGCAGGGTAGGTACACCAAAGATTCTGGGATACAGTAGAATAACAGTGCTTTAAAACAGGAATTGTAGCCATTCGAAGGGGGGACCACAAAACAAGCAAACAGTAAACTTTCACTCTTCTGCCTGTACTTATCCTGCAGATTTCCAAAGTCCTGCCCAGGCCTTCACCCCCTATTTAACTATCTAGCTAACTAACTAGACTGAATGCAGAAGATCTCCTTGGGGCTGCAACCCAGAGGTACTTACAGTTCTGATGGCTTCAGGGGGTGCAAGGAACACAGTTTGACGGTACCGTGCTGGTATCAGGAAACAGTCTTGTGGTGCACCACAGCAGCTGGATAAGGATATGCAACAAACTAGACCTTCACCTACCAGGCCTTTCACAGCTGTGCCTCTAAGGCCTTTTTCATCTTCATCTGACAGGCCTCTCGCCATCCTCACCTTTTTTGGCCTTTCGTCAGTCCAGTGTGTCTGGGTATGCTGAACTCAACCTAGATGTACAACTGGGCACACAGTTCTCTTGGGCACTGCAACACAGCTGGGCTCCTAGACAGTCTCATGCAACAATTCAAGTAATTTTTTTCTCTGCTCCACACAGTTCAAAACAGTCCGAGAAGCTCAGTACGTATAACTTCAGAACAGCAGTGCAGGTTCACGTTCTCACACAGGGGAAAAATCAGCAGTCTACTTTATCCCCACACTGTTAAATGGATCCTGCAGGCAATCTGCCTAACTTTGCCTTTTGTGGCTAGAGGAGCCTAAAAGCACCTCAATTTGCCTTTGGGTTAGAACAGTCCTGTTGCAGTCCCTCCTCTTCAGATCTTTCATGAATCCCTCTGGTGCTCTTTACACTCCCCTTTATAGCCTCCTCAAACTCCTAGTGTGATTGGCCAGTACTCTCCCAGGCTTTCTGTGGCCCTTTGCTCCCTCCCAGCAGCCCCTGCAACCCAGAACCTCATGGGCCCCGCCATTGTTATTTAGCTTTTGCCACTATACTAAAGAAGCTTTTATTATTTGATTAAATGCCCCTACGGGGCAAAGTCCACAAATTCGGCACACAGAGGTGCTCCCCACTTACATCCCAGCTCCAAATTATTTACACTTACATTCACAATAAACATAGGCTGTCTAGACAATTTGTACCTATCTAGCAGCAGTGGTTATTGACATACACATACACTTTCCCACCCTGTCCATTTTGCAACACATTGGGGTATATCACATGAACAATGTGCTTATGAACCACATGAAGGGGGTATCTGAGGAGGCACTGAGGGTGTCATAGGTGAGCTTAATTGTGGGATCAGGGTCATGTCCAGACTGCCTGGGCAATACTGCATCTTCCCTAGAACCAGGTAGCACTACCTCCTGTTCGTGCTCTGTGTCCAGCATGGGGCATTGTCAGGAATATCAGCCGTTGCATCAGTCTATGAAATTGGCTCATCACCATTTTAAGTCCATTTCATTGTCTGTCATAGGCTGGGCAACTTGTTCAATGGGCCATTCCTCAGGTTCAAAAGGGGCAGCTTCAGGGTTCAATGAATATGGTGGTTTTGTAGTCACAGAGTCCTTAACAGGGGTGGTACTTGTGGATGGAAATGAGTTTCTCAGGTCCATATGCGTGTTATGAGCAGATTGGGGCAAATTGGGCACTAGTATACAATATGACACTTCATCAGCATTACTTTCATCTAACAGATCAGGCACAAGTTCGGCAACAGGCAGGGCAGTCGAGATACTAGACTCTGGGTGTGACAGTTCGTTTGGCTGCTGGGCAGTCTGACTTCTGGTTTTTGGTCTGCTTGGCACTGGGGGCTCATTGTCTTGCACGTGGTCAGGCACAATTTCTCCAATAGGTAACAAATGGTTTCTATGCACAGTCTTCTCTAACCCTCTACCATGTTCCTGGCGAATTTTGTAGACAGGTAAGTCTGGCATTTTCTCTACCACTATGTAGGCTTCTGGTGCCCAGTGGTCTTGGATCTCGTGCTTGCCTTGCAGGCCCAGATTTCTGAGAAGGACCTGACCTCCCACTTGCAGTACTTGGTGCCTGACTCTCTTATCATACCTGTTTTTGTTTACTTGACTGTTTTTTTGCTGAGACTTCAGAAGCAAGTTTGTAGGCCTTCTGCAACTGTTCCCATAGTCTCTTGGCGTGCTCTAGGTAGGTTTCCTCAGAGGTTCCATCAGCTGAGACTCCAAAGCATAAGCCTATGGGCAATCGTGCTTCTTGCCCAAATATCAGATAAAACCGCGACCTCTGAGTGACGTCATTTTTAGTACAGTTATATGCATGCACCAATAAACTCACTTTCTGGATCTAGTTGGACTTGTCAGCCAGGTCAAAGGTACCTAACGTGTCCAACAAAGTTCTGTTAAAATGTTCAGGTTGAGGATCCCCTTGAGGATGATACAGCGTGGTGCGTGACTTTCACATACCATAAGCAGCAAGAAACTCTTTACCCTATCTACTTTCAGATTATCTCCCTTGGCCAGAATTGATCCTTCAGGGAATCCCATAGTGACTAACAAATTGCTGTAATGCTTTCACGATTTTACTTGCTTTTTGATCTTTAGTGGGGTACACCTGGGCATAACATGTGTAGTGGTCAGTTGTCACCAGGATATTGGACATGTTTTTTCTGTCTGGCTCTAGTGAAAGAAAGTCCATGCATACTAATCTAATGGCCCACTTGTTTTGATGTTCACAAGGGGTGCAACTCTCTTAGGCAAAGCTTTTGTTTTATATATCTGATGCAGATTTTGCAATGCTTTTCAATGTCTCTCATCATCCTTGGCCAATAAAATTGAGCTCATGCTAAGTCCAGAGTTTGTTCAAACCCCAAATGACCCATGTTGTCGTGCAGTGGGGTGATGACTGCCTTCTGGTACTTCCAGGACAGCACCAGTTGTGTTCTGGGAAACTCAGGATGGTCACTATTATGAGTGTTTCATATCAAAAGTTCCTCTTTTAATGCCAACTTGCTCCATTCCCTCACTAACAAAAGATACATCAGGGTGAGATATACGTACTTGGTTTGCGTCATGTCCTTTTTCTAATGCTCTAAATTACTTCACGCAATGCACAGTCCTCCCTTTGTTCATGCTGTAATTCTGGCTTGCTTGGCTCGGGCAAAGATAACAGGTCCAACCCGGTGAAACCCTTAGGCTGCCGACAGAATTAGAATGTACAGGAATTCTGGACTGATGTATCAGTCCACGGCACAGCAAGGGTTAAGTAGACAGCAGGAATGCCATCTGAAGAGGCTCCCAACATGTCAGTGGCTCTGTCAGGGTTTGCCAGGGCGATGGCATCAGTAGCTGCAAACTTGGAGCATGTGGCCTTTATGGTAGCACTTGTAAGCTGCACATTTGAAGCTGAATGCTCAGGATGAGGGCGTCTGGATAGGGCGTCAGCATCAATACTGCTCTTGCCACTTCAGTACACCAAGCTGTAGTTGTATGTTGATAGTACAGACAACCACAGATGTTCAGCTGCATATAACTTGGCAGTAGTGTTCACGTACATAAGAGGATTATTGTCTGTCCTAACAGTGAAGTGGACACCATACATGTAGTTGTCAAACTTTTCAGTTACAGCCTACTTGAGGGCCAAGAACTCAAGCTTGTGCACTGGATAGTGTTTCTCCAAAGGGAACAGACTGCAACTGGCAAATGCTACTGGGGTGAAGTCCCTTCTGGATGCTCTTGGTATAGAACAGCTCCTAGGCCACTTAGACTGGCCTCAGTATGTAAGATATATGGCATGGTGGGATCTGTAAAGACCAACACAGGTGCTACACTCTGGCACTAAATGATTTTTCTAAAAGCTGCTTTACATTCATCCATCCATCATTCACCAAAGAGTTTGTTCACTTTCAGGTGCTCTTTTTGAGGACTGTTTCCCCTGGAACAGGCTCTCTCTTTTTTTTTTTTTTTTAACTTACTATGCTTTTTTGCATCTGGCGGCCAGTCCCCTTCAGCCACCCACCTCTGTCGGTGGACCCGGATCGTCCACATACTGTGCCCCTGAATTACCCCCCAGGGCAGAGCCTCTGGGGCCCCCCACTACTAACCCTGTTGGATCTAGATCTGAGGATGCAACGGAGACCCAGATCCACTACGGGGCAGAGGGCATCACTGAGCACACCATAGGATTCTTTTTGCTTGGTTTTTCTGGTGGAAGGCATGTCTAGCAGACACCATGATGTGACCATGCCATGCATCTGACACCCCCCCCCCCCATGGAGCAGTGCTCACTGGTGCTTCAGTAACAGCACATCCCATGGTTACCTGGAAGCACTGGACTGGAGACACTCAATCCCCCCTCCCCACCATGGAGGTGGAGAGCGTGTGATGGCAGCTAAATCCACCCCTGCCCCTGGCTGGCCCTCTGGCATCCCGAGTCCATTCCCGAACCCAGGACACCTGCGTCATAGCAGTAATTCTTTCCGCTGCACCAGCGGGCCAACTGAATATTTCTTTACAAAATGTCTGTAGTATCCACAAAATCCAAGGAGGGACTGCAAGGCTTTGAGATTGTGTGGCATGGGCCAGGTAGCAAGGGCCTTTAGCTTGGCAGGGTCAGTCTGTACACCATTGGCTGAAACAATGTGGCTGATGTACTTTACCGAAGGCTAGCAAAACTGGCATTTGTCAATAGACACTGTCAAGCCAAACTCCTCCAGCAGTCCAACGCCTTCATGAATCAGACTTCATGTTCCTCCAAAGTCCTTCTGAACACAATGAAGTCATCCAGATACACAGTTCCAGTAGGCTGATGTCTCCCACTGCCTTCTCCATCAATCTCTGAAAGGCAGCAGGAGCCCCCGATATTCTCTGGGGCAGTCTCTCCAATTGATAGAGATCCACAGGGAAAAAGAAGGCTGTCTTTTCTTTATCCTCCTCTGCCATGGGGGTCTGGTAATAGCCACTGCATTGATCCAGTACCAAAAATCATTGGCTCCCAGACAAGCTAGCCAAGGCATCTTCTACTCAAGGCACAGTTATCAGTCAATCTGTTGTGTGCACCTCACTGAATTGCTAGTGGCCAACCAGTGGACACAGGGTAGGTGCACCAAAGACTTTGGGGTACAATAGAATAAATAGTGCTTTAAAACAAGAACTGTAGACATTCAAACGGGGGCCCCCAAAATGAGCAAAAAGTCAATCTTCACTCTTCTGCCTCGGCTTATCCTGCAGATTTCCAAAGTCCTGCCCAGGACATCACCTTCTGTTTAATTATCTAGCTAACTAACCAGACTGAATGCAGAAGATCTCCTTGGGGCTGCAGCCCAGAGGTGCTTACAGTTCTGATGGCTTCAGGGGGTACAAGGAGCACAGTTTGATGGTACCGTGCTGGTATTGAGAGACAGTCTTCTAGTGCACCACAGCAGCTGGATAAGGATATGCAACAAACTAGACCTTCACCTACCAGGCCTTTCACAACTGTGCCTCTAAGGCCTTTTTCATCTTCCCTTACAGGCCTTTTGCCGTCCTTGCCTCTTCTGGCCTTTCGTCAATCCAGAGTGTCTGGGCAGGCTGAACTCAACGTGGGTGTACAACTGGGCACACAGTTCTCTTGGGCACTGCAACACAGCTGGGCGCCTAGCAGTCTCAAGCCCCAACTCAGGTTATTTTTCCTCTGCTCCACACAGTTCAAAACAGTCCCAGAAGATCAGTACATATTGTCACAACCCCACTCTGCTGGTCAGGCCCTCTGCTCCCACAGTGCCAACCTCCGAGCGCAGTATTGTGAACAGTTAACAGAACAGGGTAACCCTCCTGTCTGTTTTGTGGGTTCGAATCAAACTTTGGTCTCAAGTTCTGGAGGGATTCAAACTTTGAACCTCTTGCTAGTGTACCCAATGTACAAGCTCAGATAATTCTGCTCTTCGGGGGCGCCAGATATCTTTCACCTGTGGGCACCTAACCAGGTGTACAAAATGAACCCTTAAAACTCTATGAAAGACCGCAGAATAAACTCTTACCTTTTTCCAGTTTGGTATTACCACTAGCTTTGGACAGTGTCAACTTTAACCATATATGCTTCACTTGTCAAATAAAGAATTTCAAAGGCACACTAAGTAGTCTCTAAAAATGAGATGTTTACTTAAAAATAGATACAAATGTAAAATGTAAATACAGAACCATATATCACAAAACATACAACTCACTTAAAAAAACAGGTTTAAAGTGCAAACAAAATCTCCTACCACAGTACACTTAGAACTGTCTTTCTCATGTATACCTTCTAACAGTGCCTGATGTTACTTTTTCAGAGTCTAAACATGTGTGTGTCTAAATGGAATACAGACTACAGTTTAAAAATGCTGTGTTCAACCCTCTTCATGATGTCATGATCTAGCTCCTCCCTTTCAGGATACATTAAATAATATACATATATATATATATATATATATATATATAGGAAGTCCCACCAAGGTATTGAATTCTGTGACTCCAGCAAGACTCATTTTCCAAATGAAGACACTCTTAATTAAGACTGTAATTTCTCAGTCCCTTTGATCCATGAGCAGTTTCCTTTCTCAAACCTATCAACGGACTTTTTATGACACCAGGTGCAATTAACTGACTTTCCTGAGGACATCATAAAATGGATATTCCACTTTCCTTATGACACCAGGTGCAATTAACTGACTTTCCTGTAGAACGTCATAAAATGGAAATATTAGTTCCTGGCTTCAAAGCAAACTGACATGTTAATTGCATTCAGAGATCTACTGTTTAACATATATCCTGTCTTTTGAACTGATACCTGGGGGTTTCTCATCCCAGGCACGGATTTTTCATAACAGACAATCACCCTACATTTTTGTATTACAAAAATCATAGAATGATCAGAACCAGTTGTCCAAGTGTCACAATCCTCCCCACCTAGACTGAATTTGGGGTCTCTATCCCCTGCATGGGATGAGCTTCCCAAATCAGTTCACTCCTCATAGACATGCGACAGCCCAACTGAGTTCTGATTGGTCGCTCCAGCCCTATGTAGAATGGTCATGTCATACCGTTGCAAAGCAAGACTTCATCTTAGCAATCTACCATTGTTTTTTTCCCATCTGCGCTAGCCAAACCAGGGGGTTGTCATCAGTCTGTACCACAAAATGCTGTCATACAAGTATGGCTCCATCTTCTTTAGGGCCCACACTATGGCAAGACACTCCTTTTCCACAGTGGAGTATGCCTGCTCCCTGTGAAGTAACTTTTTACTCAGATATGCTACAGGGTGATCTTTCCCTTGGCTGGATGTCTAACTCAGCACTGCCCCAATACCCACATCTGAGGCATCAGTCTGAACTATAAAGGGTCTGCTATGGTCAGAACTTGTCAAAACAGGAGCACTGCACAATGCCTCCTTCAATCTGGTAAAGGCTTCTTCACAGGCTGGTCCCCAGGTAATTTTCTTTGGCATTCTTTTCTTTACCAAGTCAGATAGGGGAGCAGCCAGGGCACTGTAATTGGGTACAAATTTTCTATAGTACCCTGCTGTCCCAAAAAACTTCTGCGTTTCTGTTCTGGGCCATGCCTGGATTATCTCTATTTTATTTGTTAGGACGGAGCTGTCCTCAGCCTACCACATGCCTGAGGTATACCACTTCTCCCATGGCCACCTGGCACTTCCCAGCTTTGACAGTGAACTCAGCCCTCTGTATCCTGCCCAGCACTTCACTAAGGTGGGAAAGGTGTTCCTCCCAGCTGGTACTAAAGATAGCAATGTCATCCAGGTATGCCACGGCATACTCCTCAGCACCACTTAACACCTGGTTCACCAACCTTTGGAAAGTGGCCGGGGCATTCTTCATTTAGAATGGCATTACTTTAAATTCAAATAAGCCTATCGGAGTGATGAAGGCTGACCTCTCCCTAGCTGTGTCCATCAACTCTACCTGCCAAGATCCCTTGGTCAGGTCAATGGTCATAAGGTAGGTTGCCCCTCCCAACTTGTCCAGGAGTTTGTCCATCTGGGGCATTGGGTGGGCCTCTGACTTCGTGACTACATTCTGCCCACAATAGTCCACACAGAAACAAGTAGAGCCATCTGGCTTGGGCACAAGGACTACAGGTGAAGCCCAGGGGCTGTGGGATCTCTGGATTACCCCTAAATCCAGCATCTTCTCCACTTCCCTTCTAATGTCCTTTTGGACAGCCTCTGACACCTGATATGCTGTCCGCCGTATGGGCATCTGTGTCCCTGTCTCCACATCATGAGTCGCGAAGGGGGTTAGTCCAGACTTGGCGCTAAACAATGAGGTAAAGTCTGCTAAAACCTTCCTTACTTCCTGGATCTTGTCAACGGTCAGCTGGGGAGACAATATAATTGCCTCCACAGAGGACTCATGCTTACTTTCTTCCAGCAAGTCGAGAAGGGGTCTCCTTCATCTGTCCCCTCCCCAGGACTACACACTGCAAACACCATGTCAGCCCTATTTGCATATGGCTTCATCATGTTGACATGGTACATCCTTTCTGTCTGTCTTCTGTCAGGCAACTCTATAATATAGTTCACGTCATTTACCTTCCTAACCACTTTGTATGGTCCTGCCCACTCAGCCTGCAGCTTGTCTTTCCGGACCGGAATAAGGACCATGACTTCCTGACCCACCATGTTCGAGTGAACTCTGGCTCTGTGGTCGTACCACACTTTTTGTTTCTGCTGGGCAGCTGCCAGGTTGCTCTGGGCTGTCCCCATATGCTCCTTCAGCCTTCCCCTAAACCTAAGGACGTAATCCACAGTGGGAGTTCCCTGGGTGGCATGCTTGCCTTCCCAGTCCTCCTGGATCAAGTCTAGGGGCCCATGTACCCGGCATTCATATAAGAGTTTGAAGGGGGAAAATCCTGTTGACTCTTGGGGCATCTCCCTATATGCAAACAACAGGTGGGGAAGGTATTTCTCCCAGTCCCTCCCATGCTGTTCAGCAAACGCCCGGAGCATTGACTTCAGGATACCATTGAATCTTTCCACAAGCCCATTGGCTTGTGGGTGATACGGTGTCCTGCATCTCTGCACCACCCCACACTTCTCCCATAAACATTTCATCGGGTCCGACATGAAGAAACCCCCTCGATTGGTGATAACCTCCTGCAGAAACCCAACACAGGAGAAAATCCCAAGTAAGGCATCTGCCACCTTGTCTGTCCTCAGTGAGGATAGGGTGACTGCCTCTGGGTACCAGGTGGCATAATTCACCACAGTCAGGATGAATCTCTTCCCTGAGGAGCTGGGGGTATTTAAAGGCCCCACAATATCCATTCCCACCCTCTGAAATGGCTCCTCCACTATGGGCAATGGAATCAGAGCAGCTTGGGTTTTCTTGCCCATCTTCCCTATTTCTTGGCACCAGTGACAAGACCTGCAATACTCCTTCACCTGCTGGGTGAAGTTAGGCCAATAGAAATTCTGGGCCAACCACTGTATAGTGCGTGTGATCCCCAGATGGCAAGACAAGGGAATATCATGTGCAATCTTGAGCAACTGCTCATGATACCCCTGGGGAACGACAAGCTGCCTGCCTAGCACCCCTCTCTCCGTCTGCACAGCCTGAGTATACATAAGTCCATTTTCCCAATAAATCTTATGTCTGCCATCACCTCCCTGTGCTCTGTCAGAGTCTGCCCAAGCCCTCAGCTTCTCTAGACTAGGGTCACTTCTCTGAGCGGCTGAAAACCCCTTACACATTCCCAAGGCATGGGACAGGTGCCTTTCAGTCACTAAACTAAGGTCCCTAGCACTAGCATCAAGGCACTCAGGATCACTGTCAATCCCAACCCTTTGACAATGAGTCACCCCTTCCTCTTCGGAGTAACTCTCTGTAGCTGTGTGGTTAACTGCTACTGGGGAAATTTCTACTCCCTTTTCCTTAATCTCCCCATCTGGAGACACAGGCTGGGGAACCAGCCTCTCAGTGGTTTCCACAATGGCTTCTGTGGGATTCAGGGAACTAAAGTGTTCCCTTGCCGCTTGACTATGGGTAACTGCACACACCATCCCTTGTTTGAGATTGTTGCCCAGGATCACATCCACAGCTAAGGTTTTGGCTACAGTCACCTGTTGCACAGTTCCCCCATTTCACCCCAGTCTAGGAGAGCACTGGCGAGTGGCAATGTTTTCTCTTCACCAGTAAAGTCCTGTACAGTGACATATTTATTGGGTATAAGCAGACCAGGCTCTACTAGAGCCCCCTTTACCAAGGTCAAGGATGCCCCTGTGTCCCTTAACCCTTGCATCTGTGCACCATTCACCATGACTGGGTGCATGTGCTCCCTCATGTTCACAGGCATGCTTCCAAGGAAACACAAACAACCCACTTCCTTCCTAGCACCACCTTGCATATTATTGCTTGTCCGTTTGAGACACTGTCTGGCAATATGCCCGGTTTCTTTACACAACCAACATTCATTTCTTTTCTCACGGAAATCTTTTCTCTGAAACCTGGGGCTAACTGGTTTTGGTGGAGGCAGTGAGGGTTTTAGCTGCCCTGAAGGCATGCTTTTCCCTTTCTGCACTGCCACTGCACTGCCATGCCCACCCCATTCGCTCTCAGAGCAGATCTGCTCTTGGCATAGTGGTCCAAGAGCTCAGCAGCCTCTTGCACTGTTTTGGGATCTCAGTCCTCCAGCCAGGTTTTCAGCTCTGCTGGGCATGCCCAGAAAAACTGTTCTAACAAAATCACATTTTCAATTTTATCAACAGAGTTTGCTCCAATTCCTTCCCACCAATGTTTTAAAAACTGACGTTGTTTCGTGGCTAGCGCCTCATATCTCATGTCAGGGCTTCTACTGAGCTTACAGAATTTAGCTCTGTATGATTCAGCAGTCAATTCAAATTTCTTTAACAGTGCAGCTTTAAGTTTGCTGTGCTCATCACTGTCCTCATTGTCCATTTGACCCAATGCATCCCGAGCTTTCCCGGTAAGTAGCGGGGATAGCTGGAAGCTTCAGGACTCCCTAGGAATTTTAGCCTGAATACAAACTTTTTCAAAAGAATTTAAAAAGCATCCATATCCTCCCCCTCTTTCAATTCGGCTATCAATTTGGAATTCAATTTGTAACCCAGTCCTGTAGTCCCAGTTAAACCCAAGCTATGTACCTGCTCTGGTGCCGCTGGTTGGAGTCGTAGCTTCTCCAGTTCATGTTGCCTCTGGCACTCACGCTCCTCATGGTCAGGGTCTCTCTGTTCTCACTCTGCCTCTCGGCGTTCTCACTCTGCCTCCCTCTGTTCTTGTTCCCGCTTCTCCTCTGCAGCTTGCTGGTGCTCACACTCCTCACTTTTAGCCTCCCGCTGTTCCTGCTCTGCTTCTCGTCTCTCTTGTTCTCTCTTCTCCTGGAACTCCAGCTCCATTCAGCGCAACTCAATCTGCAGCCCAAGTACTTCTGGATCCAGGATACTGGTGACCTTTCCCTGCTGCTGTAGCCCTCACTGGCATTGGCCCTGTTGCCCTCCTCATTGGATCTGGAGACTGCACTGGCCAATAGCCCTGCCACACTCAAGGTTCAGTCCTTTTCAGCCACTGTCTGTGACTCAATGCTCTGGGTATCTGCTACCATCAGAGCATCCACGAGGTTCTGTTTGGTGGCTTTCACCTCGAACGGGACTCCTCTGTCCCCGCACAACTGCTTTAAGTAGTCTACAGTGTGCCTGCTGTAGTTGGAAGCCATCTTCTTCCCTAACTACAGCTATTCTGACTTGCACTTTAGAAAAAAAATAAAATGGGTAGGAACTTGACTGTACGCCAAGTGATATAGTTCTGTCTCCTTTTTAAAAATAAATCACTGACTTTTTCTTTCTTTGCAAGTGAGCTGATGGTCTCAAGCTGACACACTGAACAATAAAAGCTTGTAATACCAAAATTATCGCACCGCTGCCAACCAGTCTGCCACAACCCCACTCAGCAGGTCAGGCCCTCTGCTCCCACAGTGCCAACCTCTGAGCACAGTATTATGAACAGTTAACAGAACAGGGTAACCCTCCTATCTTTGGTCTCAAGTTCTGGAGGGATTCAAACTGTGAACCTCTTGCTAGCGTACGCAATGTACAAGCTCAGATAATTTTGCTCTTTGGGAGGGGCCAGATATCTTTCGCCTATAGGCACCTAACCAGGTGTACAAAATGAACCCCTAAAACTCTATGAAAGACCTCAGAATAAACTCTTACCTTCTTCCAGTTTGGTATTACCACTAGCTTTGCACAGTGTCAACTTTAACCATATATGCTTCACTTGTCAAATAAAGAATTTCAAAGGCACACCATGTAGTCTCTAAAAATGAGATGTTTACTTAAAAATATAAAATGTAAATACAGAATCATATATCACAAAACATACAACTCACTTAAAAAAACAGGTTTAAAGTGCAAACAAAATCTCCTACCACAGTACACTTAGAATTGTCTTTCTCATGTATACCTTCTAACAGTGCCTGATGTTGCTTTTTCAGAGTCCAAACTTGTGTGTGTCTAAATGGAATACAGACTACAGTTTAAAGGGGCACTGTCAGCTTGCCCTTTCGTTTTTAGCCAGATCTGGAAAGTTTGCCTCTTGGCACACACCTATTAGCAATTAATTGTAAAATGTGCCCATATATAAGAAAGTTAGGCATTTTTATTATTTTTAGCAGTTTTGGCTATAATACCGTTTTAGTCAGGCTGCCGATAATTGACCCACGTCCCAGAAGCACATCTAGGTTGGGATCGCAGGTCTGCAAGGAGTGTGGTCACGAAGTGCGAATTTTTCACATACCACCACTAAAAGCAGGATTATCTGGTCCCCTATGTAGTGAGAAAACGCTGCTGGTATCTCCCACGGCACACCGGGCACTGCAAGTACTACAAATTACTTTCTTAAATCCAAGCTGAAATCCTGGGCATGCGCTCATGAGGCGTGCACAAAGATCCTGCGCATGCACAAGAGAGTGCTGTTGGTGTGCATGCCTGGGATTTCCAGTTGTTCCTAGAGTTTTGCTAGGTTAGGGAGAAGCATATGCAGATAGGCCATGGGAACCGTGGCAATGGCCGCTGCCTTGTGGCCCAGAAGCTGCAGGAAAACCTTGTCTGGAACCTGCTGTCTGGAGGAAACCCAACTGGCCTGCTCTATCAGTCACTCTGCCCTGTCCTCGGGGGGGGTGGCTTTGCCCTGGCTGGTGTCCAGGACCTCCCCATGTATTGAAGGTATTGGCAAGGGGAGAGGTAGGACTTCGGTAGATATATTGTGATCTCCAATTCCTGGAAAAGGTGCAGGGTGCATTCCAGGGTCTGAATCAAGTGTTCCCTTGAGGGGACTGCTAGCAGCCAGTCGTCCAGGTAGGGGAAACACATAGAAACCCTGCCTCCTTAATGCCGCCACAACTGCCAGGCATTTGGTAAATATCTTGGGGGGGGGGGAGCTGAGGAAAGGCCAAATGGGAGGACCTGAAATTGGAAATGGTCACCCTGTAATTGGAAATAAAGGAAGTGACTATGGTTAGGAAAGACTTGGATATGCAGGCAGACATCCTGCATGTCCAGGAAGCAGAGCCACTCCCCCTGGTGCAGCAGGGGTAGTAGTCCTTGTAGGGTCACCATCCTGAAGCATTTGTACTTGTTGTACAGGTTCAGAATGCTCAGGTCCAGGTTGGGCCAGAGGTTCCCGGTCTTCTTGGGGATGAGGAAGAAGTGGGAGTAAAACCCCTTCCCCACTGAGCCTAAGGGATGGGCTATATTGCTCTTTTTTGCAGTAGAGCATGAATTTCCTCCTGAATCAGGGGCAGGTGTGCGGGAGGGTAGGTAGAGTGGACTGAGGGATTTTCTGGTGGCCACTAAAGAAATTCTAGGGTGTGACCTTGAGCTATTAGCTGGAGTACCCAACTGTCTGTGGTTACTGCTCACCACTCTGGTAGGTGGAGAGAGAGAACCAACCCCCGACTACCTCCCTTGGACCTACGGTTGGAGGAGGGGGGTTGGCTAAGGAGTCAGGAGGTAGGGGCTGGGGCAGGCATGGGGGCCACTGGGCCTCTGGGGGCTCGAGCGGTAGCACCTACAGAGGCATTGGTAGCCTTACATTGGTGTTGGCCCTTGAAGGACTGTCCTCAGGACTGCTTGCAGGAGGACTGATGCTAATTTGCCCTAGGCTTGGTATGGTAAAGTGAATGAATGACCTAAGGGCTTTCCCTGACTCCTGCAGCTTTGAAATGAGGTCCTGAACATCACCTCCAAAGAGGACCGAGCCCTGGAAAGGAGCATCTAGAATGTTGGCTTGGACATCCAGGGCAAACCCGGAGACAGGGAGCCAAGAGTGGTGCCAGAGGCATCAACTGTATCATAAGCTGCCCGGAGGACATGGTTGCCCACATCTGTGCCCAACTTCATCAACTGGGCAAGCTGAGTCTTGGTGGAATCCTCAGACAGTGTCTGGACCACATCCCTGGCCTGGTCCCAAAGAGCATTCTGGTATTGTACCATATGGGTCAGATAGCTGATGGCCCTAATGGCCAAAGTAGCAGAGGCAAAGACCTTTTTGCCAATCTGGTCAAGCTGTCTGGACTCCCAGTCTGGAGGAAGAGTGCTGAGGTGGTTGGGCTTCTTGGTTCAGTCATGGGCAGCATTAATGGCCACAGAGTCCAGCTTAGGATTGCTCCCTAAGAAAGGCTTACCAGCCACGGCATGGTAAAGCTGATCCACCTTTTTAGGAAGAGGCGGAATGGAGGAAGGGGTGAGCCCAAACTGCTCAGGTGATGTCCTCGTAGGACTGAATCAAAAGTGGCACCATAGCAGGCAGAACATCCTTTTTCCTGAGAAAAATAGTCAAGAGATGTCTTTCTGGGTCTAATTCCTCTGTCTCCCATCCCATTGTGGACTATATGTGACGCATAACGTCCATAAAGGATGGGTCATCTGGGAGGGGGACTTGGGTACCTCCTTGGGCTGATTCTCCCCTGCCAATGACTCCTCTGGGGAAGAAGAAGACCCTAAAGAGGAGTCGTCATCCTCAGAGGACTCACTATCAGGGACTGGTGGAGGCTGACGATTGCCCGTCTTAGAGCTGGTGCAGGACCTAGTCATATGGGGTTCACTCGGGCCAGCCCCACTGCTGTCCCTGGGTTAGGGGGATTCTGGGAGGGAGGGAGGAAGGAGAGAGGCCAGAGGCAGGCCCTGAGGGATGGGGGACTGCTTCTGAACCAATGACCACCACATCAAGAACAAGGCATTAAAGTCAACCTGTGGCATAAAGTTATATACAAGCAGAAAAGGTAAAGAAGGTGTTGGGTTAGGGTATGGTGGCTGAGGAGCCGGTGATGGGTAACCCAGCATAGGCTCATCTGGTGCTGGCAAGGGGTCTGACGATGAGTTAGCAGGCATTGGCTGCGGTGAAGGTGGCATCGGGCTTGCAGGTTGGGGCGTTGGCAGCAAAGGCAGTGGCCTGACAGGCAATGGCCTAGAGGGCCCAGGCAAAGAACCAGGTGATGCTGGCCCAACCGGAGAGGCTGACACTAGAGGAGAGGGAGATCCCTGGGTAGAGATAGAGGCAGAGATGACACCGGGGGGAGGAAAAGTACAGTTACGTAAGAAGTTACCATAACAGTAGATCTTCGAGAGAGGCTATTGCAGTAGGTATTCACATATAGGACTAAGCCGCCAGGCGTCAGGACCCCATGGAAAAACTTCTAGCTAGCAGTCTCTGGCAGGGGACTGCCCCTTCATCAGGTGACCAGCGTCAGATGACGTCTGTATAAAGGGTCGGTCCCCCATGGCTGCCTTCCAGTTCTTTCCCACCAAAGGCCTAAAGAGGCAAGACGAGAGAGAAGAGGATATGCCCCCATGGAAGAAAGAGAAGAAACCTAGGGGGACGGTGGGCGGGAAGGTAATATCTACCGCAAGAGCCTCTCTCGAAGATCTACTGTTATGTAACTGTACGATCTTAATTCGAGAGGGCTCTTGCAGTAGGAATTCACAGATAGGACAGAGTCCCAAGCAGTCTTGAACAAAGAAGAAAACTCAGGAGGAGGATTGTCATCCACAACATAAACCTCAAGGCTGGACAGGTCTCATGAAAGGAGACCCTGCAGAAGAGCCAACCCAAAGCTTGCTTTACAGTGAGAGGCAATGTCCAAATTGTAGTGTTTCATGAAGGTATGGGCAGACGTCCAAGTTGTGGCTGCGCAGATATCTGCCGCTGACACATTCTTGAAACAAGCCATAGAGGCAGCTACTCCTCTAGTGGAGTGACCTCTGACCTGACCTGGGAGGGTCTTGTGCTTGTCGTAACTAACCACTTAGACAGGCATTGCTTGGAAATAGCATTGCCTTCCAGTTTGTGAGTGAAGGAATCAAAAAGCTGATCAGTTTTCCTGAGATCCTTAGTCTGATTGGTGTAGTATCTCAGGATTCTGTGAACATCCAGAGTATGCAAGAAGTACTCCCCATGATTGAAGTGTTGCGTTAAAAAGGCTGGTAACTCAATGGATTGATTCAGTGTAGACTCAGCCACCATTTTAGGAAGACACGTAGCATTGGTCCGCATGGCCACCCGTTCCTTGTGGAAAATCAGACATGGATTTTACACATCAAGGCTTAAATCTACATCTAGTGAAAAGGATTTAGGCATCTTGATAAACAATAAACTATCAACCAGGAATCACTGCAACAAAATAGCCAGAACATCAAATATAATCATTAAACAGATTAGGAGAACCTTTACTAACAAATCAGAACAGTGTCTAGTACCATTATATACAGTATATGTTAGACCTCATTGAGATTATGGGTCTCCCTTCTGGAACCCCTATCTTAAGGGCGACATAAACCGACTGGAACAAGTTCAGAGGCAGCTTACAAAAATCATCCCAAGACTGAAAAATAAACGTTACAGTACCAAGCTTAGGGAAACAGGACTCTATTCCCCTTTCCCTAAGAAGACAACGGGGTGATATTCTGCTAACTTACAAGCTTACCAAAAATCCATCATTAATGGAACAATGCGGGCTAACATTAGCCTATAAACATGCGGTGGGCAGGATGCAAAACCAGCAGCTCAAAGTAAACTGGGCAAATACTAACCGACACAAAAACCTTTTTAATATAAGAGCTGCTAAACAATGGAACATACTACCTCAGGAGACTGTTAATTCTACATCCTTTGACATATTTAATTCAAAGCTAGATAATTGGCTAAATTTAACCCATAATCAGCAGTGACCCTCTGTTGAGGGGAACAATCACAATGGGCCTTGTGCCTTCTTTTTTCTGGTAAAATCCAGTAAACCCAGTAAGGCTTGGAGCTCGGAAATATGTTAAGCAGAGGTAGTGGCCACAAGGAAGAGATTCTTCCAGGAAAGGAACTTTGAGTCTGCTTCCACTGCCAGTTTGAAGGGGGGCAGTGTGAGCTTTTCCAGGATGAAATTCAAGTCCCATGGAGAGGTTGGATTACGGATGGAGGGTCTCGGGTGGAGAACTCCTTTAAGGAAGGTCTTGGAGACTTCCAGTTGGGCAAAAGACCAATCTCCAAAGGGAATGTGGTAGGCTGACATAGCTGCCATATGGACTTTCAAAGAAGAAGAATGGCTGAGACCCAGGTCGTAGAGGTGATGCATGTAATCCAGGACTTTGTTAGCTGGGCACGAGAAAGGCTCCAAGTCTTTAGAGCTCACCCAGATGGAAAACTGTTTCCACTTCATGGCATAGGTGGGCCTAGTGGAAGGTTATCTCACCTCCACCAAAATGTCTGCTACTAACAGAGAAACTCTGGAGCATGCTTTAGCTATGTCTGAAGGAGCCATGCATGGAGATGAAGGGATCTGAGGCCTGGGTGAACTAGGGTCCCCTGATCCTGGGTCAACAATTGCACGAAAGAGAAAGAGGAAGTTCCTTGGAAAGCTGTTGCAGAAGAGGGAACCAAACTTGCCTGGGTCAGAAGGGGGCGCTGAGAATCATTTGAGCCCATTCTGTTCTGAGTTTGTTCAAGACTCTCGGAATCAAGGGAATGGGAGGGAAGGCATAAATTAATCTGTCCCTCCAGCAGAGAGACAGAGCATTCCGCCAGAAAATGTCTTGCCCTGGAGCGAGCGAGCAAAAGACGGGAAGTTTGGCATTTTGGGGGAAGGCAAAAAGATCCATCTGAGGCATCCTCCACTGGCGAAAAATGTTGTTTGCAACTTGTTGGTCTAACTCATATTCGTGAGCCCTGACTGAGGAGCGACTGAGTTCATCTGCCAGGGTATTTTCCACCCCGGAATGTGAACTACGGTCAAGTGAAGGTTGTGCTAAGCTGCCCAATACCAGACTCTGATTGCCTCCCAGCACAGGGGATAGGAATGTGTTCCTCCCTGTTTATTGAGGTACCAGACTACACACATGTTGTCTGACTGGATCAGAAGATGACTGGGAAGAATGAAGGGAAGAAGAGCCTGTAGGGGCATATAGGACTGCTCTCAGTTTGAGCACATTTATGTGCAGTTTCTGCTCGAAAATAGACCAGCTGCCCTGAGTCTTGTGAGACCCTAGGTGGGCACCCCAGCCCTCCCCGATGCATCTGTTGTCAGCGTTTGGGATGGAGGGGTGATTTAAAATGGAATTTCCAGACACAGATTCTCCTGAACCAGCCACCAGTGCAAGTCCCTGATCATGGGATCTGACACTAGCACCTCTTGGTCTTGTTTGTCCAGAGTTTGGTCCCATTGCAACCAAAGTGTCCATTGAGAGATCCTCATATGGAGCTGAGCAAAAGGAACTGTCGAAATGGCAGCTCCCATAAGCCTGAGAAGACAGAGGACTGACCTGGCTCTGACCCGTCTGCAACCGGACAAGAGATGAGCCTGAATCTGAAGGGTCTCAACCATGTCCAGAGACAAAAAGGCTTTGCCTAGGGTCATGTCAAGTATTGCCCCCTATAAATTGGAAGCATTGGCAAAGAACCAGGTGGGACTTGGCCTGGTTGACGGTAATACGCAAGCTGGTAAAATCATGCAGGGTAAGTAAAAGGAAGTGCAGGAGTTCCTCCCTGGAAGGGCCCACCGGGAGCCAATCATCCAGGTACAGGAAGACCTGCACACTACCACTACCACTGACAGGCATTTGGTAAATACTCCAGGGAAGGGCCAAGGAAAGAATAAATGGGAGAGCCTTGAACTGGTAGTGGTCACCCAGAAAGCAAAATCGAAGGTATTTGTGGCGGGAAGGGCATAAGGGGATATGCAGGTATGCATCCTACATATCCAGAGCACATAGCCACTGTCTGGACCAAAATAAGGGAAGAAGACTCTGCAAGGAGAGCATTCTGAAGCATTTGTACTCCACGAACATGTTCAGAGAGCTGAGGTCTAGGATGGGCCTCAAGTCTCCTGTCTTTTTTGGAACTAGAAAGAAATGGGAATAGTAACCCGTCCCCCAAAGATGAGTGGGGACAGGCTCTATCGCCGCCTTTGATAGAAGGGATAGGATTTCTTCTAGAACCAGAGGAAGATGTTGCTGGGAGTAAGATCACTGAGGAGGGGGGTTTCAAGGAGGTTTTTGTAGATACTCTATCGAGTGTCCGGCTGATATTAGCTGGAGCACCCAAGTGTCTGATGTTATACACTCCCAACCCGGTAGATGGGAGGAGAATCTCCCCCCCCCCCAACGGTTCCTCTGGAGTGGCCAGAGGCAGAGGGAGAGGCAGAGAGTCAGGAGGTGGTGGGCAGTCAGCAGCCAAGGCTTCCATGGATTTTTTGCTGGGGGGAGATTTGGTTGCTGGAGGGGCCTGACATTTGTTGGCGCGCTTTCCTTGGGTAGGTTTTTGTTTTTGTTGGTTTTGGCAACAAAAAGGACATCACTGCACTTGAGGGGGCCTGTACAAAGTCTGAACTGACTTAAGTGCAGTGCCCTTCTCCTGCAGTTCAGTTATGATGTCCTTGACATCACCCCTGAACAGCACCGAACTCCTGAAGGGAGCATCGTGTATGGCAGTCTGCACCTCAGGGACCAATCCTGACACATGGAGCCAGGCATGATGCCGTAAGCCTATGGTGAAAGCCAAGCTTCTGCCAGCTGTGTCCATCACACCATAGGTGGCACGGAGCATGTGCCGACAGGCCAAATGAGCAGATCGGACCAGGTCTTCCAGTTCCTGTTTGGTCTGTGAATCAGGAAGGGAGTCCAGCTTGGATTCTACCTGGCTAAGAATGGACTTCTGGAAGTCCCCCATGTGGCCAACGTAGTTGAGGGCCCTGATGCCTGGGGTCGAAGATGAGTAAATCTTCTTCCCATACTGATCCAGAAGTTGGGATTCTTTGTCAGGTGGGGACGAGCTCAGGTGTTTTGGAATGGTGGAGCGGCCGTGGGCGGTGCTAATCACAACCGAGTCCGCCTTGGGGTGGAGACTGAGAACGTTTTTACCCTCCAGAGCCTGATATAGCCTTTCCACCTTCTTTGGAAAGGGGGCTAGCACAGATGGTTGCTTCCAAATAGTAGAGACAAGATTGGCATGAGGCTGTATCCAGGGTGGAATCAGTGTGGGAGCGGTCTCTGGCAGATCCAAATGTGCAGTGAGCTTCTTACGCTGTGGGTCTGGCTCACTGATTGCTATTGACATGTCTCCTGGATCTTTCTCAAGAGCTCCAGAAAAGAAGGATCCTCTGGAGGGCTTTGGAGGCTCCCTTGGCCTTGGGTTTTCTGGAGTATGAGGCTCGTCTCCAGGTTCAGAGTGATCTGAGTTGGAATCTGAGTCTGATGGCTCCGAAATAGAAGAAGACTCCTCTCTGGGGGGTGACCCCTCTGGGGCCACCTGGGGATGCATGTCCTCTCTGCCCGGGACCAGATGGATCTCCTCTGGCATTGGATAATGGGTGGGGGGTCTCCGGTCTCCAACGTAGGGGGTACGTAGGGCGTAGGGGCCGACATTGGAAGATGACTCTCAACCTCCCTGGTGACCTGAGCCTTGGCCCCTGCCCACCAGGAGGCCAAGACCTCCTTCTGGTCCACCAGCAGCTGCAGAGATGGTGGCGGGCGGGCTCGGGTACGGGTAGTTGGGGTACCCGTAATAGGAGTATCCGTAACTTGACGGTGGGAAACCTGGTGTCAGGTACCGTGGTGTCTGGTACTGCGACACCGGATAATGCAGCATTGGGTACTGTGGCATTGGATACTGCGGAGTTGGGTACTGTGGCCTCGGGGTACCCTGGTACCAGGGGCTCTGACAAGGCAGAAGGTCCTGGCATAGGCCCTGCTGGCGGACCAGATGGTGGGATCGCTGGTCCAGAGGGTGTCAGGCCTGGCATGAGGAGACCTTCAGGAGGGTCCAATGGTCCTGGCAGAAGAGCAGGTCCTCCGTCAGGCAGAGGTATGCTGGAGGGCGGCGGCAGGTCGGCCAGTGTCGGGGGGGCACCCCTGACAGCAGCGTCCCTAGGTCCTCAGTCTGGGCTGGGGAAAGAGGATCAGAATCCCTGGGGGGGCCAGAGGGGATGCGGGGACATCAGAGGGCAATGGGTCTATCTGTTGCGGGGAGCCTGTGGCATCAGGCACAATGACTGGGTCTGACGCAGGCAGATCTGCTGGGCGGTCATCGGAGGAGTCGACGGCCAATTTATCAACAGTGTCCGGGCAGACATCGGGTGAGCCGGTGTCCGACTTAGAGAACTCCCTGTCCGTGGAAGGCCATGAAGGAGGGGTGGCCTTGGTGGAAGGGTGGCGGGCTGGGCGTTCACCTGAGGCGGTGAGCGGCTTATCAGTCCTGTCTGTACGGATGTCAGTGGAACCAGCATCTGGCTTACCGGACCCACTCGGACCGGAAGGCCGTGATGGAGGAGCAGCCTTCGCAGGAGCAGAAGCCTCCTTTACCCCGGAGGTTCCCGAGGGGCCCAAGCGCGAGCCCGATGGCAGGAGTGACGCCTTCCTGGTAGCCACCAAGATGACCCTCGAGGAGCGATGCCTCAGAGGGGCAGATACCTGGAGGGCCGCAACTCCAGCTGAAGTTCTGGCTGCTGTGGATGAGGAATCCTGGTCCCCGGTGCTTCTCCTTCTCACGTTTCTTTCTATGGCCTTCTGGGGAGGTTGATGCCTGTTGAAGTTTCTTCAACTCCTTCTCCATGGATGCCATTTTCTTTTTTAGGAGATGGGCTTCCAGGGACTGCTGCCTTCTTTTGCGGGTAGCTGAGCTGAATTTTTGGCATTGCTGACAGTCCTCCACGCGGTGGTCTGGGCCTAGGCAGAAAAGGCACAAGGAGTGCTCGTCCTTGTGTGGAAGCTGAGAACCACATGAGTCTCACTTGTTTTCATGTAATTTGGAGGGCATCGAGGATGACATTCACAACAGATGGTTTTGGAAAAAATCTGAAAAAATCGAAATAATTAGCCGAAAAGTCGAAAACTTTAGGCCAACAAATAGTGCTGACGAGTGCTGTTTTACCACGAGAAACTTTCACAAGCCAACGGTGGGAAGGAACTGGAAGGTGGGCATGGAGGCCCACCCCTTTATATGGACGTTGTCTGACAGCGGTCACCTGACGTGAGGGCGGTCCATCACCAGAGACTGCTAGCTAAAAGTTTTTCCATGGGGTCCTGATGCCTGGCGGCTTAGTCCTGTCTGTGAATACCTAATGCAAGAGCCCTCTCGAAATAAGATCTGCAGTTATCTGCCTCAGGTGCTGCCTATCAGAACTGGCATCAGTCCCAGGATTGGGAAGTGATGAAGGCAGAGCCATAGTTGGGTTATGATGGGGTGCAAGGCTGCCACCTGAGAGCCCAGAACCGGCCACAGCCACCTGGCTGAGGGCCCATAGAAGACAAGGACCTTAGCATCAGGGGCTGTGGAGCAGGAAATGAAGTCCCCTGCCCTGAAGAGCCGCCACATGAAACAGAGATAAGAGTGGGTGCCGCAGTCGTGGGTTTATGGGATGACCGCAACTGGGAAGCAGACCGGGCCCTATCTCGGTGTTTGTCCAAGTGTTTGTGCTTTCCCGACTTATTGTGAGAAGAAAAAGAGGCCCCAGAGGACTGTGCTGGTGAGGTCGAAGACTCCTGGCTTGTAGCTCTTTCTTCATTGTGAGCAGCTTCTGCTTAAGAAGGAGGGTCTCCAGTGTTTTTAATCAGCCTCTCCGAGTGGCCTGGTTGAACTTCTGGTAGTGCTGGCTGGCTTCTATGTCATGGCTGGGGCCTAGTCAGATCAGGCACGAAGAATAGCAGTCATTGTTGGGAATCTGTTTGCCGCAGGCCAGGGCGTAGCTACCGATATGCCAGACACGCCAGGGCGTGCAGCAGATATCCGGGGGGGGTAGCAGAAGCCAGATGTCCTGCCTGCATTCTTTTGTTTGCGGTCTTTTTTTTTTGTGGCTTTTCGGCCACTCTGAGTGCTTTCTAAAGTTTAGGCGCGACAGAATCCACGTCACTCATGAGACCTGATTGAGAAATTATGTTGCCCATCTCAATCAGGTCCGCATAACAGAAAGCGCATGGCTCTTTGGCTAGTAAGGCGGAGCGGGTCGAAGGGCTCCTTAAATGTAGAGGAAATTGCAATGACTACTCTGCAGTCACTTGCCCCTTGCTTGTTGCTGCAGTAGTGGTGATAGTAGAAGAGCGGCGTGGAGTTCGTTTGGCGGGTGAGGACCGTGACTGAGGAAAATTGAAAACTGCTGCCTGAAGGTCGAGACGACAAGCAAGCCGAGGAGAAGAGAGAACAGGATCGGGCAAGGAGATTTCTGAGGTTGAGCCGCTGCCTACTCTACCCTGCAAGTTTACTTCTGTGTCATCCACCCGACCTGGGCTGTTGCCTTGCCAAAGTGTAATTCGCCTTCCTAGTAGGCGGCGTACCAGTAGCACCGTGAGTCCGTGTCTCCGCTATCTCCGATGTGTGTAGTTCGTATGACTGAGGTAAGATTCTTCAACTGCTTTTTATGGAATTTACAAATTACAGAAGAGCACTGAAATAAGGGGGAATCATAGAAAACTGACAAGCAGAGAAATCATGTAAATGTGGAGAAAGAAATAGAGGAATATGTTGGTCTTTTAAGTTTTACCCTCCTCCAGTTAATAACTGACTGGATATGGGAATAGGCAGGACAGCAAGGTATAAAGCTGGGAATACTTTAGCTAGCAGGTCACTATGGGATATAAAGAAAAGTAATACAACAGCAGCAAAGGATGTCCCTCTCTCCCTTCCCAAGCTCAGGAAAACATACATGACAACTAAAGTAATCTCCAGTATTGACAAACTGCATTTACACTGGCAAAATATATTAGTAAGTCACCTGCTCTTCTGTTATTTTTAATGCTTAAAAATATCCCAGTAAGCTATGGAAGTGTGTAAAATGTGGAGATGAGATCAGTACAACACTTCCATTTCAGTGTGCAGGGTTGGGTTTATGCAGGTATGTAAAATGCTGCTAGCTGCAGTGCACTGAAGCTATAAGGGGTATGCAATGGCAAAATATGCAATTTATCTTCAAGTCTGCTGGGACGAGACCTTTCACTTGTTTTGTTGTTTGTTTTTTTGTTTTATTTATTTATACTGATAAGACCATGGGCCAAGAAGACCAGTTTCCATGGGTGATCAGTGTGGAAAGGCCTGCCCCATCACAAGTGATAATGATATGCTGTGTATTTTGTGTCAGGTCATGGCGTATTTGTTTTGAACAACATTAGTTTACTAATAGTAACTTATTTGTGTGAAGATTTACCTGCTGTGTGCTTTGAACTGCTGGCTTTATTGCTGCAGAGGGCTAGCATGATATCATTTGCATTGTGAAAACTCCTTTCTGGTTGTTTCAGCAGTCTATTGTAATGTACTGTATCTAACCTTCAAGACAGTTGTTTGTGACATACCTAGCGTGTATGTGTGGACCTCTGTGGGACTGGCTACCTTGATGTGGTACAGAGGCTTGTCACAATGCAATATTGTAACCAAAAGCCAGTCTGTTAGTCTGAAACCTGTTGGTGTGGCATGTCTGGTGTGGTTGGAATGGACCTCTGTGGGACTGGCTACCTTGATGAGGTACAGAGGCTTGTCACAATGCAATATTGTAACCAAAAGCCAGTCTGTTAGTCTGAAACCTGTTGGTGTGGCATGTCTGGTGTGGTGGGAATGGACCTCTGTGGGACTGGCTAACTTGATGAGGTATAGGGTGGTCACAGTAAAATATTGTAACCAAAAGCCAGTCTGCCACACCTTTTGGTGGTGTGGCTAGTGGTGTGCTGGTATATAATACAGAAAATAATGCATTGGGTAAGGGAGTAGCTCACCCTAACAGGGTGGGGTTGGCGTTGAGTGAGGGAGGATGGATGGGGGAAGGGCAGCTCACCCTAATGGGGGGGGGGTAGCAGTGACTCCACACTTGGTGTGCAGTTCAGAAATTCCTGGCTACACCCTTGGCCACAGGCACAGTTAGTTTAGTGGTCAGAAGATAGAGCAGATGGAAAAGACATAAACCTATCGAAGGTAACACAGAAAATTCACTGTTAAACACTGAAGAATTAAAGAAAATAAAAAATGTGTGAAAGTACAGGAATGGCAGTCGATTTTAGCTGCGATGTTCACTGAGGTTTGACGTGCATGGGTTAATGGCAGGAAAAGAACTGAGGTGGTGTGGGGGACCTCCATCCTATATAGCTTGTGCTGATGTCAGATGACTGACGTCGGCGAGGGGGAGGCGGCTGTCCCCCCATGCTAGACTGCTAGCTAGAAGTTTGTATGGTCCTAGTGCCTGGCGGCATAGTCCTACCCAGTGTGACCTGCTGCAAGAGCCTTCCTCGAAGTAAGATCTGGAGTTACACATAAAACTGGAGTTTCATCACTTGGTCCTGGGACAAGTCCTATATAAAGTGTGGTTAAATAGGAAGAAATTATTTTTTGATATGCTAATAGCATCAGCTTGTGTAGCCCACCCCCATCCTCAAATCATGTAGGGGTCCTGATGTTATGATAGGGGCAGTACAGACCAGAAACACTCCCTGGCATTTTCACAGCAAAGGATGGAAAATGAGGTGACCTTACCTGTTGATGTCTTCTGGCCTCCCTCTACCCAAACAGCTTCCCATAGCTACAGGTGGCAGTAGAACTGGTAGCCGTCATCTTCTGAAAAGGCGACACTTCCGCTACATTCTCATTTTGGGAGAGGGGTCAGTTTCCCCAAAACAGGAATAAATACTGTGAGTGGTTAAGTTAAATTCCTTGTGTCTTAATTAATTTATCCTTATATGTCCGGGCTACCTGGAAGAGCTCCTGATTCCTTACTGCCTCATCGGACCACTCCGCTCCGCCGACGAGGGATTGCTAAATGTTCCCAGGGTATGATTGAAAACCTCGGGGTTGCAAGCTTTTATGCATGCAGCCCCGACCCTGTGGAACTCTCTACCTTGTTGGATTCAAGAGTGCCAGACCGTGGAGAGCTTTAAGATGGCCTTAAAGACCCACTTGTTTCAGCTTGCTTTTGGGAACTTGATGTAGTGAATTGTTTAATTTTATGGGATTAATAGTTCTGACACAGAAGTTTAGATCTGTATTTTTATCATTTTATTGTTTTACTGTGTTTCATTGACTAAAATGTGTACAGCGCTTTGATATACTAACATACTGGATGCCTAGGGTTACCACCTGTCCTGATTTTCGCAGGACAGTCCTGATTTGGGCAGCTGTGTTCTGCAAAAACACATGAAAAATACTAAATGTCCTGATTTTATAGTAGAAAAAATATTTTATAAATTTCCATTAAATGTTGCAGGAAACTATAATACCTTAACTAAAACACCTTCAAATGATAAGAAACAATCGAAGCAATTGGGAAACTACTGCACTTAGCCTTAATTCTGACTATATAGAGAAAACAAGTCTGTTGCATTGGTCGAGGTTACGTACTGTCCTGCGAAAAATCATGTTTCAATAAGAAATGTCCCACTTTGGGCTTCTTAAAAGGTGGTAACCCTATAGATGCCAGCAGAGTAGGCCTATTGGTCTATTAAGTCTGCTTGTGCTTCAGCACTCTGATTGGGTACCATAGCCCTCTATCTGTCTCCTTCCACTGTTGCTCCATCCCCCGGTTCTGCCCCCCCCGCCGGGCAAACCAGCCTCTGCTTCACCCCTTGCCTATACCTGTCCCACCCTCCCTTGAATCCTTCCACTGTAGGTGCCTGTACCAACTCCCCGGGCAGCACGTTCCACGGTTCCACCCTCTCTCGGTGAAGTACCTCCTCCTCCTTTCCCCCCATGTCCTACCACCCTCAATCTTCCAACTGTGTCCTCTGGTGATTCCACCCTCCATCAGTCGAAAGATCCTTTCTCAGCTTACCTTATTTACTCCCCTGAGGTACTTAACGATCTCAATCATGTCCCCCCGGTCCCTCCTCTCCTCCAGCAAGAACAGCTTACACTCCCCTGGTCGTTCCTCATATGTCATATCCTCCAGGCCACGGGGCCATTCTGGTTGCTCTCCTCTCAACCCTCTAGGAGTTGGATGTCCCTGCTTAGGTGCAGCCTCCAGAACTGCACACAGTACTCAAAATGTGGTCTAACCAGGCTGTTGTACAGTGGCAAAATCACCTCCCTGTTCCTTGAGGTAATCCTCCTAGCGATGCATCCCAGTATCCTATTTGCCCTGACCGCAGCCCTTCTGCACTGCTCTGAATTATTCATGTTAACATCCACCAAGACTCCTAGGTCTCTTTCCCCTGCCGTGGCCTGCAACTCATCCCCCTTCCCAGGGTGTACACATAGTTGGGGGTTTCCCGCCATAGGTGTAGCACCTTGCACTTGAAGGAGTTAAATTTCAATATCCAGGTGCAGGACCACCTATCCAGAGTATCCAGGTCCAATCCCCCCTCCTCCCCCTTCACCACTGTCCCCAGCTTAGAGTCGTCCACAAAGAGACTCATTTCACACCCGATACCTTCCCTGATATCAGAGATGTAGGCATTAAACAGAAGTGGCTCCAGGACTGATCCTTGTGGGACCCCACTTATGACTTCCCTAGGAGATGAGACCTCCTCTCTGACCACTACCCACTGAGTGCGACCTGAAAGACAATTTCCAATCCACCTAACCGTAAATGGGCCTACCCCCCCCAGCTTCTCCCTTAGGCCAATGTGAGGGACCGAATCAAATGCCTTGCTGAAGTCCAGGAACAGTACATCCACCGGTCTCCCCCGTAGAGTGCTGATGTCACCCACTCATAGAACTCTACAAGGTTTTTTGACACGATCTGCCTGGCACAAACCCATGCTACTGGTCATCCAGGTAACCCATCTCCTCCAAGAAACCTCCCAGCCTTTCCTTAAGTATGCTCTCCATTACCTTCCCCACCACCGACGTCAAACTGATGGGTCTATAGTTTCCTGGCTCTTCTCTCAATCCCCCTTTATGGATGGGCACAACATGTACCTGCTTCCAATCCCTAGGCACCCTCCCTGTCTGGAGTGACACGTTAAAAAGATCCCCCAATGGCACAGCCAAGACATCCGCCAACTCCTTCAGTACTCTGGGATGAATAGCATCGGGCTCGGAGATTTATCCTTTTTTAGGGACTGGAGGGCTTCCCACACCCGACCGATAGGAATATCAGCATCTATTCCCCCCTCATTCAACAGAACCAGCCTGATATCTCACCCCTGACCTACCTCCGCCTGCAGCTTGTTCTTCAGCAAGTACTCCAATAGTCATGTCTGCTGAGCCTTCTGTGTCCTTCAACCCCTTATTTGGAGTTCCCCAGCCTCTTCTCTAGTAAACACTGAGGCAAAGTACTCATTCAGTTCCTCCACCTGATCTCCAGCCCCTTCCACCCACCCCCAGCTGTTCTCAACCTACTGAGCTGGCCCTTGACCTTCCTCCACTCACCAATATATCGAAATAACCCCTTTTCCCCACCCCGTATCCCCGGCACCAGCCTCTGCTCTTTCCAGGCCTTTGCCCCCCTCACCACTCTGGTGACTTTTCTGGTTGCAAGGTGATAGTTCTCTCTATCCCTCTCTTCTCTTATTTTTTTGTATATACTATAGGCAACCTTCTTCTCCCTTACCACCTCCTGGACCTCCCTGGTCCACCAGCATGGTTTACGAGACCTACCACCCTTGTGCTTCACTCTTGCACAGGTCCTGGTGTCCTCCTGTAGCCCCCACTTTATGATCTTCCACCTACCTTCCACATCCAAACCTGGTTTTATCTCCTGCAAATGCCCCTTGAGAATTTCCCCCATGTTCTGAAAGTCCACCCCCCTAAAATCAACTCTAATTGTCCTTGAATGATCCCCCTCCCGTCAGAGTAAGTCGAAACCAGACTGTGTTGTGGTCGCTCCCAGCCAGGGGTTCTTCCACAACCAGATCTCATACAAGATCCCCATCTGCTAAAACCACATCCAGGATATGACCCTCCCTTGTTGGGTTAATCACCTGCTGATTGAGGAACGTGTCCAGGAAGACATCCAGCAGCTTCTGCTCCCTGGTTACAGTGGACATCATAGTACCCCAATCAGTAGCTGGCATATATAGGTCCCCCATCAACACCACTCCTTCCCCTTCTGGTACACACTGCCCCTTAATGTTAGCCAACAGGCAATCCTCCAGGTCATCTGCTAGTCCTGGGGGCCTATATACCACCCCCAACTTGATCTTCCCTTCCACGGGGGTTCACAAGGTGACCCATAGGGCCCCCACGTTGCCCTCTGCTTCCTCCACTCTCATAGTCTCGATGTTATCCCTAATGAACATTGCTAATCCTCCCCCTCTGCCCACCTTTCTGTCCTTCCTTAACACAAGGTAACCACTCAGATTAAGGTCCCAGTCATGGCCAGGGGTGGCCCAAGTTTCAGTGACCGCTGCTATATCCACCCCACCCTCAAACAGCGTGGCCTGGAACTCAGGCATGTTATTCCCCAGGCTCCTGGCATTTATTAAAGCCACCCTCCAACCCTTGTCCCTACCTCTCTTTACCATATCCTTCCCAGATCTTTCATACGTCCGTCCACACTTCTCCCCTAGGGTACCGTCTATCCCCTCTCTATGGGGTTGCAGGCCAGTCCTACCGGTGGTATGGAAGGCCAGATCAGCCCAGCAGTGCCCCCCCTCATCCCTTCACAAGTTTTAACCCCATCTAGCCTGAATGAAATCCATCATCCCCTGCTTGAGAACTTCCTTCCCTACTGGATTTAGATGAAGCCTATCCCAGGCATTGAGTCCCTTGTCTTCCCAAACTCCCCCCCAGTCTCCCAACACCCCAGTCCCGTGTGCTTCACCCCACTGCCTGAGCCAGTCATTAATCTCCCTGATCTTCTGTTTGTGCTCCACAGTGACCCTTGGCACTGGCAGGATTTCCAAGAAGGAGACTGTGCATCCATTGTCATGACAGACCCTGGCCAGTTCTCAGAACATTACCTGATTTTCCAGCACACTGTTCCCCTCAATATCATTTGTTCCCAGATGCATCAGGAAGTCTGGTGGTCCTCCACAGTCCCTCGCCAGCTCATACACCATGAACTTCACCCTATGCACAGTCAAACTGGAAATACCCACTTCCTTAACTGGACTGGCTTTTCCCTCGCCCTGTCCCGCCCAGTGAATACCCCTGATCATGGAATCCCCCAGCAGGAGAACCTTAGTGTCCCCCTTGATCTTTTGTACGCCTCCTTTTTGTACTCTCCCGCCAGCCCTCATCACCTCCCCTCTCCTCAAGACCACTTCCCCTTTGCTTCTCTCCGGAACCTCTACAAGAGAACCCCTAGCTGCCCTACCCCTCTTGTCATGCCTTTTATAACTGAGCTCCCCAGCTCCCCCCAGTTTAGCCTCCACCCCACTCTCACCCCTGTCAAGCTCTTTTCCTGACCTCCTCCCCTTCCAGCTCCCATCTCTCCAGTCCCCCAACATGGCATTCCCATCACCATCACCCCTCCTACCTCCTCCCTTTCTCTTGTCCCTTTCCATGCCCACCTGCATGTCCCCCTTACCTTTGGGTCTTTCTCTGGTATTCTCCTCCCCCCTCGAAGGACACCCCTCCCTCATCTCAGTCTCTCCTCCTTTCTCACAGAGTTGACTCACAGCCTCCACACTTTCCACCTGCTGGTTCCCCCACTCCCCTTCTTTGACACTTGATTTGCCCCCTTCCCTGCTAGCATACTTATTTAAATTACTAATGCCCACCCTTGTCCGATTCACCGTATCCCTCTCTTCTCCACCCTCCTTTTCCTCCTCCTCCTCTACCCCCCCACCACGTACTCTCCAACCAACTTAATCAATGGCTCAAATTTATTATAGCACTCAAAGCCAACCTCCTTTTTATGTTGATTGCATGCACGTGCAAGAAACATGTTGCAACAGCTTTCTCCACAAGCAGGTTGTAGAGGCGTGGCACTGTTGTGGCCAATGCCCCCACAGCCTGCAAAGCCTTGTCCTGCTTCACCCAATGCCATGGCACACTGCTGCTGACACTAGTTCAGCCAGCGTGCCACAACCTTCTAAAAAATTAGCTGCTGCAATCAGGAGCCGCCTCATCATTGCAGCGTCAGCCATCCGCTGCAGTGAGGGAGTGACCCATCATTGCAGGGTGGGATGTAAAAACCCTGATATTGTTTATGAACATGGCAGCGGCTTGCCACCGTGTTCACAAACAATATAACCCCGCCACTATGTTTAGTTGCCGACGGGGGCCCCAATCCCTGTCGGCTTCACTGGCCCAATGTTGATTGTGCTGACGGGGGAGTCCACTCCCGTCGGCATTATGTCAACCCCCACTGATATTATGTAGCAATGGGGTGCCCAACTCACAACATAATGTGAACCCCCTTTACTTGTGTGTGCCTATAGGGACGCCTAATCCCCTGTCGGCTACTGGCCCCCAAAAAGGTGCAGCCAGGTGATGAACCTCCTTTCTTGTAGCCGATGGGGGTGCCCAATCCCATCGGCCACTGGCCCCCCAAAGAGTTGGTGGCACACTGGAGCTCCACCCCAGCGTTCTAATGGCCCCTGTGAAGAAAAAACTGTCCCGCTGATGGTTGTTTTGAAACCTGTGAAATAAGAAAACTGTCCCTCGTGGTCTCCCTGGCCCCCCTCCCACCAGTCGCACCCACCCACTGCGCATCCTGCCTCCCCACATCCCCCTCACCCCATACTTACCTCCGGAGTCCAGCGCGATGATCTTCTGTGGACCGGGAACACGTCAGCACTCTTCAAAGCTGACCGCGAACTGAGGAAATCCCAGTAAGCTGCATAATGGTAGAAATGTTTTTTTCAACTTTAATGCATATCTCAGTCATTTTTGGGAATTTTGGCACCAAATTTGCAACATGGGTTTTGGGACCCCTCCTCATGAATTCTTGAACTGTCATGAAAGAGCTCGCTCTTCCTCAAAGGTGATTTCGCGGTCGCGAAATCACTCTCGTGCCTAGCACACAGCGACAGTGCCAGTGTTCATGAGGTGGGCTCTCAAAAAGTCTATGTTGCAAATTTGGTGGAAGAAATAAAAAAATGACTGTTTTACGAGCGTAAATTTGTGAATTTGCAATATTTTCATGCCAGATTTTCAACATTGACATTTATTCACTAATCCTTATGAACAGTACAGCTATCATTGTTCACATCCTGGCAGAAATGTGTTTTCACACTTCCGGCGCAGAATAGCGCAGTCACTGTGGGAAATCAGTGTTCGGGACAGATAAAGAAAATGACAGTGACGCTGTTAATGAGTAGAGGTCCTAAAATGCCTATATTGAATATTTGGTAATGATACTCTATAAAATGACTGTGTTACGAGCGTGCATTACGGAGTTTGCACCCACTCTCGTAAGTTCGCAAATAAAAATTTATAATATTTTCACTCCAGATTTTCAACATTGCTATTTTCCCACACCTACTTATGAACAGTACAGCTGTCATTTTTCCCATCCTGGCTGAAATGTGTTTTCGCACTTCGGGCACAGAATAGAGCGGTCGCTGTGGGAAATCAGTGTCCAGGACAGATTAAGAAAATGAGAGTGATACTGTTCATGAGCAGAGGTCCTAAAATGCCTATGTTGACAATTTGGTGACGAAACTCCATAACATGACTGTGTTACAAGTGTGCATTGAACTGTTTCCATGCACCCTCATAACTTCACAATTTTGTGATATTTTCACGCCACATTTTCAACAGTGGCATTTTTCCACACCTCCTTATGAACAGTACAGCTGCCATTTTTCACATCCTGGCTAAAATATGTTTTTGCACTTCTGCCAGGGAATAGCATGGTCGCTGTGGGAAATCACTATTTGGGACAGATTAAGACTGAACAACTGAGAGGGGGGAGTTACCGAGCTCAACTGAGCTCTGTTGGGACTGCTGCAGGTTTGTTTGTGGGCAAAAAAAGGCCCCAATGCAAGAGCCCAGTACAAAAGGGCAGCCTGCAGCACTGGGAGAAACAGAACGAGAGAGCAAGTGACAGAGGAGGAGTGAGCAAACTCACTGGAGCGCTGTCAGGACTGCTGCAGATTTTTCTTTGTGGGCAGAAGAAGGCGTCAATGCAGGCAGGGGCCCAGTACCAAAGGCCAGCCTGCAGTGGTGGGAGAAACTGTACGAGCGACTGAGACAGGGGGACTGAGTGAGCTCAACAGAGCTCTATCAGGACTGCTGTGGATTTCTTTGTGGGCAGAAAAAGGTGCCAATGCAGGCAGGAGTCCCATACAAAAGGGCCACATGTAGCGCCAGGACAAACAGAATGAGCACGTGAGAGAGGGCAACTGAGCGACCTCAGTGGAGCTCTGTTGGGACAGCTGTGGATTTCTTTGTGGATAGACAAAGGTGCCAACACAGTCAGGAGCCAGGAGTCAGGAGACACAAGCGCAGCCTGCAGCGCCAAGAGAAACAGAACGATCGAGTGACAGAGCAGTAGTGAGCGAGCTCAACGGAGCTCTATTGTGACTACTGCGGATTTCTTTGTGGGCAGAAAATGCAGCAACGCAGGCAGGAGTCCAGTACAAAAGGCCAGCTTGCAGCACTGGCCAAAATGGAATGAGTGAGTGAGAGAGCTCAATGGAGTTGTGTCGGGACTGCTTCAGATTTCTTTCTGGCCAGAACAAGCCACCAATGCAGGCAGGAGCCCTGTACAAAAGGGCAGGAGACACAGAACAAGTGTGTGAGTAAGCTCAACTGAGCTCTGTTGGGACTTCTGCAGATTTGTTTGTGGACAGAAAAAGCCAGCAATGCATGCAGGAGCCCAGTACAAATGGCAGCCTGCAGTGGCAGGGAAATCGGAATGAGCAAGTGAAAGAGGGGGAGTGAGCGAGCTCAACGGAGCTCTATTGTAACTGCTGCAAATTTCTTTGTGGGCAGAAGAAGGCGGCAACGCAGGCAGGAGCCCAATAGAAAAGGGCAGCCTGCAGCGCCGGCAGAAACGGAATGCGCGAGTGAGAGAAGGGGAGTGAGCGAGCTCAATGGAACTTTGTTGGGACTGCTGCAGATTTCTTTGTGGCCAGACAAAGGCGCCAACAGAGGCAGGAGCCCAGTACAAAAGGGCAGCCTGCAGCACCAGGAGAAACAGAATGAGTGAGTGACACAGGGGGAGTGAGCGACCTCAACGGAGCTGTCGGGACAGCTGTGGATTTCTTTGTGGGCAGAAAAAGGTGCTAATACAGGCAGGAACCCAGTACAAAAGGGCAGCCTGCAGCACTGGAGAAACACAATGAGTGAGTGAGTGAGAGAGGGGAGGAAGCGAAGCTCAATGGAGCTCTGTCGTGACTGCTGCGGATTTCTTTGTTGGCAGAAAAAGGCAGCAACACAGGCAGGAGCTCAGTACAAAAGGCCAGCCTGCAGCGCCGGCAGAAGCGGAATGAGTGAGTGAGTGAGAGAGAGGGGGATTCAGCAGGCTCAACAGACCTGTGTCAGGACTGCTGCAGATTTCTTTGTGGGCAGAAAAGGCCACCAACAGATCCAGGAGCCCAGTACAAAAGGGCAGCCTGCAGTGCCAGGAGAAACAGAGTAAGCGAGTGAGACAGGGGGAGTGAGCCACCTCAATGGAGCTCTGTCGGGACAGCTACAGATTTCTTACTGGGCAGAACAAGGTACCAATGCAGGCAGGAGCCCAGTACAAAAGAGCAGCCTGCAGCACCGGCAGAAACAGACTGAGCGAGTGACAGAGGGCCAGTGAGCATGCTCTACAGACCAATGCAACCAACATTCGCCATTGACAAATGCTTGTTTTGTCCTGATTTCCCGCTATCCACTCCTCCAGTAGCCCCCTTGTCAGTCCCAAACCACCTGTCCCCCCCCCCGCCTCCTATGATTTAGCCTGTTTTCTCTACCAGTTACCTCCCAGGTAGCTACCCCCTTTGCTACTAGCCCACGCCCCATAGGTTCTCCACTCCTGATGAAATGGATCCAGGTTGCACTCTATCACTGCCCTCCTACTCCCCACAGGCCCTCCCAGACATGTTTATTCCCCCCCAACAACTCCAGTTTCCTCCATACCCAGTCAAGCTCCCCCCTGATCTGCAATAATTGCCTACAGACTGGGCAACCTCCCTCCCTCCCTCCAGGCCCAGTTTTGGACCATGGCTGCCCTACAGCCAGTGCACCCTACAATCCTGCCAAACGTGCCTGCCCTGGTGGCTGGGGACCACCCCCAGAGGCCCTCTCCAAACATTCTTGGACGTTCACCCTTGAGCAGGTTCTCACCCCCAGGTAGACCTACCCGCAACCCTCTACAGCCAGCCATACGGGGCGATGTAGCCCATGAAATTAAAAACACAGCTCTCGGATCAAGCTACTAAACAGAATAAAAGAGCATGAACAGAGTTACATCCCCTAACAGTTCCAAGAATAGTTAGAGTCATGACTGGAAAAAAAACAGTATAGCCACCCAACCAATTAGTGACCTACCTCCACCTGGCCCCTCCTTCTCCTCCGAGCATTTAATAGAGGTCGGGGCTGGGGTGGGTAGGTGGCAAACTAGCATCCCAAGAGCAGCTGGGCTTGTCCCTTAAAAGGCCCATCGACGAGTCTAGAAAATGGCGCTCTGGCTTTCTGTTGGGTGCTCCAACTCAGATCAATGAACTCCTCCTAGCCACCAATGTGGCCATCCCCGGCTCCAAATTTGCTCCTGATACAGCTCCTGCAACAGCTCTTTCACCACTGATGTAGCCTGCACCATCCCTCAGGACCCCGAGAAGCAGCCCACTGATGTGGCCTGCACAGTCCCCCTGCTCCTCTGCGAGTAAGTCCCAAGTATCCCAAGAGCCGCTGGGCTCATCCCTTAAAAGGCCCAGTCACGAGCCCCAAAATGGTGCCCTGGTTTCCTATTGGGCACCCCGACTCAGATCACTGAAGTTCTCCTAGCCACCGATGTGGCCTGCATAATCATGAATTGCACTATAAAAATAAAGATTATTATTATTATATTATTATTATTATTATTAACCAGAGAATCAGTCGCCACAACCATCTTCACAGGAACATGTAAAACTTTATTCATGGACACTGAAAAATGATTGCATCCAAGAACATTTCTAGTAATCAACTAGAAGCAGTTCCATGGGACTGAGAGATAAAACCAGAGTAACAAGTGGATCTTTCAGGCATAAAAATAATAAATCATCATAGCAGCTAAATTTTATCACAAGGCTGAGCACTTAGACCAATCTGGCTCCTTTTGAAATTTTGTCTTCCCGGCTGGCCCACCGACCCAGCGGTTGGATTTCCACTTGTCACGCCGTCGACCTGGGTTTGGGAACAGACCTGGGTCGTAGGTGAGCCAGCCAGGGGGAGTAGGATCAAGCATCCCATGGACTGCTCTCCTTCTCCAGGGGGAAGGGGAGGGTCGAGCTCGGCACTCAACAGACCCATGGCGGAGGCTGGGGGTTCGCACAGCTACTGGCGCCAATGTTAGAGGGGCGGGGCAGACACCGGACATCATTGCATGTCCCTGCCCCTGCAAATCAGCAAGGAAAATGCCTCATAGCTGACCGCATCAGTGAAGCCTGCCCCCGGTTTTGAATAACCTCCGGAACCGCTCTCCCCAGACAGTCACTAGTCATTTGGCACTTTGGTGCCACATCCCCGCCCTTTGGGGGGCAAGCCAGGGGTACTGGGAGTGAGCACAAGATCCTAGAGGTGGAAGCCTGGGGGTGCCATCACTAGGCTGATGTCTAGCGGCTGGCTGCGGGGGTAAAAATAGGAAAATATGAAAAAAAAAATGTAATTTTGTCTTCCCTTGGGCAGACATCTGGAATAACCAGAAACAGCTTTTCCATTGTAACCTTTCCTTTTCTAACATTTCAACCTCCAGATGGGGGAGTGCCTTAATCCTCCCAGTGCCGGCTGAGACAGTTTACAGCCCTGGGTTGATTGCAGCCTAAGCCTACAACAACTGCTCCCAATTAACTACCCAAAAAGTCATCCAGAGCCACAACCAGTGCCAAAACAGTTTCCTTTGCTCTCCAATACAGTAAACATGCTGCACAAAGCATAGCATTGGCTCCATTTCGTACAAATTCCAGTTCCCCAAAAGTGTCACAGCTCTTAACGGGTCTGACGGAGCTGCTCCAGACATGGGCACAGCAGGCCCTATAGCGAATCCCAGGATGCGCTCCCCTTGCCTTAAACATTTCCCCTGACAGTGTGCCACATGGGAACACATCTGGAGCTGCCACCTTCAGCGACCCTGCTGCAGCCCTGCCATCACTACAGCAGCCCCACTGCCAGGCTATGCCTTACCTTAAACAGGGTATCAGGACCCCTGCGCCACAGATGGATTCCAACGCCATTCAGTCCTTCTGCTTTCTGCTCTTTGCTTCCTCTCCTTCTGCAGCTGGTGTCAAACAAGTCTCCCCAGACCCACACGGCCACAAAGTTCCACATAACCCTCTTTACAGAGACCAAACACCCTACATCGCACCGATGCTGCTCTTTGCCAACTGCTGGCCTGGGGGCCCCCTTGGAACACTACCCCTACTCACAGCCGCCACTCCTCATCTCCCTCCTGCCCCGTGGGGACCAGGGCTTAAATACCAGTCAAAACACTGCCCTTTGGTGGCAGTGAGATAGAAATGGCCCAAAAATGCTTCCTAGACAAGGGGGCACCAGAGGAGGGGAAGATACAATCAGAGGCTAGTAAGCCCACCTCATGGGGTGGGCTTACACTCTCCCCTTCCTTTAAACCATTTCCTCCTGGAAATGGGGCAGTACTGACACCTTCAGTAGCCCTACCCGACCAAGTGGGTATGCACACTCCCCACCCAACCTGAAGGCTCTACTGGGCACCCTTACCCCACCCTCCTAAGCACCTACCTAACCGCCCAGTGGAGTGAGTTTGGTCCAGAATGCATTACACTCATAGAATAAAACTTAATAAAACACTTCTTAAAAATTAGTAAGCTGTTTTCTTCTTCTAGCCAGGCTGTCTATTAACTTTAATACCAACAGGTAACTAGATAACTCTTGTCAGATTAACTCTGTAAACATTAGTTTAGCTTACTTATCCACTCATGCTCCATTCACTCTCTCAATCACTCCCCATTCACACAAGGTAGAAATGTATAGCATTCTCTCTAAGATAATTATTTGAACAAAACATTCTTTCTTGTAAAGTCTCAGGGGCAAACAAGTAATCAAAGTCAGGTCTTCAGGCAACGAAAATCCTCCCATGGGTACAGTTCTTTCTGGATTTCTTTGGATCAAAACAGCATGCAGTTCCAATAGAACAGTTTAATTTCTTCTGATGCAATTCAATCAAAGAGACAGTCCTGGCTATCACTTATCACTCACAGTCAGTCTGTTCCAGATAGGTGGCCCATCACCCTGGGGGAAATAGTAATCCAGGCTGGGTTTTATAGTTTCATGCCCAAAAGAGTCCTTTGAGATCACATATTATACAATGGCAAGAAAAAATTCTGGACTCTGATTGGTCAGTCTTGGGCTGGACCCATGATGTTATCCCAGTACAACATCACGGGTCTAGTCTCAGCCTCACTGTGAACCTGCAGATGAGCTTGTGCTTGATTGTTTCATCTGCTCTTAAAAAAACAAAAATATTTTTCCACACAAAAACATCTTTAAAATGATTTTTTTTGTTCTGTATAACAACGAGCCATTGTATAATAGCAATAATGCCCTCCAGGGGGTGTGTGTCGTTTGGGATAACGTCATGCCTCAGTTGTTGGATGCACTCCGTCTGCGGCCTCATGCCCAACCCCCTGAGGCGTGACGTTATCCCAGCACGACACACACCTTGTCGGGCATTATTGCTTAAATATTTAACTCTGCATCCAGCCAGACCTTGTACTAGAGCAAAATGTTTAAACAGGGTCGGACTGGTCCAGGGGGTGGAGAAACACATTGCTCTGTGCTTCTGGATGATCTGCTGAGTGGCATGCCCTGTCCCTCCAGGCTTCAACTGCAGTTTGGTAACCATTCCTCTGAACACCCAGTCAGATGTCTTCTCCCCAATTATATCCCAAAGGCACTCAGGAACATAGGGATATTCTAAGGTGGGGTACTCCAAACAAACTATTTTCCTAATCCACCGTTCAGTCTGGGACCACTCAGGCAGATCCCTCACGCTGATGCACCGGGTGGCCCCTGGTTCTAACCACACCTGGGTCTGGCACACAGCGTTGGCAGGGTCGCTTCTTAGAAGGCCATCTATTTGTTTTCTGAGCATTTTGTACTGTGCCACCAGGCACAGAACAGTATCTGGCAGAGTTATGACAGGTTGATGGAAAGACCATAACTCTGCCAGAGAACAACTTGCCTCCCAGCACTGTTGTACTGTTTACTCGACCCCATTCATCTATAATATCATACTGAGCTGCCTGGTAGGTGGGGGGCTTGGCAGCACACCCATTTAACAGAGGGCAGTCTTGCAAGGGGGCAGAATGAAGCTGGTTAAAAGCCCATGCTTGTACATGGTGCGAGCACGACCGGCACAAGCACCACTTGGACCTAGTTTTGCTTTGAATTGTAAGTAAAAATGGCTTTGACATTTGTTTTTATAACTATGTGCAATATCTTCATTTTATCAGGACTTACATGGGTGGGTAGTGATCAGACTAAAGGAGGGCAAAACGGGCTGGAGCAGCTCAAGGGATCCCTAATAGAAACCAAGTTAGTATTTTTACCTAATGCTTTTTTGGGTAAGGATAGCTTTAATATTGATCCTAATGGTATATCAGTAAAAAAGAGAGGTCTTTCACATGTTTGACTATATGTGTTCCTCAAAAAACAACTTTGTAGGAATATGTACAACTAAATCACAGATAAACTTAGGTTTGTCTTTGCTAGGAGACTTCTTGATTTTATTACTTTCGGGTAATGTTCACATGAATCCAAGGCCTTGTGAATTACAGGATAAATATTCCTTAGTGGACTTTGGATACAGGAAAAACATAGGAATGCTTCATTTAAATATCAGAAGTGTCATACCTGCCAGCCCGGTGGTGCTGAGGGCTAAGGCACTGGACGCCTTAACTCATGGCACACCGGTGACCCAGGTTCAGGAACGAGCCTGGTTCATCGGAGTTCAGCAGCGGGGTGGGGGGGCAGAGCTGGATAGAGTTGCCAGCAGGAAGGCTCTCCTCTCCGGGGAGGTGATGCGGCATCCCTCGGCCAACAGTGGCCTCTAGTGGAGGGTAGGGGTAGCATGGACTCAGAGGTGGCTATGCGCTAGGCCACGGGGTGGGGGAAAGGGGTCGTAACCAGGACTGTAGGCGTATGCGCATCTCCATACGCATGCGCTCCTACTCCCTGGGGCCCCGGTGAAAACGGAGGTTGAAAACACTGGGGCAGCAAGATGATGACTGACTCCCCTGGCTCTGCTCTCGGCCTGGGTACAGCGGCCAGCTATTCCAGGTGATGGGGCTGGGGGGTCGGTCGATGGGGCGCTGACCAGAGAAGCATAAATAGACAGTAAAAAAAAAAAAAAAAAAAAAAGAAGTGTCATACCTAAAATCAATTTTTTGAGGACCCAGTTAGAAGCATCGAAACCTGATATGATGGCATTGACTGAAACTTGGCTGTCTAGTAAACATAAAGATTCATATATATATATATATATATATATATATATATATACACACATATACAGTATATATATAATGGTAGCACGGTAGTGCTACCATAGTTAGGGTTGAGTAGCACTTTTAAGGTTAAAAGGTCAAATTTCACACCTTAACAACTTTGCTACCGTTCAACAGATTTGCCTGACATTTGGTATGCACAATTGGGCATGGTAGATCTTGCGATCTGCTAAGTTTCGTACTGGTCAGCTATACGGCTGTGGAGTTATTAAGCGACAACCAATTGCGCAATTACGCTTTTTTGCAATTTCTTTACTCTCACCTACAGGTCGCATGGTTTGCGTGACTGGTCCAGAAACGTCAGGGAACATGCGTCCGGGGTCCCCGATGTGCCTTTTGAAGATTGCATGAAAAAATACTGAACGGTTCAAAAGTTATTCAAAAAACAAGTTCCCATTATAAGTCAATGGGAAAAGTTAACAAAATATTCAACATTTTTGCAGATGCACTTTTCAGTGTGGCAACTGGCCTTAGTAGTGTGGCAAATCCACCATTTTTTTTTCAGTTGGTGATCAGAAAAATGCTTGGCATTTAAATTTGGGACCCTCTAGGGACACAATTCTTTTTGTGTTCACCTAGTCGGACCCTGAGGATGTTAGCCATGTCTTTATTTTGGGGTAAAACACCCCAGAACTATGTTTTTCAAAATTTCTGGAACCAGTAGTGTCGCAGGCATGACACTTTCGCAAAATTTTGCTAAAATTGCTGCAAATTGTGACACTACTTTTTCAGACTTGGCCAAAATGACAGGAATTCTACGCCACCCTGCTGCGAAAGAATGGTTTGGTCTTTGTAGCTGAGATTTGGAGGGAAGGCAGCCAACATCTCACAGATGTGCTTTTGGGGTGTTTGGTGAAAAAATATTGCACAGCTGCCAATTACAGTACTCTGAAGTTGACAGTTTTTCCCATAGACTAACATGGTGACGTCCGCTGCACCTTTTAGGACTCCTATCTCAAAAACGGTGCAAGATACAGAATTTTTGTTGCAAGCAATAACAGAAACCTAACCAGGAAAATCAAGATTTTTGTGGAATTTAAATTTTTTTTCTACGTCGTGCGGTTGCTGACATATTAGCAATTAAGTACTCCCAACGCTTGTTTTAAGCTTCGATCGCCATTACAATGCATACGTTCTTTGTACACATTGTGTTTCTGTATGCATCTGTTTGGCAAAAACAGGTGATGCACTTCCATTACTGTTACAGTTACTGTTTTCACTTGTGTTTATGTCCCCGGTTGCGTTACCGTTCCCGTGTACGCCACTGTGTGCGTTACCCTTTGCGTTGTCATTCGCGCTTGCATTTTTGTTACTGTTACCATTTAAGTTTCCACTACTGTTTCTGTTTGCATTTTTGTTTGCATCACCGTGCGTATTGCCATTTGTGTTTACGGCAGCCCTTTTGTTTGCGTTTCCGTTTCTCTTTTGTTTTGCATCTTCCTTGCTGTTACTGTTACCATTTGCATTTGCAATTGCATTACTGTGCCCATGCACATTACGGTTTGCGTTTCCATATGCGCTTCCATTTCCTTTTGCACATCTGTTTACTTTGCTGTTATTGCTGCTGCTGTTACCATTACCATTTGCGTTTACAATTGCTGTACTGTGCCCGTGCACGTTTCGGTTTGCGTATCCGTATGTGCTTCTGTTCCAGTTTCTGTTTCTCTTTCCTTTGGTATTATTCTTCATGTTAACTTTACCATTTGCATTTACAATTGCGGTACCGTGCCTGTGCACGTTACGGTTTGTGTTTATGTGTGCGCTTGCATTCACGTGTCCGTTTCTGTTCCCTTTCGCATTCTTTTTGCTGTGACACTTAACATTTCCATTTAAAATACCACTGCCATCACTGTTCGCATTACCAGTTTTGTTTTTGTACGCACTTCAATGTCCGTTTGCGTCACCGTTCGCTTCAGCGTCACTTTGCGCTTGCATTTCTATTAACGTTTCCTTTACCATTTACGTTTGCGTTACCATGTGCGCACTGTTCACACTTCTGTTTGTGTTGCTGTTCCTGTTACTGTATCACAAGACATCATGTGGTGGGAGCACGGGGCCCAAAGGGCACAACCGCTGCATTACATTCACTATTTGTCGTCATCATTCTCAAAAAGAAGGTAAATTAGAGGCATAAAACTCTGTTTAATGCATTAGTTAGGGTTGTTCCACAGTGACAAAAGTGAGGAAATTTGGTGTTAGGGTTGAAAGCCCCCCTTGGACCTCCTCGCCCCACCCCACTGGCATTGGGGGTGCGCGTTGAGTCAGTCCCTCTCACCCATTCTCCTATACCTCTGCTTCTTCACACATGTGATGGGGTGAGGGATTACGATTGATGACCCCAATGCCCCTTGATGCTGGTTGGGGGTGGGTCCAAGGGGGGGCTTAACCCTAACACCGAATTTCCTCACTTTTGTCGCTGTGGAACAACCCTAACTAATGCATTAGAGTTTTTTGCCTCTAATATATACATATATATAAACAATTATAATGTGTTTAGACAAGATAGAGTAAAAAAAGGAGGAGGGGGTACTTATCTATTTAAAGAACCACCTTAAGGGTCAAATAAAATTGGCAAAGACAATCCCTGGTCAGTTGGATATTTTGGTCTTACAAATTCAGTGCATATCAGATTTCAGTGTGAATGTGGCAGTTTGTTACAGACCTCCTTCAGCAAATGTAATATGGCTACAAACTTTATGTACCCACATAGCACCTTATTTAAAGACAGAATTTGTTTTATTGGGTGATCTAAACTGGAATATGCTTATACTGCAGAAAAGTACTCAATCAGTTTTCAGCATCAAATTTAACACAGTTAATTAAGTTATCCACATGGCCTAATGACAGTAATGAGTGGAAACATTCTTAATTAGATGTGATTTTAACAAATAATCCATATAGATATTTGTCAGCTGTTCATGAAATAGATATTAGTGACTACAATTATATTTCCCTGTATTAGAGATAATGAAAAAGAACATACTCTGATAATACTACAAGTTACTAGGAGATTTGATTATTTTTGTGATCAAACATATTTAAGGGATATTGGAAATATTAACTGGAACTTATTGTATGCCTGTCCCGACATAGAATCTGCCTGGTTTTATTTTAAATATTCAGTACTGGCAGTCATCAATAGGCAAGCTCCCTTAATTGCAAAAAGAGTTAAGGCTTTTGAAACCCCTTGGGTTTCAAAGGGCCTAAAAGGGTTAATTAAAACTAAAGGGAAACTATGGAAGAAATTTAAAGAATCCAAAAATGAGGTAGATTGGATGGCTTATAAGATAGTCAGGAATAAATGTGTTAATGAGATCAGAAAGGCTAAGAGGAATTATGTTAATCAGTTTACTGATTCTCATGGTAATTCAAGACAAATGTGGAGGGGAATTAACTCACTGAAAGGTAAACAACTACCCCCAGTCCTCCCAACTATATTGAACTATGGAAATAAGATATTGTACAGTGCCAAAGACCAGGTAGAGGCATGTAATGCTTATTTTTCTGAAGCTGGAAAAACTTTTGAAAAAGAGAATCCTGGTTTGAGTACCCCACAGCCTGATTTAAATTTTAATGGGGTAGCAGGGAAGCAACTTTTTTCCTTTCAAAAATTAGTGGGAGAGGATGTTAAAAAGCAATTAGATACCCTTGACTCTAGTAAGGGGGCGGGCTGTGATGGGATCTCTCCAATCTTTTACAAACTAGCATCTAACATCCTAGCCACCCACCTAGCTTGTTTGTTTAATTTTTCCTTGACAGTTCAGGATTTACCTATGGACTGGAAGATCTGCTTTTGTTATACCTCTATTTAAAGGTGGTGATCAACTTGACACAGCCTTTGTCAAGTTCACCTCAGATGTACTAGGGGCTATGGATCAAGGTCTAGCCACTGGTGCCCTATTTCTGGATCTTACGAAAGCCTTCGACTTGGTGAACCATGATTTTCTTGTTACCTGCCTTCAGAACCTAGGACTTGACCCACTTGCCTCCTCCTGATTTCAACATTACCTCTGTGGAAGAAAGCAGCTGGTAAAATGGAAGGGTACGACCTCCATAATTAGGCCGGTGCACCAAGGAGTCCCCCAAGGCATCCATCCTTGGACCCCTGCTATTTACTATCTTCATCAATAGCATGCCAAAGCATTGAGGAGGGACCAACATCCAATTGTATACAGATGATGCTATAATCTATAGGAGTTTGAAAGACTTAATTCAACTAAACCAGAACCTCAATATGGACTTCAGAGTGTTGGAAAAGTGTCTAGTGGATATGAAACTCGTCCTGAACCTCAATAAATCCAAGGCCATGCTTTTCGGTTCCAAACGGTTGGGAGCCAATAGATCAAACCTTCTACAGATCGCATCGTCCAATGGGACTACACTTGAGGTCTGTGCATCCACAAAATATCTTGGAGTACACCTGGATCAGGAGCTAACCCTGAACCCGCACATTGAGGCAACCACCAAGATCCTCCATCAAAGAATTTGCCTCTTATACAGACTTGGCGGATTCCTCTCCAGGGAAGCCCGTATGGCAATCACCACAGGTACCATTCTTCCAGTGCTTCTCTATGGTGCTCCCCTACTACAACCTCTTTGGGGCCTTGAACTCAACAAACTCAGAGTCCTTTATCACAAAACTGCCTGCTTTGCAGCTGCTGCCCATCCCCGTGATCCCCACTGCAATGTTCTTACCTCTCTGAGCTGGCCATCACTTGAGGCCAGGCTTGCATACCCTACACTCTGTCTGACGTTCAAAACAGCCAAACTACCTCCCCCCCCACAGCCTAAATGGACTTCTCCTATTCAAGGCAGCTAAACATGATCTGAGATTACTCACCTTCAAGACCCTACATGGATTTGGCCCTGGCTATCTGTCCAACCTCCTAACACTGGCCACCCCAGTCTGCTCCCTCTGTTGCTTGGCCAGGAGCCTCCTGACTATTCTACGGATGAGGCTGAAAACATCTGGTGACAGGGCATTCAATGTCGTCACTCCCATCCTATGGAATTCCCTTCCATCATCTATCAGGGAGGCCCCCCTCTGTCGAGGTCTTTAAGAGCCATCTCAAGGCCCACCTCTTCTCACTGGCCTTCCCGGACTTTGAGATTTGGTTTTGTTAATCTGTTACTTTATATTAGATAATTGATTTTAGTCTGGCTTTTCTGTCTTGATTTTGAGTTAAGTATTTATTTTTTAGTATTATGATTTTGCATGTGCTCATATATGGTTCTTATTTATATTTTTGTATTGTGTTTGTATGCTTTTAATTGTAAGGCACCCAGAGCCCCCAGAAATGGGCGGTGTAGAAAAAAAAAATGTGCCCTTGCCCATAACTGCACCATTGAGCCTACAGACCCCACAACTGGCTAACCCCCTCGACTCCCCCACAGCAGCGGTGCCACCAGTCCTTTGGGTGCCAAAATAAATCCCGGATGAGCCCCCACATCTGTAACCCACCCCCTATCCTCAAATCATCTAGGGGCCCTGATGTTATAATAGGGGGGTGGTACAGCTCAGAAACACTCCCTGGCATTTCCACAGCAAAAGAATGGAAAATGAGGTGGCCTTACCTGCTAACATCTTCTATTTTCTAGCAAGGTCTACCTCTACCAAAACAGCTTCTCACAGCTACATGTGGCAATAAAACTGGCAGCTGGCATCTTCTGAAAAGGTGATACTTCTGCTACATTCTCACTTTGGTGGGGAGTTGGTCTCACCAAAACAGGAAGAAATACTGTGAGTGGTTAAGTTGAATTAATTGTATCATAATTCACTAGGCAGAGAATCAATCACCACAACCATCTTCACAGGAACATGTAAAACTTTACTTATGGATGTTGAAAAAATGTTTGCATCCAAGAACATTTCTAGTAATCAACTAGAAACAGCTCCATGTGGCTGGGAGATGAAACCAGAGTAACAAGTGGCTCTTTCAGACATTAAAAAAAAAAAAAAAAAATCAGCACAGCAGCTAGATTTTATCACAAGGCCGAGCACTTAGACCAGTCTAGCTCCTTTTAAAATTGTTGTCTTCCCTTGGGCAGAGATCTGCAATAACCAGAAACAGCTTTTCCATTGTAACCTTTCCTTTTCTAACATTTCAACCTCCAGATGGGGGAGTGCCTTACTCCTCCCAGTGCCAGACAAGCCATTTTACAGCCTTGGGGTGACTGCAGCCTAAGCCTACCACGGCTGCTCCCAGTTAGCTACCTAAAAAGTCATCCAGAGCCACAACCAGTGCCCAGTTTCCTTTGCTCTCCAATACTGTGAACAGGCTGCTCAGAGCATAGCAGTGGCTCTATTTCTTGAAAATTCCAGTTCCCCAAAAGAGTCACGGCCCTTAACGGGTCTGATGGACCTGCCCCAGACACGGGCATGACAGGCCTTAGAGTGAATCCCAGGCCGCACTCCCCTTGCCTTAAATGTTTCCCCTGACAGCGTGCAATGCAGGAATGGTCCACCGGAGCTGCCACCTCTTGCGACCCTGCTGCAGCCCTGCCATCACTACAGTAGCCCCACTGCCAGGCTACCCTTTACCTTAAAATGGGGTAGCAGGACCCCTGCGCCACAGAGGGATTCCGATGCCATTCAGTCCTTCTGCTTTCTGCTCTTTGCCTCCCCTACTTCTGCAGCTGGTGTCAAACAAGTCTCCCCAGATTCACATGGCTGCAAAGCTCCTCACAACCCTCCCTACGGAGACCAAACACCTGGCGTCGCACCAACGCTGGTCTTTGCCGACTCCTGGCCAGGCCCCCTCCTCAGAACACTATCTCTACTCACAGCCGTCGACTCCTCATCTCCCTCCCACCTTGGGGGACCAGAGCTTCAATACTGGCCAAAACACTACCCCTAGTGGCAGTGAGATAGAAATGGCCCAAAAATGCTTCCTAGACAAGGGGGCACCAGAGGAGGGGGAGATACAACCAGAGGCTAGTAAGCCCATCCCATGAGAGGGGGGGCTTATACTTGCAAAACTTTAACTAAACTATGGCTGACAATTAAATGTCCCACAGAGGATGAATGGGTTGGAATAATCAGATCAGTATATGGAATGGCTCACATTACTGCAGACCTTCGATTACAAAGAGATTCGTTTTTGGAATGCTAGATGCCCTTTGTGAACTGGTATGAGAAAAGGGAAGGCAGATCAGTGTTATTCCAGATAGCAGTGTGTGAGACTGCTAGATATAACGTATTCAGGCATGCCATATTGTTATAACCAAACAAGTTGCTGTTTTTCATTATTGACTGTTTTTAATTTGGCTGTTCTGTTACAAGTTTGAATTGTACAAATGGGCTTTTTGAATTGTCAATACTGTTGTAGTATGGAATGACAACTTGCATGACATGTTTTCAATAAAGAAGTTTTAATCTGAGATTTCCTTTTCTTACCTCATATAACCCTGATGGGACTCAATTATAGAATAACGTTCAGAATTACATCAGTTCAAAAACACTTGTACATGCCCCCATTTGCTTTTGAGAGAATGTGTGTGTGTGTGTGTGTTTCTTTGAACACCATTTTAGCTGAAACTACATTACCGTGCCTAGCATAGGTATCACATCCTGTGCAAGTATTTACTTCACAGTTGAGTTTGTTTTGGCCATTACAGTGGGAACTATGTGTGTGTGTGGGGGGGGGTCTGCGCTTAATAGCAAGTCAGTGTAAAGACTTAGACTGAAGTCCATTCATTTCTAGCCAAAGGGCAGGTTCCCAAAGTGTTGAATTTTCCATCATGTCCATGGGACTGGAGGGGGTATTTATTGAAGTTAGAAGCATGTGAGGGAATTGAACAAATAGGTCTGTGTTTCAGTCCTCCACCACCCCCCCCCAAAACCATCTGAATTAGGAGAAGCTGGGTCTTTATGGGGAGGGGTTGGAATCCTGTGTTTTTTTTTTTTTTATCACCCTCAAGTCCTCTTTCCCCACCACCACTCTACATGCTCTATAGATGGCCACTGTGGTGCACTGGTGAGCATTCTCTGAGACTGGCCCCAGGTCCCAGTCTTGAGATCAGAGGTTCAACTAAACTTATCCATAACTGTGTGCAGGATGTTGTTCAGCACCTATTTTTCTCACTGCTTTTTCACCTGCACACAGTCCCTACATTACCTGTATCTGACTTGTTGCTTAGTAAAGCACTTTGAGATGCTTTGTGTGCGAAAGGCACTATACAAAAATCATATTCTGTTCCATGAAAGCACTCTTCCTAGCTCTGTGGCACCGTGGATAGTGCATCACGAGTCCATGAAAGAGGCGCAGGTTTGCCTTCCAAGCTTGACTCCCATGCTCCAGGCCAGAAGAGACTGAGGGCAATGTGGGGGCAGCATACTCAATCTCTGGGAGGAATGCTGGTGCTTGTCCAGCTGAGTTATCCTGCAGTGGGAAGGTGGCTTGGCCTTATGGATACATGAACATATAAAAACTGCCAGCTGAAAAAGGACTTACTGGTCTATCAAATCTGCTCAAATCACAAAGCCCCTTCTCGGCAACTATGAGGGCTTCACCCCCCCACCACATCAGCCCTGACCCCTTCACCCCTTTCTTGCCCCCCACTGATCCTGACCCTCCCTTTCACCCTATCCCACCCCCCTCTTGAATCCGTCTATCATCTCTAGGGAGACAACCTCCTCTGAGAGTTCATTTGACCCCATCAACACTCATTCTGTGAGAAAGTATGTCCTGACCTCCCTCTTGAACCTTCCCTCTGCCAGCTTATAGCAGTGTCCCCTTGTGGTCCTTTTCCCACTAAGACTAGAGCCCCCTCCTTCGTATTCACCTTGTTGATACCTTTTAGGTACTTGAAGGATTCAATCATGTCCCCCTTCTTCCTCCTCTCCTCGCCGAGTACATGTTGAGGTCATTTAGTCTGTCCTCATATGCTTTGCCCTGGTGTCCCTAAACTATTTTTTGTCTTCCTCCTTTGAACCACCTCTGGCAGGTTTATATCCTTTTTCAGGTAGGTTCTCCAATATTGTCTGCCGTACTCCAGGTGTGGATGCACCAAGCATCTGTACAGAGGCAGTATGACCTCCTTTTGCCTGCTTTGATCCCCTGGCAATAAAGCCAAGCATTTTGTTTACTTTGGCTGCTGCCATCTTACAATGCATTGATCATTTCAGGTTGCCAGTGATGGCTACCCCCAAGTCTTTTTCCTCCTTCCATTTGGTAACCAGTATCCCCCCGGCCCCAAAGGCTTTAATCGGTCCTCAGGTTCCTACTTCCTATGTACATGATTTTGCACTTCTTTGCATTGCATCTTTGTTGCCATATTCTAGACCACCTTTCTAGCTTGATCAGATCTTCCCTAAGGTCCTGCATCCCCTCAGCCATGTCTAACTTCCCACAGAGCTTGTGTGTCACTTATAAACACGTTAAACAACACTGGGCCAAGCAATAAACCCTGTGGAACCCATTGATGACTTTCCTTGAATCAGAGAGCTCCCCCCAACTACCACCATCTGGGCCCTTCCCCTCCTCAGCTGGTCTGCCACCCATCTCATTAGTTTCGCACCTGCCCCAGGTTCGCAAACTTTCTGCCCACCCCTCCTTTTAAGCTTCACTATTCCATCCTTTTTATCCTTTTTTCCCTGATGTACTAGAAAATGCTTCCTCCCCCTTCTTGATCCCTCCTGCTATCTGAAATTCCTTTCTGGGATTGGCTAGCCTGACTACCCTACCTGCCCCCATAGCCTTCTCCAAATATTCCTCCCAGGGCTCAATTTTCAGAGCCCCCAAGAATGTCGTAAGCCCATTGTACGCCGATCGTTTAGAGCATGTGGCTTGAGGCTCAGTAGGTAGCACACTCGCCTCTGAGGCCAGGAGATCAGTGGGCTGTGGGTTTAGTTCCCACATCTGGCACTTGGGTTCCTATCCCAGTACTGACACTGTAGTGCAGCATGAGAGGGTTGCTGTACTTCTGAGGTGCCGTTTTTCAGATGAGACGTTAAACCGAGGTCCCATCTCCTTGGATTGGTGGTAGTTCAGGTGGATGTTAAAGATCCCATGGCACTTATGGAAAAGAGCAGGGGAATTTCCCCGGTGTCCTGGCCAAATTTCCCTCATTCACTAAAAATACCACCAACAGCTTAATTTGGTTCAAGGTCAGTTGACATTCATCTGTATTCCCCTCCCCTGGGTCGTGTCTGAAAATAGGCAGGATTTGTCTAGTGCACTTACCCAGTCAACAAAAAAAAAAAAAATTACCTCGGCCAGCGAGTGAGACTTTCAATCCCAAGAGCCAAATGCCACAAGTTAGACCATCTTTTCCCTGGTCTAACTTGCACAATTTAGGGGACCTTTTTACAGGGCTTTGGCACAAGCTGCCGTAAAGTGTGGAAACTGTCACAGCTGCGCCTGATGTACTAACATTGGGTGCAGTTGCATCAAAGGGGTTTGGCGCAGCTGCACCAAAGAATGGGTTTGATGCAGGGCTTGATGTAAGCCCTGCATCACCCATTGAAAGTCAAGCCCCCTATCTTTATCCTTATGGTTCTTCCTGAATTTACTATACGAGGTTCTCTTCTTCCTAACTGCCTGGACCATGTCCATACTAAACCAGCTAGGTTTCTTGGCTTTAGAGTTTTTTCCCTTCTGTCTGACACACTTAATAGTGGCAGCTGCTATTTCATTTTGATGATGGATCACTTATGATCCACTCTCATATCCCCTCTGTGGCCAGCTAGGAGACCCCTTAACAAGTCTCCCACCCTCCAGAAATCACCCTTTCTGAAGTCCAGTACCCTTTTGCTAGTATTTGCCTTTTCCCTGCCCATGACAGTTTTAAACCAGACCATACGGTGGTTGATCCCTCATAGAAACATAACATAGAAACATAGAAATTGATGGCAGATAAGGACCGCAAGGCCCATCCAGTCTGCCCATTTGTTTTTTTACCTTATAAATGTGCCATCGGCCTTTGCTCTGTCAGTGGCCTATCTATTCATAGCCATTTGTATTGCTCCCTTATGCCAGGGGTTCCTCCATCGTAATGTCCTGAACATGGCTGTCTGTTCATTACCACCAGATCCAGGATGGCCTCCTCCCTTGTGGACTTAGTGACCCCCTAAATCAAGAATCCACCCTGAACCGCATCCAGGATCAACTGGATTATCTTCAAGGCAATCTCTTGCAGCAGGTCATAACACATGGGATTACATCTGCAGGTGTCATTTCCTCCGGATGACTTCTCAGCAGTCGACCCAGGGACCTCCCCCCAGCACTACCACGTGGTGTCTACCTGGCAGGTATAAAGGGGGAGGTCCCAGCTACTCCTCAGTTCTTTTCAACCGCAACCTGCATGCAACAAGTCCTCCTTCAGAGCTCTGCTTTCCTGGTGTCGACAATGAGTTCTACCGACCAAAATTTACTACAAGTTCATATGCTGTCTTCAGATCCCTTATTCCAAAGGTGTTCCTGTGGTCACAGAATCACTAAGTAGGACCTCCACGAAGTCTGTGTTCATTGCATTGGTCCTGAACATGACTCCAGGGAGTGTGTCTTCTGCAACAGATTCAACAAGGCCACAAAATGGTGAAGGCTTCAGCAGCTCTGTGAGTTCCTCATGGAGCAAAAGGTTGCCCTATTGGAGCAGCAACAATGCACCACAACCAGAGGTCCTTAACGTCCTCCTCAGGGTCTCACCGCTCTATGGTTGACCCCTCTATGTCAACGACACAGGGTCCTGGTAAGAAACATGCATCAAAGACAAAACATATTTCTACCGCACCCTCATCATCGATGAAGGTTTCACACAAAGTGAGTATGGAAAAGACTGCCTCTCTTACATCGTCCTCTACACCATCGACGATTGTGGCTCCTCTCTTCCCTCATCGATGGCTCCTCTGTCGATAGTGGGTTCTGGGGTCATGTTGCTGCTTCCAAAGCTGCCTCCCCCTTCAGTGCTGTCTAGCCATCATCCATTGACAATGGCTTCAGACCCATCAACAATACTATTGTCATCGACATTGCCTTACAGCCCATCGATGGTCCTGTCTGTTGTCGATGATTGCTTGCACCCTGTCGACATTCCTATCGTCGACGGCAGGAGCCTCAGGCCCATTGATAATTCCATCGATGATTACCGGCCTTGCCTCACAGGGCTTAATGCTGGCACCCTTGTCGACGATCCTGGGGACATACACACACCTCTTGTTGATGGCTCCATGTTTGGTTCCACTGCCTGCCTCCATTCCATCAGTGGTCCCAATTCACCCTGTCCAGTCTGCCCCAGCTACTTCCACTGGACAGATGGCCATGACTGATGTCTAGGATCCAGTGAATATAATCCTGGACCTAACTTAGACCCTGTGCCCTCCTAGAGAGGGTCAGCTCTAGTCTCTGCTCCCTCTTGCCCTCCTTCGGCCCAGCGGATGGTCAGCTCTTCCCCTGTCTCCCCAGGTGTGTACACTCAGGATGTAGACATAGAGGACCCTTTTCTGTAGGAATGGGATCTGGCTGACCTGGAGGACGAGGATGGCATGGACCATGAGGATTCCCCTCAGTCCTCCTCTGCTGCCTCCTCTGTTCAGGGGGAACCTACCTCTGAGCTCCCTTGTTCTCTGCCAGATGACCCAATGTTTTCGGACATTATGATCCACCTCCAGAAAATGTTTGGATTCCAGGGCACTAAGCAGGATTCTTCTAGAAAGAAATTGGCTCAGTACTTAGGTGTGCCGGAATGCCCCACTCTGGTCGTCCCCCCTTTGGTGGATGCCTTTAAAGAGGCTGTCTTGGCTGCATGGAAGCAACCTTTCAAGATTCCCTCCAATCCTTGAAAGGCTGATAGAATTTATCAGGCTCCAGTGGTTCACCCCTGTTTCATGTCTCTGCCTCAGGCGGACTCTGTGGTGATCAATGTTGCACATGACAAGTCCTCTAGGCCTCGGCACATGAGTGCTCAGCCACCAGATAAGGAATCCAAGAAATTGGATGTTATGGGGAAAAGGGCTTTTGCCTCAGCCACCTTGTCTCTATATGTATACTTAATTACATGTGACACCTCCTGAAATATCAGGAGGAAATCCTAAAGGCCTTCCAGGTGACTGTCCAGTCCCTCCTGGTGGGTTCTGTCCAGGAGGAGCTGATGGTCAAAATGTCTACTGCAGCAGCTGTATGCCGCCACTTGCTAAGGGCCACTTATGATATTGTTGGCACTATGACATGTATGTCCTCTGCAGGAGTGTGTCTCAGAAAACATGCCTGGCTCAGGGTGTCAGGATTTTCACAGGATATACAGCAATCTATCCTGAATACTCCTTTTTAAAGGGGTTCAGCTGTTCAGTCCACAGACCCAAGACATATTAAAAGACTTACAAGACTCAGGCCATACCCTTCAATCAGTACGGACTCTATACCATCCTAAAGCCAAAATGGCCTTCAGGGGCTCCTTGAGAGGCTGCCCCTACAGGGGCCATCCCACGGCTAAAAAACAACCTGCAAATAAGAGAAAACCTCAATTACAATTGCCAGGATCTAGAAATGATCAAAAACCCCATTCAGCTCCTGCTGCCCTCCAGCAGGGCCAGCCTTCAGCCTGAAGGACTTCCTTCAGTGGTGGGTCTAGAGACCCTATCCACGGCCATCGGGGGCAGGATTTCCCTGCACTTACAAAGGTGGCAAGCTATCTCCTCCGACCAGTGGCTCCAGCAATTGATCACGACAGGGCACACACTGGAGTTCAGGGAGATACCTCTTCCTTTGCCACCCAGGGTCTCTCACTACTCCCAGGTGTCAGTGTGGCTCAGTTGGTAGCACATCCGCCTCTGGACCAGAAGGTCATGGGTTCTCGTCCCACACCGGGATTGGACTTGCACCTAAAAAGCGCTGGCATCCGAGTGCAGTATTGGAAGTGCTGTGCTGCTGGGGTGTGCATCAACCCGGATGGGCGTTAAACGCAGGTCCCTTCTGCCCATCCTGGTGTTGTCCTGGTGGGTGTCCAGGTGGAAGTGAAAGAACCCAGGGCACTCTTTGCAAAGAGTAGGGAACATTCCCAGTGTCCTGGCCAACATTTCCCTTCCCATAAACCGGTTCATGCAATTATCCAGGCTGTGTGTGGGTGATGATGTGCGATATGGCCGCCACCACACATTCAGTCACTTCACTACCAGTCTAGCATTGCTTGTAAAGCGCTTTGGATGTATGAAAAGTGCTATATAAATGCTGATTCTTCTTCTTCTTCTAGAACAAGCATTGGTCTTACGGACCAAGATCGATGCTTTGTTCTCCAAAAAGACTATTGAACCAGTTCCCCTTCCTCAGAAGGGTGTGGGATTTTACTCCCACTTTTTCCTGGTTCCCAAATGGACGGGGAAATTACGCCCCATTTTGTATCTGAGGTACCTCAACCTCTACATCGCTTACTAAAAGTTCTGAATGGTGTTCATCCAAAACTTCTCCCTTTGCTGAACACAGGAGATTGGCTCTGCTCTCTGGATATGAAGGATGCATACCTCCATATCTTGATGTACCCAGCTGACAGATGGTTTCTCCATTTCATGGTCATCATTACCAGTTCAGAGCCCTCCCTTTCAGCCTTTCCTTGGCCCCGAGGGTATTTACAAAATGCCTAGCAGTGGTCGCAGTGGCCCTCTGCAGGGATGGCCTCTATGTCTCTCCCTATCTGGATGACTGGCTCCTGAAAATGTCCTCCAGCTGTTACTCATGCTTTCTCGAACCCTACAGTTGTTTGCCCAGGTGGGGATAGCAGTAAACTATCCAAAGTCCAAAATGGACCCTACATAATGCCTCCAATATATCAGAGCTGTGTTAGACACTTCTGTGGGGAAGGTGTATCTGCCCATAGATAGAGCGGATACCCTGATTGCATTGGCACACAGCTTAGATTCCAGTAGATTAATCTCGGCAAGAGACTACCTCCACCTCCTGGGACATTTGGTGACCACAATACCAACAGTCTCCAATGCCAGGTTAAATATGAGGGTCCTTCAGTGTCTCTCAGAGTCCAATGGGACCAGAAGGAGGATGATTTTGATGCCCCAGTCCTGATGTCTTCTCCGGCGCTTTGAGCTCTACAATGGTAGAAATCTAGAGGCAATTTAATGTGAGGCATGCCATTCCGTTCTCCTGTCCTGAGTCTCATTCTGACTACAGACGCCTCCTTGATGTGGTGGGGTGCTCATCTCCTGCATGTCAGGTCCGAAGGATCTTGGACGCCAGCAGAGGCCCGCCTCCACATCAATGTCTTGGAGCTGAGGGCAGTTCTCTATGCCTTACATGTGTTATGATCTACTGCAAGAGATTGCCTGGAAGAAGACAGTATGGCTGCGTAAGAAATTACCGTAACAGTAGCTCTTCGAGAGTATCTCTTGCAGCAGGCCATGCAGCCCCGCTCTCCTTCCTCCTTGCTGTTACTTCAGAAGGGTTCCTTGCTCCTTGTCTTTTATGACTCCATGAGTTGCTGCCTTGATTTCCCTCCTTGGTTCCCATCAGAGGCCTAGGATATGTTTTCACATTTGATTGCCAGGATGCAAAAGACCTGAGGAGTAGCTGGGACCTCCCCTTTTATACCTTCCAGGTAGACACCATGTGGTAGTGCTGGGAGGAGGTCCCAGGGTCAACTGCTGAGAAGTCATCTGGAGGAAATGATGCCTGCGGCTGTAATCCAATGTGTTATGATCTGCTACAAGAGATACTCTCAAAGATCTACTGTTACGGTAAGGTCTTATGCAACCGTACTTTCCTGGCATAGTCCACCGTGAGCAGATTGAAATCCTCTACTATCATGTCCTTCCCCATGCCCGCAGTCATTCTGATCATGGTCCCTAATTTCCTGTCTTTTTCTTCTTCCTGGTTAAGAGGTCTGCATACTACCTCCAGCCTGGTTCCACCAAATCGCATCAGCAACAAAGTTGTCTATGGACTTTACAATGACAACACTTTGCCAATGGCGATCACATCACCGGGCAAATGTGTCGACAAACCACAATGGTGATGGGGTACTGAAGATTATTTGTGGGGGCTTCACCCCCACACCCCCATGCAGGAGGCTCTGCCCCCCACCCCCACATCCCCAGACTTAAATATATGTAAACGCCCCTTTTAACAGAGGGGCTTATGTTCCCAATTAAACATCCCTTTCCCCCTCTAACCCCCCCTCCCAGAGCTAGGGGAATATTTTAGTGCTCTGGGAGATATGGCTGCTGGACACCTCAAGGTGGCAGCAGAGGGTAGGTTTAGGGAGTATATAAGGTAGCAGACAGGAAGTTTTGGGGCTTTTCCAGCCCAGGCATTAGGCCTGGGCTGGAGGGGGTGGCTGGAGAAGCAGAGTTAGGTGGCAAGTAAGGGGGCTCGGTAGTCCAGGTGGGCCAGTGGGAGAACCCCCCCCCCAAAGTGGAGACAGGATGGCCTTCTCAGCATTGGGGAATGGAGCTCCTTGGGGGAACTATGGTTAGCCAGGTCCTGCGTCATTGGGGGCAGGGAATGTAGGTGGCCATGAGGGGCCAGGAAAGATAGGAGCTCTTAGAGACTTAGTGAGATTCCTGGGCCACCAGGGCTGTTGGGGCAGTGGCAGGGTCTCCGCAGGAGGGAAGTCATGGCAGTGGCTCTCCCTTGCACCCAGTGTGCCAGGGCAGCCTGGAGCAGAGGGAGCTGGGGGACCCTTCACCCAAATACAGTGTAGGGCCTGCTTGGAGGGGCAGGTCCTGGGGTGCTGGCACATCGAGGTCGGGTGGGTCACATGCCATAATGGCAGGCCTTGGAGAGTAGCCCTCAGCTGTAAATTAACGCAAGCCCAGGAGGTGCTAAAGGGGATGTGGGCCTGGCAGAAATTCCCTATAGAGGAGCAGCAGGAATCGGGGCAGCTTTGGGCCACTCTTTCTGTGAAGGCAGGTAGTTTGGAGGGACCTGGGCGGTGGCAGTGCTCAGGATTCTCCCCAGTGGCAGAACAGCCAGTATCAGGGGGCTGGAGTACTGGAGCAGGGCAGACTTTGGGGCCGCTGCACCAGTGTAGCCGTTAAGATGAGAAGCTGAGCTGGCCTGGTCGCACTGAGGGTTGAGGTGCTGGACGCCACACCTCACGCCATGGCTTTGACCTGGGTTTGGGAACAAGCCAGGGTCGTCGGAGGCCAGCGGGGGGGGGAGGAGGAATCTAGCTCTCTCTGAGTTTGGCCGCCCCCCGGTGGAGGCCAGAGGGATGGTGCCACTCACGAGGAGCTCTGACATAGGTCGATGGTGAGGGTTTAGAGGACCCGGTCCGGAGCTGCGGTGCGCATATGCGCCTCCACGTTCATGCGCCACCGCTTCTGGGGGTCCCAGGGTAGTATGGGGAGAAAACAGAGGAAATTGTGGGGGCCGACGTGGATGATGCCCCCAGACTGACTCTGGGGATCTGCCGGGGTGCACATGGCACTAGAAGCCCCCGAAGGACCCCGAGTTCGGTAGGCTCGGCAGACACTGGAGTCAACTCACCACAGGAGGATAAAAATAGCTGACAAAAAAAAATAAGAGGCTGAGTGAAATGAGGGGAGAGGTACTGAAGTAGCAAAAACACAGAGCAAAGCTTGAAGTGGGTTATGGGGCCTGGGTCACAAGAGAAAAATCATGGCACCCCCTGTGGCATGGGCCAGCACCCAGGGGTCCAGGTGGGGGAAGCAGCCCACTTTCCCGCACCAGAGTTTGGGGTGACAACCAGTGCCATTGAGAGTGGGTAACCCGGCAGTTAAGAAAAAGAAGGGGTTTGGCTTACCAGATCCAGAGAGCCAGGAGATTGCAGGGATCTGAGTTCATGAGATCTTGGGTAAAGCATCCAAGAGAAAATGAGATATTGAAAAATCCTTGCTTGTTACTGCCTTAAAATCCATTGTTTCTACTGCTTTAAACGTCCTGCCACTATGTCTGTAAAAAGTTTGATTAGCCCCATGGAGCTGCTTTATTTATTTGAATGAAGTATGTAACCCTGCATTGCTGGGAATCATTTCCTGTGTAGGAGCTAATAAAGAAGCTAGCTGGGAGAAGAATAGCAGTGAAATGCTTTATTCGAACTGAAAGGGGGAAGCTAATGAAATGAAATCCTTCTTCCCTTTTCCCCTTTCTTTTTTTTTTTTTTAGCTGTCAGTTTGTATTCCAGTTGTTGCGGCCCTACCTCTAGAGGGAGTCCCCAGTCCCATCACCTGGCGTCCACCAGCCAGCGCTGACCCTTAGCCCCAGGGCTTACCCCCCGGTGGGTCCAGCAGGGATCCCCGCCCCTGCTGAAGACCAGATCCAGTGTGGTCAGTGCTGTGGCTAGCCGGGAGCAGGACCTCCGAGGTGCCCTCTGTCATCTGATGCAGCAACCTTTTCTCCTCCAATTTTCTCCCCTTCAGAGATGGAGCATGCAATGACGCCAACAGCAGCAGCGTGCACACTCCCGTGTGCGCTCCTCCAGGCATCTGCCCCATCTCCACCCACATCGACAGCATCAGTGTGCTGCCTCCTAGCGTCCACTAGGGGCTAGTTGTACGCTGACCACTGGCACCCCCCTCCCCAGAGAAGGAAAGCAGTCCTTGGGACACTCGAGCCTTCTCCTCCCCTGCCGACCCCCAGTGGCCCACGCTCGTTCCCGAACATGGGTCGCCGGCGTGGCACAAGGTGTGACATCCAGTGCCTCAACCCTCAGTGCCACCGGGCTGGCCCCTTTTCCCCTTTCTTGTGCAGCTAAATTCATTTCTCATAAGTTATATTTCAGATTAAATTTTCATCCCACCCTTAGCGGGGCCAAGGGGCTCAGGGGACTCCAGAGATGGTAGATGTGCAGTGTGGAGTTTCTGGTCTGATAGGCCAGCATTCGGAGAGAATCCAGATCCTATGGGTGAAGGTGAGAGTGCACAGGTGATTGAAGATGCCAGAAAGGTAGGCCACAACTTTTCTGCCTTGAATGGGAGTGCATTTGTCTTGGTGGTTTAGCGCTTGAGGTAACCCTTCCTTTAGGCCCCTGGACCATCTGCAAAAGAATGTATGCCCCTAGGTGGGGGGCTGGAGGAAACATTGTGAGGGCTTGTCCAGGATATTTTCTGAACCCCAAAATGCAGCCGGACCCCAAGCCTTGCGGTCCGGTGTATTGCCAGGCTTCCTGGCCTGGTTGGGCCCTGTTGCACAGCAGAAATTGCTGTGGGAGTAGACCTAGAGCAGGCATAGGCCTCAGCCTTCTGATGTGGTGTGCGCACGTGACCCGCTGGTCATGTGATCCTCAGGCAGGGTTCCAATTGGAGGATGGCCAAGAAGGAGCTACAGCAGCTGCAAACATAGGTGCCATCTTAGGGAGATCAGAGAGAGTGGAGCTGAGGGAGTGAGGTGACCAGCAGCAGGAGAACAAAGCCAGCGAGAGGAAAGGAAAAGAGAAACTATTTTTTCTGGGTGCATCCACAGTCAGGCAAGTGAACTGGGCTGCCACATAAAGCAAACAAACAATTGAGCCATTTGCTTAAGTGATTCTTAGCTGTGGATACTGGGATGGTTGGAGAGACTTGATGCAGGCATCCACCATGGATTAGCGGCACGTTGTGGCAGGCAGGAATGAAGAAAGACCCGAAGTGACCCCCCCTTGAGGAACCCCTGGCTGCAGTTCCTGCCTCACTGCTCTCCTTGTTCTAGAAAGCTGGGGGAAAAGGAAGAGAAAATGAATGTTGCATGATGTGTGGGTTTGGGGGGGAAGAATTTGCCAGGTTGCCTGTATGCCCATATTGTATAGGTGTGCCTCCAGTTCCAGATTTGGGGATGTTACCTCCCAGTTCCCCTGCCAGCTCCTTTGTGCCATAGTCACCAGCCAGTGGGGATGCAGGAGGGTTTGAGAGACTGTCCCTGGGAGAAAGCACTCATGCCTAGGTGAATGAGACCAGAAGTGAATCCCCAGATGTGACTGTAGAGGCTGTAGAGTAGGAAGGTGCAGGAGTGCAAGTTAAAGAAAAAGGTGACGAGGAGCACAGCCATCTGCCCCACTCCCCATTGCTGGCTACCAGCCATCCCAGTGTCAGAGGGAGGGGCAGAAGCCTCAGACAACCGGTCGGATATCCTCCAGGGCCCTGAGGATTTTTGCCATGGCCCCTGTCTGGCAATAGCCCACAGGCCCTATCCACCAAGTCAGAGCCTACTTTGGGAGCCAGGTGTAAAATACAGCCTAATGGGAGTGGCTCCGAGCCTGGTCCTGCACCACCACCAGCAGCAGCAAGAGGGAGCACTGGTGGTCAAAAGGAATTAGAGGATCTGAATGAGGAGAAATATGTTGGCAGCACTTTTCAGTTCCAGAACTATCAGGTGGCTAGGGCAATTTCCAGGCCTTACTATTGCCCTGTGATCACCCCAGCAGACAACACCTCACAGCTCCTGATGCAGGCTAAAACTCTCTGGACCTGGATGGACGGGTTGAATAACAGTGACCCGCTAAAGCTGAAGTATCGACGGGGGATATGGCTACCTATGGGACAAGCCAGGAGGACCAGTGTGAGAGACCTGCCAGAGTGGAACTATAGAAACATAGACTTTGATGGCAGATAAGGACAGCTTGGCCCACCTAGTCTGCCCATTTCCCTACCTAGAGGATAAGCTGCAGATCCTATTTAACCAACAGCCTATTTCTTCCCACCCATCACAAAAATTGCCTTATGTCTGTCCCATGCATTCTTGAATTCTCCCACAGTTTTAGACCCCACAGCTTCCTCAGGAAGGCTGTTCCATGTGTCCACCACCCTCTCTGTGGAAAAAATACTTCCTCACATTGCCCCTGAGCCGTCCCCACTCTATCTTCTAATTGTGTCCCCTTGTTCTTGCACATCTCTTTTTCAGAAAGATACTACCCTCTTGGACTTTGTTGATTCCACTGAGGTACTTAAACATTTCTATCACATCCCCCTCTCCCTCCTTTCCTCAAGGGTATACATATTAAGCTCCTTTAGCCTCTCCTCATATGGCTTTTCTTGCAGATCCTGCACCATTTTAGTTGCCCTCCGCTGAACTGCCTCCATCTTGTCTCTGTCCTTGCAGAGATGGAGTCTCCAGAACTGGACGCAGTACTCCAGATGGGGTCTCACCAACTGTCTGTACAGGGGGATAACAACTTCCTGTTTTCTGCTGGTGATGCCTCTCCCTATACATCCCAGTATCCCCCCAGCCCTCCCTACCACTGTCTCACATTGCTTGCCAACCTTAAGGTCATCTGATAAGATTACCCCCAGGTCCCTTTCCATTTTTGTTGTTGTTACTACCTCGCCCCCAATTGTGTAATCTTCCGCTGGGTTTTTGTTTCCCAGGTGCATTACTTTACACTTCTTTGCATTGAATCCAAGCTGCCATACTTCTGACCATTCCTCCAACCTTGCCAAGTCCCTTCTCATCCTTTCCATGCCTCCTTGTGTATCAACCCTGTTGCAGATCTTTGTGTCATCTGCAAAGAGGCATACTTTTCCTTCCACTCCCTCTGCAATGTCACTTATAAAGACATTAAAAAGGACTGGACCCAGTACTAAACCCTGCGGTACCCCACTAGTGACCCCTCTTTCTTCAGAGTGGACTCCATTTACAATTACCTTCTGTGTCCTGTTGTTCAGCCAATGTTTTACCCAGGCTGCCACCCTGGGACCCACTCCAAGGCTGGTTAATTTGACTACTAATCTTTGTGTGGGACTGTGTCAAGTGCCTTGCTAAAGTCTAGGTAGGCCATGTCCACGGCCCCTCCCTGGTCTACTACTTTGGTCATCCAGTCAAAGAAATCACTTAGATTCGTCCTGACATGACCTTCCTGCCGAACTCGTGTTGCCTTGGGTCCTGTGCCCCACTGGCCTCTAGGTACTCAACAATTCTTTCCTTCAGAAGTGATTCCATCACTTTTCCTACCACAGAGGTCAAACTGACAGGTCTGTAGTTTCCTGCCTCTGTCTTGGTCCCACTTTTGTGAAGCGGAATCACATCAGCCTTCTTCCAGTCCTCAGGTACCACACCATCCTCCCATGATTTGTTATAAAGGGTAGTCAGTGGTGTCACTAGTTCTCTGCTTAATTCTTTTAGAATTCTGGGGTGAATTCCATCTGGCCCCATTGCTTTGTCCACCTTCAATTTTAGGAGTTCTTTCAGAAACCTTTCTTCTGTGAAAGGACTGGGATCAACCCCTCTCCAAAGTGCTTCTGTTAATTGAATTAGGCACCTCCCACTTCCTCTTTTGTGAATACTGAACAGAAGTATTCATTCAGTATCCCTGCTTTTTCACTGTCACTCTCTGCCCACCCACCATCCATTCTATTCAGCCTCACTATCCCTCCCTTTGTCTTTCTACGCTCCCTGATATACCTATAAAAGGTTTTAGCCCCCTTCTTAACCGAGTTGGCTATCTTTTCCTCAGTTTGTGCCTTTGCTAATCTGACTACCCTCCCTGCTTCCTTCTGCCTTAATTAGTACAGTTCTCTGTCCTGCTCCTTCTGTGTTTCCTTATACTTCCTAAATGCTATCTTTTTCTCCCTAACCTTCACCGCCACTTCTTTTGAGAACCATAGTGGCTTTTTCTTTCATTTTGATTTGTTTATTTGCTTCACACAAAGGCTTGTTGCCTCTGTGATGGCAGTTTTGATATTTCCCCATTGTTGCTCCACCCTTCCTTCTAGGATGTTTGCATGTGCTTTTCTAAGGCACTCTCCCATCTTGCCAAAGTCAGCCCTCCTGAAGTCCAGAACCCTCACTTTTGTATGGCTTGACTCTGTAGCTGAGTTTATCATGAACCACACTGTTTGGTGGTCTCCTGTTCCCAAATGGCTACCCACTTCTAGATCTGAGATCCTCTCACTGTCCCCATTTGAGAGTACGAGGTCTAAGATTGCTCCCTCACGAGTAGGTTCCAAAACTAGCTGTCCGAGGCATGCCACCCGAAGGGCATCAAGAATGGCCCTGCTTTTGGATGTGGCTGCAGCAAACGTGTTCCAGTTAACACCTGGCATATTAAGGTCCCCTATCAACAGCATCTCTCCCTTCCCTGCCATCCTAAGTATGCCTTCTATCATATCCTTGTCCATTCTCTCCCCCTGACATTGGGGTCTGTATGCAACCCCTGTGCAGACTGTGGTGCCATTTCCAGTCTCTAAGGTGACCCACAGTGCCTCCTCTCCTCCCTGTTTACTTTTTTGTTCAGTTGCTTTTATCTCTTCCCTTACATAGAGAGCTACTCCCCCCCCTTCCAGGCCGAAAGGTGGGTCCACATGAGGCTACCGATAGAGTATCCTCATTTGGAACTATCCTTATGTACCGGAACGGATATGGGACATCATCGAGGAGATGAGGGAGGAATGGATCTAAGGAACAGATGGATCGCTTAAAGAATCACCCTGGTGGAGGAGGTGCCCCATCTCAACAGTTGCCAGCTGCCCACCCTCGCCATCTGTGGAGCCGCACAGGAGCTCCACACAAGCCGGGTAAGACTGCAGACTGGCTGGGATGGCTGAAGGAAGCTCCCATTGGCTAGCGCTGGTCTCAGCTGCCTGTGATTGGACTTGGCCTTTACTCCTTTCTCCCCGATTGGACAGGCTTCCTAATGCTTTCCTGGGCTTCAGCACCCATTGAATCTCTTAAGGAAGTACCAAAATTTTACCCGCCTGTACTCAGAAGTGTTTTCAGCTGTTACTTGTTCTGTTTTGCTTGTGTAGATTTAGCCTCTTTACACTGTGACTGAAATTAGCTAGTAATTGTACTGCATTTTTACTGTTTCTGTAATATAGTGCTGGTTAAGTTACAAATTGTGTTGATTCTGCTGCTTTCCCAACTCGTGCCCCCTCTGCTTTCCTGCCTAACTCTGAATTTCTGCACCTCTCCTTGGCCACCTTTCTGGCCCACCTCTGCCTCGGATCTACATCTGCCATTCCCTGGCCCTAGTTCTCTCGCCTATCCTAAATCTGTCCACTGTCTGCCACACTCCTTAATCGCCCCAGTCTACCCCTCCTCCGGTGGCGCCAGAGCAGGTGAATTGCTCTCTAGCTCCTGACCGCCCCCCCCACTCTGCAGCTCTCCTCTCTGAGTAATTACTCTCCCCGACCTCCTGTGGTCTCCCTCCGCCCCTGATTTAGCATCTGCATCACTGTCTTTTGTAACCTCTCTCTGTCCCCTCTCTCCTCTAGACTATGGCCCCTGACTCGGGCTCAGTGCTACAGCTGGAGCGGCCACGGCTCGAGAAGCCAGCTGCCCACCCTCGCCATCTTCGGAGCCACACAGGAGTGCCACACAAGCTGGCTAAGACTGCAGACTGGCTGGGATGGCTGAAAGAAGCTCCCATTGGCTAGCGCCTTTCTCAGCTGCCTGTGATTGGACTTGGGCTTTACACCTTTCTCACAGATTGGACCATCTTCCTAATGCTTTCCTGGGATTCAGCGCCCATTGAATCTCTTAAGAAAGTGCAGAAATGTTACGCCCATCCCCCCCCTTCCCCTTTATTAAATAGACCTCAGCTCCTCCCCTTTGTTGAACCACCTCCTTAGTTCTACCTTATTGGACAACTTTTCTGTACCTCCGCTCTCCTTGCTCAATCCCATCCCCGCCTATCCTCCCACCTCCTCTCTCTCTTCTCACCCCCCCACCTAGTCACCTCTACCCTCTGCATTCTTTTCCAGTGCCTACTTTCCTGTTTTCCTGGCCACATATTTCCACCACTCTCTGTGCCCTCCTGCAGTCTACTCATTACCTGCCTCCCTCAACCTCTGGCTCTAATCTATACCGACATGTTGGTACAATTTTTTATGTTCATGTTGCTACTCCCACTCTGCAACATCCCTGGTTCCTACTACCCCTCCTCCCATGTCAATTATCATCTTGACCTCACCCTCTTCCAACGAGGCACCTGCTCTCATATGCCTTCCCTCACCCACTCACCTACCACAGATACTAAAAGGCTTCCCCCTGGAACCCAGTACAGTGGTTCCTGGCCTCCTCCACCTCCACCTCCACTCCCCCACCTGGTCTTTTCAACGCTATTCGGAGACCAGCCCTGGCTACTCCCTTGACCATACGGAAAGTTACAGTCCCACAAACTCTCCCTCAGGGACCTACGTCTATGCTCCCTCAAATTACTGCTCCTCCTGCTACTGCTGTCTGGAAACATTCACCCTAACCCAGGGCCTAAAACCATTGGCTCAGCCAACAAAGGTAGCTGCTCGGGGGCACTCTCATTTGTGTCACTGAACATCTGCAGCCTCCTCCCTAAGCTGGATGACTTACAAATCTTCACCAACCAGCATAAACCCGACATCATCGCGGTTGTTGAAACCTGGCTAACAGCAAAAGTCCCTGACACTGCAATTGCCTTACCAGGTTACACTGTCTTCAGGCTCGACCGACAGACCAAAAGAGGTGGGGGCTGTGCAATTTACCTCAAGGAATCCCTCCTCGGCCACCCCCTAACCGCTCCTTCCACTGACTCATCCACTCAGATCCTCCAAATTAGGATCATACTCAGAGCACACGGTAAAGCCCTCACAATTGCTGCAGTCTACATCCCGCCTAGGGAGCAAGTAAAAGGTCTCGGTGCCGCCCTGGACTTTGCCCGAGCACAACCACCTGGAACAGAGCTCATCATGCTTGGAGACTTTAACATCAACTGGCTTGCCCCAGATTCTGGCGAACTTAAGGATGCTATCTCTGCAATAAACCTCACCCAAATGGTTGCCTCCCCTACCAGGCACAACTATAGAACCAGTACCAGCTCCCTCCTTGATTGGATCCTTACCAGCCATCCTGCCCACATCTCTAATATCTCCATCCTTCCAGACTCTCTCAGTGACCACTCCCCTGTTATCGGAGAATGGTCTAACAAATTCTGCAAACCCCCACCATCTGTCATCAATAACAGAATCCTGCCCCATAGTAATCTGAACCTCCTTAAATCAAACCTCAGAAAGTGAGACTGGTCAACTATTTACAATGCTACTGATGTTAACTCTGCCTTGTATCCCTTCATCTCCATCTTCAACGCAGCCTGTGACATCTATGCTCCTCAGAAAACATGTAAAGTCAAGTCACTCTGCAACCCCTGGCTTACCGCAGACTTACTAATGCAGATAAAATCAAGGAACCACCTCTGGCTTGTGTCCCGAGACTCTGGATCACCAACAGATATCCAGAACTATAAAAGCACACGTAATGACTGCACGAAAGTCATCAGACTCTGCAAAAGCACTCACTACAGGGATGCCCTCACTAATACATGGGGAAACGGAAGAGAGTTCTGGAACAACATCAAAGAAGTGACAGGAAAGCAGCCAAAAAACATCCCCCACTACGCTCATTACAGATGGAGATATAACACTGGACCCTATGGCTATTGCAAATACCTTCAATACTGCTTTCACAGATCTCAGCTCTGTCCTCCCCCCCCCCCAACTTCTTCAATAAAATCAATACCTCCGGTAACACCAACGAAGCTTCACTCTCTCCGTCACTCCCAGCTTTCTACTTCAAAGCCATCAAGAAACACGAAGCCTACAAGTACATTAGGAAGGCAATAGACAAATCAAGACATAGCGGGAACTCCCTGGACCTAAACCTGCTGTCCCTTGCTCTTGACATAGTCATAAGTCCACTCATTAAGATCTTCAACCTTTACCTCAGCCTCAGCCAGTTCCCTGACAGACGGAAATCCACAATCGTTATCCCTGTTCACAAAACAGGCGACAAGACCAACAACGCAAACTACCGTCCTATCTCTATACTTCCACCCCCTCTCAAAAGCTCTAGAATGACTTGTCACTGACCAACTCTCAGACTACCTTGACAGACACAACATCTTATTTCCACAACATGTTTTCAGGAAGGGGCACAGCACTACATCGGCACTCTTGGAACTAACTGGAGCCATCCACAATTCTTTGGACAATGATCACCTTACTGGGTCAGTCTTCATAGACTTAACCAAGGCCTTCAACACTGTTCATCACTGTCTACTATTGGATCAGCTTTCTACTTCTGGCCTCTCCCCTGTCACCATGGCCTGGTTTAGAAGCTACCTGGAAAACAGAACACAGCAGGTAAAAATTGCCAATGTTCTCTCCAACTCTGTCAGTCCTCTCAGGAGTTCCCCAGGGCTCTATCCTTGGCCCCTTTCTGTTTCCACTCTTTCTCAAAAAACTCCCTCAGTCCTGCAGAGAACAAATCATACTCTATGCTGATGATGCCGCAATTCACTCCTCCCACAAGGACCCCCAATCCCTGCAAAACAATCTCCAGCTAGGCTTTGCTGCTGTGGAGAGTTGGTTCATCAAACAGAAACTCATTCTCAACCACAAAAAAACTAAGACCATGCTTTTCAGTAACTCCCACAGTAGGAACCGGCTGTCCCCCCTGAACATCACTAATCATCTTGGATCTACCCTCGAACAGGTCCAAACCTTTAAATACCTTGGGATCACGCTAGACAGTAACCTCTCCCATAGTGCCCATATTGACAATGTTGCTAAGGCTGCCAACATACGTCTCGGGCTTCTCTACAGGCACAGGTCTTGCTTAACCCCTGCTGCCCTAAGTACTGCAGTGCAAAGCTCCATTGTCTCCATAATCGACTATGGCCTCATCATATATGGATCAGCTTCGACAACCACCCTCAAACGCATTTCTACATCACTCAACAAATCTTGTCGACTTACTACAGGATCCCATCGACTAACCCACACGTCTGATCTATGTGCACAAACAGGCTGGCTCCAACTATCAAATCGCCTAAAATACCTAACCTGCACTATGGCTAGGAAAATAACTATGGGCTTTACTAAAGCTACCAACAGTCCCTATTTTCCCAGGACATTCCCTATTTTAGGCAGCATGTCCCAGTGTCCCCACAAGTTTTGCAAAATGTCACTTTTGTCCTGGTTTTTGCTTACTTGTCCCAGTTTTGCTCCTTTTTTTGCTGACTGTTATTTCAGCACCACTGTAGCACTGCTCGAGCTGGACAGCAGTTTGCAACTTCAACCCCTGTGCCTGTATTGCACCGCAAGCATGTCAGTGGGAGCACAGTAAAGCATGTTCCTTCCTGTTAGATTAGACTGGGTAGTAGTGCAAACAAGCGCAAGTGGACGTCTACCTGCCAGCAGCCGAGAAGGACTCCAGACAGAAAAGAGAACGGCAGCAGTGAACTAAGGTATCCAGACCTGATCAACTGTAGGGAAGTGTGTGAAAACAATCTGGTGTGGTGGTAGGAGTCACTGAAGTGAAGTTTGCTCAGCAAATTAGGTGAATATAAGTGAGTTGGATGGGACTGTCAGGAGGAGCAATACATGCAGCTCGAATGTCTGATCTCAATTTAACACAGGTTTGCTTCTAATGAACTTTCTGTACATCATGATTTGGGACTTGCTGCAGCAGAATGATGTATTGTTTTAATCTGGGTGTTTGCTACTGATGTTACTGTGGGGTGGCATGGCCAGAGCAAGCAGCACAATTTAATTGATTGTGTGCAGCATTGTCTGCGGTGGTGCCCATGGGAGTGACACAGTGGGGAGGGTCATGGTCACAATTGACCATCCCAGTTTTAGGCCTCAGAAAGTTGATAGCTTTAGCTTTGCCCCTCCAGGGGTCCAATCTCTCCTTAGAGCTAATAATAACCGCCATAGCACAAGGGGCTCTGAGTCCCAACTCCTTAAGATCTCCCACCACAGAACCTCCCTGGGTCAATGTTCTTTTGCCTTCAGGGCCCCTGGCTGGCTGAACAGTCTCAGTACTGAGATCTCCTCCGCTCCATCACTTGGCCTTTTCAAAAAAAGGCTCCAACGTTACCTCACTGCTTCCAGAACCTGTGACTGCCACTCCTAACCAGCTTTCCCATTCCACCTCATTTAGTCCGGCAATATCTTGCTCAGCACTTACCTTCTCCTCTCCCTCACCTTCCCCCTCCTCCCCCCCAAGCCCCACTGTTCGGCACTTCTCTATGTTCGACAACCGCCTCTGGCTGCTTATACCCCCTCTGTCCCTCGTTTCCCACTGCTCTCCCTCCCCACCCTACCTTTTTTAACTTAGAAATTGTGTATGCTCACTTTACGTCGTGTCTTTGCTGTATATTCTGTCTGAAACTGCATTTAACTTGTAATGAACTGTATACTGCATTTACCTTGTAATGTACTATATATTGTCTCTTACTGAAGCGGAACCTTTGTAAAAGAGCCTTGGCTCAAAGGTACTTGTAATCCTAGAATTAAATTAAATAAATAAATAAAATAATAATTCAGTAGGCACGGTCGATGTGTTGCACTGGTCTGACCTAATGTTGTTTAAGCATTTCGCCTTGGTCCAGGACTTGGACTAAATATTATCTTCTGGACCAGGATTCCTTCGGGGATGTGACCACCAAGGCAGATCCAGAATATTATTTCCCTCCAGGTGGGGGGGCCTGCAACCCAGGCCTTCTGGAGTTATGGACTTATGAACTGCATCAGGACAATTGCTCTATGGAGCCAAGTTATGGTGACTGTATACAGTTATTCTTAAAATCAGAGCCCTTGAATTTAAAATAATAATGTTATTGTTATAATCATGATAAAAATGTTTGGGAGACTGGTAAGAGGATGTGTGTATGAATGTGTCAGTGAGCGGTCTGGGGACTGTACACAGTGAAACTTGTATTAAAATTGGTGGGAAGATTTGGGGCAAAGCTGAACTGTTAGAAATCTACCTCACTGCTGATGTTTGCAGATGTTTGATATTGGAAAGTTTAATCATTATGAAAAATGACTGAAATTGTTTTTTGTTAAAGAAATAATGAAGATTGTTCCTAACCCTTTAGATTATCTCTTGGTGTAGGTAGGTTTTAGAGGTTCGGGCTAGAGAGGCAGGTTGGGTGGTGCCTGTGGCCAGGCATGGTGCGTCTATTGCCAGAAGGCTGGGGAGTACGCATAGCTAGTGTGATAGAAGGAGACCATCACTGGGACATTGCCATCATTCCCAGGAGGGAATGATTTCCTGGGTGGGGGAAGAGTGTAAGCCTCCCCTTTAAAAGAGAAGCATATGCTCCCAATTAGGCATCCCTTTCCCTCCAACCCCCCACCCTGAGCTAGGGAATATTTTAGTGCTCTGGGGATATTGGCTGCTGGCACCACAAGGTGGCAGCAGAGAGTAGGTTTAGGAAGTATATAAGGAGCAGACAGAAAGTTTCAGGGCCTTTCCAGCCTAGGCATGGGGGGGGGTGGCTGGAGGAGCACACTTATGTGGGTAAGTAAGGGAGCTTGGTGGTCCAGGTATGCCAGTGGGGGTCCTCCCCAAAGCGGAGACAGGGCGGCCTTCTCAGTGTCATGGCGTCGAGGAGCAGGGGGAATGGAGCTCCATGGAGGAACTATGGTTAGCCAGGTCCTGCGTCATTGAGTGCAGGGAATGTAGGTGAATGTGTGGGGCCAGGAAAAGTAGGAGCTCTTACAGACCCCTGTAAAGTGAGTTTCCTGGGCCGCCAGGGCTGTGGGGCAGTGGCAGGGTCCCTGCAGGAGGGAAGCCATGGCAGTGGTTCTCCCTTGCACCCAGTGTGGCAGGGCTGCCTGGGGCAGAGGGAGCTGGGGGGTCCTTCACCCAAATATAGGGCCTGCTTGGAGGGGCACGTCCTGGGGCACTGGCACATGGAGATCGGGTGGGTCACAGGCCGTAATGGCAGGCCTTGGAGGGTAGCCCTCAGCTGGAGCTTAATGCAAGCCCAGGAGGTGCTGAAGGAGATGTGGGCCTGGCAGGGCTTCCCCATAGAGGAACAGCAGGAATCAGAGCAGCTTTGATCCACTCTTTCTGTGAGGGCAGGTTGTTCAGAGGGACCTGGGTGGTGGCAGTGCTCAGGATTCTTCCCAGTGGCAGGACAGCCAGTATCTGCGGACTGGAGTACTGGAGCAGGGCCAGATTTTGGGGCCACTGCACCAGTGAAGCCATTCAGATGAGAGGCTGAGGGCCAGCCCAGTGGCACTGATGGCTGAGGCGCTGGACACCACACCTTGCACCATGTCGGTGACCCAGGTTCAGGAGTGAGCTCGGGTTGGCGGGGGTCAGTGAGGAAGGAGAGGACTGAGCATCCGGAGGACTGCTCTCCTGGGGAGGGTGAGTTGATCACTCCCCGGCATGAGTGGCTCCCAACAGAGGCAGGGACTGCTACAGTCCCGGGATCATGCTGACACAAGGGGAGGAGCCTCAGCAGACGTCCGCAGGCTAGGTGCAGGAGCATGCCTGACCACACTGGACATCATTGCATGACCGGGCTCCTAGGAGAAGCTCTCTAAGAACAGAGAAAAATACCCATTGGCTGGAGGGTGGATGCCACCTGCCCCCACCTCCAGCACTGGATCCTGCCCACTGTGGACCTGGTCTCGGTGTCACCCCCACCCGTGGAAGCACTGGAAGAAAGCGCCGAGGAGCAGAAGGCGGCCCCACTCCAGGGAGTGGATTCTGGAGGGATTGCTCCACAAAGCATGTCGTGGGTGTGCTGAGGACCAGGGTACAGCTGGGAGGATTTCAGGTAGGAGGGGAACAGGTAGGTCAACTGAAGGGACCCCAGCCAGCGGTGGCAGGAGGGAAATAAAGTTGAAAAGAAAAATGATGAGAGGCTGAGCAGAATGAGGGGACAGGTGCTGAAGCAGCACAAGCACAGAGCCAAGCTTGAAGTGGGTTACTGGGCCTGGATCATAAGGGAAAAAATCCTGGCACCCCCTGTAGCATAGGCCAGCACCCAGGGATCCAGGTGGGGGAAGCAGCCCGCTTTCCCGCACCAAAGTTTGAGGTGAAGACCAGTGCTATTGAGAGTGGGTAAACCAGCAGTTAAGAAAAAGAAGGGGTTTGGCTTACCAGATCTAGACAGCCAGGTGACTGCAGGGATCTGAGTTCAAAAGGTCTTGGATAAAGCATCCAAAAGAGGGAAAGAGCAGAAAAATCCTTGCTTGTTACTGCCTTAAAATCCATCACTTCTGCTGCTTTAAATGTCCTGCCAGTATGTCTGTAAAAAGTTTGATTAGCCCCATGGAGATGCTTTATTTATCTGAATGAAGTATGTAACCTCTGCATTGCTAGGAATCATTTGCTGTGCAGGAGCTAAATAAAGAAGCTAGTTGGGAGAAGAATAGCAGTGAAGTGCTTTATTTGAACAGAAAAGGAGAAGCTAATGAAATTAAATCTTTCTTCCCTCTTCCCCTTTCTTATTCAGCTAAATTACTTTCTGATAAGTTATGTTCTAGATGAAATTTTCACCCCACGCTTAGCGGGGCAGAGGGGCTCACGGGACTCCAGAGATGGTAGACGTGCATGGTGGAGTTCCTGGTCTGGTGTACCAGTATTCAGGGAGAATCCAGATCCTATGGGTGAAGGTGAGAGTGCACGGGTGATTGAAGACACCAGAAAGGTAGGCCACAACTTTTCCTGCCTTGTATCGGAGTGTATATGTCTTGGTGGTTTAGCGCTTAAGGTGACCCTTCCTTTAGGACCCCAGGACCATCTGCAAAAGAATGTATGCCCCTAGATGGGGGGCTGGGGGGGTTACATAAAATCAACTCCAGGAGGGGGCGGATTACTGGGGAGAGCAGCCAACACCGGAGTCACTGTATCAGCACAGCGCTCCGACAACTCATTTGACACTGTGGATATTGAATGGGTTGTTGTCGCTGTGTTGGTTTTGCTCTCCTGGATTCGTTGTTCCAATGGTATACCCCCCCCCAGCCTCACCCTCCTTCCCTTTGCCATTTGTAGTTGCAACTACAGTATCTCTACCTTTCCATCCCTTTTTCTTCCTTGTGCTATTAGTGCCCTCCCATATGCAAACTGTTATGCTCCTCCTGTCCCTTTGTCCCTGTCCTTCTGTATAACGTGTACCTTGGGACAGAGAGGTCCCAGTTGTGGTTTGGAGTAGCCCAAGTCTCAGTGACTGCTGCTATGTCCACTTTCTCCACTGCCATCAACACCTGCAGGTCATCCATTTTGTTCCCTAGACTTCTGGCATTTAGGGACACCACTCTCCACCATGACTCCATACCTCGCTCCTTCTTGGTGTGGCTACTTTCTCCCTTCTCCCTCTGGTCTATCACCCTCCCATGCCCCTCTTGCCCCATAGCTCTCCTCTGGCCCTTTTGATGCCTCCCCCTATTTGAACCCCCGTATGATAGTTTTCTGAACACCTCCACCCATAGAATCCCCTTCCTCCTGCCCTCTGTCGCTCTCTGCTCTCCCTTTCTTCTGATTTTAGCCACCAATTCTACCTGGGGTAAGACCAAGAAGCCCCCTCCTCTCAAAGAACCTGGGTACAGTGAATCATTCTGCCCCCCCCCCCCGACCAGTTTAAGTTCAGGCTCTTGTTTATATAATCCCCCAGTTTTCCATAAGTACCCTGGATCCCCCTCTACTGAAATGTAGCAGGTCAGGTTCATAGAGGGTGTTCTTGACACCATGGGTGACACAGTCCAGGCATCAGTGGGACACTCTCCATGAAGAGTGGTGGGTGTGACAAAAAAGGCATGCCCTTATCAACATGTGATCCTACCTATAGGGTGGGCGTGTGTGTGTGTGTGTGTGTGTGTGTGTGTGCGCCTCGGTGTATTTGGAACAATAAATGTCTACACTGCTAGCTGAGCTGACTCCCTTCCATACCTTCATAAACAGGTGATACTGGCCTAAGTGGTGGTCCACACTGTGTAGAGGGTTTCCCACTGTGTGTGTGTGGACCAAAGGAGGTCTGGACAGGTAGCCAGACTGGTTAGGACAGTGGCCTCAATAGTAGCCAGTGGTGGTGGTGGTGGAAGGAGGTAGGTGTTCCAGAGGGAATTAATGAATTATAAATGTAATCAGCTGCTACAGATGCTGTAGGTTACAGCTCTTGCCTTGTGGGCTGATACAAGTTTGAGAAGCGTGGTCCAATAAATTCCTGATTGGGTGGTTCACTTTCAAGGTTTGAATAAATTGCACTGTACGTCCACATAAGCACCAATCTGCTTCTTACTGCAGACACATGCAGACTGATTTAGTCCTGGCATGGCCCTCACAGTTCTCTAGGAATATTAGCTCTGATTGGTCCATGTAGCTGTTAGTCACTCTGCAGCCAGGCTGGAGGTCTGTCATTTGATGAGCCATCCATTAGCCATTAATTTGCTCCAGGATTCCTGCAGTCTTTCTGTGTCTGAGGCATTTTTGTGGCTCAGTGTCCAAGCTCTGCAGCTTGATTGGCTGAAGTGGAACCCCTGAACCCTACTGCTGTGTTTGTGGGGGTCAGAGTGCACAAAAATAATGGCCAATTTTGTTGTCATAGGGACACTGGGCCCAAAGTCTCTAACATAGCTCCTACCCTCAAAGCATTTATTGGTGTGCTTCTTGTGTTTGCATGCTCATGTTAGTTGTTCAGTTGGGTGGAGCAGTTGAGTGTGGAGACCTCGATCCATCATGAGCACCAGTCAGGATCCTTGTTGGTGGCAATGAAATCGCCAAGATGTGCGGCACCGAGTCACTTTGTTGTGCTGATGTAGAGACAAGCAAAAGTCTCGCTGATCCTCCCTCCCTGCAGCTTTTGTCTGATTCTGTGCCACAAAGTCCAAGTGTCCAGGAGCCAGAGAGAGCAGGTAGCTGGTAGTGTTGAGCAGGGCTCAATGAAGCCAGGTAAGCCCCCACACTATGGGGGGGGGGGATGGTTACACTCTCATCTGTCTAAATACTTGACATCTGTGTAAAGTCTGTAGCAACAGAGTCCATCTGTAAAGCGAACCATGCCAACAGTTTGTCTAGACAATGGCTTCCTGTCTAACATAGCAAACAATAACATCCTGTCTAGACAAAAGTTTGCTATCTCAACAAATGCTTTTTTATCCCAGTAGCAGCATTCATTCTTATGTTTCCCCCCATGACTGCATCTACTACCCTCCGTGATATGGACTGGGTTTGAGAAAATGCAATATGGGGTAGGATCCAGGTGTGACATTAATATCTCTGTGTACTACAGGCATGGACAGGTTGGTGGAGCACCTGGAGAGTCATGTTAGTTTAGCAATTGTTTTTTTATTCAAAGTTGCATAAGATACAGGATAAGTTCTATGAGAAGCAAGTCTAATTTACAGAGCATCCCAAATCATAATGATAACAAGACAATGTAAACTAATGTACACAAAATCAACTAACTAATAACAATTACAAATGAATTGTTCCTGCAGCAGCAATCTTTTCAGACCATGTTTACAAATACCAAGGGTAGGTGAAATTATTTTTTTATACTCCAATCCTCATTCAAAAGCTTTGTTCAGACAGTACATACAAAAATATGTAGTAAAAAGCTTCATTTTTAAGGCCCTGTTAAGTATATATTATAGCACACAGACTGTTACATTTAAATATTAGAGAAGAACGATAACTGAAAATCCAGTATAAGTAATAATAACAGGTAACAGAACATTGGGGTCTTTGCTACATATTCACCTTTCTACCTCAATAGTAGTATTTAATTCAGTTAGTTTCATGCAAAGTATTTCGGTGATGCAGGTGGAAAAAAGAGATTACATTGTCTTTACTGGCCTGACTATCAGCTTTCTCTCTCAGCCTCAATTAAGAGCCCCAGAAGCTATTTCTATGCGTTCCTCGGAAAAAGAAGGTCACCAGATAGGAAGGGGTGGAGACTGAAAGCGCTCTCACATTTAATCATCATAATACTTAAGGGTAGGTGAAATTCTAAGATGTGGAGACAAGCAATGGCTTGGTGGCTCTTTCCGAATGACAGCAGAATTAACACCTTCTTCAGAATCTGGGCGTGCACTTCTCTCCTCAGCCAATGAAGGAATATCATGGGTCACAGTGGGTTGCACCTCATCCTCCGATTCCAAGGCATCTCCATCTTCCTACTCAACAAGCACATCCTTGGGCACTGACCTTGTATCAATGGGTACAGTCAGTGTTTCACTGGGGTTCACCTGTGATCCTGTGAGATCAGACTCCTCTGGAAGTATTTCTTCTGAAGTTACATTCAGATCCTACAGCAGACTGGAAAGGTCAAGGACAGTTACTGGTTGTCTTTGCATTCTGTCCATGGGTAGCAGCTCTGCTTTCTGAGGGTTTTGTAGGTTCCCTAACAATAGTGGCTCTGTAGTGCCTCTTGGAAGGTCTTTCAGTGGCAGGTCACAGAGCAGCAACTTGGGTCTGATATTCGTGGCATCTGCAGTTCTCAAGTCTCTAAAGCCTGATAAACAACCTTCTTTATTTTTTTTGAAATGCAGTGAACTTTATTGAAAGTTTTCAAAGTACAATGGACAGAACAAAGACATAAGACTTGTACAAACAAAAATCACATAACATCATCCCCAACTATGTACACTGGAGTGTTCAGAAAATACAGATCTTAGCTGGCCCAGTGGTGCTGAGGGTTGAGGCACTGGATGCCACACTTTGCACTATGCTGGTGACCCGGGTTCGGAAACAAGCTTGGGTCGGCAGAGGAGGACTGGGATTGAACGTCGGAGACAGCTCTCCCAGTCCTGGGGAGGGTTAGGGACTGTACACCGTGCTGCGGTGACCCCTGGAGACGATCGGAGGTACTGCAAGTGATGGTGTAACTGAGGGGGGATCACAACGGATGTCTTCATGTATGTGCATAGATGTCATTTGCATGTCCACAATCCCAAATGGGTAGAATAGGGGAAAATAGCAGCACAGGTCTGTGGCAGCTTGATGGTACTGGTTTCCTCACTGGGCATGGGGGGCTATAGGGGGGTCCCCTTTCATAGGTGTAGCTGCATCTGCCAGCTGGACAAGTGTGCTTCGAGGTCGGTGGCAGAGTGGAGCGGTGGCTGGATGTGGACAGGACCATGGCTGCAAGGGGGATAAAGTGTTAAATGTAAAAAACAAAAAAAGAAAATACAGATCTTTACAGGAGGGGTACAGCCCTGAGGCCCTTAAGAGTTGAGTGAACAAAAGTGTGCCCATGGGGCAATCCCTAGTGTAACAGTACATTAGTACTGAAACAAAAGGTCAGTCATCCCTTTCTGTATCCTCTGCTAGCATACAGAGTATACAGCTTACCCTATTTTTTCTCAAACAATACCTGCTGATTGTGCAAGTAGGTACATGTTTTTTTACTCTTAAATTATTTAGCAGTTCATTATGCCATTCTTGGTATATTATTTTCCCAGTATCTAACCAATGTCTGAGTACCAGCTTTTTGACTGAGGCAGCTATCAGTGTTATGTGATATTTTCTTTCTTTTACAGATATACTTCCGAAGTCACCAATTAGGCAAATGCTGACTGTGAACAAGTCTTGGAGTTCAAGGAGAATATCCATTTTTATTTTGATGGTGGTCCATAGGTCTCAAACCAAATCACATTCCCAAAAGAAATGTAACAATGTGCCCTTAGCTTTATTGCATCTAACACATAAATCCGACTGTGCTTTACCAATGTTGAAAAGTTTCTCAGGAGTGAAATAAAGGTTATTTAAAATATTAAACTGCATGAGTATAAGTTTATCATCTTTAATGTACCCATACAGATCTCTCTCCAGACCTGCTGCCACCTTGGCTTTTCTTGAGGCCTGATTCCATCCCAATATAGGTAATTACCCTTTCACTTCCAGGGGGAATTGTCAAATATGAGGTTATATAAATTGGAAATGGCATGATGTTGGGCTGCCGCTGTTTTTAGGGAGTCAAACACTTCTTGATGCCCAGAATCTCAAGGGAGTAGGCCCAAAATGGTGGGCCAGAGCATGTGTTAGTTGCATGTATTTACTGTAAATGTGCTTTGCTGGGCATTTAATACTGTGCTTGAAATGAGGCAAATGGGAGGGGTTGTCCTCCCAAGAGAATGTGACTAAAAAGATGTTAAGGCCTTTCACATCGATTCCCGGCTGTCTCCCACCTATTTTAAAATGGGGGGTGTTAAAAAAAATTGCTAATTGCACGACATCTTTTGTGGGAGGAATTTGCAAGATTTTGCATAGTTGTTGATGTACTTTAAAGGAGGAGTGGATGACTGTATATTTAAGGCTACAGGGAGATTGCTCAGAGCTAGGTGCAGAAGAGCAGTAGGTGCCAAACCAGACTTTATACTAACTTAATTTTCTACATTTAAGCACTGTGGCATTGGGCCCTGTGCTTCCTCAGCTGGATTTGAGGCCCCCTCAGCGTAAGTATTTACTTACTGTAAGTAATACAATTGAAAATGGGGAACTCGGAGGCGCCCTTTGTAGTTTAGGCCTAGGCAGCCTATGGTAAGCTTGCCTGTGGCATTTGTCTGCCCATATAGAGGCAGAGACTAGATGATGTATTTTGGCAAACCATGTGTTTTGCAGGGTCAAATTTAACATATTAAGGGGATATAGTAGTCTTAGTAACACATTCATTTAAATAATAAAGATACAACCTCACAAGGTTAGAGGTAATAGTTTTTATCTGTGCAAGTCTTGCTCTCTTATGTTATACATATTATCAAGATGATCTGTTTTTACTTTGGAGGCATTCTTCCTTAGGTCAATGCCCGCGTAGTGAATCTGGCTAGGGGACCCAGGTGAGGCCGAGCTGCATTACCATGTGTTTATCAACAGCTGCGTTCAAGGGCATTACTTTTTTTTTTTTTTTTAGTTGTTTAACCAGGAGTAGCACACTAAGCTGAAAGCTTTTTTACAGGAGTGACCTGGGAGCACAGGGAAGTTAAGTGGCTTGCTCAGGGTCACACAGTATGCAAGTGGAAGCTGTGGGATTCAAACCCAGGTCTGGTCTGCTGGATTCACCAGATTTGCAGCTCAGAGCCTTAAACCACTGCGCTATACCGCCTCCAGAAAACTTGTGTTTTACTAGTGGTTGAGTTTATAGTCTGACAAGGTTCCAAATGCTGCTACGTCCTGTAAGGCTGCAGGTATAGATGTTTGTGGATTAGAAATGTGTAATAAGATATCGCATAAATTGACCATTTGTAGTAGGCCGAATATACCTTGCCTGTCTGGATTTGATTTAATTTTGAGTGTCAGCGGTTCTAGCAACAAGTTGAACAGGAGAAGAGAGATAGAGAGAGCAAGGCTGCCTGATGCCTGTCTCCAATGTCACGGGCTGTGATAGGGCTCCATTGCAAACCACTTTTGCCTGGGGTTGGGAGTATAATACCATAACTCATGTTATAAAAGAATCAGGGAAGACAAATCTCCTCAAGACATCAAAAAGAAAGGGCCAAGACAACAGGTCAAAAGTCTTCTCCACATCCAGGGGGACCAAGAGTGCCAGAACAGCTGGCTTCCAGGATGCAGAGAAGACGTGTGAGAGTTTACATGAGTGGACCAAAGATACTCTATGTGGCATGAATCCCACCTGTTCCCATCCTATTAAATAGACCCATACACTAGTCACCTTATCTGCCAATACTTTGGCAAGTATTTTAAAATCCTAATTTATTAGTTGGGGAAGAGATATGCAGGGACCACAGGTTGGGAAATCATATGAGCTTAACCCCCATAACAGTGACAAAGGACAAATGGCAAGTACTATTGGTGATGCTAGGAAAGGAGGGCAGGATGGGAGGAGGGGAAAAGGGTGGAAGGTGGTTACCCTTAATGCTAGGAGCCTTGGGAGGAAAACTGCAGAGTTGCAGGTTCTCATGGCAGAGGGAGAGGTGGACATTGCAGCCATCACGGAAACATGGGCCACCCAATATAATGACTGGGACCTGTCTGTACCAGGGTACAGGTTATTTCGTAGGGACAGGGTGACTGGGAAAGGAGGAGGAGTGGCACTATATGTGAAGGAAGGACTGAAGTGTGTAAGGGAGGAAGGGGAGGAGGGCAGTACAGAGTCACTTTGGGTGCAAATCCAGGATTCCAAGAATAGGAGTCTTAGAATGGGAGTGGTGTACAGACCACCATCTCAGATGGAGGAGTTAGACAGGAACTAGCGGACAGATCAGGAGGACCCGTGAGAAGAGTAGTGTGGTGATTGTGGGGACTTCAACATGCCAGAAGTGGACTGAGCACCCCAACAACCAGGAACAGAAGGGAGCAGGTACTGCTGGATGCCTTCCAGGACAGCTTCCTGCTGCAAATGGTCAGTGAACCAACCAGGTTAGGGAATACCCTTGACCTTGTGCTGGCAAATGGGGACTTTGTGAGAGAACTTACAGTGGAGGAACCGCTGTCAGGGAGTGACCACCACTCAGTATGGCTCACATTGGATATGGGCAAGGAAGGAGTGGAATCTGGCACAAGAGTGCTGGACTTCAGGAGGGCTGACTTGGGAGGATGGGGGAAGTGGTAAAAGGGTACCTGGCCAGAATTCAATCTAGTATGGATACTAACCAGAGATGGGAGCTCATAAAGTTGGGGATAGTGGAGGCAACCAAAACCTGCTGCAAAGCCCAGAGCAAGAAGGCTAGAGCTAAGAAACCGAGCTGGTTGAGCAAGGAGGTCATGGAAAAGGTAAGGAAGAAAAGAGCTGCCTTTAGGAAATACAAGAAAACAGGGAGGGGGGAGGACAGAGAGGAGTACTTGACAGAATCGAAGGAGGTGACAAGGGCAGTAAGGGGAGCCAAAGCATCTACGGAACTCAGGCTGGCACAAGGCATTAAGAAGGGGGAGAAGGACTTCTTTAAGTACATCAGGGAGAAAAGGAGCTGTAAGGACCACATAGTAAGGATTAGGAAGGAGGGGGGTTGGGTGGAAGCAGGGTATGATAAGGCGGAAGCACTAAATGAGTACTTCTGCTCAGTATTTACTAAAGAGAAGAGGGGGGTGACACCCAAGATGGGTGAAATGGCAGACGCAGGGGGGGAAGTGGTGACAGATGGGGAAATCATGGAGGACAGAGTTCGAGAGGGTTTGAAGGCACTGAGGGTGGACAAGGCACCAGGCCCAGATGGCATCCACCCCAGGGTACTGAAGGAGCTGGCAGAGGTCCTTGCAGGACCTTTGGCAGACCTATTTAATGCCTCACTACATCTCGGGGTGTGTACCTCAGGACTGGAGGATGGTTCATGGTGCCCTCCACAAGAGTGGCCCCAAGGATGAACCGAAACTACAGACCAGTGAGCCTCACATCCATCGTGGGTAAGCTAATGGAGACTATCCTGAAGGAGAGGCTGGTGGCCTCTTAGAGGCCAAAGGACTACAGGACAGCAGACAGCATGGCTTCACACGTGGCCGATCCTGCCAAACCAACCTGGTCGGGTTCTATGACTGGGTAACTAGGCAACTGGACGGGGGACATGCAGTGGATGTCCTGTATCTGGACTTCCAGTAAGGCATTCGACTCAGTGCCACATGGAAGGCTGGGAAGGAAGTTAGTAGGCACAGGGCGGGTGCAATGCTGGTGAGATGGGTAGGAAACTGGCTGCAGGAAGGCAACAGAGGGTGGTGGTGGTGGGGAGCTCTCACACCCAAGGGCAGTGACAGTGGTGTCCCACAGGGCTCGGTGTTGGGACCAGTGTTGTTTGGGATATTCATTGCAGACATATCATGGGACATCAAGAGCAAGATCAGTCTGTTTGCTGATGATACCAAGGTTGGCGCAGTGGTGGATGACCTAGGGGGATGGCAGGGTTGCAGGATGATCTGGCAAGCTTGAAACCTGGTCAGACACCTGGCAACTGGGCTTTAATGCCAAAAGTGCAAGGTGATGCATTTTGGGATGAAGAACCCAAGGAGGACTTACCAGCTAGGGGAGTGCAGCTAGCCCAGACAGAGGAGGAGAAGGATCTGGTGTGCTCATCACAGGTCAATGAACAACCTCGGCACAGTGTAGGAAGGCAGCTGCAAAGGCCAACAAAATGCTGGGTTGTATTGCAAGGTATATCCTCAAGGAGGAGGAGGTGATTCTGCCACTGTATAGGTCATTAGTTAGACCACACCTGGAGTATACGTGCAGTTCTGGCGTCCGATATCTGAAAGGGACATTAAGTTACTGGAGGAGTGCAGCGAGGCGACAAAGATGATCAAGGGTCTGGGGACTTATCATATGAGAGGAGGTTGAAGGAGTTGAACATGTACTCACTGGAGGAGAGGAGAGACAGGGGGACATGATTGAAACCTTTAAATACATGAAAGGAATAAACAAGACAGGTACAGAGGGGCTGTTCAAAGTAAGGAGGGGAGGGCACCAGGGCCATGATATGAGACTGGGCGAGGAAGGTTCAGGAGGAGATGAGGAGACACTTTTTACAGAGAGTGGTGGCTGGGTGGAATCGTTACCTGCAGAAGTGGTATGCAGCAGAACAGTGGACTGCTTCAAACGAGGATGGGACAGGACAAGGGGGAGGGTTAATGAAGGGGAAGGGTGGAAGGGAGGGGCAGCTGCAGAATAAGGGGTGCTAGCTGCACATTCGAGCAGACTTGATAGACCTCTAGGCCTTTATCTGCTGGCAAATTTCGTATGTTCGTATGTTCGTATTAAGGATACAGGTCTATAGCTAATGGCTTGTTCAGGATCATTTCCAGCTTGAATAGTACTGTGATGAGGGCCACGGGCAAAGAGGAATCATAGATACCCTTACTATGCATGTGTCTAAAGACATGGGTAAGTAGAGGCACCAGGTCAACCTCAAAAGATTTCTAAAAGTTGACTGGAAACCCATCTGGGCATGGAGCCTTATCTAGCGGTAGAGATTTAATGACTCTAGAGATTTCAACTTCTGACGTGGGAGAGGCCAGGAATTCCTGTTGCTATGCTGTGAAAGTGGGTAGGAGTATCGTGTCCAGGTATGACTCAATGTCCTGAGCCTGGGGTCCTAGCTGAGATTTTTGCTAGAGGCTTTGGTAGAATTCCCTAAATTCCTTGACAATATCCCTGTGATGCGTTCTGAGGGAGTCTGCCTGCTAAGATCAAATGGCTTGAATGGATCTGCAAGCCTCCTGCTTTCTGAGGTGAAGTGCCATCAGCCTACCAGACTTTTCACCTTCATCTGTGTATTTGGTGCGAGATCAAAAAATTGCGTGCTCCGCTTGTTCCCTCAGGAGCTCTTAAGGACTGGAGGTTTAACCTGATTTGTCCCAAGGTGGTAGGGGGATAGCTTGGCTTTGATTTGCCATATCTTCTTGAGGAGGTTCTGTATTTTCGGCCTGCCTAGTTTTCTTCCTTATTGTAGCTAACCTAATAAAGTCCCCTCTTACGGTGCATTTTAAGGCCCCCCCCCCAGAGGGAGTTGAGATTAGTAACAGAGTCCTCATTCTCCCTAATAAAGTTAGCTAAAGTCTCTTGGATCATATAAAATGGGTTTAGGAATGGGAGAATTAAGTATGAATGTATAAAGGTCCCTTGTGGATTTTTGGGGTTAGTTGTACTGTACTTGTCTAATGTATATGTATTATTGTGTGTATTTTATTTATTTCTAACTGTTGAGTTGATGTATGATTGTGTATTTAATGTAACCATTGCTGATATTAAGGACCTCACTGAAAATGAGTGCGTCTCATCTGAGCTTCCAATTCATTCTAAATGAATAATCGTTCTTACTACTACTACTACTACTACTTAGAGACCGGGGCTGGATTTTCATCCTGTCGGGGACTAAGTCCCAACCTTTAGCCACCACTGTAGAGATTTGTATTTTCAGCCATCACAACTGTGGGGAAAGTTACAGCTGGTCACACTGGGCATAACATTTCCCCCAGCTCTGCTGAAAAAATGGCCATAAGTTGCCATGAATCATGGAGTTGGTCATAAACAGGTTCCGCCTTTTGAAAATATCACAGTTGCAGGAGAAACTGTGGTTCTGCAAGTGGCGATCAACTTGCACCAGTTTTTTTACCCTGCAGATGCAAGATACTCGTAGGTTTTGAAAATCCAGACCCAAGTGTTTGTCTTTGAGGAGTTGAGTATTGAGTCTCCAACCGAGGTCTCATACTATCTATGCTTTGCGCAGTGGCCAGTTGGAGCTGGATGGGGGAATGGTCTGAGAGGACCCAAGCTTTGATTTGTCAAAGGTGTATGCTGTATAGGAGATTGGTACTAACCAGAACTGAATCTTTCCTGCAGGGTCAGAAGACATATGAAGAAAGACTAAAGGAACTAAAGATGTGTAGCCTCGAGGAAAGGAGGGAGAGGGGGGACATGAGAGAAACTTTCAAATACCTCAAGGGAATCAACAAAATCCAAGAGGGTGGTAGCATCTTTCAGAAAAAGAGATGTGCAAAAACAAGGAGGCACAATTTAAAGATAGAGGGGGGACGGCTCAGAGGTAATGTGAGGAAGTATTTCTTCATATAGTTGGTTGTGGATACATGGAACAGCCTTCCTGAGGAGGTCATAGAGTCAAAAACAGTGGGGGAATTCAAGAATGCATGGGATAGACATAAGGCAATTCTAGTGGGGGGGTAGGAGGAAGTAGGCTGTTGGTTAACTAGGATCTGCAGCTTATCCGTTAGGTAGGGAAATGGGCAGACTAGGTGGGCCAAGCAGTCCTTATCTGCCGCCAAATTCTATGTTTCTATGTTTCTATCCTGGAATATGAATTATGTGCAGGGGAGTAAAATGTGAATTCCTTGGCAGTAGGTGACAAAGTGCCCCAGCATATCCACTAGCTCTCGATTGGCTCGCTGTGCAGAAGTCACATGCATGCACCTCCTCCCAGATTTGTCCAATTCAATATTGAAGGCGAGGTTCCAATCTTCTACTAAAATCATGGGTACATGGGTGAGCCATGCGAAGGTAGTTAAAAGTGTAGAGAAAAACTCTGGTGAGTCTGCATTGGGCCCATAAATATTGCCTAATAGAAAGTTTGTATTATTTAGAGAACCTATTAATATCAAAAATGTACCCTGGGGGTCTGCTACCATTTGGTCGATGGTAATCCTGATGTTTTTGGTGATCACCCCCCCCGTTGTCTAGTAGTCCGCAGTGCCATAGATCTGCCCAACCCATTCTTGTCTAAAAAGTAACATGTCACTGTCTAACGGATGCATTGCCTGAAGCATGATAATCTGACTATTCATAAGCTTCATTTGTTTAAGTATTAGATTCCTTTTAGTTTTATTTCCAGCCACTTTAACATTCCATGAAGTACATATGAAGTTTTTGCTCACACTATTACATTTAGACCCATTCTTAGCTGTGCCTTTTTGCTCTTGGGTAAAATCCCTTCAATCAATCAATCAAAACCTTCATTTAAACAGGTGATCACCATTGAGCATAACTTGTTTTTGAGGTGGACCTGGGGTTTTCCAAGAAAAACAATATCACAAAAAATACAATACACAATCTACAAAACAAGAAATTATACAAAATGTAATATATACAATATACAACAGTAGGAGGCATTGACAGTAAGGAGTGTATGTTTAGATATAGGTCAAGGGATACATAATTATAAACAGGTCACAAAAGGAAAAAATATATACATGTATAAATATATACAGGTCAGTAGGTACATCAGATACAAACAGAGCACAATATACAGTATATGTAATGATCCTGGATGGGGGTGAAGGTTACGAGGCTATCCTAGAAGGTATTTCTGAAGGAGAGGATACGGACAGGTTAGAGGTACTGACAGAATCAAGGTTGGAGGGGGAATGATCGAAAGAGAAGCATATGGAGTTAAGATGTGGGTCCAGCCACACGAGCTAGGGTTAAAGGCTCAGTCATCTAGGGGGTTCCAAAAGGAGAAAAGAGGGAAGGGGGGGGGGATTGGAAATTGACAAGTCTATGCTGATTCCTGGATCCATGTGAAGTGGGAGTGAAGGATGAGGAGAGAGCAAATGCAAGGGGTGAGGGGAGCAGAGAGCCAGAAATTAGTTAATATCAAACACAGTGAATCTGTAACAGCAAGGACTTGTAGTGCACTAGGGTGATGAGAATGTCATGAGTCAGGGGAAACAGGTGCTAGGCTCCTTATTATGACGTAGTTATAGAGATTTGAAAGCTGATAGGGTGAGTTACTTTCAAGGTGCTTTGCAGCTAATTCCACATCTGAGGTAATTCGTAGCTTATGGCTGCTCTGCTGAAATGCAATTTTGCCTTATATACATACAAGGAAATATAGGAGGTACTTCTCGGAGCATACTTGCCAAGAGTGCATAGCAGTAGACAGATAGAGATATACTGGAGCAGTTTTTTTTATAACTGCTTTGTAAGTCCAGAATGTGGCATTTCTCTGTTGTCTGTAGCTAAGGGATGTCCATCCCACTGCAGTATACAAAGGACAGTGATGGGTGGAGTACAGAAGACCTGTGATAAACCTTAACGCTCGGTGATAAAGCATGTCAAGTTTGGCGAGTGCACCTGCAGTACCCTGGCTATATAGGAAGTCTGCATAATCTAATAAGGAAAGAAAGGTAGTTTGGACCAGTTTCAGCTTGACGTCTCTTGTAAGAAGATTGTTGATCCTTAAGAAAAGACCAAGCCTCTGCCTAAGTTTCTCTGACAGCTCTTCTATATGATCAATAAATGAGAGTTTATTGTCTAACCAGACCCCCAGATATTTGAACTTTGTTACGTAGTCCAACTGCTCATCTACGATAGTGGTGATATGTGGGAGCATCCCGGCGATAGCAGGGTTAGATGCATGAGAAAAGGGCTGAGGAACATTGTTTTGGTTTTCTTAGCATTTAGAAGTAACTTCTGGTTTAGAAGCTGAAGTTGCAGCAGATTGAATTCACTTTGGAGGGCTTTGCAGGCAGCGTCAGGGGAAGGGCTATTGGCATAAAGCACTGTGTCATCCTCAAACAGATGTATTTGTGCTTCTTTGATGGTAGCATCGATATTGCTGATATAAATAGTGAAAAGCAAGGGTCCCAGAATGGAACCTTGCAGTACACCCCTCAGCAAGGGTTTAATCCTTAATTTTGTAGTACACATCTTAACTTATGAGACACTCCGGTAACCCCTCCATGCACACAACATCAAATGCAAAAGAGTGAAACATATGTACAGCACAGAATACATACAACATTACCCGGTACCCTCAGATCATTCTTCCTCAACCCCACTTCTGCTAGGGGGACATGCTGTCCCCTGTTGTAGCTGACCGCTTGCATGGAAAACACAGTCCAGGATGGGCTGTCAGGAGAAGGTATTGTCCCTGAGCCCTTCTTCACTGCACTTTCACTATGTAGTTTGTGAACAAAGCGCATTATATTTGGTTGGTATTAACCACCATTAAAAATAGGGGGAAGAGCAAGATGGTGATTGAGAAGTTCTGTTTGTCTTAATCAGCATTCTAGATTTGCTTATAAACTGCAAACATTCTGAGCAAATTGTTTATTTTGTACAGTGTCTACATGTTGGAGAAGCATAAAGGAATTTTTTGTACCTCATCCAAGGAAAGTCGTCCCCCCAGAGTGAGGCCACTTGAAAAACAATTCAGGCTCACAGCCGACATGAGACGCCAGGTAGGATCCAGGAAGCACCCCTGCTCACCTGGCTCCTTGTCCACCCTTCAGTTACCGTCAGTACCTTGTTTGTCTGAGCCCTCTGGTAAACCACAACGAGTGCAAGAGCAAACTCCTGATTTCTCTGAAACTGTAGAAGCTAATGCGGATACAGACAAATTACCAGAAAGAACTGTTTTACCTGAAACACCTAAGCCGTGTCTGAAATGGCATGAAATGCAAATTGATTTGCAAGTGTAAATCATTCTAAACATACACTTGACTCCCTGGGGGACTCGATGACTAAAATGCTTGCATGGACAGAAAAGTATGACTGAAGATTTGAAGATTTGAGTCTTTGAGTGCTAAAGTCAATTTTATACCAAATAATGCTTAAAATAACAGAGAAAAGCTAGATAAGGTGGCAACACAAGTTAACAAACACACAGAAGAAATTACAAGGTGTACATGTAAGTTACAAGTGGCTGAGGTGACAGCAAATAATGTTATCAATGAAAATTATAATATGTTCAGAAAACTTGAAAATCTTTAAAATCAGACGTGCTATAAAAATCTAAGATTACTTAGACTACCTTTATCACTGGATAAAACTGTTGATACCATTCATGAATTGGTTAAGGGTGTGTTCTTAACTTTGTTTGAACTTCGGGATAATGATAATCCCATTTTCGACCAAAGCCTTCAGGGTTCAAAAAAGAAACTTCAGGATCAATGCAGTTTCAGAACAGCCATTAACCAAAGATCCTAAAGTTAAGGTTATGGCCATCTTTGCATTTGAATCTGATAGAGACTGGATTATCAGACTGGCAAGAATTAAGGGTCAACTTTTATATAAAGGGCACAAATTCTGTATATACCCGGACTTTTCAAATGCAACTCAAAGACAACTCAGAGGTTCCTGTCATATCATCAGGATAGCTTTGAATTAGGATCACAATTTTAGTTGCTGGCATCGGCTAAAGTTAAAATAACATTTAAAGGCAATACTTATTATTTCTTTGAAATTGATTGACTTTCCTCTTTTTTTTTTACACAGCCAGTATGAAAAGGATGACGACAAAGATGTAGATTCTGAATCACTAACTCAGTCTGATAAAGAGAAGTCACTGATCGCTACTGAGACTGAAAATATTGTGTTTTAAAAAATTAACTTTTTCCTTGTAAGATTGACTTGGAAGTTTCACATGGTTGTCTCAAAAAGATTAGATGTTTGACATTAATATGATTTGTATTAACACTAAAGTGTTTTTTGAAGTTTTCTTTGAAATATTGAAGCTTTGAGAGAGCTTAACAAATGGGATGACTAAACCATAGTCAAGTTAACAAATAGTTTCCATATAGATGGATTCTTGGAGAGAAAAACCTTACTTGTTAGAAATGAAGTTTAAATATAGCCTATAAATATTTTATTTAACAGGGCAATCTTCTGTATCACAGAATAAAAATATATAATCGTGGATCTAAACATCTTGTACTTCCTCCATATTATGGACTAGTGATTTTGTTTATGTATTAAAGGCAGTTTTTTTGTCTCTATGATTTAGTTTTCCTGAAAAATTTATAAAAATAAAGTATAAAAAAAGTGTCTAGTATGCCTAGCTCTTCCAGAGGGAGTAGAGATGGAGCACTGTTAAAGGATGCCATGGTGGGGAGGATCAGAGTTTGGCATCAGGTTGGGGAAAGTGAGTGGCACAAACACTCACCAGGTATAACAACCTCATCTTTCAACAATTTTGGTCAGCTGATAAAAAAATTCTTGCTTGGCCAGAAAAGTTGGTTTCAAAGTATAGTAGCATGACTATTTCCCACACTGCCACAAAGATCATGGTGTGACTCCACCACCTAGCCATGATTAGACCACATACGCAGTCAGCAGGTCAGGCATTTAGTAAAGCTTTTGTTATTTTACAGGTGGCAGGGTCGGCCTGCTAAATGTCACCACTCTGCATCCCCCACCAGTTTTGTTCAGCTTTCTTAAGGCTGCATCTTCCGCTTCAGTATCCATAACTTTCAACCATTTAGTTAAAAGATAACTGTGGAGTGGTATCCTAACATCCCTAACAGAAAAAAAAAAAAGATTTTTGTCCAACCTATAATACAATGTAAGGGACTCATTTTTGTCAGGCAACTTGAATAGAAAGTGTGTTTGGAAATAAGTCGGTATTCCTTTTGGAACCGTTTCTATGTCCTTCGATGTCTTGTGTAATGCTGGTGCACATGTGATTGCAGGTGAAGGAACTGGGCCAAGGACCCAATGAAACTGTCCAATTAAAGGCACACAAATCTGGTTGTCTGTCTCGTTTAGCATTTTAAATGTGGTGCTGCAATCCTTATATAAAGGGATTGTAATCTCGTAGCAGTGTTGCAGGTCACTTTACTGTCCATTGACCTGCGTTGATATCAGGATGTGGGGGAGAACACTTGAGATCGCCTTCAATAGGCTGCAAAACCACAACGGCAGTTGTATGGAGGAAACATCCAAATATGAGCAAAGTTCATTAACCAGTGCAAAAATGAAGAACAACATTTCAAGGTGGTAAGCTCCTTTAATGGGATCATTGTTGGAGTGTAGTTTAAGCCTTGATAGGACAGATTAGGCGAGAGCCGGGGTATCATTATGCTGGGAAGAGGTCAGGAAATATACCTGGCTACTCTTTGCAAGCATTGGTAGATGAAGAGAATTGCTTTTGACCATCTGGGGTCTGGACCATGAGCTTAGCCAGATAGATAATCAGGAATTTGATGATGGCAGCAAATAGCTTGATTTTAATATTTCTGTATTTCACTTTGCGTGCTCGGACTTGAGGGCTAAGAACGTTAAAAATGTGATCTTCCCAGCTGAGCCCTTTAATTTCATGCACTTTTGCCAAAATATGCATTTTGTCAAGGTAATTGAGGTGGCAAAAAATGATGGGCCTTGTTTTTTCACCTGGATTTGGTGGGGCCCGGAGGGCACAGTGGGCCCACTCAATTATGTAGTCCGGGCCATTGGGGGACAGGCCCTCCAGCTTTGTGCAGAGTCTTTGGGTAAGAGGATTGTATCTATTCCTTTTGATTTTTCTGGGATGCCAATAATAACTAGATTATTTCTTCAGTTACAACCTTCTTGGTTTTCTAGTCGATCCTCTAATCTTTGCAGTTTGCACCAGAGGTTTACAATTCTGGGTTGGCTCTGTTCAATCTCTTCTCCATGAAGCTGATGCAGGCCTCTGTGTCCGAGACCCACATCATTAATGCTTCTAGTGTCTGCTTGAAGCTTTTGATGTCACCTGCCATGTCCAGGAGAGTATCTTGTGTTTTCCCTAGGTCTTGAAAGAATTGCCTCATAGTATCTTGATCTACTCCCTGACTGGGAGGAGAGACAGGTGAGCCGTTGAACTTGTGCCGTTTAACAGCTTGCAATCTCTCAGGCAGGGGAGTTTCTGCTGTTGAAATGTTCATTTTTGTGCCTTCTTCTTGACATTTTCCAACCAGTTTTGCTATGTATGGATGCTGTGGAGCTTTCAATCCAATCTGGTATCTAGGGTTGTGGCTTTTGTACCTTTATAGCGCTATTTTTGTAGTTTACAGGTTGCATCAATGTAGAGTCCACTCAGAAGCTTCTTTTCACGTTCAGAGTATCACGTAACTCCCCAAACAACCTTTTTCAGTTACTCCATCTCCCTCTACAAGTGAAATATGACACACCCAAAGTAATCAGGATCTCACTGCAGTGGTGTCCTCCAAAGATGTTCATGGGTGCTGCCCAAGCTTGCCTTCAGCTTCCTGCATTGTTGTTTCTCATGGTGAAAAAGTGGCAGTTCCCTTTGCCACCAAGGTAACCGGTTTCTCTAGCACTCTGACCTAAAGTGCTGGCAACTAAATTAACCAGTTGTATGGCACTCTCATCATCAGTTTCACTAGGGCTCTTCTCCCTTAAGTTCTGATGAAGCTTCCTTGCTTCATAGCTCACTTCTGGAACTGGCTGTTTACTTTCCTTAATCCTCTGAGGTATCTATCTAGCTATCTGTCTTTCCACCTATCTGTCTATATTTTAAATGTTTCACCTTCACCAGGTAGACATACTAAGATATAAAAGCAATCTCATTTACAGATGTGACCTGGGGGAGAAGGGAAAGGGAACAGACAGTAATACAGAGGAAATCAAAATACATACATATATGTAACCCCTAGATGGCGCTATCCCAGGGGCTACTACCCCTGCCTGATTTGCCACTAACAGGTTGGGGGCCTGGATCAATGGCGGGTGCCTCCACCCAGAGGTCAGGGTTTGCAATAGTTAAACTAACTTGGTCACAGCCTCTGGGACACTGCAACCCCTTTCTTCCCACTAGTGGCCCACAATATATCAGAATTACCTTCACAGTATACACTTACCCCCAGGTCTGGTTCCGGCACTGGGACCTCCTGTGAAATGAGATACAGTGCAACAATCACAGTACAGTACTTTAACATAGACAAATACCTCAGGCAGTATAACTTTGCTGAAACAAGCAGCTCTGATTTATTTAGGGGGATATAACAAGGACAGGGGGAAATCAGGTTAATTAGCTTATCACTCTAATAATCTACCTATGGCTCTGTGCACAGGCCTATCCCTATCAGTTACTGTCCCTTGGTACCCAAGCCCTACTGGATAGTCCAAACCGTGGCAGCTGGTAAGGCCCTTTCACACAGAGAAAAGGAGAATTAAACAGTCAGCAGTACAGTAATTCCATTTGGATTTAATGTGGCAATTCAACAGGGAGCGACCCTGAATTAGTACTCACGACCTCCAAATAAGATAGGGTCCTTCAATGTCAGCAGGGCTCACTTGAGGTAACAAACCTCTTCACACATCCATATAAAAGAAAGCACTATACCAGGCAGGCTGCATCTGTATCCCGATCGCAATTACTGCACAATACCGGGAGAACACACAGCAGATTCAGTTCCCTGACAGACCCGAGTGCAATTTTCAGCAATTCTTCCAGTCTTCTACAGGGTAGAGCCTGTTTTCTACTCTTCAGAGATCCTTTGATTCTTTTCACAGGACTGGTTCAGTCCTAACAAGCTGCAGACCGGAACTCTGGGCCTTACACACGTTTTGACTAAAACTGCACACTGAAAAGCACAGGGCTCCTTCCTTCTTCACTGCCAAAGCTCAACTGACACTCCAACTGACAAAACCGGCACTTCCTTTGAGTTCCTCCCAGTTCTTGACTGGATTGGCTGTCACTCACAATAGACTGCTGCTGTTGGTCCAAAAAGGCACTGAAGTCTAAACTACATCTCCCAGAGTCACTGCCCATACAATCCTCTTGTGGCTGGCTCAGATTATGAGTCCAAGTTCTGATTCGTCCAAGGCACCATTTTAGAGCTAGCTTACCCACACTGATTGGTCCAGTTCAGCAGTTCAAAACTAGAATGGGGAACTAGCAGACACAGTTCTGACTGCAAAGAAAGCAGGTTAGACAAACTGTAATTTCATTATTACTCTAAATAATTTCTGCAAACAGTTACATCTTTCAGATAGGTTCCTTTGCACTCCTAGTGACTGCAAAAATGAAGTGAATTGGCAGCAGCTCGAGTGGTACTCAGAGAGCAGCACACAGTCCCCCCATACAAACTAATTATGTCTGCAAGCAGACAGCTCTTAAAGAGACAGTACCAGAGGCTCTAAAACACTCACTGATAAATGGCTTAAATGCCAAACACCATTCAGGCTTGGAGCATTCAAGCAAGCTCCTGAAGTCTTTTTAGGAACCCCCATTTGCAGGGGGTTACACCCTTCCTAGCCTGGGAAAGCAGCGTCAGCGTCAAGCAAGTACCATAAGTTTCAACTGCAACCATATACATTTGCATTAGGCTAGCACATGTAATCATCAGTCAATATATCATTTTACCAAGAACACATTTCTGAAACATTGCAGTCGTCCTCTTTACACAGTATTACATACACATTGTACCATAACTCAAGTTATTATCTCTTGTACATGAAACCTGAAGAGAGGGGCCCTTCCTATCAGTTACCTTGGCTGGACGGGGCAAGGGCACCATACTTAGAGGGCAACACAAGTAACTTGGAGTTAGCACTGACCTCAGTTTGGGCAATGAGCTCGGGACACATACACTCCTTTATGGACAACATTGAGAGGCAAATCCACAGGCCTCCCAAGGAATCATAACTGAGGTGCACCACAGGCTTTACAGCTCGACCAGTCTTTCTAGGGGAACTGTTACAGTCTCTGCACTCTGAGCCTCATTTTCAGCATTGTCCTCACTTGTCAGGAGTCTCCCTGGGGGTAGAGAGGCTAGAACTTGGGGCACTTTCAGCTCCAGGAGTTTCAGTTTCTGAGTCCACAACATTTGGCTCGCATGGAGAGCTTTCGGACACTGGCAGTGGACTGTCAGGCACTCAAAATACTCTTCTTGTTCGGATATATCACCAGTCTGCCCCAATCTATCATTTTCCTCCCCTGAAAGCTCAAACAGTTCAACCATGCACAATGATTCCATTTCATCTGATCTGATGCTTTGCACTTCACTTTCTGGGAGCATTAGCTCCAGGGATGAAGCTGGGGCTTAGACAGTCCAGAAGGCCCAGCTTTGTCTCCACTATTGACTAGGGATTGCCCCAAACAATTGACTCAGTTCGTAAGAAGGATAGTATTCAAAGTCACTCTCACTTTCTTCCGATATGGACTGACAGTCATGCTCAACTGGGACTTGTGGAGGGGAACACTTTAACTTTGCTTCTGTAGGTGCAGACTTTCTTGATCTTTTCTTAGCAGCAGCTCTAGTCACTGGTCCAGAGGGGCATCTTCTAGGGCTCAGACTCAATTAAGATTTGTCCAATGGGCAGTAAATGATTTCTATGCATTGTTTTACATCTTTTGAATTATTCTCAGGCCTTACTTTGTACACTGGCAGATCATCTAGTTTGCCCACTACAATGTGAGGGAGATGGTGCCATCTGTCAGCAATCTTGTGCTTGCCATGCAGTCCCAGATTTCTTAGCAATACCCGATCTCCCTCCTGGAGTTCCTGTGCTTTCACCTTTATCATACCTTTCTTTGTTGGCCAGATTTCTTTGGCAGCCATGGTTTGAGCCAGTTGGTACGCATGAGTTAGCTGGGCCTTTAACTTTTGCACATACTGTAAATAGTTGTCAGCTTGAACCCCATCAGGAGAGACCCCAAACACACATCTACTGGTAGTCGAGCTTCTCTTCCAAACATCAGGCGGTAGGGGAGAATCCAGTGGCATCACTTTGGTGCAGTTATAAGCATGTACCAGGGTGCTAATTTGTTGGCTCCATCTAGGCTTGTCCTTTGGGTGCAGGGTGCCCAGCATATCTAGCAAAGTGCGTTGAAACGCTCAGGCTGTGGGTCCCCTGGGGTGGTAAGGAGTGGTTCTGACTCGCACTCCCACAGAGAAAGCATCTCTTTGATCAGACGACTCTCAAAGTCTCTCCCTTGATCAGAATGGATTCTTTGTGGAGCCCCATAGTGAACAAAAAGTTTTCTACAAGTACTTTGGCCACATGGATGCTTTCTGGTCTTTGGTGGGGAAAGCTTGGGCATATCTCGTGAAATGGTCAGTGACCACCAGCACATTACTGATATTTCTTTGATCCGACTCCAAACTCAGAAAATCAATACAGACCAGCTCCATGGGTGCACTGGTGGTGATGTTAACAAGGGGGCAGCCTCTGGGGCAAAGCTTTCTGCAAGCAGCGATCATGTTCGAATGTGTTGCTCCACATCAGCCCCCATCTTAGGCCAATAGAATCTGGATCTCACCAAGTCAAGTGTTCTGTCTATACCAAGGTGCCCCATGTGGTTGTGCAAGGACCTCAGTACTGAGTCTCGAAGGCAGTGGGCAGCACTAGTTGTTGTTTGTCTACTTGTCCCCTCTGTCTACTGTTTCTCTGTATAACAGTTTATTGATCAGTTTCAACTTAGGACCTTCTTTGTATAACAGTGCAGTTCTCAAATCAGTGGAGCGTAATTTGGACACATCTTTTCCTGCATAGAGGGCTTCTAAAGCTGCTTTGATCATGGGATCGCGGGATTGAGCCCGCCAATACTGTCATTGTCCAGCTGAGGCAGTGCACCAATGTCTATTGCAGAAAAGTGGCAATAAGCAGAGCAGGTATGCAATTCTCAGAGGCTCCCAAGCAATCCACCATGCAGTCCACTGCGTCCGTGGACTTTGTTCCTCCCTGTCAAACTTCCGCAGAGTGCCCGAATGTCAGGTTCTGTAATCGACCCAATCATTCTGGGGAACAGGCCTCGGGAGAGAGCATCAGCATCTATGTGGTTCAGACCTGCTCGGTATTCGAGAGCATAGTCATATGTAGATAATGCAGAAAGCCACCATATGGCCGTGGCATCCAACTTAGCTGAGGTCTGTACATAGGTCAAAGGATTATTGTCAGTTTTACTAGTATTTTAGCCCCATACAAGTACTCATGGAATTGGTCAACAATAGCCCACTTCAAAGCTAGGGAACTCTAACTTATGTACAGGATAGTTCTTTTCGGATGGGGTCAGGCTTCTACTGGCAAGGCCACTGGTCTCAGGCCATTCTCGTGCTCTTGGTACAACACAGCCCCAACCCTGCAAGCTAGCATCAGTGTGCAGGACATAAGGGTTTCTTGGATCGGCATAGGCCAGCACTGGAGCATGGGTAAGTTGATATATGATCTCATGAAAAGCAGTCTCACAATCAGAGTCCAGCGGGCCCCAAATACTTCACTCGGATGAAAATACACTCTTTCAGTCTTGAGGACGCTGACTTTTGGTATTTTTGTGGGTTGGGGATACCCTTGAGTAAGGTTAAGTAAAGGCGGATCACTCTTGAATAGTCCTTGATGAAGCGCCGATAATAACCACAGAATCCCAGGAATCTTTGCAGTTCTTTAGATTTTGGGCTGTGGCCAGGTGGTCAAGGCCTCAACTTTACTTGGTCGGTCTCTATTCCTCGGTGGATACTATGTCCCACATACTTTACTGATGTTTGAAAGAATTGACACTTATCAATGGACAGTTTAAGCCAAAGTCCTCCAGTCGGTCCAATACCTTAAATAATCTGCTCTCATGTTCCTCCAGTGAGCTGCCAAACACAATGACATCATCTAGGTATACCAGGCACTCTAGTAGGTTCATGTCCCCACTGCACGCTCCATCAATCGTTGAAAAGTGGCTAGGGCACCTGAAATCCTTGAGGCATCTCCTCATGATTCATAGAAATAGCCCGGACAGATAAAGGCCGTCTTCTCACGGTCTCTAGGGCCATCGGGATCTGGTAGTACCCACTGGAGATCCAGCACAAGAGAACCACTTGCTCCCGCTTAGGCAGTCCAAAGCATCCTGAATGCGGGGCATTGTGTACTGATCAGGGATAGTCCCGGTTTAAGGTGCGATAATCCACACATCCTTACTGTTCCATTCTTTTTCCTCACTACCACAATGGGGAAGCATAAGGGCTTCTGATTCTTGTATTACACCAGCAGCTAACATCTCTGCAGATGCCGTCTCACATCATCTATGTCAGCAGGTGCCAGGCGTCAGACCTCTCACGAAATGGTCTTTTGTCATGCAGCCGGATATTGTGCTCAGCCTGCACGCATCCTACATCCCATTCCTTTAAAGAAAACACCTGGTCTCTCTGGGCAAGCTTCTCACTGATCCTCCTTTCCATTCAGCTGGCAGCGGGAGTCGCGAAATCAAACAAGTCAGGCGTTACTCTGTCATTCTTCCTTGAACTCTTGCTGCTGGGTAGCACTGCAGTGTCTGCACAATGCACATTAGCCAGGATGCAACCTCTGTTTACTCGAATGTCTCTTTCAGACACATTATGAACTTGGACCATTACCCTTCTGGCATAAGCATGGGCTCTAGCGGGCAAAATACTAAACCTGACCAGCCGTCCCTCTGGCAATTTCCATCGCCTGGTGCATCCAACATTAATATTTTATTCTTAACATCCTTTCTGATACTGGACCTCTCCTGTAAGGTACACTGGGCATTTGGCGCCAGGATCAGAGACTCAGGATCCTTCTTCCATACAATTCCGACCGGTTCCTCTGGTTCTGTTTTTCAGCATCTCTCTGTGCCTCATAGGCCTTCTTAATTAAAGCCGGAACTCTTAAAGCTCTACTAGTCTTTGACCCCTGTTTTTCATAACACAACTGTGCCAGCCTTCCGAACATATGAGCATTTGTTCCAATCAACAAAGGACACCATCATACAGTCCAGTGGGGGACACACTAAGGCTAGGGTCTCTACTTGTTCGGCCACTCCAGCCACGGAGGTGAGGGAAAGACAGCCAATTCGGATATACCGGAATAAGGGTAGGCTTCTCACTTAACCCCATACATGCAGTCCTTCTAATGGTTGTAAGGGTACGTCTGACAAATGCTTCTGATACCAATCCTGGAACATAATTGTCACTTGGGAGCCACTGTCTAATACAGCTCTTGTAGACACTCCATTCACCTTTACAGTGGTCTCCATGGAGGGACCCACTATTCTGGACCAGTCTGAGAGGCGGTAGTGGGGGCCTGGGCAACTGACCTTGCCACAAAGGACGTGAATTAGCATTTTTGGTGCCCTCACTGGGATCATGTCGTACCTCTTAACACACTGATTTCTTCTCCGAAGCTCTCCTTGTAGCCTATATGCAACTTTGTCAGTGTCTTTTGGGACTGGCATTCCCTTTTCATGTGCCCATCTT